>OX344818.1:13932503-15241253 GCA_947034925.1 Eudemis profundana
GTCAGTGCAAGTTCAAGTGTGTTGTACCCGACCCATACCACCTAGCCGCGGCCGCCGCGCCCGCCGACACCAGCTCCTCCTCGCACTCCTCCGGCGAGGAGAGCGAGGACTGCGCCGCCGCCAACTGCCGCCGCCCCACCGGTCAGTGCAAGTTCAAGTGTGTTGTACCCGACCCATACCACCTAGCCGCGGCCGCCGCGCCCGCCGACACCAGCTCCTCCTCGCACTCTTCCGGCGAGGAGAGCGAGGACTGCGCCGCCGCCCCACCGGTCAGTGCAAGTTCAAGTGTGTTGTACCCGACCCATACCACCTAGCCGCGGCCGCCGCGCCCGCCGACACCAGCTCCTCCTCGCACTCCTCCGGCGAGGAGAGCGAGGACTGCGCCGCCGCCAACTGCCGCCGCCCCACCGGTCAGTGCAAGTTCAAGTGTGTTGTACCCGACCCATACCACCTAGCCGCGGCCGCCGCGCCCGCCGACACCAGCTCCTCCTCGCACTCTTCCGGCGAGGAGAGCGAGGACTGCGCCGCCGCCAACTGCCGCCGCCCCACCGGTCAGTGCAAGTTCAAGTGTGTTGTACCCGACCCATACCACCTAGCCGCGGCCGCCGCGCCCGCCGACACCAGCTCCTCCTCGCACTCCTCCGGCGAGGAGAGCGAGGACTGCGCCGCCGCCAACTGCCGCCGCCCCACCGGTCAGTGCAAGTTCAAGTGTGTTGTACCCGACCCATACCACCTAGCCGCGGCCGCCGCGCCCGCCGACACCAGCTCCTCCTCGCACTCTTCCGGCGAGGAGAGCGAGGACTGCGCCGCCGCCAACTGCCGCCGCCCCACCGGTCAGTGCAAGTTCAAGTGTGTTGTACCCGACCCATACCACCTAGCCGCGGCCGCCGCGCCCGCCGACACCAGCTCCTCCTCGCACTCCTCCGGCGAGGAGAGCGAGGACTGCGCCGCCGCCAACTGCCGCCGCCCCACCGGTCAGTGCAAGTTCAAGTGTGTTGTACCCGACCCATACCACCTAGCCGCGGCCGCCGCGCCCGCCGACACCAGCTCCTCCTCGCACTCCTCCGGCGAGGAGAGCGAGGACTGCGCCGCCGCCAACTGCCGCCGCCCCACCGGTCAGTGCAAGTTCAAGTGTGTTGTACCCGACCCATACCACCTAGCCGCGGCCGCCGCGCCCGCCGACACCAGCTCCTCCTCGCACTCCTCCGGCGAGGAGAGCGAGGACTGCGCCGCCGCCAACTGCCGCCGCCCCACCGGTCAGTGCAAGTTCAAGTGTGTTGTACCCGACTCATACCACCTAGCCGCTCTACACCTGTACTACCTAGTTTACAATAGGCTATTTTACAACTTTTTTCGGTGGTGTATTATAGAAAGACCTCTGAATAATAGAAATATTATTGAAAAAAACAACTTCAATATCATAAAAACCCACTGAGATACTACAATATTACAATCACATTTTTAGACTTTATCAAATACGTGCCGAAACGCACTACTAGATAGTGTGACATAGTATGTACATGCCTACAAGGATCCAGCGAGAAAATTAGACTTTTAAAGCCCTTAATTTTAGGTATGTCCACGGGAAAGATGCGAACGCTAACTCATACTAATCTGTATGACCCACACGGGAAAGATGCGAACGCTAACTAATCTGTATGACCCAAGTACAAGTTTTCATAGAATGGTCGTGTTTTCACAGGGCGAGTGGACTGGGTGCAGTGCGACGGCAGCTGCGACCAGTGGTTCCACATGCACTGCGTCGGCCTCAACCGCGCCGCGCTGCACGAGGACGACGAGTACGTCTGCGGCGCCTGCGCCATGCGCCGCGCCCGCCAGTAACTCTACCAGGTCACCTCACGCTCCACTACCAGCGAGTGACCGGTACTCGACCAAACGTCTACTCTGACAATGCAACTAACTTCGTTGGCGTCATACGGCATTAGCAGTTTAAGATGGACTATACAGCACAGTAACCTCACACTCCACTACCAGGGAGTGCCCGGTACTCGACCAAACGTCTACTCTTACAAAACTTCGTTG
Source organism: Eudemis profundana (assembly GCA_947034925.1). Classification (NCBI taxonomy): domain Eukaryota; kingdom Metazoa; phylum Arthropoda; class Insecta; order Lepidoptera; family Tortricidae; genus Eudemis; species Eudemis profundana. Next base: position 13,934,547 of record OX344818.1, read on the forward strand.
GCGTCATACGGCATTAGCAGTTTAAAAACAGAAGGAGCTACATCTACAGTAACCGGTACTCGACCAAACATCTGCTCTGACAATGCAAGAACTTCGTTTGCGTCATACGGTATTAGCAGTTTAAGATGGAGCTACATCTACAGTAACCGGTACTCGACCAAACATCTGCTCTGACAATGCAAGAACTTCGTTTGCGTCATACGGTATTAGCAGTTTAAGATGGAGCTACATCTACAGTAACCGGTACTCGACCAAACATCTGCTCTGACAATGCAAGAACTTCGTTTGCGTCATACGGTATTAGCAGTTTAAGATGGAGCTACATCTACAGTAACCGGTACTCGACTAAAAATCTAGTCTGACAACGCAACTAACTTCGTTGGCGTCATACGGAATTAGCAGTTTAAAAACAGAGGGGGCTACATCTACAGTAACCGGTACTCGACCAAACATCTACTCTGATAACGCAACTAACTTCTTTGGCGTCATACGGTATTAGCAGTTTAAGATGGAGCTACATCTACAGTAACCGGTACTCGACCAAACGTCTACTCTGACAATGCAACTAACTTCGTTGGCGTCATATGGTATTAGCACTTTAAGATGGAACTACATCTATAGTAACCGGTACTCGACCAAATATCTACTTTGACAACGCTTCTAACTTCTTTGGCGTCATACGGTATTAGCAGTTTAAAAACAGAGGGAGCTACATCTACAGTAACCGGTACTCGACCAAATATCTACTCTGACAACGCAACTAACTTCGGCGTCATACGGTATTAGCAGTTTGGAAACACACCGTTGGACAAAGTTGATACTATTCGCTGAGCTGTAACCGGTACTCGACCAAACATCTACTCTGGCAATGCAACTAACTTCGCCATCATAAAAAGTTGGACAAGGTTGGTACTCTTGGCTGAGCTGTAACCGGCCTGTACGGATACTCTGACAAAGGTGCGTTATACATATATGAAGTTTAAGAACACATTTGACCAATACTGCAAGACAATAGTGTCACCACACACCATAAGAAAGGGACGACTGTAACTACACACTCCAACGTGTACAAAGAAACTGTGATCGGTACTCGATCGAACGTTTACTCTGACAACGGTACTATCTTCACTCCACCATATACATACTGTTATTAATTTAGCCGTGGTAAGACTAGTGCATTACACAACTAGGGTGGTAATACAAAGAAAGGCCGAGATCGCAGAAGTTTGCGGCCCTTTATTACATCCCGTGTTGTGTACATCATTTTATGTCTACACTTGGCCAGAAAGCGACTTTTTCACTCACTCAAGGTCACTTTATGGCCAGGTGTGGCATAAATATGATTACACGACTAAATTAACAACATTTCCGTGTGATGACTGGGCCAGGGAACAACTACTGTAACGGAAATGTCAACTCTTGAGTATGGGTACGGTCAAAAAAAGTAGCTGACCATTTTAGTGCTGGCACATGTCAAATTGCATACTAAAATTGACAGCTACTTTTAATCCTGACTGTACCTACTTAATTGGGTGTGTAACTAGCGTGAATATAGAATATTGATTGTGCTACTCAACTTAGCTTTTTCAATCGTCCATTGCTATACGGAGTCGGCCACGTATTACGTAAAACGATTTTTCAGATTTTTAGACCCATTCCATCCTTTTAAAATAAGCTGTCTCGTTTAGCTAGACAAACCTATGATTACCCTGATTAGGGGTCGTTAATTAATTACGTAAAATCTCTACATGCCCCTATCTTTAGGGTAAACACAATTCTTACGTAATATGTTATGTCAAAATGTGTGATTTTTAACATTTTGCCCCTTATGCCGGAACAATTGTAAAAGTATATATTTGTGTAACGAAATCAATATATTATAAATTTAATAGTATTGAAAAGACTGTCCTAATATTAGACAATGCTAAAATTACACCATTAGATTATATTATTATAACGCATAATTAGCGTTGAAAATAAAATACGGATGGAATATATAGTATAATAGTGGTAAAATGTAATAAACGATGTCTCAGATTGCACTTAACGCACGAACCGAAGGCGGAGTATGCAATCGGAGGCTTCTTTTATCACCGATTATCACAAATTAAGACTTAAACACGGATTTGACAACAAAAATCAAAAAACTTATTAAAATAACGAAATACAAAGCTTAAAGCTCGCAGCACATAAGTCCAGCGGTGACAGGAGTGGCCACAATCCTTTTTATGCCACACCTGGCCATAAAGCGGCTTTTACCACACGCTACGCGTACGGAAAAAGCCGCTTTCTGGTCAAGTGTAGACATTAAATGATGTACACAACACGGGAGGTAATAAAGAAAGCCCTTGATGGCATATTAACGTCCCTCGCTTGCAGCTCGGGCCGCAAACATCTGCGATCTCGGCCTTTCTTTGTTTTACTACCCTAGTTGTGTAATGCACTATTACACGACCAGGTGTGGCTCACTCCGCGAATCCGCATCGAAAAAGTGCGTAGGTAACTAAATATTTGAGATTTTATAAATCCAACGGTCAATCGTACACTGACTGTTAGCTTAAATTCTATTCCGATTGAACAGTGCGTGTGCCAGGTGAATTACATTATTTGGTGTAATATACGTATAGTGCTTCGGTTGGAGTTGTGTACGATCTACTTAAAGGAAACAAAGCGATTGTTTGTAAACCTCAAAAACACCAAAATTACCATATTGTAAAATACACAACCACCTTTAAAGTTCAATTGATTATCAACTGTATCTCAATAAACCATAAATTACAAGTGCATTAATAGAATAATGGCGTTCCAGCTGCCTTCGCATTTGTTCGATTCTCAGGTAGTCACGTTTGTTGGACCGGGTGGTTGGCCGTGGCGTTCCGTGGGGTCGAACCAGGTCGCTAGCCAGACCACCCTGAGTTGGGTCGGACTGGGTGGGTGCCGGGGTGCCTGGGGTCGAACCACCTATTCGACCCCAGGTAGTCACGTAAACGCCAGGGGTGTATTCAAATGAAACTATCCACTAAAAGACAATGCACGAAGTCTTTATCTATGAAGCACGCTATTCTTTTATGACGGACGATAATGAGGTACAAAACCACACACTATTGTTTTCTTTTAGTAGATCGTACACAACTCCAACCCAAGCACTATACACAAGCGTCGTTGCAGAAAATAATGTACATCTTTGTACAACACTGGTCGCCATTGCCCTCCTCGCACCGTCACTTTTAATTCGAAAATGTGAGTAACAGGGCTTGAATTCACTTTAGTACTAGATATTATTGATGAAATATGATACTTGTCCTATCTGTCGGACTAAAATTATATTTTTTGAGCGCGAACAAAACATACTGATTGAAAAACTTAATAGGGATGACGACTGGGTTAAAACTATATAATTCTACTTAGTCCGTCAGTTAGATTATGGAAAAATATGGGACACGTATTTTTTGGTTTATCAAAATATTAAAAATCGACAAAGTTATAGATCATCAAACTTCTGGAGTGGGGGCTTGTGACGTCACTCCTAGGTGAAAATTGTACCTAGGAGTGACGTCACTCGAAACTTCTAAGCACTCTATCCTCGTCATTTTTTGTTTGTCAAACAAAAGAAAAAATACGTGTACAATATTTTTTAATAATCTAACTGACGGACTAAACCGTTTTTTTAGTCGTCTAGCCCATTGGGATTATCAGTATTATACATAAAATCACGGGTACTGTTGTCAGATTTTTCCTTTTAATTTTATACAATCCATTGCAGATTCTGCAAATCCATCCAATTTGGGCTATATTTTACAAGATATGGCTGATCAATATTAGTATAAATAACGTAATTGATTAGTCCAATTGGTCGTCTAATCATCTAATGTATCACTTGTTTCGTAAAATGACGCCGTTATATCTTAATTGTGGGTTCTAAATATGAAAAGTCTGGTGACATTTGCACTGCGGAAAATGCAGCAGAGGTTAGATTGTGTGTCAATCATATTCAAATAACGAAATATATGTGAGCTTATTGTTCGTAGACACGGGGACGGTTACCGGTATTTTTTTTCAATTAAAATGTTATACAATATCACGGCATCTTGAATGACCTTAAACTTGGGCATTGGATTGGTTTCCTATTCGGGGTAAACGTTTACTTTGCCATTTTAATTCCAATTTACCGGCGATAACACGTCTTTGCAAATAAGAATACGAACAGAATTCCAGCGAATACTATACACCGGGTGAAATAATACCGGTTAGATGAATACCGGTAATTACAGTAATACCGGTAATCTGTCTCTGAGTAGAAAAAACAGTGTTACTTTCGATGTCATAGGTATACTGCAGTTTATTGGATGTCGTTGTTCAGTCGTGTATTAATGTGCCCTTGTCTAGTGAAAACAGAAAAGTAAATCATCTTCATAGGTCCTAGAATGGGGGGTGCCACATCATTTCATAGAAGCTTGCGCTAGCCTTTTATCATAAATTTCACTTAAGTAACATTATTTTTTTCTTGCAAAGTATGCAATATTATCTCTATTTCAGGGTATAGTTAACTACCTTAGAGTTTGGGGTAACGTTTTTATTCCTGATTTTGTATAAGAGTAGCTAATGACAAGAGTGACATTTAGCTATTCAGTGTTTTTCAAAGTGTGGGTCGCGACCCCCTAGGGGTCGCAGAGCCCGTTGAAGGTGGTCGCGGGGGTCGAAGAAGGAAAAAAAAGCAAAAACTCATAAGTGTAACGGAATAAAATTCAGGTTAGAAATCATGGAGGATAAAGTGGTTGCCCAATATTTTCGTATACAAAGAGTCGTGCCATGAAATAGTTTGAAAAACACTGAGTTAATTCTTTAACTAATATACAGTCAAATATGCTCAATCCGAGGTTTGAGGTAGACTGAACGATATGTTAATAATATTATTAGTGATATTAGTGATTTCTTTATTTTAACTACAAATTAAATTGAAAATTGTTGATCTCAGCGGCATGCGCGGACTTATAAAGTTTTTGTGGCGTACTTGCAAAATAATTTCATTTTTTGTGTTTAAATATGGACCCATGAGAGTTTTTCTGAGTGTAAGTATGAAGATGATATACTGATCTGTTTTTGCTGCCTCCTATCGAAGAGTTGTTGATGTTATATCAGTGTTCCAGGATCTGATTGTAGTAAATTGTATCTACTGTTTAATGTCGACTGAGAAAGTCAGGGCACGGAACGTGATTTTTGCTGGTATAGGATATTATGACGGAAGTAAGTCTCTTGGAACGGTTGAAAGCTTGGACTTATGTGTTCAAGTTATAGTATAGCAAGTCTTTATTATCAATGGCCTTATGGACACGAGTGTAATCAGTGCCACAAAAAGTAAACATTCAGCCAGTACACTCGTAAGTCATGCAGAACAAGTTCTGACATGTTGTTATACTCTTTGACTACAAGAATTCCGACCAAATTCCTAACTCAGTACGCGCGACAAAAAGAAAACAATCAAGAATTGGTGATGTCTTTTAAGCGCGCATCTACAGTAAACGCCATAATTAGGCGTTTAACAGTTCCACAAGCACAAATGTTGCCAGAGTTAGGCCAGTGATGTTTTGTCGATATAATAAAAATAAAGAAATGCGTTAGATTCGAGTGGTGACTTAATTTATAACTTAATAAATAAAGTATGGTGAAAATAAATTCTTGAAAAGATTTAAGGATTACGTTTGTCTTTTTAGACCTATCCTGAAGCGTGCAAATTATTGTCGATAACATTTTATCGACATTTACCAATGACTATTTAATTTTCTGTGAGTCAGGCAACATTTTTATAAGTCAAACTAGTTCGCCTAATTATGGCGTCTACTTTAGTTCTTACCATTTCAAGAATAACTTACTTCCCTTGTTTTACTATGATGGACGGACTTAGGGATTTAATAAAGGATTAAATGAATAATTGTAAACGCCAAGACGCTTGTCGTACGGCGCGAGATAGACAAAAATTTACGAAAAAATATTGTAAATATTTTTTTAAGAATAAAACAATTCTAGGCGATTTTTTTAAATGAATTGGTACATTTTTGAAATTAAAGAGGTTTGCGTGTGTTTGTAATGTTCGCCCTCGTTGATGCGGTTTGCTGGGTGTATTTTTGGATTCCCCCGACAGGGGGCGGGGTGATTAACGGACCAGCTAGCACAATACTGCCGCGACATATTTCGCGTGCGATACAGTATGTAACAGACAATGGGAACGCGCAATTGTGACATGTGTACGCCCGTTCACATTCTCTGTTAAAGTTGTATTTATAAGCGGCCATTTTGTATTAGCTGTACTTTAATTACGGGGTTGTATGACTCCATTTCGCTCGAGCGATCAGGAATTAGCTGGCTAACCAGCCTTCAGTCACTTCTGTCTCAATGTCTCCAGCCTCACAAATTAATTAACAACTTAACCTGATACAATTTGTGGAATTAGTAATTTGACCAGCTGAGAGAACGGTAGCGAAAGGTCTATTTGACAGTAGATGTCCAAATATTGTGTGATTGGTGGATTACTTACTGTCAAAAGACCAGTCCATTGTGCTGCCAGCTAGTGAACTATTTCTCGAAACCCTAATGTTACTAGGTTCAAGTTGTTAATGAATTTCTAAAGGCGTATAACCAGTAATGCCCTCGCTTCACGCGTCAACATGCACACAGATAAATTTTTCCTGTTTTATATACAAGATGCTCAATTTTAGACAAGAATTCTTACAAGCAGCGATCTCCGAAATTGCGCCTTTCACAAAACTCGTCTAAAATTCTATGTTTTGTGGCCTATTCATTATAATTTCTGGTTTTGTTAACTAAATCATATTATCATTTGTACTTACTGACTGAGAAAATTACATTTGATAAAGTAATTTCTAACTAGCAAGGAGTTAAACATGCACAATATAGAAATCCTAAGTGCATCAGAAATGTCTAGATTTCGTATTTAGCGTCCATGTTGACCCGTGTATCGGCGGCCGTCAATACTGTTCAATGAATCTTTGATCCGTGATTTACAATCGTACAAACTACAAACCACAGAAACATATTAAGATATTTGTTTCTTCACAAATATCGACACATCATTTTAAAAAGGTGCCAGTTACAGCAAAGGTTAAATTAATAAACTACATTCGAGTATGAAACTCTAATTATTGTAGAACAAAAAGCGTCGGTTTATTTACAAAGGTATGCGTTTACAAAATGGTGCTGTGCCCAGGATTAATTGAACAGTATTGAAAAGGATCGGTCGGTAACACTCGCAGTATTAAAGCTTGGCTGGCTTCGGCAATACTCGACGACCGTCGTAAACGCCGATGAAACGGCTTTATTACAGTTATAGACACAAAAATTACTCAAAAGCCCAGACAATATTTTGGACCTCGCTTAAACATGGCGACTGTAATTTTCATAGCGTATTGAGAGAAATGCAGTGATTGTAATGTGACTTATTAAGCTGAGGTATTATTTGGGTTTTCTTAGTAAGGATTGTAAACTTTGTGTTATGCTGCATCCACACGTTCAGTTAGCTACAACGGCATTCGCCGAATAGGGTGTTTTCGCGAATATGTGGAAGCATCATAAGGTTTGAGTGTACAGACCCATCCTTCCACGAGGGATGATACTGTGTTCTATAATATAAGGTCGATTTTGTATCGATGAATGTGTACATAATGTTAATGTAGTTGGTGTATATTAAGGCGATGCCCTATGTTCGCGTTATTTTAAGAGCTTGCGGCGTACTTGCGCCTTAACTGACTTAAGCTAAATTTTATTATATTTCTTTTTGTTTTAATAAATACATTTATTTGACAAATTTTTGTGATTATTCGAATGTTTGCGTAATTTAGCAATTTGTTTGCTTGCAGACTTCAGTAAAGGAAGTTTGTTTGGAATAAAAATATTGTTGTGTTCAGTTCCATGGATGATGAAATGAGAGGCTGATAATTGCCGAAGTAGAGCGAGAGGGGTTATACCGCCTAGATATTAAACTTGTACTGACGTGTGTTTGGGCAATTCTTTTGTTTTATCGTCCATGTTTAATGCTGGGTTTACACATTTGTCATATAACCAGAATTTTCTAAGACGTAAATAACCCTTTTCAGGGTTTTAGAATTGCCGGTTATTATGCCGAATGACAGGGTTTTTACACCTGCTTATCTAAATTAATTTGAATAATGTAGATCGCTGACAGCAATACTAAATATTAGTAGTGGTCATTGATGTGTCATATATCCCTTTACGATTGCATTCAGGTCGCAATTAAACTACCCGGATCCGTGGTGTGGACATATCTATCACTGACGTAAATGTAATAATACCGGTTTTTTTTTAATACCGAAATATCGGTTGTGACATTAAACTACCAGTATTAGAGCCGTTAATTGACGATTAGGTTAAATATAAATGTGTAAACCCATCAGATAAAGAACCTAGTCCTATGAAATTCATGGTCCCTTTTTTAATATTGACATTTGATTCGACGAACGTAATCATGGTTTGTATTGAGTTAAGCGAGTTTGAACCTTGAGGCGTATGAAGTAAAGTTTAAGTTGGCCATCAAGTTAGTCTATTTATGTTTTGGATTGTTATTAGTTGTAGCTGCGGCGACGCGGAAGGTAGCGCCGATTTTTTTAAAACATGAATTATGACAAGTAACCACGCATATATAATTTGACAAACTAAACCTCCAATGCTGACAAAATGTGCGTAGCATGCTTATCTTGGTCCCTAAATGTAATTGCTAAAATTGTTTATCTACTAACTTTGTAATATTTTTGCACTATATGTATAATTTGTAATTTGCTTCGTTCAGGTGCACAAACGTTCATTACTGCTAATGACCCATTAGGATAATTGCTGATCCATAAAATAAATGTAGCCAATACCGGAATTGATTGTAGACTAATAATTCCGGTATTAGGTCTTAACCTAATACCGGAATTATTAGTCTACAATCAATTCCGGTATTGGCTCTCTTCAGCATGTTTAATGAATGTCTGTGCAACTATTTTTCGTCTCAGCTATCTAAAATGTATTTCAAATCTAGATATTTTTTGGTTTGGTTTCTAAAATCTGTTGTTATGGAAGTGCGTTCTTGCTTCCGCACTAAACGAAGACAAATTATTTCAACAATCACTAGTCTTAAGTTCGATTTTAATGTCTAATTGTCCCTTTTGGTGTTTTCTCAATATACTTAACTTTTTATATGATAATGACGTTTTTAATGACTAAACACTGTTTCGTCTGTGTCAATGTATATTACTAATGTCAAAGTTTACAGTTGTGTATTTGGAGTATAGGGCATTTTCATTTTAAAATGTACATTAACCCTTTGACCGCCACAGACGGCCACAGCCGTCAACGGAAAATCGTGACTGTCACGCCAATGACGGCCCTGGCCGTCAACGTTTTTTAAACCTATTGAAAAACAGCCGACTTTTATGTTGGCATTATTTCTTTACCCATCTTTATTTTACCCCTATGGCGTCAGTGGCACGGCGTACTGCTTCGCCCTTGTGCGTTCAAAAGGTTAAATAGCAATTAACAGTCGTCACGAAACTGACAGTTAATGCTAAACGGCATATATTTCGTCACAAACTGACAGGTTTGACGGTATTTAAACATAACTTAAGTTCCGAGTAAGATTTTTAAATAAAAATGCCCATATACTAATTTTGCACTTTGTATGCAACGCCATAGAACTTAGATCAACCGGATTACGATATATTCCATTCCCATTTAACAATTTTAGTATGTTTTTAAATGTGAAAAACGCTTTTAAATGCCATTCAACCCTATCGGCGCATCCTCCGCGTTGTCGTCCAAAATGGCTGTTAAAATAAATGTAAGTTGAATGCCTTTTTACACATTTGTTAATTTCTTGTCCGCTCTCATCGCGAGTCGCATCTCAGTCCAAATTAATCTTGGCAGAAGGCGTTATAGTATTTGATCTCTATTGATTTATTTTGACATTGGTCTAAATCATTTGTACTGTTCTACAACGATATAATACCGGTTATAATCGTATGCCCATTACCGGAAACCAAGATCCCGATATTGATCAGATTAAAAATTACCGGTATAAGAAGCATTATCTCTTACGCGTTCAATATTTTATGCCACACCTGGCCATAAAGTGGCTTTTTCCGCACGCTGCGCGTACGGAAAAAAACCGCTTTCTGGCCAAGTGTAGACATAAAATGATGTACACAACACGGGAGGTAATAAAGAAAGCCCTCGATCGCATATTTACGTCCCTCGCTTTCAGCTCGGGCCGCAAACTTCTGCGATCTCTGCCTTTCTTTGTATTACCACCCTAGTTGTGTAATGTACTATATTTGAAGTCTATGTTCCAATTTATGATCGGGTTTACCTTATTAGCCGTTAGGTCTTTCCCCATAAGGCCCAAAGGTCTACAATTAGCACATTTGCTATTCATTTTGAACTCTTTATGAGTACGAAGTTACACAGGGCTTCTTAACCCATTTAGACCCAAATACAAACTAATAGTTTTTTTTTAAAAAGACCTTTATTATTATGATTATTGGACACTAATAAATCATTTTACATGTGAATGCTGAAAAAAAATTTTCTTCAGGTCTGAAAAAAAACTCTGTCCTCAAATGGGGCCAATGGGCCTATGTGTGATAGTTTTCGAAGCATCTTTTCTCGATGCATAACGTTTTCAAGCACTTTTTATATTGCCAACGTGCTTTCATGTGGCATTCAATGCATCGTAGCTGCTTTGGTAGCTTTTGAGGAAAGTGTCCAACACCGTCTTGTCTCATACTTAGTACCGCTGAAGATGGCTTTCGACGCCTGCCATCAATTCTTTCAGTGCCTGCACCCCTCAAATACATTCGCGTAATACTTCGGCGAAACTGTAGCTAATCTAGTTTGTCATCAGCAGCCAAGATATGGAGACACCAAGCATTGGCTACAGCCAAATCTAGCATGTAGGTAAACAAACCCACCACCATTTTTACCTCGTACCTATGGCTATTCTGTATAGGTACCCCGATTGATTGGCCAGCTTAGTCAACTCCACCCATGCCTTTGTTGTAGTTCTGAAAGACAAAGGGGTTATCTTCATCTACCTTCCTACCTTCTGTGGAGCTCCATTTTTTTACCTTACTCAGTGGATAGACAAAGTCGTAATTTGTACCCATTGTACAAATACTGCTGTCAAGCCAGCGTACAAAACAATTTCATTGGCTATAGGTATCAAATTGATGGTCAAACGATGCTCGGGTCTTTTTTTATGTGTCTTTGACAGACACTAATGGGCAGTTTTTTGTCCTGTTTTCATTTACAGTGCCCGTCAGCAATGCGTGACTGGTGAAAAAGTTGTCGAAGTATATGCTATGCGCTATATGCTCATGCGGAAATGAGTTTAGTTAGTAAAATTTAATGAACGCTTGGTCATAATTTATAGAAAAATGAGCCTGAAAATAAAAAATAGCTATTAGCCCATAGCACATACGGGGACACCATACTATAGTAATCAGCCCATTGGGCCCATTTGGGGACATCACACTGAAACACCTCATTTCATAATAAAATCTTATAAAAGGCTGATCATTGTTATAGATTTTACTACTAGAAACTATAACCTAATAAAAAACATCATAACATGTAATGTACTACAACGTTATAACTAAAAAATATGACTTACCGTTTGTTGAACTTATATTCGTTCAATCACACGTATAAAGTAATGAATAAAATCTTATTTATTTAATAAATCTGAATATTATATTTTACGTCACTAAGTTACACTCCTTTGCACTACGAATTCACCTACGAACAACAGATAGCCAATACATGTTTAAAAATATGGGTACTTTAAGAAATGTCCTCAAGTGAGGACGGTGGGTGTAAATGGGTTAATTTACGGACATTTTTTATATATTACAAATTAGAGAAAAATATTTGTCGAGATAGCTCGTTCATCAATACTGAAGGGTGTGCAAATTTTTATTTAGTCAAATTTGTAACTTCCTCATACTTGTAATGAAAATCGTCCTTAAGACTCTGATAATAAGAGTCACTCCGCGACTTCGCCGCGCGGCCTTTAGGCCCCCGCGAGGGGGCCCTTAGCGACCAGAAAGAGCACGCGTTATAAGGGGTCGAATACCGTTATTTGCACAGACAAAAAATACCGGCATTTTTTCCGTTTTTTGGGTTTATTATTTAATTTTTTAATTGGATAGTCTAATAATGCGAAATCATTATTTAAATACACGATTGAGCCCTACATAAAAAGCATTAAATAATTCAAAATATTGGGCTATTTCGTGATTTTTGCAAAATACTACCGGTAGGGCATGCAATACCGGTTTTACTTGTATGGACCAATACCGAAAAACCGGTTTTTACGGTATTCGCCCATACAAGTAAAACCGGTATTGCATGCCCTAACTACCGGTTCCGAGCCCTGCGCGTTTTGCGATAGAGGGAGACTGCCGGCGAGTTCCGTCCGATGGTCGGACCCGAGCCACAGTTTTGTTAGAGATTTCTGTACGTAGTAGGTACTATTACTTATTCTATGCTAATAATTGATTACTGGATGATTATTGATTCTGGACTGAATGCGTACTCGCGATATACTTAAGTGTCTGAGCTGTGTATGGATCTGTATTGTAGCGTGCTTTTTTACGCCATTTGATTTAGGCTTCTGGGGATGTATGTAAAACGTTATGTTGTACAGAATTAGTTAAGTGGATGTGGTCTGTTGTGCAACTATACTGGCCGGAAACCACGCCATTTGTATTTTAACGTCACTTGGTCAGCGGCGGGGCATATAGCCACCTATGGTTGGACAGACAGACAAATATCATGTACCAAATAATATAGAAAATTATAGAAAAATAAAACTGCTTTTTATTATAATCCATTTTTTTATCATACTGTACTTAAGTACTATCTTGGTATAGCTAAGGTTTTCAGAACGGTATTATTTTTACGGGTTGTACCGGGATCCCGGTATTACCCATACTCATATTACCGGTTTTGGAAGCCCTAATATATTATGTTTATAATTAGTAAACAGCTGTATAATATACAAATATTCTTTAGCAAAAACTAAGTACATAAATAGATTTTTGACTATTATTATGACATTCGAGTATTTACAAAATTTCATTCGTTTATAAATCTAACTGATAAACTAAATTTCGAAAAGTCTAATTTAATACAAAATTAAGTATCACATGTAACGTATGCCAGCGCCGCCTGTCATAAAAAGCCGCCTCGCCTGCCTTTCTGCCGGACTAGCTGCCGCTGTCCGCCGGGCTCTGCCAATGCCCAGCCGAGCTCTGCCGAAGCTCTGCCGAATGCGGCCGCATTCCGCCGGGCATGCCAGCCCCGCCAATCAGCCAGACATTAGTCCCCAAAACCTCTATGGTGTTTTCCCACATATTGTTATTGTGGCAACACAAGAGTGAAAATGACAACTGCCAACGGGACGCGATGCGATGGCGCGAAACGAATTACCTATAAAGTTTGGATTGTCGAAATAATTGCTGTCTAGAGGAATAAACCATTGAAAACTAGAAAAGAATTGGTTTCTCTTTACGCCCCTCGTTTTACTCAGAAGTGGGATAAAGAAAGAAAAAAAAACAATTGAAACGCAGTAACCTCGACCGCGCTGGTCAATGTGTACGGCCTCCTGGTTAAAAGGCGATAGGAGACGACGCAAAACAGAAAGACTAAAAAGAGTGCTCATATCTACTTGAAACGAAGTTACTACCTACGGGATTCGTTGTCGAATGAGATACAGAAAGACGGAAATGACATAAATGAAGAAGCTCTTGAGTGTCGAATCAAAAGACCGAATGCATCACTGATTCCTGAATTTGACCATGAGGCAGAAGATTTATACGGTCAACTCATCATCGTCGTAGTGTTTTCCTGTTTCGTTGGTGCTTTATGTCTATTACATTGGAGCAACTGCCATCTGACCTCTGTAACCTGACTGCAGGGAACCCAGACAAACAGTATACAATGAAGAAAATGTATCAGCTTAGCACAAGACAGGAACAAGAAAAAGGGTTTTGGTCCTTGGGCAATTTCTGATGGCAAGCCTGCAAATTCCCTCACATGCCGCCATCGCCATGAGTTACAGGATGTTGCATACTATTTGCCTGTCACAGTCACCTGAGCCGAGGAACAAAACATGGAAGTCAGTCACATCAGTATGGAGAATGTTGTAAGCCAGCCTAGGCCGGTCCTAGCCATAGCCAGATGCGCCTCTACTTGCCAGCCACATGTCAGGTCAGTAGTAAGCCAGCCAGCCACTTCTGTATCTGCTAATAAACTTTACAGCCTTCCTAACAATTATACAATCAATTGCATTGCCTTGCTAAATAAATAAAAGGTATTTAAATGAAAACAGCCATAATTATTGCATTGATTTAATATTTTGAAAGAATGATTGCTTGCAGAAACTTTAAAACGCCTTAGAAGTATAGACTTAATGAATAAAAATAGTACATTCAGCAGCTAGTGAGTCACCAGCACTTGAATTTTATTAATTACCGATGATGCCAATATTATTCAGATTTCTCCAACAATCAGATTTGTAACTGAATTTTTAGAAACAATCCAGATGCTGCATCCAGAAAACCATAAGTACTTCATTTCACTCTGCTTATCTTAGCCAGTTTGCACAGCCATATCATAAAATAATTATATGTTTGCACATGAATACACCCATAAATCTGTTCTTATAGCTGCAAAATGTCGCTTTATATGCCTTGGCCTACTCTTTACTCGGCTGGGTACTAACTATTACTTATTAAATCAGTCTAATGTCAGCCTCATCCAATGTTTAGTAGCTGTGTGGTAATGTTGTCTGACTTTTAAGTTAAGGTCTTGCTTCCCATATTTATGATCTTGATCACTATATCGAACCTACTTCGTCAATCCCCCGTCCTTAGTTTTGCCAAGTATCCTGTCTCGTTATACTGCTGCTACAGTGTGATCTTCTTATGCTGTTCTGTGACAAGTTTTATGTTTGGTATCCGATCAGCTAGGGTAATGTCAAGTCAGAGTCATTTCTATAACACTGTGCACCACTCTTAAAATTTGCTGAATACGAGGATAAGGCGTCCTATTCTCATATTAATGGATTGGAATCAAGTATAGTGATTATATTCTCTTTGTTATTAAACAAGATTGTTGATTCCCAGGCAAGCAAACAAAAAAAAAGATATCTAAACACAGCTTCAACAAACAGTACTGTTTAAATATTGGTGTTGTGTTGTCTATAATATGCCTGCCATTGACGTTTATTCCGTACTGGTAATACTGAATTAGATGCGGTACTGCCTAAGTCGGAAAACAGAATTGTAATTAAATAGGGAAAGTGCTTGTTTCTGTACAAAATAATCCATCACAATTATTTAGTAAGGCCATACAATTTCTCTTAATGATATATATCATATGTTCGTTTAGTTTAGTGATATTTTTATCCTCGGTTTTGTACACCTGGTAACATCCAAGAGATACGATACGTCAACGTCAGTTTATCCGTCAGTCGGACATTAGCCGTGTTATCTTTGTAAATAAGATAAAGAACAAAAAAGAAAATCGTTTAGTAAGTTAACGCGCCCTTTACAAACAGTTTATGGAAGTTTGGAGGAATTGCATAGCTGGCTATGTCCTAAAGTAAATACGAATCTGCTCTGCTATCGCCTGCTTAATTCTCTGATCACCGGCATGAGTCGTAAAAGGAAAACGAACTGCAGAAAGCAGACGGTAATATACAATTTCTTTTAATTAGAGACTTGCTGTTTAGGCCCTTTGCATAGGTTACGTATACCAATATTGCAAAACAACGCGGGCGGAGCCGCGGGAAAATGCTAGTCCACTGTAGATCTTTACTCTTCATGCAACTGTAGCAAAACCATTGTCCTTGGAATCAATTGATGAAACCTTTGATTTCTGACAGATGCTTTCATAAAATATAACCTTGAGGAATATATTACACAT
The DNA here is from genome assembly GCA_947034925.1 of Eudemis profundana. NCBI lineage: Eukaryota > Metazoa > Arthropoda > Insecta > Lepidoptera > Tortricidae > Eudemis > Eudemis profundana. The sequence continues at coordinate 13,950,546 of OX344818.1, forward strand.
GCTCATACCCTAATTCAAAACTCAGTTGATAAAGAAAATCTGTTCATCTTGAGGTAGTCAATTGGATGATTATTAAAAGAAAGTTTTAACTCATTGCCAGCCCAGCCTATTTAGATTTTGAGAATAATGCATTGATTAACAGCAGATTATATGATAAAATTTAGAATGTATTTAGTATTTATTTATTGCATAAACCAATACATAAGGACTTAAACCTAGGTACACTGGTAGGGTGTAGCAATTTACATGTTTATGAATTACTTATTTTAGGTACTAAAATTAATTTAGAATGTTTGTTGGCTAGCAGTACTTAATATAATATAAAATAATATAATATAAATATTAGGGGACAATCTTACACAAATCGAACTAGCCCCATAGTAAGCTCAATAAGGCTTGTGTTATGGATACTTTCTTGTTACTAGTACTTAGATTGCACGAATAGAAAAACGTGCAAATGCATAATGATAAGAATTTATTATTTTCTCTCCGAACCATCTTTCGGTCTCACTGAGAGTTGCAATCAACTGGATTATCCCTCCACCTGACACGGCCAAGGCCCATGTACCGTCCCCTGTCAGGACTGCAAGCATTCTTCATAATGTCAGGATTCCTTATTAGAATGCTCTTTATAGTGTACTTACCTTTAGCTTAGAGTATGATAATGCTTTCCGCAAGCTGGTCCCATAATGTGCTCATAATGTTAATGTTATTTTTAATTTTTATAGTTATAATTAATTAAAGTATTAGGCAAATTATTCCGTGTATTATGGACAACATAGAATATAATAGGTGGACGTAAAGCATTTTCTACCAGTCAACCTGTAACACCTGTGTGTAATGTGTATATGGTATGTTCAGTGAATAAGTTGCATTCATACAAATTTGAGTTTTCACATGACACAATATTAAGAGCCACATCATGTTAGGCTAAATAAGGCATGTTAGGCATAAAAATAAAATCATAAAGCTAATTGAGTACAGAATTTATGGTGAATGCTCCATGAACTTTACTCTTGCCTCTTTATTTTTATTAACATCACAGGCAATTACAAATACTGAATAATGCTTACACGGTTGGCAGGATGAGTTAGCATAAGATATAACTCCTATGCCTGACTGCGCCACAGGGTCAGATGACCTACTTGAGATTGAAGACTTGTTTGTTTTATTAAAAAAAAAAAAACTTTTATTAACTTGCAATGATTGTTAGTATGTTTGAGAAAATTTTGCAAGCTGAATTAGGACACCTTTTTGACTTTTGATTGAGCTTAAATTTGGTATACATTGCAATGCAATATTATGGTACAATGCAGCTGATCTGATGATAAAGTCGGAAGGTGGCTATAGGATTATCTAAACTACACAAAATAGACCCATAGTGTTTGAGCTCACTTAACTGGTTTTGACTTGCAGTTTGAGACTATTCAGAAAAAGTACAGTTGACCACATAAATGCTTATCGATTTGTTTGTTCCCATTGCGGGAGCAATTGTTGCAGGATGGCCGATTGTAACGTATGCCAGCGCCGCCTGTCATAAAAAGCCGCCTCGCCTGCCTTTCTGCCGGACTAGCTGCCGCTGTCCGCCGGGCTCTGCCAATGCCCAGCCGAGCTCTGCCGAAGCTCTGCCGAATGCGGCCGCATTCCGCCGGGCATGCCAGCCCCGCCAATCAGCCAGACATTAGTCCCCAAAACCTCTATGGTGTTTTCCCACATATTGTTATTGTGGCAACACAAGAGTGAAAATGACAACTGCCAACGGGACGCGATGCGATGGCGCGAAACGAATTACCTATAAAGTTTGGATTGTCGAAATAATTGCTGTCTAGAGGAATAAACCATTGAAAACTAGAAAAGAATTGGTTTCTCTTTACGCCCCTCGTTTTACACATAAATATCACTTTTACAATTACATTTAAGTATTGAAAATGCTCATAAGTACGAATAGCCGACTATACATTGCACTAACATTTAAGAGAACTATCATACTCTCTCTTCTGTCACTCTATCCTTCTCTTCTCTCAGAGGTCTAGCCTCCGGAATCATCGGAGTCCCCTTAAAATACTCTTCTATCTGCTGCAGCGTCCTCCCCTTCGTCTCTGGCAGCAAAAACCACGTCACCACCAAACCGTACGTCAAAAAACAACAATAGAACAAATAGGTCCCATACAACCCCGTACTAGCTAAAAGACCAGGAAAAGTTTTCAAAACTGTAAACATGGTAGCGGCTACTGTGATGACACTGACAGTTCCAAGAATACTTCTGTATTCTAACGGGAATATTTCACCCGAAATAACATTCGCCATAGGGACCAGACCAAATCCAATCGCCGCCATTTGTAAATTCAGAAACAATAATGGTATCCATTCGAAGCTTGAGTTAGGTATACTTGGCTTCATATACGCGTAGACAGCGATACCTATGTGACTGAAAACACAAAGAAAACCTGAAGAGAACATCATGGTTCGGCGTTGGACTTGAGCTATAACAAAAACTGCTAAAATATTCGTGACTAATCTTAAAATATCTAGTTCTACCATCCAGGTGTTTTGGTGCTCTGTCTCCATCAGAGCGCCGATGATTTGGGGAGAGTAGCTAGGGAGAGTAATGGCGCCGGAGAACTGGGCTAGAAGGTAAACGTGCATGGCGAGTATGACTGGTTTGTAGACCTCTTTCTTTTTAGCGACGGTCTTGAAGCTTGTGAGCTTCGACATCTTTTCTGCGGTGTTTCGCTCCTGGAATGGAAATAGAAACCATTTTTTTATATTTTGGGGAAATTATAGTAAATACTGCGTGATGAAAGATGGATAACGGCTCAAGATCGTTTGTGATGAATTTCTTAGGGGGAAGCTTATGTTAAAGTACAAAATATCCCGGATTTAATAAGGGTTTTTTCGCAAAATACCAAGATTTAATTTTCTCAATCGACTTTAAAACCTGGAGCGTGACTACCATCAGGGGCGTGTTTTGAAATTTGGAGCCCCGGGCCAATAAGTTTCGCCGCCCCAGAAGAAGTAAAAGTTGGTTGAAACCAAAACAAAATTCAACCGGCCAGGGGCGGTTACGCCGCCGCTGGCGGATTGACGCCCCGGGCCATGGCCCGAATGGCCCTAGGCAGTGGTGGCGTAAGGGGGCGGCAGGGGCGGACGAATGCACCCCCCCCCCCCAAAAATCAAAAAGTAGACCTTTCCGTCCCGGGTGGGTACCTGGCTTACGCCCCCACGCACTGGCCCTAGGGTAAATACGCCCCTGACTATACCATGATGTATTTCGAAGGAAAATGTGAGTTACTTGGACTATCTTCCATATAAGAAATTTAGTAAATATTCTCAGTTTGTATTTTGACGTTTGGAGATCCTTTACACCTCCGAAACATAATATTTTGACAACGGAGACTCTTTACATCTCCATTAATTTTAGTATCAATTTATTTTCTATTTTTTATTTGTCTTGTTTGGACGCATAGAGAGAACCTTTACATCTCTATACATTTCGTTTATGAAATCTTATATTAACGCCAAATTGTTGTAATACTTTTTGGTTCAAAAGAGAAACTGGTGAGTTTCTTCCGGCGCTTCTTCTCACCAGAAGGTCAGTACCCGAAGCGCCAAAAGAAATAATACATATTTAGAATCAGACTTGTAAAAGAGCCCTTGAGGGCCTACTTGCAGAAATCAATTATTTTATTTTTATTTTATCATAGTAATAAAACAACTTAAACGGATTAAATTGCGTACGTACGCGATTTAATCCGTTTAAGTTGTTTTATTACTATGAGTGATAATTGCGGAAACCGAAGACAATGTTATATCTTCCATATCGTTATTTATTTTAGAATGCAATCAATTTAGAAATCGACTTCCATATTTGTCTTTTGTTAGTACACATTTTGCGTCAGTTATCTTCTTTTTAAATCTATATCTTATTTATTTATTTATTTAAACTTTATTGCATAAAAAGCGAACTTAATGTCATAAGGCATTCTCTACTAGCCACCTTAGAGCAAAGCAGATAACTTGTGGGCGGATATAAAATGGGTGGAATAGATTTTCACTACGAGTAGTAACCTGGTCGACAGCCATCCTGTAGGCTTATGATGCTACGCTTTGTCGCGTGATACATAAATGATAAAGCATCCGTCACGTTCTGACAAATAGTGTGTGAGAGTGACGGATGCTTTATCATTTATTTATCGCGTGACAAAGCGTAGCATCATAAGCCTACTGGTATGTATCATCTTCTCAAGCTCTTCCGGCGAGTATAGAGTTATCAGTAGGCTGAGCTGTGGGACTAATGATGAGTGACGACATTGAATAGATGCAATGTTTCCACAAGTGGACTGAACTATGGAATGAATTGTCACTTACGGTATTTCCGGACCGATACGACTAGGGATGTAACGATACCGATACGGATAAAATACAACCGATATTTCAACTATTTCAAGAGCGTGAAAAGAATTTGTTGTATGAAAAAAAATTTGCAAAAAGTAATTTCAATTATTGACTTAATTTATATATTGGTCTATTACCTTGTGCAATAATAATTACTATGTTAATTATATATTTGGTTCATAATAAAAAAAAAATCTGGTTGCTTTAGGTATAATAAGGATATACAAATAATAAATCTGAAGTTCATACTTCATTAGTTAGCTAAGGATATCGGTATCGGTATCGCCGATAATTTACTACAAATATCGGTATCGTATCGGCAAAATTGTGTATCGTTACGTGCTATACGACCTTCAAATCTTCAAGAAAAGAGCGTACTGTAGAGACCTGGCCATCTCTACAGAAGAATTATACATATAATTCAAATATCTGTTAGTCTAACGTACCTAATGTTTTAATATAAAATATTGATTCTGTTCTCATCTGAGCGCTACCAAACTAACATCTTGTATTCATTTGGAAAAAATATATATATAAAACTCTTAAGGACCATGGGCAAGTTTGTATGGGAAGTGGACCAAAAACCAGCAGAGCTGAGAGTTGTGTCATTAAAAAGGTCTTTACATGTACTTCATTTCATTATATGGGCACCAAGTTCAATTCCATTGCAAAACTGAGATATTCATATTTTAGTTGCTATGAGAAACGCCGACAACAGTACGCCTACGCTAGCTGACGCGGGTGCACGGAGCGGGCGCACGCGGCGGCAAAAATATGGCACAAACTTGCGCCCGCTTCACTTAGCGCTGCTCATAATATTTCGAATTTGAATATCTTAGTTTTGCAATGGAATTGAACTTGATGCCCATATAATGAAATGAAGTACATGTAAAGGCCTATTTCATGACACAACTCTCAGCTCTGTTGGTTTTTGGTACATTTTGACGCATGGTCCTTTATAAGTGAATTTCCTTCAATCAACTCCCCATGCACCCCTTTACATGGTGGAGGCGCGGGGTACGGGATCTTTCTCCTTTTTCGCCGAATAAAACCCGCGCTGTAACCATGATGTGGGTCACTCAGGGGAGTTAAGAAGGGAAACAAACTGGTAAATTTAGACTATTTTACTGTCGAAAAAGGAATACAAGTAGGTAGTTTGGAGGCGCTCTGATGAGAACAGAATTAATATTTTATATTAAAACATTACGTTAGACTGACTGATATTTGAATTATATTTATAATTCTTTTGTAGAGACAGCCAGGTCTCTACAGTACTCCCACCTGAAAGGCAGGCAACGCACTTGTGACCTGGTGGTGCTGGTGTCTATGGGCGGTGGTAATCGCTTACCCGCTTAGGCGATTCGTCTGCTCGTTTGACATAAAAAAAATTAAGGTATTCTCTACTAGCCACCTTAGAGCAAAGCAGATAACTTGTGGGCGGATATAAAATGGGTGGAATAGATTTTCACTACGAGTAGTAACCTGGCCGACAGCCATCCTGTAGGCTTATGATGCTACGCTTTGCCGCGCGATAAATAAATGATAAAGCATCCGTCATGTTACTATCATTAAGGTTACTACCTGGTCGACAGCGATCCTGGTCTGTATCATCTTGTCAAGCTCCTCCTCCTCCCCTTCCCCGCGGAGCCATCGGAACGCTTCGCGGCAACCATCATAGTCCCCGCGGAGCGCCAGCCAGCTCGGGGACTCCGGCGAGTATACAGTTAGCAGCAAGCTGAGGAGAGGGAATGTGCAGCAGGCGAGGGCGGTGTGCTGCCATGTCATTAGGGAGCCTGGAAAAGGTTGCCTCAAGTTGGTGTCAACTTCTTGGTGCCAAACTCCCAAATTCATACAAAAGAACCCAATATCACGAGGTTTTATGTATGGGAGTCGTCCATATAACTCGATTTCTTTAGCATTGTTTTACGACTTCTGGACTCCATTATAAAATAAAATAAAAAATAAAATAATTTATTTCTGCAAGTAGGCCCTCAAGGGCTCTTTTACATGTCTTACATTATTTTGTCTTCTTTTCTTTTCTTTTGGCGCTTTTTCTACCATTCAGTGAAGCAAAAGTAGCCAAAATCTGCTCCAGCTTTGGGATCCAGGGAGAGGAGGGGAAATTACTCTTGCTTCGCTAACGAAGTTTCGGGCAGGATTACTAGACCAGGATTAAAAAGCCCGGGAGCAACCCGATTTTTAAATAATAATTAGTTTTGAGATTTTGTCATCAGTCCTTTTACTTAGTACCTTCACAGACGTTCTAAAAGCTTAATGTCTTTGAGGGAAAGAATGCAAGTCTTCCGAGGTGTTTTGTTCAAAAAAATCTAAAATCCTGATATTTTGAACATTCCCGGTATTTGGCAAATTCTGACACTTAATAGCCATAGTTGTGGGTATCTTTACCTATAAGGTGCACGACGCCGATGCCGATAGTCTGCGATAAGGAGATGGTGGTGAGGAAGCTGCCTCGGTTTTTCGGGCTCGTGTACTCCGCGATCAGCACCGGCCGAAGTGGCATGATGATGCCGAACGATATGCCTTGCAACACGCGACCGACCAGCAGCGTCTGTCGACAAGGGTATTAGGCACTCAAAAAATATGAAGTGAACGCCGATAGCATCATAGGAAGCAGAGGCAGTGCCATGTTAGCGAGAGGGAGAAAGAGAGAGATAGTGGGAGATTAATATGGAGAGAGACTTACAGCCACGTTGCGAGCGAAGGCCAGCACGGCCCAGCCGAGAAGGCTGGTGAAGTTGGCAGCGTAGGCTGTCGTCTTGCAGCCCAGACGTCCCATCGGAGGGAGCGCCAAGTTGTCGAGAAAGAGAGAGAGATAGAGACGGAGAGAGAGCAATCGAGAGAGACTTACAGCCGTGTTGGGCGCGAAGGCCAGTACGGTCCAGCCGAGGTCGAGAAGGAGATGACAGCGTACGCTGTCGCCTTGCGCCCGCCAGAAGAAGCAATGTACCATGAGTGTGACTCACAGGAACGTTGGGAGTGAAACTAGCACGGTGCAGCTGAGGAGGCCTGTGGAGATGACAGCTTAGGCAACTGTCCTGTTAGAGGCGGCGCCATGTTTCTGAGAGAGAAAGGGAGGGGCGAGATAGAGAGGAAGAGAGAGAGAGAGAGACTCGCAGCCCGGTCCATCCGGGTAGGCCTCTAGAGATGGCATTGTAGGCCGCCGCCCTATCAGGAGAGCCGCCAAGTTGCCGAAGGAGAGAGAGAGAATTTGGCAGACGGGGAAAGAGAAAGGGAGAGAAATTTAGAGAGACTCACAACCACGTTGGGAGCGAAGGCCAGCACGGTCTATCCAAGTAGCTCTGTAGAGATGATAGCGAAGCCGCGTTGCTGAGAAAGAGCGAGAGAGGGAGGAAGAGAGAGAGAGAGCAGTCGAGAGAGTGATAGAAAGAGAAATTTACCGCCACGTTGGGAGCGAAGGCCAGCACGGTCCATCCAAAGAGGCCTGTAGAGATGACAGCGTAGGCCGCTGCCTTGCGGCCCAGCCGGCCCATCAGCGGAGGCGCCGCCAGGTTACCGAAGAAGATGGTCAGCGCCAACACGGATGCTAAAATAGAAGAGCTCGGAATGGACTCAGCAAAATTTGCGGCTGATACAGATAAATTAGATCTAAGTCAAAGTATAAAGACAGACAAGTAGTTTCTCTTTGGCTGTTTAGGATTAGGATTGTATTCAAGGTCGAGGCGCAGACAGTGCGATCCGTACTACGCATTCTTAAAACTGTTGTGCTAAAAATAATCATAATATTTCTAAAAACATATTACTACCTCGACGTTTCGGACGTGCCGTGACGTCCATAGTCGCGAAAAAATCGTGTGACGCGTTCGACTGATGATGATGGTTTACTTCGCATTAAGCAGACAATTAGACTTTTTGTCTTGGGAGAGGCCTACGTCCAGCAGTGGACTGCCGCAGGCTGATGATGATGATGATGACACAATTAGCTACCTGTCACGTTGGAGCTACCGACCGATCCAGGACTCCGCCTCCTTGCTGACCGGCATGGCGCCGGGCCGCTTCAGCTGCGGCAGCAGCACCCCAGGGAAGCCGGTCGCGCAGCCTTGTCCAATGATGTTGCAGCACACCGCACATGTTACAAAGCACTGTAATATGCATATATTTTTATTTTACCTTGTAATGCAATCACACATAGGTACGAATTACTACTGGCATAAAAAAATCAAAATAATTTATTTCTGCAAGTATGCCCTCACATGTCTGATTCTATTATTTTTTTTGGTTTCAGGTAATGACCTTATAATATGGATTTTCCGAAATACACTTTTATTTGAATGATCATTTCGCAGCAATATATACTGGGCACAATTATCAAGCATACGTTTATTATGGCATAATGATTATGCTGCTTGCAGAAAAGTAGATTAGACTAAAACTGTGACCTCAACAGAAACAAACCTATACTAGAAAAGTGGTGTATGTAAAATATGTCATATAACTCTGCTTAAAAATATTTCTGCCCAATAACATTATGCTATACAAAAATATGACGCAACCTTTTAAATCCTCCTGTACATGCAACTTCAGTTCAACTCTACTGGCTTATGTGGCAGTATTCAACATCGTTTGGTCCAGTTTAGTTAGCTAACATTATGACTTAACAATATAGGGATTTTTTTAAAAGCTCTCTTAAAATTTCTTCGAGACCGGCAATGCATTGGTAATGCATCTAGTTTTGCATGTCTTTAGGCGGCAGTGACCACTTTCCATCTAGTGGACTGTCTGCCAATTTGTCAGTCTAAGCCAATAAAAAATAACTTAAAATTTTATATAAAAGAATGCCATCTAATTGTAAAGTATTGTGAGAATATAAATTTGCATGATTTAGCAATATACAATTATACAAAGTACAGTAATTTCTGTTTGCCTTTGATAAGCCAAGTGCTTTTAATTTAGTCTTGTATAATGTAGGTATAATAGATAACCCACAATGTAAGCACTTATTGTGCTAATAAAAGATATGGAGCTCTGCGATTAAGCAAGCACTGACTAAGCTATAATATAAAATTACTAGCTGAAAACCCGGCTTCGCCCGGGTAATATGTAAAAAATTACAAACCCCATTTAACCCTTTCACCTCCTTAGAAATAGCATTACCAAGAATCTTTTCAATTAGGTACATTTTGTTATTTATCTTTCGAAGCCTTTTATTTTTAACCGACATCTAAGAAAGTGGGTTCTCTATGTAGTTATGTTTTGTTGAAATTGAGGGAACATCACGAATATTTAATGTATTAGGCATGTAATTTATATACCAAGTTTTACTTTCAAATATCTGAAATAACAGTTTCCTATTCATAATTTTACCCCTTCTAGAGCCAAATCCTATTTTTTAAGTCTAATTATTAATGTCCCACTGAAGCTGAAGGGCAAATCTATCCCGCTTGCAATGGTTCTGGTCCAAAGGACCACCCTGACCAGCCGTTAAAAATACGTCTAGGTTGTCCTGCTATTTTCACCGTGGCATGCTACGTCCTCGGCACCCAGCCTGTACCTCAGGCTCACCCCACCCCAACATGGTCTAAATATTTAATTTAAGCCCTCGTCCAAAATATGACAGTGAATTACAAAATATGACAGCCGTCCCGGTCCCGAGCTAACTTTGGACAGCCGTTAAGAAATACATTCAGGTCGTCCCACTATCTTCGCCGCGGCCTGTTCTAGCGTCGTCGGACTGGCCATATAGTTAAGGTGGTGTTTTCCAGTTTTCCTAGCCGCCGCGGGGCCCGCACGGGCCGGGCCCCCGGCTTGTGGTTGTTGTTATTGGGCCCCGGACTCGTGGGGAGTCGGAGCCCAGTCCGGTCCTGTCCATTCAACATGTCACACCCAGTTCGAAGCCAGTTTAGCCCGCCTATGTGGATACTTACTACAGACGTGGCCGGCGTAGTCTTACTTCAACCTAAGGGGTAAGCATTCACATCAGGGGTTTCCAAACTTTTTTCCCAGAGGGCCGTACAGCACCTTTGAAAATGTCGCGCGGGCTACATGACATGGTCGACTTGAAGTTACGTATAATCTTTTTCGTCCTGGGGGTGCTGTGTGTCTCACATCTGTAGGTACTTTACTGTGCAGGCAGGGGAGGCTTCTATACGCGGGCCGGATTAGAATGCCTCGTGTGCCGGATTATATAGGCCCTCCCGCTCTGTCAGTTTTTTACGCTTACTACGTTCCTGATTGGGTTTGATTGCTGCGTGCGTGATTTGACAAACCTTAAATTTTGTCTTATTAATTTTACCATGTTCTTCAAAAACTACGGAATCATCTTATGGAGGTAAAATTAACCGGCATTGTTGCTCCCCGTAGGTAGAAAATAAATTTTTGAAATCATATTTGAACGTTCTTATTCCTACCTCAAACATGAAAAACTCGTAAATAGATGCGTGAATATTTTAAGAAAAACTGTATGGCGCTTAGTTTAGTAGGAGCAAATAAGTAAGTGTTACGATTTTTCCAAATTTCTAAAAAACTGTGTAAGTTAGGAAAACCGTTATTTTTTTAAATAATATTTAGGTTGATATTAATTATTGACAATTATTACAGATTCTTCTGTTCAGTAACTTCGAAGATATGTATTAATAATGGAAGGAGGGGAATGGTATTTTTTTGAACTTTTTTCGTCCTAAATCTAAAAGTAAATGCTTAAGAAAAAAACTTAAAATGGTATTGGAATCTACAAATAAACTCCATCCTTTTGATACCCCACTTAAAACAATAGCACAACTTGAAATTTTCGACCTCCCATTTCGGCCCCCTAAAAAAAGTAAAAAAAGGTATAAGAGATTTTTTTTATGTCCAGTAGGTAGCTCAGGTTAGCGACTTTTAAAACTATTCCAAATTTCAAATCGATCGCAGCAATCGTTTGAGATATCTGACTGACCTATGAGAGACGGACAGACAAACAAAGTCACACCATAACGGTTCCTTTTTACAATTTTGATACGGAACCGTAAAAACATTCAGACCTGCATTATCTTTATTATGGTCGAATATTTCAAACGCCTGGTAATTTTTTTGTTTTCACCTAAATGATAAACATTGATTTTCAAATTTCTATCTTTGTACCAAAAACGGGTATAATTTAATTTGTTTTTGATGTCAGAATAAATTTAAGAAAACTTAAAAAGCCCCTACAGAGTTTCGCCCTAACTTACCACTTCACCATCAGAGGGATTAAAAACAAATGTGCCTATTCCTTTTTTTTCGTTTAGAAATTTATCTGACACCTTTGCCAACGTTTGTTACTTTTTTTGGGTTATGTGTCAATAATATTGTACAATATTATTATATTATTTTTCAGTTATGTCAGTAACTTATTAATATTTTCCCGTTTAAAGATTGTTTTCTTTGAAATAAAATTATGGAAACGTATGATTATTCTAATTAAAATAAAAAACGGGTTTCTTACCCATGCCAAGTATGTACAGCCGCGCCCGCAGTTATAGTAATTATCCGATCAACTGGGCTAATGTTGTTAACGAATACAATGCTATTGAGAGGTAAACCACAAATTAGGATAACGAGAATATAGTGTCAAAAAAGTATAACTGCCTTGAAAGATCATTAGATTTTAGATTCTATTTACTAGACAGTAAAGTGTAAATGCAGTTATAGATAACTGCGATCTTAATTTGTTTTGCATTTCACATTCGCCCGACGGTTTGCAAGTGCGTATTCCGTAGAGAAAAGACTTAGAGATACTATGAGCTTTCAACGGATTATCGGTTCTATGACCGTAATGATAAGGCGGCAAATACTTTCAAACAAAAAATAAAAATGCATTTTGCTTTTACAGATTTAACGGGGAGCCAGGTAGACCGCCCGGGTTTACTCGTGTTACGCATTGTTATTTTTTTTTGGTGGTATTGTATTCTATCAATGGCATTGTTCGCTCAATGGCATTGTATTCTTTAACAGCATTAGCTCTCTTGAACGGATAATTTCTATATATTATAGTCGCATGCTACGTACCCCTGCACTAAACTGTGACAATTTCCGAACGAACTCGAATTGACGCAAGCAAACATGGCCGACTGTTTTTGGTATTATTCGCATTATTTTACATCTTTATACGCTTATTTCTGCGTTATACGAATTTTGCGAATATAAGTTGTCGATTCGAAAGTGTTATTTTTTTACGCTTTAATTTTTGAGACGCTTTTCGTTCAGGTCTACCGTAGGGCCCGGCTAAATTATTAATATAGATTAATGTACCTACCATAATATACAAGGTGTCCATGAGCATTGCGAGGGATTTTAACAGGATATTCCAGACCATATTTTAAGTTAAAAATGTTAATTACGTTTGCTAAATTCGTCTCGGTTTTAGAGATATTTCCATTTTTGTGAAAAATGTTGTAATGAAATCTCCAGTATGAAACACCTTTATGATTGCGACGTTGCGAGACTTAACCATCTAATTTGACTGTCAAAGTCAGATAGCAATAACCGACGTTGCCAGCTCGTCGTAAAGGCACGTTTCCACTAGATTAGAATATTAAGCAATTATTATGTATGAAAACATAAAAAAATTAAAAATCATAATTCGACCTAGGTTCATATAACATTTATTACTCCTTATAGCCTCAGGAATTCGTGGTTAAAATCTCTCGCAATGCTCATGGGCACCTTGTATATTAAAAAAATAAAAAAGCTAATATACAGGGTGGGAGGGACTATACCGACATACTCCAGCCATGAATTCCTGGTGGTGTGACGAGTAAATAATGTTATATCAACATGGGTCGAATATTGTCATTTTACATTAATAGTCTTATGGAACAAAATAAATCAGTAAATTCAGCCCCTCGTTATAAACATGTCCTTACTGGAGGAAAAGTTATCAAAAAGAAAAAAAAAGCTAAAATGGAAACGAAAGGTCAATTTTTTGGCCTCGTAGTCGCTTACCGTCAAATACTGCGAAGGTTAATTGCTGTTTAGTTAAAGGATTTTAAAAAATTAGTAAAACAAGTTTAGTCACATTTCTTAGGGCCTGTTACACACTTAGGAGTTTTCATTTAAAAAATAATTAATATCTCTAAAAGTAAGCGTTTTTCGACTATACATCACATAACTTTTTTTACTCCTAATAGTTGTTAGAATCTATAGTTAAAGTTTGTCGGGTTACTCATACCCACCCACAGTGTATATAGTAAGAATTATCTAAGTTGTCCGAATGGTCGTAAAGAGAATGAACAACCATTCGGACACCTTAGATAATTCTTAAGATACTGATGGAGATTTTACTCATTGTATTTCTTTAAAGAATTCTTTCATCTAATTTAAGTTAATTCTGTTTTTTTGAGACTTCTGTCATTTTGAACAGATTAAATGTACCTATGAAATGAAACACATTAAATATAATTGATGCCGTGGAGCCAAACGATGAACCGATTCATTCTAATGACCTTATCAAATAATACATGGTATAATAATGCTTAAAGAGGCACTAACACTACCTGGTGTCTGCTATTTGGACTTTTGTAGTAATAACAGGTAGAAAACCCTATCTGTATATCTTTAACTGTATATCTCTAAAAAAAAAGATATACAGATAGAATATTCATATCCAAATCAAGTTCAGAAAGGAAGTGCGCCTACAGGTTGCAAGATTAGATTAAGACAGAGATTAATTAGTCAATAAATCGTTAATTGAACAGATAATTCATTTTGCTTAACTTGCCTTATTTAGAAATAATAAAATTTCTAACTTCAGTGTTCCATGCGATTTCGTAAGTCATTCCAAGAATAATAATAGAAACGATTAGGTAGACAGAAATAGTTAAAGTTACGTAACTATTAAATAGATGAAATGAATACTCACTTGTTTAACGAATGGGGAAAATCTTTGTTTAGTTTTAGACATTTTATTTATCTTTTGTTTTCTATGGCAGTCGCAAATGTCACTCCGCACTTAAGTATATTTTTGTTCTTTGGTTATTTTATTCAATGGAGCATAAAATCATATTAATTTAAGATTATATTCATTACTTATGTAAGAATTCACATGACTATCATCGAATAAAACTAATTCACTTATAACTAAACAAACTTTTGAAATGAAATGTCAAATTAATCAAATTTAAAAAACTCAAAACATCCGACGCATGTACGAAAAGACACAACTATAAAAAAAAAAATACAAAATTGAGTCTTATTGTGTTTAAAATACGTCTTAAAATATATATTTTTTATAAACGCGTTTTTGTTATTAAACACACGGCCACAGTGTTTCCGCCAGAATGGTGCGTTCACGAATGCAGTTAAAATAAATAATTGAATGGTATTTCTGCATAGGTTTCTGCGATTATTACTTTTTTAAATGAAGCCGTCTTAACTGATAAAATCGCGCATTTTATCTTATTTCATTGTTTAACAGGTTTTATTTAAATAACTGAATTATGTCTTAATTTCAACAGTGGCCTAAAAATAAATTCATATCCAAATATTGTACTCAAACAAAATAAAGCAGGTTACACACGTTCGGTCGTTTATAAAGTCTGTGCGGAAAGAGAATAGGATTTAAATTGGGAGGCGCTGTAATGCTTTTCTACCGTATGTGCCGTATTTTTTGTTCTGTGGCCATACTGGTTAGGTTAGTTCCGTTTTTCGCCACGCCTATTCTCTTTCCGCACAGACTCTAATTGTATGTGGATTAGGCCAAGATCCTGCCACCAGTAAATCTATCTGAACTAATAGGATAAAATGTATTTATGTGAAAAAGTTGCGTCATAAAATTTATTAACCCGCAAAGCCGCAACGAGAGCCCCAAATATAATGAAAAAAGTGTTTTAATAACTATTACTGTAATGCTTTGCAGACCAAGGGCATTCATAACAGGGTGGTACAATAATACGCGATGATAAAACATTAGAATATCATAGAAACTGCGTCTTTAGGTCTGGTCAATGTTAGTAAATATCATATCGATACTTTTAGACTCAAAGGGCGTAAGCTCCATTGGAACCTACGGCGTTTACGTCCTTTGAGTCTAAAGGTATCGATATATGAAGCACACTCAACATAATATGTGTATACCTACCAGCACATATATTTACCCAGCTGTGTGGTATTGGTACAAAAGATGGCGGATACGAAGAGATTCACACCATTTTTGAGACAAGTAAGTATCATTTTTAACTCGAACCAATACACGGAACTACTCAATTCTAAGCAACCTTGCCATTTATGAGCCGACATGTTGTTGCCATCGGTCGGACTCGCGATTGAACGTACGGGCGTGGTACGGGAAAGGCAATCCCAACCTTACAATCTTTACACACTTTACAATCTGTCGGCTCGGGACCAATTCACGACATGTTGGTGTTAAAATTGCAAAGTACCTATGTAGCGATCTTCAACCATATTCTTGTCGCACTTATTTCAAGGTTCTTACGCGCGGAATGCAACTTATTACACACTAGTGCTTTTTACATTACATTACCGCACAAGTGCTGTAATTACCATCAATTGACCGCAGAGAGCACGTCGTCGTGGGACTCGGCCTTAGAGCATGGCGCGCGGATGGGGATCCCTTTGTTTCCCATAAACTTATTGTTCCGAATTTTGGAAGTCAGAAATTTATTTCCATATAATTTATGTCCATAAATATCATTAATTATAATTTTTTCACGTATAATGATTAATAATTCGAACTTTAACAATCCATAATTTTATATGTCATACATTACAAAAGTAATAAAATTGATATCCATAACCTAGAAAGGCATACCGGTAATTGTTCAGAAATAGTTTAAGGCCTACATTTTTAAGTAATAATTGTTGTTCGTCATTCGTCGTTCGTCGTTTCATTGGGATCCCCTTGTTACCCATAAAGTTATAAGTCATACTGTATTGTTAGTCATAACTATGGAAAACCGAATCAGAGCACCCCACTCCCACGTGGTCTTGTCTGCCCTACCCCTAGAGTGTTTTTGCAAACCCGGAGGCGCGGAGGGAGGGCAGCCCTCGCCCGCTGGAACGAAGCGCAGCACCCGGGCGAGCCGCAGCGGCTGATAGACCAAGCAAATTACCTTAACCTGGACATAATTCGATAACAGTAATTTTCTTTTTGTGTGGTATAAAGTATTGTTAGTAATAGTTAAAATAAATCGATTTAAACATTTTAAGGTTCCGCGTCAGTGTAAAATAACCAAAAAACTAAATTTTCGAAATATAATATTATGATTTTATGAGTACAGCGTAATACATAACTTTTTAAAAGTACCTCTATTACGATATGACGCTTGCATCCATATGAGTTAAAATAATCAAAATTAGACTAATTAACCGATCGCGACTGTCATTTAATAAAGAAGGTTCAGTAAGTTTCACGTTTTCTGGCTTATCTTATCAGAAATTATAGAGAACTGTAATTCGCCAATTTATTTTAAATACTATATTATGTGAGTTGATAAATGATTAAAACTTATACAAATTCTCTTTACGGATATGTAAAGTCTCAAATATTGGTAATTTTTGGATAGCCCTAATACATAACTACTTCAAAAGTGTTTACTTTTTGCCGTCAACATATTATTAGTCAAATAAAAAATAAATTATACAGAAAGTGTCCACGTTTATTCATTAATTGATTTTTCTTAGTTACGTTTCAATATGGACGTTATTTCTGGCGCTCTAAGGTCGTCATTTCATTGTGACTTGCGAGTCGCGGGCGATCTCGTGTAGGGTAGACCGGGGACAACTGAAACAATTTATGTTTAATCGCCTGCAACATTTTTATATTTCGAAAGATGTGCAACTAATTTTTATTAAGGAAATTTATGTAGTTTTTAAATAAAATTGGTTTTAAAGGTCTAATGCCCATGGTTATCTTATAATAGGGAATTAAAGAGGAAGTGGGAAAGTGGTTCAATTGACCCCACATGAGTGTCAATTGAAACACTATGCGGGGTCATTTGAAACACCTTAATAAGTTTGTGAAAAATAAATAAAATTTATTATTTTTATCTTTATTATTGACTGTCATGTTATACAAAGAGATCACCAAAAGATCACTATCGTAGTACCAACACAACATTACATTTATCATCGTCTGAAGATCGCGATTAAAGAAACGGATGTAAAAAAAGATACACGACTTCTAGTATTCTTTGTTGCGGTTACCTCTTACATTTAGCTTTATCATAGTAGTTTTAATACAACAATATAATTTGCTTATATGGAATAGTGGTAAAAAAACATAAATGTGTCTCATACAAAATGGTTGTTTCAATTGTAACCATGTTTCAATCAGAACTTGTCTATAGGCCAACAAGATAGACGAACTAGGAAGTAGACGATTTTGGAAATGGACAAATTAGGAAGTGGTCAGAGTCGACCGGAGGGATATAAAAAATGAAAACAAAACTTTAACCATAGCCGTATAAAATATATTTTCGAAATAGCTATCATAATAATCAACTAGTTGTAGAATTAAAAACAAAACGTTATTTTACGTTTAACGAACGTAGAAACTTAGGTAGTTTACAGATAAAATATATTAATAATAATTGCTCGTAACTTATACCTGTGACTTATACAATAATGAGATATTGATGTCAACGGTTCGCCAGGTCAAAGGTAAAACCAAATACAGTCAAAATAAAATTGAAATCGACCGAGAAATACGGAAGATATAAACATTTTAAAGCACTAATCAGACAGCGATTAGAGAGAGAGATCCGATATGGACTATTGTTTATTGTTATTGTTTATTTGTTTATTTATGTTACATAGCATTACAGTCTTAAGACTAATACACCATGGAACTACATACTAAACTTAACATTAACATGTAGGAATAGTAGACTGCCTATTATCCATCGCCTCGCAAAATCTCAAACACTCCCGACACACGCTAGCAGATCACACTCAGGTGCTGATACCAGTAGCGCATTCAGTAAGGTCAGGACACGAAGGATCGGCGAGTTTCTATGTGCCACCGTACGCGCCGTAGGCACAGCTAACAGGGGCCGCAATCGCGGCCTGAAGGTTATCCTCGTAACATCTGGCACAAACAGTCTAACTAGCCTCGCTACCAGCTCTGGGCAGTCAGAGTCACCACGCAGAACACGACACGCGAAAACAAGCAGGCTCGAGTTGCGCCTCACTTCCAAGGAATTGAAACCCAGGGATCCTAGAAGAAATTTCGTTGGATATAAGAAAGGGTAATATCCATGCATTTTCTTATACAACATTCTTAAGAAAGCTTTTTGTACCTTTTCCAAGAGTAAGATGTAAGTTGACTCAAAAGGGTTCCAGACAAGTGCGGACGCCTCCAGCTTACTTCTCACCAGAGCATTGTACAATACCTTTATAGCACCAGGATCACGAAACTCTCTGACATTGCGAGTAACAAAACCTAATCTACGAAAGCTACTAGAGGCAAGCGCTTTGATGTGGTCGTGGAAGTTTAGCCGGGTGTCAAATATAACGCCAAGATCTTTTACTGAGTCGACTCTAGTAATAATCTCATTACCTAATAGATATTGAGCATGTATAGGAAAAGGAGCTCGGCTGAAGCTACATACTTGACACTTAGCCGTATTGAAACAAAGCTTGTTGTCCAGACTCCACCGGAACACTGATGCAACATCCTCCTTCAGTGACTCGCAATCCGCACCCTTCTCAACCCCATAAACCAATTTGAGGTCATCAGCGTAAAGGAGACAGCTAGCATTACGGACCACTAAGGGCAGGTCGTTGACCATTATTCCAAATAGGAATGGACCTAGAATCGAACCTTGGCTGACGCCGGAACAAGTGTGGTACGTATCCGAAACGAAATGGCCATGCTGGACGTATTGAAGTTGATCGCGCAAGTAATTGGCAAAGAATTTAAGCAAGTTCGGACTAAAACCAATAACGTCAAGTTTATTTAGTAAGACATCGTTATCCACCCGATCGAAGGCTTTACGGAAATCGAAATATAAGACGTCCACCTGAATGCCCATATCGAGGTGTTCCGAGATCATGTCAACCAAGGTTAGAAGGTTGGTGTCAACAGACCGTTTTGCCCTGAAACCGTGTTGCGAGTCGCTCAAGAAAGGTTTGAGTTGCTTAGCCAATGTTCGGTGGAGTACCGACTCAAACAGCTTAGCTAATGCTGAGAGAATAGCAATAGGCCTATAACTTTCCACATCGCCTATCTCACTTGTCTTTGGGATCGGTCTTACTCTTGAGGTCTTCCATTGCTGAGGATATATGCTTGTGGAGAGCGCCAAGTTACTTGTTAGCCAGTTAGTGACTATGACGTAATAGTACACTGCCGCTATACAATCCCCATACTATATTTAGTTTTGCGAGAAAGAGATAGAGATAAATCTTTGTTGTGTTATATCTTGGTTATTTTTATAGTTATTGGAAAAATATTTTTTCCTACTGTTTTTTTTATATGAATGAGGTTTTATTAAAGTAAATAAAAAATATCATGCATATTCCCTATTATTGGTAAACCATAAATAACAGAAATAAAAACATTATCAGAAAGCCTAAAGAAATATTTTCTCAAAATCAGAACCCCTTTTACTGTATTGTCGGTTACTTGTGGGGACGGTTAAAACATGGGGACGTTTGAAACGTTTCAATCGTCCATAAGCTCGTTGTTTCTATCGTCCCCAAATCACATATTTAACTTCAAGGTCAAATATTAACCTATTAATAACACTCCATCACTGTTTAATAGCACTTAGAATATTCTATAATTCACACTCAAAACACTTAAAAAGTTCAATTTGTCAAACTACACAAGAACACAAAATTATATGAAAATATATGAGAGCACAGATACTTACTTTTTTGGTCAAAATTTTTCAACGGCTCCCTGACATGGCCTCGCCAGTCGGGCGCTCGAGCGTTACTGGTTCAAACTTGTAAAATGGCCCCCCGCGTGGCGTGAGTATTGCCTCATCAGCGTAGGTATTGTGGTTTTCGAGAAATTTAACTTGTTTCATTCATAACGTGTTTCAATTGTCCCCGGTCTACCCTAGGTAGGTATAAGTCGTCACATTCATTCTTTTATAGTCAACGATCGTGAAATTTTTATAACCACATGCACCACGGTTCAACTAGGGCGGAGGCAGATTATTTGAAATATTGTCTTCTTTTGATCGATAATAAAGATAAAGAAACTGTTTATAATGAGATATAATTATGAATGTCGTGGAATCACATTTACCTATTTGTAAGCTCTCAGTTTTCTGTACAGAATTATTTAAATAATAATAACAGCGCACATCTTAAACCGCTGAAGTTATAAGTCTGAAAATTGGAACATTATATTCTACAAAGTACGTAAACATGTGCTTAGGAAGGCTTTTTTGAAATTTAACTCTTAAGGGGGTGATACGGGGGGGGGGGGGGGGGGTTAACGGTTGTATGAAACTCGTTCATTTGGAGATTTGAAAGTTTGTATATAGATTCTTTTTTAACACACAAGATGTTTAATATAAGATTGTTACTAAACGTCACCCCCTAAGGGGGTTAATTATGGGTCGAATATTAGTTTTTTTTTATACTTTATAAGCTGGCAAACAAGCATGTGGGTCACCTGATGGTAAGTGATCACCACTGCCTATATACACCCGCATTACCAAGGCAACTGCAGATGCGTTGCCAGCCCAGAGGACTACGATGAAATGCCTCTTGTGCCAGTAATTGCACCGGCTGTCTTACCCTCCGCACCGGAACACAACAGCGCAAGCGGGCGGTTCTCCTCAAAACATTATTCTTGACCAAAAAAATGTCTATTTTACAAACCTCGCGACAGAGCATCTTTATTAAGCCAGATGAAAAACATACATAGGTACATGAAAAACATAACGTTTTATCTTAAAGGCACGGAACAAAACCCATCAATTTTCATTATATTTACTTTTTTGTTTAAAATGGTGTGGCTGACAATGACTCCTTATGATAATAATGACGTTTTTGTAGAAAATAATGACAGCTCGTTGCCAACAATGATTTTCACCTGAGAATCAGGTCTGATGTATACAGGGTGACTGGTAATTCGACCTATTCCTTGAAAGGGGTTATTCAAGAGCTTATTTGCAATGATTTAAGTCCAATCAACCGGGGGTCAAGACTCAATGGTTATCAAATTATTTGAGTTTTAACTTATTTTTTTTAAAACCCACCTTTCGATCTAAAACTGCTAATTGTGAAGAAACTACTTAAATTAGGAATTTAAAAAAGCCTTCATCTAATAGCCAATAAACTGTTAAATAAGAAAAATCCAAAAAACATGCCAAAACCTTTCAAAATGTTAGCAATAAAAGAATTTAAAGTCAAAAGTTTTTGGATTTTGATCAAAATTTTGTAATTCTTGAAGACATTACTTAAAAAAAAGTTACGACACTTTGCGTAAAAGTTACAGATTCCTCAGTTCATAAGCTTTCTAAAAAAGTACAATAAATTACATTATTTGCATAACTTTTAAAAATAATAATAATAACGCAGGGCAGCTTTTGGCGAGCTGTTGGGGAGTAGCGACCCCACGTACCCGAGTGCTCCGGGGGGTCCTTAGGGAGGGTCATAGGATTTAGTGAAAGGACCTCCGCCTCTGGCTTGCCTTAACCGGCCGTCCAGAGTGGAGTCGCGAGAGCTATATGCTCCAGGCGTGGAAGTGATAAAAGGCATAACGCCGCGAGTACCCTCGGAGAAAGCGCAGCACACCTCTCGACACCCTGCAGCCCTCGGCAGCGGTGTTGCCCCTGGGCCATTGCTCATAATGTCGCTATTTAACAGGGGCCCATCAGCGGAGGGCAAGTCACGGTCTGTCAGTGCCGCGAAAGCCATGAGACACTTTTCCTGACAGGAGCCGTCATGTCTCAATCCATAGCCCAGTATCTAGTCCATAATTCCACCACCATAACCCAGTAAATTTAGATTCCATCAATCAACAATAGTCCTTGCATCTGGCGGGGGCTGTCTCTGCGTGCCTCCCGTGACACGGGCAGGGACAGCATCCGCTGGGTGTACACGTTGCCTTTCATTAAATTGTCGAAAGGGCCTCTACGCGTTGGCTTCGGCTCCGCGCACGCCTCCCAAAGGGCCGGGACACTTTTCTTTTTCCACATTCCATTTCGGAACCCTTTAAAAAAAAAGTAAAAAAGGGTATAAGATTTTTTTTCTATTCAATAGGAGTTAGCGACTTTTAACACTATTCCAAATTTCAAGTCGATAGGATCAGTAGATCCTAAGATATCTTGTTGTGACAGACGGACAGACAGACAGACAGAACGGAAAAAATACCGGTATTTTTTTATGGAGAAAATACCGGTATCCGAGCCCTGGTTTCGTCTTTCTCTTACCCATTGCGGTATCTTAGGTTATTAGGCTCCATTGTTAGCATCCATTGTCAGGTTATTAGGTTATTAGATGCCATTATTTAGGTGTCCATCGTGGAATTCCGAATCGGTAACCCTTTATCCTGAGGTGGGCACTAGACCATACTGGGATGGGCACCCCCCCCCCCCCCCCCCCAATGCATATGTAAATATTCCTTGGGGAAGTTGAGCAGAGAGTAATAGAGAAATCTTGAGGCGGGCTTTATACCTAAAGACCGGAGATCAATGAGAGCTGGTCTAAATTGAAAGTATTAAATGCATCCGATTACGTAAGCGGATTCTACTCTCACAGACAGTGAATTCGGGTCGTTTTCTATGAACAATTATATAGAAAGTGGCCCGAATTCATTGTCCGTGAGTGTATTATAGTAATCCACCAATAAGGATTATACCTACCACTGAATAGTCCATAAAATTCATGATAACTTTGTTATGAAATCACTAGGATAAACCCAAGTTTTAATATAGTTGCAGGACGAATTCTTGATTTCCCCATACAAAGCATAATCCTGTGATGTCACAACGCTAATGTATGAAGGGTTTTTAGGGAAAGTCTAAAAAACGTATCTCGGTGACTTTTTAAATGATATTGAAGTAGTTTTTTCACTAATATTTCTATTATTGAGAGCTCTTTCTACCACAGAAAAAAGTTGTAAAATAGCCTAAGGCTGCGGCTCCACTGAGGCGGAGACGAGCGGGGCGGTGAGGAGGTGTGTGGGGATCGACCAATCCAATCATTAGTGTTCGCTGTTTTCATTGACATTGACGAGATGTGGACTTCGACTAATGTGAGTGGTCGATCCTACACGTCTCCTCTTCGCTCCGCTCGTCTCCTCATGGAGCCGCAGCCTAATGCTCTGATGGCAGTGTTTCGTGACGACGGCGGTGTGCTGCAGCGTGGTGGGGCAGGGCTGCCTGATCGGGTTCCCAGGAGTGCTGCTGCCGCAGCTGCAGGGTCCTGACTCCGCCATCAGCCTCAACGAGGATCAGGCCTCATGGATAGGTCAGTGACAATCATTGTTCAAAACTTTCATAGAACCACAGAATGAGTAATAGCAAAGTATAAACACGAACAAGTAGTCCAACTTTGGCCGTTGAGGAGCGCGCGACACGTATTTACACAGACGCACGGCCGCGCGTCTGTGTGAGTGCACTCCATACTGGAGCATTGGTAAATGTCTGCTTGTGGTGCGTCCGTACACGGCACGCACACAGCCATGCGCACGCCCAATGTACCTTTTGTCGGAAGAAAAAATACTGCTATTATACTGTGTCTAAATATTCTATAAGTCTTGAATTGGAAGATAGGATATAGTAATTATCCGATCAACTGGGCTAATGTTGTTAACGAATACAATGCCATTGAGAGGTAAACCAAAAATTAGGATAACGAGAATATAGTGTCAAAAAAGTATAACTGCCTTGAAAGATCATTACATTTTAGATTCTATTTACTAGACAGTAAAGTGTAAATGCAGTTATAGATAACTGCGATCTTAATTTGTTTTGCATTTCACATTCGCCCGACGGTCTGCAAGTGCGTATTCCGTAGAGAAAAGACTTAGAGATACTATGAGCTTTCAACGGATTATCGGTTCTATGACCGTAATGATAAGGTGGCAAATACTTTCAAACAAAAAATAATAATGCATTTTGCTTTTACAGATTTAACGGGGAGCCAGGTAGACCGCCCGGGTTTACTCGTGTTACGCATTGTTATTTTTTTTTGGTGGTATTGTATTCTATCAATGGCATTGTTCACTCAATGGCATTGTATTCTTTAACAGCATTAGCTCTCTTGAACGGATAATTTCTATACTTTATGTCCCGGTAAAGAGTTCCCTTGGGACATTAACGGGAATAACACGGGTGAAGCCGCGAGTAAATAGAGAAATCTCTCTCCAGGCGGTTGTTATGCCTGGGGACCGAAGTCCTAAGGAAGATGGTTAGAAGTATTATACATAGGAAGTGTGCTTATAAACTCCGATAGCGTGATTTAGAACTGTATGGAGATGACACTCTTTGTATGAACGTTGATGTGAGCGCCATCTATCCATAGTAAATGTTGATTGTCCACTGCTTCCAGCGTAAGTCACTAGGTGGCGGTGTCGCCACAGTTAGTAATGCGAGAAGGAAGGAGTAAATACCCGTTTCCATATATTTAATTTTTTTCTATAATATCCCCGGGGATAAACTTCTCCTCACGTGAAGTCCCCGTGGAATCAGCTTCTCTATGACGGTGTCCCGCCATCTGTGGCTGTTCTTGACATCGTGTAGAGTGACGTGCAGCTGGGTGTCCAGCGTGGTACGGATCTGGTCTGCCCATCTAGTTGGGCTGCGGCCTCTAGGTTGTTTGCCGTCAATTTGCCAGTAACGATGAATTGTTCAAGATTGCGCCCTTCTTTTTTCGCTATCTGAAAGAAAAACTCTAATAATCTGCGTAGAAAGACGATTGACGTCTGGTCTTGATGTTTAGAGTTGGGGATAAACTATACCTACCGTTATCGCTACAGAAATATATCGGAACGCCCCCCCCCTCCCCCAGCTAAGTCACTGAGTAGACTCATTGTTGTATGATTGCGTTTCCAGCGGCCGTGAGTTCCATCTCCATGTTGTCCGGCTACTTCCTGGTGCCCCCGGTGATGGGTCGCGCGGGTCGCAAGGCGGCCCACTACTCAGTGATCATGGTCATGCTGCTGGGCTGGCTCACTATGGCACTAGCCACCAATTACGAGGTACTTCCATTTAATCACTTACCTATCGTTTACCATTTAGACCGCCTATTGTTTACCATTGTCTTTATATAAGTGTGAATTGTAACGTGCAAAAATACCATTCCCCTTATTATCTCCGAAGTTACTGAACAGAAAAATCTGTAATAATTTAGTACCGATTATTAATATCATCCTAAATATTACAGGAAAAATAAAACTTGCAGCATCATTTTAGAAATTCACAAAAATTAGAAGACAAACTTATTTACTCCTACTAAACTAACCGCGACATATGCCAATGTATGGGGACAACAGTTTTATAAGAGCAAAGTTAAGTTTGTCCCACAGTCCCACCATACAGTTTATCTTGAATTATCCACGTATCTACCTACTGACGAGTTTGTTCGGAACCCTCGGTGCGCGAGTCCGACTCGCACTTGACCGGTTTTTTTATTTGCCTGTCTGTATCCCGTTTGGTCGGCGAAATGGCCATTTTGGGTAACAGAAGTGGCACAGGTAGTGGTGCCTTGCTCCGAAGAAGTGAGGTACAAAAAGTCGGTTGTCTTTGTTTGTTCCCTGTAAGTGTAATGTGATTTAAAACGTCCTTCGTTTTCGTTCCTTTTTAGGGGCTTATTGCTGGGAAAATACTGCAAGGCTTGGCGTATGGCATGTTCATGCCGCTTCGCTCCGTCATCATCGGCGAGTACACCAGCCCCCGCTACCGCGGAGGTTTCATCACCATCATCTCCGTCGCCAAGACCTTCGGTGTCTTATTCGTCCACCTCATCGGCTCCGTCTCTAATTACAAGATCACAGCTCTTGTCTCCATGGCCTTCTCTATCACCAGTCTCCTCATGACTATGTACTCCCCAGAGTCTCCCAGTTGGCTCGCGACGCAGGGCAGTCATGAGGAGTGTAAAAAGGCCTTTATATGGTTAAGAGAAATAGAAGAGACATCTGAATTAGAAGGAATGATAAAAGCCAGTAAGCATTTACAGAAACAAACTCGGAAACAAAATAAGATGAAAGATGTAGGTGCAGTGATGAAGAAGAAAGAATTTTACAAGCCTATTGTACTGATGTTCGCTTTGAATATCTTATGGAGCTTCTCAGGGAGTACGCTGATGGGATCATACGCAGTTGCCATTTTGAATTTGCTGATGGGACCCGACGTTCAAGCGCACTTATGGATGGTGGCTCTAGATGCTCAGAGTTTCTTCTTCAGCTTCGTTGCTATTTACGTGATAAATAGGGTCAGGAGAAGAACGATGATATTCAGCACCGGGGCCGTCTGTGTCGGAAGCTTATTGGCAATGGCTGCTTACGCGTTCATCAAAACCAAAAGTCTACTTGCCTATGACTTAGTATGGATACCTGGCATCCTCATTAACCTACAGTTATTCTCTGTCGCTATAGGGATAGCGCCTTTAACCAACGTTTTAGCTGGCGAAGTCTTCCCTTTGCAACACAGAGGTTTGGGTGGAAGTATAAGCTTAATAGCGTGCTCTGGTTCTATGTTCTTTATACTCAAGACTTTCTCTGGTCTTGCTTCTCTGATGGGTATACCTGGTACGTTTGTGTTGTACTCTGTGGTCATGGTTGGGTGTCTGTGTGTGGCGTGGGTGCTGCTGCCGGAGACGAGCGGCAGGACGCTGCAGCAGATCGAGGAGCACTTCCGAGGGGCGCCTCTCCCAGACCCTGAGGCTGGCGATATGCAGACAGCACCGCTGAAGCGATCTGATGAGTAATTGTTGACTACATAATCTGAGGTGTATGTAGTATAGGTAGATCATAGAAATATATCGTCGCTTAAGAATTAATACCGTTAGAAATGTTAGTTAGACGGTATTGATCCTTAAGCGACGATATCGAGGTAGAAGGAAAAGCTGTGTGTACCTGGCGTGCTAAAAAGAAATGGCGGCGACTTACTTTGCACGTCGTTAACTTCAGTTGCCGACAATATTATTATTATATTTGAAAATCTGATAATAATGGTATAATTAATTGTACAAATGAAATGGAAAATGTATATTTTCCATCATTAAATTACACTTTCGGCGTCAAAAGCCAAGCGAAAATCATTACACGCTTGGTTGCCATACAAATCGACGAACTATTCTATCTCGATATATTTCTGGTTAGCAGATAATGTCAGAAGTCATCATCAGAGCGCCTACAACGATACTTCTAGCAACATGTTTAGCTTGGCACTATAGTATAGTAATATCGTCGACCGTAGGCTGAATTACGGTAAGGGACAGGCAAAACAATGTCCCTTGCGCTAATTCAGCCTACGGTCGACGATATGTATGAAAGATTTATAAGCACTTTAGAATAATAAATAATAATAAATATCGGGGGACAATCCTACACAAATCGAGCTAGTCCCAAACTAAGCAATGCTTGTCTTATGGGTACTAGACGGGGTCGCCTATTTTTGGCATAATTTTATTTGGCCGAATGTTCTATTTGCCGAAAGAAAACTAACCTAACCTAATATATTCTAAATGGCTGATGTAAAAGATTTTGCAAAATATTTTCCGTTAAAGCTAGAGAAAAATTATGCGTAAATAGTATTCGGGCAAATAGAACATTCGGACAAAAAAAAAATGCGAAATAGATGGCACCCCACACTAATATTTTCAAGGGCAAATATTTTTGTGATGAGCACGACTTAGCTCGAGGTCCCGGGTTCAAATCCTGGTAAGGACCAGGATTTGAACTCCGACTGAGCTAAACGTGTCGTAGAATGTAAGCCTTGAAGCGAGTTAATGAATAAGTTTGTCTATTTATAATTATTTGGCGTCGTTTTATTCCTCTCCAATTTTCAATTCCAATTTTCTGATGCTGACCATGTTCCTTAGATATGAGACTCCAGAGAGAGAAAGTGCGACAATTCCTAAATCCTGGTGATTCCAAAAAAAGCATGTCTTCGTATTTGTCAAGAACCGATCCAGGAAATTACGCGCTTAAAATCTGCAATTCTTTCACAAATATACGACTACTTACCTAAAAGCATTAAAGATTTATAATTTTAAAAATAGATTACAAAATTGGTGAATAAAATCATGTTTTTATGATTTAGATGTATATTTTTCCTGTAAAACGAACGATGAACCCACACTATTATAAATAACTAATAACAAACTAGGTAAGTACTTACGTTTAAGAAACATTGATATGTATAACACTTGCGAATAAAATATTGCATATACTATAAAATTGTAAAAACATGTAATCACGTATAATAATAACTATGAAACTACGACTCTGTAACCCAATGTTATCAATAAATTTTTATACAATATACCTAATTGTCACTTCAAGGCGCAACGACTAGTTGTGGAGTTCGCGCAACGAAAAATTGCGTTCCGAGTTAATAAGTTTGCTGTCTACCTCGAACTTGACATTGACTTTGAGGGCGTCTTACCTAATTAACTGATCAGAAGTATCAGAACTGACAATCCTGACGTTAGCTCACTCTCAGACAGAGGGACTTTTAATACCTTTATCTTTGCATGATTTTTCAAATCAAATCGTTTTGGGTTCCGCACCTCAAAAGGAAGAGATGGAACCCTTATAAGATCACTTTGTTGTCCGTCCGTCTGTCAAGACCCTTTATCTCAGGGACGCGTGGAGGTATCGAGCTGAAATCTGAACCATATATTTAAGTTAACATACCCTTGAAGCTGTGAAAAAATCAAACTTCTAAGTTAACCTGAAAAAAGGTACGGCCGTTAATGCCACAAAAAACGACACTCTCAAGGAAACCAAAATTCAAAGGGTACTTTCCGTTGACCTGTTGACGTAGAACTATGAAATTTGACAAGTAATACCGTCTTATACTTACTAGAAGTATAGGAAAAAAATCTGAAAACTACATTTTTAGCTAAATCATAAATAATAGACTTTACTTAGGGTTTAAAGGCTCTTTTACAGGTGTAAGGTTCTATTAGCGTTTCGGAAAATGACCTTCCGGTGAAAAGAAATGCCGCAAGAACTCAGTGAAATCACACGCCTTTATCAGTGGAGCCAATTTATTGAAACAATGGCAGGGTTGATACTACTGTACTACAATTAAGTATTTTGTATTACGTAAAGTATAACTAGGTTAATGCACTCTAATTTTGCAACGCAACTCGAAGACAGATATGCGCCTATTTTGCGTTATATACCTAAGTAATATGAGATAGTTTTATGTATACTTACATTTTACAAAATAATAGCGACAGATTCGTTGATAAGTCATAAGTGTCATTTAATTATATACTTTGCTTAATAAATTATCAAAAAAAAAACAGTTAAATATTATAAACCCCGTCATCTATTCATTCACTTTATCTAAGAAAAATGACTTACCTATTACGTGTACTACTCATAATGTTTTGTTTTGGGGAAATTCAGCGTTAATATTTAAGCAATTTATTTTTTATCCATTAAAATTCAGGAATTGTATGGTTATTAATCATTGCTGACTAATGAATCATGCACATTCCGAACAATACTTTTTTCAGTCTGCAATCCTGATTTTTTTTTAAGTGAAGTTTACAATACTTTCAATTATTTTTATCTACACCCATATCATGTATGGGTAATATGGGGTATATTATGCGTTCGGAAACCATATAATTATAACGAACACCATTAGGTATTGCAACCAGTAATGAAACACCACTGTGTTCTCTGCGCCGGTGTTATAATAAAGTATGAAAAGGCATTATAACGTCGATATCGATACTATAATGAAAATCTAGTAGTCGGTCATGGCGGTGCAATGCCGGTCATGGTTTCCGAGCACATTATTGAGGATTTATAATAATATGTGTGTAGATAAAGTAATCTACAGCTACACACCTGTATATAATTAAGCCTTAAAAATTAAAATACATGTGTAATCTTAC
This sequence comes from Eudemis profundana, assembly GCA_947034925.1. Lineage (NCBI taxonomy): Eukaryota > Metazoa > Arthropoda > Insecta > Lepidoptera > Tortricidae > Eudemis > Eudemis profundana. The sequence goes on from OX344818.1 coordinate 13,980,939, forward strand.
TATGAAATCGTCTTAACCCTAACATTGTACATGGTATTACGGTATTACCCTAGCATTTTCAATGGATTTGCTTCACTGATACCGGGCCCTGTGTGTTCGTCTTTTCCGTATAGGTACTGTTTCCTATATGTATAGTATATATGTGAGAAGTCTTGGTATCACTTTTCAAGGCTGCAATTTGCAAATTTAACAAAATAAGTGCGAACGTCATTATGATTACTCAGGTCTTCGCTTTAATTTTAATGCTGAATAAGCTTTGCGAAAATTAAAGATCCTATAACGGTCTCAAGTCCTGAAGAATATTATACCATTTCAAGGCTTAAACTATAAGTAATTAGCACTATAATAGTTTATCAAGTAAGAGGAATGTGGTTCTGAAGCACACAAAAGTGAATTAAAATTGCTTTAAATAAGTAATTCACTTTGTAAAAACGCAACTAATTTGCAAGACGCAACGCGGCAGAATAGTAAATGACTGAAGCAAAGTTTTATTATTTGTATAAATAGTTGCGAAGTGAATAGTTCTAGTGATTCAGATGTGCTAATAATATTTACCGACGATGATTTAAATGGCGGAAACTAAGGCTACTCCGTTTGTACGACAAGTAAGTTGTCAAGTGTGCTAGGGTTATTCTTCAGAAATATGTCTGCGGTCACCTTATTCCTCTGGCCTATTTCATACTAAATGTATGGAGACAGAGGAATAAGTCTCAGACATAGTTCTAAAGGATAACCCGCCAGAGGTGTATACAAAAGAGGAGGGGGTGGGGGTGGCCCATTCCTGTGTGATCTATTGTCGACCTCAGGATGGTGGGTTACCAATTCGACATTCTACCCGTAGGATGGACACCTAAATAATGGTAACCTATCGCAAACACTAAAAATCTTTCACCATTTTTTTGTCCCATGACAGGTTTCGTATTTTTTTTCTGTTTACCATTTCACGTTTAAGTAAAAGTATCGTTTGTCTGAATAATGTTTCCCATCACATCACTTGCCCTATGAGTTGTTACGTATTTTGTTTCGTAGCCCATTTTTCATTTACCTAATGATACTTTTGGCACTGCATACGTTTCGACAAATTTTTAGTTTACCTTTTAACGATATCCCAAGATAAAATAACATATCGTTTCTATTTCCCTATAATACTTATGTCTGGGTGTCCGTCATGATACATAATATCGTATGTCCTAAATTCAATGCCATACCACTTTATGTTATGTGTATGATATATTAGGTTGAAAAAGTTCGAATCTAGGGCTCCCGTTGGTTAGGACGCGTGCCGACACAGAGCACCCTAGAGTGTTTTAAGGGTTTCTCTCCCCGCGGCGCTGGAGCTAAGCGAAGTCTGACACCATACCCATCTAAATTCCAATTCATCAAAAATACAAAAATATTTTCCATCGAATACATCGAAGTCATCGGACAAATGAAATCAAAGTGAATCAAAAAAAGTCGAATGATTAATAATCCGAAACGTTACATCGGATAACTGATATTACGGTGAAATGAGATTTAGACCAAAATATAATTGGTCCTATCACCGTCGTCTGTTGAGCTGACGACACGTTTTCCTAGTGACCGATACACACTTAACTCGCTGTCTCAAAAACTACTAAACTGATTTTGAAGAAACTTGCACAGTTCCCTAAGTTGGACTATACCTCGTCAAACTAAAATACAATTTTTGCAATCTGACTTATAGTTTTCGAGATATGCGCGGACAAACATACCTACACTTACGAAATTTAGCATATGTATTATGTATTTTATGCATTGTGTATTGTTTAAAAGCTGATATAGACTAACATAATATAATACTAGTAACTGTGCAACAGATAATATCACATACTCGTACAATCGAAGACACTGCTAACTGACCACTTGTCACCCTTATTACAATGTATCTACTAACTACCTACTATGTGTCTACTGATGGTCACTTAACTGTGTCTTCGTTTGTACATACGGGTCGAATTGATAACCTCCTTTTCGAAGTCGGTTAACAACCCATAAAAAAGTGTAAGTAAATTTTGTGTTTCCGGCAGTGCTTCGTGACCGCAGCGGTGTGCAGCAACATCATCGGGTTCGGCTGCGCGTATGGCTTCCCCGGCGTGGAACTGCCGCAGCTGCAGAGTCCTGGCTTCCCCATCTATGTCACCAGGGACCAGGCGTCATGGTTAGGTACTGACCTAACCATGACGCCACCATAGTATAATAGCAGGGGCATTCCACGAAAACGTCTACTTTGTCGGGCACTTGACGGCTATGGCAGCTACCTTAAAAACAAATATAAAGTCCTAAATGACATGATCAATTCAGAAACCAAGTTATAAAATATTTACATACCAAAAATGTACTTCCTAACTTTGTTAGAAGTACGAAAAAATGACATTCTGGTGTAACTTGTGTAAGTATAGTTACGGCTGCACATAACAAAAAGCACACAGGTGAGTGTCACCAACGAAGTTGCCAAGCTATAATAATAGAGTTCCGTTGGCACCCTTTGGGTAGAATAATCCATAATATCCGCTAAGATGTTCTGATCGTTATGGGCCGCCCGCTCTTCTCCGCTTCGCTAATCTGATCGTCAGTGGAAACGCACAGTAAAAAAGAAGACGCTTTAATTTTTTTTATCTTTTCAGCGGCGGTGGGGTCTATGCCGATGGTGTTCAGTAACTTCATGATACCAGCAGTGATGACGCGCGCGGGCCGCAAGGTGGCGCACTATACCGTGACCCTGGTCTTGCTGCTGGGTTGGTTAACTATCTTCCTGGCCACTAGCTACGAGGTACCCACATATTACGTATATTTAGACACCTCAGCAGCTCCCAATTATTCTGCAGCCATTAGGTTCATGGTTTAGGGTTTTTTATATTTTTGTATTGATACGTCTGGTGAACTCCTGTGACCTAGTCTTAGATACCAAGGCTTTCATATGCTTGTAGTGGAACTGCTGTCTAATTGAAGCACAGACAATTTAGAATCAGTCTAAGTTATTTTAACTCTCCTCATTAAGAACAAAAAATACAGACAAATAAGACATACCTCTAAAAGTTTTAAACATTGATGTTATTCTGTGGAACTTTGTCATCTAAGTATTTACGTCGGTTATTTTCAGGTTTTGCTGCTTGGCAGGTTTCTACAAGGCATCGCATTTGGCATGATCATGCCGCTCCGTTCCGTTCTCATCGGAGAGTGGACCAGCCCTCGCTACCGCGGCGGCTTCCTCACCACTATCTCTCTCGCTCAGACCTTCGGCCTTTTGTTCGTGCATCTCACCGGATCACTCGTCAGCTACCAGATGACTGCCCTGTGCTCTATGTTCTTCAATATAATCAGCTTCATCTTGACGATCTTTTGCCCTGAATCACCCAGCTGGCTCGCGACGCGGGGACAATATGACAAATGCAGAACGAACTTCATATGGCTGAGAGGGGAAGAAGAAATACCTGAGCTGGACAAAATGATACGAACCGTTAAGAAATCAGAAGGACAACAAGATCAGCATACGCTTAAAGAAATGGTCGCAGTCGCGAAGAAGAAAGAATTCTACAAGCCAATTTTCCTCATGTTTACCGTGTATGTCATGATGGTTTACTCAGGAAACACGTTGATGGGGGCCTTTGCGGTGACAGTGTTAAATCTGCTGATGGGTCCTGACGTTAACGCACATTTTTGGATGGTGGTGATGGACTGTCAGAGACTGATCTTCAGTTTCGTCGCTGTTTACTTCATAAATCGAATTGGGAGGAGAAAAATGATGTTCACAATTGGCGCGCTCTGCGCAGGCAGTCAGCTATCCATGGCGGCTTATATCTTTGCTAGAAGCAAAGGTTTTCTTCCTTTTGACTCACTGTGGATTCCTGTTGTGCTCGTCAGCTTGCAAATGCTCTCTATATCCATGGGAATGCTGCCGCTGCCCACCGTAATAGCTGGCGAGGTGTTTCCATTGCAATACAGGAGTTTAGCTGGAAGTATTGGTTTAGTAGCAAATTGTGGGTCTGTGTTTGTTCTACTTAAGACCTTCCCTAGTCTGATATCTGCTGCGGGTCTCCATGGTGCGTACGCGGTGTACTCTGGGGTTATAATGGCGTGTCTGTGTGTGGCGTGGGTGCTGCTGCCAGAGACGAGCGGCAGGACGCTGCAGCAGATTGAGGAGCACTTCCGAGGGACGCCTCTCCCGGATACTGAAGCTGATAAGGAAACAGAGCTATTGAATGGTGACGAAAACTTGTCAAGTGAAGAACGCAGAATAGAAGATCTTTCGAAGTGCTGATGATAGAGTGAAAAATGAGGAAGCTTTATTCAAAGCTGCTGGGTTAACACAAATGGCTGCGACTTCGCTGGTCGTGCGACTGAAAACGACGTTTCACTATCACACCTTATTTAATGGAAAGGGTAATCGCGCGACAAAGAGTAAGGTACAGTTGTGCTGGAGGTGCAGGACTGGTTGAAAAATAAACTTGAGGCCATATAAATAAACTACTGGTTGACGGATTCTGTTGCGTATTCCTATTCAGTATTATGTGTGTAAATAGTGGAAACTAAAATATACCTATGACGTTACCCTTGGCAGTAGTGGCCTTCTTCCACCCGCTGCGCGGGCAAAAAATCTCACATCCTGGCCAGAGGAGGACGTAAAATTGTGTACACACCACGGGCGGTGATTAGTAAAGACCCAGATCGCATATTTATGGCCACAAACACCTGCGATCCACTCCTTATTATACCGCCCTAATTGTGTAATATACTACAATCACGGACAATGAATTCGGTCAATTTTCTATGAACAATGATATAGAAAATGACCCGAATTCATTGTCCGTGAGTGTATTACTCGCAAGTGAATTTGAAAACGTCGTATGAAACTCGTAAGTAAACATTGGTCATGTCATTACTGGCTCGCCTGACGGCTCGGACTGTGCAATACAGGCTCTAATGTAATGTCCATCGTAGGCCACTCGTAAATATTATAATAGTACATTACACAACTAGGGTGGTAAAACAAACAATCGCAGATGTTTGAGGCCCGAGCTGCAAGCGAGGGATGTAAATATGCGATCGAGGGCTTTCTTTATTACCTCCTGTGTTGTGTACATAATTTTATGTCTACACTTGATCAGAAAGCGGCTTTTTCCGTCGCGTAGCGTGCGGTAAAAGCCACTTTATGGCCAGGTGTGGCATAATAGTACATTACATAACTAGGGTGGTAATACAAAGAAAGGCCGAGATCGCAGAAGTTTGCGGCCCGAGCTGCAAGCGAGGAAGGTAAATATGCGATCGAGGGCTTTCTTTATTACCTCCTGTGTTGTGTACATCATTTTATGTCTACACTTGGCCAGAAAGCGGCTTTTTCCGTCGCGTAGCGTGCGGTAAAAGCCACTTTATGGCCAGGTGTGGCATAAAGTACTATTAACGTCACTCCAGATTTTAAATAATTCCTAGCGAAGGGAAGATGTCAAATTATGTTGACATCAAGATAATAAAGAAAGTCTAAGATCATGTATTTTTGATCCTCGCCTGCGGTTCGGACCACTAACACCTGCGATCTGGGACCTTCTTCATATTACCGCCCTGGGTGCGTAATACAATAAGGAGTTTGGCGCTAGCTGTACAGTTAGGTAGCAAATATAGTAAAAACTATTTATAAAATAAATACTTCTATGTACCAAGTGCCATGATTTTATTGTTCTAATGATTTAGTGACGAATAAGTGACATTACGACACATTTAGATAACATGCATTTACAAATAACATCAGACCGTTTAGTTTACCTCATTACAATATTTTACTTGTTTATCTTGCAAGCGCTGATAATTCTAACCAACTTCACAAAAGGACAAGGAGGAGGTGATAAGTAGAATAGGGTTTTAGGGTTCCGTACCAAAATGGTAAAAAAGGAAACCTTATGGTGCGACTCTCTCTGTCTGTCCGTCTGTCACAGCAAGATATCTCAGGACCTTACTGATGCTATTGACTTGAAATTTGGAATAGTGTTAAGAACCACTAACCCAAGCTTATTGGATGTAAAAATAATCTTGTAACTTTTTTACTTTTTTTTAAAGGGCTCCGTAATGGGATTTTGAAAATTGCAAGTAGGGGTAGGGGTAGGGATGAAAGGAAAAAAAAACAAAAACACCGTTTTTGTTTTTTTTTTAAATAAGTAGTTTTTGATTTATGGCGAAAAACGATAAAAAAATACCATTCCCCCCCTATTATCTTCGAAGTCTTTGAACAGAAAAATCTGTAATAATTAGGTACCAATTATTAATGTCGTCCTAAATATTGCAGGAAAAATATAACGGTTTTCCTAACTCGCAAAAATCTTAACACATACCTATTTGCTCCTACTAAACTAATCGCCATATAGTTTTTCTTGAACTATTCATGTATCTACTTATGAGTTTGTACGGAACCCTCGATGCGCGAGTCCGACTCGCACTTGACCGGTTTTTTTAAATGTCCGTTACTTCAGAACTTTGTCTTTTATGAACCTATTGATAAAACCCAGAAATTGAGAGAGCTCCTTCAATGTTATAGGCACATGAAGGTAAGTATAGCAATTGAGCGTTTTCCAAAAAAAATACCGGGGTAGCTACTTTCTCAAAATATGGACTTTTGAGGTTTTTCTGACTCAGAATCGTTAGTACATTCGAACCTTATACGTAAAAAAAAGTGTCCCAAAATTTGTATGGGATTTTTGTCTTTCCACTACGTCACGTTCATACAAACACAATGCAAAATGGTGACGTAATGGAAAAAGAAATTGGGACACTTTTTTTACGTATAAGGTTCGAAAGTACTAACGATTCTGAGCCAAAAAAACCTCACAAGTCCATATTTTGAGAAAGTAGCTACCGGTATTTCTTTTGGAAAACGCTCAATTGCAATATTTGAATAGCATTTTGTGAATTTGCTATGTTGTAGACCTTTTGAAGTTTACTATATTTTTAGACGAGTTGAGGAGTGTATTTTCATAAAGGCTTATTTTCTATGGTTTTCATAGAGAAAAAAACCCTTTTGAAAAGACACTCCAAGATAACTGTATCTCAACGTGTCCATACTCCAGGAGCTGGGCACCACGCAGCGTCTGTCAGCCGTAGCACAGTCGCGCATACTGCAGTATTTTGGGCATGTCATAATGCTACCTTATTCTACAGTTCTTAAGGAAAATGTACACCAAATCTTCACCGGCTTGCCTAAGGATATCTTTAACGCCACGCCACTGATAGACACATACTTATTATGTCAGTCATATGTCATATTTGCCTTGTTTGCGCACTATGTTTAATTTTATATTTTAAAACCTAGTCGTAGAAAAATCATGGCGTCTCTATTTGCGATACTCGCCGCCGCGGTGGCTCGTATCGCAACCCACGCCATTCGTATTTTTTGAGCCTACTTATACAACTGTTGCATAAAATACTATAAATTATGAACGACCAGATTTTTTAATGACTTATGAACGGTAAAAAATATTAATTCAATATTTTTTCCCGGTAATGACGGGATTACGAAACATGATTTACGAACATTATATTCAGTAATAGATTTCATATTTTAAGCGGTAATAATTTGTAGTGGAGATTTTTATCGAAGATTTACAACGAGCTGTTGTTATGAGACGGCAAAAAAGTAACCGGAATAGGTACTAAAAACTTCAGATAGCACTACGAAAGTTAGCTTCTAGCAGATTGTTGATTGGCCGAGCAAATTAATCTACTCGTTACTGAAATATATACTATGCCAAAAATCAGAAATAAGTAGTTTTATAACACCCTACGAGGATAAAATGGTTTTTGAGATATTTGAGTTTTTGAACCCAGCTCCATACATTTTTTACGAAAAAAAATTATTACTCATCAATATTTAAACCAAAGAGTGCCATATTAATATTTTAGCATTAAAACTAGGTATTAGTAAAACCCATTTCAATCAGAAAAACCTAAATTTGAGGACTTCGATTTCTATGTCTCTATGGGAGGCGATTTTCGTTCCACAGTGCGCCGCGCCGATGTGACACAGTCATATCTCTCTAGGTCTACTTTAATGATGTATTAATAAAGATAATGCCGAGATGTTGCAACCATTAACTTAGTAGCCAATGCCTAAATAAGCCGCATGTTAGTGGCCGATCACCCAAAAAGATAAATGCTTTTTAATAGATTTTTATATTATTGTGTTCTACAATTCGGTATTAAAGCCTTTTGAAATCACAAATCTTGTGTCGTTTTAACGGGTGAAATTTGATATCGAATTAAATTTAATTCTAGTTAGATTAAAATGATCGAAAAGAAGAGTGGATGTACTCCGTTTCTGAGACAAGTAAGTACCTAATTAGTTTACTGAAAATATGTTTATTGTTAGAATTTAATATGAGAACACTAAAGTCTTTATTACGATTCTAGAGAGACATTGAAATAGTACATTACACAACAACGAGTAGGGTGGTAAAACAAAGAAAGGCCGAGATCGCAGATGTTTGCGGCCCGAGCTGCAAGCGAGGGACGTAAATATGCCATGAGGGCTTTCTTTATTAACTCCCGTGTTGTGTATATCATTTTATGTAAAGTTTTATGTGACCTGTAGTCAGTTATTATCAAACATCGAACATTATTGCACTCACATATTATATGTAATAGTTACAAAAGAATAACGTTATTATAATATGGAACTTGTAAGGGCACAGCAAAGTACTTAATTATAAACTTAATACTAAATTTTATATAAATAATAAATACATATATTGCCTATATGGAATAACAATGAAATCAACAACAAAATGTACAACAACCACCGAACTTATCGTATAAAAGGCGAAGCTAATGCCGTAAGGTATTTTCTACCAATTAACCTATTATTAATTTAATAATCATTGTTAGGCGTATCATAAAGAAACTCTTGCAGCGTGTAAAAGCGTTTCGAGATTCCGGAATTCCGGTACTGCATGCCCTAGTCCGATATTTTTGTATGGGGCGGAGAACGTGCTAACCAATATACAGGGTGTCCCATAATCGACACGTCACAGTGACACTGGAGGTAGACCAGGTCAAGAGGTACCAAACCAACTTAACATAACCCCAGTAAAAGCGGCACGGTTTTTGAGTTATTGTCGAATTAAAGTTTTTCATGAATTGACAACATTTCATATTTTCAAAAGATCTTAATTCGAAAACCATTTGGGTAAAACTGTATTTTATGCTCAAAAAAAATATTTTTGGATTTTTTTTCCCATTCATTTTGGAAAAAATCGTCAATTAGTGTGAACCGGAAGTGTGACGTCATTTTCCCTGCATTATCGAGAGAGACCTTAGTGCTGAAACGATTAAAAAGTGTATGGTATCCGGTTGTCATTTTCTGACATACTTGCCGTCTGACGTTTATTTGTTTTGAAAATTGTTACAACTGCTGAGCGGCTTTAGAAGTTTAATTTTCTTACCGTTGGTTCATTTGCACGTTTTCGAAGACCTTAAAAGACTTGGCACTTTCCCACTGGACTCCGATAACGCATTCAAACATTATTAACTTGGCATTCTTTTACCGGACACCGATTTTTTTCATATAATGGAGACATCAGAAGGTTTTTCTCAGGCTGATAGCACGAATCTGCCGCGTGTTGAAATTATGATGATGGAGTACACATCGGCAAGTGATAAATATAATCCAGCCCAAATAAGAGGAGCAAAAGCATCGTTGTCTTCCCGAACGCCTGACAGTTATTTTTTTAATCGTAATTGTCGCTCTGGATTCTAGTTTTTTTAAATCGTAATTGTCGCTCTGGATTCTAGTTGGGAAAGTGACGTCATTTTCTACATACGCCCTTTTAGAATGAGCTACTTTTCAAACTGCTATTTTTAATTGAAAAATTGAGTTAAAACGAAAAAGAAAAAATACGGGTAGCTTAAAATTCCACCTATTTTCTATCCAGCTCATAAAATGAAGGAGTAGAAAAGGAGATTGCCGACGCGTCTATGGGGCCTCGTACCAAATCAAAAGTCATTGTGTCAACACGAAACCGACTGTATCTTAAAGAACAAGAAACTGCCTTTCCTAATCACTAAATCCCATTAAAATCGTATTCGGGGATCCATAGGAAATTGAGATTGATTTCCAGATTTCGAAGTGAGTTTTTGCGTAGCAAATCGTCAAAGTATTTGTCAACCGGCCAAATACAAAATCACCTAATAACTTTAATTCCTGACGTTGACGAGACTTCACTTAACTTAGTCGTATGACATGCCATTTTGGATACCTGTTTTAGGTATTTTATTGTGCCTTTTCAGATTGTTAAAATATTATTATAAAAAAAGTTATTTGAAACTATTTTGATACATCGTGAGATAAAAAATATTGTAACATTACATTTACGCTCAATGTCTCGTATAGTGAAGTATCAGCGAAATATCACTAGTTATTTGTACCAAATAAAGAATTTAAAATGATTTACGACCTTCGACACAAAAATTGTGAAAAGACGTGTCTTATAAAGTACCTTATATTTAAACTTAGAATAAGACAGAATGTCAAGCTGTCAATTTTCGTGCTAAGATCAAGAAAACTACATACATAATTAATTGTATTAAGACGTATCTATGACGTTAGCTTTGTCTTTTACACTCATGTGAGAAGTAGTCTTAAGAAAGAACGAGACAAACATGTTACTTTCCTGGGTATAGGACAGCTGGATGCAGTTCGTATAAGAAAGAACCGCGGAGTTTTATGGAATTAAAATTTTTGTATACATTTGTGTAGACGGTGGTGCCACTGTCATAGACCTTTTAGATTTTGACCGATTTTGTCTGTCAAATACAGTTTTAAGGAAATCATACATTTTTCATGGTGGCGGCGGAAATCGTACAACACATTCTTTTTTAATTGATCTCAGATTTCCCATTTTAAATTCAGTAATAAAAAAATCCCAATGGTTAAAAAAATAAAACTAAGTTTTTGGTATCGTTTTGGTTGTGACACAATTTAATGACGATATTGGTACCAAAAGTCGGCAATCTCCTTTGAAATATTGTCAATTTTGACCGTTTTTAACATTATTAGTGCCAGTGTGCACTCGGAAAGGTGTCAAGGTTAGTTATTTTATGTGTACGGTACCATGAATTGTTAATAAAGGTTACAGAAATGGTATTTTATCCAAAAACTAAGTAAAATAAAAAAAAATACTAGTTTGATCTTGAATTAATTCACAGCGAAACATTAATTTCGACTTTAACCACCAGTCGTGAAAAAAAATATATGGTCGGCGGGTTATGTTAAGTTGGTTTGGTACCTCTTGACCTGGTCTACCTCCAGTGTCACTGTGACGTGTCGATGATGGGACACCCTGTAAACTGACGTTAACGACAGTGCTTCGTGACAGCGGCGGTATGCAGCAACGTCGTCGGGTTCGGCTGCGCGTTCGGCTTCCCCGGGGTGCTGCTGCCGCAGTTGCAGGACCCTGGCTCCAGCATCAGCATCACTAGCGTCCAAACGTCGTGGCTAGGTCAGTAAATCTTTTTTGGAGACGTCAGGGCTCTTTGTTTGAAGATCTCTGATTACTTCAGGCAGAAAAAGTAATGAAACAGCTTTTTCATCAACCAGATGTCGTTGCTTGTTAATAAAATAAATTGTTGTTATACTGTTGGGCCATTTTTTATTTTGTTGTAGTTTTTTTTTATTTCTTCCGATTTTAGTAAAAATTGGTTAGTACAAGAAAAATACAATTTCCCAATGTGTCCCAAAAAGTTTGTATGAAATCTTCCACTGAGTAACAAAAAAGATATGGGATTTTCGTAACTCATAGGAAGTTTTCATACAAAGTTTGTAGGAAATATCGGGAAAATAGGTTTTTCTTACACAGAAGGTGAAATAAAATTATGAATTTGTCCCTTCAGCCTCAGTGTCATCAATCGCAATGGTGTTCGGCAACTTCATGATACCAGCGGTGATGTCGCGCGCGGGCCGCAAGATGGCGCACTACGTCGTGACGCTGGTGATGCTGCTGGGTTGGGGCACCATCATCCTGGCCAACAGTTATGAGGTACTCTCTCTCTCTCTCTATACCCCTGCGGTCGCTCCCTCATGACTGAGGATCGTGGTCATCGGTGGATGTGGATGGTCTATACCTAAATACTTTATTAGAAGAGAAAAATTATGTCTCGGGCAGGATTCGAACCTGCATCTCCTCGGCTATCCGGGCCAAACACAGGCCTTACCAACTAGGCTACCGAAACTCTGTCCACCTCGTCCAATTTTTCAACCTGTCCCTTCATTTGTGACGTCATCCTGGGTGACGTATGTAGCATCATCTACCATTGAGTCCTTACAACCCATATGCTGTGGTCCCAACTCGTATTGAGAAATCCACAATAACGATGTGCTACACTCAAACATGTTTTTTTATAATCGATTGAATCAGTCGATACTTTGCGGAAGTCCATGTCAAATAAAAACAAACAAATTGCTTTACTAATCCGCGGTATGATAACGTGTTAGATAATTAGTGGTAGTCCGTTATAAATAATTGCGTATTTATAACGGGCATGAAGAAATACGCAAGTATTTATAACGGACTAGCACTAATTATCTAACACGTTATCATATCGCGGATTATCAAAGCAATTTTTTTGTTTTTATTTTTTATGATTTTTTATTGTGAGTCATTTTCAAAAAAATTGTACATAGTTAAGGGCCTAATAAAAACAAAATCACGATCGGTTCCTCTGTGTTACGAAAGTTAGACATACAAACTATATGGGTAACTTTCGTAACACAGAGGAATGAATTAAGTTTTGTTTTAATTAAATCCCTTAATTTTGTAAATTTTTTTTGAAAATGACTCTTGTAGCATTAACGACTGCCAACGAATTCTTGTGTTTGGCCCGGATAGCCAAGGAGATGCAGATTCGAATCCTGCCCGAGGCATAATTTTTAAATTTTTCTCTTCTAATAAGTGTCCATATAGTACGTCACATGTATAGGGGGGGGGGGGTCTTGCAAAATGTGACATCCTATACTAAAACGATGGAATTTGTTAGGAAAAAGTGTGACATGAGGGGAGGGGGGTAATAACTCTGAAAAATCGTGTGATGTACTTTGTGGATGACCCCTAAAGTATATAGGATTCGTTGGCACTTGGCAGTTGTTAATGCTACAATAAAAAATCGGTATATACCTAGTTTTTATAATCTGCCTCCACTGGCGTTTGCTCATCGCGTCTCTAACGCGAAGGAAGAACATCGTGAGGAAGCTTAGCCGTAGCTCCACACATTCATGAATAAATTCAAAGGTGTGAAATGCTAAATCCGTGCTACCATCGTGAAGACTACAGCCCAATCACTCTCATCTATGAGCCGTAACTAGCCTTTTATGCGTCCAGCGCGAGTTTCTATATCCATAACTGCGCCGATGCAAAGGGTTTGGTCCAGATCTGTTCATTTTTACACCCCTCCAGGGAATAGTATAATAGCAGTAATTTTTCATCTTACATGAGGTTCACTGCGCGGCTTGTATGTATGAGTATGCGTGCGCTCCCTGGACTGCTCCAGTAGCAGCAGTCCGTCTGCGCCTGGACCTTGAATAGGTATCGCGCACTCCTAAATGGCCGAAGAGTGACTACTTGTCTATCTTTATACTTTGTCCAGGGTTTGCGGTGCGCCTTGTGTCTGGACACCACTCTGGTTTCTTTAATTTTGATTTCTTTGTTAATCCTTTTCAGGTGTTATTGGCTGGTAGAGTTCTTCAAGGCCTCTCGTTCGGCATGTTCATGCCGCTCCGCTCCGTGCTCATCGGCGAGTGCACCAGCCCGCGCCACCGCGGCGGTTTCCTCGCCACCATCTCCCTCTCCCAGACCTTCGGCATCCTATTCGTACACCTCACCGGATCACTCCTCAGCTACCAGATGACGACGCTTTGCTCGATGTCCTTCGGTTTCATCAGTGCCTTCTTGACGGTATTCTGCCCTGAATCACCCAGCTGGCTCGCGACGCGAGGACAATACGACAGATGCAGGAAGAACTTCATTTGGCTTAGAGGAGAAGAGGAAACGCCTGAGCTGGAGAAGATGATACACACCATAAGCCATTTAGAGGGACAGCAGAATCAAGAACAGAACAAGCTTAAAGGAATGGTAGCAGTTGCGAAGAAGAGAGAGTTCTACAAACCTATTCTACTCATGTTTGCGTTGTACATCATGCTGACTAATTCAGGAGGCGTAGTGATGGGAGCATACCCGGTAACCATATTAAATTTGCTTATGGGTCCCGCCATCAACGCCCATTTATGGATGGTGGTATTAGATTGCCAGAGGCTATTCTTCAGTGGTATAGCTGTTTATTTTATTAACAAAATTAAGAGAAGAACGATGATGTTCACAACTGGCGCTCTTTGCGTTGGTAGCCAGCTGTGTATGGCCGCTTACGTCTTCAGTAAAAGCAAGGACGTGCTCTCTTTTGACTCACTGTGGATACCTGTGATACTTATTAGTCTACAGATGCTATCTGTGTCTATGGGGATGCAGTCGCTTCCCGCCGTTATAGCTGGCGAGGTGTTTCCCTTGCAGCACAGGAGTTTAGCTGGAAGTATAGGTTTAGTAGCAAACTGTGGCGCTGTATTTGTTGTACTCAAAGCCTTCCCCAGTCTGATATCATTTGCGGGTCTCCATGGAACGTTGATGCTATACTCTGTGGTCATGGTTGGGTGTCTGTGTGTGGCGTGGGTGCTGCTGCCAGAGACGAGCGGCAGGACGCTGCAGCAGATTGAGGAGCACTTCCGAGGGACGCCTCTCCCAGACCCTGAGGCTGATAAGGAAATGGATCCTTTAAACGGATTTGAAGAAAAGCTGTCCATTAAAATACAAGACAAGGATAAAACAGCCCAGGAGCTTAACCAGCGCTAATACTAACAAATGATCTTATACAGATAAGCTTTACTCTTTGCAGAATTTCTTGGAAAGGGAAATATGGCGATGCTTTCGTGCTAAATTGAATATAATAAAATTGGAGAGTGTATTTTTCTTTTTTTTTTCTTTCGGGAGGGCATATTCTTCTCCGTTCTGAAAATGCAACGAATTTTTTCGTTCTGGTTCAACAGCCCTTATAGTAGTTTATGCTTGATACATAATGAGGGGCCTTTAAATACGAGTGTTTTAAGGCTTAATTATGTACAGTTGCAGACACTGCTTTATCTGCACGGTTATTATAAGCTGTGTTGAAAAACCGAAAATGAAATATGTCAAATCGCGGTAAATTTAATAATATTATGATAATAGTCGAATTGAGGTCAAATCAAATGTATCATACTTACTATATGTTATAGTTAGTCCTTTTATTATACACGGAGGGCCCGAATAACCCGAAAAATTTTAACCACGTATTCCTGATGGTATTACAAGTAAATAACGTTATATCAACATCATAGGTCGAATTTTCTCATTTTACATTAATAGTCTTATGAAACAAAATATATCAGTAAATTCCGCCCCTCCTAATAAACATGTCCTTACTTGAGGGATACCAAAAAGAAAAAGAAAGCTAAAAAATTTGACCTTTTGTTTCCAAACAAAATGTCAATTTTTTGGACTCGTAGTCGCTTACCATCAAATACTGCGGAGGTTAATTGCTGTTTAGTTAAAAGATTTAAAAAAAATTTAAAAATATCTTAGTCACGATTATAAGGGCTTGTTACACACTTGGGAGTTTTCATTTAAAAAATAATGAATATCTCGGAAAGTAACCGTTTTTCGACTATACATCATATAACTTTTATTACTCCTAATAGTTGTTAGAATCTATAGTTTAAGTTTTTCGGGTTACTCGGGCCCACCGTGATGGTTTGTATGAATTTCACAGTGCCTTGGTGTCTGCATTTACCTATGCGCGGTCTTCACTGCAGAACTATCTTGCTGCAGCGATTGTTCTGCGGCAAATGTGGCCAGCCCACTGCCACTTCAGCTTGCTTACTCGAGTAACTATTTCGGTAACTTTGGTTCTCTGACGGATTACTTCTTTACGGATTCTATTATCCCTCAGACAGACTCCATAGCACGGCCCTATCTATAGCTCGCTGGGCAACGTTTAGCTTGTACACCAGCCCCACCGTCAGTGTCCACGTCTCGCCACCATAAGCATGCATCTCTTATCCCTAGGGTTGCCAGATGGTCGGGAATTGACGGGATTCTCCCGATTTTTTGTATGTCCTCCTGACTCCTGACAAAGAAGAAAATCTCCCAACAAACGACTTCATATTAAAACGTCCATTTTCCGCCCTTTCAGGCTAAAAAAAAGCTCGCGCGTCGAGCGCGCGGGGCATCTCTCGACCAAAGTCTCAAAATCCCGACATTTATTATATTTATTATTATTATTATGTATGTCTTTCCCGTACACGAGACAATGGTGTCTCGGCCCTTTGGGAGGCGTGCGCGGAGCCGAAGCCAACGCGTAGAGGCCCTTTCGACAATTTAATGAGAGGCAAAGTGTACACCCAGCGGATGCTGTCCCTGCCCGTGTCATGGGACGCACGCAGAGACAGCCCCCGTCAAATGCAAGGACTATTGTTGATTGATGGAATCTAACTCTACTGGGCTATGGCGGTAGAAATATGGACTAAATACTGGGTTATGGATTGAGACAAGACGGCGCCTGTCAAGAAAAGTGTCTCATGGCTTTCGTGGCACTGACAGACTGTGACTTGCCCTCCGCTGATGGGCCCCTGTTAAATAAATAGCGACATTATGAGCAATGGCCTAGCTAGGGGCAACACCAGTGCCGAGGGCTGCAGGGTGTCGAGAGGTGTCCTGCGCTTTCTCCGAGGGTACTCGCGGCGTTATGCCTTTTATCACTTCCACGCCTGGAGCATATAGCTCTCGCGACTCCACTCTGGACGGCCGGTTAAGGCAAGCCAGAGGCGGAGGTCCTTACACTCTTACCCATGACCCCTCCCTAAGGACCCCCAGGAGCACTCGGGTACGTGGGGTCGCTACTCCCCCACAGCTCGCCACAAGCTGCCCTGCATTATTATTATTATTATTGTTTCCTGCTCCCGGTAATAGGGTAAATTCAATCTGGCAACCCTACTTATCCCTGCAGACATGATTTTGTACGCCAACCGGCAAAAAATATAAAAGTCACTTTATTGCCAGGTGTGGCATAAAATATTATGCCACACCTGGCAATAAAGTGACTTTTTCCGCACGCTATGCGTACGGAAAAAGCCGCTTTCTGGCCAAGTGTAGACATAAAATGATGTACACAACACGGACGGGACGTAGTAAAGAAAGCCCTCGATCGTACATTTACGTCCCCCGCTTGCAGCTCGGGCCGCAAACTTCTGCGATCTCGGCCCTACACAGTCTTACCACCACAGACTAAATCAGACCTTATGGCGAGACATTAATCACCTGTCTCTGTTACGTTTACTGATATGAATAGAAATGGATGGGCAAGGACTTTAATAGTATTTAATAGTATCATTACACAACTAGGGTGGTAAAACAAAGAAAGGCCGAGATTGCAGATGTTTGCGGCCCGAGCTGCAAGCGAGGGACGTAAGTATGCTATCAAGGGCTTTATTTATTACCTCCCATGTTGTGTACATCATTTTTTTCTTGGCCAGAAAGCGGCTTTCTCCGTACGCGTAGCTTGCGGTAAAAACCACTTTTTGGCCAGGTGTGGCATAAACTAAATAGTCGGACGATGCATCGCTAACAGATAAATAAGGTTTTACGAGTAGCAAAGTGATTAAAATAGAATTTCTATGTAAACAATTACTTATTGACATAAATATATACCATCATAATTATCAGCCTATACACGTTTCTGCTGGGCACAGGCCTACTGGGCTATATTCTTCAGAAACATGTCTGCGACTCATTCATTTGGTAGGGGCCATTCATTTATTCCGTAAGACGATTTTTGCCAGTTTTTGACCCCCTCCCCCCCTTATGTAAGAAAAAATAAGAATCGGCTGACCTCCTCCCCCCCTATTTAATATTTATTACGTAAGATTCTAAAGGAAAAATAATTTTACGTTTGGGCTGTTTTAATTTTTATTTTTCATAGAATCATTTTTGTAGGGACGTTTATTCGCAGATACTAATAGTTTTTAATTTTTTAGTAAAATACCTATACGCAACCGAGCACGCGCCTACGCTCTCGCGCGGATTTGCGCGCTTTTTCAAAAGTTAAGATCATTTTGCGCATTTTTATGATCTTACGTAAGATCGATCTAAACTCCCTCCCACCCCCCTGTAAGAAAAAATAAGACATGGTTGACCCCCCTCCCCCCCTAAATCGTCTTACGTAATAAATGAATGGCCCCTATGAAAAAGGGCCAGATGAATGAGGTGACCGCGGACATATTTCTGAAGAGATGCCCTACTCTCATTTGATGGAGAGAATGATCTAGATACTCTCTATCTTACCAATGTGGGTTGAGGTGAGGGCTTCACTGAAAAGATAGAGGTAAATGAAATACAAATATACCTACCTAATACAATTTGCACAAATACAGGCTATAATCAAAGCATGAAGACAGACAAATAGTCAAACTTCGGGCGTTTAGGCGCGCCGACCGTGCTGTTGTGATGCAGTTCCCATACAAATCGTTGGGCGTTGCAGTTGGGTTGCAGTCCGTCTGTCTGTATCGGCCCATAAGTACTTATTCAAAGTCAAGGCACGGACAGTGGCATTCGTACTGGAGCATTCTTGGGTTATTCTTCAGAAATATGTCTGCAACTTATTCCTCTGTCTCCATAGATCTAAATGTATGGAGACAGAGGAATGAAAAAGGGCCAAAGGAATAAGGTGACCGCAGACATATTTCTGAAGAATAACCCTCTTACGCTTTCGTATAACTTTGCTTGTAGTAGGTACGTTCGTTCACTGCGCGCACGCACACATACAAGTCGCGCGTTGTACCTACCTTTTGTAGGAAGAATAACCACATTTTTACTAAAAAAAACCCGACCGCGGCGCACTTTGAAACTGCATAAAATCCGCCATTTTGTTTATTTTAACGAACTTCATACCCAGTGACACTCGCACCATCAAGACGAATCTAATGATATATCATTTATCAAAATCGGATGTGCCGTTGAGTAGTTACGAGCGGACACTGGAACGGACATACATACATACATACAGGTCAAACACATAACCCTCCTTTGGGCTTCGCCGCAGTCGGGTAAAAAATACTGCTAGGTATTATACTGTACCAAAAAGCTGGATGACATCACAAGGGACCTAAGTTACATATTATTATAAGGGCGATGAAGCAAGGAAACGCTGCCAGCATCTTCATACTTTTTAAACAAAATTTAGTTGAAGGTATATGTGGTGATTGTGGTATTTTTACTTTTAGGTGTATTTTTTTATGTTATAAGTGGCAAACGAGCAGACGAGCTGCCTGATGGAAAGCAGTCAACGTCGCCCATTGATATCTGATTATGCAGATGTGTATATAGGCTTTTGTTTATATTCTCTCAGTATTAGTTCTTAGGGCTCCGTACCAAAATGATAAAAAGGAGCGGATTCGACGCGCCGCCTCTTGGGCGCCACGTACGAAACGCGATTTATGATTCGTGCTTAAGAAAACTTCTTGATATAAAAAAGTTAAGCTTATGAAACGCTCGTTCACACGTAGTTCACTCATTTCGAGGGCAATCATTTCAAAGATCTTCTTTTGTTTTTGATAAAGCTTCATCGAATCGTTTCAACGGTTCCGTTTCCTTATTATCAGCCTCAGGGTCCGGGAGAGACGCTCGGAAGTACTCCTCGATCTGCTGCAGCGTCCTGCCGCTCGTCTCCGGCAACAGCACCCACGCCACACATAGGCACGCCGTTATAACCCCAGCGTAGCACGCGTACGCTCCATGGAGACCAACAACAGAAATCAGACTAGGGAAGGTCTTAAGTACAATGAACCCAGATCCACAGTTAGCCACTAAGCCGATACTTCCAGATAAACTCCTGTACTGCAAAGGAAATACCTCTCCAGCTATCACGGTGGGCAACGGCATCATTCCCATCGACACACACATTATTTGGAGACTGATAAGTATACCAGGAATCCACAATGTGTCGAAGGGTAGGAAACCCTTGTTTCTAGCGAAGACGTAAAGGGCCATGCACAGCTGACTACCAACACAGAAGGCACCGAGAGTGAACAACATTGTCCTTCTTCTAATTTTATTCATCACGTACACAGCGATGCCACTGAAGAGCAGACTCTGGCAGTCCAAAGCCACCATCCAAACATTTGCGTTAATGTCTGGTCCCATCAGCAAACTCAGTATAGTCACCACGTAGGCCCCCATCAACACGCCTCCTGAATTAGTCAAAATGAT
This sequence comes from Eudemis profundana, assembly GCA_947034925.1. Taxonomy (NCBI): domain Eukaryota; kingdom Metazoa; phylum Arthropoda; class Insecta; order Lepidoptera; family Tortricidae; genus Eudemis; species Eudemis profundana. The sequence goes on from OX344818.1 coordinate 14,001,275, forward strand.
AAACAACGCGAACATAAGAAAAATAGGTTTGTATAATTCTTTCTTTTTCGCGACTACGAGCATTCCTTTAAGCTTATTCTGTTCTTGATTCTGCTGTCCCTCTAAGTGGCTCATGGTCTGTATCATCTTCTCCAGCTCAGGCGTTTCCTCTTCCCCTCTAAGCCAAATGAAGTTCTTCCTGCATCTGTCATATTGACCCTGCGTCGCGAGCCAGCTGGGTGACTCTGGACAGTATATCATTAAGAGCACACTGATAAAGGTAAAGAACATTGCAGCCAGAGCTGTTATCTGGTAGCTTAGGAGTGATCCGGTGAGGTGTACGAACAGGATGCCGAAGGTCTGGGAGAGGGAGATGGTGGCGAGGAAGCCGCCGCGGTGGCGCGGGCTGGTGCACTCGCCGATGAGCACGGAGCGGAGAGGCATGAACATGCCGAACGATAGCCCCTGAAGGATCGTGCCCGTCAGAAGCGCCTGAAAGGAATTAACAATATTTTATTAGAAGAGAAAAATTTAAAAATTATATGTCTCGGGCAGGATTCGCACTTGCATCTCGGCTATCCGGGCCAAACACAGGCGCGTTACCAACTACGCTACCGGAACTATACCCAAGTCATCCAGTTTTTCAATCAGTCCCCTCATTTACAATATCAATCACATCACATCACACTCACACTTAATATTATAAATGTGAAAGTTTGTAGAGATGTTTGGATATTTGGATGTTTGTTACTAAATAACGGGATAAAGTTAATGGATTGAGATGAAATTTGGCATGCAAATAGACCAAGTCCTGGATTGAAACATAGGATACTTTATATCCCGTAGAAAGTTCCCTTGGGATTAACGGGAATAACGCGGGCGAAGCCGCGGGTAAATGCTAGTTAAAAATAAGAAAAAGAAACACGAAAGAAAAAAAAGTAATATTCAGGTTCAATGTAAAGGTTTTTAGTACTATTCTTAGATTGGACTGGTATCGGTGGCGCTGATTTTTCCAAAATATTGCGTTTCTTCACTGAAGCTGCCGAACATCATCATGATGGATCGGATTGCTTGACAGTTGCTAGCAGATGGGAACGAGTACGGCTAAGTGTATACGAAGTCCGGGTTGCCCGAAGTGTGCCAAAATGGCAAAAACGGAACCCTTATAGTTTCGTCATGTCCGTCCGTCTGTCTGTCTGTCTGTCTGTCTGTCCGTATGTCACAGGCAGTTTACTCAAAAACTACATGATGGATATTGATGAAATTTGGAATATAGGTGTCTTTTATGAGCCGCTACTTAGTTTGGTATATAAATAATTAAAATAAATATTTTTAGGGGGGGCACTCCATACATGTTAAAGACAGTAAAATTTTTTTTTTCAGCAAATATCAACGTGTGGTACATAGTTCGACAGCTCTTTAAAAAACACTATAAGGTTCCTAAGTAATATTTTTGATTAAGTGAATGTATTTGGAAATAATCGCTCCGAAAGTTGTGTAAATTGTGCCCCCCCCCCCCTCTATTTTCTAAACCGTGCGTCCGAAAAATATGAAAAAAATTACGAAGTTAACGCTTAATTAATATATTCAACGAAAATTATTTTCAACAAGATCGACCGTTTTTGAGTTATTGCCGATAAACTGCGCTTCTCAACAAAAGGACGTTATTGCTATGAAGATACGCTCTTTTGTTGTTGTACTTTTTTTACATGGTATTTTTTACCTTATAGTTACGGCTATGGAACCCTACACTGAGCATGGTCCGACATGCTCTTGGCCAGTTTTTTATAGTCACATTTACACTATGCACTATGCAGCTAGGTTTCCTCACAATGTTCTTCCATCACCGAAAAACGAATGATGAATATTAAATCATTTTTCACCCAAGTGCTGAATAACCCAGTTACCAGGATTCGAAGCCACCTTGAAAAGAGCACGTCCAAATGACTCGGATACCATAATTCCAGTTGCGTAGTTAAGTTAGGTTACTAAATGCCCAGGTGCAAGACAAACTGAGGCCCTAAAATCTAGAAGCTTTATTTAATCAAGTGTCAGGGTATAGTGTAACTATACCTCGTAGCTGTTGGCCAGGATGATGGTGCCCCAGCCCAGCAGCATCACCAGCGTCACGACGTAGTGCGCCACCTTGCGGCCCGCGCGCGACATCACCGCTGGTATCATGAAATTGCCGAACACCATCATAATGGATCCCACGGATGCTGAAAAGTGATACAAAAGTGTCTTAAGGTGCGTCTACGCTAGACGTGCCGAGCATGAACGTGCTTCGAGCATTTGGTTCGTGCTCGACTGTACTCCGTCCGCCAACTGTCGGTTTTTTTGACGAACACAAAGGGTTTTGCGTCGCGCTCGAGGACAGAGTTCATTGTAAGTCCACAAGACGTCGCGAACGGTGCCCAGAACGGCTCTGCTTGTGCTTGGCTCGTCTAGCGTAGATGCACCTTTAAATCTTATAAATACAGTGTGTCTCTGGATAAAGTGCACAAACGAATAGGGATGAAACTAGACGCCATTTTATCGACAAAAAAAATAGTTAAAAAAAATTACCACCATTATTTATTTTTTCGTGATTAAAAAAAAGTCATTGTATGCAGAGGCCCTCATCGGAACAAATCAAGATATTTTGGCTCCTGTGGGCTCTATTGATTTGAAACAAACGGAATTATAATCACAGAAGGTTGTTTGTGTCACTGTAAATGGAAAAAAATGCGAAAAAATGACATAAACCCAAAAAATAATGACTTTTCCTTTGAATTTTGTGTTTTTTTACTCGAAATTTTAGTATTTACTCGATTTACTCAAAATTATGCCCATATTACCTCATGTTATTTTTATCAATAATGATTGTGTATCTCATTGCCTTTTATTTAAAAAAATAACCACGTGTCTCACACAATTACAAGATCCTTAATGAGCGGCCAAACAAAGACATTGCATTTACACTTAATTAGGTTGCCGCTTAGGTTGACACCCTTAATGGAGGATTAGGATTACATTTTGGGTTTTAACTTCACGCCGACCTCGCTCGGGTCGGGTCCAGCTAAGTTTCTTGCCGGAGTCTTCTTAGCTGGGCTAGGTTTTCAGCGAACCGGCACCTAAAACTCCCATTAGTTCGACACACAAGTTCACATAAGGACAAGATGACCCGAGTCATCCTTCCCGCTGGTCCGCTGCTCACTCTGAGCAATCAGCGCAAAGTCAAGGTGGCCCTGGCCAAACGACCTGGTTCGACTCCAGGCACCCCCGGCACCCACCCAGTCCGACCAAACTCAGGGTGGTCCGGCTGGGGTGCTAGACAGGAAACCTCCCAGAGTGTCTGGATTCTTCTCATTCCTCTTGATCCGGTTGATCCGCAGGAAAGGGAAGCGTCCTGGCCGGTGCACCCCGGGAGCATCGGCAAGTGATTTGTTAGGGGCCCCTAATTGATCACTTGCCGATGCTGCGAATGAGCCTGTCAGTGGGGGTTGGGGGGTCCCGCACCGGGTTTCCTCTGTTAGAGGACTCTCCAGGTGCGGCACGCGAGGGCGGAGCGTCGGGCACGGGCAGCATCCCTCCGACGTCTCCTTTTGGGGGGCACTGCGGGCAGGCACCAGACGGGTGACCTGTGCCGCTGCGTGGTGGCGGTGGACTAGTCCTCTGCGTCCCGAGAACTCAGCCTTGCAGGCTGCCGCTACCTCATGTGCTGGGGGCGGGAGGCGGAGGACTGGCTCACCGCGGTCCGTAAGGACAGGCGGGAGTGTCTGCGGGGTAGGGGCGTTTGTCCTCCCGTGGACGGCTGCGGGGCAGGGGCGTTTGTCCTCCCGTGGCGGCGAGGGAGGGACCGAGACACCGTGTGTCTGGTGCCGGTCCCTGCTTCCCCGGGGGACGGCCATTTGGTCGGGGGGAGCTGGTGAGGGAATGCACAGTGGCCATGCTACAGTGTGCCTTTTTCGGAGAGGGTCCGCCCTAGGGCGGAGGTGCTGGTGATGTCGTGGTGGCTTGATAGCGATCCCACGGCATCACCGTGAAGGCACAGGTCGGTAGCATCCCTGGGTTTTAGTGGGTAGGCCAATCCCTTCAGGAGCGGAGAGCCCCACTTAATCAATACGTAACATCTGGCTGTCACCCCCGATGGCCTTAGGTTACGTAGTGGTATGCAGATTTATGTATATCCCGGGGTCAAAAAAAAAAGGGTGGTCCTGCTAGCGACCTGGTTCGACCCTAGGGAACGCCACGGCCGACCACCCGGTCCGACAATCGCTACGCTCATGCATGGGTTGCGAGCTGGTTGCGAGTTTGTCAGATCCTAAAAAAAAAAAAACATTTTGGGTGTTTTTAAAAGATTATTAATGAGTGGCCAAACAATGACATCGTGATTACGCTTAATTGGGTTGTTGCCCAGGTAGATTATTATTGAATTTTATGGGGTGGGTCGGGGAATACATGTTAGGATTAGCATAAATAGTGATTAGATAAGGTTTAGTTCATCAGTTACTTCGAATCATTCGTCGTTACTTATTCTCAGTTACTACTACTTCTACTATCAGCATTTCATAAAATGCCCCGTTTAAGTGAGTTCACGCAAGGAGATCTCACCGACATCCATTTTTATTATGGAATGGCGAGAGGTAATGCAAGAGCTGCTCGTTTATTATACATGGCTGCATTCCCGTACATGAGACCTGTACCGTCTGCTCGTACTTTTCAAGAACTTCATAGACGAATGTCGAATGGACTTGGATTGGATCGAGATCGGTAAGGTAAGAGTTCCCGACAAGTCAACAGAAAATATTTATTTGTTTGGCAATATTACATTCATTTATACATCTAAGCAAAACATTTACATGCGTTTGGGAAATGTGACCTTTATTTTTTAACCGACTTCCAAAAGAAGGACGGTTCTCAACTCAATTCGTCTGAATGTTTTTTTTTGTGTTTGTGCACCGATTACTTGAACACGGCCGGACCGATTTGGAAAATTCTTTTTTGTTTGAAAGGGAAGACTTCCGAGGAGGTCTCATTGCAACCAAATCAGGATCTGATGATGGAATCTTGGAGAAATCGAGGGAACTCTTCAAATATTATAGGCACACATATAGCGATTTCGGTATTTTTCGTAATTCCTCGTCCATCTCTTATTAGCAACAAGTTTTTAGTGTTAACCGACTTCAAAACAAAGAGTAAATGTGTATCTAGGTTTCTTCCCCGATTACTTGAAGCCACCTGAACCTATTTGGAAAATTCTTTTTTTGTTTTAAAGGGTATGCCTTCGAGGTGGTCCCATTGCAACCAAATCAGGATCTTGGAGAAATTGGGGGAACTCTTCAAATATCATAGACACACATATAGCGATTTTGGTATTTTTCTTAGTTTCTCGTGCATTTCTTATTAGAAATAAGTTTCCAGTCTTAACCGACTTTAAAACAAAGAGCAATTTTTATGTAGGTTTGTTCCCCTATTACGGCTATTTGATTGAAAACGGCTAGACCGATTTGGATTTTTTTTCTTTTAACTAAATAGACTTAAGTCTATTTGGTTAAAACAATTTTTTTCCAGTGCCACTAAAAAATTATGATAAATGGAGTCTGTTTTATATGGTGATCATACCGAAATCACTCAATAGGCAACTAGGTAAGCATGCTCCATCGTCGACTTTATCTTCACTTACCAACAGGTGAGATCAAAGTCAAATGCTTACATATCGTGAATAAAACAAAAAAAAATATTAATGGGTTAATTCGGCACTGTGACTAACCTAACCACGAGGCCTGTTCCTTGCTGACGCCCAAGGCGCCAGGTTGCCGCAGCTGCGGCAGGAGCACCCCGGGGAACCCCATCAGACAGCCAAAGCCGATGACGTTGCTGCTTACCGCTGCTGTCACCAAGCACTGCCAGATTTTCATAAAGAAAGCAAATACATTTATTCAAATGCCTGGCTGCGCTACGCGTGCGGAAAAAGCCGCTTTCTGGCCAAGTGTAGACACAAAATGATGTACACGATACGGGAGGTAAGGCACAAGATAAAAAACAAAAGAGTATTACAAATTAAATTAAAAAACAGATACGCTGCCACAAAACGGTCCCACCTCAGCAAAATGCTGCCTCAGCAAAGTTCTCAATCGCATATTTACGTCCCTCGCTTTCAGCTCGGGCCGCGAACATCTGCGATCTCGGTCTTTCTTTGATTACCACCCTACCCTAGTTGTGTAATGTTCCTACTAAGTATTATTCAAACGCCTGGCTGCGTTACGCGTAGGTACCTTACCTACCCACGGAAAATGCCGCTTTCTGGCCAAGTGTAAACATAAAATGATGTACCTACACGATACGGGAGCTAATAAAGAAAGACCGAGATCGCAGATGTTTGCGGCCCGAGCTGAAAGCGAGGGACGTAAATATGTGATCGAGAGCCATTACCACTCTAGTTGTGTAATGTACTATATTCATGACAGCACATAATAAAATACAGCGATAAAAAATAATAATAAAGTAAAAGTTGAACGCTGCCACAAAATTGTCCTACCTCATCAAAATGCTGACCTAAAAGAGCCAGCGCTGGTCTTCCGGTGGAACCGGACAGGGGCAACGTCATGACAGTCATGACGAGATAATCGATAATCATAAATAACACTAGTATACAAAATTTTATTTTTACTTTTACAAATACAAATAATTTATTTTTCAGATAACAAGATCCATTGCTGTTAGTTAATTAGTTAAATTGACTGCTTATAGATATTGTTAGTAAATAGTAATATCACAAAAATTCAGTAAAAAAAAAATCAATTCAATTCAATTAAAATTAAAATAATAAAATTTAACACAAATGAAAATTAAAGCTTGATGATATTCAGAATTAACATTAAAAATAAAACAATAAAAAATTACATTGATATAAATAATTGGATTGATTAAACATTAACATTAAAATTGTCATGACGAAACGGTAATAATTATTATATTGAATGAATTACATAAAAACAAAGCCACATTAAAAATAGAAATAAACTCTTAGGAGCATTTCTAAAAAAATCCGTCGTTTTTGTGATGTTTGTAAAAATACCTCTCATTGTAAGTAGAAATAACACAAAATTCGCAGAAAATTGCACAATAAAAAAAGGCTAAAATTTTTAGAAAAGCTCTTAAACATGTATATTTTAGATATACATCTCTCGTGGATTTTTTGACGCTGAGTCTAATTCCCAACTCAAAATCCTGACGTCCTAGAGCGATATACAAGGTGCCCACAAGGAATGGTAAAAAAATTACAGCGTATTCCTAACCATAGATAGGCAACGTTAGGAATGTCATATAAAGTTCGCTGGATTTAGCTTAGTTTTCGAAATACATATTGCCATTTTTGTGTATTAAAAGTGGATGGGAATCTCCAGTATATATGGTAAATGAGAAAAATTCAAAAGTGTTATTCGGTTCAAATGTGTAAAAGCGTGTACGTACTTACTTGTTTAACGAACGGTGAAAAACTTCTTTTGTCATTTGACATTTTCAACTTCTTTTCTTAATTCATTTAAGATCTTAACTTGGTCATATTCTTTCATATAGGAACTTAAGGTACACTAAATCTGCACTGTATTGTAACTTTTCGAAAGAACTTACTTCTAATTTATTTTTATTTATTTATTTCCTATGAGATGAATACATAAAACTCAGTATTAACACAATAGTTGTTTTAGCGAGTTGTAGTGGCCAAATAGCTTTGCTACACGAACAATCATCTCAGTATTATCACTATTTGATAACATTAGACACCTAAACGATAAGGAAATACTGTGCTCGGTAAATATTAGTTTTTATTAGAAATTTGGATCTTTTGAGGGGGTGCCAATTAATTACGTGAGACGTTTTTATCGATTTTTCCGACTTTTTCCACTGGTGAGATTTTGTGAGATTTGGCTCGACTTTCTCTAGCCCCTAATTTAACGTGAAATATTAGTTTGGATTAGATATCAACCAATTGGGGTCATTCTTCAGAAATATATTTGCGACTTATTCCTCTGTCTCCATACATTTAGTATGAAAAAGGCCAGAGGAATAAAGGTGACCGCAGATTGAAGCTATGAAGTAAATATAATGATTGCTGTGTATGAGTTTTAAAAGGGAACCTATTGGATCGCATAAATTTAAAAGGCATAATGCATCATTTGGCATAATGCATCATTTGGCATAATTCATCATTCGGCATAATGCATTTTTTTCTTAAACTGTGGAATTTTCAGGACTCTTTAAGGCCTCATCCTGTTAAATAAGTCAGGTTAGGTTAGGTTTGCGTTATAATAATCCTGAAAAAATTACGTGTTCAGAAAAAAAGCATTATGCCAAATGATGAATTATGCGAAATGATGCATTATGCCTTTTAAATTTATGCGATCCAATAGTAAACCGTTTTAAAAGGTGGAGCTAAAGTTTGGTTTTATTGCGCGTGGGGATTGCAATGCAAGAGCAAATAACTGGCCAAGAGCATGTCGGACCATGCTTAGTGTAGGGTTCCATAGCCGTAACTATAAGTAAAAAAAGTACAACAACAAAAGAGCGTATCTTCATAGCAATTACGTCCTTTTGTTGAGAAGCGCAGTTTACCGGCAATAACTCAAAAACTGTACATTCGATCTTGTTGAAAATAATTTTCGTTGGAAGTATTAATTAAGCGTTACCTTCGTGATTTTTTTCATATTTTTTGGACACACGGTTTAGAAGATAGAGGGGGGGGGACACAATTTACACAACTTTCGGAGCGATTATTTCCAAATATATTCACCTAATCAAAAACATTATTTTGAAACCTTATAGTGGTTTTTAAAGAGCTGTCGAACTATGTACCACACGTTGATATTTGCTGAAAAAAATTTTTTTTTAGCTTCTTTAACATGTATGGAGTGCCCCCCCTAAAAATATTTTTTTTAGTTCTTTAACTACCAAACTAAGTAGCGGCTCATACAAGACACCTAAATTCCAAATTTCATCAATATCCATCATGTAGTTTCTGAGTAAAATGCCTGTGACATACGGACAGACGGACAGACGGACAGACGGACGGACGGACATGACGAAACTATAAGGGTTCCGTTTTTGCCATTTTGGCTACGGAACCCTAAAAACGCGATTTCAATTTGATATTCGGCAGTTTAGAGCAGGGCTCGGAACCGGCATTTTGCAAAAACCTCCAAAAACCCAATATTTTGAATTATTTTATGCTTTTTATGTAGGGCTCAATCATGTATTAAATTTAAGTAATGATTTCGTATTATTAGATTGTCCTATTAAAAAATTAAATAATAAACCAAAGAATTTAAAGAACGGAAAAAATACCGGTATCTTTGTATGGAGACAATACTGGTATCCCAGCCCTGGTTTAGAGTAATGTATGAATGAATTAACGTTTATTTCGCGTATAGATACTGTACCTATGTGTAACACACAGATACATTATAAATTTATAACAAAAAGAAAGTATACATCGATTTTTTTCTCCGAAAAAGGAGTCCCCTCAGCTTGGTGTCAAGTCACAGAAGACGTGATTTTTAACGTAATATTTCTTTTTTTTTTCAAGTTACGTAATATTTCTTATATAAATAAATAAAATAAAAAAATCATCAAGATGCGTGTGTGAGAAAATTTATTGTAAACTATTTAAGATATATAACAATGAATAATTATTTTTAGTGGTTTTGTTCAGAGAACAATCGAATGGCTATTGTGCTACTTTGTAGCGTTTGCTTAGCCATGATATAAAATATTGTCTACATAGGTCAGATTTCGTCATATATTAGGGAAGAAACACATTTTACTAGAGTTTGTCTAATGAAAGCTGAACCTGAAAAACAGCGTCAAATTCAAAAATCTTTATAGTAGTTTATTAGATACGGGCCTTACTACACTGCACTACTAAGTGTGAAAAAGTACCTACGGGTTTCTTCTCCCTTAGTTCCACCAAAATAAGAAAAGTATCAAAATCGTTTATGCTTACTTTGATCGCTAAAGTAAGCCTATGTGAAGGTTAAACTTAAATTTCTCGCAATTCTAAACCGTTTCCGCAAAAAAAATTCACCGAGACCCGCCCACGCCTCCTCACATGATATTGGGTGAGCCTCTCTATACGACTTACATTATTAATGGACGCGCCCTGGAAAACATGAGTAAATAGGCTGTTATCAGACAGTTAGGATTAGGAGCCAATAAAGTGTTTACAGTTTAACAGGCGTTGGACGTCAGAAACGCTCTTCGGTGGCTGGTGTTAGCTAAAAGCTAAGGTGTTTGCAGGTCTGTAAGCCCTCGTGGTCAGAATAGGCTTGTGTCCTAAATGTTCTTTCTGATGTAAATCGATTCGATCGATCGATCGAATCGATACTATTTATGAGGAACAAATATATACTTTATATGAAAAAACATGTTGTTTCTTCATTGGTTTTTAATGCGGGTAAATTACACCACATTTTTATGTTACATATATAGATACAAGAAATCAAAGTACATAGAAAAACTAAATGGCGCTCACCTGTGAACAGACCGGGAATCGAACCCGGTACCTCTGGATTTCCGGCCCAGCGGCATTTTAGTTTTTCTATGTACTTTGATTTCTTGTATCTATATATGTAACAAATATATACCTATAACTACTACACTTGGATTACTATAGCAGCCACAAATTGAAATCAAATGTAGCCGACCGCACCGAGCGTTGAAAACGGCTCATACAAAACGAACGCACCCTGTGACGTCATCTCTTGTCCTCGCTGTAATAAGTCTGTATGAAAAAAAATAGCATTTTGCCATTTTGAGCACGAATTAGTGCGTTTAAGCACATAGTTGTCGTACATTTATTTTTCCAGTTTTATTCAAGCATTCCCAAATTGACTTTAATTTTTCTTTATATAACTTTATATTTTTATATATGTTTTTATATTTCTTCTGTGAGTTCTGTGTAATGATAATTTAGTAGTTTCCAATACATGTGACTATATTATGTTGTAAAATTCAACATTAGTCCACATCCCCATTCCTACCCAAGAGTACCAAGTCGGGTGCAAAAAAAATCTTCGACTTCGATTTCAGTTCGATACACAAGTTCACATAAGGTCAGGATGACCCGAGTCATCCTTCCCGCTGGTCCGCTGCTTACTCTGAGCAATCAGCGCAAAGTCAAGGTAAACGACCTGGTTCGACTCCAGGCGTTCAGCCCCCACCTAGCCCGGTCATATCGAGGTGGACCGGACAAGGTGTCCTGGTTCGACCCCAGGCACCCCGGCACCCACCCAGTCCGACCGGGACCCAACTCAGGGTGGTCTGGCTAGCGGCCTGGTTCGACCCCAGGGAACGCCACGGTATGGGTTGCGGGTTTGTCAGTTTCAAAAAAAAAAATCGGCTTCGATTGAGGCTATTTTCTCTGTTACAGGACGAGTCTTTTTTACATTTTTTTCACAGTTCATAATCTCACAGATAATTTCTATATTTCCTCGATATTTAGGTGGGTATTTACGATTATTTCATTTATCGTATTCTTACCAATATTTTTATCTGTTAGACTATAATAGTTAACCTAATTCTGGCGTTGATTTGTTTTCGTTTTGTTAAGTTTAGTTCTTTAATATGGTACTAGATGTCGTGACGAGTTACAGTTGGTTTATGTTGTTTCAATTTTTAGTTTTCCAACAGCTGACAAGATGGCGTTGTTACTTAGGACGGGCATGGGCAATAGGGAACGTGCACGAACTATAGGTGGCAGCACTAAACGACAAAAGAGACACCCCTGTCAAATCAAGCTGTCAATGTGAAATATAGGGAACGTGCACGACGAAGGTGCTGCCAACTGGTGCCGCCAATCTAACTCATATACCCTCTCATGCTGGGGCCACATTGAAGAAAACGCCGTTAATAACGTTAATTTATCGCGTTGAAGGACGATTAACGTCAGTGTAGCTACGACTTACTATATTTGACATTGACACTTACATATTATCATTGACATTGACGGCTTGATTTGACAGGGGCGATAGTTTCCTTTATTGTCCGCCCGTGTCTCTTTTGTCGTTTAGTGCTGCCACCTATAGTTCGTGCACGTTCCCTATAGTAAGTCGTAGCTACGTTATTTTGTCATACAGGAATGCAAAAAAATAAAATTAGATTTTTTGGTAGACCTCGGAAGTCTTCAACCCCCATGGCTGGTCTGTAGAGCGTACAGGTGAATTGAATAGCCTGACATTCGAAAGCATTTTGACGAAGCTGAAACGGAGACGCTTCGCTCGTTCGATCAATAATTTCAGTTTCAGTAACAGAAGAGTGTTTATGTTAGAAACGGTTTTAAACATTGGACACACTGGTTCTACCGTTCTAGTGCCCAAGTTTGCAACACAATACAATAATCTTACCTTATGCAACTACATACATAGGTACCTAGGGAGGTAAAACAAAGAATGTCTCAGATCGCAGGTACTTGACGCCCGAGCCCAAGGCAAGGGCGATAAATATGCGATCTGAGGCTTTCTTTATTACCTCCCGTGGTTAGTACAAAATTTTACGTCTCCCCCAGGCGAGGAAGTTGGATTTTCCGCTCGCCTAGCGTGCGGTAATTGCCACTATGGCCAGGTGTGACGTAAAGGAGCTTGTGATTAGACAAAGGTAAACAGGCGATCGTATCGTTAATGTCAAGAGCGATCTCTTCCAGACAACCTTTGCGTAGCGGATAAAAGACATGTAGTTATATAACCACTGTGTATTAAAATTTTACTGATTTAATTACCTACCACTTACTCATAAGTCATGTGACAAGACGAGTGTTAGGTATGAATGTCGAAGGTTCTGGAAGAAGCGGTAGACCAAGAAAGAGGTGGATGGATTGTGTGAGAGATGATATGGCTAGGAAGGATGTAAACGCTGAGATGACGGGTGATAGAGAGGTACTTATGGAAGAAGAGGACATGCTGCGGCGACCCCAAATGAAGGTGAAAAGGGCAAGCGAATGATGATGACTTACTCATAATGTTTGAGAGAGCGAGACAACATGATAAGACTCAGAAATTCAGAATCGGTACCTGTATTTAGGTACGCATGTACCCACTGTTCTTATTTTTCCTAGTCACTTTTGCGCAGCCGATAGCATTTGATATCGTTTAGTAGATATGAGTCTATGATTAAGTAGGTCCGTAGAGATACCGTCGCCATTCGGAACTTTGCTTATATTTGCGTAATAAGGAGTTCCTTGATATTTAGTAATTTAATGTGCAGCTTGTACTAGAGGTGATTTAGGGAAATTAGCTATAGGCAAACATGGGCAGGTCAGGCAAAGTGCAGGTCGATTCACAATAGCTGGCACGAATGGAATGAACGAAAGTAATGTCACTTGTCACTGTTGAGTGACGTTCTTATACGGTAGGATCCAAATATTTTGTAAAAAAGTGCATAACACGTCTTCATTATTCTAGAAAAAAAATAAAAAAATACATATAATCTGCGCATTAGTAAGACTAAGCATGTAAAAGATATGGCAGAAAGGTAAATTTGACGGTTCGCTGCGAATATTTAACTATCATGATTTTTTTTTATTTATACCCTGTTTTCACACTGATACCGCAATATGCGAAATCATGGCGAAAATATGCGAAACTCATACGAAATTTAGATGTTTCGATGCAATTTACACGCTTCACGGCGTCAGTCTGCAAAGCAAACAAGGTTGCGATTGTGTTGGTGTTGGTAGGGCTTTTTTGTTGTTCATAATTTATTAAAATACACCATGCAGACTGGGTTACGAAGTTATGAGACGAGATTTTCTAAAACACGATTATCGCTTATTGAATCAACCTGTATTTAATCATTTTAATACTCAATCATTTATTGCAATTTCACAAAAGTAGGCACAGATGTTAACTTAAAGCTACAGATCATTGTGAACCCTGTTGGGCACTGCAATTTTAGGGAGAGGAGGACTTACTAAGCCTTTATAATTTATCTTCTAGGTATTCATTTAGCGTGTAATAGGATTTAGTTAGTAGTAGTTGCTTTATTTTATTTGTGTACTTTTTATCGTCTTCTTCTTTTTTATACAGTCAGGTAAGTTATTATAAATCTTGATGGACATTATTAATGGGCCTTTTGTGATGCACACACAAACATTCACTCGTTCAATCCATTCGTGCCAGCTCTTGTGTTGAGAATGGACCCGTACGGATGGCAACGGAGTGGGTAATGATAACACCCACTGCAATAGTCAACATTTAGCAACAATTTAGCTGCGGCACTTAATCGATGTTTGATAAAATGATAATGATACATTGATAAGCAATAGCACTATCGCGATTATGCGGCGTAGCGATCCTTCCAACTGGAAATGTAGGTACAATAATTAAACAATCGACTTCAAACATTGGTAATTGACAAAGTTGGGGAATTTTACGTTACTTGAGAAGTACCTTCAATCCCTCATGAATTGAGGGCGGGGGGGGGGAAGGGTACTAAAACGGTCTTCTGATGATGGGTCATCAGAAGACCGTTTTAGGACGGGTCGGGCCCGCGTAATTAAGATCCGTAGACCCGTGAACACGGGTATACGGATCTTAACTACACGGGGCCTAATTACACGTGCCGAACGGGCCAGAAAACCGAAAACACTCTACCTCTAATCACCATCGAAGTATAATGTATGGAACGATAACGTCTAACATTATATTATTATTCTTTCCCGTACACGAGACAATAGTGTCCCGGCCCTTTGGGAGGCGTGCGCGGAGCCGAAGCCAACGCGTAGAGGCCCTTTCGACAATTTAATTATTTATTATTAACGTTATTTAATGTGTATACTCTTTTGTTTTTACCCGACTGCGGCGAAGCCCAAAGGAGGGTTATGTGTTTGACCTGTATGTATGTATGTCCGTTCCTGTGTCCGCTCGTAACTACTCAACGGCACATCCGATTTTGATAAATGATACATCATTAGATTCGTCTTGATGGTGCGAGTGTCACTGGATATGAAGTTCGTTAAAATAAATAAAATGGCGGATTTTATGCTGTTTCAAAGTGCACCGCGGTCGGGTTTTTTTTTAATAAAAATGTGGTTATTTATCTTGTGCTGTCATGAATAACAGTATTTTTTTCTTTTTTTAGGGTTCCGTACCAAAATGGTAAATAAGGAACCCTTATGGTGCGACTCTGTCTGTCTGTCTGTCTGTCTGTCTGTCCGTCTGTCACAGCCAGATATCTCAGGAACTACTGCTGCTATCGGTTTGAAATTTGGAATAGTGTTAAAAGTAGCTAACCCGAGCTTATTGGACATAAAAAAAATCTTGTACCTTTTTTACTTTTTTTTTAAAGGGCTCCGTAATGGGATTTTGAAAATTGAAAGTAGGGCTTATATATCGAGTGGGGTATCAAATGAAAGAGCTTAATTTGTAATTTAAAATACCATTTTTATTTTTTTTCTTAAATAAATAGTTTTTGATTTATGGCGAAAAATGTTTTAAAAAATACCATTCCCCCCTATTATCTCCGAAGTTACTGATCAGAAAAATGTGTCATAATTACCAATTATTAATGTCGTCCTAAATATTACAGGAAAAATATAACGGTTTTCCTCACTTGCACCGTTTTTGAGAAATTTGCAAAAATCATAACACATACTTATTTGCTCCTACTAAACTAATCGCCATACAGTTTTTCTTGAACTATTCATGTATCTACTTATTAGGATTATTATTATTATTAGGAAGACCGTTATATTTTCTCTTCCTAACTTGAATACTTTTTAAAAATTTACAAAAATCTTAACATATTAGTTCTACCCTCCCTACGAGAGCCATCTAGCGGAGAGTAGCAAAACTAAGCGATGATTTATTTCAGATTATATAAAAAATGTCTATTAAATACAATGATCACTCATCAGGAATCGGGAAAAAACATAAAGTAACAATAATTATTAAAAACTGTATAATAGGAGTATGTTAGGAAATTTGACACTAGTAAATACCATAAAAATGAAATACTACTAGCGCCATCTAGGGACACAAATCTAAAATAAGGTAGCTTGTGGCTAAAAATGATACATGAGAACTAACTTAGTTGACAAACAATTATTTCAATCAGCCAATAACAAAAAGTAACGTTTAAATTTAAATTACAAGTAAAATTTACGCGCTATTTAGTATCAATAGATGTCGCTGTAGCATACGCTGCATCGCGCTGTTAAGATTTTTCCTGGTTGAATAGGGCTAAAGCGGGCTTAAGGCAGGGTTGCTGTTAGTCGTAAGGTTGGTCTACTTATTAGTTTATACGGAACCCTCGGTGCGTGAGTCCGACTCGCACTTGCTTGACCGGTTTTTTTAACAAAATTGATGTTGAAAGTCGCCCCACAACGCCCACTTTTTAAAATCAATAAGTCTTATGTATCAAGTGGTATTGCTAACCAACTTAATGTTTACTATATGTGAGTCTAATATTTTTAGTACATTACACAACTAAGTTGGTAAAACCAAGAAAGGCCGAGATCGCAGATCTTTGCGGCCCGAGCTGCAAGCGAGCGACGTAAATATGCGATTTTTCTTTATTACCTCCCGTGTTGTGTACATAATTTTATATCTACACTTGGCCAGAAAGCGGCTTTTTCCGTGCGCGTAGCGTGCGGTAAAAGCCACTTTATGGTCATGGTGTGGCATATAATCATTTATGACATTCGTTAAATTTTTGGATGCATATCGTTTAAAAGACAAAAGTCTGCACTCTAAAAAAAAATTGGTTGCTCCTAACAAGATTGTGATAGTTACAATCAAGTATCTTGATTCCATACGAGCCTAACAAGACGTTAGATGCACCAACTAAGATGATATTGATTGTTTATCATAGTTCAATTAACCATGTTCTGATTTGATTCAACAAACATTGATGTATAAGGTAACTAATTAAAACATGATCGAATCATACAAAGAAGAAAATAATGATAGAAACAAGGAATATATTTGTTAAAATTATCAAGATTCTAGATTTAATTAATCAGCTTTCGTTGATATGTTTAATATCTTGTTTGTTTTATTTAAGTTAACGTCAACAAAGAGAAAATCTCTCTTAGTTGGCTCAGATTTTTTAGAGTGTGTGATTGGTTACAAAGCTACTGACGTAAGAATTTCATTTGCCGCTACAGTTTTTGCTTCAGTAAGTACTAAGGACTAGCTCCGCTCCGTTAGTACGTAGTACGAACGAACCTATTCCGTGGGCCGATTTTGAGCTTCAGTTACGCTTCCATTCTTATTATATTCCGATGCTAATCACGACAATTACAATACAAGTATACTTTATAAACCAAATACCTACTATCTACCATGTCTTTTCATTCAGTATACTTATTGCAAAAGTGACTAACATCTTTGGTGGTGATGGTGCAGGACGTTACGACGGACGTCAGAGAAACAACTTCATACGATATTGTCGATATTACATGTTTAATCTTTGTGATTAATCAATAGTTCAGTACAATAATTCTGGTGTAATAATCATATGTCATATTGACATTTTTCTTTTATGACAAGCGACCTGTGTTGCCCTCTATTAATATCATTAGGGCGGTCGCCACACATCAATGTGTGTTATAAATTATAAATCCAATGTAAATCCACCAGCTAGCAGCACGATGGCGAAAGGCCTTTTTACCCGACTGCGGCGAAGCCCAAAGGAGGGTTATGTGTTTGACCTGTATGTATGTATGTATGTCCGTTCCTGTGTCCGCTCGTAACTACTCAACGGCACGACCGATTTAGATAAATGATACATCATTAGATTCGTCTTGATAGCGCGAGTGTCACTGGGTATGAAGTTCGTTAAAATAAACAAAATGGCGGATTTTATGCATTTTTAAAGTGCACCGCGGTCGGGTTTTTTTTAGTAAAAAATTTAGTTATTGACAGCAAGTGTCAAAATGCACCAATCACAACACAGGATTTTTACATCTACTGTCAACAAGGCCTTGCAAGCTGGTGGATTTATAATTCTTGAAAACCCCTCATTGAACCAATGGTCGACGATTATGCAGTTATGAATCATTTGATATGACTAGATGTAAAACAGTATTTGATTAGATGCCTCAAACAGCGTGGGAAGCGCTTTGTTGATGCGCAAACAGGGAGATGGAGGGGGGGGGGAGGTATTCAAGCGGCCATCACCTATTCATGCCCACGAGATCGCCAACCCATTATTACTTGCAGTAGGTACCTGCCGACGGCAGCGGTGAAAAAACGGATAATGTTGATATACGTAGCTACTCGTCTATGTAATGAGTCACTGTGACCTCGCGGTGATATCCGTAACGTAACAGCGCGTGTGAAATGGCTTCTGAATGTTGTAGTAGAGTAAGTATAGGGAACGAGCACGGCGAAGGTGCTGCCAACTGGTGCCGCCAATATAAATCAAGTACCCTCTCATGCAGTGCCGGATTAGCCATATAGCAATTGCTACAGGCCCCGCGCATTGGGGGGCCCCGCGCCCACTCGCAAAAGGGGACCCCCCCCTCGTTATATAATTCGTCACGTATAAAATTACCGGTCAATCAGTATTTAAGCATATCTAAGACCAACCGAGCGCCGTTTTCAAGAAATGCTACAGGCCCCGCGCAGGCTTAAGAGGAAACAGGAGGGCAGTTTTTCCATACAAACGTAGTCCCCTGTTTCCTCCCTGGTTAATGCCAGTAGAGCAATAATTTTTTGTCCAAAAATATATGGCTACAATTGATATGTTCCTATGTTTTCCTTTTTACGATAAATTGATTCTCAAAAGAGATATTAACCTTCAAAAACCTAAAAAAAATGCCAGATTTTCCGCTGTGTTCACACATCCAGAAAACAAATTTGACTAGATTATTAAAAAAAAGGAAAACATAGGAACACGGCCAAAGCCTTTCTTTAATGTTTAATGAAAAAATTAGTTAAATAGGTTAAGTTTTGGGGAAGAAATCAGGGGACTACAAAACGTTGTTTTCATGAAATTTTAAAAGGTATTTTCGGTCCAAGCTGCCGTTGTCTCTATCGCGCTCTGCGGGGGAGAGGCGGGCAGTGCGGGACAGCGACACATTTTACAAATACCTAATTTTCAATTCTCTCGGCCTTCCTATTTCCTCGCTCTCATGCTGGGACAGCATTGACGGAAACGCCGTTAATTTATTGCGATGAAGGACGATTAACGTCAGTGTAGCTACGACTTACTATATTTGACGTTGGCACTTACATATAGTCATTGACATTGACAGCTTGATTTGACAGGAGTGATAGTTTCCTTTATTGTCCACCCGTGTCTCTTTTGTCGTTTAGTGTATAGTTCGTGCGCGTTCCCTATAGTGTGTCGCGAGGTTTGGCGGATATTAGCTGACGGCACCAATCATGGACATATTAAGCACAGTAGTACCCAGTAATGGACAGCAAAGATTCAATGGATTATAGCCGACCATGGGCTTTACCAGTTATGACCATCAGTTATCTGAACATAGTGTTGATATAATTTGTCTTCGGTTTCCGCGATTATTACTCATTGTAATAAAACAACTTTAACGGATTAAACCACCACCGCTACTACCACGCAACCACGAATGCTGAAAAGGGTTACGAAACGTCGGTACTTAAAAAATGAAGTATTATGGGCTTTTTTATTTAAAGTGCGTTCTTAACTGTCAGTTAGCAGGTCGTCACAGAACTGACGATTAGTGTCACACTCCATACATTTCGTCACGGACTGACAGGTTAGACGGTATTTGCACATAGCTTAAGTTTCGCCTAACCGTAGATTTTAAAATAAAAATGCTCTTATACGCGACTTATTCTGGTGATAGTATAAATAACTGGCCAAGAGCATGTCGGACCATGCTCAGTGTAGGGTTCCATAGCCGTAACTATAAGGTAAAAAATACGATGTAAAAAAAAGTACAACAACAAAAGAGCGTATCTTCATAGCAATTACGTCCTTTTGTTGAGAAGCGCAGTTTATCGGCAATAACTCAAAAACGGTTAATCCGATCTTGTTGAAAATAATTTTCGTTGAAAGTATTAATTGAGCGTTATCTTTGTAATTTTTTTTATATTTTTCGGACCCACGGTTTAGAAGATAGAGGGGGGGGACACAATTTTCACAACTTTCGGAGCGATTATTTCCAAAGGTATTCACTTAATCAAAAACATTACCTAAGAACCTTAAAATGTTTTCAAAAGAGCTGTCGAACTATGTACCACATGTTGACATTTTGCGAAAAAAAAATTTTTTAGCTTCTGTTACATGTATGGAGTGCCCCCCTAGATTTTTTTATTTTTATTATTTAACTATCAAACTTAGTTGCGGCATCTACAAGACATCTATATTCCAAATTTCATCAGTATAGGTCTTGTAGTTTTTGAGTAAAATGCCTGTGACATACGGACGGACGGACGGACGGACGGACGGACGGACATGACGAAACTATAAGGGTTCCTTTTTAGCCATTTTGGCTACGGAACCCTAAAAATGTACTTAAAATATGGATTTGATTTTTTGCCCTTGCTAATAAATGTCCCCTTATGGCTTCACGTGAAGTTGGCCGTCTTATGGCAACCCTAGGTGAGAGTGGCTTGGACTTGCGCCGGCGCCGGAATACTGAGCGCTGCGCGTGAGCAGCATGTTACTACGGCCGCTGTCGCCAACACGGATGCGGCTGACGAGTCTCACTGGCCGGGCTGCGTGCTGTCCAGTGGCAAGTAGACATGCGCAAAATGTGTCACTAAAGTGAAGTCAAAGATAAGAATCACTCATTTAGCTCAGTCGCCCCGCGGTGTGTCAACAGCTCATTCGCTGTTATAAGGTCAGTAGCTCCGTGATGAGTCAACGGCTCACTAGCTCTTATAGCCCAGTGAATCCAAATCCGAATATATAGAACGAAAGAGGGAGCATTTAGGTAAAATAATATATATAGTATATATTATAGCACTAGAATAAGGTTTCATTGCTAATAAAGGGCATAAAAGACCCGTAGTTTGTACCGTCAATCTATTGTTCATATTCACCTCCTTAGTTAAGTCCCTCCTATCCCTGAGCTAGTATGGAAACCCTCGAGAGTCCCGTCTGGACTGAGGGATATGTATGGAGAGGTTGTCTAGGCGACCTAACCCACTCCATCACAATGTTAATGTTGCCATTTAATGTAATCAATCATGAAATAAAGTACTAATGTGCGTAATCATAATTATGTTTATCCTGGGGAAAAGAAAACTATATAATGTTACTAACCCAACATTACTTTTTTTAGAAAGAAACGTATTTTGCTTCGATCATTTATTTATACCAAATGGCAACATGTCATGCTTGTCACGTATATTGTCCAAGTTTATCAACAGCTGTCTCGGGAAGAACATATCTGCTTTTCTTATACCATGGTAGTACCAAAATAGTACTGTGTATACAGGATGTATGGACGCTGTACCAAATAGAAATCCTGAACCAAATGAACTGGAATACTAAACAAAGATCCTACGGGATTCAACATTTTCGAGTTTTACTAAAGGAAATAAAAATAACTGGTCAAGAGCATGTCGGACCATGCTCAGTGTAGGGTTCCATAGCCGTATCTATAAGGAAATGTGCTACAGATAAAAATAAAAACTGGCAAAAGGTCTTAAATGCCGTGTAAATCAATGGCACTTAGAACCTTTTGGTTGAGAAGTTTTTCGGCAATAACTTCAAAACGGTTTATTCCTTACAATTCAAAATAATTTTCGTTGAATGTATTTATTAAGCGTTACCTTCCTGATTTTTTTCATATTTTTTGGATTTACGGTTTAAAAGTTAAAGGGGGGGGGGACACAATTTATGCAACTTTCGGAGCGATTATTTCCGAAAGTATTCACTTAATCAAAAACAAGTACACAAAAGCCTTATAATGTTTTTAAAAGAACTATCGAATTATGTACCTCACGTTGATGTTTGCTGAAAAAAAAAATTTTTAGCTTCTGTTACATGTATGGAGTGCCCCCCCTGGATTTTTTTATTTTTATTATTTAACTACCAAACTTAGTAGCGGCATCTACAAGATATCTATATTCCAAATTTCATCAGTATACGTCTTGTAGTTTTTGAGTAAAATGCCTGTGACATACGGACGGACATGACGAAACTATAAGGGTTCCTTTTTAGCCATTTTGGCTACGGAACCCTAAAAAACTGAGGCGGAACGAAGTTGGCCGTGATGGGTAGTAAAATCGTAAAACGCCTGAAACGCGCTTAACTGACAAATATTTATCTACGCGATAAGACCTACCATCACGACCCTGATGTTTCTTTCAACGTACTCCTTGTTATAAAGAGGTATTAAATGCGTGACATCGCAATGAAATGAGGCAACAATTCCACTAACATGTTTTATTATTTATTACAATATTCAGCTGCGGAATGTATGCGATAGCAATTAGCAACACTCGGAGGACAAAGTTTGTGATAACTGCGGATATCTATAGTTATATCTACAGCTTTACCTACCTACTACCACTCGTGTCGTGATGCGCGTTCGTGGAAAACGATTGGAATGTTGTTAGAGGTTGTTTATAATTTATTGGCGAGTTGAATGAAGCAAGCACAGAAATATAATCGAGATAGAATATGATAAACGTTTATTGCATACAACATAAAAAACTAATAAACATAGAATAAAGATAGAAGGAAATTGTTGACAAACTATTGTCGGTTTGTATGAGAACCAAGCGTGGAACGTTTTTCGCTTGGCGTTTGATGCCAAAATTGTAATTTGGTGATGGAAAACATAAATTTTGCATTTCACTTGGTGGTATTTGAACAATTAATAATACCATTATTATCAGATTTTCAAATCTGTAGGCTTATCATGCTACGCTTTGTCGCGCGATAAATAAATGATAAAGCATCCGTCACTCTCGCACACTATTTGTCAGAACGTGACGGATGCTTTATCATTTACATATCGCGCGACAAAGCGTAGCATCGTACGCCTACTGATAATAATATTGACGGAAACTGAAGTTGACGACGTGCAAACTAGGTCGTTGCGACTTCTTTTTAGCACGTGAGGTACCCTTACAATTTACATACACATACATATAAAAGACTTAATTCGTTTAAATTGTTTTAATGCAATGAGTTACGAGTATTCACGGAAACCGAGGACAACGTCAAGTATTTATTTTGCTCAAAACGGTAGTCAATATTTTTTTGCAACTGCAGTCAAGAAGGAAAACATTTGTATTAGCTAATGGTTACCTATAATTGCATCCTGTATGAATTCTGTGAAAATTATACTTAGAAACGTATGCTGCACTGCATCTGTTGATAAATTTAAATAAAAACCTTATACTTTAAATATAGTATAGTTTTCAGATTTTTCCCTATACTTGTAGTATAAGACGGTATTACTTACCAAATTTCATAGTTCTAGGTCAACGGAAAGTAGGTACCCTATAAAATTCGGTTTCCCTGAGAGAGTTCGAAATGTACATTTTTTACGGCATAAATGGCCATACCTATCTTTTTTTATGTTGACTTTGAAGTTTGATTTTATTACAGCTTCAGCTTTACCACTACTTTTATATTACAAAACATTAAAATACACTCACGAACAATGAATTCGGGTCATTTTCTGTGAACAATTATATAGAAAATGACCCGAATTCATTGTCCGTGAGTGTACATTGCTAATTAATTATCGTATCATTTGGTTATTCATACATCATTAATAAGTAAGGTACTAAATAGTATTTTTTGAAACAGTTGTATAAGTAGGCTCGAAAAATACGAATGGCGCGAGTTGCGATACGAGCCGCCGTGGCGGCGATTAACTATACAACGTTGCATAAGTACAATACTTTTTCTACGACTAGGTTTTAAAATATAAAATTCGTAATTAAACATAGCTCGCAAACAAGGCAAACATGACATATGACTGACAGTATGTGTCTGTCTATGGTAAACTTTTTCTAATTTGAAGTATACTCACTAGTGACACGCAGTGACGATTTTAAAAATACTTTTTTTTTATGTTGGCATCAATGAATTTAGTTCGGAAAGCTTTGTTTTTCTTAAGAACCGTAGGAATTTAATTGTTTGTTAAGTTGGTATTTGTGCATTTTTATCGTAAAGTTAGAATTGAGCGCTTAATCCTTGACCTTGTTTAACCTAGATTTAGAAGTCTGTGGCTGTGGCAGCTAGCAGTATCGTAATGTGACTATAACGACACTAGTGCTGTTATGGGGAATAGAGTATAGACTTCTCTGAACTCATATTATGTATGTTCTTATATTAGTGTTCGTGACCAAGTAAAATAATTTAGCATGTAAAGTGCATAGTTAATCCACTGATTGCTTGACTGTAGTCTCGTCACGTCCTGCACTTTTTTATGTTTTTAGGGTTCCGTACCAAAATGGTAAAAAAGGAACCCTTATGGTGCGACTCTGTCTGTCTGTCCGTCTCTCTGTCTGTCCGTCTGTCACAGCCAGATATCTCAGGAACTACTGCTGCTAACGATAAGAAATTTGGAATAGTTTTAAAAGTCGCTAACCTGACCCTATTTTACATAAAAAAAATCTTGTATCTTTTTTACTTTTTTAAAGGGGGCCGTAATGGGAGGTCGAAAATTTAAAGTTATGCTAGTGTATCAAATGGGGTATAATGAAAGGGCTTAGTGGTATATCCAAAACCATTTGTTTTCGTTAATCATGTAATTTTTGATTAATGATCAAAAACGTTAAAAAAATACCACCCCCCCCCCCCCCCCCCATTATCTTCGAAGTTACTGAACAGTAAAATCTGTAATAATTACTAATTATTAATTTCATCCTAAATATTACAGGAAAAATATAACGGTTTTCCTAAATTGCACCGTTTTTTAGAAATTTGCAAAAATCGTAACACGTACTTATTTGCTCCTACTAAACTAGTCGCCATACAGTTTTTCTTGAACTACTCACGTATCTACTTATGAGTTTGTACGAAACCCTCGGTGCGCGAGTCCGACTCGCACTTGACCGGTTTTTTACTAAAGACTCGGCCAATGCCTTGCATCTAACCCTGAGCCACCGTCCGATGGTCGCTTGCCGTCAACAGGCGGAAAGTGAGAGTTAACGTCGTTGCGGCAACATTCTAACAAGTTTCTATGAACTTCTGTCATTCTGGAAAGCAGCTAGTTCAAAGTTTTATTACATGCATCGCTAAATATGTGATAGTCGCTATCTACAGCTAAGTTTATACTAATAAGCAGTGTTGCCAGATCTACTGATAAAGCAGTAGAATCTACCTGGTTTTTGATAAATCTACTGATCTACTGATTTATTTCTAAAACTTACTTATCTACAGACGTTCGCTAGAGACATGTAAAGTGTTGCCAGCGTGTGACTCCAATTCCGGACGACATGTCATTTGTCAACCGTCCTATTTGGGACGGTCTGGCAACACTGCTAATAAGTATAAAATGAATCATTTTAAAGTAACTGATTTCCAACTAATCTATTCCATAAAAAAATGCAAGATTTACTATAAAACATCGAAGAATCCTCTAGATTTCTCCAAGATCCCATTATCAGATCTTGATCTAGTTACAATAGTAACACCTGGGAGGTCCTTTCAACCAAAAAAAATCCAAATTGATCCAGTAGTTTTCGAATACTTAACACTCTCACAATCAACAAACCGCCTAGTAGGCTCTTTTAACTTTTGCAGAGGTGCCGGCCGATTTTGCGTTGCACATTATTGACCTGATGAACCCACCTAGCGGGGTCTGTCGGTTTCAGGGGTATTGTTCAATCCTACAACAAAAAAAAATTGAGATGCATTGTTAAACCAAGTCAGTACCCCGGTACTGCAACAAGAGAGAGAAGGGTCTAGAAGTACCTTAGAATTATGATGATCACCAGTCAGTGACAAAACTGAGGAACTTTGACGTGCAATAGTTTTTAAACTACAAGTTCAAATTGAATGATATTGAGAATTAGGGATGTAACGATACACAGTTTTGCCGATACGATACCGATACCGATATATAGTAGTTAATATCGGCGATACCGATACCGATACCGATATCTTAGCTTAATAATGAAGTATGAACTTCAGATATTTTTATGTCCTTATTATAACTAATGGCAATGACTACTGGCTATATTTACCAGAGAGTCAACCTTGAAAGTGTAAAGTAAAAATAATAAATTATCAACTCAAAATTCAATTTTTTTTTATTAAGAACCAAAGATTTAATTAACATAGTAATTATCATTGCACAAGGTAATAGAATAGACCAGTACATAAATTAAGTCAGAAATTGAAATTATTTTTTGCAGATTTTTTCATACAGCAAATTCTTCAAATATCGGTTGTATAATATCGGCGATACCGATATATCGGCCGATATATCGGTATCGGTATCGCTACATCCCTATTGAGAATATATCTAAGTCTTATTATGCCCTATATATCCCTAAAATTTCAGGGTTCTAACTTTAGCCAGCACAAAATTACAGGAGGTTGAAAATGGCCTGAATAGCGTTGTGGAAAGGATGGTACGGTACGGCCGTGCCTTTGTTTTGCTTGACTTGGCGGGGGCACTTAAGAACCTTTTTATTTGATCTTATTAGGGTTCCGTACCAAAATGGTAAAAAAGGAACCCTTATGTTGCGACTCTGTCTGTCTGTCCGTCTATCACAGCAAGATATCTCAGGATCTACTGATGCTATCGACTTGAAATTTGGAATAGTGTTAAAAACGGTGTTCAGTCATTTCACAAAAAACGTTTCACAAATATTCATTTTAAAAATAACGTTTGGCAAATAAACTAATGACAAATTAGTCGATTCGCAAAATAATGTTTCACAAATCGTTCATTACACAAAATATTTACTTGAAAAAAGTTTATATTACAAATCTTTATTTTACAAACTATTCATTTAATATTTACAGCCTTTGACAAAATAACGATTGGTAAATGAACGTTTAATAAAATGCAAAGTTTGACCTAGCGAAGATATGACACGATGGGATTATGCGTTATTTGCGTATTACAAATCAAATAATATTTACTGCAACCCTTCCGACGTACTACCAATGAAGACATTTCCAGAGTCACCATTAGGTACGACGACGAGCGAAGCGAGGAGGAGTGTTAGGTATCTTGCGACCACAATACAGCCATATTACTAGCATTAAAAGTAGGACGACCTCATAAACACTATGATTGTAAGTATTTTACTGTACCGAAGTCACCGCTGAGTCCTCTCAAACCAGGGTTTAAAATAATGTATATTGCACAACGTGTATTTGAATGAAATGAGTACTTGTCTTTATATTATTTGCCCTAATAAAAATTGCAGACATAGGTACAGTATAAATCAAACAATAATTTAACAATCGAAGTTTTGTGAAACAACTACTTTGAAAAATGATTTATTTGTGAATTGAACATTTGTTAAATGATTATTTAACATTCAATATATTTGCATAGTGTTACATTTGCGAAATGTACATTTGTCAAATAATCATTTATAAAATGAGGATTTTGTTAACTGGTATATTTGTGAAATGAATGGTTTGTGAATCGTTATTTGTTAAATGATCATTTGTGAAATGTTTTTTGTGAAATGACGCTAAACCGTTAAAAAACGCTAACCCAACCCTATTGGACGAAAAAAAAAATCTTTTTAAAGGGGTCCGGAACGGGACTTTGGAAATTGAAAGTAGGGCTATTATATCGAGTGGGGTATCTAATGAAAGGGCTTGATTTGTAGATTAAAATGCCATTTTTATTTTTTTTCTTAAATAAGTAGTTTTTGATTTATTACGAAAAACGTCAAAAAAATACCATTATCCCCCTATTATCTCCGAAGTTACTGAACAGAAAAATCTGTAATAATTATCAATTATTAATGTCATCTTAAATATTACAGGAAAAATATAACGGTTTTCCTAACTTGCACCGTTTTTGAGAAATTTTCAAAAGTCGTAATACATACTTATTTGCTCCTACTAAACTAATCGCCATAGAGTTTTTCTTGAACTATTCATGTATCTACTTATGAGTTTGTACGGAACCCTCGGTGCGCGAGTTCGACTCGCACTTGACCGGTTTTTTCAATCATAGATGAACTCGTTGGTAAACAAGCACTTCACTTAGCAAATAATATGTAGTACTTTTGTGCCAACTTAGCGTTGTAATTAAGTAGAGTTTTTTTTAGCCATTACATTAAAATACCTACCGTAGTGACCCCTAACTTCGCCTAGGGTGCCTATCTTTGCCTAGTTGATTTTCCTAAACTTGCTTTACGACAAGCTACAATTACCTAAAACTATATCAAGTAAATGTATAAGTACTGAATATTGAATAGTTTTATGTGCAGGTTTTCTTACAAGAATTTTAGGAAAATCAACTAGGCAAAGATAGGCACCCTAGGCGAACTTAGGGGTCACTACGGTACATAGTTTATTAAGCTTAATATAACATAAAACCATGCAACTTAAGAATGAGCGGCGCCACCTAACACGGGTTTAAAAGATGTGTATTTTATGAAATAAAGAATTTTGAATAACCACATTTTTACAAAAAAAAACCCGACCGCGGTGCACTTTGAAACTGCATAAAATCCACCATTTTGTTTATTTTAACGAACTTCATACGCAGTGACACTCGCACCATCAAGACGAATCCAATGATGCATCATTTATCAAAATCGGATGTGTCGTTGAGTAGTTACGAGCGGACACAGGAACGGACATACATACATACAGGTTAAACACATAGCCCTCCTTTGGGCTTCGCCGCAGTCGGGTAAAAACACAGTACATGCATTATTTAGTAATTAAAGCTTTAGTTTAATATCCTGCTAATAGATGGCTCTAATCATAAACGGCCGGTTGCGTGTTCCTATTTCATACTTTTTGATACTTATGTTTTTAAAGTCGATTCTCAATCCTCATTTCGTTTGTATTAAAGAACCGAGCGACTGGAATATCATTAACCTCGTACCAGTGGCGTGGCGTCAGATATATTGTTAGTAAAGCCGGAGCACATTTGGATTCATTTTTCTTCGGGATTAGCAGATACACTGGTAATATGCTTTAAAATAGGCAAGCCGGTGGGAATCGGGTTCTATGGGCGCTACGCCACTGCCTCTTACGATACTCAAACAATTCGAAGCAATATCAATACTCAAATTCTTCTAAACTCGAATTCTCCAATAATAAAATACGTTAGTCACAGCAAAACCTTAGCTTGATTGAATCAGCACGGGGCGCGCCTCCGAGCCCCCCTCCCTCCCCCCCTCCCCCTCTGCTTCCCTCCCGTGTCAAGGTCGCGACGCCTGCGCAGCCTCCGCGATGCCTCATCTCATCGCTGCGTAAAAACAACTATAGTTCGTTGCATGCCTAACCTAAGAATAAAATTATAATGTACTTAAGACTTGTATGAATGAGTCATATCCGTATCTGTAATCGGTTTTGATATAGTGAAAATAGAATGGAATGGAATGTAATGAATAAAGGAAGATCACTTAAAATAACTGGCCAAGAGCATGTCGGACCATGCTCAGTGTAGGGTTCCATAGCCGTAACTATAAGGTAAAAAATACGATGTAAAAAAGTACAACAACAAAAGAGCGTATCTTCATAGCAATTACGTCCTTTTGTTGAGAAGCGCAGTTTATCGGCAATAACTCAAAAACGGTAAATTCGATCTTGTTGAAAATAATTTTCGTTGGAAGTATTAATTAAGCGTTATCTTCGTGATTTTTTTCATATTTTTCGGACGCAAGGTTTAGAAAATAGAGGGGGGGGACACAATTTACACAACTTTCGGAGCGATTATTTCCAAATACATTCACTTAATCAAAATCATTACTTAGGAACCTTATAGTGTTTTTTAAAGAACTATCGAACTATGTACCACACGTTGATATTTGCTGAAAAAAAAACTGTCTTTAACATGTATGGAGTGCCCCCCTAAAAATATTTATTTTAATTATTTATATACCAAACTAAGTAGCGGCTCATACAAGACACCTATATTCCAAATTTCATCAATATCCATCATGTAGTTTTTGAGTAGGTAAAATGCCTGTGACATCATACGGACAGACAGACGGACGGACATGACGAAACTATAAGGGTTCCGTTGTTGCCATTTTGGCTACGGAACCCTAAAAAGAAATGAGATCCCATCAAAAACAATACTTGTAAAAAGATGCAAGTCTCGCAACGCAGTACTTCTACAACAAAACAGTTTTGACCAATCAGCACTGGAGGGTGTCCACAGAACTCGATTTCCACCGACTTGCCTATTATTTACCCGTGGAGGATTCTTTATTTGAGAACTATTAAATTTGTTCCTCCACGGTTGAAATTAAAGGAGGTTGAAAATGGCCTGAATGGCTTCTAGAAAAGGATGGCACGGCCGTGCGTATCTTACCTACGTTTCAACCCATTAGTTGGTCTACTTGTGAGGCAAATTTCATTTCAGGGTTTTCCCCTAGCAGAGTCGATACTACTCGTGATGTCTTCTGTCTCTGAGTAGAAATGATGTAAAATATCTCAGATCTAAAAAAAGATTTTTTTATAAAATGACCCTTCAACCCATTCAATATTATTACTTATCTCGTTATTTAACCTCCAAAAATCCAAACATCTTCACAAAATTTCATATACAGGGTGTCCCTAAAACCAACTTTGATACGAAAAGGGCTGATAGGTTATTTTTGTAAAAAAATATAATTATCGCAAAAACTATTACAATATTTAGTAAATGTTATACGATTTTAGAAACTACAAAAAATGCGCCATTTTTTTACGTCATGTGCCAGGTTGTGTTGGTACATTTTTTTTCACCACCTTCGTTCGAAATCAGACGTGAAAATTTGAAAAATCTGAAAATTATTTTTTGATATTCTACTGTGGCCACACCATGAAAAAATTAACAAAATAGGAATTACGTTCAATAGCATAGTTATCTGGCTACCCATATCAAAAACCAGATTTGAAAAATACTTGATATTTTAGTCATGACACTCAAATAACCGAGTCAGGGTATCACTTAGCACCAGTTTTGCAAAAACGTCAATATCTCGAAAACTAAGAAATTTTTACTGAGGTCAAATTTACTTAATCTGGTGTATGATGAGCTGGTCTATCAGCCCTTTTCGTATCAAAGTTGGTTTTAGGGACACCCTGTATATAGTAAAATAGGATAGGATGCATCCTCCTACTAGATAATATCACAGGATATTAGTAGCGTCTATTACTAACCGACAAACCACTTTGGACGGTTAGTATTTTTTTTTCTTAACCAACAACCTGGTTGGTCAGTGAGTTTTTTTTTCTTAACCTACCTGGTTGCTTGGTTGGTAATACCAAGGAAAACTGGTTAAAGTGAAAATACCAACTTGGTATTTTCACTTTAACCAGTTTTCCTTCATGCCCATTAGGCACTATTTTGATGGTCTTCGTAAATTTTGTCCCTAATATAATTTGAACCGGGAACTAGTAAAAACAGTTTGTAATTGGGGGTCAAAATATCTCGGTCCGCTGATTACTTCGACTTTAACGAACCACGATACTTTAAGCCCCTTTACGAACTGTTATTACAAGCTTTTATTTAGTTTTACCTGTTCGGTGTCTGTGCGTGGGTGGATTTCACAGCGTTTCAAACGCCGTCATCACCAATCCCGAAATTTCGACGATTCACTTTAAGAATGTATCCCATTATTTTGATAAAATCCGAAAAAAGTACCTACTATTTTCATGATTTGATCAAAAATAATGTGATTTTTAAAAAGATGTCATCATAATATTGGGATTGGTGATGACGGCGGTTGAAACGCTCTGAAATCCACCCGCGTGCAGACACGGAAGCACTTCCCGGTTTCCGATTGAGCTGACATCTTGCAGGGATATGAAAATCAGATGACAATGTAATATTATTGGAAGATCAAACGAACTTACCATAAGTGAAGTTCGATCTTAATTGTCTTGTCTTCGTCGAAGAGATTTAAAAAGGATTATATTTGACTAATGTAGTTGTGTCCAGCAACTTGCGAACCTACCCGCACCAGTATTTTAGCGCTGATGGAGGGTAAAAACAAAACTTCTCCCGCCTTCAACGCTACCTAATGTAAGCCCTATCGTTGGTACGGACTTCATTCTTTTCAGAGGATATAAGAGCAGTCATTGATTTTCAGGGATTAAGAAAGGGATGGGGGGGACTTTAAATCTCTTCGACGAAGACAAGACAATTAAGATCGAACTTCACTTATGGTAAGTTCGTTTGATCTTCCAATTATCTTGTCTTCGTCTCTTAGATTTAAAAAGGATTATATTTGACTAATGTAGATGTTCAGAGATTAGTAATCAATGCTGCGTGATAAAAGATACTGCAGGAATGTGCAAACAAATAAACATTTATAACCATATGTGTTTTTATTTCCATTTAACAAATTACTTTTAACAACTACATAGCTTAAGAACTATTGATTGACAATGGGTCTATTATAGAAATTAGCAAAGACAGCTGACTGGTTAGACCAGCCAGCTGCTTTTCTAATCACCTCAACCGAAATACCAGCTCGAGAAGCTGCGGAGGTGGATGCATGGCGCGTCGAATGAGCACCAAAAATAGTGGTGTCGACGCCGCTTTCCTGAAGGACCTGCTTCATCCACCGACCAATTGTTTGAGATGACGCAGGTCTGTAAGGCTTTTTATGAGTAAGTATAAGCTTGTCATCTGTATTCGATCTGTAGGCCGCTGTGGCAGTGATATATGCTTGTAACGTAACGGCCGGGCAAATATTTGGCCTTTCATTAAAGAACGGTAATTCAATTACTGGTTGCGCTCGACCGATTCCAGATGTCTTTATCAAATCAGTTATGGTTATAACAATCTTATCATTATATGTTGAAATATTCGAAATTCTTATCAAAGACAAAGTTTGAGTTCTTTGAGCGGTAGCCAAAGCAAGCAGCATGACAAGTTTTTTACTTAACTTCTCTATATCAAGTATATCATTTGGTACAAAACTAGCCAAATAATCTAACACAGTATTAGGATTCCATGTTACATTGTAACGAGGAAAGGACGGTTTTAATTTAAAAACTCCTCTAAAAAATCTTTTCAAGCTCTCATCTTGACTAATATTATTAGATGATATTAAAGAAATGGCCGATCTATGATTATTTAACGTGCCATAACATGATCCGTCTTGAAAACATTTAGAAAGAAAATCTAACAATGGCTTTATTTGAACATTAAAAAAATCGACATTATTTTCTTCGCAGTATCGCCACCATAATTTAAGACTAGAAGAGTACTGTGATTTAGTGCTTTGTGTAATTGACGAAACCATAACATTTATCGCCGACTCTGGTACTCCCTTTTTGACAAAGCCTTCCCTGATAATATACTCGCTGCCAGGGTAAGGTGTCGGTGCAGCGGGTGGATTGATCTGAAAGCAGATGAGAGGAGATATTTACTCGGAGGGAAAAAAACGATTTCACCCATACTCAATGTCCTAAAGAGGGGGTACCAGGGTTGCGACGGCCAATACGGAACTATAACTATACCAGTGGCGTTATCGGCAATGATCTTATTTAAAGTTTTTAAAATAGTCGCAAACGGCGGGAATGCGTAGAAGAAAAAAGGTTCCCAATTTATAGTAAATGCGTCAATATTGTAAGCATATGGGTCTCTTTTCCAAGCTATATATCTAGGACATTTTGCATTTATGCGAGATGCAAAGAGATCAATATCTGGTTTGCCAAGCTTGTTAACTACCTTGGTAAAAGCTTCATCCTGTAATTCCCATTCACCGTCAATGTTAATTTTTCTAGACTCGAAATCTGCTTCAACGTTCAGGGAAGATTTAAGTGTGATACTACCCAGCACGACCACGGACGATTTTGTTATTTCTTTTGCGGTACATATTCACGAAAAAAAATGTACTTTTTTGTACTATTCATTAAAAAATTTGTACTCGTACGGTTTCGGAGTTGTGAGATAGAGGTTGTGGTCGTGCTAGGTAGATGCTACCTGGCACGACCACACTGACATTGAGGTTAGTTTGATAGTGAACATAAATGTACTGAAATTGTACTATTTTGTACCGAGTATAAAATAATTGTACCCCTTCCCAATTTAAAAAAAAATAACTTTTTTGTTCGCGGAGTACAGCCGACGGAAAAGAAAGCGGTACAAATTCACGAAAAAAAATGTACTTTTATGTACTCTTAATTAAAAAGTAATAACTCATACGGTTTCGGCAGTGTGACACAAAAGGTGGGGGTCGTGCTAGGTAGATGCTACCTGGCACGACCACACTGACATTGAGGTTAGTTTGATAGTGAAAATAAATGTACTGAAATTGTACTATTTTGTACCGTACATAAAATAATTGTACCTCTTCTCAGTTAAAAAAAAATGTCCCTCAATGGTTCGCGGAGTACAGCCGACGCAAAAGAATGAGGTACAAATTCATGAAAAAAAATGTACTTTTATGTACTCTTCATTAAAAAGTAATAACTCATACGGTTTCGGCAGTGTGACACAAAAGGTGGGGGTCGTGCTAGGTAGATGCTACCTGGCACGACCACACTGACATTGAGGTTAGTTTGATAGTGAACATAAATGTACTGAAATTGTACTATTTTGTACCGAGTATAAAATAATTGTACCTCTTCTCAGTAAAAAAAAAATGTCCCTCAATGGTTCGCGGAGTACAGCCGACGCAAAAGAATGAGGGACAAATTCATGAAAAAAAATGTACTTTTAGGTACTTGTAATCAAAAAGTAATTACTCATACAGTTTCGGCAGTGTGACACAAAAGGTTGGTTAAGGTTGGGTCGTGCCAGGTAGACAGATGGTTCTTGGTCTAGGTACGACTACGCTGATATCGAGGTGAGTTTGATGGGCAAAATAAATGTATTCTATTTGTACTATTTTGAACTTCGCATAAAATAATAGTACTTCTTCGCAGTTAAAAAAAAAGAACTTCAAGGTTCGCGGAATACAGCCGACGCAAAAGAAATTGATACACATTCATGAAAAAAAAGTACTTTTATGTACAGTCCGCTGCAGAAATAAGTAGCCCCCCAGTCATACATCTTAGTATGACAGGGGCGCTACTTATCTCTGCAGCTGACTGAAATTTTCATAAAAAAAAACAAATATTCATACAGGTTCGGTATTGTGATACAGGTTGTAGCCCCTTGTTCCTGGTACGGGCACGGTACAATACAAAATAAATGTGCTCAAATTGTGCCTACAGTCTACAGCACATTAAATGTGATAGGGTTATAGAAAAACCCGCTGCCGTTACAGAAGAGGAAAGTAGGGGACATTTGAAGCCAATTGTTAGCCTTAAGGTCAGGCCTAAAAATATGGTAACGAATTTTATTCTAATGCCTCGGTCGGACAATTCTGAATTTTATACTTTCAATATTTATTAGACGCGACTGTAAATGGAAAACAAAACAAGTAGATACAAATATATCTATTAGCCTTGCATATCCACTGCTTGACAAATGTCTATATCCCCCACTGGAAACACAAATAGTTTTTTTTTTCATAATTTTATGATGAACAACGCATGATGAGAATCATTAGCTATTGTAAAACATTTTGCAATGCAACTAAACCTACTTTTTTTCAGATTTTACTTGCAATAAAACCCAAAGCTGTTTTCATAAATCAAATCATAAGTCTTATGAAGTTATCAATGATATATAGAATGAGTATAAGATAAAAATGACCTTCGCGTATACCTTTGTATAGGAGATATGACTACGTTTATTCCAATTGTTAAGGCTGGCACCAACAACAATAAATATTTCTTCCTTTTTTGAAGTAGAATCAACTTTGTAAAAATACTTGTTTATTACCTATGTATTTTAAAATTTGAGTACATATTAAGTTGGATTACGCTGTTAAGGGGAACGCGCCATATCAGCGCACTTCAATCCGTCTAGAACTGGTATATTCAGATCAGATCATACCACAAGCTACACCAGCGCTACTGCGAAGGAATTTCGAACGATGTATTTTGATTTTCGAACTCTTCCCTAACCGATTTGGTGGTCTGTTTCAGCTAAAAGTTACAATTTTACAAGGGTGACACACACACAAAGCGGTCAAACTTATTTCGTCAGAGTTTAAAAATAAAACGTACGGAACATTGGATGAGAATAGGTGTAGAAGTTTCTATGGGGAATCAGATGCGGATGCGGCTGAGGGTGAGAATGACGGTGAAGATTTGCTTTGCTCTCTTGGTTTTTTAGAATAAAAACTATCCTATGTACATTCTCGGATCTCAAACTTTCTTTATACGAAATTTCATCACAATCGATCAACGGTTTATACATAAAAAGGTAACAGATAAACAGAGTTACTTTAGCATTTATAATATAACTAATATAAGTATAGGATTCCTTTTGCTAATGCACATTCAGCGGAGCAATACGACTTCAAATGGAGACATTCTTATCTCTTTGGTAATGGCAGCGGTTTTTGCTATACCACTGTCACATTTGATATGCTATAGAAGTGTAGACTGTACAATTTGCTAGAAGTTGAGCATTTATTTTGTATTATTCTGGTCATTCGATTAAGCTCGATTAAGCGTGGTTGTGTCAGGAACCATCTACCTAGCTCGGTGACTACAACCATTTGTGTCACAATGCCGAAACCGTATAAATATTTGTTTTCTAATGAAGAGTGCATAAGAATACTTTGCGTCGGCTGTATTCCGCGAACCTTGAAGTTCTTTTTTTTTAACTGCGAAGAAGTACTATTATTTTATGCGAAGTTCAAAATAGTACAAATAGAATACATTTATTTTGCCCATCAAACTCACCTCGATATCAGCGTAGTCGTACCTAGACCAAGAACCATCTGTCTACCTGGCACGACCCAACCTTAACCAACCTTTTGTGTCACACTGCCGAAACTGTATGAGTAATTACTTTTTGATTACAAGTACCTAAAAGTACATTTTTTTTCATGAATTTGTCCCTCATTCTTTTGCGTCGGCTGTACTCCGCGAACCATTGAGGGACATTTTTTTTTTACTGAGAAGAGGTACAATTATTTTATACTCAGTACAAAATAGTACAATTTCAGTACATTTATTTTCACTATCAAACTAACCTCAATGTCAGTGTGGTCGTGCCAGGTAGCATCTACCTAGCACGACCCCCACCTTTTGTGTCACACTGCCGAAACCGTATGAGTTATTACTTTTTAATGAAGAGTACATAAAAGTACATTTTTTTTCATGAATTTGTACCTCATTCTTTTGCGTCGGCTGTACTCCGCGAACCATTGAGGGACATTTTTTTTTAACTGAGAAGAGGTACAATTATTTTATGTACGGTACAAAATAGTACAATTTCAGTACATTTATTTTCACTATCAAACTAACCTCAATGTCAGTGTGGTCGTGCCAGGTAGCATCTACCTAGCACGACCCCCACCTTTTGTGTCACACTGCCGAAACCGTATGAGTTATTACTTTTTAATGAAGAGTACATAAAAGTACATTTTTTTTCGTGAATTTGTACCGCTTTCTTTTCCGTCAGCTGTACTCCGCGAACAAAAAAGTTATTTTTTTTTAAATTGGGAAGGGGTACAATTATTTTATACTCGGTACAAAATAGTACAATTTCAGTACATTTATTTCGACTATCAAACTAACTTCGATCTCAGTGTGGTCGTGCCAGGTAGCATCTACCTAGCACGACCACAACCTCTATCTCACAACTCCGAAACCGTACGAGTACAATTTTTTTAATGAATAGTACAAAAAAGTACATTTTTTTTCGTGAATATGTACCGCAAAAGAAATAACAAAATCGTCCGTGGTCGTGCTGGGTAGTATCACACAGATTTAATATAAGAAGCAAAGATAAAAATCTTCCTATCCTCACACCACTTCCATATCATATTAGCCACGTAATTAAGATGTGGATATTGTACTCCACCCATTCTGTTGATATACGATATGGCGGTGGTATTGTCAACACGAAGAAGTATATCACAATCTGTTTTATCATTAGCAAATGATTTTAAACCGAAATAGACTGCTAAGAGCTCTAGGTAGTTAATGTGATTTTTACGTTCTATTTCCACCGGTCCACATTGACCACCGGTTTTTTCACCATTTGACGCAGCGCCCCACCCAGTAGTAGATGCGTCGGTAAAAATTTCTTGTACATATTTGTACTTATGAATAGGGTTAGTCGAAGACAGAATGTTATTTTTCCACCACAGTAGTTCACTGCGTACGCTATCTGGAACGACCATAATTTTGTCATAATTTTCGTTAAATTTAAGTAAAGCTAAATATTTGGCTCTCTCTAAGGACTTCGTGTTGGCCCAACCATACGCAATTGCCGGGCAAGCGGCAGTAAGCGTGCCTAAAAAACTTGCAAATTCACGGATGCGAATTTTTTTAGTATTCAACATTTTCTTTGTGCGTTCAAAAATATTGTCTCGTTTCTTTTGTGGTAACTTTAAGCACATTATTTTTGAATCTAAAACGAAACCTAAATATGTACATTCCGTTTGAGGAGTTAAATTGCTTTTACTATAATTAATAATAAAACCTAATCTTTCTAGACATTTTATAGTATGCTCAGCATTTTTTAAACAATCTTCTTTTGTGTTTCCTATACAAAGTATATCATCAAGATATCTTACAGACTGAAAACCTAAAGATCTTAAATGTGTTACAACCGGCTGTAATATTTTTGTAAAAATATACGGAGCCGAAGCAAGTCCAAATGGGAGAGCCATAAATTCAAATAAATGTCCTTTAAAAGAAAATCGTAGATACTTCCTATGTGACTCGTGAATGGGCAATAACAGGTAAGCTTCCTTAAGGTCAATATTAAGCATATAACATCCCTCTGTAATGAGTTTGGTTGCTGTTCTGATATCTTCCATTTTAAAGTGTTCAGTGTAGACATGTTTATTAAATTTTTTGAGGTTCAAAATAAACCTCATACTTCCATCACTTTTTGGTACAAGGAAGATATCAGACAAAAACTGACCCGGTTCTGACTGGCATTTTTTTATCGCATTAATATTAATTAAATGTTGCAATTCTCGTTCAATTAATTGCGTGTCAGCAACTGATAAAAATTTCGTAGGATAGTTTTTGGGATTTTGATTCGGTATTGTGACAAAAGGAATTTGGTAACCTAATATCGTATTCAGAATAAATGTATCATTCGTTATAGACTTCCAAGCATTTAAAAAATATTTTAAGCGACCGGCGTGTACCTGCGGGCCTACGTCTGCGGTTGTCTGGTGGCCGGGCGCGACGCCTGCGTCGCTTGTCGCCGCTGCGGCGGCGGCGGCGGCGGCTGTGTCTGGCGCCGGGCGGTCGCGGCTGGGGCTGCAGGCGCACGGCGCCTGGTTTGGTACGATCCTCGGTTCCCACCGCCGCGGCTGAGATACGGCTGCTGGCCGCCGCGCTGCTGATAGCGTGGCCGGAGCGGTGGGGCCTTCCAGTTTAAACCAGTGCTTGAAGTAGATGCCGTTGCTGTTGTTGCTTGTATCAATTGCCCAGTTTTTTTGATACCGCGGGAACTTTTGACTAAATCGCCAAGCTTTTCACCAAATAAAAAGCTATCCCTTTTCCTATCCTTGAATGGATCGATGAGCGATTTCTCAACAAGCGGAATGACGACAGATCGACGCGTGTCGGTTTCAGCAAAGTGAGCGTCAGCGATAAGTTTTCCAACGTCATTTAGGGTACGTATTACCTCAGCTATTTGAGACTCTTTCTTTAAAAGCGAGGTCATAGCTTTGCCAAGGCCTGACAAAGCTCTTCCGATCTGCTCCTGCTTGGTAAGAATTCTTTTATCTCTATTTCTACAAGCCTCGGTCAGCATGGCGGCAATTTCCGGATTTAGAGTTGGCGCTTTTGCCAAAGGTACGTTTTTGGCGAATAAATATTTTTTATTTAATTCGTCTTTTGCTTCCTTTTTAAGCCCATTCAAAAGGATGTGCTGAAAATGTTTAGCAATATCTTCGTGGATATTTTCACCCCACTCGACAGCCTCTGCTTCAAATTCGCCTAAGGCACGTAATAATTCGGGGTCAAAATCCTCGCTGACGACATTGGTGGCTTCATCAGTGCTCGTCTTAGTACCATTTACGTCCTTTTGTTCATTTGCCTTATTAGGCGTAAGAACTTCTGCATCAACATGTACTTCTGCGGTACTTTGGATCAAGTGACTAGCGGGATCAGCCAATATGGCAGAGTCATTTTCCAGTTGACCTGCAAAATGCGTAATTGAAAATAAACAAAAGCGTGTTCTTCAACACTTAAATACGTAACTGGAGTTTTTTTTTTTTTTTTTTAATATATACATATATATATTATATGTATACGTACTTTCACTTGCATAGTTGTGCCCATACTCGTCATTTTGCGCAGTGGAACCTGCAGGCTCATCACAAGTACCACGTTCGTCTTCCAGATGTTCTGGAAAATGCCGTTAAAAGCGTTACTAAACATGAACAAGAACATTGATTTATAATTTTTTAAATGTGGGTAAGTACAAATAAATAAAATTGTACTTTTCTTACAAATAAAATTTGTACTTTTCACTACAAATGCAGTGAAGAATAAATAGCTACGGGTTAATATCTCGTATTAACTCTGAGCACAAATTAGCTATTGGCCAATATCGCGTATTGGCTCGAAGCAACAAAAAAAAAACCCACGAAATTAATATCGTATGAAGCACACTTTAGCACACAGACTTACCTTCAATTATATCGTCGTCACTCGAATAAATAATCCGATGAGCGTTTTTCTTACGTTTGTCGTTTAGTTTGGACTCGTACTTTTTCATCTTTCGTTGCCATCTTTCTTCTTCCGTCTCGCCACTTTTACGTTTCGGCATTATGACGCGTTAAGATTTGTAATTGCAAAATTATATTGAATTAGTTTTTAGTATTACTAGGTTAATATTACTAGTGCGGATGCCGCGCGCGCACGGACAAGAATGAAGTCCGTACCAACGATAGGGCTTACATTAGGTAGCGTTGAAGGCGGGAGAAGTTTTGTTTTTACCCTCCATCAGCGCTAAAATACTGGTGCGGGTAGGTTCGCAAGTTGCTGGACACAACTACATTAGTCAAATATAATCCTTTTTAAATCTAAGAGACGAAGACAAGATAATTATGACATGAAGCTGATTTGATAATGGAGCCCGATGGTAACCATAGGATCATCTAAATTACACAATATAAATTCACCATGTTTGGGCTCATTAATTAGTTTTGACGTGCAGTTTGCGATATACAAAATAGTATACACACGGCAATAAAAACTTGTCTCGAAAAAGATTTTTTTGACAGAAACTTATTTTATCATTATACTTAAACCAATGGTTAAAATAGACTGACAGCGGGATTACAACGGCGGACTGAAGACAAAAAGGCGTTTTTTTTTGCCTTAAAGTACCCATTCAATTTTTTTGCCCACAGTCAAGAACATTCTAATAAATACAAAGGTATCCGCAAGTCGGTATTGTTACTGTCTAAGGAGGACAATAAAATCGTACAGGAAATTGGATTATTTCTTTAATTTCTTCCTTCTTCTTGGTCGTTAGATCTTCAATAGGGTGTTTGATAAATGTGACGTTCCACGTTCCGTATGGACGTGGTCGCTTGCGTCCTTCTATCTTGATGTTCTATAGTAACGGAGTCTGATACGACGCAAGCGACGTCCATAAGGTACCTTTACCTTACCTGCGGAACGTCACAAATTAACTAACACTAACCATCAAATTATATTTCCAAAATTGCTCTGATAAAATCAATTATACTCACTCATTTTCGTGCTGCGATCGATTTTAAAATAGGAAAAACTAAGAATAAGACACCGTATTGAGCATGACGTCACAAGTCAGTATTTCATACTAAACTGTATACTTTTGAGCGTTTTGACACCTTCAT
This sequence comes from Eudemis profundana, assembly GCA_947034925.1. NCBI lineage: Eukaryota > Metazoa > Arthropoda > Insecta > Lepidoptera > Tortricidae > Eudemis > Eudemis profundana. The sequence continues at coordinate 14,043,208 of OX344818.1, forward strand.
AAAAAGAAGCTGATTCGATCTGTCATTAAAATAGCCTATTCTGAAGGTCGTGTCCCTGAAAGTTTCTCGTGGCTTCATGCACCAGTTCACTCCATCTGCCTCGTGTCTTGGATGTAGGGAATGCAATTACCGGTAATTTACCGAACTTTAGTATGAAAAGATGGTAAATTTAACGGTAATTGCATTCCCTACTTGGATGTCCTTACTCCTTAGGGCAATTGCAACAGGAAAACAAGTGATCGTCGTTACTTGGCCACACCAACGGCTGGATTTTTTCTGGGTTTTTTGGGAACTTCCTTTTAGCGATATAGGAAATTCCTTTGAATTTCTTTTTAGCGATATAGGAAATCTTTTGAGATCACGAAAGGTGAGATAATTTTCTGCCCTCCGGCCGGCAAGCGTCACCTTGCCGTTTTCAAGATGCCGCTTTCTGGCTCCGTCGAACAGAAAAATAGTATACAAACCTTGGCCAGTAAATAAGAAAGCCTCAGATCACATGTTTGTCGTCCTCGGCTTCGCCTCGGCCGACACCTCCTGCGGCCTCGGTATGTAATGTACTAGTGAAGTGGCTTTTGCTGGACGCTACGCGTAAGCCGCTTTCTGTCCAAGTGTAGACATAAAATGATGTACACAACACGGGAGGTAATAACAAAAGCCCTCGATCGCATATTTATTACGTCCATTGCTTGCAGCTCGGGCCGCAAACATCTGCGATCTCGGCCTTTCTTTGTTTTACCACCCTTGTAGTGTAATGTACTAGGTATATTGTAGGTTATATCAATACTCGTAATACAACTGGTTGGTGAGACTGGTGAGTTTTTTGCGATGTTTATTCTCATCAAATAGTCGAAGCTGAAAATAATAATTTACACCTACTTGCAAAATAAGCCATTGTGACGTTTTCAGACTACCAATTTGCCGCTTAGGTATCTATTTTTAATTACATCTTCATAGTAAACCTAATAGGTGCTAATAGGCTACTAGACTCATATCAAATTTGGTAAATAAATAAATGATTATTTTCTGTAGTATTTATTTAACAAATCAATATTTTTCTATTACGGTTTATTAAGTGTTTGATGGCTAAATATTTTTAATTGAAAATTTGTCTTATTTTTTAACCGACTTCCAAAAGAAGGACGGTTCTCAATTCGTCTGTATGTTTTTTTATTTTATTTATTTTTTTATTTTGAACTCTGAAAACGGTGGCGGCCATGATGTGATGCCACAGGATCGGAATCTAACTTCATGTCGAATCTTATACGAGTGAAACTCGCCATGTAGCTTTGCTTTGTTGTGACATTGACATAAGTGACTTGGTGTTTTTTTGAGGTTGTGCTCGAAATCGTTTCGATTTGATTGATTGATTAGGTACTATTAGCATTCCCCATAAACGCTGGATAAATGTCAAATGTTGGTTTTCGGTTGGAATGATGTCACACCACAGATAATCTAAAGATTAACATAGCTAGAGTCTGTGCGGAAAGAGAATAGGATTCATTTTGGGGGGCGCTGTAATGCTTTTGTACCGTATGTGCCGTATTTTCTGTTCTGTGGCCATACTGGTTAGGTTAGTTCCGTTTTTCGCCACGCCTATTCTCTTTCTGCACAGACTCTAGCATCTTTTTCGCCCGGTTACGAGTTTAAATTTTAAATTAGGTATAATTTTGCGGTTTTCTAGGTCGTAAAAAATAGGGTGATATTTTTTTCCGTTAATAAAATAATAATTAATAATATAAGACAAACTTTAAAAAGGGGTCAAGTAGCCTATTGATGACTAGTAGAGTCTGGCTAATGAAAGATGAGACTGACATTTATTCCAAACTTTTTAAATGGCGACATTATACAAACGTCAAATGTGTCAAACGTCATTAGATTTCTGAGGATAGTATGCTGTGGTGATTTTGATACTCAATATGCAATATAAGAAAGTAACAGTTTCCGAAAATACTTACTGAATTGTTTTTGCTTTTCTTTCCGTGGCTAATGTGGGGAGTAAATATATATCATAAATAAACACTAACACTCTAATAAAAGCTGTGTACTTACCAATTTTCACTAAAATCGGAAGAATTAAAAAGGTGACAACAACTCAAAAATCGGCTCAAGTATCATTACCGTTTTTGTCACCCTATAAACAGTGTTGCAACCCGTTGTTTTTTTAAATTTGCCGCTATTTTTTAGTCTCATCTTTCATTAGCCAGACTCTAGTTTGGTACATCAGCCTAAAGCCCAAAAGCACTTGTGTTGTGTCGCCACCGGCGATTAAGGGAGCATAATTGGGCGAGTAACAGTTCGATGAACGCTGACAGCGTACAGTGTGATTGATCGAAATTTCCAGATCCGCAATGTAATGCTCCTCGCCCAGTTTTATTCGCTTACTCGCCGGCGGTTGGATAGCACTGGCGTAGCTAAGCTATACTCTGTACTTTTAGGTACTTAAAAAAGGTAAACAAAAAAAGCACGTGACTCGGGTTGTTCAGCCAATCAAAGTAATATTTTGTATCTATGGCACAATACCACTGGCTGAACGACGCTAGTCACGTGGTTTTTTTGTTTACCTTTTTTTAAGTACCTAAAAGTACCGAGTATAAAGTGGGTGATACCCGGGGCGGATATCTATGTTGGCATCCTATATGCAGCATCCTTTTTTGTTTTATGTGCATGTCTTGAAAATTTTCTTTTTGCGGCCAGGTGGGTGTCACCCATGAGTCCCGCCTAGGGCTGCCATCCGTCCGGGTTTCCCCGGATTTGTCCTAGTTTAGAGACCGTCCGGGGAACGTCCGGGCGGGGTTTCATTTGTAGTCCGGGTCTGTTTCTCGCGGGCCGCGAGAGCTAACGCAGCCCCCAGCGAAAAAAAACTGCGTTGCTATTGACGTGTCCGGGGTTTGAGCTCCAAAATCCGGGGATTTACGCTTTTTGTCCTAGGTGTCATATTTTGGAGATGGCAGCCCTAATCCCGCCAAGACGGAACGATGAACGATTCAATTCAGATAAAAAAAGCTTTGCAATTAGGCACTTGTCAATGAACTGTTACTCGCCCAACTTTACTCGCTTACTCGCTGTGGGATCAGTGCCTAAGGCACTTATAAGTGCTTTAGGCAGAGGCAGAGAGTAAGAGAGATGGACAAACAATCGATTCCTAGTGGTGGGTGTATGCTTAGTCAACTGTCGGTATTTATATTTACCGACTCATAATCGTAATCGCGACCGCGGCGGCAGGAAAACCTCAAGGATAACCGATATCGCAATTATACCACATTATACACCTACTTATGCCATTATTGATTGGTTTCATTTTTAATAACAGAATGTATCATGGTTATCGCATCTGTAATCAACATGGATTGTCAAAAAGGATCGTAATTCAAAATGCCATCGATAAAAACTAAGGCTCTTCCCACATCCATCGGTATCGGTACACCACATAAGGTATCAGGGCTTTACACTGTATTACGTTCAACCGGGGGAATGGCGTGGTGAATAGGGACGACCCCGGGAACCACATTTACCTGATAATTTAATTTAAAAGTTTTTTCATTAAGTTTTTAAGAGCCTCCTCGAGCTCCCTAATAAGCAGTGGTGATGGCCAAATCGTTCAAAAGATAAAGGTAAGATAATATTGATACGGTTATAAATTGCCTTGGTTTCATATCTGGGTCACTTGCAGAAAAAATTTACCTTCCGTACAAATTTTGAATCTCAGTTTCGTTACGCTGAGTTTTTTTTATCAGTTTCGTTACGATTTTCCCCTATATTTAGTTCGGGCGTAACGAAACTGAGATTCAAAATTTGTACGGAAAAGTTGGGATATTTAGTACAATTTTTTTTATTTCATAAATGAAAAGTGCTCGTGATTCTGAGTAAAATGGTATAAGACACACCATGATTAGACAAAAAAGGTAGGTACATTTTTTCTGTAAGTAATTGACCCATCTCACAACTTTTGCAACTGGCATTTTATCTGTCCGAATGTTTTGCTTGTACGATAACTCGTTTCGCATAATACCTAGTAACTTTGTCATGCTAATAACTTTTCAGAATAATTACAAAAGAAACATGACCTACTGACCTGTACCTAAACTGTTCTAAAAGACTTACGTAAAAGATTTTCAGAAATGTTTCCGTTTTTAAGCTAAAGGAAAATTATGCAAATTAAAAATTCTAATAAACAATACCTACAACCATGCCAAATAGATGGAAATAATTTTAACAGCATTGTGGTAGGTATTATCATCATATTTCCATGATTATGAGTCCATTAGCATTAAAGGTGACAGAATGGTGTCGACCGTAGGTTCAATTGGCGTAAGGGACATTGATTTGCCTGTCCCTTACCCCAATTGAACCTACGGTCGACAAGGGTGGCAACTATTGGGCCAGCGTGTCAAACATTAGTGAGTTTACCCTACTTAATGAAAAGCGTTTGTTTCTGAGTTTAGCGGTTTTGTGATAATATATATTGTCGGCTTTCTGAATACAAGGGATTCTCACAGCCAAGGATTCCGTGGACACAGGTAGGCTGTTTAGGTCAGACCGCGTCGAGCGCGGCGCTTGCGCAACCATCGCGTGCGATTAGCCACCGAGGTGATTAAATTAGTACCCGCTTGATTAATTCAATATTATCGCAATCCAGTCAAGTTCCTGCGATAAACGCACAAAAATTACCAACAAAATCCGGCAACCGCTTTCACTTTTAGGCAATAAACGACCGATCGGCCGACGAAAAACCGGCACTACTTTTAACTGTTATATTTATTCATCATTCAACAATAAATTGCACTTAAATAAATTACAATAAACTACACATTTAGGTAATCAAGTCAAATTCCAAACAATGCTCGCCGCATCAGTATAAAATAAAAATAAGTACAACAAAATTCATATACCGCTTACGATTACACTAGAGGCACTATGTACATGCAACCTTATCATGACCATGGCAATATGTGGAAGCTCCGCGAGCTGGCAACGTCGCGCGCGACTGAATGACACCATTATTGTACAACGACGCTCACAGTTTCTTCACGAGGTCGAATTTGTCCTTCAAATCCATTGGCACTTTCTTCGGGTCGAACTTCTTTTTGTTTGCGAGATGCGCGCGCATCTCCGCGGCCGTCATCTGGAGGTTGAGCGGCGCGGGCGCGCTCTCGGGCGTCGGGGTCGTGTTGGTGTTGTTACTGTTGTTGTTGGTCGGGGGCGCGGGGGCGTCGAGATCCGGGAGAGCGTCGCCGGGCGCCGGCGCGGCCACTAGCAACACCGCGTCGTCAGGGCGCTCCTTGATGCGCGCGACGACTTGCTTGTGGGACTCGCCCGCGATGCTATTGCCGTTCACCTCGAGGATTCTGTCGCCGCGGCGCAGCCCCGCCGCTTCAGCCGGCGAGCCGTCATCCACCTTCCCGATATACTGGCCGGGTTTACCCTTCTCCGCGTGCAGGTTGAAGCCGTAGCCATCGAAGTCGGGCACTTTCCGCACGTGGCATTGCCGCGGCTCCGGCGTCGCAGACCCGTTCGCCGCCATGTTGAATGTGCGCGTGCAGACAGGCGCGCGCGCTCGGTGCGACTGCCTGCCTGCCGCCCGCACCCCACTCAGGTGCGCGCCAGCCGCCAGGTACGCGGGGCGCGGGCGGTCGGGCGCGGCCGCAGTTCAGTCGGCGCGCTCGGAGCGCCCGTGAGTGTGTTAACCAGTCAGTGAGTGAATCGTGGCAAAGCAGCTTCGGAGCCCTAGAGGATCAGCTCGGTGAGTAGCAGCCGCGTTTGTGCCGTGATACAGTTTGAAGTGTAGTGATGTTTGTGGCGGAAGAGGCTGCATACCTGAGCGAAGAGGCGCGCTGCGCGGGCACCAGGTGGCGCGCGAGGCGGGTCGTTGCCCGCTGGACGCAGGTCGCGGTATGATAATGAATGGCAGGGCGTGCGAAGTGTGGCATGCCACTATTGTCACGGATGTGAGCAACGGCACCTGTGCCCCGACATACTGCCGACATGTAAAAGGAGACCGTTTAGCAAGCTTCCTTACAAACGTTTTTTACACTAGTCTCACACCGAAACTCGACCCATATGACAGTTCATTCTCTCCACTAGTCGTCTACACCAAGTTCTGACAATAAATAACAACACTTTATTCATTACATTATATATTAAATCTGCCCGATGTCCCAGTCGTTGTCATCTTGAATCTTAAGCCATTGGCAATAGAGGTGTCAGGGTGTCAACTATTTGGAATTGGCATGTCAAACAATGGGACGTTTACCTTAATTCCAAACAGTGTACACTAAACAGTTTAAACTGACAGCGACGCCATTACAAAAGTATGAAAAAGTGGAGCAAATGAACTGCCATAGCACAGTCATAGCGACTATGATTAGCCGTGATTAGTATAGTACAGTCTAATACAGGGATTCGTAAACCGTTGTCCATGGACCCCTTAGGGGTCCGTGATACGAGAGCCGAGGGTCCGTGGCTACGCATACAACACAAACTTTCATTGCCCTTGATTTTCTTTTTCTCTAATTATATTCCGAAAGGGTCTGTAAGATTTTCAAAATGTCCGTGACCAAAAAAGATTAGAGCTATTCTTTAGAAATATGTCTGCAACTCATTCATCTGTCTCCATACATTTAGGGGCATTTCTCCAGAAATATGCCTGCGACACATTCATCTGTCTCCATACATTTAGTATGAAAAAGGGCCAGATGAATGAGGTGACCGCAGACATATTTCTGGAGACTACCCCAAGAAACTCTGGTCTAATAAGATGAATGAGATACACAACTAGGGTGATTACCGCGTGGCATGGCAGCCATGATAAGGCTTGCAAATTAGAGTTGCCAGATGCCCCGATTTCCAGGGGTTCGTGTAGGTACATGTCCCGTATAAACCCTTGATCGAAAATGAATTGTTGTAATGCTCAATGTTTTTGAAAAGAGAAACTAGTATTCTTCCGGCGCTTCTTCTCAACAGAAGGTAATTTTCCCCAGCGCCAATAGAATCAGACATGTAATAGAGCCCTCAGTGGCGTAACTACAGGGTGGCAGGGCTGGCAAAATGCCACGGGCCCCCACCCAAGAGGGCCCCGGCGTAAGTATAACGTTAAAATAATAAAGCTTAATGATAGGGCCCCCATCAAAGGAATTTGCCACGGGCCCCAGATGCGCCACTGAGAGCCCTTGATGCCTACTGGCAGAAATAAGTGATTTGATTTGATCTATGATGCGTTAAAAATTAGTATTAAGCAAAAGGCTAGAGGGATTCATGTCGTAAACACCCTCAATCACACCTGTTTGTAGTGTTGTTATTGCGAGTGATAAACATGAAGCGTTCGTATTTGTGAAGCTTAAAATCTTCGTATGCCGTCCCGAATCACACCAAAGTCCCGATTTTTATTGCACAAATGTCCAAGATTTTCGTTAAATTAGACCTGGCAACACTAATGCAATGACTCGTGCTGTTGCCGCGTTCCGCACTCCTCAGGAGGCTCTCGGAGGGGGGCCGGAAGACCTCCTCATCAGCATGCAAGGCGCGTGCGGGGGTCGCGACGAGCCCTTGCCTACGAGTATTCTCGTCTAGGAGAACCATTCGGAATTACATTGCGGTGCCAATTTTGATTTGATGCGTCTGTAGTTTTCGGTGTTTTGATGTCTTTGTGGTGTACCACGAGCACAGTAGGTATAATAGCAGTAATTTGTCCTCCTACAAAGGGTACTCGAGCGCTTGAATGTGTGCCCGTGTACGAACGCACTACAAGCAAAGAAATAAGAATGCGTAAGAATGCTCCAGTATGTACCACACTCACACAGACGTGCTATCGCGCATCGGTGTAATTAGCCACGCTAGTATAAAAAAATAAGAGGTTCTTTGAAAACTTAGCTCTTAAAAGAGCTAAACACAAAATTGTGCTAGATACTTCTGCGAGGTAGGCCTCGTAGAAATTACTTTTATTTTAGTTAGGTTAAGTTAGGCTAAACGAACAAATACAAACAAGATAAAATTTAAATTTCCTAAAACTAATAAACCTAAAAACTAAATTAATTACAATAAAAATATTATAATACCCCCTCAAGCAGCTCCGCCTGCGGCCTGGTACCCATTACGCTGCGCTGGCAGCATTACCTCTCTGAATAGCCAGGGCTTAAAGGCTTAACACTATCTGATTATTTTCTTTTTCTTTGTATCAAAAGATGAGGCACATAGGTGCAGTCTTTTCGGTCCTCCGAACTGGATGCTTAGTCCTTTATGGAACCAACAACGAAACTTGTAATAGGAAAATTATTCAATAACTGAAATTACAAATAAAATATAACTAGTCTACTTACTAATCTAAACTTAAGTAAAAAATTAAATTAATCCTATGAAAATAAACCTAAATCAAAACTAAAAGATGAATAACTAAATAAACAATAACAATAAATTATCCTAAATAAAATAATCATACTAAACCTAACACTTATAATTATACTTTAAAGTTAATGTACAGCTTTAAGTCTCGTAGGCATAATTATCATTTTTTTTGGTTCCGCATTCCACAATTATTAACACTGGCTCAGTGAATTAATTAGAATAAATCAGAACAACTCAAATCGCAGACACTCGACTTACGAATGTTATAAAACATGTGTCGTTCTTAGACAAAAGGTTTTATTCATAAAATTCTTGAATGGTATTAATGTATGATAAACAAAACTATAGTTTTGTTTTTTTTGGAAACTATCATAGAATAGACATCAACGTGTTTCTTAACTATCCCATATTAAAGAGTGTGGCGATATTTTTTCAAAAAAATTTTTTCCTTGTAGTAATCTTTCCATTCGCAAAATTTGCCATTCTTCACTTTTTCTGTAGCATATTTTCCGGTATTTTTTTTCTTATTAGAAATAATTACATTCTCAGAATTTTCCAATCTGTATTTATCTGCATAGTTAATATACCCATTCTGTTTTTTCCTTGCGTCCTATTTCTGTTTGCATGTTTTTGTAAGCTTTTTTCGCCAAGACTACTGTTTATGTTTATTTTACTACTTACTGAGTTAAATGTAGGTACCTGTAGAAATGAACCGAAATGCTCCCTGCGATTTTCGTACACATGTAAGCGTGTAATTTATTTTAAGAGCAGAAAATGTATGTTTTAGTTTTAATTATTGTGGTGTATCTCTATGGCTCGTTGCCATGGTAGTTTGTTATTAATGTTATTATCCTATTATGTACCTAAATGGCTATCAGTATGCAATATTTTTTAGCTGAATAAAGCCAAGTTTACTGATGGTTTCTCATTGTATTGTATCAATTTATTCAGCTAAAAAAATATTGCATACTGATAAACATTTACATAATAGGATAATAACAAACTACCATGGCAACGAGCCATAGAGATACACCACAATTATGCCATACTACATATGCGAAGCCAATTTGTTGTTTTAATTTTGAGTTGTCGTACCGTAGAGAGGTAGGGCATAACGAGCGCGCCGTCAACGAACGCACGACAAGCAAAGATTTAAGAATGCTTAAGAATACTCCAGTACCTCTAGCACAACTGTGACACGCGACTCTTTCTCGCGCGAGAAATGCTACCCATCTCTTTCCAATCAATATAGTGTGACAGTGACAGGTGATGCTCTGTCGCGCGAGAAACGAAGTCGCGGCCAGTTATGCTAGACGTACAGTATGCAGTATGGATCGCACTCTCACAGACACGCGATTGTGCGTCTACGTGTCGCGCGCTCCTAAGCGGCCGAAGTTGGACTGCTTGTCCGTCTTTACACTTTACTACGTATGCATGTTCAAAACACACGATGCATGGTGCGATAACGGAGCGCAGCGATGCGCGGGGCTTGCGCAAGCGCCGATGACGTCACGACGCGACATTTCTCCGCGTACCACGGTCGAGTTTGGTTTGCACTTCGTTTGTATGCGACGCCATAGAAACTAGGTGTATACTTAGCTCAACCGTGTAGCGTACGTGCGAGTGTTGCAACTCTTGCGCCGCTAGAGTTAGGCTTGCTTGTAGAACCTAATAAATAATCTATAACTAGTGGCTCTGTTAAGGCGGCCAACCCGGGAAATACTGGAATTGAATGTACATACCGGGAGTTCCCGGTATTTTGAGCCAAGCAAATAACCGGATCCTGAAAATAAGCGTCCTGGTACTTTCGGGACTTTTGGGAATATTTAAGCAGCATTTTTCATTGAATTTATGTTGTCTGGTGTACTATATTGAGTTCTGTCTGATCTTAATTAAAACAGTGAGAAAATTGACGATAAAAACGTATAATTCGAAATGAATAAGCGCGTAGTTAAACTTCAACCAAACACGGGTGGCGACCTCACCCCCGCCAGCCCCTCTGGTCCGTGAAATTGTGATAATTAATTAAATAATCTTAATAAATGTGTTTCTTCTTCTTCTTTATTGCAAAACTAACTGAATATCATCGGACTGAAGTATTGACAGTCTTTGAAAACCCGTCGCGAAAGTACTGAAAGTACCGGGACGTCCCGGTTCTATTATTGGCCAGTACCGAAAATCCCGGTTCTCCAGAATGGTACCGGTACTGTGTACCCTACGGCCAACACCCCAAGTCCTGGATTCCATGCTTCTGTCCCGCATTTAAATATTGATTAAAATGTTTCGGAAAAAGCCAAAATTGTCCCGCATGTCCCGTTTTCTCGCAGCTAGCATGGCCAGCGCGGATATTTTGGTTTGATTCCGGATAATCCGGTAGGGGTGAACCGTAAGAAAGTATCAAGAAACAAACTCACAGCTAAGGGCTAACAAATGTCCCGTTTGGACTTCACGTGAAGCTGTAGGCTTATGATGCGTAGGTTTGTCACGTCACGCGATAAATAAGTGATAGAGCATCCGTCACTCTCGCACAGTATCTGTTAGAACGTGACGGATGCTTTATCATTTAATTGCGTGACAAAGCGTAGCATCATAAGCCTACTGGTCGCCTTAGGCTCTGTGAGCTGCTCACTGGGTCTACAGACCTAGCGAGTCTGTCAACCCCAAGGCTACGCCATTTTGAAAAGGTCCCAAAAACTGAAGCGACACATAAAATTACATTATTGTTGAACCTGAACAAATAATTGCTGAGTCACGATTTAAGTGTAACTGAAATAAGTTTCTGTCGAAAAATGTTTTTTGAGACAAGCTTTAATTGCCGACTCTACTTTGTATAATCGCATACTGCATGTCACAACTAATCAAATGTACCCAAACACGGTCCATCATCAAATCAGCTTCATGTCATAATGATATTGCATTGTCATCTGATTTACATATTCTTGCTTAATAAATGATACCTCTACTAAACCCTATGCCAAGGTTTAATTGTTTGCTCGTATTAGATTTACGGGCTTTATATGAATAGATAGAATATATTATTCCAATGCTAAGCAATAAACCGGAGTGGACTCGGCTCATGAACGGGTTTTGAAAATCAAGTTATTATCTTGTAAGACTTGCACGTGACTTGACATTCTGAGAGATGATTAAATAACAATATCAGTTTTTTGGAAGGAAGCTATGGTAGCCGAGTGGTTGAGATTTGCGCCTTTCAAGTGGTCGTGGGTTCCAATCCTGTCCTTATGTGCAAATCAAATTATTTATTTCTGCAAGTAGGCCTCAAGGGCTCTTTTACAGGTCTGATTCTTCCTAAAATCCTCGACATGTAAAATTGAAAAATATTTTATAAATATAAAGTATGAGGATGATTATATTGGCGCTTCGGGAAATGACCTTCTGGTGAGAAGAAGCGTTGGAAGAAACTCACCGTTTTCTATTTTCAAAAACATGAAGCATTACAATAATTGTGACATGATTATAGTCGGACTACGCTAAGTTTGCAGAGGTCGAAAGAAGGTTTTATTTCAAAAAATCATATGGCAACATCACAAGAATGAGGATTAATTAGTCTTGATACTAGGCAAATATCTTCCGGTTTAATAAGTATACAGGGTGGGAGGGACTATACCGACATACTTTAGCCATGAATTCCTGGTGGTGTGACGAGTAAAGAATGTTATATCAACATGGGTCGAATATTGTCATTTTACATTAATAGTCTTATGGAACAAAATAAATCAGTAAATTAAGCCCCTCGTTATAAACATGTCCGTACTGGCTGAAAAGTTATCAAAAAGAAAAAAAAAGCTAAAATGGAAACGAAAGGTCAATTTTTTGGCCTCGTAGTCGCTTACCATCAAATACTGCGAAGGTTAATTCCTGTTTAGTTAAAGGATTTTAAAAAAATAGTAAAGGTATCTTAGTCATTTATTAGGGCTTGTTACACACTTGGGATTTTTCATTTACAAAATAATGGATATCTCGGAAAGTAAGCGTTTTTCGACTATACATCACATAACATTTTTTACTCCTAATAGTTGTTAGAATCTATAGTTAAAGTTTGTCGGTATAGTCCCTCCCACGCTGTATAATGTGTCTACATAGGTACCTATTGAAATAAATATTCAGGACAGTGTTGCACAAATCTATCTAGTTCCAACCAAACTAAGCAATGTTTGTATACATGTACAATTGTACATATTTAAAATATAATACTTAAATACATAAAAATTATCCAAGAACCTGGAACAAATCACTTAGTTTGGTTGGAACTAGATCAATGTGTCCAATAATGACCTAGATATGTCAGTAGGTAGGTATGTAGTTGTAGACACATTTTATAATAAAATGAAGTATATTGCCAAGTGCCAAGATTAAAAAATCCTCTTGCTGTAGTTTCCCCATGTTGCCATATATATTTTTTTTAATAAAACCTTTTTTCGACCTCTGCAAACTTAGCGTAGTCCGACTTCTATGTACATGAATTTTCATTAATAAAATGCGAAGTATAACTTGATAATCTTGATATTTACTTTAGTTTTTCGGAGAAACATGGTGCCAAAAATGCAATACATTACATCCGCGAAGAAATTCAAAAGTACCTATGTAAAGTCTAGGGACTACAGCCCATTCTCATCTATGAGAGTGGGCCGGTGCCCAGCAGTGGAACATCTATAGGCTGATGATGATCAACTTCATGTGTATCTTTCGTAATCATAACACAACACATAACTCATACAAAATACCTCTACGCTCGTAAAAATAATTAATTCAGAGTTGTCTCATAAATTTAAAGTAATCATATAAATAAGTAAACAAAATCATTCACCAGAGGAAGATTTTCAAACGTTACGTCAGTTTTATGGGTTGTTATGGCGTTTGTTTAGCACCTATTTAGTTTTTAAAGAGACTACTTAACACCTTAAAAATTCATGTGTTTATTTGGTAAAATAATTAACTATCATTTAAAAAGAAATTATATAAAGAATATTCTCAAATATATTAACATTTTAGGTTCTTTTTATTCAAAAGACAAAGGTTCTGCTAGTATTTTAGTAGTTTTGTTTCCATGTGTAAAGTAGCAAAACCGCCGCTGAACATTTATATACAAAATTGACCATATGTTTTTTATTAATAAGAATGGGAAATTTGGAGTAGCAAGAACCCAAACTTTTTTAAATTCTGGGACAAAAAGCAGTTAGATTTTTTATGCCACACCTGGCCATAAAGTGACTTTTTCCACACGCTGCGCCTACGGAAAAAGTCGCTTTCTGGCCAAGTGTAGACATAAAATTATGTACACAACACGGGAGGTAATAAAGAAATCCCTCGATCGCATATTTACGTCCCTCGCTTGCAGCTCGGGCCGCAAACATCTGGGATCTCGATCTTTCTTTATATTACCACCCTAGTTGTGTAATGTACTATTACACAACTTTATTTCTAATTCAAAACCTAGTAAAGTGACAGCGCTATTATATATCACGATACGGCTACAGAAATATTCCGAATATTTCGCTTAACATCAGCTAATTAATATCGATTTATTTTAATGACCGAATCTGCCAATTGGATAATTTTGTCAATCGCCCAAACCGGCGGCCGAGCAGTGCGTTGAAGATAATGGCTTAAAATTTATTATTTAGAAACAGGTATTACTTAAGTATAAACAGATCAAATTCTAAAAATAATATCTAAAATAACTAGCTTCATATTCATATTTGCTTTTATTATTAATTATCGTGTAAAAATTTCAAACACAATGTAGGTATATTGTTTTCTGAATAAATGACTATGACTATGACTATTCATTTATTGCGATCATGTTCATTGTCCACTGTGTTGTCCACACAGCAGGATCGCGCATCTGCGATGAATATTGGAGAATTCTGGCGCATTCTAAGGCCCGGTAGGACCTGGCTCGCATTTCACATACAACTAGGGTCGGGCGGAATGCAGATTATTGCAGATTATCTTCGATTTCTAACATAAAAGTATACGTTATCAACCCAAACATGAGAGGATGCCCTGCATGACTGTGAAATCATGATTGTCAGGTATTAATTTTGTCAGAAAAGGTAACTGGTGATGAACAAAATGAAAAAAATATTTTATTTTATAGTGTTTTCGCGCTACTTTTCTATCGAGCGAAGTGTTCGCTATCGTGTTCTAAGTGAGAGGAAGCCCTAGATACAGTTCTGAATATTATTATATATGTTTTACAGTGACCTACGAGTCAAATAAGTGCTCTAAAAATGATTTGGAAACTATGCTTCCGTGCCCGATTCTGGTCTGGCCTCGCCTTAAATCTTTGCTTGTAGTGTGTTCGTACACGGCGCGCACACATTCAAGCGCGCGATGTACCTTTAGTAGACAGAAAAATTACTGCTATTATACCTACTGTGACATTGTACCTCGTCAGGTCGCAGTGAACGTTACCTACTCGCCCAGTTTTACTCGCTTACTCGCCGGCGACGGAGCAAGTGCCTAACCGGACATTCAGATAACATTCCTCTCCAGATAATCAAAGCGCGCACACAGAACATTACCTGATAACGGTTTAGATACCAAAAAAATGTCCACAATAGTTACGCTACGCGTACGGAAAAAGCCGCTTTCTGGCCAAGTGTAGACATAAAATGATTTAGGTACACAACACGGGAGGTAATATAGAAAGCCCTCGATCGCATATTTACGTCCCTCGCTTGCAGCTCGGGCCGCAAACGTCTGCGATCTCGGCCTTTCTTTGTTTTACCACCCTAGGTGTGTCTAAATTAAGTAAAACAAGTTACTTTAGATAAACTTTAATTCCTGTATAACAAGATTATGTGCATTATAAGCATGGTAATTATATTAAGTAATATTACGGGCCACCGCCGATTGCGTCACGAGATATCTCATTAACATTAAAGTATCGTTAGCAAATGCTCATTAACTAAGCACGCTGGTGCTGATTAAAAAAAACTATTCGTGCTAGAGGACCCAGCAATATAGCAAAGTATATTTACATTAATTTTGCATTTCGATATATCGTCATTGTCATTACTTTGAAAAAAAAACTCGAATCTAAAAACGTCAAAGTTACATACAAACTTCATATACTTTTACTGCGTGTTTACCTGAGATTAGTATCAGAGAGCGAGTTTTTTTAAGTAGTGAAGATATTTATTGACCGAGTGAGCCAAGTGTCAGTGTCTCCGTCTCAGTTTAGGCAAAAATGTCCACCTGTCTCTACGTCGCGTTTCTTGTTGTCAAATTTTGTGAGCAAGTTTCATAATTGTGTATATCAGCGGTCGGCAACCTTTTTGCAGCCAAGGGCCACATAGTAGCTATGTAACGACATTGACGCGGGCCGCATTATGTCAATAATTGGTGATTTTATACAATTCTGAATATATCGACCTTTACATACAAAATGGCAAGGCAGGCTCGCGGGCCCCAGGTTACCGACCGCTGGTGTATATATGATACCCATTTAATTTTTAGATATTTCCCTATATGGCGGAGCTCTGGGCGTTTTATTTGATTAAGAAATTCATATGCAAATATTTGTCTACTTACCCCCAATGCAAAAGATCTCGTCTAGTATAGTCTATCCGGCACCGTTAGAGTAAAAAGCCATAAAACTTATTACAATAGCATTATTACTTCGAAAGGTGACAAGTCGTAATACGAAGTAGTGAATTTCGACCTAAACTCTTTCTATTAAAGTTCAAAATGCTTTTTATGTTTTAAATACAAAAGGTAACTTCACACCTGCATAGGGTTGTCAAAACTGTAATAAGTGAGTAAAATATTAAAACACAACCATAAACCACTAAACCAGATTCAACGGAATAGGTAGGTACTATTAGTTGAAAATTCCCGATTGTTGCAACACTTGCAACCGTACCCTTCAATGTTTTTTATTGCATTTGCAATTTTTGCGCTGTCATTTGATATTGTATCTTAGTACTAACTATTACGTTAGCTTTTTGTATACGTAAGAAATCACTAACACTCTTTCTATAATAGATAACAAATTAGCTCATTTTTATGACTCTTTACTCTTAAGTCGGCGGTCAGACTATAAGAGCATTTTCTTAGGCTCTACACTTTTGTAGAAAAAAAAATTTTGAGATGAAAAAATATACTAATTTAATACGTGTGCTCTAATATTTTTATTTAGAATAAAAATATATATGATTTGAACAATCATTATTAAAGAAATAAATGCAACAATAAAGGTCTCGTGGAAACTTTATCATATAATCAAAATAAACTACATTAAAGATAGCTATCATTGGTCCTATCACTCAGTTGGTTGATCTAAACCAGTGGTTTTCAACCTTTTTCATGACACGACACCCGGGGTGGTATGAAAAACTATTTCGCGACCCCCCGACCCTTCGATTTTTGATTATGTATGACATACATGAAATCTATCTTCTTAAACTTTATCGTTTTTTTACTGAAGTAGTCCTCTCGACTTCTTGCGACCCCCCTAAAGAAGCCTCGCGACCCCCCGGGGGGTCGCGACCCACACGTTGAAAAACACTGATCTAAACAGGCAATGATTTGAGTATTTAGAAAAGTGTTATATGTAGTTGCTTCGCGCTGGACGAATTTCTATGCATCGGGGCTAGTATAAGCAATTAATTATCATTACCTGTCACACACAAAATACATGTCACTAAATGTGCAAGTTTCCTCACGGTGTTTTCCCTCGACATTTGTGGCGTCCCGAGGGAGAGCCTACACGTGCGATAAGGACATCAACGCGCTCAACAACTTCTGAAAATCAACATCAACATTTTTGTTCAACATTTAGTTCAGTTTCGCAAACGAAGTCGCAAGCTCCTTTAAAAAATATTTTGACAGTGATAGTGAAATCTGCATCATATCATCTAGACAGGGTGCATTGCATGTTATTTGCAATGATTTAAGTCCAATCAACCAGGGGTCAAAACTCAATGGTTATCAAGTTATTTGAGCTTTAACTTTTTTTTAAAGATCTAAACTTGTTAATTGTGAAAAAACTACTTAAATTAGGAATGAAAAAATCCAACATCTAATAGTCAATAAACGGCTGATTAAGTAAAATCCAAAAGACAACCAAAACCTTTTTAAAAATTTTACGAATAAAAGGATTTGAAGTCAAAAGTTTTAGATTTTGTTCAAAATTTTGTAATTCTTCGAGTCATTACTTAAAAAACATTATGACACTTCGCGTACAAATTACAAAACTTAAACTGTTTCATAATAAACAAAATCACAATTAGCAGTTTTAGATCGAAAGGCGGCTTTAAAAAAAAAAGTTATAACTCAAATAACTTGATAACCATTGAGTTTTGACCCCTGGTTGATTGGACTTAAATCATTGCAAATAAGCTATAGAATAACCCCTTTCAAGGAATACGTCGAATTTCAAATCATGTATACATAAAAAAAAGTCGTGTTAGTTACACGTTACACCATTTAACTCGAGAACGGGTGAACCGATTTTTATGATCTTTGACTTTTGGGCTTGTATCTGCCTCGAATAGCAGAAGAACTATTAAAACTTCTAAAATATTAAAAATACTGAAGCGGAACTAAGTTAGGCGGATCTCACACTGCAGCGAAAATCGCGGCGACACGCGACTCAGCGATTTTCAACTTTGTATGTAGAATCATCGATTTGTATAGAAAAATCGCGGGGTGGCGCACACTGGCGCGTAAATCGCGGCGACTCGCAACTACTATGCGCAGCTACACCGAAAAAATCGCAGCGACGGGCGATTTCAGTGTGTTCTTCGCCTTAGCCGGAATAGCTAGTAAATTCTAAATTTCATAGTAATCCCATTAACAAAATCACCCCTGTGACGTAATTACGTGGTCTCTGAACAACTCACCTATTCTCTAGACCCCATGTCACAACGGGGTCTACTACAACGCGATCTAACGCCATAAGTATTAAGATGCTAATGTAAATCATCGTATTTACGTTGTGCTTGTGTGCGTGGAGGCGGGCGGCATTCCAGACGGCAAGGCCGCGGCTCGGTCTGCGCCCGCGCACACATGCACTTGTCTTAGTTTGCCAATAACTCACTGTGAACAACACGAGACTCATCATATATTTAAGAGCTAGGAGGCTCTTTGTAATAAAACAACTTAAACTGATTAAATCGCGTATTTGTATTACTAATTTTTTAAGTCCCGACGTTTCGTAACCCTTTTCTGCGTCCGTGGTCGCGGGTAGACTGAGGAAATCATAAATTACCGTTGTGCAGACCTACCCACTTTGAAAAATGTGTGTTGTCAGATGGGCCTAATGCGTAAAGACGTTGAAGTTGTTTTATTACAATGAGTGATAATCGCGGAAGCTCCCCCCCCCCCCCCCCCCCCCGAAAACACTGTTGTGTCGAACTCAGCAGTAAGGTTGACAAATGCTTGCTTGCTTACAGTGGCGTGGCGTCCAAACAACTCGATTCCTACCGGCTTGCCTAATATCAGGCTTTTGACCGCCTTATTCTGGAGCTCTTAAGGAAAATCTACGCCAAATCTGCACCGGCTTGCCCTAGGATATCTTTTATGCCGCGCCACTGCTTGCTTATATGGCACCGTAGGTTGGACGCCAACGACACAAATATGGGTCACAGACCGTAGAGCAATATGAACCTTCATGCACCAGCATAAAGTTCAATTTCGGTTTTGACACTGTTATGTTATGTTATGGCGTCTGATTTGCGACTTTTATGTTTTACGTAGCGGCGAAAATATTTTGAGTACTGCTAATGTACGTTGTATGGGACATGTGTGTTATGATGTGTCAAACGACAGGTACATATAGTATAATCTCCGATTCGTTTGTTTGGCGCAACAAGCGACTCGCATCAGCTTAATAATAGATATGAGCGCCGCCGCGCCGCGCCGCCGCCGCCGGCTAAAATCTCGCGCCGCCGCCGCCGACGCGGGCTCATCGGCGCGCCGATCCCCGCCTCCCGCTGGTTTTGATACTATGTATTTCAATTAGTTGGAGTCGCGCTCCGCGGCAAACCCGTCATAAAATGACGTCGTCGTCAGCGTCCAGTAATCATAGCGAAATAGACAAGAGATGTAAATGAGAATCAATAATCTCCGTTTCACATCTGCGTCCAAAATCTATGATTACCGGGTACTTACTTCAACATCGAGTTCACTCTTGAGCTTAGCACGAAGACATGACAGTGCTCTAATCTTTAAAAGCCTTCATAGAAGTGAGTGTTTGAAGTATTTTAGGATATCGTGCCCTAAACATATAATCCCGTATCATATTATTCATATTACATTATTGGAAAGACAAAAAAGGCTCTGTCCTATTTATTATTATACTATCACGATCATTTTTGGGCATATCAGCCACGAATACTGTATTGTTGACAAACAATGTCCACAAAAGGTATTTTCAATTAAATCCTATAATTAACTTATTTGTCCACGAAAATTACAAAATTTATCGAGATGCATTTAATCTTTTATAAAAAACATGTAAAGTTTTACAGATATTAAAGAAGATTGCCATAATAAAGCAAAATATTGAAAAAAATCCGTGATTTGAATAACCGACTAGTTTTTTATTTATGTAGTTAGCTTAGAATTGATTAAATATTGCATAAATATCTAAAGCAAAAACTCACTGTGCTATTTTTGGGTGAAAAATAAGCAAATATTTCTTGATCAGTTACATTAATTACTTTACGTAATTAATGTATCACACTAATATTATAAATGTGAAAGTTTGTGAAGATGTTTGGATATTTAGATGTTTGTGATTAAATAACGGGGTAAACACTAGAAGGATTGAGCTGAAATTGACATGCAAGTAGACCAAGCCCTGGATTGAAACATAGGACACTTTATATCCCGGTAAATAGTTCCCTTGGGACAGTAACAGGAACAACGCGGGCGAAGCCGCGGGTAAATTCTAGTTCTTCATAAGATTATAATTTTATAGATATGTTGTGCTGGGCGAAGTCTGGGTCAAGATACCGTCTTTCCTTTTCTCTACCAAGTGTATCACTCTCCATAGCCTCCATCTAATCTTTTCTACAATGACTCCTTGATCCTTTCTCAGGTCGGTGCGCAGCAGGGAGATCCGCTCGGACCGTTAACCTTCAGCATCGCTATCCATAAAGCAATATTGGCTTTGAAGTCACCCCTTAATATTTGGTACTTGGATGACGGGACTATCGGGGGGAAGCCGAAAGTTGTAATCGCTGCTTCCTCGTCTTAAGGAGATGGGCCTGGAGGTTAATGCGACGAAGTGTGAATTTTTCTGTTGCGGACCGACTTCTTCTTCTTTGCTTTCTTTCCGCTCTTTGCTTCCTGCCTGGCGTCAAAGAGCTTTCTCGCAACACTTTTAACCTCCTGGGCTCTCCAATATTCCCAGCGGCCATTCCAGATGCTATAGAGGCCAGGAAGCGGCCCGAGAATATCAGTGCTCATGTCCCTGATTCTGCTAAGAATATGCTTCGTGATTCCCAAATAACCTACCTTTTAAGAACCACTCCAACGTGGCTGAGCCCAGATGAAGTGTCTTCGTTTGACGACGCTTTGAGGGATACAACAGAAGCAATTCTGAATGTGTCCCTATCTGATGGCCAGTGAGTGGAGTCAAGCGTCTTTGCCCATACGTCACGGGGGCCTGGGTTTGCGGCGTGCGGTACGTAGGTTTGCCAGCCTTTCTTGCCTCGGCACATGGGGTTTGTGGCCTGGTGTCTAAAATTTTAAACTGTCCAGGAAACAGTGCCACAATTCCTTTTGTTGATGACGCGTTGGCAAAATGGAAAGTACGGTTCCCGAGTGCGGCCGTGCCCCAGGCTCCGCAAGTGTATCGGCTGTGGGACGATATTGGGGCAAGGATACACTCGAAAGGCTCATGGGTGTAGCTGCAGGCGTGGATTTGGCTAGACTTCGATCGGTGTCAAGGGCAGAGGCAGGAGCGTGGTTTCATCTCGGAACACTCCTTGATAATGACTCGATGCGGGTGGCGGTAGCTCTCCGCCTGGGCTGCGATGTTTGTGTTCCCCATAAATGCGTCTGCGGTTCCATGGTCGAAGCGAATGGCCATCACGCGTTAAGTAGTTGTCGCTGTTCAGGAAGTTTTCCGTGCCATCACGCTCTTAATGACATCGTTCGAAGGACCTTGATATCCGCAAACATCCCATTTGTCCTAGATCCACCTGGTCTCTGT
This sequence comes from Eudemis profundana, assembly GCA_947034925.1. Lineage (NCBI taxonomy): Eukaryota > Metazoa > Arthropoda > Insecta > Lepidoptera > Tortricidae > Eudemis > Eudemis profundana. The sequence goes on from OX344818.1 coordinate 14,064,737, forward strand.
CGCACCGATGGCAAAAGACCAGACAGGCTCATTCTGGTGCCGTGCCAGAAGGGGAAATGTGTCCTCTGGGACGCAACGTGCGTCAGCACTTTCGCCGCTTCACACCTCAGCCGAACGGTGCGGACAGCTGGTGCGACAGCAGATTTGGCCGCAGCCCGAAAACGGGACAAATACTTAGATCTGACTAATACGTATTGTTTTGTGCCTCTTGCTTTTGAGACGACAGGGTGCTGGGGGTCGGAGGCTAAAGCCTTTATTAGAGAGGTAGGGCGACGAATTGTGGAAAGGGGGTCCGATCCTCGCGAGGGTTCGTACTTGGTGCAGAGGTTGTCTATTGCCATTCAGCGAGGCAATGCAGCGAGCGTAATGGGCACCTTAGCACCGGGTGCTCTCCCAGACCAGAAAGTGGGATTCTTCAGGAGTAATTGCCACTTTATGGCCAGGTGTGACGTAAAAACTATTTAATTCTTTAAATAATTGATTACGCTTAGTACTGATTCATTACAAAACTGTTTCTATGAAAAAACTGTAGGTATTTTTCTTTTCCGGGGAAAGTCAAGGTCACGCCGCCGACGCCGCCGCCGCCGACCGATTTTGATCGGCGCGCCGCCGCCGACCAATTGCCCATCGGCGCTCATATCTATAATAATGCTCACTATCACGGTATTCCCTTGACTTGTCTAAAAATTTTTTGTCTAATTTCAGTTTGTCTAACAACTTTTACTATAATGAATTTTTTGTCTAAAGTCAATATGTATAAATTCATTTTTCATAATTATTGTTTTGTCGAAACTCGTTTTACCTAAATTATCATTTGCATAACTCTTGTTTTGTCGAATATTATTTTATCTAAAACTCACTTTGTCGATTCTTATTTTAACTAATAATTATATAGCCGAATATCATTTTAACTAAATTTTTTTTGTCTAAAAACTCAATACAAAGGTTACATTAAGCAAAAAGTAGGTTAGGTTAGGTTAGAACTGCGTCCCCCAACAAAAACAAACTGCTGTCAGAAAAGTAGGTTAGGTTAGGTTTGAACTGCGTCCCCCAACAAAAACGAACTGCTGTCAGAAAAGTAGGTTAGGTAAGGTTTGAACTGCGTCTAATACTAATAATATTATACAAAACCATAAATAATATTTTTACAGCAGCCCATAAAGCCACTCTGCTTGGGTATATTATTAGGGCGTAGAACGAAAAGGGGGGACGGGGGGGCGGAGCCCCCCACAAGGGGGGCTCGGGGGGCGAAGCCCCCCGCATTAAAAAAAACTCAAACCATAAGTTCAATTAGGTTAGGTTAGGTTAGGTTAGGGTTCGAACTGCGTCCCCCAACAAAACCGAACTGCTGTCAGAAAAGTAGGTTAGGTTAGGTTTGAACTGCGTCCCCTAACAAAACCGAACTGCTGTCAGAAAAGTAGGTTAGGTTAGGTTTGAACTGCGTCCCCCAACAAAAACGAATTGCGGTCAGAAAAGTAGGTTAGGTTAGGTTAAATGAAACATTATACGAAATAAGTATAGAACAAACAAAATTATGCAAAATGTATGTTAGACAAAAAATAATTATGTTAAACAAACATTATATAAATGTAGATTATACTAACTAAAAATTAGACAAAACAATATTAGACGAAATAAATTTAGGTAAAATAAGGATTATACAAAACGAGTTTCACTCAAATAAAAATTAGGCAAAATGAATAATTATGCAAAACAATATTAGTCAAAATGAAATTAGGCAAAACGAAAATAGGCAAAAAGTTGTTAGGCAAAACAACGTACAACCCACTATCACAACACAGCGGACGCATGCGCGGAGCTCTTATCAGCGGAATGCGATTGCGCGGACGCTGTTTGGTTTGAGATGACTCATCGATGACGCGCCCGTACAAAAAAATTGACTAACTACGCGAGTTTGCGGTATTGTTAATTTTGAGGTTTGACTTTAACCAGGACTGAGTCACTCCGCGATTCCGTTGCGCGGTCATTACTATTAAATATCACCACCCATGGGTGGTAATAGCCAGCGACGATTTATTTCGGACGACGTTATGCGATAGAGATGCCGTCGGATGCGGGTCAGCTCCGTCCGGTCGTACGTAGTACTTAGTCTGTACTTTAACACGTTGATGAACAGAACGCCTATAGGCGTCGAAGGCGTACCTACTGTCGTATCACTTTTCCCAAGAACGACGCCTATAGGCGTTCTGTGTATTAACGTGTTAAGTGTAATCAACATAATTTATTGCACACCTCAAAATAAATAAGTTTCTGTCGAATATCTTATTTTTAGGGCCAGATTTTTAATACACAAGTGTGTCCAGTCGAACGTCAAAGTTGATAACGTTTATTCTGCAAAAAGAGCAACAGGTGCACTTTAAGTCTGAATGAAAAAGAAAAATAACTTACAGAAATGTGAAAATTCTTAACATTTTCACATAATGTAGACCTTAAAATTAAAACAATTTTCCTGACATGATCAGGGGCGTATTTACCCTAGGGCCATCCGGGCCATGGCCCGGGGCGCCAATCGGCCAGGGGCGCCGTAGCCGCCCCGGGCCGATTGCCTTTTGTTCTGATTTTGGCGCCATTCAACTGACTTTTACTTCTCACCTTTTTATTTTATCGAAAATACGGTCGTAAGTTAATTTTCGTCAATACCTACGGAGCGCGTCTGTTATTAAAAACATACGGCGTGGTAAGTACAATAAGTACATGCTCTGAATAAGGGCCCGGGCGGGGCGCAGAGGGAAGAGGGGGCGTTTTTCAGTATTGAAACCTATTTTGCAAAACATTGAATAATCCAGTAACCTTGACACCTGAAAGTACGGGGTACTTTGCGCCAATCCAGTAGTTCTGATTTTTTGCAAACTTGTTTATAATGTTGAATGAATAATCTAAGTTTGTGGCCTCGAGCGCCAATGCAACTTTGTCAAAAATCGAAAAAAAACCGCGAAAATTTCGGTTTTCAGATTTTGGAGATTATGACCCTAAAGGACTAGTTTTTGATAGTACCTTCTCAGGACGTTTTAAAAGTACCCAAAATTTTCTACAATATGAAATAATAAAATTATCTCTGTAGACACAATGGTTTTCGAGATTATGCTTTTCAAAATTCATAATTTTTTGAATTGCGCTATTTTGGTGAGGACATTGATTTGCTGACCATCCTCACTGCGATCGGCGCCCGCCGTCCTTCCAAGAGGGCTAAAATAACATGATTTTGAATAACTCAATTTACTAATAAAACTATTAACTTTTGTTACCCTTGCCTTTTTTATTAGCTTATCATTAAACATCATCATTCACACTTCTCATTTTCATTTTTAACATCCCATAACGTACAAGGCTTCGATAGTATAACAGGGGTTACGAAGAATCAGGGTCTAAATTCATTCAGAACGACAGAATATTGCAAAAAATGGCGAAGTTCGGAAAAATGGTGAACTTTGAAAGGCTTCATCTCGGAAACTATTGGGTCTACAGAGACAATTCTAGTCTCATGGGTACTGTAGCAAATTTAGTCTACTTTAAAAACGTCCTGAGAAGGTACTACCAAAAACTAGACCTTCCCAAATTGTTACGGTTTTTTTGATTTTTGACAAAGTTAAGTTCCGCTTCCGCTCTCGAGACAAAGTATAAAGACGAACAAGTAGTCCAACTTAGGCCGTTTCGGAGCGCGCGACACGTATTCACACAGACGCGCGATAGCTCGCCTACGTGCGTGCGATCAGAATTTATTAAAAATATTGTATTTTTTATTTCAATATTTTTTTTTCCTTGACTTCTGGGGCGCCGAAACGTACATTGGCCCGGGGCGCCAAATTTCAAAATACGCCCCTGGACATGATGTCGCTATAGTACATAACACAACTAGGGTGGTGGTGGTATTACAAAGAAAGGCCGAGATCGCAGAAGCTTGCGGCCCGAGCTGCAAGCGAGGGACGTAAATATGCGATCGAGGGCTTTCTTTATTACCTCCCTTGTTGTGTACATCATTTTATGTCTACACTTGGCCAGAAAGCGGCTATTTCCGTACGTGCAGATTGTTTACCACCTTTTCGGATCGGGCGACTCGAATAACAATGGCCGAACGTAGATCACAATCATTACGGTTATGATTATGGCTGTATTGTGTGCGCGTCGTAAACCTTGGATATTTATAGCTTTAATGAGCATAACCACAAAATATGTAATAGTACTTACTGGGTAAGGCTCAAAAATTGGGCTTATGTAACATAAAAGTAACTAAAAATATATGTTACTGAGTAACTTAAAAGTTACATAAAAGTATTCTAAAGGGATATTCACAATGTCTACAATACAAACACTTTTTGTACTAAGTGTTTATTTAAGAGATCAAATAGGTATATAAGGTCCTAATTTATTAGTTTCAGATATTTTTACAGCTGATAGTACTCGGTCTCTGGAGTATATTAAAGCATGAATCATTATAGCTTTTACGATGTTTTTTTGGAGAAAAAGGAAAAACAAATTTGCTACGTAATAACACCCTGTTAATGTGATTACTAAATGAAAACTCACTGAACAGATTCTAGTAGCTCTTTTACGTACCACTTAACTGTAACTGGCCACTTCACGTAGATAAATTAAAAGACATTTGCAGTTTTCCCGCCGAACCGTTACGACATTTACGACAACAAATTGTTGATATGACAGATAGTGTTATTGTGACATGTGATAATGCACATGATGATTTATTTAGACGAAATTATAATAAATTTTATTGTTAGGTAAATGAAATCAGAAAAGTTATATAAAAAGATTTCTGAATTTCTATTTAAAGTTAATTATTTTAATGTAAAGTATAATGTGTTAAAATATCTGCAACTAATAAATTAGGACCTTATATACTTTGGTACATTTTTGAACAAAGATGAATAAGTAATTAAAGGCTGATAAACAAAAGCTGTCTTCACAAATAAAATTAAATCATAATTTTTCCCCGGATTACTTGTTATAATCATTGTAATTATGTAAAATAAAATAAAAAACACGTTACTCTTCTTTGTGTTGCGCAGTTGGGTATAAAAATTAAAACAAACCAAATATTTTAAACTCAAAAACCCGACTGCAAGAACTTGTAACTGAAAAGAAAGCGTGAACAAAGCTTTACTTTACTTTTATGTTACGTAACTTAAAAATAAATTAAAATGGTAACTTAAGTAACTTAAAAGTAACATAAAAGTTAACCTCTATTCACTTTCATTTGCATTATATAGAACAATAACAAACATATTAACTCGAACACGACACCTAGCTATAAACTAATATGAAGATTATATTAATAATGTATTACGTAATACAAAACAGAACAAATTTACCATGAAATTCACTCGTAACTTTTAAATTCCATAAAAAATCCTCGGCACAAGTTGAATCGTCGCACTGAACTACCCACAAAATGGCCGACCAGTGAGAGGTATACCAAGACTAAAGAATAAATAGTGTTGCCGTTATAATGAAATCAAATTCCGCAAATCAACTGCTAAAATAGCAAGACAGAACGGTTACTTAAATTAAGTAACTTAAAAGCTTCAATATGTTGACTTGTCTTATGTTACACGTAAATTATTATTTTAAATGGGCAATGCTAATGTTAAAGCTCGAAAAACGTTGCATTAATATATGACAGTTATAAAAAAAACTCCAACATATCAGTATAATATAACAAAACTAAAAAACGATAATTACAATCTTTCAGGAACATTTTTGGGACATTTTTATTTGTATGGAAATCGATGTAATTGCATAAAAGAAAAAAAAATTGGAATACAAACACAGAGATTTACATTTGTTAGTGGACTAGAACTAGTAGAAAAAGTTTTGTATTTTGCACGGAAAATTAAAAAAGTAAAATTTTGTAATTACTTTTCGTAAAAACAATGCCGGACGCTTACAACTCACGAAATCATCCCTTTTTTACGGCCTTACCCTACTACGTACAGAAGTCTCTCTCTAACAAAACTGACGTTCGAGTCCGACTAACGGACGGAGCGCACTGGATACGACCATCTCTCTCTATCGCATAACGCGTGCTCTTTCTGGTCGCTGGCTAAGCCAGGGGGAGGGGCAAAATTTGGTACTACCAAAGACCATTAAAACAAGAGGACTGTCATTCTCCATACAAAAAGCTGTTCCCCGAATTTACAACACCATCTATGTATAAGCTTCGTAAGCGAATTATATTATTTACAATTATTCAACTTTGCAAACGTGACACAGTATTTAAATGTTAGAATTTATGTATTATTAGCTGTTTACGGACTAATTGTTACTATACAATGTTTCTTTGTTCAATTATAACATCGTTAAATGTTTAGTTTTTTAGCGCCATCTAGTTTTTGCCCGGAAATTCCCTAGCGGTCGGGGTACGATCCAAAGTATGGAGAATGACAGTCTGTTTTAATGGTCCTTGGTACTACTAGCCGCGCGGCGAAAACGCAGAGTGAGCTACTCCTGCCCGCGTGTGGTCTGCCGCAGCCTCGAATCACCGTCTGCGCCCGCGCCGGTTCCCACGGCGCTCTCTAACGACCGCTAGCGCACCGGATTACTAGGGGAAATGCTCATTGGATTGCTTTTTGTTAGTGTTAATGGATTCTACGTATGCAGTACTTGATTGCATTGTTTAATCTCGGAGAAAATGTGGCATCTGTGCGGTATTCGCGATTTCTTGTACACCATGTGTGTTCGATCTTTACATGTTTTACTTTACCTCACACTTAATAACTCGTAGTATCATCGTATCCTTACTGCTCTCCTGTAAAATAATAATTCTGAAAACGATTTCTCTTGAATTTAGTATAAAACAAAGCTAACCACGGTTAATATATGAAGACCTTATCAAATTCACGAAACGATAACGTGTCACAGAAAAAGCTATCGACGTTTCGTCAACAAAACGGCTAGTGTCCAATTTGATCAACATCCTGACCCATAACTTCGCCTCGGGTGCTTATTTTTGGCTAGTTCTCTTAAGCTTTATGTTGCTGTGCCGTTACAGGGCGTCACGTGTATACCTAATCTTAGTTCCATCTTGATAACTGTAATGTGACATGCAATAAATGATTTGAATTTGAATTAGTTGATTTTCCTAAAGTTCCTATAAAACTATTAAATATCAAGTAATGAATATATGGTCGGGTATTATGTATGGGTCACGACGATACGGCAGAGATCCGTTGTTGTCAATTGCACTGGCTAGTTTAACTATAGTTATCTGGAGATAACTAGAAATATAGATATTTCCTCTTAGTTCAAGAAAAGAGCGAACTCCCACCTGAGAGGAAGGCAACGCACTTGTGACTCCTCTGGTGTTGCAGGTGTCTATGGGCGGTGGTACTCGCTTACCATCAGGCGATCTGTCTGCTTGTTTGCCCCCTATGAAATAAAAAAATGATTGTGCACTCAGTTCAGATTGAGCGCTCTCTTGGCAGTGGTTGTGGTCATATCTCGGTCGAATCTTGCGCTACCGCTTCTCTCGTGACGCGTGTGACGCCGTGTAGCCCTACGTTTGGCAGAGTGAGAGTTAATATTTATGCTGGAGTGCGTCACAGATTTTGATGAGGCCTGTCCGCCGTGTTGGAGGGCGCCCACAAGATCTTTTGCCTTCGACTTTCCCTAAGTTTAATTATGATTGGTTTTAATTTAGGATGGTGCAACGTCTATGTCTGGTTACCAGTGGCGTGGCGTAAAATATATCCTTGGGCAAGCCTACATTTTCCTTTAGAGCTGTAGAATAAGGTGCTGAAATGCCTGATATTAGGCGAGCCGGTAGGAATCGAGTTCTTAGGGCGCCACGCTACTGCTGGTTACACAAAAACTAATCAGCCGTTTCTGTTTTTCCAGATAACCCCAGCTTCAGTGCGGTGATGTCCTGACGCGCGCGATGGGGTCGCGGACGGGAACGCGCGGGTCGCGCGGCGACACGCAGCGCGCGCTCGACGAGTTCGACGAGCTGGCCGGCCTGCGGGGCGGGAGCGGAGCGGGCGCCTACACACTGGAGCATCTGGCTACCTTCACTGTGACCCGGGAGACCGGGATCGTGTACCCTGCTGATGGGATGCGAAGACTGCTGCAACTAGAGAAAACTAATGGTACGATCGTACTTTATTTCCAATGATTACACACGCTATTTTTTTTCAGTAGCATGGAGTAGTGGTTTAAGGAGTTGAGTGCATATAACCTAGATACTATTGCCTCAGTGTTTATTACACTAGTTCAACGGTGGCTGCTGCAGTCAGAGAATACTGATGGTACGTACTCGAGCATCGGTCATTGTGTGTACACCGACCATGCTGATGCGATGAGAAGACTTCTGTAATTATAGAAGACCAATGGTAAGCACATCGCAATCTAGTATGATCCGGTGTTCGACGAGTTCGACGTAGTGTTGTGAATAACGCTCATTTCGAGGCTTAAAGACTCGAACCCTAAAGACTTCCGAGGCTTAACGACTCAAATGACAAAAATACATTTTCTTGCATACATATGCGTAAAATAAGCCAACTAATATAATCTTCTCTAATATAATCGAGTCTTTAAGCCTCGGGAGTCTTTAGGGTTCGAGTCTATAAGCCTCGAAATGAGCGTTATTCACAACACTAGTTCGACGAGCTAGCTGGCGCGTACACACTGGAACATCTGGCTACGTTACTGCTGTGGTACTGCTGATGGCATGCGAAGACTGCTGCAACTAGAGAAAACTAATGATAAGGATGAACTTGCTATCCCATCGGTGATACACGTTATCTTTTCAGTGGCGTTAAGTTCGTCATCATCAGCCTACCTATATATACGGCCACTGCTGGGCACAGGCTTGTTCTCCATAAAACCTGAATAATATCGTCACAGGCTGATTATTACACTAATTGATCGGAGGCTGGCTGTAGCTGGAGATTACTAATATTAGGTACGTAATGGTTAGTCGGAGCCTCAAGGGCCTGGCAGATCATATGGGAGCCTTTTGTCATAGTCTCAATTGAAAATATTTCAATTTTATCCAAGAACTTCATTACAAACAGATATCCTTATATCTTATCATAAACTTATAAGTAATTTGCCTATTATCTTGGGGTAAACGTGTCGTATATCATGTTGCGATTAATAAACTGATAATTAAGCTGATAACAGCAATCTATTAGAGCAAGAGGGAATTATAGCTGGCCTCTAACCCTAGCTGCCTAAGAAAACTCCGACAAGAAAATTAGCTGGACCCAACTGTGGTCGAAGTTATTCTAATACGGGATATTCGGATCCCAGAGCAAGTCTGTGTCAAAATATAAAGACATATGAGTAGTCCAACTTTGAACGTTTAGGAGCACGCGATACTTATTCCAGGTCGAGGCGCAGACAGTCCGTACTGGGGCATACTTACGCATTCCTATAACTTTGCTTGTGGTGCGTTCGATAAAAGGAAACAGTAAGGTGGAGAGAATTGAAAATTAGGTATTTGTAAAATGTGTCGCTGTCCAGCACTGCCCGCCTCTCCCACGCAGAGCGCGATAGAGACAACTTGGCCCGAAAATACCTTTTAAAATTTCATGAAAACAGCGTTTCGTAGTCCCCTGATTTCTTCCCCAAAACTTAACCTATTAAACTAATTTTTTCATTAAACATTAAAGAAAGGCTTTGGCCGTGTTCCTATGTTTTCCTTTTTTTTAATAATCTAGTCAAATTTGTTTTCTGGATGTGTGAACACAGCGGAAAATCTGGCATTTTTTTTAGGTTTTTGAAGGTTAATATCTCTTTTGAGAATCAATTTATCGTAAAAAGGAAAACATAGGAACATATCAATAGTAGCCATAGATTTTTGGACAAAAAATTATTGCTCTACTGGCATTATCCAGGGAGGAAACAGGGGACTACGTTTGTATGGAAAAACTGCCCTCCTGTTTCCTCTTAACGGCGCGCACACATTCGTAGGAAGAAAAACCGACTCAAGGTTAAAACGATGCTGATGATGATCTAAAGCTCACTACAGTCTCGCATTTATATACTATGAATAGACTTTTCGTTATCCTTTTTCAAAATAACCTAAAGTTGTGTTCTGTTGCGTTTCAGGAATATGGAGCCAGAAAATGCAGCTGTGCTTGGACGGGCAGTGGGTTCTCGTTATGGACTACGAGACCGGGGTGAGTATTAGAACTTCCAATAAGGCTGCGCTTCCACCAGAGCTGTGTGCGGTATCGGAGCGGTGTGCGAAGAAAAAATCCGCCAATCAACGGGCCTAGCCTCGCTCAGCGCGGCCCGACATTGGTGGATATTTTCCTCGCACACCGCTTCGTTACCTCGCACTGCTTCAGTGGAATCGCCGCCTAACGGGAGGGTCATTCTTCGAGGATCTTATTCCTCTGCCCAAAAGTATTAGCAAATTTTTTTTGGTTGTTGTATAACTTGGCAAGTGTTACACAATTGTCCAAAAAGTATATGCTACTGAGGCAGGATCTACGGGAAAATAGCAAACATTATTTGTGGACGCGGATCGCCGGGTGATTCTTCGAGTTTTATGCCTCTGCATAAGACTCGAAGAATTGCCTGGGATCCCTATGCTCGTACAAATGATATTGGAAGCCCTAGTGAGTTTCGGTCGGGCTTTTTTATTAGTAAAATTAGAAGAAAACCAACCTACCTTAAAGCTAATTATAATATATGGGGTCACTGTGGTTGATGCCCTATGGTAGATGCCCATAAGGCTGGCCATTTCTCCGTTGAATCGCGATACCGATTCTTTGGCCGAGGAATGAGCCAGCCCTATGGTCTGTTAGGCAGTCGAATAGTTATAGTTAGCAATAACAGGTAGTCATAAAACGGACGATTAGTGTCACATTTCATCACTAACTGACAGATTAGACAGTATTTAAACATAGCTTTATTGTTTCGCTTCATCATATCCCTATCCTATATTTTAAAGTAAAAATGCCCCAATATCATATTAATTTATTGTATGATTTTTGAAATCAAGTCAATGTCATCTCTTCTGTGCACTGCAAGTTTAAGAATGTTTCTTCCGAATGTGTAATATAATGTCATTTCGTTTGATTTGCCCTATAATTCCGCCAATTAACAATAACCCTTGCATCTGGCGGGGGCTGTATCTGTGCGTCCTATGATACACGGACAGAGACAGCAAAATGTACACCCAGCGGAGTGTACATTTTGCCTTTCATTAAATTGTCGAAAAGGCCTCTACGCGTTGGCTTCGGCTCCGCGCACGCCTCCCAAAGGCCCGGGACACCATTGTCCCGTGAACGGGAAAAACACCATTGACTATTTAGGATTTTTACAATGCTATCGTACAAAGCCCATAAGGTTAGTTAGGTGGTATTTGTTTAAGGTGAATAGAGTTGCTCGGATTCTATACAAACATAAATATGGTTAAAAAGCAATGATAACGATATAATTTTTAATTGAAAAGTGTTTTATTTTAAACCTTGATACATTTTGCCTGCGCGCAACAACGCGAGCGCGAGAAGTCCCAAAAAGTCAGAAAAACATGCAATCAGCCGCTTATAGTCCGCGCCATCTGTTAGCTTCATTCGATACTAAAGCTTTAATTGGTCAAAATATTTTTTTTTTGTTGTTGCGTTTTTTCATATTGTTTTTTACGCAGACAAACTATATTAAGTAAGCTATGAAATGAAACATATTTCAACCAAATTTGTAGTCTTAATGTTTCTCTGTAGGTATGGAGAATCGAGCACCAACTTAAACGAAAATCTAATCAATCTAAACATGTACATGTACAAGCCAGTTTGCCTCTATTGTAAAATAGTGATTACAATAGAAATACCAAGCATGCCGCGTATCCCTGATTTTGTAGGTCACACTTTTAGGGCAACCCTCGAATAATTTACAGCGATAATGCAACTAATTTTGTCGGCGCAGTCTGTGATGGAGCGCTTCCCAGCGGCCTGGGTGCACTCCCCGACGGCCTTCACATCCCCCGAGCCTGCTGAGCTGTATAACAACGTGCTGGCATTCGTGGTGGGGCCCCCGGCCCCCTCGCCGGGCCCCCAGGGGGATGCGCCGCGCCGGGAGCTCCACATCTTCCAGTGCCACGATGTTGGAGCACAGACATTGGTGGAGGAACTTAATGCACTCAAGTAAGTACCCACACATCACATCGCACATCATCAGCCTATAGGGGACGTGAAGTACGAAGGAGCTGCCAAGTGGTGCCGCCAATCTAAGTCTTGTACCCTCTTATGCCGACGCAGAACGATTAGCGACAGTGTAGCTACGACTTATTATATTTGCGTAGCATAACTGGTAGCGGCTAAGAAAAAAACGACGATCGGTTTCAATAGCGTCACATAGGAGAACATTTCATGTAAAGTTTGTACATCAAGTGCCTAACGAATATTTTTGATGTTTATTGGTCGATGTTTAGTTGATTCATTTGGATAATGAGGGAAAAATATTCCCTATAGAATCTTAATTCATGAAAGATAATCATTAAAAAAGATTTGTTATAATAGGAAGATTAACCTTCATGACAGTTAACGTGTCTATACAAAAAAAATCACAAACATTTTTAGAAATGCACAGGAGCGACCTACATCCAGCATTTGATTCAGCCTGATTGCGACGAACTCGTATTTATTTATCAACACACGCAGCATCTTAAAGGTCATGCGCTATCATATCAAATAACACCCATGTTTTAAGAGTAGCCTGTCTTAGATTAAGGAATGGATTGGTACGATAAGATAGGATGGTTAATACCGAGATGAGGCAGTAGCTCGTCAGCCTCCGCAGCATGCACTACGAGCGACGGCCCGCACGCCGCGTTCCCTACTGGTATGGGTAAGGAACTCATCTATTCTATATCAGCCACGGCCGTCCACTGCTGGACTTAGGCCTCCTCCATATATCGTCATAGAGTGCGGTCCTCTGTAGACCGCATCCACCGACTCCCCGCTACTCTCACAACGTTGTCAGTCCATTGAGTCTGGGGCCGTAATACACTGCGCTTACCATACCCTTTTTTGTGTCGACGGCTTGCCCAAGGATATCTTTTACGCCACGCCACTGGTATGTAGTAGGTACTATTACTTATTCTGTGGTTTAGGAGACGACGTTTTTGGTCGCAGAATTAGTTAACAGGCAGTGTGTGTGTATGGATTTTCTAAATGTTAATGGTGTGTGTTACAGGGGCGGCGGCGGCAGCGCAGGCGACGCAGGCAGAGACTTCGTTATTGAAAGGGAGCGAGAACGGGACGATAGTGAACGCCCTCGCAGACAGGTGAGAAAAGAAGGGAGAGTCATTAGTGAAGGAATATAGTTTATTTGGGACCTGAGTTAAGTAGGCTTGTGCGCGCTCGTTCACTTAACGGATCACTCCAAACTAGTACAATCGTGCTAATGTACTAGTTCGGTCTTTTAGTTCATTTACGCGCTTAGTTCGCGCGGCGTCGTCAGCCCAATCGCAGGCACACACATCGCAAGTCCAGCCCAATCGTAGCGAGACGTCGTCTGCCCAGGAAAAACTCACCTCATCAGCTAAGATGGTTCACACAGATCTTGATACTATAATGCTTGAGTTACAGGGTATGAAACAACATCTTTTGTGCCTTCCAGGGTTAGTTAAAGACATAAAAAGCCTCAAAACTGAACTGTCTGAGGTCAAGGACTCCTGCATCTTTACAAGTGCCAAGTTGGATGAATGCTCCTCGCGCCTAGCGATAGTGGAGCAGAAAATCCCTGAATTAGAGGCGGTACAGGATAAAGTCCAGGTGTTGACTAAAGAAATAGGCTTTCTAAAAGAAGAGTTCACGCGGAACGATCAACTGATGCGGCTCAATAATGTCGAAATCAAGGGGGTACCAGTCAAAAAGAATGAAAACTTATTCTCTCTTTTAGGGAATATTTGTACTGCCGTAGGGTATAGCATTCCTAAGAGTTGCATAAACTACATTTCAAGAGTTCCAATCCAAAACTCCAAGGAGAAATCAATCATCATCAATTTTATAAACCGCTACATAAAAGAAGATTTCGTAGCTTCAGCCCGGCTTAAGAAGACCATCTCAGCGGAAGAGATTGGATTCCGGGATAACTCTCAGAACATCTACATTAATGACCACCTAACACCAGAAAATAAAAAACTTCTAACACTTACTAAATCGACGTTGAAACAAAAAGGATACCTCTACGTGTGGGTCAAATACTGTAAAATCCATGTCCGGAAGGATGACAATTCTAAAGTACTAATTATAAACAATCAACGGGATTTAAACAAGCTAATCTAAGTTGTAGTCTCTCGAATATATTATGTACTTTTAATATTCACATTTTTGTTAAGGTTAATTGTAAAAGTTTGAGCACCACTAGCCGGCACGTCGGGCCGGTTCACTTCTTTTGTCTAGCGCTCGGTCTTATCGCCGAGTTCAACTGCAATAATCTACCCGCTCACTTAGTTATAACTCACTCGCAGAAGGATTTCTATGGTTTTAATATTGTAATGTTAATTTGTTATTTTGCATTACGATCGCGCGTATATTTTACGTTCACAACTAATTTGTTTACTGTGTTGGATGATGCTATTTTAATCGGTATCCACTCAAGTATGGTTATTAATTTATATTTAAATGGGTAATAACGCCGTAGAAGATAATTATCCCTCCATTTATTACCAGAATGTTAGGGGGCTTCGTTCTAAAACGTTTACATTCTATCGTAACCTAAGCCTGGCTTCACATGACATAATTATATTAACTGAGACATGGTTGGTAAATGGAATATTCGATTCAGAATTGTTTGATGATCGGTACGTCGTTTGGAGGCGTGATCGTGATCTGGACTTAACTGGACAAAGTCGTGGCGGTGGGGTACTTATAGCTACTCGCCGTGAATTAATTGTAACCCCGCAGCCGTCTTACCAATCTTCTGCTGAGGACCTCTGGATTACGTTGTCGCTTAAAGATAAGTGCAATAGGCCGATCAAAGTCCACTTATGCGTATTATATTTATGCAAACAGAACACTGGTAATACGTTTTCGCAGCAGTTAACTAATTTTTTATCCTGTTTAAGTAGTGCCTTGCTGAATTCCCCTAGTGATAGATACCTATTAATTGGCGACTTTAACATGAGCAGTATTGTTTGGACGCCTCGGCATTCGGCAATGGTTCCATCTGGTTACACAAGCGGTGATGAGTGCAGTTTTATTGATGAATTACAGACGCTTAATCTCAGGCAATATAACGGGATTTTAAATCAGTATGGTAAGTTGTTGGACCTTGTTATATGCAATGACGATGTATGTGTTAACGAATGTACCAATCCTCTAGTGCCTATTGACCCGTATCATATACCCTTGTTAGTTACTATACAATTTTCGACATTTGAGTCTTTAAAATCAGCACCCCAGGTTAAATACTTTTACAATAAAGGTGACTATATTTCTATTAATACGGAGTTGTCGGCTATAAATTGGGAGCAGGAATTTTCTCATCGCACGCTAGATCAATCGCTTGAATTTTTTTATGAGAATTTCAGACTCCTAAGAGACAGATTTGTACCACATAAGAAGTTTAAAACGAATTCTTATCCAATCTGGTTTTCACCTTCATTGAAACGGACTTTAAAAGAAAAGCATAAATATTTTAATAAATACAAAATTTACAAGAATAAATCTGACCTAATCTCATATACCGTATTAAGGGACCGAGTAAAGAAATTGGAACAGGAATGTTTTGACGCACATATGGATCGTGTTGAAAATAATATTGCGAGGAATCCTAAACAGTTTTGGTCGTTTATTAAGTCGCGATCAACCTCTCATGGTTTACCTAGTAGCCTTAATATGGTAGTAAGTTAGTGAATACAGGGCCTGATATCTGCAACGCTTTCTCGGACTATTTTTTAACAACCTTTTCAACGGCGAATACCATTAGCAACCCTTCATCTAATTCGTGTACTGACTCCACAGCCCATTTAAATACCATTGAGGTTGATCCAGGCGCTGTCACAAACATTCTACTTAAACTTGATCCTGCCAAGTCCGCCGGTCCTGATGGACTACCGGCCCTCTTCTTGATTAACTGCGCTAAAAGCTTAGTCCATCCGATTGTCCTGCTGTTCAGGCGCTCATTCTCTGAGTGCACCATACCATCCATGTGGAAATCTGCTTTTATAACTCCGGTACATAAAAAGGGACCTAAAAACGACGTTACAAACTATAGACCTATTTCTAAATTATGTATACTGTCGAAAGTACTTGAAAAATTGGTGTATAATCAAGTTTATAATGCTTTCAGAAACTCATTTAGTCCTAATCAACATGGTTTCCTGCAACGCAGGTCCACGGTATCCAATCTACTGTTATTGAATGAATATGTTACTGAAGCAATGGATAAAGGCCATCAGGTTGATGTTATCTACACTGATTATAGCAAGGCTTTCGATAGAATTGACCATGGCCTTCTGATATCAAAGTTGAACAACATAGGAATACATGGGGACTTGCTGAGATGGTTTTCGTCTTATATAGATAACAGGTCTCAGGCTGTTGTTATAAATAATTACATGTCTGGGTGGGTTACAGTCCCGAGCGGCGTCCCTCAGGGGTCTCTGCTAGGGCCTTTGCTATTCAACGTGTTCGTCAACGACATCAGTGAATGCTTCATCTACTCAAAGCTTCTCTGTTTCGCTGACGACATGAAAATATTTCTTAAGATCAAATCTGCGCTTGACGCCACACTAGTACAATCCGATCTCACACGTCTGGATGAGTACTGTCGTGTAAATAGGTTAGACTTGAACCCATCTAAATGCTATACAATAACTTTCTCGCGCCAGCGCAATTTAATTCCTACCGTATATGCATTAAAAGACCAAGTACTCCAAACAGTACCGCATATGAGGGACCTAGGTGTTATACACGATTCCAAACTTATCTTTGATAAACATGTAGATAATATCATCAGTAATGCCTCCAAGGCTCTAGGCTTCATTATGCGTAATTCTACTCATTTTACACAAGCAAAAACCCTTAAAGTATTATACTGCTCATACGTCAGAAGTAAATTGGAGTATGCTTCACAAATCTGGAACCCCTGCTATGCTACGTATATTGATAGAATTGAACGCATTCAGAAAAAATTCATTAAGTACCTATGTTTTAAGATCAAATGCCCTTATAGCACATCGAATTACATCAATATATGTAAAAGACACCACCTTATTCCATTACAGAAACGTCGTGAAATAGCCGATATTACATACATTTTAAATATCACAAACGGTGCCATTGATTGTCCTGAACTGCTTAGTGACCTTTCATTTAATGTCCCATCTAGGTCTAAAAGGCATCATCCCCCTATTTCTGCCAAACTTGCATCTTCCAACTACAGGAAAAACAGCTTCATGATACGTGCCAGTCGAAGCGTAAATAATTTGACAAAACAGGTGGACATTGATATATTTAATTGTAGCATTCCTTCTGTGAGGCGAAGTCTTGTCGAGCGTAGTTTCGTTTGAGCATGCTACCTTTTTGTAACATCATGAATTTCATAGTAATATTCTTTATCCTAGTGTTAATTATAAGTATTTTTTTTAACTGTAATAAGTATTGTTCTTAACTGTAAGTGTTATGTCTGAGTGTCGCACATAGTTTTGGTTTATTCTTGCTATACTGGTGACTATACGTGAGATCCTGTAATTGGCGTCACTGTTTTCTAAACAAACGTTCATACTATTGTAAAGCTGTTGGTTCTCCTAAAATAAATAAATAAATAAATAAATAAATAAATTTAGTTCACTAGTGCACTACTGTTTCTATCTAAGCGTTGCTCCCGTTTCGTTCTGTACTGTTCCGCTCTGTCCGGTTTCATATCGGATGTCGGTCGGCGGTTGATCGGACTTGATCGGTTAATGTACTAAACGTACTAAAGAGCGGAAACAAAACGGAATAGTTCGTTCTAGTACAGTGAGCGGAATTTATTATTTTTAGTACCTGTCAAGTGTTTGTTCGGGTATGAGCTGCGGGAGTAACACTCGCTACTAGGGTTGCCAGATTGAATTACCCTATTATCGGGAGCAGGAAACAATATGTCGGGATTTTGAGACTTTGGTTGGGAGATGCCCCGCGCGCTCTACGCGCGAGCTTTTTTTTTAACCTGACATAGCAGAAATTTTCGCTGGCAGGACCACCTTGAGTGGACTAAGTTTTAAAATGAAGTCGTTTGTCGGGAGCTTTTCTTCTTTGTCTTGAGTCGAGAGGACATACAAAAAATCGGGAGAATCCCGCCAATTCCCGACCATCTGGCAACCCTACTCGCTACTTCTGGCCACGTTTAGTGGCCCAATGTACGGCCGCTCTTAACGCTTTTAAATTACGCCCATGTTTATTACATGCGCTTAATTATAATTATACTCGTAAATGTAAATCAGTCACGCAAATAATAGACGTTGAATTGCTAAAACCTATTCCGCGTAAACCTGAAACGCAAGTCAGCTCAATCTTTTCAAAACTACCGTTTTGAAAATGCTATCAGTGGCTTACATCGATAGCCATCTTTAGTATGCAATTACCATATTGTTTCCACGCCGTTGATTTGCTTTGCCGCGATAGCATTCAGAAGTCGTTCTCGAAACAATCGATACCGCCGCGATAAGTTATCGTCAGTTAATCTACCGTGATAAGAGTCAAAGCCACAGTTGAGGCCGCGAGGAGGGCGCGTCAACAGGCTCGAGTGTCTTGGAGACGGGACTCAGGATAGCGGTGCGTCAAGATGGCGCGTATGTACCACACGTTTACCCGGCACCAGTGGGAGGCGGTGATGACCGTGAGTGATTTTAGTGGCAAATAAAGTTGCTTAGACACGTATTTTGATCAGTTCCATCATACAATGACCACAGTAGGGTCTTTACGAGTTGAAAGTAAAACCATATACTCAGGTCTACGGTGCCTTGAAGCAGTGCATCAAACATCTAAGTTAACGTGAAAAGAGATACGGCCGTGTATGTCGCAAAAAACGTCAATTTCGACACTCTCAAGGAAACCAAAATTCAAAGGTACATGCCGTTGCCTATGAAATTCCTTTTAATAAAGTGTCTTATACTACAAGTATAGGGAAGAATCTGCAAACTATACATTTTTAATTAAATCATTAAATAATAGACTATCTATACTAAGGGAATCAAAATTTACTGAGGAAATAAAAATTTATAGGATAGGTACTTTAATATGTGTACCTACAAATTAGTACGGAACCCTCGGTAGGCGAGTCCGACTCGCACTTGCCCGGTTTTTTCGTTTATGAATCATTCTCTGCTAATCTAATTCTTCTGTCAACAAATAAGGTAAACTTAACATTAAAGATGGCGGCTACTCGGACAGCGTCGAGCACTTGGACGTTTACCTTACTGTGCGGAGCACTTTGGTTTTCAGGTCCGTCGAGTTATTTTTATAGAATTAAAACGAAAAAATACTTTGTACTTAGCAGTGTGTATTTACGGGAAGATGGCGCACACAATTTTTGCCATATTAACATTAAGTTTCAATTTACATTTAATGTTGCCAATACGTCCTAGGGTTTGTTCTTAACATTCAATATGACAATTACTGGGACAGTGTCAAGCACACGAACGTCTTCCTTAGAACTCGAAAAATGCTACACATTTACCAAAACCGACATGTTAGTGTGGTGGAATCTACCAAAGAGGAATTGCCAATTTTGTGAACTGTGCCAGGAGTGACTCCCTCTGCGATTTCGCCGCGAGGCTACTAGTATCAAATTTTGCCTCTCTAGATATAGAGAGAGACGATGCGGTGCGATCGTCTCTCTATATCTGCGGATGCGGTGCGGTGCGTTACGTCCGGTGGTTGGTGTAGTTTGTAGCGTAACACGCAAACTCACCTCGCTCCCTGGACCGGGACAAGGTGACCTGGTTCGACCCCAGGTATCCCCGGCACCCACCCAGTCCGACCCCTCGACTGATTCGACCCCAGGGAACGACACGGCCGACCACCCGGTCCGACAATCGCTATGCCCATAAAGGTTGCGAGTTTGTCAGATTCTAAAAAAATAAATAAAAAACCTCGCTCCCTTTTATAAGCCATGCCACCTAATGTAAAGACGAGCCATAATAAACTGTATACTCGAGAAAGCACATCTTTCAATCTCCACATCACATCGGACTCGAACGTCGGTTTTGTCAGAAAGAGAAACTTCTGTACATAATACTATTACTATTAGGTACTTGTTCTGTGACCCTAGCGATAATGGTGAAGCAGTGTAATTGTGACGCACTGACGATGTTTTTGACACGATAATATTATGATGACACTGATAAACTATTATCATAACATGATCACATTAAATGTCACAGGTGTGTAATAAAACCATCGTTTCTCATGTAAATGTAAACTTCAAACGAGTACATTTAATTAACAACTACCCGAACCCGAGTTACCGTACAAAATACTAAATCGATGAGAGGTTCAACGTCCGTTAGAGAGTTCTCATGTCGTTCCGCGCAGACAACATGTAGGTATCAAGCTACAAACTACAAGTAGAAGCGAATGATGTACCTCTTTGTTTGTATGGAAATCCGATCGATCAAATTATCAGGTCTCTTAATCCAGCATTGGCAGAGTTCCTTACCCCACATTCTTCATTCCAGCAAATGTCAGCGCAGCTGGGCCGCGACCGCGAGCGCGAGCGAGACGACGCATCCTCCACCGGCTCCGAGCGCCTCTACGAGCAGGACATCGCCATCCTCAACCGCTGCTTCGACGACATAGAGAAGTTCATCGCGCGGCTGCAACACGCCGCCGCCGCCGGCCGGGAGCTCGAGCGCCGGCGGCGGCAGCGCGGAGGCAGCGCCGGCAAACGGAACACCGGTGACGGGATGCTGGCATTACGGACCCGCCCCCCACATGAACGCGACTTCGTCGACGTCCTACAGAAGTTCAAGCTGTCCTTCAATCTCCTCGCGCGGCTCCGCGCGCACATCCACGACCCTAACGCCCCGGAGCTGGTGCACTTCCTGTTCACGCCGTTAGCGCTGATAGTGGACGCGGCGCAGGACGCGGAGGGGGCGCCCCCCGCGGGCGGGCCGGGCGCCGGGCCGCTCCCGGCGCGAGTTGTGCAGCCGTTGCTGACGCGGGATGCGCTCAATTTGCTGGCCAACTGCGTCACCAGTAAGGAGACGGAGCTGTGGCACTCGCTTGGGGACGCTTGGCTCATTCCCAGGTTAGTATATTTATTTACCACCCATACTATTACTTCTTCTCAGTATCACTACAGGGTCCACTATTTATTTATGTATTTAAACTTTATCGTTTTTTTTGGTGGTCGGTGGTCGGCCGTGGCGTTCCCTAGGGTCGAACCTGGTCGCTAGCCGGCCCAGCCTGAGTAGATCGGATTAGGTGGGGGGGGGGGGGGGGGGGGGCAGGCACCCCATCCGGGGGTCGAACCAGGTCGCTTGTCCCGGTCCACCTCGTTAGGTTCGGACTAGGTGGGGGCCTGAATGCCTGGGGTCGAACCAGGGCCACCTTGACTTTTCGCTGATTGCTCAAAGTGAGCAGCGGACCAGCGGGAAGGATGAAGCGGATCAACCTGTCCTAGCCTTGCCAGTTCGCTAAACCTAGCCCAGCTAAGAAGACTCCGGCAAGAAACTTAGCTGAGCCCGAGCAAGGTCGGAGTGAAACTTTATGGTACAAACGGCGAACGTAATGCCATAACACTTTCTCTACTAGTTAACCTTTAGGTACAACAGATAACTTAATGTGGGCGGAGCAACTTATGTTCTATAAATATAATACAATACCATTATATACATTACGCTGTATTGTTGTGCTTCATTATAAAGCCACGAGCAACCTTACCAACTAGCTCTACAAACAAATTGTTAATGGTACAGTTAGGAAGCCTTTATTTGGTGGTTACCTAAGCAGACTGATTTCACTCGTTCTCGACCACGCACAACGGGCGCGCTATTTATTGGCTTCCTGGGGAATTGGAAGATTATAAATGGGTATCATTTAATCGATCAGCAAAATATTCATATTTTGGTCAGCAGAAATATGTATTTGGTCAGCCAAAATAGCTAGTTGGTAAGCAACTTATGGTTAGCAAACATTTATAAATCAGGCTGCAATTAATGATATACTGATCTGCTCTAAATTATTTTGGTCAGCAAATTAAATATTTGAGCTGCATTAAGCGATCTACGGTTAATCAAATTTTGGTAAGCAATCAGTAGGTAAGCAAAATATTTCATTTTGTTCATCAAAAAAAAGGGGGCAATAGAACCTAACTGGGCGCAACTATTCTGCCGCCAATCGTGTGCGCATTTTGTCATTCGGTAATTGTCAGCTGTCAAGTAGCAGGCATGTCACTGTGATATATACAGGGTGTCACTGTGATATATACAGGGTGTTACTGTGATATATACAGGGTGTCACTGTGTTATATACAGGGTGTAACTGTGATAGATACAGGATGTAATTGTGATATATACAGGGTGTCACTGTGATAGATACAGAGTGATACTGTGATATATACAGGGTGTCACTGTGATAGATACAGGATGTCACTGTGATATATACAGGGTGTCACTGTGATATATACATAGTGTCACTGTGTTATATACAGGGTGTCACTGTAATATATACAGGGTGTCACTGTGATGGGCTCATATAAAATAGGTATTTCGATTTTTTATACATCTCATAATGTTTAGAAGTTATATTATTTATTCACAACGTGTATCGTTTCGTTTTTAGGGTCATCAAAAAAAAAATAACCCTAACCTACCTATTATTGGGAGCCGTTTCGTTTTTAGGGTCATCAAAATAAATAACCCTAACCTACCTATTTTTGGGAGTCATTTCGTTTTTAAGGCCATTAAAAAAATAACCCTAACCTACCTATTTTTGGGAGCCGTTTCGTTTTTAAGGCCATTAAAAAAAATAACCCTAACCTACCTATTTTTGGGAGCCGTTTCGTTTTTAGGGTCATCAAAAAAAATAACCCTAACCTACCTATTTTTGGGAGTCATTTCGTTTTTAAGGCCATTAAAAAAATAACCCTAACCTACCTATTTTTGGGAGCCGTTTCGTTTTTAAGGCCATTAAAAAAAATAACCCTAACCTACCTATTTTTGGGAGCCGTTTCGTTTTTAGGGTCATCAAAAAAAATAACCCTAACCTACCTATTTTTGGGAGCCGTTACGTTTTCAGGGCCATTAAAAAAAATAACCCTAACCTACCTATTTTTGGGAGCTGTTTCGTTTTTAGGGTCATCAAAAAAAAATAACCCTAACCTACCTATTTTGGGAGCCGTTTCGTTTTTTGGGTCATCAAAAAAAATAACCCTAACCTACCTATTTTTGGGAGCCGTTTCGTTTTAGGGTCATCAAAAAAAAAACCCTAACCTACCTATTTTTGGGAGCTGTTTCGTTTTTAGAGTGACACCCTGTATACATTACAGTGACACCCTGTATATAACACAGTGACACCCTGTATATATCACAGTGACATCCTGTATCTATCACAGTGACACTCTGTATATAACACAGTAACACCCTGTATATATCACAGTGACACCCAGTATATATACAGTGACACCCTGTATATCTCAATTAAACTGCTTACAGACATGTTTTCTCTGCTGACAGTGACATCCTGTATCTATCACAGTGACACCCTGTATATAACACAATGGCACCCTGTATATATCACAATGACATTCTGTATATATCACAGAAACATCCTGTATACATTACAGTGACACCCTGTTGTATATAACACAGTGACACCCTGTATATATCACAGTGACATCCTGTATCTATCACAGTGACACCCTGTATACATTACAGTGACACCCAGTATATATCACAGTGACACCCTGTATATCTCAATTAAACTCTCTGCTGACCAATTGTAAAATCTTGCTACCCAAGTAATTATTTTGCATCTCGACTGTTTATTAGGCAGCCAAATGATAAAAAAAGCAGATTAATATTGGTTAAAATGTTAACCGTTTTTAAACTGTTTGCTGAACAAGAGTTGCCGCCCGATTTTATTTATTGCCAGCCAAATCTTTGTATGCTGCCCAAATGATTTAACTGCTTATTTTTTTTTGCGGATCAATTTTAATAACGGCTGACCAAAAATTTACTTTCCATTATAAATTATGTTTTAGGGTTATTCTTACTTTTATGAAACATAGTATTGTTATGATTTTGGAATAAAATTACACTGATGTTAGTAATGTAATGGGAATACATGTTTTTTTTTGGGTAAGTGCTCGTGGACAGTGAAATATCTGGTATATATTATCTTATGTGTACAGTCGAGTTCATCATTATCTGAGCAAAAAACGGATCAAAAATATCTGATCTAGTTCTTATGCTTCTGACAATAGGGTCTTGTACAGATATTTATGGTCTAATCTTTGCTCAAATAATGATGAACTCGACTGTACTCTAAATTCTAAATCTAATACATCAAATTTACATAGCTGACAGAAAACCGATTCATTTGAAACGACTTCATACAGAATTGTTTTTGTTATTAACGTAACAAAATATATGGAATGCCGGCTTACTTATACTATACATGATAAATGTGTAGCTATATTTAGATATAATCTGTAGATTACGAGAGGACCCATTAGCCACGATGATAGCCACCAAATGATACTAAATCCATTACCCACAGATAAGTGGCGGAAATCGCGGATAATCTCACAAAAATATTTACGTTTTATTACCCATAAACTTCCATATACTGTTCGATATGTAT
Source organism: Eudemis profundana (assembly GCA_947034925.1). Lineage (NCBI taxonomy): Eukaryota > Metazoa > Arthropoda > Insecta > Lepidoptera > Tortricidae > Eudemis > Eudemis profundana. Next base: position 14,089,513 of record OX344818.1, read on the forward strand.
GGAAATTAGCTTCCATTCGTCGTCATTTCATCGACTGCTTAATGTAGATTTCTCCCAAAGACCCGCAATGAACGGTCATCGCTTAAACTTCCGCAACGAACAGCCATCATCGCTTCAACTTTGACGAACCACAACATTGCGAACTGTTATTAGGGCCAACATTATTTTTAGTCCCTGTATGCTTTAACCTGTACTGTCCTCCGTAAATCCGTATGTGTGGTTGCAGAGAGCAGTGGAAGACGAGTATCCCGCCCTACCAGCCCGTGTTCATGGACGGGTGGTCGCCGGACTACCAGGTCGACGATCAACCACTACGCAGGTACCAGCGAATCTACCTCTATAATTTGTTTTAACCACTACGTAGGTGCTACGCACTCGCTAGCAAATCCGAACCACGATCATCCGAACGCTCAATTAACCTAATAACAAGGACCATTAAAAATAAGGGTTCCTTTTTTACCAGTTTGGTACGGAACCCTAAAAGAGGACTGTAATTCTTCATACAAAAAGCGTGACACAGTATTTTAATGTTAGAATTTATTTATTATTAGCTGTTTACGAACTAATTGTTACTGTACTATGTGTCGTTGTTCAATTATAACATCGTTAAATGTTCAGTTTTTTAGCGCCATCTAGTTTTTGCCTGGAAATCCCCTTGCGGTCGGGGTACGATCCAAAGTATGGAGAATGACAGTCCTCTAATGGTCCTTGCTAATAATGACTTAGTTTATTGAACGTTGGCGCAAAAGATGTATTGTCGCTTGCTACTCTTTATTGTTGCTTTTCGCGAATTACCGTTAGTCAATTAAAAATTAACGATTTTATAAAAAATATATATATAAAAAGCATTTGACCTTTTTCAGGTGTTTGAAATACAATATGTATGTCAAAATTTAATACAATATATGTATGTACTGTTTTGATGTAAAAGGGTGTTTTTGATCTTGTCCCAAGAGCCCATGTTTCGATTATCCGAACTAATCTTGGTCCCAATGAGTTCGGATAATTGAGGTTCTGTTCTTTTCGTTATACTGTACGATTTTGTCGTAGCGTTATGCAATGCTATGTTATATGTGCTTCATTGTGTCGTCATGTGTGTTGTGTGTTAGATCGTCCCCGCGGCGGGTGTCGGCGGCGGGGGGCGAGGCGGGGGCCGCGGGCGCGGCGGAGTACTACGAGCGGGACGATCCCTCGCTCTACGGCGAGAGGGAACACTACCCGCCGTATGCCAGGTAGGGGCCGCTTATGTGTAACGTACTATCGCCCAACGGTACGGGTACCCACCTCTAGAATCATTTTCTAATGCACTTCACAACGGTCGCTTTTTACATCATCCACCAATAGGAACGGCCAGTGAATCCGAAACCGAATTTCGCCTTTGGTCTTAGTGTCGGCCGAAACTGATACCGAAACTTCCATATAAGATAATGTTGTCGTGGGAATAATTTATGCAAAAATGCTATGAATATGAATACTAATTTCTACCCTCCTAGGTAGCCTTATTAGGGTAGGAATTAGAGGGAAGACACAGACAGTGTCTTTATGGAGTGCCACTAAATTCCAGTATTCATTGATTCACTGTGTCGTGTCTGACTGTGTGTTAATTTATGCGTCTGCGCAGGTCGCCGGCGCCGCGTCGCGACGACTCCGGCTCGGCGGCGTCCTCGCCCGACCGGGAGCCCTATCGTCCTGAAGATGAAGGTTAGTAACATCTGTACTTATTCTTTACTAGAACTCGTATGGGAGAGTAGAGATTGTCATGACTTTTGTCACCGTCGTGGGCAAGGACCTTAAAATAAATAGCCTCGTTAAGAAAAAAATTAAACACCTCTAGTGGGCTGGGTCGCTTAACGCTGGTTGGTCAGGTCAATGAATACCCAGAAGATTCCTCCTCACCAAAATGTAATTTTTGGTTGCTTTGTAGAACTTGACAGGTTTGCTTCGCTTTACACAGTAGCAAAACTGCCATTCTAATGTCAATGAAATTTTTAACGAATAAGCGATTGAGGAATCGCTTAAAATACTGTCCTATATCCAGGTATTGAATAACCACATTTTTACTAAAAAAAACCCGACCGCGGTGCACTTTGAAACTGCATAAAATCCGCCATTTTGTTTATTTTAACGAACTTCATACCCAGTGACACTCGCACCATCAAGACGAATCTAATGATGTGTCATTTATCAAAATCGGATGTGCCGTTGAGTAGTTACGAGCGGACACAGGAACGGACATACATATATACATACTTACATACATACAGGTCAAACACATAACCCTCCTTTGGGCTTCGCCGCAGTCGGGTAAAAAAGAAAAAGGAATACTTCATCATTCGGTCATTTTCCGAAGCGATTCTACAAGCACTTTGCCTTGAGCAGCGGCGGACTAACTAAGATTCGCCCCGGTCCACCAGCTTAGGAGAGCCTTCAAATCACGCCAAAAATAAATGGTTTGATTCATACTAACATCTGTAAGGGCTATGCTCGGGTTTTGTCTGCGAGATCGAATCAGAAATTAGGAGATTCGTAGACGAACCAAGATCACCGACATAGCAAACCGGGTAAGCAAACTGAAGTGGCAATGGGCAGGGCACATAACTCGAAGAACCGATGGCCGTTGGGGCAGAAAGGTACTCAAGTGGAGATCACGTATTGGCAAGCGCAGTGTGGGATGGCCACCTGCAAGGTAGTAGGATACTACCAATGGGGTCCATCATCCGATTTATGGAGATGGTGGAACAGGCCATGGCGTAGATGCGGTAAGGGGTAATTACACAAAAGATCCCATTGCGTCGAAGTGTATCCGCAAGGACCCCTATTACCAAGATAAGATAAGATAAGGTAGTAGAATGATCTGGTTAGGGTTGCAGTGACTCGCTGGATGCGGGTCGCTTGTCGCTTCTATCCGGCCCATGTGGAAATCTATTGAGGACGCCTGTGTCCAGCAGTGGACGTCCTATGGCTGAAAAGATGATGATGAACATCTGTAAACAGTTTCTAATTCTCTTTATGCCACACGGCCATAAAGTGACTTTTTCCGGCCAAGTGTAGACATAAAATGATGTACACAACACGGGAGGTAATAAAGAAAGCCCTCGATCGCATATTTACGTCCCTCGCTTGCAGCTCGGGCCGCAAACTTCTGCGATCTCGGCCTTTCTTTGTATTACCACCCTAGTTATGTAATCTTCTATTCCTTGATTGCAGACGACCTGGGCGAGGCTTGGGCGCGCGGCGTGGCGGCGCGCGGCGGGCGCGTGGTGCGCGTCACGTACCCGCGCACCGCCAACAACGACAAGGAGCTCAGCGTCGTGCGCGGAGAGTACCTCGAGGTGAGCCACCGGGGCTGAGCGTCAGAGCCCTGCCCCACTTAGGATTGCCAGATAGTCGGGATTTGGCGGGATTCTTCCGCATTTTTGTATGTCCTCCCGACTCCCGACAAAATAAATCCCCCGAAAAACTACTTAATTTTATAAAGCAATAATTTTAAGTTCCGAATTTTCGTCAAGCGAAACGTTGCCGCTCCTCCTCGGAGCGGCATCGGTTCGCAACAACAAAACTCGTTCGACAACAACAAAAACCATTTTGGTTTTTTTTGTTAGTTCCTATTTATTTACTTATATAGACATTTCTATCGGCAGCGGACGATGTAACAATAATGTTAAATGTTGTTGTTTTTAATATATTTACTTTAATTTGATTTTATTTCTGATTCTCCAGACCAAAATCCGAAAATCATAGTTACCTAGGTAGTCATTCGATCTGGCAACCTTAACCCCACTAGGATGCCATGGCGACGTCGTAGGCTACGTATCCCGCACAAAAAGATGGTAGCCAAACGTCGCCAATGAGTTCGCTGTCATACATTTCAATACGAAACGAATTATCTGGCTACGACACTTGGCGACGTCGCTATGGTGTCCCGGTGAGGCAGCGCACTTAGAGCGGCCGCACATTGGGCGACTAGTGGCGGCCACTAAACGCGACCCTAAGTGGCTTAGAGCGGCCCCAATGCGGCCACTCGAACGCCCGGTGTGCGCCGATGGCATACAAAATGTATGAAATAGCACGCCCGCAAGCGATGGCCGCTACCAGTGGCCCAATGTGCAGGCAGAGCCTTAGACACCATGTCCTATTTACTTCGTTTTTTCCTACACTTCGTTACTGTGGTTAGTACAGCAGCGTCATTTCTTACGAACCGTTGTTACTAATTATATTAGTGACGAAAAAGCTGTGAATTAGCCTACGAACCAGGGCCTCCTTTCACGAAGCTACAAGTTACAATTTTACAAGTCTACACTTGCAACATTGGTCAAATACAGCAACGCCATTGGTTGATTTAGCCAATGTAGCTTCGTGAAACGGGGCCCAGTTGGTTTATTTAACACACAGAGAACCTTTTTTGCAATCTTTTTGTGAATTCGTTGAGGTTAAAACCTTGATTCAAAACTGGATATCCTGTAAAATGCCCTATTGTTGGGAGCCAAAATAAAACCCTCATCAATGCGCAGGTGTTGGACGACTCGCGCAAGTGGTGGCGCGCGCGCAACCGGCGCGGCGTGACGGCGCACGTGCCGCACACCATCGTGGCGCCCGCCGCCGCCGAGCCCGACCCGCTGCTCTACCCCAACCCCATCTACACACACTACCAGGTAACTTTATCACTCGTCATCATCATCTACACACACTACCAGGTAACTTTATCACTCGTCATCATCATCTACACACACTACCAGGTAACTTTATCACTCGTCATCATCATCTACACACACTACCAGGTAACTTTATCACTCGTCATCATCATCTACACACACTACCAGGTAACTTTATCACTCGTCATCATCATCTACACACACTACCAGGTAACTTTATCACTCGTCATCATCATCTACACACAATACCAGGTGTTGGCGCAACATAAAAGCGTACGTGCATCTATTTACCGGTTCTACGGTGACGTCACGGATACGTTACGCCCCCGCTCCGAGCGCTTCAGACTGCATCTCACATTCGTAGCGGCAACACATATTTTTACATAATTATTTTACCTAAACCTGTTCTAAACATCATTAAAAGAAGATTTGTATTATCCTGGAGTTACTTCATTGATGGTACCGTGATTCCTGGTCAGAAGCAGCTTAAATTGAGGAGTACACCAAACATATTGGCGACCGTGACAGGACCAAAATATGTGTTGCCGCTACGAATGTGAGATGCAGTCTGAAGCGCTCGAAGCGGGGGCGTGACGTATCCGTGACGTCACCGTAGAACCGGTAAATAGTTGCACGTATGCTTTTATGTTGCACCAACACCAGGTATATCAACTCTATCTACACAGACTATCAGGTAACTTCATCATTCGTCATCGTTATCGGGTGCTAATTAAACAGACTTCTTTTTAATAGCATTATTCGCCTCTAAAAATCTACATTGCCATCTAAATTACTAAGTCAGCCACAATTACCGAGCGTCTGAATTATACTATCTTAGCCACTACTTATCTTCTATGTAGGCCACTCTAAATACAACTCAGCATGGTGGTTATTTTTTAGCATCTAAACTTGTAACATGCATTCAAGCAGTAGACATCTAAAATCTTAATATATGCCATCAAAAAAGATATGCTATTAGCTTCTAATTTTTTAACTCAGTACGCTTAAAATATAACTCAACCCACATTAATTAATCGTCAAAATTTAGCTAAAATTGTCATCTAATAGTAAATTTTGGCCACTAATATTACCTAGAAACTGTTGAGGAGAGACATAAAATTAGTCCATTACACAACTAGGGTAGTAATACAAAGAAAGGCCGAGATCGCAGAAGTGTGCGGCCCGTGCTGCAAGCGAGGGACGTAAATATGCGATCAAGGGCTTTCTTTGCGTGCGGAAAAAGTCACTTTATTGCCAGGTGTGGCATAAAGTAATTTAAAAAATTAAACCGTCTCCAAAAAAGGTTAACATAAAAGTTTTATGGTAACTTCTTTTTTGAGGTCGGTGCCAGCCTTAGTTTTAAAGAAATATTTACATGAGTACATTATGTAATGTATGTACTAAGGCTGGCACCGACCTCTAGAAAAGTTACCATAAAACTTTTATTTTAACCTTTTTTGAAGTCGGTTTAATTTTTTAAATTACTTTATGCCACACCTGGCAATAAAGTGACTTTTTCCGCACGCTGCGCGTACGGAAAAAGCCGCTTTCTGGCCGCCTTTTTCGTTCAGCCTATTTAAGTTTTTTGTTAAAGTCATTTCCCCCAACGGCCCCTTTGTTATAAACCAACCAAATTTCTAGCACTTGTAAAATTTTCGACGAATGACTTTAAATCGGAGCGCATAACACATCCGCACACCACAGTTTTCTGGTAGCAGCTCGTTTTTAATGTCAATAGTGACTTTCCGTATCTCCGGCGCTGCGGGAACAGCAGCCCTTCCGCCCTTGCATGACGGCGCACGGTCACTTCGCTCGGCTCCGCAGCTTCGGCTTGTTGGTCGCCTTCGGCGACCAGCCTCAGCCGCTCGCCTCACTCGTTCCCGCGCTTCGTCATGGCGGGCGAGAGCTGCTCTCCCTCCACGCCTCCGGCTTTACAAAAACACTCTAGGGCGCGCTGTGTCGGCACGCGTCCTAACCAGCGAGAGCCCTAGATTCGGATTTTCGCAGGCTAATATCGTATACATAATATTCCATCATTGAAAATTTTACATTTTACAATCCGTAATTTATCTTGGTAATTATAAAATTTAGAGAAAAATTACCCATACAAAACACGCTTATTTTAGAGAAAAAAAAATTAGTTAAAATGATATTCGGCTATATAATGATTAGTTAAAATAAGAATCGACAAAGTGAGTTTTAGATAAAATAATATTCGACAAAACAAGAGTTATGCAAATTATAATTTAGGTAAAACGAGTTTCGACAAAACAATAATTATGAAAAATGAATTTATACATATTGACTTTAGACAAAAAATTCATTATAGTAAAAGTTGTTACACAAACTGAAATTAGACAAAAAAAATTTAGACAAGTCAAGGGAATACCTAGAAAAGCATTACAGCGCCCCCCAATCTAAATCCTATTCTCTTTCCGCACAGAGTCTAACGAAATTTTGTATGTGGAAATGGTAAAAAAGCTTCCTAACCCAAAACCTCGTACAATTTCGTACGAGCCTAATAGTGTCCTCGTACCTCGTACAGCAGACCACAAATCTCGTATTTGTACAAGGAACCTCGTACGTCTGGCAACCCTGGTGACTAACTCGTCGGTACATGAATGGCGCTCTCTGATTGGTGCAAATGGCCGGTCACTGTCGTCTCGCGCACTCGCGCCAAATTTTGAAGTGGCTATTTTCTCGATAACAGAATATGATGTATTATTTTACATGCTAAGTTATAATAAATGATGTTGTCAATGGAAGCTTGAATTATATTTTTTTGAGGACTTTGTGTTGAAGCCGTAAAACGTAAAATGGTGATGAAATGTAAAATCCATGGCTGAGTTAGTAAATTAGGTGGCAATATATAAACAAGAAGGCAAGTTAAGATAATTGTTGATCTTTGTTTGACGCTTTCTAAAGAATATTTAGTTGGCGTTGTAAAAGAGACGAATTAATTTATTAGAGGCTATCTCATTTTCCCGTTGCTTAGTTATAAAATGAGAAGTTTGAGCACGTGGCCAAGAAATAAATCTGCGGCTTGACTTATAATTTCCCATCGTTATCTACATCGCTATCTGAATGCGTACTTCATATCCTTTGTGTTTGTGTTGCAGGAGGGCAGCGGTCGGGGCTCCGGCGGCAGCAGTCCGACGAGTCCCGCCGGTAGGGGCGCGGGCACCCCGGGGGCGCGGGGCGGGGGCGGGGGCGCGAGCGCGGGGGCGTCGGCCGCGGGGGGCGACGCCGCCGCCGCCGACTGGGTGCGCCGCGAGCGCCTCGGCAAGAAGGGCGAGTTCCGATACTTCTAGCGCTGTCGACCTTTGATGATAGTAATGTAGGATGCTGCAGCGAAACTGGACATTCATTCCCAAAACACTACATCCACATTCGGTTCTGTCGAATCGGCTTTTGCAAGTTTACTCAAGGACTAACTTAAATTAAAGTTAAGAAAGTACACCCACTGACTATGAATTCGGGTTATTTTCTGTGAACAATTATATAGAAAATGACCTAAATTTATTGTCCGACGGGTTGCCTGGTGAAACCCGATAAGTACCAAAAACATATTTTGTCACTTATCGGGTTTCACCAGGCAACCCTCCCTAAATAAGTTACAGTAATTTTGAAAGACTGGGAATTTGGGGACATTTGTGTTTCCAGTGGCCCGCTTCACGACACTGTAAGCTACAATTTTACAAATGTGAACTAGCAACATTTTTCAATAATAACACCATTAGGTATATGGTTTGACCAATGCAATGCTACTGGTTTTGATTTATAAAATTAAAAACTTGTAGGTTCATGAAACGGCCCATTATGAAGATCTGTGGAAACAGTGTGATGTTTTGGGAAAATTTATATCCACATACACAGTCGGTTGAAATTATGTTAGGGAACGTATTTTTCCCACTCCATCCCTTAGAATGATATATATTTCCCTAATCCTTAGGTGCGTACAGTATCATAAATGATACTACTAAAATGACACAAGTATAAATCAAATTAACGTCAATTTCAGACTTTGTCAAACTCTTCACGAAATCTCAAATTGACATGAACTTTATTTTCACTTGAGACATTTCAGAAATAAAATGCACGGTATCGTATGCATCTAAGGGCTAATCTTGTCATTAAAAAACTGTCGTTCTGAAACGAAAAGGCGTATTTCTCTGTATGTCTCATACTAACGTACGTATACGTCTTTTTGTCTCATTCCGAGTGAAACATACTTTCGCAAGCCTTACCTGTGTATGAACAAGAAATATTAAAATAGTGTACACTTTACACTTTAGGTTAACTATTTCACGTACGTAACTAGACGTATATAGACATTTGCAACACTAGAATGCATTGGCATTCCTTTCTTATTCGGTGCATTAGAGGGAGATAGAGAGTCGTAAGCGATATACATTAAATATTTATATACATTGTTGGTATAGACAGCGGCGCCAGTATCGGAACGCGCCGCCCGCCCATGTGTGTATGCTTATGTCCGTTGTGTGCGTATATGTATGGTCTTACACACTGTATACGTAGTTGTAAATGCAATTCCATCAAAGCAGGGCTCTTTGTAAAGTCACCGTCAATGATATACGATAAAACGGGGTTAATAAAAATGATTGTACTATTCAGTGTGTGTCTATATAGAGGCGTGCACGCCATAAAGAGAAAAGGGTATTGCCTACCCTCTGATTTATTTCCTAATAAGGTTAGGACGGTAGAAATTAGTAAGGTAGGCGGTACCTTAACATGCTACATACCAGTGGCGTGGCGTAATAGTACTTTACACAACTAGGGCGGTAAAACAAAGAAAGGCCGAGATCACAGATGTTTGCGGCCCGAGCTGCAAGCGAGGGACGTAAATATGCCATCGAGGGCTTTCTTTTTTACCTCCCGTGCTGTGTACATCATTTTATGTCTACACTTGACCAGAAAGCGGCCTTTTCCGTACGCGCAGCGTGCGGAAAAAATCACTTTATGGCCAGGTGTGGCATAAAAGATATGCTTGGGCAAGCCGGTGCAGATTTGGCGTACATTTGCTGTGCTGTAGAACAAGGTGGCCAAATGCCTGATATTAGGCAAGCCGGTAGGAATCGAGTTCTTTGAACACCACGCTACTGCTACCTACCCTACTACTATACTATAGCAATCAGGCTGTCGGTTAGTTTTCTGTGTCCCGGTTCGTCGTGTTATTGGCTGTGACTTTACAATATTATTTAATTTTGCATTTTCATTTATTTCTATTGTCACGCTTTGGTGGAATCGCACCTTAAAAATCGTAGAGCGAAACCAAAACTTTCCTTTTAATAAAAGCTAGAGCGTCCATTCCGTACCGCCTTAGGTTAACACGTTCCCTGTCCCGTGCCACATATGGGTCACGACAAGCCTTATCACAAAACCGTAAGGTTTACTATTTAAATTGGGACCGTGAACGTGTTAACCCAGTATTTATCAGATAAGATTAAGGGTAAGGGGAATTTCCACTGACGCGGAGCTCCCTTACTCCCTTCCTCCTACCTCCTCCTTCCTCCTACCTCCTCCTTCCTCCTACCTTCTTCTTCCTCCTACCCCCTCCTTCCTCCTTCCTCCTACCTCCTCTTCCTCCTACCTCCTCCTTCCTCGCCTAGCTAGGCAGGGCGAAGTGGTAAGGACCGTACCGTAAGTTGACCAACCGCACGTTCTACTGACGAGATTGACTGAGGAGATTTCAAGCACTGTGATTGGTCAATTCACTTTTCAAAGTTGAAAATACGTCTATCTCTTAAATTAAAGCGTAAACAGTAGGTTTTGGTTCGTTCTACGAATTCAAGTTCGAGAGTTGAGCCGCCGACCGGCATTCTCTAGACCGTAGCAACGCTGGTTCGTTTCGACAATGCTATAAAAATACCAATCGCTATATGTCTATAATATTTGAAGAGTTCCCTCAATTTCTCCAAGATCCCATCTGCAGACCCTGCTTAGATGACGATGGGATCCTTTGGAAAACGAATTTTTCGTCTTCAAGCAATACATACTTCTCACCAAACTAAAGCGTCGTATGACGTCATGACATCTCAAAATGGCGACTGCCGTTTAGGCGTTGTCAAAGCACTGTCTACTGATGTGCTAACGATAAGTTTCCAAAATGTGGCAAGTTCTCGGTAATTTATCAGAATTTTGTAAAGGGGACGTTCCAAAACCTCTTGTGCAAGTTTCCAGAAATTTCCGAGATTATCCAACATTTTGGAAACTCTTTACAACTTGCACTAGTAACTGTGTCGATGCGAGCCAGCGTGCATATCGTGGTGAAGCTTGTTCTTAGTACATACGTTAGAGTTTTTATACTTCAAGTCAGATTCTATAAGCTGCTATATTTATTACACGAGCGTAGACGAGGGATACAAAGTAAGGCTATAAATGTTAACTAATATATTGTCCGGAGCCCCGGCTAGTACTGCTCCTTGTTTGTAACATTTTTTATATTAAATTTTTTATTGAAACTTGTGTGTGTCTGTTTGTGCTTCGCTCCTTCCCGGTGTCCTGTCCACCCCTAGGCTTATGATGGTTGCTTTCGTCGCGTGGTAAGTAAACGTATGATAAAGGATTACTCTCGCACTTTTCGTGACACATGCTACCATAAGAGACATGCACTCCTACTAAGCGTAGGAGGGAAGAAGTTTGTAGGATAGGTAGATTAAAAACCACCTACCTTACTAATTCTACCCTCCTATCCTTATGAGGGAAGAAATGTGCACGTCACTGGCTACCATCATAGGCCTGCAGAAGGCGCTTGCGTAAAGCTAATGTTACATCGTTGCTTTTCTTTTGTTAGTACAGTCAAGGACCACTAAAACAAGAGGACTGTCATCCAAAGCTGCTCCCCGAATTTACAACGCCATCTATGTATAAGCTTGGTAAAAGAATTATATTATCTACAATTATTAAACTTTGCAAACGTGACACAGTATTTAGCTGTTTACGAACTAATTGTTACTATACTATGTTTCTTTGTTCAATTATAATATCGTTAAATGTTTAGTTTTTCAGCGCCATCTAGTTTTTGCCCGGAAATCCCCTAGCGGTCGGGTTACAATCCAAAGTATGGAGAATGACAGTCCTCTTGTTTTAAATGGTCCTTGGTACAGTTAACTTTCTCATGCCTCTACGCAAGGACTTGACGTTTGGTGTTGCATCTAACTTACATCTAACCTATGATTCTTCAGATCGTGTCCGATACGCAAGAAGTTAGCAATAGGGTAGGTACTTGCGTGAATATAAATAATTTCACGCTAACCAGAAGTCTATAATACATAGTACATTACATAACTAGGGTACAATGAAAGGCCGAGATCGCAGACGTTTGCGGCCCGAGCTGCAAGCGAGGGACGTAAATATGCGATCGAGGGCTTTCTTTGTTACCTCCCGTCTTGTGTACATCATTTTATGTCTACACTTGGCCAGAAAGGGACTTTTTCCGTACGCGCAGTGTGCCACTTTATGGTCAGGAGTGGCATAACAGGATTTAAAAAGCTGTTTTCGAAAATTTGCAAAAATAAACTAAACTTAACCTATGGTACTTATTCATTTAGCGTTTTCAACAATTTTTAAAAGATCTAAAACAAAAAGTAAAAATATGAGTTGACCGCTGTGTATATAAAATGACGTCATATTACTCTTTTTCGTAAAAAGTAAACTTGATTTGATCTGTTAGAAAAGTATTTAGTTACCAACACAAGGACCTTAAAATAACAGCCGGACCAACAAAGAACTGAAGCTATTTTTAGGGTTCCGTACTAAAATGGTAAAAAAGGAACCCTTATGGTGCGACTCTGTCTGTCTGTCCGTCTGTCTGTGCGTCTGTCACAGCAAGATATATTAGGATCTACTGAAGCTATCGATATTTGGAATAGTGTTAAAAACCGCTAACTCGAGCCTATTGGACAGGAAAAAATCTTATACCTTTTTTACTTTTTTTAAAGGGGACCGAAATGGGATGTAGAAAATCAAAAGTAGAGCTATTAGGTAAATCGAGTGGGGTATCAAATGAAAGGGCTTGATTTGTGGATTAAAACACTGCTTTCGTTTTTTTTAATAAGTAGTTTTTGAATTATGACAAAAAACGTTTAAAAAATACCATCCCCCTCCCCTATTATCTTCGAAGTTACTGAACAGAAAAATCTGTAATAATTAACAATTATTAATGTCATCCTAAATATTACAGGAAAATATAACGATTTTCCTAACTTGCACCGTTTTTGAGAAATTTGAAAAATCGTAACTACTAAATTAATCGCCATACAGTTTTTCTTGAACTATTCATGTATCTGTATGTATGCATGTATCTTATGAGTTTGTAGAGAACCCTCGGTGCGCGAGTACTTATTATCGGCGGGTTGTACTTATGAGCCACACGCATAGGTAGCCGGCTTATTAGACATGCTTCAGTTCTTTGTTAGCGAGGCTCCGTCCGGCTATTTATTTTAAGGTCTGCCGGTACAGTACCTACCATGTTTCATATCAGATTAAATATTTAACGGTAATTTTTAAACACTGTTCATCATTTATTTAGCATAACAGAGGATAATATTGTACCATGTTAACTTATTCCGGTACGTTATTACGTGTTAACGACAGCATGACTCATATTTTCGGTTTTAAGATGTTTATCCTTGAATTCGCATGACGAATAACGCACGATTTGCTATTTTAAATGAGACGAGGAAAAGACCAGAGAATAGAACCGGACGTTTTGATATTTTTTTTATTTGCCTGTTTAAAAAGGCCACTTGGGCAATCGAGAGTTGTGGCTCTCTCCGACAACTCTCGATTCACAACTCTTCGACGTTTCAGAGATGAAATTAAATAGTCTGTGTCGAGTCACAGAAACGGCCGACTTCGTCGTTGAAAATGCCGATCAAAATCGGGCAATTATGAGGGCCCTTCGAACCGACGGTTATTTTTTTAGTAGGTACAAAATGGCCGCGATATTTCCGGATCCGCCGGACAACCGGACCGGCCGGACTTTATTAATTCTCCGAGCGTTTCAAACCAGTCCTTATCTAGAGTGTGTGTTCGAGCTACTGAGAGTTGTCTGTTCGCTAGCCCTAGCCTAGCTAAGACTCCGACAAGAAACTTATTAGCTGAGCCCGACCATGTTGGAGTGAAGTTAATCCAGGATATTCGGATTCTGAGGCAAATTGGGCCGCGACCCTTGTGTGCTCATGTCGCAAGGCGGTCGTCCCCGCCGGCGGGGACGACGCTATGTGCGTCGGACTCGGGCCGTCGATATCTCAGCGATGATCCTTTTGAATCCCGCTGAGATATCGTCGTCAGGATCAGAGAGGAAGCTCCGAGTGAACCGGCCCGTAGTGAGGCTAGATCTGCTGACTGGCTTATCATCTGGACCTGGATTACATGGAACATTGTTAGCCATTTTCCTAATAAGTGGATTGCTTTGCTGCGGAGCTGTCCTAAAATAGTGGTTAGAAGCCATGTTGGGTTGTGTAATTTGGGCAACTAGTCTAGGTGAGATGTGCTATTCTCGGAAATGTCCTCAACGCATGGAGCGAGAATGTTTTCGAGAATATTTCCCATACATAACTGAGAACGCTGCCGAGAATACCTGGGAACTACACAACTTTAAGCAGGCAAAGTCGAGTGATAGTGATACGTAATCTGATTATTTTGAGGGAGAACGCTTTGCTTCTGTCCTGTGTGGTTTGTATTGCAGTGCAGTACAGAAATGTGTTGTATTCGTGTTGTGTTGTTGTCGTTGTTGTATTGCATCTGCATGAGTTCAAGCAGGGCAGTACAGAAGTGTGTGTTGCAGAGAAACCGCCGCCGCCCCCGCCGCCAATGCCACCGCCCCCTCCACCCGCGCCCGTCAACACTGACACCATCAAGTGTAAGTAGATCCTTTCTATTATATCCTCTAGAACCTTCTTCCTCGTCCACGTGGTAGTGGTGGTGTCGTTGCCTTAAGCTATCCACTCCACACGGTTTTCCGCCTTCCGGATTGTCGAGGGTTCCATAGATTAAAAATGAAGCGGACTGTATCTATTAATAGGCTGCTTTATTAACCGTCTACTACTACAAACGGAACCCATTCGAACACATATTAAATTTAATATTTCGGTAGTCGTTCCTTAACGGCAAAGAAGGGTGTGGCTGTTGGCGTACAAGACCCAGGTCAGCCTAGAGAGGCCCCAGCGTCCCTTCATATAAGCCCAAAAGTATGGCTTGCCTTCTCAATACTAAGTGCCTCCCTAGGCACCCAACTCCCTCCCTTGGCTCCCTGGGGGCCCTATCCAGGGGTGCCCTGGATCTCTAAATACGGGCCTGATGAGGGCAACACTCGGTCCGTGTGAACGACGTCAGGCCAGTCACCCACCGTCTTCTCTCGCACGTAAATAGATGTGTTTTTTCAACAAATGTAGAATTCTGTGATGGGCCTCCTTCACGGACTCAGGCTATCCACTCGAACTACAACATAGCTTCCTCATAACGCCACCACAACAGACGGACACACGTTTACATTGTAGGGGATTCAGAGCGACCTAAAAAGTAGCGTTCCCGTCTTACCGCACATGGACTTATCTTATACTGAAAACAGCCCGAAACATTAGCCAAAAAACTGCTTTCTGTTCAACGCTACTCACGTTATATTCAGCAGTGGACGTCTCCAAGCATTTTTCCAATAAGAAATCTACCGGCGGTGACAAAACTGACAGTTATGGTCAACAGCAGAGGTTACAACGTGAAAAGTTTAAACGGCGTTTAAATACAATCCAAGTATAACCGTAACGCGACTTCCCGGAAAAATGCTCTACAATGATGATAATATGTGTTACAGCGACGAAGTCTCAGGTGAGCACGGCGCCGAGCAACGGGGACGCGTTCGCCGACGAGCTGCGGGAGAAGCTGCCGCAGATACAGCAGCGCCGCAAGCTCATCGAGTTCAAGAAGACGCCCGAAGTCTTCATCCACCAGGTACGACTCGCTTACAAAGCGTCTCTCCAACATCTATTGACGCGGAATCCGCTTAAGGTGATCGGATCGATCGAAACAATAGGAGGGTATTCGCTTTAACGTCATTAATTATGTTTGAAATGCGTCTTATTTCAGGATCTGTAGCTTAGAGCTAACATACCCACTATTTATTGGTTTTATAAAATTGTGACAAAAGGGAATAGGAATCATTTAGCGCCAAAGCTACATTATGCCGAAGTTTTAAATATATTAACGTAGGTGTCATCTAATAGTATACTTTGGGGTGTTACAGAAATCGAACCCCGACGAGGTGGCGGAATGGCTCGAAGCCAAGGGCTTCAGTCCGTCCGCCGTGTCCGCGCTCCGCGTACCCGGGCACCAGCTGTTCGGCACGCCGCGCGCTGAGCTCGAGCGCGTGCTCGGCGCCGACGAGGGCAAGAGACTCTACAGCCAAGTCCTTGTACAGAGGAACGTGTCCGGGGTACGTAGCATGCCTTGTAGCACCAGGTGTCCGCACCGGCCTCGCGCTGGTCGCCGACCAGGGCAAGCGGCTATATAGTCTAGTCGTCCTGTGCCTTCAGGGTACATAACACGCCTTGTGGCACCAGCTATCCGCGTCGAATTCACGCTGGGCGCCGATGAGGACAAGCGGCTCTATAGTCAAGTCCTCGTGCAGAGGAATGCCTCCAGGGTACGTAATCAACGAAATATTACCGTCTATCTCGGTATATTTCTGTGGTATCTTACCTGATTGTTGGCATACAGCCACGTGCAGTTAATATGATGACGGGGCATACAAACGGCCTATATTAAATTTCTACAATAATAAAATCATCAACTGTCAGACATTCTTCCGTGCTCCGATTCACCATAAATGATTGCAGATGACCGTAATAAAATAATATTTCCATGTGCAGTTCAAGACGACATCAGCATCAGAGCTGCAGAGCATCTTACGCAAGGTGCGAGAGAAGGCGGAGGTGTCATGAGAGAGGAGCGGGTTCAGCTGCCCTCCCGTCACCAGCAGAGAGAAGCGAGTGGCCCTGCCCTCGTGACTAGCTCAGAACGAGTGGTCTGAGCCTCTTGTTACCAGCCCAGTGGACCAATTATTATTACGCTATAAATTATTTTGTGATAACTAAGGCAATACACCATGTTATTTAATAATTACGGCGTCATTGTTTCATTTATAATGTACAGTATCGGAATGTAAAGGTTCGTCCCTTTTCGACTCTATGTCTACGTTTACATGTATAAACCTCACTGTCATATATATGCACACATACATAGGTATTTAAATTAATCTTAGGTTTTTCTTTTTTAAATAGTTTTATATAACATTATTATATGAAGTAGTGGTCTTCATATAATAATCTAAATATATAAAAGAAGAAGTCCTGACTGACTGACTGACTGACTTACTGATCAACGCACAGCCGAAACTACTGAAGTTAGGAACTTGAAATTTTCACAGTAGGGTGGTTATATAACGTAATGTTATATAAAACTATTATATAAGCTATGATACTAGCTTAAACTTAACACGTATGATGTGTTAAGTTTTAATTCAACTTGAGAAATTAAGAATTTATTGATGTTTTACATTTTACACTTAATTTTACGCTTATTGGTTATACCTTTAATTTATATTGCTGGAAGAGCGGGATCTCCTGCCACAAGTATATTTTTATGCTTACTAGGAGGTTACAACCTTAAATTGTATGTAATAAGAAACAGTAACCAATAAACAATTTTTCATTTTCATTTAATTTTTTTCATGTCACACATGTCAAAACACATATAGTCGAAAATACACTGAGTTACATAGAGTTGAAAAGTGACGAACAATTTCATTCTACAACCATGTAGGTACTATAACTACCCTCAACGACAAAGTTGCATGTGGATGATGATTGATAACCGTCTAGTCTCAGCTACACAGCTATCATGCTAGCAAAAAATTGGTTCCAATGAAATTCCGCAAAATCACATATAGATAATTATGGCTTTGGCCTTTACGTTGTTTTCGATTAGAAAGGTGACAAGAGTGGTCTATTGGCCACTTGTCCTACCAGCCAGCAGCGAGTAAGTGAGTAATATTGGGCGAGTAGCTTTACATTGCGGATCTGGAATGGTCGGTCGCTCACACTACCAACTGTAGCTCGTCAGCCCGCAAACAACTGTTACTCGCCTAATTTTACTCGTTTACTCGCCGGCGGTAGAACAAGTGCCTTGAAGGAGTTAAATTTTCCACTCAGTGAAATAAATTATGTACCTAAACTACTGGGTATTCATAATTACATGTAATTTTCAATTAAAAAAATTTGCAACAAATATATCCATTGGCCCCTGATATTTCTGAGGTAACAAAGTCTGGGGTAGTATGGATCTGTATAGTGATTAAATAAAAGAAAACAAATGTATAAAATTGTATATTCCTTTAAAATAAAACAACAAGTCAGACGCGCAAAACGCGTACAGCTGCAACCTTCTAAATATTTTTAAACAAATATTTAACAAAATATTTTATTGTAAAATAATATTTCATTGATGCTTAATCTGCTTACGTACTAAATACAACAAAACTATATTCAAGGGAGATATCTCACTTGCCTGCTTAACTATATGTATAAATTATATAACAATATTTTTGCCCATCCCTGATAATCCCAAAAACAAGAAAGCAGGTTAAACCTGCGTACCCTGGTGCCTCTTTTCACGATGCTACAAGTTACAATTCTACGAGTTTAAACTATAAGGCCCCCAACTCAGACAGTCCTGGATTCCATGAATTGTCCCGCATTTAAATATTGATTAAAATGTTCCGTAAAAGGCCTGTCCCGCATTCTCGCAGCCAGCTCGCAGTACGGATTTTCGGTGTGATTCTGAATAATTTAGACCTTTGGCGGATATTTTGAAGCCTGGTGTGGGGCTTTGGTCAAATACAACAACACTGTCGGTTACTGTGACTAATGTTAGTTTACTAGTTTAGATTTGTAAAATTGTAACTTGTAGCTTTGTGAAACGACCCAATGTTACGGGTTATTCTTCAGAAATATGTCTGCGACTTAGTCCTCTGTCGTCGTACATTTAGGCCGGCCTTACACAATCTGAATCCGAATCTGAATTCATACTCTGAATTCCGGAGCCTGGCCTTACACAGTCTGAATCCGAATCTCAATATGCTGAACAAATCAGAATGTGTGTGGATAATAGTTAAATTGTATGCAATGCCGTGCGTTCTGAATTCAGAGTATGAATGTAGATTCGGATTCAGACTGTGTAAGGCCGGCCTTAGTATGAAAAAAGCCAGAGAAATAAGGTGACCGCAGACATATTTCTGAAGAATAACCCTTGTCGAAGCGATCCTGAGTAGGGAATGAAATATGGTTAGCCATTTCCACAAAAAAATTAAACAAGAAAAGATGCCACGGTAATTATTTTGAGACCGCAGCGGGATTATGAGAATGGCTGAAGTTTTTTACAGTTTTACTGCAAAATAACGATTGTTCATACTGAGACTTGAACCGCGAAATAACACAGACAATATGACTTTTTATTCTGCAAATTGTTACCTATGCTCGAGTCAGAATGACAAAAGGGCAGCTCTTGAAATAAAATAAAAAATACGTGTTCTTACAGAGTTTAAAACTATACAAATGAATAAAGTCTGGCTCGTAGTCATAAGGCCTAACA
The DNA here is from genome assembly GCA_947034925.1 of Eudemis profundana. Lineage (NCBI taxonomy): Eukaryota > Metazoa > Arthropoda > Insecta > Lepidoptera > Tortricidae > Eudemis > Eudemis profundana. The sequence goes on from OX344818.1 coordinate 14,108,832, forward strand.
TAGACATTCCCTCATACTTTTTCTTCCACATTCCACATTTGTGCCCCTTGAGTATAAGGTTCATATGCAGAATAGACCCAATAGCCACATCAGACCAACCATGATATCGCGCTGGTCCTGCGTAGCCTAAATAGTTTCAGTTCGGTTCGGTTAATATTAGTTCGGTGCCTTAAATTTTAGTTCAAACTGGGCTAATATCACCGAACTACTGAAACTAGGCGTCCCCCTCAGACTCGTACTAAAATTGAGCTATTTGAATGTGTCAGTTACCGATAAGTTATCCTAATGAGTATGGCACAACGCGTAAAACACGATTCCACCCAACAGGCCCAATTAGCTAACTAGCGAATAAAAGGCTTCTAATTTATATCGTCAAAGTTCATAATATTTTGATTGTGATCCTTACTGCAATATCTTCAAGTTTGGTTTAAATATGGCTCGTTGGATGTGAATCTTTACAATATACAAAATATATGAGTCGCACTCTCGAACATTCGATAAGTCTAATTCACAAAATAAACGCCCGGCGGGCCTATCCTAACCTACATGGAACAGCACACAGACATACTCGACCCGCGAGCGTCACTCACACATACACAGTCGATATCACAATCATCTTACCCTAAAATTATTACCGGAGTACTTGTAAATAAACGAGTATGAAATGCTTAATCCTGCATCGCTACAGGAGTAAAATAATCGGAATATGGACCAGTGAGCAAACCCCGAAACGCACACAGCACTTAACACAATAACAATTAAATCAGTTGTAACTTCTATTTGTTTTAATTTTACTATTTTTGATGTTTCTGACATTATTTATTATTTTAAGTTGACAGCATAACTTTCGCCTTCGCTTTTCGCGTTTTTAACGCCATTTAAGATTTAAAACGACATCGACATGAAAGAACATCAACCAATTTGAAATAATATTTCAAGTTCAAGAACATCGGACGTTCTTTCCCAGATTCTGGCGTTGAGTATGTCGGCCCTCTGTGCATCAATTTAGTCAAAAACGTAAAAAACAAGATAATATCAAATTCGTAAAATTAATTAGAGGTCTTTTGTGCGTCCCGGAGCTAAGATTCAGTAACACACCTTGGTAAAGGTAGTATTCTACTAATCAAATTTTAGCTACTTAATCATTTAATCAAATAAACTCTTTTTACTGTTGGATGTCCATGCCAGACAGAGGGCATCCTATTATTTTAAAAATGAGTAGAATACCACCTATATAATTTGTTCACCATGTGGATTATGGAAATCCTCCTAAGGCGTTATTATAATATACCTTCATAGGACGCGGAACGCAAAAACCTAGGCCTATCCCTAGTAACACTTAAGTTCTAGAACCACAGGATCCATCAGTGGCCTATGGTATCCACGGAATTCGATTCCACCCACTTGACAATTTAAGCGATTTTATCACCTTATAATATTATAGTATTTCCACGAGCAAGCAGTACGATGGCGAAAAGTCAATTTGACGTTAGATATCTTGTGGTGTGATTGGCGAATTTCGATACATGTACCTCTAGCACGCGATAAATACTACCTATCCCTTTCCGTTTAATATGGTGTGATAGTGACAGCTCATGCTATGTCGCGCAACAAGCTCACAAGTCACGAGCAGTAGCGCTAGCTATAATGCTGTCAAAAAGACCCTTACCGTACGGCCAGCTAACAGAATTATAGTACATTACTTACCGGCGGTAAAACAAAGAATGTCTCAGATCGCAGGTATTTGATGCCATACCACTGCTATCTATCAAAGTATATTGGTTCTTAGCCTAAGAAAAATGAGGATAACGGCCCCAATAATTCGTCGTATAGTTTTGAAAGCGGGCACAGGGCTAGCAAGATAAAAATACTAAAAATCCCCAGATCTGGGTGGTGAGCTAACGTCAGGATTGTCATTAAATGACACTTTTTGCAGACTTTTGCTGGAAACGCTGTGGCCATTTTCAAAAGTACACAAATTATATGGCCTGATTGCCTTAATTGGTGGTAAATTTCTCATGCTATCTAGAATGTTTCAAAATACTCCTATGCATCTCAAGTGCCGCGTCCTACGTGTCCTTAGGACAAATAAACGGTTTGAGCTGGTTAGTTCTCCGAAGCAGCGATGCGGGCTGCAATGGCGGCTGTGAGGGCCGAGCCCTTCCCGCTGCCATCCTCCGCGCCCACCACCGAGAACTGGAACAATACAATCATGTCATGAATGGGTGTATTTTCTCTGGCGTAATTTCTCTGGCCACCAATATTTAAAAGATTCCTTCTCACTAGACTGGCATTCGTTGGTTACTTGTTAGAACTTGACTGATTCTACATTGTAACCAAAAGAACCAATTCTAATAAGGCAGAATCTTCTCAGTATTCGCCAATATGTCATGACAGCGAAATTACGTTTTTGAAAATACACCCGATTATAGATGACGTCAATGGAGATTAGTTATTGACATGGACCACTGATAAGAGGGCCGGACAAGACTAGTTGGTAAAATCGAAGTATAATGAGAACTGGGAATATGTGCCACAAAAACCAAACATGTAATAACAATAATCTAACTCCGCCTTCTGCACTGATTTTGCGCGAAATCACCAGAGAAGTTTCAAAAAGCCTAAAAGTTTTAGTAACTAACTTTAGTTCCGAATGGTACTAACAGATTGCGATGACCATGATGTTTGCTACAGCTAAAATGGCTACGAAATAAAACGCATTTCAACCTTAAAGTTGTTAAAGTCGATTCTTTCCATTCGATTGTTTGAAGAGCATAGCGATTCCAATCACAAACAGGCAAGCCGACAGGGATCGAGTTCTATAGATGGACGCCATGCCACTGCGAGCTATGGATATAGACTTTTCGGAATTCCGTAATGTACCCATGGCTAATGACGGAATAAAATGGGAGCAGACTTGAGTCATCAAGATATCGCGTACGGTCATATCGTAGGAACCAGACTTCAACATACCCTTGATGGGCATTTCTCCAAAAATATGTCTGCGACTCATTCATCTGTCTCCATACATTTAGTATGAAAAAGGGCCAGATGAATGACCGCAGACATATTTCTGGAGAAATACCCTGCTACGTCCACTGCTAAACATAGGTTTCCCACAAAGACTTCCACAACAAACAGCAGGCTGTCTAGCATAACTGGCCGCGACTTCATTTCGCGCGACTGTAACGTCGCCCCTGTCTGGTTCTATCGGAAGAACAGCACCGGTTCTAGCGTTGGCATTATGCTGAGGTGGGACCTTTTTGTGGCGGCGAATTTTTTTTGTGTTTTCTTTCTTCTTTTCTACTTACTTACTATCTTTTTGTGCTGCCATAAATAAAAGTATTTTCTTTCTTTTTTCATTTGTATCGTGTCACAGTTGTGCTAGAGGTACGGTTTATTCGGGGTTTACCTTGTAAGGCTGCAGCAGAGCGATGTATTTGTCCATGAGGCCGGCCATGCGCGGGTGGCGCTTGAACACCGACCCGTCCACCGCCACCACCACGTGCGCGCGCGCCATGCGCTCCACCAGCACCGAGATACCTACACACACAAACATACAAAGGGTGTTAGGTAAACAATGGATAACCTGTAAACTGGTGATAGAGGGCACTTAGGTCAATCAAATAAAGCTAATATAGGTTTAGTAAAAGTGTCACCATTTTTGAGATATTTTCACTTATGTAATTTTTTATATCAGCAGTTTACAGATTATCCATTATTCACCTACTGTATATATCGATGGCTAAAAGCGGAAACGTAGTAACTGCCATTGTTTCCTTCGGGAGTTACTACGTTTCCTCACTTTGCCATGATATCATATTTATAACACAGTGAAATTTTCATCCGACAAAAGGTAGGTACATCGCGCCTTGTTGGTGAGTAATCGAGGTAGTGGGAGTTTTAGTGTTGGTTTACTTAATGTTAGTATCAGTGGTGTGATAAAAACAAAAATACACTACCAACCCTCTCATTTCTACCGAGGTAGGTAGTAAGGGTAGTAGGGTATAAATTAATAGCATAAGTAGTGTGTACTAAGGTCAGCCGAGGTAATTGCGTCTATGGGGGCAAATATTCTTTGTATTGAAAAGTATGAGACTATGCCCACTAGCCCGTTCCGTCACCGACCAGCATTTGTCATACCGTGCCTGAGACGTTCATAGTACGGTCATGTTATGATACGTTGTAGTGGGCAGAGACCTTTAATCCGAACTTTTTAAGACTACCCCTACCCTACCTGCCTGCAGTATACGCAATTACCCCGGTCGACCTGACCTTAATTTTAACCGTCCTACCTTTGGTAGGGAAGAAACTAGAGGCAGATAGTGTCTTTTTATTCTTCTGGAGTGCACGCCACTGGTTAGTATAGCCCAGCTAAAAAAACCGGCCAAGTGCGAGTCGGACTCGCGCACCGAGGGTTCCGTACAAACTCATAAGTAGATACATGAATAGTTCAAGAAAAACTATATGGCGATTAGTTTAGTAGGAGCAAATAAGTATGTGTTAAGATTTTTGCAAATTTCTCAAAAACAGTGCAAGTTAGGAAAACCGTTATATTTTTCCTGTAATATATAGGATGACATTAGTAATTGGTAATTATTACAGATTTTTCTGTTCAGTAACTTCGAAGATAATAGGGGGGGAACGGTATTTTTTTAACGTTTTTCGCCATAAATCAAAAACTACTTATTTAAAAAAAAATACAAAAATCTTGTTTTAATCTACAAATTAAGCCCTTTCATTTGATACCTCACTCGATATAATAGCTCTACTTTCAATTTGCAAAGTCTCATTACGGACCCCTTTAAAAAAAAAAGTAAAAAAGTTACAAGAATTTTTTTACATCCTATAACCTCGGGTTAGCGGTTTTTAACACTATTCCAAATTTCAAGTCGATAGCATCAGTAGATCCTGAGATATCTTGCTGTGATAGACGGACAGACAGACAGACAGAGTCGCACCATAAGGGTTCCTTTTTTACCATTTTGGTACGGAACCCTAAAAAGACTCCGACAGGAAACTTAGCCGGACCCAACCCCCAAACCCGCTACTGGGACCCAGTCTGAGTACTCACAGACGGAGACGAGCTGCGCGGCGCGGTTGGAGACCATCCTGGCGGCGTGCTGCGCCACGCGCGCGTCCTCGTCCGACCACGCCACGCTGTCGCCGCACGCCGACCGCAGCGCCGCCAGCGTCCGGGACGTGGACCCGTTCTCGTTATCCCTGCATAAGAGTTACTGTTAGCGGTATTCCTGAACGGGACTGTCTGTACTGGCAACCCCGACGGGCTGTCATAGAGGACGCGTCCCTCTGAATACTCTTCGGCGCAATGGCGGAATGATCTAGTGTGTTTTAATGTTTATGCCACACCTGGCCATAAAGTGTCTTTGTATTACCACCCTAGTTGTGTAATGTACAATCGAACCAACTGAATCATGACCCACTTGCCTGATAATTCGTGTGAAACTTTCAAACTTGTAAGATCTATCGCGTATAATGCACTTACGACGTTTTAGGTACTAATAAAATTACGTCAATACAGGTCGCAGACCTATGCAATTTTAACCTTTGTTATCATTGCCATAAAACCACATTTCACACATATACAGTCATTGTTTGAATCTCGAGCTAGTTCTCGCTTATTTAACCTAAACTTTTTGATGAGGGAAAAAATAAATTTAAAAAATGGGGTGTTCTACAAGTGTGTCATATTATGTCAAGTTGTCAGTCAATGTGAAAAAATAGAAATTAAATGCTTAATAATTTTTAATAATGGCTAATTTAGAAGAACAAAGAGCTCGGATTGTAGTCTTAAGTGAGGAAGGCTATGGCATACGGGAAATATCACGCGAATTGAATATTTCTCGGAATACAGTGAGGACCTGGATCACACGGCACGCCGAAGAGGGCATCCTCGAGGACAGACGACGCCATAACCACGGCGTTCGCCGACTCACGAACGACCAAAGAGTGGACATGCAACACCATTACGAAGAACATCCTTTTACTCCCACCCGATATTTTGCGGCACAACATGACGTCTGTCTACAAACTATTAGAAATTATTTGCACGGCACTGGACTGCATTACAGACATTATGCTGAGAAAGTAGCCTTAACGGATGATCATAAAACAGCGAGAAGGAATTTTGCAAACGCTTATTTAGACTACGACTGGACTAACACTATATTTACAGACGAAAAAACATTTCGATCTTCTCAACACGGTCGCTTAACTTTGTGGCGTTACGATAACACCCGGTACACAGAAGATCACGTCGTGCCTAATCAGTTATCCGGTCGAATTTCAGCGAATATGTGGGCGTGGATGGGTATCGGAGGAGTAGGTGAGCTTGTCCATATTTCTTCTCGGCAAAACGCAATGAAGTATGTCGATCTATTAGAAGAATCTATGTTACCGACAGTGCGAACAGTTTACCCGCGTGAAGATGTGCCAGTATTTTCCTACGTTCATGAAAACTGTCGAGTGCATACTGCCAGGATAGTCTCAAATTGGTTTGATCTGCATAATGATGAAGTTACTTTGATTCCATGGCCGAGTAGATCCCCAGACCTCAACCCAATAGAAAATTTGTGGGGTTTGACGGTCCAAATGTGGGATAACAGAAACGAGAGAACAAAGGAAGCAATTGAGCAACATTGTAACGAAATTTGGGATTACTTGAGAGACAGCGACATTTGCAGTCGTCTAATAGGGTCAATGCGTGACCGATTACAAGCCGTTATCGATAACCATGGTGCACACACTAGGTTTTAGATACTGAATCTTATAATTTAAATTAGTTCTGTTAAAGATTAAATAAAGTTTTTTTTTCATTTCACAAATTTTATTAATGTTTTTACTTATATAGCTTGAAAGACCAACAATAGCAAGTTTCTGTCCTTAAAATAGTTATAGGAATGACGCGATTGAAACCTGTAATCTAAAGTTTATGCTGGCACTTCACTTGGCCGTATTTGCCCAAACATGACTGCATTATTTTTGATTTTATATTCTAGAGAAATAAATGCGACTAATAGTTGAGCAAATTTAATACGGCCAAGTGAAGTGCCACCATTACGTTCGTAGAAAACTTCCTATACTTACCTACGCAATACAGATAAAGACAGTAACATCATCTCTTCTTTTTCATATACGAGCATAGTCGATATTATCCGATTTATTTAACAGTGCACTCAGTAAATGTCAGTGTCTAATCAAATGATAACAAGTTCGTTACCAAGGAAATAATTCTTCAAGCGAATTTCGACCTACTTGCATTTAAGGGGTTTAGCAAAATAAGCTTATGGTGGGTCATGATTCAGTTGGTTCGATTGTACAATTAATACTGAATATAGTATTTTCCAAGGAACTTGCTTTTATCTTTATTAGTACATTATACAACTAGGGTGGTAAAACCAAGAAAAGTCGAAATCGCAGATGTTTGCGGCCCGAGCTGCAAGCGAGGAACTTACATATGCGATCTAGGGCTTTCTTTATTACCTCCCGTGTTGTATACATTTTATGTCTACACTTGACCGGAAAGAGGCTTTTTCCGTAGGTACGCGTAGCGTATTAACAATTATTTGGTCTGCGTATCAATACTCGTAATCGTAATACCAACTTAATTGTAATAAAAAAAAATCCAGTAATAATGGTTTGAACACACTCTGAACAATGACTTTGTGATCTTTCCTCGAAATTTAGTGAAATAGTTTAGACCAACAAAGTATTAATAACATGAACAGAATCGCATCAGAGGTTACACAGGAGTCTATCAAGAAGATCGGATAGACGGTATAGGTTAACGCGGGCTTATTTTCCGCAAATCGACGACAAACATGCGCCTATTTTGCGTGATGGGTTGATGACGGATAGACGGTAATCGAATAAATAAACATCGGACGTTGCGGTATCCCCCGACTTAAAATCTCTTTCAATTCATAGGTGTACTTACTCTTCGAAGAAGCTGACGTGTTCGGAGGAGATGGTGCCGGGTGGCGGCGCGGCGGGTAGAAGCCCCGCGCCGGCGAGCCTCGCGAGCGCCGCGCGCAGCAGATCACCCAGGTACTTGCCGCCGATGTACTTCTCGAATCTGAAAGCAACAGTCTTTATAGGTGTGATGACTAGGCTCTCTAGCACAACTAGACGCGACTTCGCTGGTCACGCTATCTTGAATGTCAAGAGATAGGTAGTATTTGTCGCGTGACATATAGTAGCGCGTCACAGTTGCGCTAGAGGAACTGTTCACAAATTATGTCGACGAATCTCTTTTACTAAGAAACATTAGTTGTCTCTTGCCGCTTCCTCGTGATATAGGATCGTAGGCATCATTGGACAGTTGCCATCGAGTAGTGTTACTATTGTCAGCGTCGTTCGATCCCAAGCACCCCCGGCCCCTCAAGACCTCTCAAGGTGGTCCGGCCAAGCGACCTGGTTTGACCCGAGGGAACGCCACGGCCCCCACCTGGTCCGATTTTTGCAACAGTCAGTAATGCCAGTAATACTTGCAAGTTTGTCGGGCTTCAAAAAAAATGTCAACGTCACGACCAGTTGGAAACCAGCATTAGAAACGGACAAACTCGCGACCCTTATTGGGCATAGCGATTATATGACCGGGTGGCCGGCCGTGACGTTTCCTGGGGTCGAACCAGGTCGCTAGCCGTACCATCCTGAGTGGAATCGGACTGGGTGGGGGCCGGAGGCGCCTGGGGTCGAACCGGGTCGCTTGTCGCGGTCCACCTCGATTTGGTCGGGCTAGGTGGGGGAATCGAGCAGAAAATAGACTCACGTGAAGGAGTTGACGAGCAGCGAGCGCGCGTCGACCTCGCGGTCGAGGTCGGTGCGCATGAAGTCGAGGCAGCCGTTGTCGCCGAAGGCGCCCCACTCGATGTCCACGCACACCAGGCTGCCGCGCCCGCGCCGCGCCGCCTCCCAGTGCGTCACGGCCGACGCGTGCTCCATGTAGCAACCGTTCGAGCCCGTGCCGCAGATTACGCCGATCTACCAATAAGAAAGTTTCAAAACTTGACGCGGCGAGTTCGCCTCAATAGGGAACGTGCACGAAACACACCACGCACACACTAAACGACAAAAGAGACACGGGCGGAAAATAAAGGAAACCATGACCCCTGTCAAATCAAGCTGTCAATGTCAACGACAACATCTAAGTGTCAATGTCAAATATAGTAAGTCGTAGCTACACTGACGTTAATCGTACTTCACCGCGATAAAATAATGGCGTTTTCGTCAATGTGGCCCCAGCACGATTTAGTTTGGCGGCACCAGTTGGCAGCACCTTCGTCGTGCTCGTTCCCTATAGAAATCTGTATGAATACTATCTCGCAAATCGCCAGTGTGGTGAGGCCCTTAATGAAGGCAATTTGTAACTCACTAAAAGTCGCTTTTGGTCATAGTGCGAGTTACGAAATTTGCCTCGCAAATTGATGTTTTAAGAATATTTAATAGATAATATTAATTAATGTTTATATTTGGAGCATTCCATGAAAACATCCACTTTTTGTCCCTTACGGATCGCTATGGTAGCTACCCTAATAAAACTTATTAGTTGCTAAGAAACACTACCCATCTCAAAGCCAAGTTATAATATTTCTATACCGACATTCAGCTTCCTAATTTTACATGTCAAAAGTCTTAAAAACGTAGTGTCCCTTACGAAACGTTTTCGTGGAATGCTCCATTTATGAATTGCTTAGTTAGTTAATTTGGTTGTATCAACATGGTGTCATCATGTTACATTTACATTATATGTCGTGAAAACTACATTTTGGAGGTTTATGGGAAACTTAAGTGAAATCAGCTAAAAGTAATGAAATGGCCAGTGCCAAAGCGGACAGTAAACATACCTCTGATTTGTATTTGATGCACGGAACTAGTAGATAACGCCTAGAGGCATTAAGTCTGCCACATGGCACTAACAAAATTTATATAAGTACCTCGACCTGTCTGTCTTGCTGCGCACCGGCAACAAGCATCCCCGTGGTGTCATTATGTTACCAGTAACATTTATTTGAAAACTACATTATATGGTATATGGGAAGCGTAAGTGTAATCAATTAAGTGGCTTTTAATGGCCAGTGCCATTGCGGACAGTAAACAAACATAAAAAGAAAGAAAGAATTTTTTTTTTTATTATTCAATAACGCGCACAAAAACAGGACTTGGGGCAGATACACAGAAACAGATCACATAACATATGCGTTCAGGAGTACACAGTGGGTCCAGCAATGTGTGCGATAATGAAAAGGCCTTGACTCAGCATTGTGTTACAGTTTGCAGGTGATGCATAACGCCTAGAACTACCTATTAAGTCTACTTGCCATTAATAAAGATTAAAGTTTATGTAAGTACCTCGACGCGTCTGTCCTGCTGCGCGCCGGCGACCAGCGTCCCGGTGGTGTCATTTAGCAGCACGCGCACAGTGACCTTGAGGTTGCGCGCGCGCAGGCAGCGCTGCAGCAGCGCGGCCACGTCCACGCCGGCCATGCCGCCGCACTTGAAGCTCTTCGTCCACGTGATCAGCTCGCCGGACGAGATGGAATGTTGCTTCATTGGGAACGAGAATGTGAATCCTGGAACGTAACGAATGTGTATCAGGAACAATATTAGACAATTCAATCTAGCAGTGGCGTACCGAACAATGCCCGGGGCAAATGTAAAATCTGCGGTCCTTTAAAAATTAAACCTGATAGGCCACGCACAACCTAAAGTTTAAAGTTTCTTAGGGATAATACCTTAGGTAAGCAGCACCAAAAAAAATGATAGTATCTCTCAGTAGGGGACATGAAAATAACTTTTTTTTGTATCGTAATTGGGGGATTTAATTCAGGTTCTAATTTTAAAATTCTGTTGGTAACTGCTCTTCTACCAACATTCGAAGGTCTAAGACGAAGTCTCAGAGTTACAAAAGAAAAGAATTAGAGATGAGACATGTAAAAGAGCCCTTGAGGGCCTACTTACAGAAATAAATTATATATATATATTTTTTTTTTAATTTTATTTTACAAGTTATAAATAGTAGGAATAAATACGAACCTAGTGACATTTCCTGGTCCTCCATGCCATCTGATCGGACGAAGTCCTGCACGCAGTCCGCCAGGAAGTTGAACAGGTCCTCGCCGGGACCCAGCCGAAGCTCATCACTGCAACACAATTGCCATTTTCTTATCAACATCATAATCATTTCAGCCATAGGACGTCCATGGCTAGGTATAGCTTGGCAACTTCGTTGGTGACACTCATCTGTGTGCTTTTTGTTTTGTGCAGCAGTAACTACTTACACAAGTTACCGCCAACACGAATGGCGACCGACGGAGGCAGCCTCCGGAGGCCCCCGTTCATGTTGGCGGTAACTTGTGTAAATAGTTACGGCTGCACATGACAATAAGCAGACAGGTAAGTGTCACCAACGAAGTGGCCAAGCTATAGACACATGCCTTCTCAATAGACTTCCACATGAGTTGGATAGAAGCGACCCGCATCCAGCGAGTCTCCGCAACCCTAACCAGGTCATTCGACCACCTTGCAGGTGGCCGCCCCTCGCTGCGCTTGCCAGAATGTGGTCTCCACTCGGCTCCATTTGCATTTTCTTATATTATACATAATAGGGTTCCGATAATCATAATAAATAAATTAACGCAAACCATTGAATGATGTCTTCAAAACTGCTAGGGTAAGATCCAGCTACAGTCGTTTTCGTGCCATGAACCATTTTAAAATGAGGCTTCAAATAATTAAGGCACCAATATGACCATGTTTAACAGCGATGTCAGAAGTTTGGTTCTGGCACATCGTAAAAAGAAGCTAATTTGATCTGTCATCATTAGCCTATTATGTAGTATTCATATGGAGAAAATAGGTACCCTTAATAAAATATTAGCACAGCAAGTCTTGATTCAGGCACACAGTTGTTAGATCTTAGATTAACAACTGATTTGGACATCTGTAGTGGGCTACTAACTGCCCGGTCCACTGTCCACAAATGAGTTAAGCAAGTTTTAACTAAGCATTGAAAGTAAACTAAGAAATAACAAGATACAGTCCTTATCGGCGGCCATAAAATTAGTTTACTAAGTTTTGGGGCAACGTTGCGACATGCCCATCAATCTTGGTCCAAAAGTAGTAAACAATTGCAGATATAACTGGTTTCTACTAGTAGTTTCTAATCAATCTAGACTCTACTAGTAGAAACCAGTTATATATTGACTTACTTCATTTAACCTCCAGGAGCGGCTTAGTTAGTTCAATTAAAGCGTATGTTCCAGACGCAATCAGTGTGGTTGTTTATACTGTACAGTAACAGTATTAAAGCAATCTACATTTACAATTACTAACAGACTTTAGCAATTAAATGCTATACTTATTTACCTAACAAATGATTCGTACATGCACATTATTATTTAATTTTACGATTTTCGTGGTCGCCACTCCAGGCAGGACTTTATTGTCCAACGGTTATCCGTTCTCCGGGTTATATAATATATAACGAAACACTAACAGAAATGACGTGATATGGTGGTGGCAAACTTATCACGCCACGCCTCTGGTCTGCTACCCTGCGTACCTGATGTGGTACTGTTTGACGTCCTCTCGCACCAGCTTTCCCGCGCGCAGCTCCACCAGCAGCACTCGGAAGTTGGTGCCGCCAAGGTCCAGCGCCAGAAACACGCCTTCCTCTGTAACACACCAACCAACCAATCAGTTTATGGGTATGGCCGCCAAAAATTGTACAGTAACAGTCGTGAACTGGTAACGCACGGTAGCATACGTGAATGAAAGTAACACACGTGAAATTCGTAAAGCCTAGAACACATAAGGGATTTTTTTATTGGTGTATTTTCATTGGTGGGCGGCGGACCAGATCCGGTAATCCGGCCGGATCTGGGAGGATTTTATACCCACCAAGACCGGGACCGGGTCCGGGTTTTACCGGGTCATTCTCAAAAAATGATGTTCGTAATTAGGGCTTTATAAAACAACCTCTTAATCTTGTTCCTTTGTGTAACGAAAGTTAACCATATAAATTGTATGGTAAGTTTCGTTACACAAAGGAACAAGATTAAGAGGTTGTTTTATAAAACCCTGACTACGGACCTAAAGTGTGCCGCATTCTCGCAGCTAGTGCGGACATTTTAATGTCAACCGTAAGAGTATCAAGAGGGAAAGTCACACCGCGCGCAAACAAATGTCCTGTTTTTGGTAGCCTTACTGTCGTCTACAAAATAAATGTACCTGTGCCGTCGGGCAGCTCGGGGACGTATGTGTTCTCCATCTGCAGCGAGGAGGGCTGCTGCCGCAGTCCTCGCGTCAGCTCGCGGTGGAACACGCCCGCCACGCGCCGCAGCGTGGCCCCGCACAACACCAGCTCCGATAAGCATGCCTCCACCTGCCGATCACAGCACATTGTTACAGTATAATTGCAGTAACTTTTCTTCTTACAAAAGGCACATCGGTGCAGTCGAGTTCATTTACATCTACACACTTTCGGGAACATAAATATCTGAAAACGTCCCTATTGTCAGGAGAATAAAAGCATGTTCAGCAAAAATGTACTTACTATTAGTGGAAACTGTTTTGGCTTCTGTATCTAGCTATATTACTTAATTTATTAAGTGTAATTGTATGCTGTTTGTTTCCCATTACAATAAAAAAAAAATTTAAAAAATATATATTTTTGTTCTCTTATATATGTATAGATGTAAATGAACTCGACTGTACGTACGTGTGCGCACCGTGAACGGACGCACTATAAGTAAAGTTTTACGAATGCTTAAGAATGCTCCAGTACAGATCGCACCGTGTGCGCCTCGACCTTGGACAGGTATCGCGCGCGGCTAAACGGCCGAAGTATCACTGATATATTGTAGTGTGCATAGTTAGGATAGTCGCCGGCCGACGATGTTTATGTACGATTCTTCTCCGGGCCGCGTCGGAGAGCGTTTTACAACCAATTATAGGAAATTGAAGTGTCAATATATTAATGAAAGTTCATTTGCACACGGCTGTGGACATCGAGTCAACACCTCGTGGACGCAGAGTCGCAGACGGCTACGCTAGGCTGCAGTTATTCCACAAATCAGCACGGAGTCGCGCTGCGCTCTGGCGCCGCCCGTGGTAGGTGAGAATCGTACATTCATTTTGAACATAGCAATCGTACCGAAGGCAATTAGCGAGACGACGGTGCCGCCAGCCCAAAGCAGCTTAATAAATCGAGATATAACATTAAACAATGTCACCCAATATGGTGCGTAGGTATGAGCGTTGAGCAATTGGAAGTTTTTAATTTTAAATGTGGTTACCAAACCAGCGGGCCACGGCTTTGGGCTCATAATCCCTTACGATCAGGCAGATCTACAGGTCAAACGCAGGTTAGCTAATAAAATAAAACAAAAAATAAAAACCGACTTCCAAAAACTTAAACTAAAAACCAAAAAATAATATGTTAATTACCCCAAAGAAATGGATAATGAACGATTCATATATACATTTTATACAGATATTTATAGTTTTTAATCTGTTATTTTTGAAGTCGGTGCCAGCTAAGGAGCTCAGCAATTCAGCATAGCCAGATTAGCCAGCTTTGCGTGGCAGTAGCAGGCACCGACTTCAAGAATAACAGGTTAAAAACTATAAATATCTGTATAAAATGTATATATGAATCGTTGATTATCCATTTCTTTGGGGTAATTAACATATTATTTTTTGGTTTTTAGTTTAAGTTTTTGGAAGTCGGTTTTTATTTTTTGTTTTAAAAATTTACTTTATTTTAAAAATTTTTGTTTTAACCAAATAAACTTAAGTCTATTTAGTTAAAAGAAAAATTTTCCAAATAGGTCTAGCCGTATTCAAGTAACCGAGGAACAAACCTACATTAAAACTTCTCTTTGTTTTGAAGTCGGTTAAGACTGGAAACTTATTTCTAATAAGAAATACACGAGAAACTAAGAAAAATACCAAAATCGCTATATGTGTACCTATGATATTTGAAGAGTTCCCTCGATTTCTCCAAGATCCCATCATCAGATCCTGGTTTGGTTGCAATGGGAATACCTCGAAGGTATACCCTTTAAAACAAAAAAAGAATTTTCTAAATAGGTTCAGCCGTCTTCAAGTAATCGGGGAAGAAACCAAGATACAAATTTACTCTTTGTTTTGAAGTCGGTTAACACTAGAAACTTGTTGCCAGTAAGAGATGGACGAGAAATTGCGAAAAATACTGAAATCGCTATATGTGTGCCTATAATATTTGAAGAGTTCCCTCGATTTCTCCAAGATTCCATCATCAGATCCTGATCTGGTTACAATGGGACCACCTCGGAAGTATACCCTTTCAAACAAAAAAAGAATTTTCTAAATCGGTCCAGCCGTCTTCAAGTAATCGGTGACAAAAAAAAAAAAAAAAAACATACAGACGAATTGAGAACCGTCCTTCTTTTGGAAGTCGGTTAAAAAACCGCGGAATACTTTCCGGAATACAATTCGACGACTTACATTCCATACAGATTTTTATGATGAAAATCCCACTAATATTATAAATGCGAAAGTTTGTGAAGATGTTTGGATGTTTGTTACCTAATAACGGGATAGCAACTGGATGGAAGCTGAAATGTGACATGCAAGTAGACCAAGTCCTGGTAAAGAGTTCCTTTGGGACAATAACGGGAACAACGCGGGCGAAGCCGCGGAAAAATGCTAGTCCTGTATAATGCAGTTTTGAAATTAACTATCGCACTAACCAACATTCCATTCAAAGCGTTTTTAAAGCTGTAGCTACACAAATATACAAGCAAGACAAACGCAATAGTGCAAACTGTAGAGTCATTAAACAAATTAATCTACCGTTGATAACTTTTCCTATTCGATTAAAAGATAAATTCGTAATCGAAGTTCCACGTGAAATGCCACCGGCGCGGTTGTAAGCCCGTCGGGCAGTCTGATGGATCGCGTCTACGGCAATCGATCATGCGGTAATCGAGTTGTTCTCTTAACGAACTAATTACTAACAATTAAAGCTACTGACAACTGCGTAAACATAAATAGCGGGGGAAATCGATAAATTTAACCATTGATTTTAACGACACGATTAGCTTAGTGAGAATAACCAAGCTAACTACCCCGGACTCAAACCTAAGGGCAAATATGTGTGTGTTAAGTATTGGTATTTGTTCCTGAGTCATGAAGTTTTTCTATCTATTTGAGTATATTTATTTATTTATATAAGTGAGTATATCGTCGTCATCTGGTAGGTACACACAATACAAGCATTGCTTAGTTTGGGCCTAGGTTGATTTGTGTAAGATTGTCCCCCAATATTTATGACAAGATAAGTTACTAAATTTTATTAGAAGAGAAAAATTGAAAAATTATATGTCTCGGGTATGTTTTTTTTTTAAATTAAGATAAGTTACTACCTACATAGTTCACCAAATTAAATTAGTACAGTGTATTGATAGTTTGGTTAGGAATACTTGAAAATAACTTTATTTTAGCGTATGTACAAGAAGTAAGCTGATACATATAAAAAGTATATGACCGTTTGTGATGGATTACCGTGGGACCTACTGTTCATCGTCTTTTATTTATACTAGTAAAAGACAGAGTTTATCATCTACTCTGTAAAAATACTTGCGCAAATTTGGTTACGAAAATACAAAGTATTTGCCATTTTGGTTGAACCTTGAACCATGTTCAAGGGCGAGGTACGTATGTACACAGTACGTGTTGTTGTTTCCATGCCTATTGTAAGCGCGGGTGATAGCATCGGACGAAAGCCTCCAACTGCTAACGAGCAAACGATTCGACGTCATAACGAGGTCCGTCGGCTCCACAGCCCCGCACATCAACAATCAACCACATTGCGTTTAGTAAAGCCTACTGTTACTGTCGTTATTTTGTACAAAAATATTTTTACTACAAACAACCCGACCGCGATGCACTTTAAAAGTGCATAAAATCTGCCATTTTGTTTGTTTTAACGAACTTCATACCTAGTGACACTCGCGCGATCAAGACGAATCTAATGATGTATCGTATCATTTATCAAAATCGGTTGTGCCGTTGAGTAGTTACGAGCGGACATAGGAAAGGACATACATACATACAGGTCAAACACATAACCCTCCTTTGGGCTTCGCCGCAGTCGGGTAATAAAATATTCTATTCCATAGTATTCCATTGTCGGGTATTAGGGTTTGGGCCCAGCACGCTTCCACTGCGCTACGCTGTTATTTTTTGTTGAATAAATTAGTCTGTTGCGAATATCCGACGTGTATATTACATTGTAATAAAACAACTTTATGCCACACCTGGCCATAAAGTAGCTTTTTCCGCACGCCGCAAAGATTAGACTGAAACTTTTCGACCAATGCTCGAGTAAAACAACGTTTAGTTACGTAGGCCTCCGCTCAGCAGACACCGACGACGCAAGAGGCCTCCGGCTATCTTTACAAGGTTGATCTGTGGCTTACAGATAACCCGATGCGAGATTGTTTTGCCACACTGTCACTTGTCAGCGTCGTGTCGCTGACGACGTGAATTTCTTATCTGTGCATTTCTTCTGACGCGGCTTTCGCCCGGACCTTTCGCGATCTTTGTCTTTAATTGCATAGATTAGATACTCGTTACATACCGCACAGCGCGGTCGCATCTAATCTAAATGCATCCAGTTGACTGACGAAGCCTTTTTTGACCGTAACTAGGGCTATGAGTTCGGCGAGCTCCTGTATAGTCCTACCTAACTAAGAAAGGGGCTTAAAAACCTGCAAACTGCTATATAAATATATGGGGCATTTCTATTTTTAAGTCATGCTCCCCCGCAGAACCACCTTGGCTTTGATGAATTTAAAATCTATATAATTCTAGTACCAATAAAAATCTATGTCAATAGTTTCGCCGTAAATTTGATTTCAAAGTGGTCCTGCTTGGAAGCATCCCGCCAGCAGAACCACCATACTTATATTTCGATAACTACTCATAATATACGCATACGTATGGTATCAAAAAAATCTACGGAAGTTCTATATTAACTTAGCACCCTCAATTTCTAATTACATTTTAAATATACGAAGTTACGGCACGATCAAGTAAGTAGAAAAGAACACAAAGAAATCTCTCTGCCACAAAAAGGTCCCACCTCAGCATAATGCCAACTCTTGAGCCGGCGCTGGTTTTCCGGTGGAACCAGACAGGGGCTCAACCACGGCGAGTTATTCACTCAACCGGTCCAGAATATGATATATTTTGGCGCGGTCTGCTCGACCCACTTAAAGTGAACGCGTCCTTTAGGGACAGACAGTGCCAGCAGTAGCGCCAACCAACCGAACTAAAGGTCTTTGCCCACAACACCGTATCAAACCATGACCGTACGAAAAGTATGAGACTATGACTGCTCACTAGCACGTTCCGTCACCGATCAGCATTCCCAGTCCGATCCACTCGGGGTGGTCCGGCTAGCGACCTGGTTCGACCCCAGGGAACGCCACGGCTGACCACCCGGTTAGATAATCGCTATGCCCAATAGGGTTGCGAGTTAGCCAGGAGTCAAAAAAAAGAAACCGATCAGCATTTGACATACTGTGCCGGGTACGTTCATATTACGGTCATGGTATGACACGGTGTTGTGGGCAGAGACCACTGGCCAAACGACCTGGTTCGACTCCAGGCGTTCAGGCTCCCACCTAGCCCGATTCTATCGAGGTGGACCGGGACAAGGTGACCTGGTTCGACCCCAGGCACCCCCGGCACCCACCCAGTCCGACCAAACTCAGGGTGGTCCGGCTAGCGATCTGGTTCGACCCCAGGGAACGCCACGGCCAACCACCCGGTCCGACAATCGCTACGCCCGGGTATGGGTTGCGAGTTTGTCAGTGTAGGGCAGAGACCTTAAATCATTCCATTGTCTCTAGTCTGGTCTAGTTATTGGAATTTGAATACATTTAAAAAGCTCTATGACATACGGCACAGCCCCATTGCGTGACGCAACAACAACACCAGTAACCCCGCCGCGCGACAGTTCAGCAGTTATCACAGCTATCGGTGTTGCGGGTCGGCGCAGGCGCACGCGGCGCCGCACGAAGTCTATTGCGTCTTAATTTATGATTGTATATGGTTTTATTAGGGTTCCGCACCAAAATGGTAAAAAAGGAACCCTTATGGTGCGACTCTGTCTGTCTGTCTGTCTGTTTTTAATTACTATTAAGATGGCAAACAAACGTACGATCTGCCGGATAGTAAACAGTCATCGTAGCATAGCCGACGAGTATATAGTGATATTTTCCATTTTTGCGTTGGTGTCTGTCTACTCTCTTGTAGAACTCCATACATTTCTAACTTACAAAGGTATAATATAATTATATTTAAATATAGAACTGCAATAGTAATATACATATCATAATAATTTACTAATTAGTTAGTATTTATGAGTAGTGGTACTCTACTCACATGAAATATCTAAATCTAGTAGATTACCATTAAGCCACGTTGAATGCCGATAATGACGTTTGAGGCTATTAGTAAATACTATCTATCAAACGAACACGTGAGAATTTAATACAATATAATATAATTCCATCAAAACAAAAATATCCGTATTGTAATTTAACTGCACTCACGGACAATGAATTCGGGTCATTTTCTATGGACAATTATATAGAAAATAACCCGAATACATTGTCCGTGAATGTAAGTAGGTATGTTTTTTTATGTAATAACTGTAATAAGTAGCAAACGAGTAGACGAGCTGCCTGATGGAAAGCAGTCATCGTCGTCCATGAATATCTGCAACACCAGAGGTGCTACCTATACCACTATACGTTGCCGATCTTTGAGAGCCCTGTTGACTCGTTTTTTGAAGTACCCCATGTCGTATTACTAATTTAAGGTGATTCAAATCGGCCGAGACGAGGAAACGAACGAGGATTATGTTACTAACGATAAATTTTAATGTCAAAAAAAAACACAGCTAAAACAAGCATTGCAAATAAATAATCATTCATTACGGTAAGAGATAACAGCACCAAGACAAAAGAAAATAATAATAATAAAGAACATGGAGAAGAAAGAAAAAGAAAGAGAAAAGGAAAAGAGTCACGGCTAACAAACCTTCTTGCAGATTATAAGTCCCCACTTGGTTAGGACTGCTACGCAAACCTGGGCGAACTAATAGCTCTAGCAAAAAACCTTATGAGTAAAAGGGGGTGCTTTCGTCGAAAGCGGGACACAGTAAAATAACGTATATAATCAGAAGTTTTTAAATATTTGAGTTTTAAATTACTTGTCTTTGCCACCCGGCCGCACTTCCTCAGCGCGCTGCACGACGTTCGAGTTATCCCCGAAAAGCGGGACTGAGCCTGTCTCGCGCGGGACGTTTAATTTTGATTTAAAAAATCGGGACGTCCCGCCAAAATCGTGAAGTCTGGCAACGCTGCTAGCAATAGTAAATAACTGGCCAAGAGCATGTCGGACCATGCTCAGTGTAGGGTTCCATAGCCGTAACTATAAGGTAAAAAATACGATGTAAAAAAAGTACAACAACAAAAGAGCGTATCTTCATAGCAATTACGTCCTTTTGTTGAGAAGCGCAGTTTATCGGCAATAACTCAAAAACGGTTAATTCGATCTTGTTGAAAATAATTTTAGTGGAAAGTATTAATTAAGCGTTACCTTCGTGATTTTTTTCATATTTTTCGGACGCTCGGTTTAGAAAATAGAGGGGGGGGGACACAATTTACACAACTTTCGGAACGATTATTTTCAAATACATTCACTTAATTAAAAACATTACTTAGGAACCTTATAGTGTTTTTTAAAGAGCTGTCGAACTATGCACCTTACGTTGATATTTGCTGAAAAAAAAATTTTTTACTGTCTTTAACATGTATGGAGTGCCCCCCCTAAAAATATTTATTTTAATTATTTATATACCAAACTAAGTAGCGGCTTATAAACGACACCTATATTCCAAATTTCATCAATATCCATCATGTAGTTTCTGAGTAAAATGCCTGTGACATACGGACAGACAGACAGACAGACAGACGGACGGACATGACGAAATTATAAGGGTTCCGTTTTTGCCATTTTGGCTACGGAACCCTAAAAACTTCGTCCTTGCGGGAGTGCCTGACTCCACGATATCGTGGCGCGGTTACTAGTCCCAAATTCTGCCCCGCCCGAGGGGCTTAGCCAGCGACTAAAAAGAGCACGCGTTATGCGAAAGAGGAAGACGGTCGGACCGGTAGTCCCGAGGGCCCGAACGTCAGTATTTGTGGGTTATTAGATTAGATTAGATTAGATTATTTATTTCTCGTTTTAAAATTACATTATAAGTTGCATTGCATGTCAAGTTACAAGAATTTAAAGCGAGATCGTCAATTAAATGGAATAAATCAAATTATACAATGAAAAAATAAAAATAAATAATAAAAACAAAATAAAACATCAATTAGCAAAGTCGAGCGAGATACACATTAAATGTCAAAATAAATTAAGCACAAAGAATATGTCAAAACAGGGATAGTTAAATGGAATAAACAATTACAAAATCAAATTATACAATGAAAATTTTTCTTCAGAAATATGTCTGCGGTTACCTTATTCCTCTGGCCCTTTTTCATACTAAATGTATGGAGCCAGTGGAATAAGTCGCAGGCATATTTCTGAAGAACCCTTGTCTCTGATCTATTGTTCGGTGAACTTAGTTTGACTTTGAACAACTTACAAAGTCAAAGTTGTTATTGTCAACCAACGCTATCGGTGCCATAAACTTAATCTGCGTAGGAGCCGTGGAACCTTCCCCCACGAGTATTATATTAACTACTAATTAGAAAAGATGTATCCGTCTTTACAGAGCTTCAGTTTTATGCCTTTTTGAAGTAGCTCTTTATATGCGTTATCTTTTATAGTTGCGATTAGACAAAGTCTCGCTGAATACGGCAATTGTTTAAGATTACGATTTATAATGTAATATCAGGGGGATTATTAATATGACGGTTGTTAAAATGCGGTACAATCGCTGCATGTGTGGGCGCCTTGAAATGCAAGTTGCTGGATATTCTTCAATAGTTTCTCGAGAACGTAAAGCAAGTTATATATACAGCGTGTAAGTCTAATACGGGCGAACAATTAAACCAGATATAGCGTTTAGTAGTGTTATCATTAATTAATATGATTTTTTAAATTACACTTAATAGTGACGTCGTAATTAATTTTTGAAAATTTGCACTTGATTGTTCACCAAAAATATTAATAATTTGACTAAGCTCCTCTAAACTATTTGGAACATATATTGTAGGTACATTTTTAATAATTACCGACAACTTTTGAAATTTAGGAAAGTTCGTATTACATCGCTAGGCGCCAGTGGCGTGGCGTTAAAGAAATCCTTGGGCAAGCTGGAGAAGCTCTGCCTTAAATTTTCTTTAAGAGCACTAGAATAAAGTGCTGAACTGACTGATAATAGGCAAGCCGATGGGAATCGAGTTCTATAGACGCCACGCTACTGCTAGGTGCAGAATGGACGAGTGTTAGTTATGGATGTGGAAGGTTCTGGGAGAAGAGGTAGACCAAAGAAGAGGTGGATGGATTGCGTGAGAAATGATATGGCTATGAAGGACGTAAAAGCTGCCAATGAGATGACGGGTGATAGAGAGGTATGGTATGAAGGAGAAGACATGCTGCGCCAACCCCAAATGAATGGGACAAGGGCAAGCGAATGATGATGATGAATGCTTCTATTTATTGTTGACGAACATTGTTGTGTCATACAGATTTTGTAGTATGAGTTAAGTGTTCGCGTCTTTCCTGCGGACAATTTTCTAGCGGGACCCCTATAGGCAAATAACACTACTCTTCTACTTCTAGGACTATATGATAAAACATGGTGATGTGTATTCGGGTCGTTAATTATCATTGTTTTGTCCACAGGACAGACATTTTGTCGAAATCTGTATGACCCTGTGACTAGTGATAGTAGTAATGAACTAAGCCAGTCAGAGGCCCTGGGGGCCGTAAGTATAGGTTTTTGTTATAGGTCTGTGGACAAAGAAAAAGGGACCTTTTTAGTCAAAATTGGCCACTTTGGGTAATCGAAAGGCCTCAGGCACAGTACCGGAGGAGAGAGGCACAGTAGTAAGTATAGGAGGCCTACATTCTGCTTTTTGATCTTTTCCGACGCAACGAGATTCCTTTGGGCTATCATCACTGCTGATCTGTGCGCAGTGCCGGATTATACAAGCAAATAAGGCAATTGGTTAGGGCATCACGTCTTGGAGGGTCCCAGAAACAGCACCAAATATTTAGATAAGAGCGGAGCACCCACAGGGCGTGTATTTCTTAGGGAATCAAGTAGTAATCCGATTAGAGACTTAATCCGATTAGAGACTACTGGTAGTTACTTGCTTCCTTAAGATCTCAAGCAAATGACCTTAGCTAGGCAGGATTTTGCTGGGACGCTCCATAAGTATTTGTAAACGAATGATTTACTACCGAACGTCTGGGAATAAGTAAGAGGAATGCGTCGTGATTGCAGCGGCGGGACGGCTGCGTCTCAAATGTCACAATATGTCTCAATGAATGTGACAGCTGACCGCGATCGCTCATTGGAGTAATTAGCCAAGAAGCTTCCAGCGTCAGATACGGACAAGTCTCTCGGAGATACAAATACAAATAAGGAAAACATCCAGCGCCTGATCTCCACCTAGGCTTACAAGCC
Organism: Eudemis profundana; assembly: GCA_947034925.1. Lineage (NCBI taxonomy): Eukaryota > Metazoa > Arthropoda > Insecta > Lepidoptera > Tortricidae > Eudemis > Eudemis profundana. The sequence goes on from OX344818.1 coordinate 14,132,560, forward strand.
CCTGGCCTCGGGGCCCGGCCAGCCTAGAGGCCCCAGCGGTGAACCCTTCATAATAAGTCCAAAGGCATAGCTTGCCTTCTCAATACCAAGTGCCTACTAGCCCTGGATCTCTAAGTACGGGCCTGAAAACACCCGAGATTTTTTAATGAAGGCTAAGAATTTTAGTCACCAGAAGTAGCTTTAGTTGAGGAGACTGAACATCTATAGACTATGAATATTACCTAGCAAAAGATTGGTTTTGTGGTAAATCTTGACATCATAGGTGCATTTTATTATGCCTAATCGAGAATAAAGAAGTTTGACTTTGAATAGGCCTTGGCAGCCCTGACACGCAGGTATAAGGACTATAACTTCAACACAAAATATCGTGTTTCTAGTCTTTACCTGTCGATCACTGTTGAGGATTCATCTATTAAGTACTTAGGTGAAGTAAATAACAAATGAATGAGGTACATATATATGCAAAATTATGTTAAACCAGTCTTTTTATAGGTATCTACTCGTAATTACAAGTGTTCTATGGTACTAGCTCACCTTGCATCGAAAAAACTCACAATTCCTTATAAGGGTGCCTCCTTGCTCCGCATATTAGGTATAATGTCTTGGTAGGTAAGTTTTTCCGGATTCTAGCTACCGGAAAATTATGTAAATCAAGGACAGGTAATGGTGTGGCTTTAAACTCATACGTGAATAACTCAGAGGTGGCTTTCTTGAAAAACAGTAGGACAAGAGCTTAAAGTATCTGAAAACGAGTTTGTATACGAAACTCAATTGGTACGGCACAGAGAGGATGAAGGGCGATTATACAGATACTGCTGGAGTGATGAGGTCTGGAGAGACACTGGAACAAAATACCTAACTGGCATGAAGTAGCGCGGAATAAGGAAGAATGACGCTCTTATGTTTGGTCCTCTACTTATAGTATTACTTAAGAGGAAACAGGAGGGCAGTTTTTCCATACAAACGTAGTCCCCTGTTTCCTCCCTGGATAATGCCAGTAGAGCAATCATTTTTTGTCCAAAAATCAATGGCTACTATTGATATGTTCCTATGTTTTCCTTTTTACGATAAATTGATTCTCAAAAGAGATATTATCCATCAAAAACCTAAAAAAAATGCCAGATTTTCCGCTGTGTTAACACATCCAGAAAACAAATTTGACTAGATTATTAAAAAAAAAGGAAAACATAGGAACACGGCCAAAGCCTTTCTTAATGTTTAATGAAAAAATTAGTTAAATAGGTCAAGTTTTGGGGAAGAAATCAGGGGACTACGAAACGTTGTTTTCATGAAATTTTAAAAGGTATTTTCGGTCCAAGCTGCAGTTGTCTCTATCGCGCTCTGCGGGCGAGAGGCGGGCAGTGCGGGACAGCGACACATTTTACAAATACCTAATTTTCAATTCTCTCGACCTTACTGTTTTCTCTTAAGACCACAGAAATATATCGAGCTAGAAGAAAAAAGTGTGTGTACCTCGCGTGCTAAAAAGAAGTGGCAACGACTAGTGCGTGGCTACTTTGCACGCCGTTTACTTGAGTTGCCGTCAATATTATTATCAGATTTAAAAATCTGATAATAACGGTACCTACTATATATTGTTCAAATACCACCAAACGAAATGGAAAATGTATGTTTTCTTTTTACCCGACTGCGGCGACGCCCAAAGGAGGGTAATGTGTTTGACCTGTATGTATTATGTATGTCCGTTCCTGTGTCCGCTCGTAACTACTCAACGGAACAACCGATTTTGATTAATGATACATCATTGGATTCGTCTTGATGGCGCGAGTGTCACTGGGTATGGAGTTCGTTAAAATAAACAAAATGGCGGATTTTATGCACTTTTAAAGTGCACCGCGGTCGGGTTTTTTTTAGTAAAAATATTTAGTTATTTATCACTAAATTACACTTTTGGCGTTAAATGCCAAGCGAAAAACGTTACACGCTTGGTTGCCATACAAATCGACGAACTATTTCCTTTTATCTCGCTATATTTGTCTTTCAGGGTGCATTTCCTCTGTCACGATTAATACATGTATTAATCGCGTGAGAGGAAACGCACCCTAAAATCCCTAAATAATGCCTTGATCACACTTACCGAGTACAGTGGCTCGGCAGTGTCCTCGGCGCCGTGTTCGGACTCACCACAGGCAAGGATTTGAGCATGCGCGAGCATGCCACAGTATGGCGTTCACTCACACAGACGCGCGATTGTGCGTCTGTGTAAATACGTGTCGCGCGCTCCTAAATGGCCGAAATCGTACTACTTGGTGGTCTTTATACTTTGGCCAAGTGCTCGGTGCAGGCCCGCGCCAACCCCCGACAGCGCCTGTGTGCAAACCTATGAAGCCACCTATTTATTGTCGTCGTGTTTCGAATTCCGACGCCCCTATTGCCTTGGCGCCTGTGTGCGTTGCACACTTCGCACACAGGGGCGGCGCGGCCCTGGCTCGGTGCGTGAGAGCGGTGTGCTCGGCCCAGTACGGGAAGAAACTGTACTGGGCCGAGAACTGCCTTGCCACTGTACTCGTTACGTGTAACAAGGCCTTATTGGCAAGTAAAGCCAGGCGTGGGGCTAGCGGCGCGCGCGCAACGGGTCGCGCCGATAACACAGGTCGCCCCCGGCATTGCCATACTGTCAACAAGCCGATGCGCAATTACTTTGACCTGTCCGTCGATAATTCAACAGTTAATTAATGGGAGCAGGTAATCAAGAACGATAAAGATTTTTCCTACAAAAAAATATCTTACATAATTATTTGGGATCAGAGTCTATGCTCAATGAAATAGTTGATTTCTAAGGAGATTTGACTAAAATAAGAGATTAGATTTTTTTTATTATAGCATTAATCCCCGTCTGCCGACGACTTCTAAATATTTCTAGTAGAAGCGAAAATTCAAAAATTTTATGCCTCGGGGAGGATTCGAACCTGTGTCTCCAACAGCTCTCTGGGCCAACAGAGGCGCACTACCAATTGTGCCACCGACGCAGAAGAGAACCGAAAAGAAGAGATATTTTAGATCAATAGTATAATATTCGATAACCCCTTTAGCTTAGTTGCTATTGACCCTGCCTACGAAGCAGGAGGTCCTGGGTTCGAATCCCGGTAAGGGCATTTATTTGTGTGATGAGCACGAATATTTGTTCCCAAGTCATGGATGTTTTCTATGTATTTAAGTATTTGTATCTATTAAATATATCGTCGTCTAGTATCCATAACACAAGCCGTATTGAGCTTACTATGGGGCTAGTTCGATTTGTGTAAGATTGTCCCCTAATATTTATTTATTTATTTAATAGCGGTTCGGCTAGCCAACTACTGACTACTTAACTAAGCAGTTAAAAAAAGACGTGACACTCCTTTGGAGCAATATTTCCAGTTGTAATGCATTGACAATTAGCTGACCAAACGGGAGACAAACAAATAACAATAAATCGAAAACTCAAGGGTAACAGTTTCCCTGTCCTCTATGCAAAATTGCAAAGACAAATCTAAGATAGAAGCTAGCAGTGGCGTGGCGCCCAAAGAACTCGATATCTACCGACTTGCCTAATATTAGGCTTTTGAGCACCTTATTCTACAGCTCTTACGAAAAATGTACGCGAAATCTGCACCGGCTTGCCCAGGGATATCTTTTAGGCCACGCCACTGGAAGCTAGATGGTTGGATCAAGGGTCAGATACCGAAGGCGGTACTTCTGGCCACGGCGCACATCGTCAGGAGGTTCCTCTCTCTGCAGCCCTAACCACCGGTAGCTTGGGCCCCGCCCCGCAGCCGGCGGCACCATAGTTTAGATTTTTTATAATGTGTTTACATTTTGTATTTTACTTTTTATACATATTGTAAAAAACCTAAAGATATACGGAGATAATTTATATTATTTAGAGATCTTTCTATCACACATATCACAGAAAAAAGTTGTCAAATAGCCAATTAAGGCCTTAATTAAAGTCGGTTCAAGTACCTTCAGAGCCCTTGCAGGGTCGTCAAGCCTCAGCGGCGGCGGTAGGAACTGCTTGGCCCACTCCGCGTCCTCGGCGTGGCCATTGGCCCCGTTAGTGCCATTGGTCCCGTTGGTCCCGTGGGTCTCGTGGCCTCCGTTCAGCGCCGGCTCGGGGGCCATCTTGGTAACGCGCGGCGCGCGTCCGTTCACCGCCGCAGACATGGCGATACAGTTCTACTGGAAATAGAGAAAAAAACATATAAATTTAAAAGTTTAAAAATCCTGTAATATCCCAATGTTTTATCTCCAAAGAATAATAAATAGTACACTACATACCGAGGCCAATAAAGTAAGAAATGTCTCAGATTACATGTCACCAGTCGACAAACTAAGAAAGTCGTACAAGAAGCCCTGAAAAACTTGACCTATGAAGATACAGAGAAATTACTGACTGTTCTAAAATAAGCATTGTATTATGTTCGTTCTTTTTTTATTTAATGTAGATAAAATTATACAGATACGTAGATAAAATTTACAAAGTCAAGCTTAAAGACATAGATCATAGTCATAGTCATTTATTCAAAGAACAATATACATTGTGTTTGAAATTTTTACACGATACACGTAATGTAGACAATAAATATCAGTCGCTAATCATTTAACATCATAACTCATAACATAATCAACACACAAAATAATAAAAATACAATAATAAAAAAAAAAACATGTCCTTCTCGAATTTAGATATTACCTACTTAAGAAAAACTACAATAAGTCTCATAACAAATTATTAGAATGAGAGTATTCTTCGACAGAGTAGAAACACTTCTTTAACAACAAATCCTTGAGCTTATGCTTAAAGGTGTTTACATTTAATAGTGACTTCAACTCAACGGGCAGCTTGTTGAAAAGAACAACTGCCTGGTAACCCGATGTGTGCTTCACCACTTTAAGTTTGGTGGTAATCGACTGTGGCAAGTCTTTTCTCCTTGTGTTTAAGCGTACTTGCCTCTCATCAGACGTTTCTATGTCTGCTAAATGTTTAATTAGATCCGTAAGAACTACCAAGATGTAAAGACACGGATGTATTGTTAACTATTTTTTTTTAGCTAAAATTGATTTAAACCTTATACACGAATTTATTTAATATTTAGGTAATCTAGTTGTTTTTCCTTATGTACTCACTTTTTTATTGCCTGAGACACAGGTTTTTCCTAGTTCAGGCTCATGATGTAATAATTTAAGTACCTACTAATTTTAGACCCTCTTGGTTATGTAATGTTACTATGATTATGAATAAATGATTTTATTATTATTTATTATTTATAAACTCGTGATCTGAGGCTTTCTTATTTACTGGCTTAGGTTTATACTATTTTTCTATACGACGGAGCCAGAAAACGGCTTCTTCGTTTAGCGCAGCGGCCGGCAAGGTGACGCTTTCCGGCCGGAGGGCAGAAAAGAGGGTTTGGTAGGTATAGGAAGGACCTGCCACGGCTGTGCAAACTAGCGGAGGTTAATGCAGCCCGGTACTATTGGATTTTTTCCTAACAAGCGACTCCTCCAAGCTCTGGGAGACCTAAACTTACTTTTATTCAGCCTAAGTTTGACGCTTTTATGTGTATAATATACAAACGAAGACACACTTAAGTGACCATCAGTAGACCTTAATACATTGTAATAAGGGTGACAAGTGGTCAGTTAGCAGTGTCTTCGATTGTACCTAGCTTTTTTCCGTGCGGTAGTTTCCGTGAAAATTCTAATGTCAGTTGATCTAATAAAACAGGCTTTATAAATGTGTATTTTTTTCACTGCTACGCGAGGAAAGCAAGCCGTTTTTAAACTAAGTAATTATAACAGATTATTTTGAATCACCATCAGCACATACGAATACGACTAAAACTGGTATCTATTTAAGCGAAGCTCCATAATTTTATTAACCGCTAATTAACTAAAGTGTGGACATGACCTACGTGCTTATCTCAAATCAAGAGTCAAGAGCAATTTGAAAAAATATTTCCTTATCGCATAAAAAAACAATAATGGAATTATTCGCATAATTAATTGCTTAATTTTATTGCATATCGCTTAATTGGTTCATGTTTTTTAATTGATCCTTATCAAAGGCGCTTAAGAAGGTGCATTTGCGCCGTGTCGGGTCATCGCGGCGCTTACGGCAACCAGGTATTACAAAAAGAAAATTTCTTTTTTAAAAATTTTTTTTTTAGAACCTATTTAATAGGTTCTCTAGGAGCAACGTTTCGTAAGGTACACTACCTTTTTAAGACTTTTTACATGTAAAATTAGGAAGCTGTCGGTGTAGTAATATTATAACTTGGCTTTAAGATGTTTCTTAGTTTTATTAGGGTAGCTATAGCATAGCGTTTCGTAAGGGATAAAAAGTAGATGTCTTCATGGAATGCTCCTTAATTCGGCTGTTTTTTTAAGTACTTATCTCTATCAGCCACGCACGCCTGGACATAGGCCTCCGCCATAGATCGCCACAGACAGAGTGCGCTCCTACGCAGATCGCGTCTATCCACCCTACTCCCCGCTACTCTCACGAGGTCGTCATATGTCTTTCATGTATGTTATCTCAGTAGGCTTATGACGCTACGCTTTGTCACGCGATAAATAAATGATGAAGCATCCGTCACTCTCGCACACTATTTGTCAGAACGTGACAGATGCTTTATCATTTATTTAACGCGCGACAAAGCGTAGCAATACGCCTACAGAACTCAGTGCGGGAGGCCAGTTTTCGAGCCTAGCCCAGTTTGTGAGTCTATGCTCACAAAACAATCGAAAATTAGCCTCGTGGTCCAAATTTGGCCCGTCTTTAATATGACAGTATATCCCGTATAAAAAACTCAGCGCGGCATATGCCAGCTTTGCATAGTTTTGCGAGGTTGAAGAGACCTCTACCGCTCGGGTTTAGGTCGGCTACGAGTTCGGTTAGGTCTCAAAAGTATAAAAAAAATCCCGCAGTAGCAGAAATCATGTTAACCGATAGCGACGTCTCATTGCCAAATAGTTTGATAATAGGTACTCCGTGACTGATAATATTAGAGCGATTATTTTTTGCATACCTAATTACCATTTTTGAATAGCCATAAACATAATACTGATAACTGATAACAAAGCGACTGGACAGGAAAATAACATTATTTATTTCCCATCACAAACCAAAATCACGAACATACTTAACGATTTTTAAGATTATAATTTTGTAGAACAAAGATATCTCAAAATTCAACGACTCGACAAAAAACTCTAAATCCCATTAAACGGCTGAACCAATTTTGTTGAAATTTAGCTACACATTTCGTCAAGTCACCTTTCAAACAAAATAAACCGCATCGAAATCGGTCCAGTGTCGTAGTTTTCCATGAAAATGCTAAAAGACATACACACAAACAACCCCTAACCCTAAACACATATACCCTAAAAATTTAAAGGCCCTGCACCAAGTTAATGTTTCTGTTTAGCCCATTGGTTGACTGGCAGAGAATGCCTTAAGGCATTAAGTCTATTGTGCAATAAAGATTAAATAAATAAATAAATACACCGCCATGGTTCCGTGCCGTTCGTTGTGGGTAAAAAACGTAACAATTGGTAATTAGACAAGAAAAATAGATTATTTTTATCGATCTGTGTAATGATTGAGGGTTATTCTTCAGAAATATGTCTGCGGCCACCTTATTCCTCTGGCACTTTTTCATACTAAATGTATGGAGACAGAGGAATAAGTCGCAGACATATTTCTGAAGAATAACCCTTGAGGCGTATAGTGCGTGCTCGGTCACCGTGACTGTTGGTTTGTCATTGGCACCTCGCTCGAGACTGATCAGTCAACATACTCTCACAGTATAAGTAGCTTACAGACCCTCGTGCACAAAATACAAATTCAAAGAATACCAGACTTTTCAAAATACCAGATTCCCCGTACCTATACCAGATTCCTAAAATAATACATTCGACAAAATCATTTAGATCCTTGAGTAACCTAAGTACGATTTTATAATGTGGAACGTGGTATTAAGACAGGAATCTGTTAATCGAGAATTTGGTATTTTGAAAAAACCTGGTATTCTGTGAATGCGGTATTTTAGGCACGAACGCATACAGATACAAACAATAGCGCAGTAAAACAAACAGATACAAATATTACAATCGTCCGAACACAGGCGTATGGCATGTTGTCCGCGATTTCGCAGCGCGACTAGGTACTAGTATCAGAAAATAAGAATTAGTACTACGTAACTCCCTAACAAAACTGCCGTTCGCGTCGGATAACCGGACTGAGCTGATTCGCATCTGACCGTCTCTCTCTATCGCATAGCTCGTACATAACGCATGCTCTTTTTCCGCGGAATCGTGGAGTGAGTCAGTCCTGATAAATTGTTCCCCTCCGGAGGGCCTTAGCCAGCGACCAGAAAGAGCACGCGTTATGCGATAGAGAGAGTCGGTCGGATGCGGTGCGTTCCGCCCGGTAGTCGAACCCGAACATCAGTTTTGTTCTATTGCTTATACTGTGCCAGATATGCGTAATATACTGTGATATTTAGTGACTTAAACTGTGATAGCGTGTTGGTTTATCTACGCGATATAATCGTACATAAGTCAGTGTCACGTTCAGCAAACTAATGCTCGAATTATTTGTCCATAAATTACTTCAATGTCACCCACATTTTTATTATTGTACTGTTTTTATAAATTACAAAAAGTTAGTATTTTTAACCGCTTTGCAGCAAGCAGGTGATTCTACTTAGTTCGACAATTTTTTTGCATATATTACGCTAATTCGTAGGTACTTATATCAATCTTATATGATTGTTCCTTAGTTAATTATCAGAAACAATGTCTTACAAATGTTCTGTCAGGGGGTCCTTTCGGATATACTTCGACCCATTGGGATCTTTTGTGTAATTACCCCTTACCGCATCTAAGCAGTGGCTTGCTCCACCACCTCCATAAATCGGGTGATGGAACCCAGCGGTAGTGTCTGGAATTCATTTGGCTCCAGATAGCCCGTGCCAAATTCCTTCATTCTTTGTCTGGCGAGAGCGTGACATTGACACAATATGTGTTTCATTGTCTCTGCGTCCTCGCCACACATTCTACAATCTGTGTTGTCAGAAAGTCCCAACTTGGCCAGGAGTCCTTTGACCCCGAAGTAACATCCAAACTGTAAACATCCCAGTTATGAGCTTGAGTTACCTTCTGCTACTTCCACAGTTTGTTGGACCAGCTTGAGTTGACTCTTTCCATGAAGAGCTTCGAATTCCTCAGGCCCGCAATGCCATTCCACTCCTGTTGGTGCTGGTGTTTGGCATGGTCCTTGATGGCAGTTGTTATCAGTAATCAATTATAGTGTGAGAAATTCGGGTCAAGTGCATACACCAGTCTGGAGTCCACTGTGCTGCCCAATATGAATAGTAGTAGTAAAAGGGATGATTTTTCGCAGCCGACTTTCTCGGGGCAGAGGTTTCACCTTGGAATCGGTGGTAAAATTGACATTCGTGGTGCGTTCTACCATGCCTAAATTGAAGAATAAAACTTTAACTTTAAGTGAGATATGTCCACTTTTGTGAACGTATTTCACAATTCTTTAATTGAACTGATTTAATTTCATACTTTAATTTGACGCACGTGAAATTCCGTATTGATAAGACAGGCGCTATGTCCACACTAAGTACTTACGCAGTTAGTAACGCGTAACGTAGTCGGTTATTGTTGATATGTCCGATAACGAACACTTTAGGGATCCATATAACTTCTGGTGGTAGGAAAAGTGGGGGGAACACGTGGACGATCACCCACTCGATGGACGGACCGAGTGAGAACTATAACAGGTCTTCTGACCTGCCTTGAGAAAAGCTGAAGACAGGAACGGATGGCGAAGGATGGTGAAGACCTTGGTGAAGGTCTTTAAACTGGACATTACCTTTAGCAACGACGAAGAAGGGCTCCCTATTAAGGGCTCCCCAAGACTGACCTAGATATTTATTTCAGTAGGTATGTAGACACATTTTGGAATAAAGGGAAGAATTATTACCAAGCATCAAGATTAAACAATCCTCTTGCTGTACTTTCTCCATGTTGCCATATATATATTTTAACAAAACATGTTTTCAACCTCTGCAAACTTAGCATAGTCCGACTTCTATCTATTTTGCTACCATCGAGACAGCTCGCGATTATCACGTATTAATTAAGGATAAAGCGCTTTCTAGTGGCTCTGGTTAGAGACACTATCTTGTTTATATCGCGCGACAAAGGTGACTGTCATAGGCCCGGGTGTATTTTCAAAAACGTAATTTCGCTGTCATGACATATTGGCGAATACTGAGAAGATTCTGCCTTATTAGAATTGGACTTTTGGTTACAATGTAGAATCAGTCAAGTTCTAACAAGTAACCAACGAATGCCAGTCTAATGAGGAGGAATCTGTTAAATATTGGTGGCCAGAGAAATTACGCCAGAGAAAATACACCCGCCCACAGACCTGTTGAGATGGCAATCGGTATCGTCGGGACACCGCGCCGCTGCGATAAGGTTATCACCTACTTACCAAGATTAACCCGATATTTGGAGAATGCAGACTATTGATAATATTTTAATAACTTTTACCAATAAGTTTGTATTTTTAATTAGATACTAATTAACAAGTTCGCCCGTTGTAATAAAACAACTTTAACGGATAAAATAGCGTAACCATTCATGTTTACGCTGAAAAGGATTGTGAAACGTCGGGAATTAAAATAGTAGATTACACAACTAGGGTGGTAATATAAAGAAAGACCGAGATAGCAGATGTTTGCGGCCCGAGCCGCAGGAGAGCGACGTAAATATGCGATCGAGGACTTTCTATATTACCTCCCATGTTGTTTACATCATTTTATGTCTACACTTGGCCAGAAGGCGACTTTTTCCGAACGCGTAGCGTGCGGAAAAAGCCACTTTATGGCCAGGTGTGGAATAGATTAAATAGTATACGCGAATTAATCCGTTAATAGTACATTACAAAACTAGGGTGTTAATACAAAGAAAGCCCGAGATCGCAGATGTTTACGGCCCGAGCTGCAAGCGAGGGACGTAAATATGCGATCGAGGGCTTTCTTTATTACCTCCCGTGTTGTGTACATCATTTTATGTCTACACTTGGCCAGAAAGCGGCTTTTTCCATACGCGCAGCGTGCGGAAAATGTCACTTTATGGCCAGGTGTGGCATAAATTAGGTAATTTCCACCTCGTGACGACGAAGAAATGTATTTTCTTTTGTTCTTTTTTTATTTATTTACTTAAACTTCATTACACCATACAAATAGTACAAATGGCGGACGTAATGCGTTCTTTCTGAAATCGTCTCGCGCGTTTATGTGCTACGGCACACACAAAGACTCTTATCACTAGGATTTTAAGTTGCCTTTTTCAAAGTTTTCTTTTACAGTCTTGTTATCAATCTAATTTGCAAATGTAGTTTTAAAGGAGGAACTAGTATTATGGAATGCAGGAAAGCACACAGCTACAACACCGTCTCGTAATCCGCGCTCGAAACCGGACCTGTAGGGTAGTTCAGAACTTAGCCACCAATCCAGTCCCTGATAGGTATAATCACACTATCACACTAATATTATACATGTGAAAGTTTGTGAAGATGTTTTGATGTTTGTTACTAAATAACGGGGTAACAACTAGATGGATTAACCTGAAACTATTTTCTCGTTTCAGTATTCTTTCTTTCATTGAAGTCGCAAGACGGACAACGCACGTTTTTTCCAAATAAAAAAAGTACCTACCTAAGCTCACGGGAAAAATTAAATTAGCGGTGAAATTGACGATGATGTTCTGAATTACCCAACAGGACGACTGTATATATTCATTTATATACATCGGACATGCATATACATATGCACCGTACACTACGAGAGTTGCACTATACATAGTGGTGTATATGTATAGTCGTATGCGCAGTGCGCGTGACAGCGGCGCGGGCGCGGCGATGACGCGCCGGCGCGCCCCCCGCCTGCACTCGTGCGCAGTGCAGTGCGCAGGAGATTCAAGTTCATACCGATTACCAATGTACCGAGCTCCGACAGGCACTGTCCTTAATAGAATAAAAATGTTAAAAATTTAATCAGCTCAGTGGGATTGCCACCGCATACGAAGCTAGCGGTCCCGGGTTCAAATCCTGGTAAGGGCAAATATTTGTGTGATGAGCTCGACTATTTGTTCCTGAGTCATGGATGTTTTCTATCTATTTAAATATGTATTTATCTATACCAGGTGTTGCCTGTACTAGGAGCAAATAATTAAAACGTAGATTGTACTCTTCAAACTGAACAACATTTGTTCAGCAACATTTAAAAATAACTTATGTTTTAATTTTTAGTATCCTTTAAAATTTATTTGAAACCGCAATGTATTGCGATGTGTTTGTGTTTGCAGCGTGACAAGCGACGTCAGTTAAACTGATGCTAACAATGTACGTTACTTTTTAATTTGTATGAAAAAAATAAAACCTGAAGATTATGTAATTTTTAAATGTTGTTTAACGAAAGTTTTATTGTTTGATGAGTAGAACTACGTATTTTTTTATTATTTGCTCCTGTTACAGGCAACACCCGGTATAAGTATGTATATCGTCGCCGTACCCATAGTACAAGCATTGCTTAGTTTGGGACTAGCTCGATTTGTGTAAGATTGTCCCCCAATATTTATTTATTTATTCTCCTAGTTGCAGAAACCTCCAGTTTCCCACTTGAACAGACACGTACTTTGCAAACCCAAAGAAGAAAATTCGGAATCACCACAACTGTTTACACAAGTGATTCAAAAAGAGTTTTGATCATAAAATATGAACAATACAATACCGTAACGTATGGTTTTCGATATGCAAACACAGATGCGGTGTTTCGGTACCGGCGTGTTTTAATATGAAATAGTTAAATCGTGGTTTACGACGTGAGATGCGCGGCGAAAATATACTCGTACCGTACCTAACCCACGCGTTGGGTTCCTCGCATCTAGCGCTGCCATCTCCAAAATTTGACACCTAGGACAAAAAGCGTAAATCCCCGGATTTTGGAGCTTAAAACCCGGACATCTCAACAGAAACGCAGTTTTTTTTCGGCTCCGGGGGTGCATTAGCTCTCGCGAGCCGAAGTAGCAAACCCGGACTACAAATGAAAGGTTCCCCGGACGTTCCTCGGACGCTCTCCAAACTAGGACAAATCCGGGGAGACCCGGACGAATGGCAGCCCTACTCGCATAACATTATCTATGGAGTTAGAGTCTGTGCGGAAAGAGAATGGGATTTAGATTTGAGGGCGCTGTAATGCTTTTCTACCGTATTTGCTTGCCGTATTTGCCATACTGGTTAGGTTAGTTCCGTTTTTCGCCACGCCTATTCTCTTTCCGCACAGACTCTACGTGCGTAGCAAAATATCTAAGATCGATACACATAAGTCTAGAATGTCGAAAATCTAAATGAATAATGTTCGTTGTCTATACATTCGAAATACATATATATAACACGATTGGTCGAAAGATTACAATAGGTATCGAATTAAGTACACATATTAAATATAGGTTTTGGTTAACCGCTTAAACGATTATGAGGAGACCTAGCGTTTGAATTTTTTAGTTATATAATTTGGCTTTATGTATTTTGAACCTTATACATATTCAGCACTATAGATTATCAACGAAATGAATTTAGGCCGTATATATATTTTATTCTTTTGATAAAAGATGTTATGGATTCCGTAAGTTTTGCAAATTGACTTTATGTATTTTGATCGTATGCAAAACGTTCATATAACATGTGTTTCAGTTGTGTGGCGCCCAAGGAACTCTCGGCTTGCCTTATTTCAGGCATTTGACCACCTTATTCTACAGCTCCTAAGGTAAATGTACGCCAAATCTGCACCGGCTTGTCCAAGGAAATCTTTTAAGAGGAAACAGGAGGGCAGTTTTTCCATACAAACGTAGTCCCCTGTTTCCTCCCTGGATAATGCCAGTAGAGCAATCATTTTTTGTCCAAAAATCTATGGCTACTATTGATATGTTCCTATGTTTTCCTTTTTACGATAAGTTGATTCTCAAAAGAGATATTAACCTTCAAAAACCTAAAAAAAAAATGCCAGAATTTCCGCTGTGTTCACACATCCAGAAAACAAATTTGACTAGATTATTAAAAAAAAAGGAAAACATAGGAACACGGCCAAAGCCTTTCTTTAATGTTTAATGAAAAATTAGTTAAATAGGTTAAGTTTTGGGGAAGAAATCAGGGGACTACGAAACGTTGTTTTCATGAAATTTTAAAAGGTATTTTCGGTCCAAGCTGCAGTTGTCTCTATCGCGCTCTGCGGGAGAGAGGCGGGCAGTGCGGGATAGCGACACATTTTACAAATACCTAATTTTCAATTCTCTCGACCTTACTGTTTCCTTCTAAGCCACGCCACTGGTGTTTTTAGATATTTTGCTAAGTAACCATCTATGATTACCTATTAGTACTTAACTACTGAAAAAAAACACTTAACATAAAGACCCACGAAATACTTAAATAAACAAGTGTCGTTTTACGAATCTGTTTTGGTAAGAACCGTTGTTGTCTGTAAGTTGTTACGAGAACAAATATTTTGATTTGATTTGATTTCTAATATCTCAAAAACGAAGGCAGCTAGCTTGTTCGAATAAGGTAACTGCGACATATATATCAAAGATATTGTAAACAGCTACAGAACCCTGGCATTGCGCAGATCGAGTCAGTATGTCAGCAATATCGCCACCAATGTCGCGCCGACGATAGCGCGACCCGACCCGCGATAACGAGAGATACGCAGCCGGTTGCAGCCGATTTATCCACGATACGGATAGCTTGTTTGTCGTCCATGCTGCGTCTATGGCGGGTAGGGTTGCCACAAGTGTAAGGTTAAGTTGACCGGGCGTTTTTCAGGTGAGATGTGTATGTAATAGGGTTTGCTCCCGGGGAATACCGCAACCGAAAGAACCGGGATTTCCCGGTATTTTGAGCCGAGCTAAGAACCGGGATGTGAAAATAAAAGTCCTAGGAATTTCGGGACTTTCGGTAAACACATTTAAGCAGCATTTTTCATTTAATTTATGTTTCCTGGTGTACTAAGTATATTGAGGTCTGTCTATCGTCATTCAAAGTGAGAGAAACGGCGAACAAAGACGTATAATTTTAAACGAACAAGCGCGTAGTTAAATTTTAACCAATCACGCGTGGCGACCGTGTTAATGGCAATCGGCGGCGACTCACCCCCGCCTGCCCCACTGGTTCGAAAAATTGCTATTACTAATTAAATTATATTAAATATGCTTTTAATGCAATGTGTAAATTGTCTTTATTATAAAACTAACTGAATCTCATTATCGGCAGTCTTTGAAAATCCGTCCCGGAAGTATCGAAAGTACCGGGACGTCCCGGTTCTATTATCGACCCGTACCCAAAGTCTCGCTTTTCCAGAACGGTACCTTTCTGCGTATCCAAGGCACAGCCCAAGGTGTCCGAATGTTCCTAAATAGAATGAACAAACATTCAGACACTTTAGATAATTTTTACTATATGTAATGAGTGGGCATTGCACCAACTTCTCTCCTCAATACTAATGTAATGGTTTTTAATTTTGTTTTGTAGAATGTATTTCAAAATCCTGAAATTTGCCAAGGCCGACCGCAATCCTAACAATACCTGAAAGTCAAGTCATGTTAGAACCAATTCTGCCATGTTAACGTCAGTTCTGCCGTGTCAGGGTCTGCCCTAGCAGGTCAGGGAAAACCTGACATATTACGGCAACCCTGGCATTATGGTGTGTGTGAAGTCGAGCCGTCTAGACCGCCCGATATCGCCTCGCCATAATCGATGGTGTGGCGCGTAAAATGTAAACAATACCGCCGGTCCGTCAATTGATTTAAAGATACACAAAGGGAAGGTAATATTTAACCGAGTCTACGAGCTCCGATGCAAAAGATCTCGTCTAGTAAGAGCATTTTGTTAGGCTCAACAATTTAAAAAAAAAAATGTTTGAGATATAGTTAAAGTGTATACGGTTTTATACAGTTAGTCTCTAATATGTGACCGTCAAGATGGCGTACACCGTAAATATATCCCGAATCTGATGCTGCCAATAAATATTACTTACCCAAATAGTACCGACGAAATACCTAGATGAAACAAATAGTACTTTTCTAAATAAATATATGGAAATATAAGGCCTGTTCACGATGTACGCTACCGGGCCGTTAAGCTGGCGTACACCGCTTGTATCTCTGGAACGGCTTTGTTTTCGTAAACGCTTTATATTTCGAAAAATAGTACCTAAATAGCACCCTAAAGCCCTAAAATTTCATTTCTCTTGCTATCGTAGAAGCCGAGTTATTCCACGCTTGCTGAGTCATAAATTCGCCAATCGAATCGTTTTTATCGAGGCACACTGACCTTTCTCTGCCGCTTTCAATGACTTTATTGGTTCAATTCAGTCCGTGTACGATCTCCAACTCACAATGTCACAATCAGCTGATGTCCGCATTTAGCAACATGTAATAGGCTAGACGACTAAAAAAACTGTTTAGTCCGTCAGTTAGATTGTAATGAAATATTGTACACGTATTTTTTCTTTTCTTTGACAAACAAAAAATTACAGGACTACAGTGCTTAAAAGTTTCAAGCGACGTCACTCTAAGGAGTGACGTCACAAGCCCCACTCCCGAAGTTTGATGATCTATAACTTTGTCGATTTTTAATATTTTGTCAAACTAAAAAATACGTGTCCCATATTTTCCATAATCTAACTGACGGACCAAATAGAATAATATATTTTTAAACCAGTCGTCATCCTATTATACATTTATATTATTGTAACTGAATGCATCAAATTGGTTTGAAATCAATTGCGATTCATTGGCCGAGCAATCCGAGCATCTGGTACCCAGTGAATGTTTCAACGAACTCAAATTTGCAACAAACGATGGAACGTCGCCAAGAATCAGGCGCCGTGGAATCGCCATTATCTTCAAATAACGCAAAACACGCAATACACATAATATCGGGCAACTCACTACGTCACCATTTGATAAACTACATATCGGAAATTGGAAGCTGCAGTCGCAACCGCAGTCTAGAAAATAGGACGAGATTTATCGTCCTCGGCCTACCTCGTAGAGATCTCTAAACATCTGAATTTTAGGACGACCACCTCTCCACTGGGTGGACGATATCACCCCATATGGAGGATGTGGTTAGATGCAGAGGTCATCAAGCATGAAGTAAATGGAATCTGAAGCATAATATTGCCATGAAAGGTGTAAGCACTGAAATCGGCCATTCTCACGAAGTATGTCTGCGGTCACCTAATTACCGCGACGCTGTTTTCATACTAAATGTATGGAGACGCGGTAATTAGACGCAGTCATACTTCGTGAGAATGGCCGAAATATATATAGATGGAAGGACATATAGTTCGTCGTTCGTAATAGTTTGTAGATTTACTATCATTATGTGTGAATTACTGATTGTCAGTTATCTAATAACGATTTCACGGACCGAACGGAATGGAGAAGACGAGTTCGGAAATCTTTATCGATTTAATTTCACCATAGTCTTTGCCCGTGTTATTTGTCTGACCTTTGTTCAGTTCAGATTCGTTCGATTTAAAGATCAGAAAAATATAGCTCATTGGTATGGTCGAGTCACATAATAGGTAATAGTAGTTTCGCTTTCTAAAAAAACTGACGTTAGGGTCCGACCACCGGACGGAACGCACCGCATCAAATCGTCTCTCTTTATAGCATAAGATACGTGCTCTTTCTGGTCGTGGAGAGGCAAAATTTGGTATACCTAATAGCCTCACGGCGAAATCGTGGAATGAACCAGTCCTGCTTAAACTGTGCTTTATTTATACCGAGTCAATGCGGGTTAAACCCGTTTAGGATTGAAACGTTAATTCGTATACCTATTTGCGTAATTTATTCAGTAAAAGCGAATTAAATAGATTAGCTGACAGCAAACAAGTTTTTTTTAGTGACATTTCGGAAATAGCGGGCAATTATCTATTTACGACATTCCGTAGACAATTTATATACACATTTGGTGTCCGAGTATAAAAGGGATATCGTACCCTTGGTCCAATAACGACGCATGTGACTTTACGTCCAAAGTTTTTTTATTGCTCAAAAGTCTTACAAATCATACGAACTACAACTACTGATCCTGAAAAGTTGTCATTTTGCAGATGCATCGTTTATTTGATCAAGGGTACGATATGTACTTAGGCTAATTCGGGCGTTTTAAAAAAAAATCGAAGAAGTAGGTACTTTTGCGACTATGGTCTTTTGAGGTTTTTCTGGCTGAGAATCGTTAGTACTTTCGAACCTTTTTAGTAATGAGGTCGTCAGTCAGCTGAAGGTCACTGGAAGTCGATGGGGGCAGAAGCAGCAAGAGGCGTGCGATCGTTCGTTGTAGGAGTCTTTGGGGGAGACCTATGTGCATCAGTGGACGTATCAAGGTTGAAATGATGATGATGCTGACCTCCAGATTGGTCTAATTTCTTCAAACTAGTTCTAACGAGTCGGTTATTTTTTCGAAAAGTTATTTTCAGTTCAGCTGTTCACTTGGAGCACGCCGAGATTTCCCCGCGAGCAGGGTTCGAAAGGATAATTATCAACGATAATTATCGCGATAATTATCACGATAATTATCGTGATAATAACAGGTGGATAATTATCAATTGATAATAACAAAAAAATGCGCCCGTGAAATAGAACTATATTCTAAGCCTTTGGCTTCTTTGGTCAAGTAATTTATTTTCAAATCTGTCAAATCTGACGAACACCGATTTTCACTGAATCTCCCTTTAATTAATGACATTAATGTTGATTTGTATTTTATGTTATGTAAAAAAAATTAAACATATTTTTTTTTGTTTTGAAACAATAAACCATCGATATTTCTTATGAAACAATTTAACAAATGATCTTTTAATACTGGTGATAATTATCCGATAATTATCGGATAATTATCCGATAATTATCGGATAATTATCACGGCTCGTTATTATCTTGATAATTTCGAACCCTACCCGCGAGGGACTAAAGTACGCTTCAGTATACGAGGGTAAACAAAACACTACCGTGTGTTGACCGAACCCGCGCGTCGGGACACACCCGCCCGTGACGTGCACGCACACACACGCGTCTTATCGTTCTGTTTATCTCAGTACTGTTCTGGAATACTGAGGACAGTAATCAACGGTCTATTTGTTTCAATTGACTGATTAATGTTTACTTAATTGCTGGCGAGAGTCAATTCAATTCATTCAAGAAACGCCTCAAGAAACTCACCAGTACTTTTTAAACATTAACAACAATTTTGTGGTATGATTAAGAACATGAAAATTTATAGTAACACAGGCACACACATTTATTTTTTTAGACTTTATTGCGCAATATACAGGAAAGTACAAACGGTGAACTTAATGCCATAAGGTATTCTCTACCACTTATTGTTGTTTAGGTCAGGGCTCGAATAGTAATGTCTCAATACAAAAGTACCGGTATTTTTTCCGTTCTTTTCGTTCTTTGGTTTATTATTTCATTTTTTAATCGGACAGTCTAATAATACGAAATCATTACTTAATAGTACATTACACAACTAGGGTGGTAATACAAAGAAAGGCCGAGATCGCAGGAGTTTGCGGCCCGAGCTGCAAGCGAGGGACGTAAATATGCGATCGAGGGCTTTCTTTATTACCTCCCGTGTTGTGTACATCATTTTATGTCTACACTTGGCCAGAAAGCGGCTTTTTCCGTACGCGCAGCGTGCGGAAAAAGTCACTTTATGGCCAGGTGTGGCATAAATACATTAAGTACTGTTAATTTGTGAACATTTTTGCAATCTCAAAACGCACTTTTTTATTTAAAACAGCATTTTTTTCAGACAGGGCCATGTCAGAAAGAAAATATTTAATTTATCTTATAAAATAAGTACAAATCGCACCGTTAGAATAAAAACGGCCTAATTCAACATTTTTTACGATTGAGTAAACCGTTTTAAGAATGAAACTAAATTATCAACATTGTTGAATTAGGACGCTTTCATTCTTAACGGTGCGAAATATCTAATCGCCTCTTAAAACCTTCAATATTTAGAAAACAAGATTGATGTACAGTACAAGTAATGGATGCCCCAAAATAGAGCCTTTCCAATTATTCCAAGTTTTGGAATCGATAATTTCACGACATTTATCAAGAAACGAGTAAACAGGGCTCTCAAAGATCGGCAACGTAGGTATAGATAGGTAGGTGTTGCAGATATCCATGGGCGACGTTGACTGCTTTCCATCAGGCAGATCGTCTGCTCTTTTGCCACATATAACATAAAAAAATTATCATCGAAAACAGGCGCCAGCGACGAGCAGACTTCAGGGTAACTTTCACTTTTCAGTTCAAGGGAGGTAAAGTCGATGACATGGACACCAATGACGTGTAACACAGCGTAGAGATACCGACTCTAATGTAGTGCTAAATTAAGCTAATTGGCTAGAAAATAAAGTTTTGTCCGGGCGCAGGACTGATAATGTTTTATGAAAATTTGCTTGAGACATCACGGTTAACAATTTAGGTGGAACCATTTTGTTGGGATCAGCAGTCAGGACATCTCGTCACATTTTCATGGTGGATTCTTTAGCAGGTATAGCAGGTTTATTTGCTGATGTTGGTGGTAATGACGATCATCATTATCATCATCATTGGATCAAGTGCGTATGCATCGCGCTTGCCCATGCAATTTGTAGTTTTCTGTATCATCCGTGATGTGTACCTACATAACATATTTTACGTCTGTCAGGCAGGAAGTATGATTTTCTCTTTTTTCTCCGCATAGTGAACGATTTAAGTACCTACCGTTCACTATGCGGAGTGGTATTTAAGCCACTTACAGGTCGTGGTCGAAGATTTTATTTTCTCCCGCAAGACGGAGATACTTTTAATTCTTTCAAACAAATACTTCGCATCAAAACAAGTGCATCCATTGTTTGAGCGCAGTGATTCACAGAATCTCATAAATCTTGCCGCGCCCCGCCCCGCTCGCGTCACCTTGCTTCGTATCTAGTAAGTATTTAAAAACTAAACTCTATTTGTAAACATCGCGGGGGGACCACGTGTAGTGAGGGGGATAATGTCTTTGCCTATTTAAGGATCATCCATATATTGATAGCCTAGAGCACAGTAGTACTAACTTTTTGAAAAATGGTTATTGTAATGTCGACGGTCTAGTTCACGCTAATTACATTTTTTTGCCAGTGAAATTGCAACTTTAAGATTGGTGTACTAACGTGCTAATTACGAAACTTTCTTCTCGTAATTAGTACCAGTGTGAACTAGACCATCGATGTAATGGTTGAAGTAGTTCAAATGTGAACTAGGGTATCGATTTGTGTCATTCCCAAGTAAAAGTACCATTTCATCAGGTTATTTGGTAAGTATAAGGCTGTGTTTCCACCAGATCTGTGCGAGGTAGCGAGCGGGGCGGTGTGCGATGAAAAAATCCACCAATGCCGAACCGCGCCGAGCGAGGGTAGGCACGTTGATTGGTGGATTTTTTCCTCGCACACCGCCCCGCTCGCTACCTCGCACAACTCTGCTGGAAACACAGCCTTAGGATGCAATCAAATGTTGTCCATTAACAAGCGACAATTGGTACCTTTACGAGTATCATGTAAACGACACATTATTGTATTTTCGGTAAATAAAGATGTAAACGTTATTGGTATAAACTTGTTTGTTTGGATCAATGAGATTGGAAACTCGGACCAACGATTCCAATTCTAACCTCCACACAACTAAGTATGCCAGTCATCAACAGAAGAAATCTCCCTACAGATTGAAAAATATGGTAAAAGATTAGAAAAACAATCCGGCCTGCCCTCCAGGCGTTTATCTAAAGGCCTAATAAAAACGTCTAGATTCGGTGATTCTAGACATCTGACAAAAATAGTCTAAGATCCGAGTATACTAGAACAACCTTCACCGAACTGGTTAATGGATGAAAAGTATTTTATATAAATAAATAAATAAATATTAGGGGACAATCTTACACAAATCGCACTAGCTCCATAGTAAGCTCAATAAGGCTTGTGTTATGGATTCTAGACGACCATATATTTAATAGATACAAATACTTAAATACATAGAATTATCCATGACTCAGGAACAAATATTCGTGCTCATCACACAAATAAATGCCCTTACCGGGATTCGAACCTAGGACCTCCTGCTATATTAATAATTATATTTCCTGCTATGTTAATAATTATATTTCAAGTGGGTTGCCTAAAAAAAATCAGTCCAAAATATGATTAATTAAAAGTTTAAGTTAAATTTGCACCTGGTTGGTATGTGATGCTAAGGAAACGAGGTGCAAACTTAGCTCAACCGGTTAGTATGAGAAAGTTAGGATGAAGTCGGCACGAGTCGGGTCGGGGGGGGGGGGGGGGGGGGGGTTCACAGAATGAGCAGATTTTTGGTTTAGAGGCATTTTAGCACATATTTAATTTAATATAAAATACTCTTCATCCATAAACCAGTTCGGTGAAGGTCGGTCTATGCTGGGATCCTCTACTAAAAGTACCATAGCGTAGTCCCTATGCACAAATACGTTCGCGTAACCAAGATAATGTTGTTTCATAACATTCCGAGTTGACTGACTAGAATAATAATATTGACCAACTGTGTATACGTACCTACTTTATACTCGTGTCGCTCTGTTTTTGTATGGAAACTTGCCCGCAGCTCGCCAGCGAATCGGAAGTGTGATAAGACCCTAAGAACCATACAGTCGGCCAACGGACCTCGCCATGTTTAACAATTTGGGACATACGTAACAACCTACTGACAGTCGTACCCGTGGACGAATATAGTTGGGAGAGGGGTTTGGGGGTTCAACCCCTTCCCTCTGAATAAGTAGTGAAATTCTTTGTTTCGCACTTACTACGCTCTTGTTTTCATCTGGTTGGGCTATGACCACACCCCCAATTAGATTTTCTATATCTACATAACTGTGTGTACTCACTGCTCAGGGTTCAGGGCTCAGGGCTCAGGGTTGCCAACTTGGGGGTTTTATCCCTAAATTTTACACATGCTCTTGGCTAGTTATTTTAACAGTCTTTTAAATCGGTTTTTATTAGGCTCACTTCACGTCTAATTTCTGCCGGCCAACTATTAATTAAATACGGGATACGTTGTTTTAAGATTGTATGGTAGCTAATCAACTGTAGGTTTTTAAGATACCTATGCTAGTACAATCAGCCTCAAAAGTAGCTGGACACTTTAGTACAACCAATACAAATATGTTACTATTAATTTTGAAGCCAACTGTACACGCTGTGGTTGTTTTTAGGGTTCCGTAGCCAAAATGGCAAAAACGGAACCCTTATAGTTTCGTCATGTCCGTCCGTCCGTCCGTCCGTCCGTATGTCACACAGGCATTTTACTCAAAAACTACATAACGTATATTGATGAAATTTCGAATGTAGGTGTGTTGTATAAGCCGCTACTTAGTTTTTTAGTTAAATATCAAAAATTAATATTTCTAGGGGGGTACTCCATACATATAACAAAAGACGAAATATATATTTTTTTCATCAAACATCAACATGTGGTCCATGGTTCGACAGGTCTTTTAAAATCACTTTAAGGTTCTTAAGTAATATTGTTGATTATGTGAATACTTTCAGAAATAATAGCTCCGAAAGTTGCAAAAATTGTGTCCCCCCCTCTATCTTTTAAACCGTATGTCCAAAAAATTTGATAAAAATCAGGAAGGTAAAGTTCAATTAATACTTTCAACGAAAATTATTTTCAACAAGATCGGATTAACCGTTTTTGAGTTATTGCTGATAAACTGCGCTTCTCAAAAATAGGACGTAATTGCTATGAAGATACGCTCTTTTGCTGTTGTACTTTTTTTACATCGTATTTTTTACCTTATAGTTACGGAACCCCACACTGAGCATGGTCCGACATGCTCTTGGCCAGTTATTATTCATTCCGTGTAGTAGGTTGTAGCGGACCGGTTTATGGCGCCGCGGGAAGCCTATCTATACAAGGTACTTGTATATATATAAACACATGTAAACATAGATACTGATTGATTGTAATGGCGGAAAACACTCTATAGGGGTCAATAGTACATTACATACCGAGGCCAGTGAAGTAAGAAATGTCTCATATCACATGTAATTTTTTTTTTTTTTTAGCAACTGACAAACTCGCAACCCATCCTGGGCGTAGCGATTGTCGGACCGGGTGGTTGGCCGTGGCGTTCCCTGGGGTCGAACCAGGTCGCTAGCCAGACCACCCTGAGTTGGTCGGACTGGGTGGGAGCCGGGAGTGCCTGGTCGAACCAGGTCACTTAGTCCCGGTCCACCTCGATATGATCGGGCTAGGTGGGGATCACATGTAATCTGATCTGAGGGTTTCTTATTTACTGGCTAAGGTTTGTATACTGCTAGAAAGCGGCATCTTAGCGCAGCGGCCGGCAAGGTGACGCTTTTGGACCGGCAGAGGGCCAGTGTATGTGTGTGGCGTCGGGAGAATATAGCGGTTATTTTAAATACTCCACGTGGAAAATACTCCAAGCTATGCAGATGGGGTAGCGTATTGCATAGAAGCGAAAAGCGGTACATAGCGTACCTATTACAGAACAGAAACCTTAAAAATAAAAGTGATGGAATGGCAAATAAATACACCCGAAAGATTGTCAAGATAAGTCTACAGACCGTACGGGTTGATATTAAAATAAGTATTCCTTGATACAATCCCCATTTTCATTCATTTGTCACAATCTGTATCCGCAATTGAAGCGCGGGGGAAATACCCGGTGCGCATCCACAACGATGTGGCTTGCGTATAGGGAACGTGCACGAACTATAGGTGGCAGCACTAAACGACAAAAGAGACACGGGCGGACAATAAAGGAAACTATCGCCCCTGTCAAATCAAGCTGTCAATGTCAATGATAATATGTAAGTGTCAATGTCAAATATGGTAAGTCGTAGCTAAACTGACGTTAATCGTCCTTCAACGCGATAAATTAACGGCGTTTCCGTCAATGTGGCCACAGCATGACAGGGTACTTGATTTAGATTGGCGGCACCAGTTGGCAGCACCTTCGTCGTGCACGTTCCCTATTTTGTTAGAGGGCACTCCAGAAGTGTGACATTTGACAATCGCAAGTAGCAACCTACTGACATTCAAGACGTCTTCGTCGGCCGACTGTACAGGTCGATTCACAAGAGCTGGCACGAATGGATGGAACGAAAGTAATGTCACTGTTGACGAGTGACATTCTTATACGGGAGGATCCAATTATATTTTAAACAAGTACATAAAACTTCTTCATTATTCAAGAAAAAAAAAATACATATCATCTGCACATTATTAAGGCTAAGCAGGTAAAAGATATGGCAGAAAGGCAAATTTGACGATTCGCTACAAATATTTTACTATCATGGAGTTTTATTTAATTTATACCCTGTTCGCACACTGACGCCACAAATGCCACAATCTACTAAAGCATGGCGAAAATACGTGAAACTCACGCGAAATTTAGATGTTAGGATGCAATTTTCGCGCTTCACGGCGTCAGTGCGTGTACAAAAAGTTTGCGACTGTGTAGGTAGGGATTTTTGTTGCTGTTCATAAAATAGACAATGCAGACTGGGTTCCGAAGTTATGAGACCAGATAGTCTAAAAACACGATTATCGCTTATTGAATCAACCTGCATTTAATAATTTTGTGATGCACACATAACATTATCATTCACTCGTTCAATCCATTCGTGCCAGCTCTTGTGAATCGACCTGTATGTGGTTGACTGTGACCGTAACGCGCACTGACTGAGTCCCATACAACTATTAATAGAAATATTCTTCTGCAGATCGCATCCGCAACTCTAACGAATATTTATGATCGTAACGACCTCTACTAGTGTAGCCACTAGCCAGGTATCCTGATTCCGATTTTCAAGGGTCTACGAGTATAGACACGTCCCAATTTATCCTTGATTGGGATCCAATTTTCAGGACATAAAGTTTACGCTCTTTCGAAGAAGACAAGGTTTCACATACTAAACAACAAATTGCAGTATTACTCCAGCTACTAATATGGTGACTCGAGAAAAAGTGAATAAAGCTGGAAATTCAAACTTCAAATACAGTAAAGGCAAAAAAAACTCAATATGTTTATGCTCCTTATTTTTGTCCCGATTAAACTGTCAAAGTCCACTCTTTATCTCATCCAAAGGTTGTCTGGAAGGGATCGCTTTTTAAGACTGCCTGTTGCCTACCGCTTTCAATTGTTTTAATTATTTTATTTTATTTTATGAACCTTTGTAATTTGTTTTTCTGGTGAGTAATAATTTGTATTGTATTGTCAAGATTTTTGGCAAACTAGATCTGGCAACACTGGCAGGAGGCAGGACACAATTCAAGGTCTCTGAGAAAATGAACGTTTTCCCAGCTGATTAGACTGACGATGCGAATTGCGTACTAATCGCTAACTATACTATTTGGCACGAGCATCGTGAGCTATTCGCGTAGACAACAAACATTAAACATCCTACTCATCCTATGCTATCCTTGTCTTTGATTCTGAGGTTGATGAGCTAGCTTCCAGCGACTGTTATTTGAGATAAACATAGCTACACTTACTGATCCTAGTCCCATCTTTTCTTTAGCATTACTTAACGTTACACGAGTTGACTTTCAACTAATTGTTTCGAAGTTTATTAAAACATTGTGATAACAGCAATCTTTAGTTTATTTTTTTAATTTAAAAAATGTATCATTAACTGGCATTAAGTGTTAGTTACTAAACGAACGATTAATATCACAGAGTTTAAAAGTTAGACGGTATTTAAACATAACGCGTGTTTGGCTTAACCGTACACTTTTTGTTATATAAAAAGGTCCTATTTCTCAAAAACAGAGGACAGCTCGCTTTCTGGACCTCGTTTCACGAAGCTACAATTTAAAATTTTACAAGTCTACGCTTGCAACATTGATCAAATACAACAACGCCATTGGTTAATTTGGCCAATGTTGCTAGTTTAGACTTGTAAAATTGTAGCTTCGTGAAACGAGGCCCTGGTCCTAATAACATCCTTCCTATCTTTAAGATTTCCTAATTTTAACACGATTGTCTTCCAATAAATAGGTACTATTTAGTCACCCTTGAAACGCTGCATTGGTTTATCTGATCCACAAAACAAAAACAGCTGCGCTGCCCCTTCTAATCCCTTTACCTTTACTCAACTTTATCATGTCTAAATAACTTCCAGTGAATTATTTTTAAGTCTCTTAAAACGTTCCGATGATTTATTTAAGAAAAAACAGAGGCCGGGCCTCGGTTGGCGCCCGCGCGTAAATAGAATCGTCTATTTACGCCATCACACGCCCATGAATTAAATGATAAAGATAACATAGCGGTCGGGGGACGTGTTTACGCGTATCTGCGTTTATGAAAATGGTTTATCATCGCCTAAAACCGAGCTAAGCTTGCGACAAGGTGAAGGTTTGCACGCGGAAAATTTCCGGGGCGCTAGATAAACCGAAGGGTTGATCTAGAAACTGAACTGCCCGGATATTTGAACGACTGTCTAGTATTAGATTGAAAAGCTTGTGAAGTGCGTAGGTTCAGTTTGTTTTTGCTATAAATACATGCCGCGGGTACACCTCTGATCAGATTCTTAATTTCCAAGTTCCAAACTCATCAAATATTTATTAGCGAACGCGAACCGGATTATAATCAATGACATCATTAAATAAACTGACTTCGCTATTTACAATGCCTAATAGTTATTTAATCGCCGTAAACAATACGAATTGCGAGTTTTAACTCGTTTATGACAGGAAAAGCGTTTGTAGATTTACGATGAACTCTCGAAAGTTTACATAGCGTTTGAAAATTTCGCAGTTAGGAAAATAGGTGGTTTAGTATGTAGTAGGTAGTACTTACACGTGTGTGTTGTTACGTCGTGTGTATAGTGTCACGCCGGTCGCGGTTACGTGCGTTTCGGAAGGCGTCGCGGCGCACACTGGTGTGATTCGGCCCGCGCGACAAGTGCTCGCGGCACTGACCCCGACCCGACACGAGGGCGCGACTGATTGCAGAAATGCACAATATACCCTGAGACCCGACGTCGTCCTATGTCTAATGCCGCATTTACATTCAGCCGAAGTAAGCAGGGAAGTGGGCAGGACGAGTGTGTAAACACGAGGCTTCTCATGCTACTGCCGCTATTGCCACATTTGCCACTCTTGCTGCCCGGCGCTCCCCAAAAGTGCGGTTTTTGTGCGGAAGTCAAACGACCGGCAGCGCAAGCGGCAGTGCGTATTTACATTTTGCTTACAAAGTTCTATTACGATGGATATGTCGCCGCCAACTAGCTTAATTAGCCATTTAGTTAACTGCCTAGCCTTTTCATTAAAATTTTCGGTTATGTTTGTTAGTTAGCTTGTGTCCCTCAGAGCAGAAATAGAAGCCCCGCGTAGCGGGGCTTTGTCGACCTCCTGGCGGGTCATAGTTTAGGGAAAAGCTAGGTATTTAACCAAATGGCTGATTAAACCAGTTGGCTGCGACAGATAGATATCATCCACCATCTTCTACGATGAATTTTCTGTCGATCATGTATCTGATGTATCGCAAAAAGACACAGCGCAGACGCTACAATTATTTCGACGTCTGTCATTGTTGAATCTCGAAAGCGAAGTGAGTGGAGGGGCAGTATGTAAACACACACTCCTCTCGAACCTGCTGCAGCACTATTTAGGGAATTACTCGTACTTTCGTCAGCGCGAGGAGCCGCCACAGGGGCTAAATGTAAATTTAGGATAAGATAAGACCCGGCTAATTTCTATACAACTGCGTAGCTATCAGTGGCGGCGTAAGGGGGGGCGGCACTGCCGAATGCACCCCCCCTCCCCCGGGCCGCAAAATCAAAAAGTAGACCTTTCCGCCCCGGGTACCCAACTGGCTTACGCCGCCACTGGTAGCTATCCCTCTAGCTAGCACAACAGTTGTGCTAAAGGAAGATAAGGAATTGGAACTGTCAGACTTACTCCAATGAAATAAGGTCGACATTTCCAATACTGCATACATCGCTAGCACGGCAGAACTGAGGAGTGTATTTTCAAAAGGGCTTATATTTCTATGACTCAGCTGGGAGACCATAGTATAGGTAATAGCAGTAATTTGGGTTTCCCAGTATGGTCTAGTGTCCACTCCAGGATGCCGATTACCGAGGATTACCGATTCGGAATTCCCCGATGGACACCTAAATAATGGCATCTCAGGAGCCAGGCCAATGGCCAAGCCATACGATATCAGCGATCATCATCGCTATAGCTTCTCGTTCCTCGTGAAAGGACGCACCCAGAAAACGCATGTGCACTGGCCTTATTCAGGTGTTCCACGGAAACAAGACAGACGCCGGAAGAAAACTTGAGTCGTAATATGGCGCCAATGGAATTTACAAATGTAAGGAACATTTTGTCGTAAGAACACTGAATATTACTACCATTGAAATCAGTAATGTTTCTATCGACATATTCTTTTCAAATTTTGATATAATATAACTCCGAATAAAAAAGTAAGTAGGTAAGCAACAGAATTTTTAAATTCGAACGTGAGCATATTTTTATCAGGAATTACTCGTACTTCCAAACCCCTCAACCGCTTCTGCTCATCTATCTATCAACCATGGACGCCCACTGCTGGACACAGGCCTCCCGCATAGATCGCAGCAGAGTGCAGTCCTGTGCAGACCGCGTCCACCGACTCCTCGTTACTCTCACATAGCATGGAACACCGGCGCACGCCAAATCGAATAAATGATTTGTCCGTCCTGTCTTAGATTATAATCAAAGACCATTAAAACATGAGGACTGTCATTCTCCATACAAAACGCTGTTCCCCGTTATTTACAACGCCATCTATGTATGAGCTTGGTATAAGAATTATTTACAATTATTCAACTTTGCAAGCGTGACACAGTATTTAAATGTTAGAATTTATTTATTAGCTGTTTACGAACTAATCGTTACTGTACTATGTTTCTTTGTTAAATTATAACATCGTTAAATGTTTAGTTTTTTAGCGCCATCTAATTTTTGCCTGGATCCCCTTGCGGTCGGGGTACGATCTAAAGTATGGAGAATGACAGTCCTCTTGTTTTAATGATCCTTGATTGTAATCAATCACACATATAGGTAATATCAAGTAACGCTTAATTGAAACGGTTCACCAAACATCGTGGACGAATACTTTGCTATTTCTAGTTCCATGATGGACATTTGTATGGATACGCATAGCGCCCTGTTGAGCATAATTAGAACCTTGTCATTTCATAATTAACATTCTTCATATAGGTGATTAAGAGTCGATAGGTTCTCTATAAAATTTTGTTTTTTGAGAGTTCAAGACGTTTCGCGCAGGCAAAATGTATCGAGCTTTAAAAAGAAACACATTCCAAACATCATTTACGTTACGCCGTGGAAGCGAATGATGACTCTCTTTTTGTTTGTATGGAAAATCGACCGGCTCGAACCACCTTAAATTAACTTTCCTGTGTTTTATGTTATGTTATGAATTTTATGCCACACCTGGCCATAAAGTGGCTTTTACCGCACGCTAGGCGTACGGAAAAAGCCGCTTTCTAGCCAAGTGTAGACATAAAATTATGTACACAACACGGGAGGTAATAAAGAAAGCCCTCGATCGCATATTTACGTCCCTCGCTTGCAGCTCGAGCCGCAAACATCTGCGATCTCTGCCTTTCTTTGTTTTACCACCCTAGTTGTGTAATGTACTATGTGTTGTGTAATGTGCGTTGTGTAATGTGTGTTGTGTAATGTGTGTTGTGTTGTTTCGGCTGTATTACCACGGTTACAATAAATTATTGTTATGAAAAAGTTAAAAGATAAAACCATTATTTTTATTGAAATACACTACACAAGCAGTCTCGGCACACATGTTGACTGAAAGAAACGAGTTTTTGAACTCTGACCCCGGTTATCTCGTGTTTAGTTGATAGAAAACAGAATAATAACTATTGATAACATAACCATAATACTCACCCAGCCAGCTTACAAGATCGTTCTAAATATTATAACCATATATACATAGATGCAAGAAATCAAAGTACCTACATAGAAAAATTAAATGGCACTCACCTGTGTCCCGACCGGGAATCGAACCCGGTACCTCTGGATTTCCGGCCCAGCGCACAGTGTTTTAAGATCGCTTGGGACCAGACATTTGTAACGAATATCGAATATCAATCTAGTAAGTTGTAATAACACAAATTCCAAAAGAAACCCCATGTCAATTACTGTGAGTTTTGGAGAAAAACAATGTCAAAGTTGCTACTTCGGACACTGTTTGAAATCGGAAAAATACGTTTTTTTCTTTGTAAACCAAAATTAAAGGCAACAAGTTGTAACCACATTTTGACACGTACAATGATGTATTGTCTAAGGTTTACGACAGATGTGAATTATGAGTAGGAACACAAATCTTCGCGAAAAATTTAATTTCAGTTTTTATTTTAATTTTTTTTATTTTCGTAGTTCCCGCGATCAATTTTTTCCATAAGTGGTAGCTGACCTTATAATCTATCTGTAATAAAAAAATCGGCCATGTAGTGAATGGATCCGCGAAATTATCTATGATTGAAAAAAATATTCTGAGCGCCTACACAATTACAATGGCAAAAGTACCAACTATTAAATTTATTTATTAAATATTACTATTTCATTATTATTATTTATTCATTTATTTCAATTTATTTCTTTATTTATTTGCTTTTAAAGTTTTGTGTGAATTATTGATTGGATGGATGCAATTATTAAAGAAAAAAACCCGATCAAGTGCGAGTCGAACTCCTGCACCGAGGGATCCGCAGAAATTTGTAGGTGGGTTATTATTTGAGCGTTTCACCCGCCTCTCTTTCGTGGACACATCATTGCGTCCGTTACATACGTACGTAGAAGCCTAACACTTCAAGTACCCCCTGTTCATTCGGCGACCCCGACAAGCTCTGACCGACCCGGATGACCCTGTATTACTCGATGACACGACCCTCGTTCAGAGGTGCTCGCGACGGCGAGGACGACCACCTAGACCCTGACACTAACATTCGAAATTAGGATTTACACTACGCATTCACTATTACACCATTTTGCTTGTAACAGTTAGGATAAACTCATACACACCTACACTTACATATAGTTTCTGTTAGCTTCTTTTTAAACTCAGTAGTATCCGCGCGTGAGGAGGGACTAGCCCCCCGCGCGTAGCAAGGACCTCCTGTTGGAGGGCCCAACACCTGGAGCCCTACAGACGAACCAGGCTACGAAAAAAACCCTGCAAGTAAGTATGGAAAACAATAAGACTTACATACGCCTCAGGTACGGAGTTAAATGTCGCTTGCTTCGCCGTAGTCGGGTAAAAAGTAAGGGAAAATCATTCAAGGTCTCCAGAACTCGTCTGCCCCATCAGCCATCAACCCTCTGACAAATCCCTCGAGGGTGATAAAGGGGGTGGAAGTTGGTACGGGAAATCAATCATTTTTCATAAGAGACATACGTCACGGGAAAAGCTTGAAGTTAATAAAACGCATATTAGTCAGTGAAAGTTATATTTGTGTGATATAACTCGTATCACAACCTGAGGCACTTCGGTACACACTCGAATAGTTCGCAACAAGCTTCATCATCGGTCTGAACAGCTGAAGTTATCCGCTTCAGGCTGCGGTTCCACTGAGGCGAGGAGGAGACGTGTGGGGATCAACCAATCACATTAGTGCTCGCTGATTTAATTGAAGCGGTGTGGAAACGAGATGTGGATTTCAACTAATGTCATTGGTCGACCCTACACGTCTCCTCTCCGCTCCGGTCGTCTCCGCCTCAGTGGCATCGCAGCCTTACAGTGGCGTGGCAACCATAGAGGTCGATTCCCGGCGGCTTATCTATAGGTACTCAAGCACTTACTGATCCTGAAGAAAAAGCATGTCAAAATTCACTCCGGGTTGATCTAGGAAAAATATATTGTTCTAACAATATTTGTTAGGAAAAAGACGTCCTTAGCAAGCTCCACTTCATGTTCAGACCGATAAAAAAGCTTACTGTATACACATACTGTCGAATTCAGCCAAAAAAACATGTGCCTCACATGGCTTATTATATTTCTTTGTATTATATAGAAAGTTGAAGTTATGAAACCGTGTCTTTTTGGCTGAACGCGACGGAAACACATTAAATATTCAGCTATCTATTTACAATGTGTGATATCGATACCTTTAGACTCAAAGGACGTAAATGCCGTAGGTTCTAATGGAGCTTACGTCCTTTGAGTCTAAATGTATCGATATACGTTAATTAGAATTTCGATAACGCCCGAGATAGTAAACATACGTACAAACTCATGGAGGTCGTAGTGACATGTCATGCTTACATGATATTGTAATATTTCATATGTTGTTGTACAAAAAACATACTAAACTGGGTAAAATTACCAAACTTGATGACGCTGTCTCTCTCACTCATATAGAGACTGAGAGAGATAGCACGATTCAAAACAGCGGTTATATGACCGAGAATTACACTGAGA
The DNA here is from genome assembly GCA_947034925.1 of Eudemis profundana. Classification (NCBI taxonomy): domain Eukaryota; kingdom Metazoa; phylum Arthropoda; class Insecta; order Lepidoptera; family Tortricidae; genus Eudemis; species Eudemis profundana. Next base: position 14,166,200 of record OX344818.1, read on the forward strand.
AAACATACATCACAGATAAAAATCAAAGTTTATTCCGACACCAAGCCAAACCGTGATATTACAAGGTATTTTTTTCGTAAAACGTAAGTACTTGATTTAATTTTAAGTCGCAAACTAAGCTCTCATTTTCAATAAAACATAAAATGACAGAGGTTTAAGTCAAAAGTACAATAATTAATGCTATTGTTTTTCAGCAGCTACAATGTGGACATTCAGGATATTTTCACACAGTCTTTAAAATGTATACAAAAGTTTTTTAAGTTTAATTATATTGGTTTATGCACGAAACAGATAAAAATACTGGCGCTAGGGTATTAACTAACGTAACTTCAGTCAATGAAGTGGCCTTTAAATATGAAAAACTTTTAAAAGGTTAAAAATTATAATCCTGGTCACGGCATCATTTTATAAACAAATGTGCGCGATAGTGTGTAATAAGATTTTTAAAACGAATCTAAGTATTGTTTAAATATGACCAAACCTAAAAAAAGTTTGAACATAAATTTGTATGGAAGCGTTAACTGTGACAAAACTCGAACTTTCCTATTTTGTTACCTACCAATTTTTTTTGAATGATAAACAAAACTTTTGTTGACTATTTTGCATAATTAAGATTCTATTGAGAATATTTTAGCATTATTATCCAAATAAATTAACAAAACATAAACCAATAGTTAATAATTATCAAAAACATAGGTAATAAATAAAATAGGAATCAATTAAGGATCTGTTAATTGATGGACAAACTTTTTTATAAATGCGCATATTATGTGAATTCATTAATGTGTACATTTTATTCCATGTCATTACCGCTGCCTGTTCACTATTTAAGAATCCACACATTAATATGAATATACGATTAAACTAAAATACTAAATAAATGTAAAAAGGCCTCTGGTAAAATAAAAATTAATACTCAAATTAGAACTAGCATCAAATAAAATAATTCATTTACATTAAAAGACTAATATAGTACTGCCTGTACATACATCAAAAGAACTGATAAATTAACTAGCTCTTTAAAACATATTTTTTGAGCCGAATTGGCTGAAGAATCGTCTTACATCATTATTTGTTTTTACAATAACTTAAGTCACTCCCGAGTTCGCAAATGGACCTCATATCACATTTGATAATACACTATTTACAATTTTAATTGACAACATTTCATATTTTCAAAAGATCTTAATTCGAAAACCATTTGGGTAAAACTGTATTTTATGCTCAAAAAAAATATTTTTGGATTTTTTTTCCCATTCATTTTGGAAAAAATCGTCAATTAGTGTGAGCTACTTTTAAATGCCGTAGGTTCTAATGGAGCTTACGTCCTTTGAGTCTAAATGTATCGATATACGTTAATTAGAATTTCGATAACGCCCGAGATAGTAAACATACGTACAAACTCATGGAGGTCGTAGTGACATGTCATGCTTACATGATATTGTAATATTTCATATGTTGTTGTACAAAAAACATACTAAACTGGGTAAAATTACCAAACTTGATGACGCTGTCTCTCTCACTCATATAGAGACTGAGAGAGATAGCACGATTCAAAACAGCGGTTATATGACCGAGAATTACACTGAGAAAACATACATCACAGATAAAAATCAAAGTTTATTCCGACACCAAGCCAAACCGTGATATTACAAGGTATTTTTTTCGTAAAACGTAAGTACTTGATTTAATTTTAAGTCGCAAACTAAGCTCTCATTTTCAATAAAACATAAAATGACAGAGGTTTAAGTCAAAAGTACAATAATTAATGCTATTGTTTTTCAGCAGCTACAATGTGGACATTCAGGATATTTTCACACAGTCTTTAAAATGTATACAAAAGTTTTTTAAGTTTAATTATATTGGTTTATGCACGAAACAGATAAAAATACTGGCGCTAGGGTATTAACTAACGTAACTTCAGTCAATGAAGTGGCCTTTAAATATGAAAAACTTTTAAAAGGTTAAAAATTATAATCCTGGTCACGGCATCATTTTATAAACAAATGTGCGCGATAGTGTGTAATAAGATTTTTAAAACGAATCTAAGTATTGTTTAAATATGACCAAACCTAAAAAAAGTTTGAACATAAATTTGTATGGAAGCGTTAACTGTGACAAAACTCGAACTTTCCTATTTTGTTACCTACCAATTTTTTTTGAATGATAAACAAAACTTTTGTTGACTATTTTGCATAATTAAGATTCTATTGAGAATATTTTAGCATTATTATCCAAATAAATTAACAAAACATAAACCAATAGTTAATAATTATCAAAAACATAGGTAATAAATAAAATAGGAATCAATTAAGGATCTGTTAATTGATGGACAAACTTTTTTATAAATGCGCATATTATGTGAATTCATTAATGTGTACATTTTATTCCATGTCATTACCGCTGCCTGTTCACTATTTAAGAATCCACACATTAATATGAATATACGATTAAACTAAAATACTAAATAAATGTAAAAAGGCCTCTGGTAAAATAAAAATTAATACTCAAATTAGAACTAGCATCAAATAAAATAATTCATTTACATTAAAAGACTAATATAGTACTGCCTGTACATACATCAAAAGAACTGATAAATTAACTAGCTCTTTAAAACATATTTTTTGAGCCGAATTGGCTGAAGAATCGTCTTACATCATTATTTGTTTTTACAATAACTTAAGTCACTCCCGAGTTCGCAAATGGACCTCATATCACATTTGATAATACACTATTTACAATTTTAATTGACAACATTTCATATTTTCAAAAGATCTTAATTCGAAAACCATTTGGGTAAAACTGTATTTTATGCTCAAAAAAAATATTTTTGGATTTTTTTTCCCATTCATTTTGGAAAAAATCGTCAATTAGTGTGAACCGGAAGTGTGACGTCATTTTCCCTGCATTATCGAGAGAGACCTTAGTGCTGAAACGATTAAAAAGTGTATGGTATCCGGTTGTCATTTTCTGACATACTTGCCGTCTGACGTTTATTTGTTTTGAAAATTGTTACAACTGCTTAGCGGCTTTAGAAGTTTAATTTTCTTACCGTTGGTTCATTTGCACGTTTTCGAAGACCTTAAAAGACTTGGCACTTTCCCACTGGACTCCGATAACGCATTCAAACATTATTAACTTGGCATTCTTTTACCGGACACCGATTTTTTTCATATAATGAAGACATCAGAAGGTTTTTCTCAGGCTGATAGCACGAATCTGCCGCGTGTTGAAATTATGATGATGGAGTACACATCGGCAAGTGATAAATATAATCCAATCCAGCCCAAATAAGAGGAGCAAAAGCATCGTTGTCTTCCCGAACTTCCTATGTTGACAACGCTGTAACGCCTGACAGTTATTTTTTTAATCGTAATTGTCGCTCTGGATTCTAGTTTTTTTAAATCGTAATTGTCGCTCTGGATTCTAGTTGGGAAAGTGACGTCATTTTCTACATACGCCCTTTTAGAATGAGCTACTTTTCAAACTGCTATTTTTAATTGAAAAATTGAGTTAAAACGAAAAAGAAAAAATACGGGTAGCTTAAAATTCCACCTATTTTCTATCCAGCTCATAAAATGAAGGAGTAGAAAATTTGAAATATTGTCAATTGTTCATCTTAGAACCGAATTTTGAAACACGCGAGCAACCAAGTGCACCTTGGAGGTTCAATCTGAAGGTCAGATTGGTGTCTGTTTATTCGAGATTAAAGGGGTAACATCGACTCATGATGCATCGCAAAGGAACCAAGAACTTGTCAATCTTATCATTGATATTGTCACTCAAAATAATTGCGCATCGTGATTTAAATTTATGAGCTTTATGTCTTTGATTTTGTTTTCACATAACACTTTCAACACCGAGAACCCGCTCCGCGGGTACTAGGCTCGTGGCAACTACGAACTACATACGGGTTTCTCCGTGTTATCTCCTACGAGCGTAACGCTACGAAATTGTTAGTTGCGAAAGTGTTTAAAGAATAAAACGTAAGTACAGTGTGAAATGCAGTAAATATGCCCCTTTTATTAAAAAAGTTCCCACTTTTCTATACAATTTTTGTGTCAAATTTTCGTTACCATACAAATTTATAAGTCTCAAAACCGAGAAAATAATAATCATCAGATAAAAAAGGGTTAAAAAAGTTCCCACTTTTCTATACAATTTTTGTGTCAAATTTTCGTGGTATGTCGTGCTACCACAAAGCGCAGCGCTAAATACACGTCGTCTTGAGATGCATGGACAACAGCCCTTTAGCGACGAATCCTCGGCCGCACAACGCACAGACATACGGCCTGGCTCCACTGTGGTACCTCTCGTGGATGACTAAAGTGGATCGCTGACTGAAGGCTTTACCACAATGGCTACAAACGTGAGGTTTTTCCCCGGAGTGGATGTTTTGCAAACGTACTACTAGAGACCTTGTCGGTTCCGTACGTGGTATTAAGGACCTACCACTCCGCACGTGCTACCACAGACCTTGACAAAGCGCAGCGCTAAATACACGTCGTCTTGAGATGCATGGACAACAGCCCTTTAGCGACGAATCCTCGGCCGCACAACGCACAGACATACGGCCTGGCTCCACTGTGGTACCTCTCGTGGATGACTAAAGTGGATCGCTGGCTGAAGGCTTTACCACAATGGCTACAAACGTGAGGTTTTTCCCCGGAGTGGACGCGCTCGTGAAGGGTGAGGTTGCATTTCTTGACGAAGCCCTTGCCACAAGTTTTGCAGATGTTGGGCTTGTAGCCCGCGTGGATGCGGAGGTGGAACTTGAGGTGCTCGCGGGAGGAGAGAGCCTGGAAGGTTAAAGAGAAAGGTTTATGCAATTGTGATACATGCGAAGTGTTAGTCTGGGGGTATTCAACTTCTTAAGATTACAGTTAAGGTGGTGGTGTGGTGGTGGTGGTGTTGAGGGTCTCAGAAGACTTGGCACCGATCGTTACGAGCTGGATTTTTTTGGAAAAGTGTGTTTTAGGAATCAGTTACCTTGAAAGATCGTGTGTTTGGTTCTTTTTGGAAATCCCTTTCCTTCGGGTTTCTTCGTTTCTAGAGTGATAAATGACTTAATGACAAAGATCGCCGCCGTTCATCGATGAAAGCAACATCAGAGTTACCGCCTATACAACACGAGTGAATATTTGCGACCAATAAGAACCCTATTTCCCCGCTTCTTGAAAAATCCTATGTTATAGTGCAAAAGGGCTCAGAGGAAGCTCGCGCCACAGTTTGGAAATCCGTGGCAAAAATGAACGAGAGCTTATGCGGGCCATTGTTTCGGGTTATCTTTTAAAAACATACATTTTATGCTAAAGATTTTTGTGGATAGTCCTTTGAACCCTCACCTCACCCAGTGATATAGTCAGGTACGACAAGGTCCTGGTGCAAAAAAAATGAATATGCCTATGAAAATTAGTAAAATTGTATGGTGGGAGTAATAGGCTAGTTTCCTATAGTAAAAAATATATATTTTACACTTATTATCTTATTCAGCTTCCAAAACTGATCCCAAATAAATCCAGATTCTCTTATTTTTTTGCTTTTAACGATTTTTAAAAGATAAGATATTAAAATAAGGAGACAATTTGATCATAGCACCCTGTGACGTCATTTATTCAAATTATCTATGAAGCTTCATACTATCGTAGCGTTTTGACACTTCATAAAAAGAAGCTGAGTTGACCTGTTAGGAAACTAGCCTATTTTCGGAAGTTTAGTCTTAGGAACCCAGGGTAGCCTGGTTATACCGTGGACAGGTTTGAGGGTCCCAAGTTTGGGACCCCGTGGGTACGACCTACAAGGTCGAACCTAGCCTCCCGGTAGCTTCGTTACCGGCCTCACCTTGCCACAGACGGAGCAGAGGAAGTTCCTCTCGCCGGAGTGCGCGCGCAGGTGCCGGCGCAGACTGTTGAGGTGCGCGAACTCGCGCGCGCACTCGGCGCAGCGCAGCCGCAGCGCGCGCGCCGCCGCCTCCGGGTGCGCGCGCGTCCGGTGCGCCTGCAGGTACCTGCAACCGTGACTAATGGAATAGGGAACGTGCGCGACGAGGGTGCTGCCGACTGGTGCCGCCAATCTAAATCATGTACCCTCTCATGCTGAGGCCACATTGACGAAAACGCCGTTAATTTATCGCGATGAAGAACGATTAACGTCAGTGTAGCTACGACTTTACTATGCTGCCGCCATAACGCAAAAGGGCACGACTAACATTTTTTTGGACACCGAGTTCTATACATATTCGGAATCAGTAAATTTCACTGATTCCGAATATGTATACAACTCGGTGCCGAAAAAAATGTTAGTTGTGCCCTTTTTCGTTAGGGCCGATACAGACGGACTGCATGCCGGCTGCGATTTGTATGGGAACTGCATCACGACTGCGCAGTCGGCGTGCTGGCATGCAGTCCGTCTGTATCGGCCCTTACGGCGGCAGTATATTTGACATTAACACTTGGATATTGTCATTGACATTGACAGCTGGATTTGACAGGGGCAATAGTTTCCTTTATCGTCCGCCCGTGTCTCTTTTGTCGTTTAGTGCTGCCACCTATAGTTCGTTATCGTTCCCTAAAGGGATGACGACTGAGTTAAAAATACAGGATGGCCCATTTCGATCGGTCAGTATGGGAAAGTCTGAAACTATAAGACATACGAAGATCTGTTCTTAGGAACCATGTCATCGATTTTAGGGACAAGAAAAACTGCATAAATAGATTTGAAAATAAAACTTTTACTTAAACCGGAAATCGAACCCGGTCGTTTTGGAAAATGAAATTGTAAATTGTTGTAGTTTAATTGTATATATTGATCAGCTTTTCACTAGTAAAATCAAACTAGCGTATGTATGTTTCTGTATTTGCATGTGCCGTGAGTAATGTTTATGCGTAATATTGAACTAAATGTTAAATATTACTATGATTCTGTAATTGGCTCTTTCTTACCATTTAAGTTACTATTAATATAGTTTAAGAGGTTGGTTCTTCATATAAATAAAATAAATGTAATATTATCTCTTACCTCATATAGACGAAGCCTTCAGGACACAGATCACAAACGAACCGTTTCCCCGGCGTGCCCGCATCCGCCGCTTCGCCCTTATGCGTTAACCCTGAAAACACAGTACCACTAAATTATATAGAACACGGGGCCGCATGCCTTCGAGGGAGCGTCAGCGACGCGAGGCCGAAGGCCGAGCTACCGCGTACAAACGAAGACACAGTTAAGTGACCATCAGTAGACCTTAATACATTGTAATAAGGGTGACAAGTGGTCATTTAGCAGTGTCTTCGATTGTACCACCGCAGGTGCGAAGCGTCACAGTGCCGCTCCCACATACGCGAGCCCAAAGGCCGCAGGCCCGAAGGGCGAGCCCACCCAGATCCTTACTAATCCCTGTGTTTTTTAGCTCACCGGGGAAGCGCTAGCGACGCGAGGCCTAAGGCCGAGCTTTTGCGTAGCACCGAAGGTGCGGAGCGTCACACTACCGCTCCCACTTACGCGAGCTCAAGGGCCGCAGGCCCCAAGGGCGCGCCCACCCAGATCTTTACTAACCCCTAAGTGTTTTTTAGCTCAGGGCCCTCGGGGGAGCGTTAGCGACGCGAGGCCTAAGGCCGAGCTTCCGCGTAGCATTGAAGGTGCGAAGAATACATATATTCTCTTTCTTAGAGATGTTCGTGTGGGTATGTTTGCGTGTAAATGTGTATGCTAGTCTGTATGTACCGACCGTGCTTGAGGATCTGGTGGTGGTCGCGGAAGGTCTTCTCGCAGCGCGCGCAGCGGTACGGGCGCCGGTCGCGCTCCCAGTGCCGCAGCCAGTGCGCCGCCCACACACTCTCCTCTAACACCTGCCCAAAACCGATACACGAGTGTAAGCAATGTTCCGACCTGGTCAACTGACTCGTGGAACTAAGGAGTGGTCCGGAAAAATAGTAGCCGCATTTGTAATTGATTTCCGGCTTATTTACAATAAACAGTTCCTGTTTATTATATAACGTATAGTGGAAGTACTTTCGGGAGTAATATCCAATCATTGGTTTTTGGATCCGTTTTAGAAGAACTTCAATATTATCATCTGAAACCACCCCCTGCAAATTCATTCTGTACACTTGGCTAGAAAATCTGTTCGATGATCAGTAAATTCAGGTCGGTAAATATTCAAATATACCTAAATCTACAATAAGTAAGGATATCAGATTCTACACATAGTCTTTCATTACTGAATGAAGACAAGCAGTGGTTGAGGAAAGGGTTTGAGACGAAAAAAAAATACAAATAAGATTATAACTGCCAAAAGGCCAATTGTATCTCGTCTCCGACAGAAAGGGCGTCAATACTCTTAATTTGTAAAATTATGGCACGTGTCATTTTATTTGTTTTATTTTTAACGTAGACTGGAATCACGATTACAACATGTTTTGTGCTTGCAGTGTCTTTTATCAAGCTGTAATTTTAAATAATCATGTATACCTTTTGCGTGCTACTATTTTTCTGAACCACTCTGGCGGACCTTTCTCAAGCCCCACTTTTCGTCATCGTGACTTATGAATATCCCGGATTGGAATCATTCCGTCAATCAATCAATCAGTCGGGTCACAGAGTAAGTAGTAGTACTATGTACAGAAGTTTATCTTTCTAACAAAACTGGGGCCATTTTTTTTAAAGTTGTACAAAAAATGGCCCAATGGCGTTCGGGTCCGACCTAGGGTACAAACAGCAACACAGTTAACTATACACTTCAAAAATGGGAAATACTGTAAGAAAGAGAATCACACTTGAAAGCGTCGTGTTATGCATGTGTGCGTGTGTCTATGAGTATAAATTGGCTATTATTCAAAAGAGTTTTAAACAATAATTTTTCTTTTATGGCTGATCCAACGTCATTATTGACATTAATGCCATATTATTGAATTCGTGGAAAATAATGAATGAATAATAAATATTAATTACATTATATTGGTGCATCATATCAAAAATATGAAGCACCAATAAAAGCATTAGCAATATAATTAGTTTATTTCATCCCAACGTTCGTCTGAAAGCTAAATCATAATTTTGACAAATTCACCTGTCTTGTTGAAATAAAACCTTTATTTACAGTATGGAAAAAAAAACTTTGCCCAAACAACTACAATGACAAAGCTCAAAGGCACATTACACATACGCAAACGTTATTTGATTTGAAGTTGACATAATACAAATATATATATCTCTTTCAATCGTTATCATTTTCTCTCTGCTCTGTCTTTAATGGGCAGTTAAGTGTGTTGCTGTTTGTACTATTTGGGCACTATTTTTTGAGATATAAAGCGTTTCCAAAAACAAAGCCGTTCCAGAGATACAAACGGTGTACGCCAGCTTGACGCCCGGTAGCGTACACCGTGAACAGGCCTTATATTTCGAAAAGTTTAAGGGTACAATTTTTTTTCACCTAGGTATTTCGTCGGTACTATTTGGGTACTATTTATTGGCTGCATCAGATTCTGAATATCTTTTCGGTGTACGCTATCTTGACGGACACTGTTTTATTACTTTTCAGTGGCTAACTAATCGTGCCTCCAGCCTATGGGGGCCTCCAAACGTCGTACCTTGGAGCACCTGGGACAGCGCAGCGGCCTCGCGGCGGGCGGCGGAGGCGGCGCGGGCGGCGGGCCCTCCGCGGAGCCCCCGTGTTGTCTGCAACCAAAAATATCGTCAAACACATGCTCAGTTATAGTTCGGTAGCCTATAATAAAAAACCGGTCAAGTGCGAGTCACACTCGCCCATCGATGGTTCCGTACAAACTCGTATGAAATATAAGCGCCAAAAGAAAAGAATTGAATCAGACCTGTAAAAGAGCCCTAAAAATAAATTATTTTTTCTACTCCTGTACTGTTATGTCTTTTACTTGGTCACGAACACTAATATAAGACCATAGGTACATAATATGAGTTCATAGAACTCTATACTCTATTCCCCATAACAGCACTAGTGTCGTTATAGTCGCAAAACGATATTGCTAGCAGCCACAGACTTCTAAATCTAGGTTAAACTTAGGTCAAGGATTAAGCGCTCAATTCTTACTTTACGATAAAATGCACAACTACCAACTTAACAAACAATTAAATTCCTACAGTTTTTATGAAAAAAAAACTTTCCGAACTAAATTCATTGATGCCAACATAAAAAAAAAGTTTTTTTAATATAGTCACTGCGTGTCACTAGCGAGTATACCTACGTCAAATTAAAAAAAAACGTTTACCATAGACACATACTGTCAGTCATAATTATGTCATACTTGCCTTGTTTGCGCGCTATGTTTAATGTTGTATTTTATATTTTAAAACCTAGTCGTAGAAAAAGTATTGTATGCAACGTTGTATAATTAAGTTAAAAAACGCTCATAGCGTCTCTATTTACGATACTCGCCGCCGCGGCGGCTCGTATCGCAACTCGCGCGACTCGCATTTTTTGAGCCTACTTATACAACTGTTGCATAAAATACTATTATTTTTAGTAGATACATGAATAGTTCAGGATAAACTGTATGGTGGGACAAACTTAACTTTGTTGTTGAAAAACTGTTGTCCCCATACATCGCCATAGGTCGCGGTTAGTTTAGTAGCAGCCATTAAGTTTGTGGTTTTTGCAAATTTCGAAAAAACGATGCAAGTTAGGAAAACCATAATATTTTTCCTGTAATATTTAGGATGACATTAATAATTGTTAATTATTACAGATTTTTCGGTTCAGTAACTTCGAAGATAATATGAATGGTATTTTTTAACGTTTTTCGTCCTAAATCAAAAAGTACATGATTAAGAAAAAAAATGTTTTTGGAATGTACAAATTAAGCCCTTTTATTTGATACTCACTTGCATCTTTAAATTTTAAAATAATAAAAACATCTTAAAATAGAACAGTCGAACTTCTCATCCTCTGCCTCCCGATAAAAACTGAGAGACCTGGTTTTACGAGTAAGGTTGTTGGTAGCCGAAGGAAAAAACATGCGACCGTTAGTTAAGGAAGTCTGTGAGGGAGACCTATGTTTAGCAGTGGATTGCTCCAGGCTAAAATAATGATAATAAGTAAAATTACAAATTGCTCACCTCTAGTTTTACTTGGGTCATCGTAATGCTATGTCAACAGGATCGTTCAGATTTTAGAATAGGGTATTTGCCTGTAGTCAATATAAATTACTACACGCTAGCCATTAAATCAACTTTCGAAAATTTGCAAAAATGAACTAAACATCACCTATTTAGCGTTTTAAACGATAAACCTATAAATAAGAAGATGATTTGATGTTTGAGTAAAATGACGTCATTTCACTTTTATTCCATACAAACTTCATACTATCTGAGCGTTTTGACACTTCATAAAAAGTAACTGATTTGAACTGGAAAGTAGCTTATTCTTTGAAGTGGACTTATGTTGCAGTGGACTTCTCCGGGCCGAAATATTTATAATAACTTATAATAAGTACAAAAATCCCCCACTATGGTGCTGTAGGATCTCCTCAGCTGCAGCCGTGACTAATGTCAGTCACAACGCAAAGTTGCATGCTTGTTTGCCACTTGATAGTATAAAAACTGAGACGCCTGGTTTTAAGCTCGTTCGACGAGTTTAGAATTTTGATTGTGGAAACACCAGAATCTTTATTCTTAAACACATTGATTAAAAAGCGCCACCTCTGTTGCTCACTTGACACTGCTGAAAAGGAGTTTAGACACGCACTACGTACGCATTTCCTAGAGGGGGTCCTTGCAAACGGAAAAAGTTACAAAGGTCGGTATTACTTGACACTGCTGAAAAGGAGTTGCATACGAATGACGTCAAGACGTGAAGCTTTTCAAACGAAAAAATATACAAAAGTAGTTAGTATAATGAGTAAAAATAGCTCACTTATAGTAATGTAACATCTCCCACGACTATTTAAAAATTGCTCACCTTTAGTGTTACTTGGGGGTCATTTACATGCTATATCGACTTGATACTGGATTTATTTGATTTTTGAGACCTATGTTGAAGTAGAATTCTCCGGGCTGAAACAATGATGATAAAAATAGCTCACCTATAGTGTTGTAACATCTCGCCGCGACTATAGCACTGCGCGAAGCAGATGCAACAATCGAACTTTTCGACCCCTGGCTCGCTCTTGACGAGCAGCTCCGAGCCGAACGCGCCCGGCTCCTGCTTTACCACGGCGGGCTCGATTAATGTCAGTCACAACGCAAGGTTGCATGCTTGTTTGCCACTTAGTAGTATAAAAACTGAGACACCTGGTTTTAAGGTCGTTCGACGTGTTTAGAATTTTGATTTCGGAAACACCAGAATCTTTATTCTTAAACACACTGATTAAAAAGCGCCATCTGTTATGTTGACTTGATACTGCTGAAAAGGAGTTTAGGCACGCACTACATACGCATTTCCTAGAGGGGGTCCTTACAAACGGAAAAAGTTACAAAGGTCGGTATTACTTGACACTGCTGAAAAGGAGTTGCATACGAATGACGTCAAGACGTGAAGCTTTTCAAACGAAAAAATATACAAAAGTAGTTAGTATAATGAGTAAAAATGGCTCACTCATAGTGTTGTAACATCTCCCCCGACTATTTAAAAATTACTCACCTTTAGTGTTACTTGGGGGTCATTTACATGCTATATGGACTTGATACTGGATTTATTTGATTTTTGAGACCTATGTTGAAGTAGAATTCTCCGGGCTGAAACAATGATGATAAAAATAGCTCACCTATAGTGTTGTAACATCTCGCCGCGACTATAGCACTGCGCGAAGCAGATGCAACAATCGAACTTTTCGACCCCTGGCTCGCTCTTGACGAGCAGCTCCGAGCCGAACGCGCCCGGCTCCTGCTTTACCACGGCGGGCTCGATTAATGTCAGTCACAACGCAAGGTTGCATGCTTGTTTGCCACTTAGTAGTATAAAAACTGAGACACCTGGTTTTAAGGTCGTTCGACGTGTTTAGAATTTTGATTTCGGAAACACCAGAATCTTTATTCTTAAACACACTGATTAAAAAGCGCCATCTGTTATGTTGACTTGATACTGCTGAAAAGGAGTTTAGGCACGCACTACATACGCATTTCCTAGAGGGGGTCCTTACAAACGGAAAAAGTTACAAAGGTCGGTATTACTTGACACTGCTGAAAAGGAGTTGCATACGAATGACGTCAAGACGTGAAGCTTTTCAAACGAAAAAATATACAAAAGTAGTTAGTATAATGAGTAAAAATGGCTCACTCATAGTGTTGTAACATCTCCCCCGACTATTTAAAAATTACTCACCTTTAGTGTTACTTGGGGGTCATTTACATGCTATATGGACTTGATACTGGATTTATTTGATTTTTGAGACCTATGTTGAAGTAGAATTCTCCGGGCTGAAACAATGATGATAAAAATAGCTCACCTATAGTGTTGTAACATCTCGCCGCGACTATAGCACTGCGCGAAGCAGATGCAACAATCGAACTTTTCGACCCCTGGCTCGCTCTTGACGAGCAGCTCCGAGCCGAACGCGCCCGGCTCCTGCTTTACCACGGCGGGCTCGATTAATGTCAGTCACAACGCAAGGTTGCATGCTTGTTTGCCACTTAGTAGTATAAAAACTGAGACACCTGGTTTTAAGGTCGTTCGACGTGTTTAGAATTTTGATTTCGGAAACACCAGAATCTTTATTCTTAAACACACTGATTAAAAAGCGCCATCTGTTATGTTGACTTGATACTGCTGAAAAGGAGTTTAGGCACGCACTACATACGCATTTCCTAGAGGGGGTCCTTACAAACGGAAAAAGTTACAAAGGTCGGTATTACTTGACACTGCTGAAAAGGAGTTGCATACGAATGACGTCAAGACGTGAAGCTTTTCAAACGAAAAAATATACAAAAGTAGTTAGTATAATGAGTAAAAATGGCTCACTCATAGTGTTGTAACATCTCCCCCGACTATTTAAAAATTACTCACCTTTAGTGTTACTTGGGGGTCATTTACATGCTATATGGACTTGATACTGGATTTATTTGATTTTTGAGACCTATGTTGAAGTAGAATTCTCCGGGCTGAAACAATGATGATAAAAATAGCTCACCTATAGTGTTGTAACATCTCGCCGCGACTATAGCATTGGGCGAAGCAGATGCAGCAGTCGAACTTGTCGTCCCCTGGCTCGCTCTTGACTCGCAGCTCCGAGCCGAACGCGCCCGGCTCCTGCTTCACCACGGCCGTGGCTGCGGGGTCCACCAGGGAGAACGCGGTGCCCGGCAGGGCGTTCATTAGGATGTCCCATTCCTGCAAATAAATAAAAATACAACATTTAACATTAGTTTAGTATATTGGTAATAGATAGATAAAAACTATTATGCCACACTTGGCCATAAAGTGACTTTTTCCGCACGCAATGGTACATTACATAACTAGGGTGGTAATACAAAGAAAGGCCGAGATCGCAGAAGTTTGCGGCCCGAGCTGCAAGCGGGGGACGTAAATATGCCATCGAGGGCTTCCTTTATTACCTCCCGTGTTGTGTACATCATTTTATGTCTACACTTGGCCAGAAAGCGGCTTTTTCCGTACGCGCAGCGTGCGGAAAACCACTTTATGGCCAGGTGTGGCATAAAAAATATAACATTTAACATTAGTATATTCGTAATGTAGTTGAGTTTTAATTAAGATTTAATGACGTTAGTTGCACCCACAAGCTATCCGCTTTGTCCGGAGGTTAACTGGTAGAGAATGACCTATGGCATTAAGTTCGCCTTTTGTACGATAAGTTAGAAGTCTATCTATACATTAGAAGTTGACGAAGCATGTTGCGGATTTTTTTTATTGTAGATTGCTTCAATAAATTATTTTAATTTATTTTAATTAACTAATGTAAGAGTATGGGAGCACGTGTTCATCTGATTTCGTTATGAAAATGCTCTATTTCTCCAGTACTCCGGTCTATTTCCAGTCACAAATCTCAACGTCTGGCACCTCGGAGCAGTTGCGTTTGCCCAGGGGAGAAGCGTAAACATGCAAGAAATCCTGGAAAAAAATCTGATCGCCTCAAATTTTGTGTTTAATATATTGGTAATCTCGAGGTAAGGTTGCCAGAACAGTATGACGTTGCTAAAAATCTGCCAGAAGGCTGTGAAGTTGCAAAATTAGTGTCCAAATGTACATGATGAGCACAAGGCTGATTCTTACATATGTTGTTATACAGTTTCCAAATATTTCGTATACAAAATGACAGAACATTAAGACGTTACTTTTCTACCGCCACACGAAGTGAAAGTTCTAGATTTCAGGTACTAAGTATATATAAAATGGTTGATTTAGGCGTGTTATCTGTAATTACTCTAGTTCTCCATTATTAACATCTACTTCCGATCATAAATCGCAACGTCTGGCAACTCGGAGTGGTTGCATTTGCCCAGGACACGACACTTGAAAAATAAAAGTAAGCTCCTAGGCCAGGGTTTCTTAAACTGTGGTCCATGGACCCCTTAGGGGTCCGTGATACGAGAGCCGGGGGTCCGTGGCTATGCATACAACACAAACTTTCATGTGCCCTTTATTCTCTTTTTCTCTGATTGTATTCGAAAAGGGTCCGTAAGGTTTTCGAAATAATGTAGGGGGCCCGTGACCAAAAAAAGTTTAAGAACCTCTGTCCTAGGCAAACGCAACCACAGTGTGACACAAACGTTTCAATGAAATTTAGTTTAAATCACAGTTTGACACAAATTAAAATCAATTAAATTTAAATCTCCAGCCCATAGACAACTCTCTCAGCTCAGCTCTCTTGTCTCATCACTCAACTGCTAAAAGGTTAACTGGAAGAGATCCCTTATAAGTTCGCCTTTGTACACATACCTTTATTTTGTAACCCTGTGCTTAGGTATTATTTTGTGCAATAAAGAGTTTACATACATACATACAAGTAGCGAAATGAATGATATACTCTGAAAAAATATTTTTCTTCTGAACGATCTCAAATACCTTCAAATCTTTCTTCCTTTTCCTCCCCTTTTTGTTCTCTGTCACTCCATTCGTAATCTCCTCCTTAATGCTTTCTTTTCTCTTTTTCTTTTTCTTCAGGTTTATTAGGGACACATCCTCGCTGTTGTCCGAAGCGACATCATTGCAAACTTCATAAGTATCATAGTCGTTGACTTCGGTCTTGATGACTGCAGGTAATTCGGTTTCCTCCTGCTTTACGGGAAGGGGCGGTTCGGGGAGGGATTCGGTCTGGGTTGCTCGCTCGCAGGACTCGCGTGAGGAGGGTTCTTGTTTGAGCGAGAGGTCGATATCGTTGACTGGGAGGCCGGAGGACTGGAGGATGGCTCGGAGTCTGAAAATTAAATGTATAATAGGATTAACATACATATTATATCCAATTTTTTTAAATAAATATGCAATAAATGTTTCATAACTCATTTATTGTAATATATCAATTTGAATAGATTAAACAGTGCATATTATTATTTTTACATGTGGAGACATTTACGAAATTTCCATAAAGAAAAGTTATATTTTTCTCAATCTACCTGTAACCACGATTGCTGTAAAGGGTTATGAATATGAAACGTTGGGGTATAAAAAAAATATATACACTATTTCATTAGTTTAAAAGTAAGGCCGCAGAGCATTTCAACCACCCTTTCCTTTGGACGAAATATTTATATATGCAATGAAAAATGCTAAACTATAAGGAATATAGATAAAATATAAGTATCTTCTTATTCTTATGTACACTTCAAGCATTTGCATTGTACGAGTATATATGAATATTCTGAGAAAGCGCAATTGAAACGTTTCGCGGCCTTACCCTTAAATTGTTTTATTATAATTTACAATAAAACAATTTACTTTTTATTGATTTAATTTATTAGGAGTGCAAGTTGTTAGTTGGTACTAAAGAAGTGATTACATTTAAGTAGGTAATAGACGTATACTTATGTTATTTATACACATATGAAATGCTCTAATAAAATAAAAATCATTTATTGCAGACCAATGATCCATAGGATGTTAGTAACAATTTAGACTTAGTAACTATGTTAGTAGGCACAGTAAAAGCATAGGAATTTTTTTTACATAAAATTACAATAAACACGGGCAAAGACGGCCCGCGATTGGTCGCGGCCTCATCCTATTTGGCCCTACCGATGGCCACTTCGACCCAGTATTTCGTTATAGGGCAGTCAAGCCTCTCCGACAATACCCTGAGGAGGCTATTGCCGCTGCCACGCACACTCCTGAGTAGTGATCCAACACGCTTGCGTCTGATTGCGAAAAAATCGTCAGTTCGCGCTTCGGCGAACATGTTGGACGCACTACAGTGCTTCGGCAGCCGCAACAGCATCCTCAAAATGTAATACAGATGAAAACAATATTGGTAGTCAGTAATGTACCTATTGGTGGGAAGCATCAAGGTTGTTTTCCACCGGCAGGGTGAGACGAAATGAGACGAGGATTGAATTGAAATTTGTATTAAGTTGCGCGAGGCGCGAGGACAGGATTGAAAACTTCATACAAATTTCAATTCAATCCTCGTCTCGTCTCGCCCTGCCGGAGGAAAACCACCTTCAGGTAGGGTCGGATCAGGCCAGAAGAACCCAAACAGCTTTACGAACTTGGAGTCCACACTCTTGTCGCTATGACATCCCGATAGGCTAATTTGTTAACATGAAAACCTAATCCGCTGTTGTGCAATGGAATATTTTGAGATATAATAAGAGAGCAGAATGCAACGTAAGTTACCAATATTTTCTTTCTTTTTTTATTGATGGTGCAAATTTAAGGATCAAAGTAATAACTTATCTAGAGCAAAATTAACACTTACATTTTCATCATAAATAAATAAACACATAATTTAATGGTAACTTTTGTTGCACTTTCATGGAATTACCCCCTACAAGCATGGGCTGCTGTGGGGTAGGTAGAGGGCTTGTGCAGTGCACACATGTTGTGGCATTTTATTAAACAACTTCAAAAAAGGAGGACATTTTCCATTATTTGAAGGACTGGATTGATTAGATTTTTTTTTGTTTTAAGTTGTACCAGATCCGAATCAGGATGGCCCATGGCCAGCGGAATCCTAGGCACTTGCCCAGACTGATAGCCCTGAAGAATACCTCTTCAACAAGATATTTATCCATTTTTACTGGTCTAGGCACTGATGAGGACCAAGTAAAAAAACATTTACTTACATTCTGTACTGAGATATAGCAGCCATTGTAAAATAGACAATGAATAAGACTGGGTTCTTCAAAATTCTTTTGGAAAATAATGTCTGTGGAGAGGAGCTGGTGCAAAAGAAAAAAAAATATGCCTGATATTGAGGGTTGGTCGGCCGGCCAGCATTTTTCCAAGTGATGTGATTGGGAATATTCCTGGGAAGTAATGGCACATGTATAGTTTGTGACTGGGGATCTACAAATTACTCAGAATAAATAAAAGTTTAAAGATGGGCAGATGTTAGGCCTCAGAGTCTACAAAAATAATATTGCACTTTGAGAAGTTAGCTTATTCTTATTTACATACTCGCACTCATTCCACGATTCAACCGGAACTTGAATGGTGTGGGAGATGTGTAGTATTGTTTTACACGTCCCGCGGACGTGAGCACCTTAGTCCACGCGTTCAGAACTAAACAGCCAGGAACTCACCTATGTTGCACCTCAATCGTTTCATTGCAGAACTGGTACAGGTCGTTGACCCTGCAACTGCAGCGGTCGCACACCCTCTGCGGTAGCCGGTCGCTCCGCACCACCTGCAACCCACCAGCACACAACTTAAACACTAACATCCACACAAAAATAACACGAACCGAACCCAACTATTTACCTTGATCGGCAAGAACAGGGACATTTTTAAGTACAGGGCGTTCTCCTCGTCAAATAAATGATTGTTTACGAATTTCGTGGAGCAGCATAATCGACATATTTCATCCATTGTTTAATATAAAAATATAAACGGCTCGCAATGTTTATTCCTTTGAAAAGAAAGTGACAGATAGCCTAGCACGGCCATTTGTCAAATATTGACCTTCAACCGCCTGTGTTGCCAGCGAACGGAGCAGTATTAAGCGAGACCTAAATTTCTATAAGGGGCGTACTATTCATATTGTAGCGTACTTAGATATATAAAGTAGGAGGAGATGGCGGCGCGACGATGGGACGCTGCGCCAAACTTTTGATTAATGAACAGAATGTTTGTGAAGTTCAACTTGGATAACAAAATATTCATGAGAATGTTAAGTTTCAACTGGTTTACATATTTATAGATTAAGATATTTTCCTTTCCGTTTTCAATTTGATATAGAAAAATGTAATAAGTACCTACGTATATATACAAAACAATATATATAATGAGCGTAAATCGTGATTGACTCATACGATATTTTATTACAGATACAATTGCCTTCTTTTTGTAAGGTTAATAGTACATTACACAACTAGGGTGGTAATACAAAGAAAGGCCGAGATCGCAGATGTTTGCGGCCCGAGCTGAAAGCGAGGGACGTAAATATGGGATCGAGGGCTTTCCTTATTACCTCCCGTGTTGTACATCATTTTATGGCCAAGTGTGGCATAATGAAATGTTATTATTTTGAAAAAAATATATTTTTTATTTTGTTCTATCAGATTAAGTTTATAATGTTTAGTAAGTAGTTTTATTTAATTTAAATTGCATTGTTTTTCAATAGCTCTAATTAATCGAATGGAATAATGAAATTATTAACTGCTCGGTTTTAAAATAAATATTTTGACCATATAATGTACAAAAAAATATATAGTTAACCCTTAAGTGCATACTTTTCTAATATCAAGAAGTTGAGAAGTTTTTCGGCAATAACTTCAAAACCATTTATTCGTTACTATTCAAAATAATTTTCGTTGAATGTGTTTATTAAGCGTTACCTTCCTGATTTTTTTCATATTTTTTGGATTTACTGTTTAAAAGTTAAAGGGGGGGGACACAATTTATGCAACTTTCGGAGCAATTATTTCCGAAAGTATTCACTTAATCAAAAAAAAGTACATAAAAGCCTTGTACTGTCTGGACCGGAGTCGATGGCGGGAATGTATTCGTGCCAGAAAGACGACCACCAACCACGATCATCAGTCATGATGGATACGACTAAGAAGAAGAGACATGTATGGAGTGCCCCCCCTAGATTTCTTTATTTTTATTATTTAACTACCATACTTAGTAGCGGCATCTACAAAACATCTTTATTCCAAATTTCATCAGTATACGTCTTGTAGTTTTTGAGTAAAATGCCTGTGACATACGGACGGACGGACGGACGGACATGACGAAACTATAAGGGTTCCTTTTTAGCCATTTTGGCTACGGAACCCTAAAAATACTATCTATTAAGTAGGTAGGTACACGTACGAAATGCTGATCACACATTACATTTATGAACATAATTAACCTAAAATAATTGAATAAACCTAAAAGTATCGGTATACCATCGACACATTTTTTTCTGCAATAATTATATAGAACAAAATGGGCTTAGTGTAACTTCCTGAAGCGAGCATTTTGCGCGATAGTCGGCGATAAAGGCGTCTACTACCACTTATCTTTATCTTTATCGTGCGCCTTCAACAAATAAAGTGTAAAACGAGATAAGGGCAAGGTACCTCTGTGACTGATGTGATACCAGCGCTCGATTCTCACCACTCCAGCCAATCTTATAATCAAAATACCTACAGTTTACAAACAAGACGAACAAAAAGCACTTCATGTCTACAAATTACATATGATTAGGGCTTACAAATCCGGTATTCCGAGATCCCGGTATCCTGAAATCACGGTATCCCGAGATCTCGCGATATTGTTCAGTTCCGCTTTTAGTGGGATTACAAGCATAGGATCCCACGGAACGTAAGTTTTATTTTTCAAGACGACCGGGTTCGATTCCCGGGTAAAGTAATTTTTTTTTTTCAAATCTTTGTATGCAGTTTTTCTTGTCCCTAAAATCGATGACATGGTTCCTAAGAACAGACCTTTGTATGCCTTATAGTTTCAGACTTTCCCATCATACCATGTTTTTTTGTATAGTCAATACCGGCTACCTGTTCACAGAACAAGTAGGTAATAGTACTACGCACAGAAGTCTCTCTCTCAAACAAAATTAACATCCGGGTCCGATAACCGGATGGAATACACCAGATCCGACCGTCTCTCTCTCTATCTCATAACGCGTGCTCTTTCTAGTCGCTGGCTAAGCCCCCCCGCGGGGGCAAAATTTTATATTAGTAGCCGTAAATCGTGGAACGAGCCACTCCTTATTTGGTACCGATAAAAATACTGAATAGAATAACTACATCTTAGTCTTCAGGCTTTAGACGTACAGTCAGCTGCAGAGAAGAGGAAGCCCCCTGTCAAAGTATAAAGACAAACAAGTAGTACAACTTCGGCCGTTTAGGAGCCCGCGACACGTACTTACACAGACGCACGACCGCGGGTCTGTGTGACATTGGTGCGCATTGGTAAATGTTTGCTTGTGGTGCGTCCGTACACGGCGCGTACCTTTTATCGAAAGAAAAACTATTGTATAATATTATGCCCCTGTCATCTATTCATAGTTTGACAAGGGGGTTACTTTTCTCTACTGTTGAGTGTCCGGTGGCTACCACTACACACACACACACATACAGCTTATTACCAAGTGGTGATTGTGATTGTTTGCCACTTATAATATATGTTAATTTTTATTGCTAGTTTTTCTACGTAATTTTCGTTTTATTTTGTATACTTAAACAATACATTAATCGTATGTCCAAGTGGTTCAACTTGTACACTGTCTATCACCACTATCATGCAATTTATTTACGTCACGTCTATATAAAGTAAGGTGCAATGAAATCAGCTTCTAATCAAAGCACGCAAATATGTGTATTTCCGTTTATCTATGACCTTGGTCTATGATTCCTGGACCAGGGAAATCTAAATACCTTAATAAACAAAATTCTTGTAAATTAAGAAAATTAAGAATTGACATTAAACTAAGTACATAAGTACAAAGCATGGTTTTTGAGCTGTACAATTAGTCGAATCATTATTGCCGTATCTAGTATAGTGTAAGCGTGTTACATTATAAATACGATGGGTGGATTACGAAAAAAAATTTTTTTTTTCGGAATTAACATTCAGTGCCAAGGCTTCAAATTTTCAGACAAAATAAGCCCGATAGTCGCGTTCTTGGCACTAGGGAATGGAATCTTAAGGGTATCAGAAACATTGTGTCTAACAAACACTCGTTTGTAATTCCTTACTTACCGACCTAGATACACATGTACTAATGTTTCACATTTGGCCATAAAGTGGCAATTACTACGCGTGCGGAAAATCCCACTTCCTGACCTGGGGGTGACGTGAAATTTTGTACTTACCACGGGTGGTAATAAAGAAAGCCTCAGATCGCATATTTATCGTCAAATATCTGCGATCTGAGACATTCTTTGTTTTACCGCCCTTGGTAAGTAAAGTACTATAATATAAACAGAAATTATTAAAAGTTATTTTTACTGATTTGATTTCTATATATCTTCGGAGGTTCCTGTGTAAGTGGCGTGGTTTATTTCTCAGAAAATGGAGTGCTGTTGCTCTTCGTACCTTCGATCACAGCACAGGTGTCAGTCGAGTGCCGTCAAACATACCCTTGTGTAAAGCTGAAATGATTTAGTTTTCTTTTAATCCAAGAGTAAAAACAGCACCCGTCGAAAACGATGCTCGAAGGATATGAAACCGGTAAGCCTGTGGAAATCAGGTCCTATGAAAGCCACTCCTTTGAATCCTTTGATACCCCAACCTTTGGTACTCCTTTGATATCCTATTGCCTCTGTTGGTAATGATTGTAAAGCATGAGATGAAAGGTCTAGGTGAAGACCTTTACCCAGCAGTGAGCAGTGGAACATCTAGACTAGCTAGACAGCTACTAAAAAGAAACGAACGCACTCTTAAGGTGTATATGTATATATTTTCGATGTATAAATGATCTCTAGGTTATAGAAAGAATTATCTACGGTGCCCGAATGTTTGTTCATTTCTTTACGAACATTCGGACACCTTAGCTAATTCTTACTATACAATTGTTTTGAAGATATTGATGCTGTCAGGTTTCTTAGCTATTCTTCTCTAGTTAGGCACAGCAATGATAAACTTAATGATTGAAGTGTCTTACGTACACGTACTTGGTAGTAATGGTGAAAAAAGCAGTAACATTTTCGTGTGAAAAATTATCAGGGACCTGTTTAGGTGATAAGAAAACAGAAATATAGGTTCAGGTGTGGCGACTATCAACTATCAGTGATAACGAGGGTCATCGATACTAAGGCCGCACCTACTTGTGCTATTTCGTGGGTTTTAGACTGCGATTCATTTCATAATATTAAATTAATAGGACTCAAATGACAATGTATTATAATGATTCGTAGGAAACGTAGGGAGTGGGTTGGGAGAGTGTCCTAACGTCCCGATTAGCCTCCAAAGCAGGTCAATACCAGAAACCTTGAAACATTTGATAAACACAAGATGAAAATCGATTTCCCGAACTTGGGAGTCAACTTTGCAATTGAGCAAAACGAGCGGCACATACGCTCACTTCACGCCGGTGAACTCTGGCTTAACTTTAACCCACATAACAAAGTTGAATGTAAACACAATACGGCAGAAGTTTTCGAAGTTCCAGTTCACGGCCGCGAGGCGCTGTGGCCCCCAGCGGCCCCTGCCCCAGCCCTGGCTGGTCCCCCTTCCCCTCCCCGCGCACCCTCTCTCGCCATGGCTGTCCACCCCCGCGTCTCGCCACCCTGCTGAACTTGCAAACTCGTTACTTCTCCCACCCTTTTCGTCAGGTTGTCTTGAGCTTCATTGAACGATCATTTTAATTGATGACGATTAATCAGTTGCAACATTGTTTGATTAATTTACGTAAGTCACGTGTTGCATGTCTGTGGATAATGTTCGAATAGGGAATGCAATGCAATATCTTTTATTCCGAATCCTTACTCAAATTAAATAATGAATACTCTACAAAATATATCCTTCAAAAGGCGAACCATGCCATAAGGCATTCTCTACCAATTAACCTTAAGGTAAAACAGATAACTTGTGGGTGAATATTATGTATGTGTAATTGTGTATCAGACTATTAATTTTATAGCAGATTTTAAACGCAATTAAATCATATATCAGTTTGAATATTTATTAAAATATTTTGAGAATGCAGCATATGTAATTTACAGCCTTGATTAATAATACAAATATCAAGCATGTCGAAAAATTTACTGAATGAACAAACACCCAAAAAAAACATACAGACAAATTAAGAACCGTCCTTCTTTTGGAAGTCGGTTAAAAATGCTATCTTCCAAAGTTAAGGTAGGAATAAAGCAGTCTCCTAACGCCATTGATATTTTTATGGATATTATAATTAAAAATGGTAGTTAGTCTTTCCTTGTTAAGTAATCAGGAATAGACTCAGAATATTTCCTAATACAGACCCAATGTTTATTAAATGTATCTATCGACCAAAAATTATACGTTAATGTAATCATCGACGTAAATTTTTACGGACTCTGAAACAAAGCTTTAAAACAATAAGGCCATAATTGAACAAGCCTGTTTAACTAATTTACAAATATTTCTTCAATGTTAAATGAGTACACCTGTCTAACACGTCCCAGAAAGCGCGCACCTCGTGTCTTATCTAATGACACCGTTTGATAGGCTTCTTGCTACCTTATCTATAATGTCGAAATTCTTCCACGTACTACATCCTAGTACAACTGTAATATTTCATTACGATAAATATGAATTTAGCTCGTAAATCGCCTATCTAACGCTTATACCTACTCAGGTCCACTGAAAAAACAGCGTGAGTCACGTTGGCCAAATTATCGGTACCTTTAGTTCAGAGATAAGCTATTTACAGCAACAAGATATTAGTGCTATAGAATTTTGGATTGATTTTGAGCATGCATTTTGACGTTATTAAAAAATGTTCCTAGATAGGTAAGCAATTATCTGTTGACTATAAGATACAACGTAATAAACGTATATCTCCAGCGTAAACATTGCACTAGTCATTGTGATGGAGCCGCCGTGAGCAGATAGCGGGCTCTCTCCGCAGGCCCCGGTCGCTACGGGCGCCACAGCCTTCGCGGGCTGCCTGCGCGGGGACTCGGAGCACCAACGCCGGCGCCGCTCGTGGCCTCGGCCTGCGCGCGCACTCCTGATCACCGCTCGATAGATAACGCTTAGCTATTGCAACGGGGCTTATCATCGATACCTCACTTATTGGTGGAGTGAAGTGTTTGCGCGACTGATACGGCCGGCGAGGACCAATCGATTCCCTCGATTCATCGAATCTTATCATGATCATGGTGAACATTCGCACCTCGTGTCAATTTCCCGATATCGTATCAAAGATATCGTAAAGGTATAAATATGGGCCCATCGATCGATCGGGTCTCTGTCCAAGTGTGAGCTGTGTAACGGTTGCCTGTTGGGAGCAGCCAAGTGTAGTGTCCCGGTCTGGAGTCCTGCGCGTCTCCTGGTAACAGTGCTCTCGTTTTAAGTGACGTTCCATTTAAATTAACCTAATATTTTCTCTTGTGAGCTAAATACGTAGGTTTTTAGCTTCAATTAAACGTCACGAGTTACTTCCGCCCTCGTGGCAGCCAGCCGTCAAAATTGAAACAGCATATTGTCGCTCCCGGGTGCCCCTCAAGTCGAGCATAGATAATAATAAAAATGATAGCCAAATAATTAAGTACGAAATTAGTGTCAATGTAAAACAAAACGACGGCGATTACGTAACGACATATGGTGGTCCAATGGCACATGTGTTCGCTCTTTCCGCGCGTCTCGTCGTGCTTGGAATAGTACCTTTGTAATAAAATGTATCATTTTAATGGTTCAATTATCAAAAGGCGAATACATTCACTATGGAGCTACGTAAGACCGCTGACGCGACAGGAAAAAAATAGGTGTTCTTATCAGAGAACGTTAGGCGCACCTTTTCGAGCGGTGATAGCAGGCACGCGCTTCGGATCGAGCGCTCACTCCGATTGTCACATTAGGCTTACACACCGCATTACCTAGGTCTAATATGTTTTTTTAATGTTTGCAGCTTGAGACCAGCGCCTTCGGCTTCACGTCTGAGTTGGACAGGGGATCTAGACAGTTTGACGTGGAATGCTGCCAGATCTATCTTTCCAGCTCACGCGTGGAGCCGCGTCGTCAACTTCGTAACGTCGCACCAACCGTGGACTTCGACCGCGGCGATAGAAGATGAGCGAATGAAGGGTTAAGTGGAGGTGTGATCTCTTCACTTTTTTTGGTTAAAGTGAGATTCAACTCCTCCAACTTAACCCTTATGCGCACTTTCGACACAGACGAGGGGAATAAAGAGCAACAAATGACAATTATTATCCTGCCACCGTTATATCAAGATTTTTTAATTTTGATGTTTATTTTTATTTTATGTTACGTGTGTATTTAGAAAAAAATAAAACTTACTTTAAAGTGCATTTATTTCTTTACATAACACTTTACAGTTGTGAACTTGTATCTATTTACAATTTTTTCCTATGTACATTTGTAATCCGATTGACATAAAATGATATTTAAATAAATTATATTCGTTTTATTTTAACCTAAGACGCAACACTCAAACCGAGTCCATCCATATTTACTGGCAACGGCCAAATAGTTAAACTTTGGCGCTACTGTGCGCGTACCAGTATTAAGCGAGACCTAACGCTCCGTAGACTAGTCTGAAGTACACCACAAATCACTAGAAAAAAATCACAACACCCAAAACAAAAAATGGGCAAAAAAACGTTGGTAACACCGGTGCGCTAAAAAAGCTTGCAAACTTCACGCACCTAACCTGCGCTGGACATCGACTCGTCCGTATTCTCTAAACTCTGGGAAAATGTATATTGATTTTTCAAAGAAAAGTCAACCGATGTAACAAAACACCGTTCGCGGAGTGTTTATACGCGTTTAGAAGCGTCGCGGTCGATGTGCTGTGTCGTCGAGATGGTGCGACGGTGTATCTCGGCGCGTTCCCAGTGAGATCGGAGAGTGTTGCGTCGCGCGGCCGACGGCCCGACGGCCCGGAGCCCGGCCGCGGCCAGGGCCTGGGCGCGCCATGGACGCCGGCGCCGCGGACCCGCTGCGAGCGGCCAGGCCGTGAGTATCAGAGCCGCGTGCCCAGTGTGGAGGCGCCCGTGCCACACCACACCGCCGCGCGGATTATTTCGGTCGTCGCGAGCCCATCCGAGGTTGCGAAACGTCCCGTCCGCCGTCCGCGGTCCGCGCTCGCCTCGGCTCCCGTCGCGGCGAGCGGCGGAGTCGCGGGGCTACATTCTCTCGGTCGGAGTGCGTTGTCACGGCCTCCGTGGCGTTGCGCCATTTCGAAACGCTCGCGTCTGTCCTCCGTCCTCTGTGGCGGCCGCGTTCCGAGGAGCGAGGACACGGAGCCGCGGGCTGATAGCGATCGGGCGGCGCGGCAGAGCGTGACCGCGCGCGCTCATGCCCGGCGCCCGACATGAATGAGCGGCCCAGCCTGGGCCGCGGGTAAACATCGTAAATCAGAGCCGTGTTTACAGTTTTTGCTCGCCGTCTTTGTCCGACGAGCGGCGCCGCGCGGCGCGCTAGTCCGCGCCGAGCGCCCGTGTCGCCCGCGGCACGTCCGAGTGAATTATGGCTAGATGCATATACGCCGTGCACTACACTCCACTACACATACCTACACCGCACGCGTAGCTATAGCTGTGTGCAGCGAAGGCTGTACCTACCTACTCAAACAAAGCATTTCGCCCACAAATCCATAGTGCGGGGCTCCCGCGCCGGACCTCGGTCGCCACCGCGCCTCGCTCTCGACCCCGTCTCCCGGTGATGTCACGCGATATTATCGAGTTTTGCAAACATCTGTGACTGTCAATTGTTAATTTTAGTATGCATTTTGAGGTTAGGTTGTGATTTGTGCCATAAATGCGAGTCTGCTTACTTGCGGGGTCGCGAACGGGGGCCAGGGCCGCGTGCGGAGCGCCCTGTCGCGGTGTCGGTGTGTGGTGTCAGTGGTAGAGTGTGCAGTGGTGTTTTGTTGTGTGCAGTGATGCCAGTGCAAACATAGTGCAGTGACAAGTGCCATCAGTGCGGGACACCACAAGATCAGTGTGGACACTGGCAGCCCATGTAAGACAGGGCGGCCTAATGCTCAGGTGACGTAGCTTGTCTGCCAGCAGCCTCCGGCTGAGTCCGTGGCCACTCCCCACTACTAACAGTTATATTGCTCTACTAACCAAACTGAAAAAGCTCTTAAACATTGCAAAGAGGTTACATCACCATGTTCTTATTGAAATCCTTTCTCTTTCTCTCAATTTGATATATTTAATCTCAATAATGACCTCATACTATAAAACTACTGGATTATGCTACTTAATTCAGAAGGAATATCCTTTTGAAAATATTAAACTATAACCATATTGTGTCATCGCTTGTTTCTGGGTTCACACAAGGAAAACCTTATCTAACCTAGCTAAGGGCTCCCGATTGATCCATAGCAACGTTGTTGCTTACTACATTTACAAGGTTATAACAGGAATAATAGCTGTTAGGAAACCAATAGGACAGAACATTGATTCTCAACTGAATGCTAGAAATAGGTGGTATATTTGAAAATGCATATTTGCTGTGATTTTGGTCACAACAATGCATGCTAATCAATATAGTCTACAATATTGACAGCTAAAAACCTCACCTATTCTTTCATACTCTTGCCATATTATCTGGACATGTGCTTGGTATGCCAGATAGTGTAAAGTAATTGTGGGAACACTGTCACTTTCATTTGGCAGCATTGTACTCCCATTCTATGAAAGTGATAGCAATAATCATCCTCTATTATGTCACATGTGACAAATGTGCTACTAAATGTTTTATTGACACAGGTGATTCATGCTTGTTATGATTTTTATTTTTATTACTTATTTACCAACATTTAAGTGCTAATTTCATTGCAGTGTTGTCTAATTAGGTGTCTATAACAAAAAGTTGCCTGCATCAAAGATTTGATCAAGTCTTCCGTTCTTCTTTGTCTAATTAATAATAGCAAAAGTATTTTCATTTGTTTTATATGATGTTGGTAACAAACACCTGTGGTAGTTAGATAGTCTTTGTGACATCTAAATTACAAAGTAAAATATCCCTGAGTTAACCATGTGCACTGTTAATATGGCTGTATTTACAATAATAAATCATAAAGCCATGAATTTCCTAACCTACAAATCTGAATTTGAATCCTACTATGATTTGATTGTCTCAAGCACTATAAAGGTGTAACAAAACACTCCATTAACAACAATCAACTCATGAATGTTATATTGTATGTTTTTATGTAACTAGAGCACTCACAGCAATTACTTGGGGCAATGAAATGGTTGTTTACAAACATTGATTAAGCCAAGAGGCTTTTGGACTGTCTGGCGAATGTCTGCAGTCATTTATCACCTTTTATCATTGTTGTATTAATAAACAGGTTAACTTTTAAGACATTCACCAATAATTAAACAGTTTATACTCTTATAATTGTTAATACATCGGTAATCAGATATGCTGGTTTGCCACGGCTTCAGCTGCAGTCATATTTGATATTTTCCTATGAGCTTGAGCTATGAAAAATTGTGGTATTTTCAGATAAAGCTATAGAGAATTAAAATATTTTAGTAAATATTGATTCAAACACATTGGGCCCGTTTCACGAAGCTACAAGTTACAAATTACAAGCGGAAGTCTCTTTTCAATACCTTTTGATAGAAAGAGACTTCCGCTTGTAATTTGCAACTTGTAGCTTCGTGAAACGGGCCCATTGAGGTATACTCGTGCTGTTGTCGCTAACTGAGTGTGCTCCTCTCGCCATCTGGGGCTATTCTTCAGAAATATGTCTGAGACTCATTCATCTGTCTCCATACATTTAGTATGAAAAAGGGCCCGATGAATGATGTGACCGCAGACATGTTTCTGAAGAATACTGGCCC
Source organism: Eudemis profundana (assembly GCA_947034925.1). Lineage (NCBI taxonomy): Eukaryota > Metazoa > Arthropoda > Insecta > Lepidoptera > Tortricidae > Eudemis > Eudemis profundana. The sequence goes on from OX344818.1 coordinate 14,196,254, forward strand.
TATAGAGAGCCACCTCCATGGCTAATGTATGACATAATGACTACCTTCTCTTTTATTTGTTATGTGGCTTATCCTTAGCATTTTGATCATTATTAGTTATTTATGATGATGTCCTCTTCATCGTGTCCGATGACAGCGAAAGTTATTTCTATAGCACTTATAATTTAGCTTTTGGCTTGCTCAGATGAATTAAAAAATAGACTTATACCACTTTTTGCTCCCCGCTGACGCCTTGATGCAAAAAGGTAGGCTTGGTTGATACTTATAGAGAAACATTTTTATTTACCGCAGGTAGTTTTGTTGTTTTTGTAAACATCATTTCAATTGTATCTTGTGTCTGTATTGACATTGTAACTACCAGTGATCGGAAGTCTAGGGAAGGAATAAAAAACAAAACCCAGATGAAAAGCTCCAGTTGCAACATGAAAGCATTCATTAGCATAGCAATATAAATAAACAAAGGACACATACAAACAATCATATCTCGCAGATAAGGCGGGCAGTGATAAGAGCATATTTATGTGCACACATTGCACATTGCTCAGCTTTTGCTTTGTTGAAGACGTAGGTACTAGTTTTTTTAACTGAGTATATCATCTAAGCCAGTGTTTTTCATCCAACGACCCATCTTTGTATGTGATTTTTTTTCGTGATTCCCCTATCCTCCACGATTTTTACAAGCAAAGTTTTAAGAATGCGTAAGAATGCTTCAGTATAGATCGCACTCACACAGACGTGCTATCGCGCATCTGTGTGAATACACGTCGCGCACTCCTAAACGCCCGAAGTTGGACTACTTGTTCGTCTTTAATACTTTGGTACTGGTTTGAAGTGTAACATAATCAGTAATTCAGTATACCTGCAATATAATACAAGAATACTTTATTGCACACCAAAAGATCATTATAATTCAAACTTTCATAAAAATAATTGTAAACAATAGGCGGTCTTGTAAAGATTAATCTCTTCCAGACAACCTTTGGGTAGCGGAGTCATGCAAAATTAACAAAAAGAAATGAGTAGTGCAATTACAGGCACCTCAGGCAATAAAATCTTAATTAATTAAATGGTGACAATTCCTTGCAATCTTTTTAATAGACTTCAAAAAAGGTTATAATTTGGTTAAGTTTTTTTTTATTGGGTTTCATGCTTGGATGACAAAGCCATGATACTACTCTGATCTATTGCTGTAAGGGTGACAGATATTTTTGAGTGCTCTAGCCTATCAGATTGTATTATCAGGTGACTGCACTTATAGCAGTTTGCTTGACCTACTTGCTTTATAAACATTTTCATCACACTTGCTCGAAAATGGTGTCATTACACGTAGGTTTTGCGGGCCGTAAATGACCTATTACGCCCTAGGGCGTAATGGTTTTCTTTTTAAATTTGAAACGCTGGTTCTGTTTTACTCTTATTTGTCATGTTCAAAGAAAACGCCAACTTACTTTTTTAACTTTTATTACTGAAATATTTATTTAAAGAGAACTGTTATTGCAAACACATATTTCTGTAACATTAATTAAATGTTTAAATAGTGTATTTCAGTATTTTGCAAATATAAAATCAACCATTTTAAGTCTTTACCGCTATGGTTTCCGAACGTGACTTGTCGTCTTGATATATGTCACTAATGTCACTGTCAGTTTTACAATTTTATTTAGGTTAAGTAAGGTTATTTTAAACCAATTTCCTCACAAGTGTGATGAAAAACATTGTGTGTGCCACGGGCGGTAAAGGAATTACAAACTCGTGTTATTAAAGCCCTCGGCTTCGCCTCGGCCTTGTAAAAAACACTCGTTTGTAATTCCTTACTTACCGCCCTTGATACACAATGTACTATTGTGTTTCAACTTACCAAGCCGGGCACGACGGCATTGCCTCACATGAAGACGCCATACTTGTATATCTCAATACTGAGGATGCTCACGAACAATCATACAAGATATTTATCTACAGGGTGGGAGGGATTATACCGACAGACTTTAACTATAGATTCTAACAACTATTAGGAGTAAAAAAAGTTATGTGATGTATAGTTGAAAAACGCTTACTTTCAGAGATATTCATTATTTTTTAAATGAAAACTCCCAAGTGTGTAACAAGCCCTAATAAATGTGACTAAGATAGTTTTACTGATTTTTTTAAATCCTATAACTAAACAGCAATTAAACTTCGCAGTATTTGATGCTAAGCGACTACGAGGCCAAAAAATTGACCTTTCGTTTCCATTTTAGCTTTTTTTTTCTTTTTGATAATTTTTCCTCCAGTAAGGACATGTTTATAACGAGGGGCTGAATTTACTAATTTATTTTGTTCCATAAGACTATTAATGTAAAATGACAATATTCGACCCATGTTGATATAACATTATTTACTCGTCACACCACCAGGAATTCATGGCTAAATTATGTCGGTATAGTCCCTCCCACCCTGTATAGGGTTGTTTATATCTTATACATATGTATATTCCAAGTTGTTTCACAAAATATATGATGTGTGGATGCAGTAGTTTAGTTAGAGTGGGTGGGGCGGAGATGTATGGTGGCACCCCATAAGCCGATATACGGCACGGGGGCAATCTCAAAAAATCAAAATCACACAAAACAGTAGGTAAATGTTAACAAAATGTAGAATTTAGGGATGTAACGATACATAATTTTGCCGATACGATACCGATAGGTACCGATATTTGTAGTAAATTATCGGCGATACCGGTACCGATATCTTAGCTAACTAATGAAGTATGAACTTCAGATTTATTATTTGTATGTTCTTATTATACCTAAAACTTGGCTATATTTAACAGAGAGTCAACCTTGAAGGAGTAAAGTAAAAATAAATAAATTGTCAACACAATTTTTTTTTAAATTATGAACCAAATAAGTATATAATTAACATAGTAGGTATTATTGCACAAGGTAATAGACCAATATATAAATTAAATCAGTAATTGAAATTACTTTTTGCAGATTTTTTTTTTCATACAGCAAATTCTTTTCGCGCTCTTCAAATATCGGTTGTATATTATCGGCGATACCGATATACCGGTATCGGTATGATTACATCCCTAGTAGAATTCATATAATATTTGGTTAGTATATCCGTCTTGTTTCAATATTGTAACCCTAGCTATGCAATGCGCACTGGTGCGCAAACACAATGCACTTCATCCTAACCTAACTTATTCTCAGTGATTGCAACACAAAGAGTAGGAAGCAGTGGCGTGGCGTCCATAGAATTCGATTCCTATCGGCTTCCCTAATATTAGACAGTTCAGCACTTAATTCTAGTGCTTTTAAGAAAATTGAAGCCAAAGCTGCTCCGGCTTGCCCAAGGATTTCTTCAACGCCACGCCACTGGTAAGGTGTCCCTTATTTTTTGGAAAATCCAAACTGTACTGGGTATACATTATCCTCTTATTATGTTTGTTATGCGATATAATGTTTCAACGGCCTAAATAAGCTCATTCTATAAATGAGTGAGTACCCATGTCAACTGCATCCTAACTTTTCCGTACTAACCGGCTGAGCTAAGTTTGCACCTTTTTTCTTTGACGTTACGTACAAATCAGGTGCAAACTTAACTCAACTGAATATGAGGTAGGGTAGCCCTAATTTCAAGTAGGCCCAAATAAAAAAAGTGTTATTATTTGTTGTGCTTGTTTTTAGCCTGAATGAATTCGTATGGCTGTATGTAAGTAAAAATAAATAAATATTAGGTGACAATCTTACACAAATCGAACTAGCTCCATAGTAAGCTCAATAAGGCTTGTGTTATGGATACTAGACGAGTAAACAGTTTATTGCATATAATAAAAAAATACAAAGTTACAAAATAATGGTACATGTATAAAGGCGATTTTATCCCTTTGAAGGATAATTTTTGACCGAGAATATTAGAAACTATTACGGAAAATAATATTTATGCCACACCTGGCCATAAAGTGGCTTTTTCCGCACGCTGCGCGTACGGAAAAAGCCGCTTTCTGGCCAAGTGTAGACATAAAATGATGTACACAACACGGGAGGTAATAAAGAAAGCCCTCGATCGCATATTTACGTCCCTCGCTTGCAGCTCGGGCCGCAAACTTCTGCGATCTCGGCCTTTCTTTGTATTACCACCCTAGTTGTGTAATACTATTAGTCAATGGCAAGTTTTAAAGTAGGACACTACGCTAGTATCTTAAGGTAGGGCATTGTGCCACAATACCCCAGCTATGGACCTAAGCATGAAAACAGATGCTAAACATTGAACACTCGAACAGTGCAGCAAAAGGCATTCATATTCAGTTATTCAGCTTACAACACAGTCATAACATAGCATCTGAATAACAATAATACATTTTAGGTACAGTAATTTTGTTGTCACAATATTATTTACAAATACATTGTTCAATTAAGGAAGGTGAGTTTGGTCAGTGTACAGAATAACATTGATTATGAATGATGTTCAAATATTAATATTTTTGGGAGCCACTGTCTAATAACAAACATCTCGGAAACTATTCGATTTCATATTTTTATTAGCTGTATTCTCCATGGGATTTATATACTTTCTCTTTAAATATTAAATACAAATATACTTTTATTGTACACCAGAAAAAAAACAAATCACATAAAAATCCCTAGTGGATGATTTTTTTAGTACTAAGATAAGTTAGGGAACATCCATATATTACGCCACACTTTAGCTTGAGTTTTATCGTCACTTGGATCTATCAAGGAAATTTAATAAACGTATATAACGTAGACTCATCTAAGTTCATTTTGTACCTCTTGGATGTGACGTCATAAACATCACATGCAAACATATTTCTACAAGGCAAAGAAATAACAAAATTTTATTGAAAGTTACAACACAAAGTCACATGATTTGACATGATAATCGCGGTGTGTTTTTAGTATTTTGTTAGACAATGTTTTATGTAAATAAGTGTTAGGCATGCCAGGTAGGCAGGAGGTGGTATTTATAGTATACACAAGACAATGTTGGAGTGATTGGCCGGGCAGGGGTCATGGTTGACGGAGCATACGCTTCGTCTAACGATCATCTTTAAAATAGTATTTTCAGTACTGAAAGGTTAATTGAAAATTCATCAAATTCAGATTCATTTATTACATAGTATAACATATCAGACTACATCATAAACTACCTACATAGAGTAAATTTAGACCAATCTATCAGTGGCGTGGCGTAAAAAATATTCGTGGGCAAGCCTAGAAGACGCTCAAATGCCTGATATTAGGCAAGCCGGTAGGAATCGAGTTCTTTGGACGCCACGCCACTGCAATCTATATAATTCAATTCAATTTGTTTATTTCGATCCAAACATATCTATAGTTTTATAAGTAACAAGAATCTTAAATCTATGGTTAGTATTACAAACTAAATTAACGGACAAAGTCCTATATAGTAAATTGAACTGGGCCCTTTATTTGTCCAGTCCAATATTTTTGTTTTGGACCGTCTAACCTTCCCGCAATAGCATTTAATATTTATATAATGTGATCGTCAATTAAACAATCAGCGAATAATAAAATAATTATAAACAATAAAGAATTTAAATAAATCATCAATTAGGTTAGGAAACAAAGTATGTAATAGTAAGCCAATATTAACACGTTCACAGTCCCAATTTCATTGTAAACCTTACGGCTTTGTGATAAGGCTTGCCGTGACCTATATGTGGGGTCACGGGACGGGGACCCTGTTAAGCCCGGGCTACACGAGGCTAGTTTTTCAAGCTAGTAGGGTGGTTGTGCCGGTTGGCGGACAGTTAACGGAGTTGCTGACTTCAACCTCTTTAAAATATATGTTTTATACGAAAAATAATGGTGATAAGTATTTAAATATGTCAAGAATATAGTCTTTTTGTGAAAAAGTAATGGTACTATCCTATTCAGCATGTGAATACGAATAAAATGGGAAAAAATTGAAAAATAGCCGAAATTTCAGTTGGCGTACACTTTTTTCAGTGTGCGGACAATGGTTGCTAGTTAGCGGACACTGAGTTTTATGCAAATAAAATCGCAAATAATACAACATAGAACATAATATATATTTTTATATTGTATATATATATATATATTATCCTACTAATATCATAAGTACTTAGTAGCACTTAGATAATAAAAAATAGGCAATTTTTAATGTTTCCTTAAATAACTTGCAAAAGTTTGTTTTGGTCACACATGAGTTCAAGTTTTCGGGCTTGGACAACATTTTTCTCACAATTGTCTTCCAAGACGAGTTTAGTGGACCAAAGACACGAGCTCAGCCGGTCCAGCCTCACCAGAGGTCGCTTCACTCGGCGCCCTAGGAGCTTCCTCACTGACCCGGACGACGACATCTCAGCAGGATTCGAAAGACTCATCGCTGCGATGTCGGCGACGGAGTCCGACGCACGCAGCATCGTCCCCGTCGGCGGGGTCGACCTCCTCGCGACAACAGCACACAAGGGCCGCGTCCCGACTTGCCCCAGAACCAGAATGTCCTGGATTAACTTCACTCCGAGTCGGAACCGCAAAGCCCCGCCAAAAGCTGCAATACCGCGCCGCCAGGTCGGAGTCTCCGACCTTGCTCGGGCGTCGGGCGCAGCTAAGTTTCTTGGCGGAGTCTTCTTAGCTGGGCTAGGTTTAGCGAACCGGCAACCAAAACTCCTATTCGTTCGATTCACACACTCACATAAGGACAGGTTGATCCGCTTCAACCTTCCCGCTGGTCCGCTGCTCACTTTGAGCAATCAGCGTAACTTCAAGGTGGACCGGGACCTGGGAACCTGGTTCAACCCCAAGCACCCCCGGCTCCCACCTAGTCTGATCCACTCAAGGTAGTACGGCCAGCGACCTGGTTTGACCTCAGGGAAAGCCACTGGGTTCGATTCTTGCAACAGCCAGTAAGGCTTGCAAGTTTGTCAGGCTTAAAAAAAAAGGACCGAAGACATTGACATCTGGCGACTGACTGCCGGCTGAAACAGAAGTTGCAGCCGGCAGTCAGTTCTCTTCTTTGTCGTTACAGTCTTGGTACAGTGGTCGTGGCTTTCATGGCTTGAGTGGCAAGCTTAACCACACGGTGCCATTCTTCTCTGACAGATGCGCGCCTGGTGCTCTCGTGCAAAGGGCAGTTTGTGGCAGACTTGACTTGGTCGGTCCACCTCATGGGAGACCTATACTGTACGGTTAGCACCGTCTACTTTGCCATGAGCAAAGCTTCAGGCCTTGACGCGTGTCCGAAAAAAGTGAGGACTTTACTATGGAGGATAGGGGCTGTCTTGTTCTGTCTGTTTAGCTCTTGAAGAATGGACTGGTTAGTGCTAAATTCTGTCCGGGATATGCCAAGCATTCTTCTCCAGTGCCACATTTCAAGCGTATCTATCTTGCGTTTCTCACACTCTCTTAGAGTCCATTCTCCATCTGACTTCATTTCAGCTCCCATATAGGTTCTGGTTCTTTTGGCTGCAGAGTATCATGACGCTTTCCAGTAAGACGGTCGTGGAGCGTTGAATGAGGGATGCTAAATGCTTTAACGATTTCGCTTAAAGTTTAAGGGAAACATGTTTAAGGCTTAAACCTTTGCCGAGTGTCTAAATTGCATTAAGTACCTTCTTTAAATCTTTTTCAGAATATTTTACTTTTGTTTTAGTTTTATCTCTATATTTTGGAGGTGGCATCTAAAATATAAATTAATAGCATTAAAAAACACGCCGACTTAAAAACTTCGACCTTTTCATTTCAAATTCGGATATCTCATGAACGGCTAAAGCCATTTTGATGACGCATGTTTTTTCAAGAACCATCACTAGAAAACCTGCTTTCAAATAAAAAAAAAACACATCTTAATCGGTTCACCCGTTTAAGAGCTACGGCGCCATAGATAAACACACAGGTAGACAGACACACACACATAGCGTTCTAACTTATAATACCCTCTTTTTGTGTCGGGGGTAATAAATGGCTATAATAATCACGGCTGTTCGCATACTGAAAGCATATTTACGTTGTTTCGGTCCACCGGACACCAGTTTTTTAACAAATTTTTCAGTTAATTGTACAAAATATCAACATAGGCCACATAATTAAAAGGTTTTACCTACAAAGCGTTTTTTTTAAACCAAATTAATATATTTTGTGTCCCAATAATCACATGTGTCCGCATACTGAAAGCATATTTTTGTGGTTTTGGTTCACCGGACACCTGTTTAGTGATTAATTTCAAATCAATTTTACTATGATTCTTAAAAGAAAAAAGTGGTCGCAATCTAAATAATAACTTGTAAATCCATTAATCTTAACGTATCTTGAATGTTGAGAAAGTTTTTAGCATTACTTTTAACACAAAGTGAAAATCAAAATTCGATAAGGTATCTCGGTTGGCGACCACGTGTCCGCCAACCGGTGTACCTAACAAAGCCGCATACCGGTTCTGCGGACACTTAATTTTTATTAAATTGAGTCAATATATTACAAAAATTCCATAACATCAAGTTAAAAGTTTCATAATTAACCTAACTAAACATCTAATAGCAATGCAACATTAATACTAATTGATAAACTTACAGTCAAGCCCCGAGCGCCGCGGCAATTTTTCTTGTAACTTACCGTACGTCCACTCATCACACGGTAATAGCATAAATTGACCGGCCAATCTCTGCATTAGGGTTCCATCCCTTGTTTTAAATACAATGCAGTCTTATTGCCCCACTACCTAAGATCCGCGTAAGACGTATTTTTATTCAACTAATCACTTGGGAATCCTATTTTCTTGATTTTAAGAAATGTTGCCGGCCATTTGTCCGCGAACTGGCACTGTCCGCGCTACCGGCACAATGACCCTATAGCAAGCTAGTAAGCTAGAGGACAGTTTTTAATAGGATGGAGTTCTATTTTTTTTATACAACTAGGATGGCAAACAAGCGTACGGTCTGCTTGATGGTAAGCAGTCACCGCAGCCTATGGACGCTTGCAACACCAGGGGCATTACGTGCGCGTTGCCGAACCTTTAAGAACCTATTCACTCCCCTCTTGACTTCGACTCCCCTTTTGAACTCTATACTGTAGCCTTCCAAGAAAAAATAAAAAATCGTCTATACTACTACTACTACTAATACTTTGTCTAAAGTCTAAAAACATGTGACGTAATATGTAGACGACCCCTATTTCTGAATCCCTAAAATGGCCATTTATTTATACCAAACACTAGGTACATAGACAAATAAAAAGAACATCCGTCTCATACATAATCTTGATAGCAGAACTAATCGCTGACATAGCAAAGGATCTCACATCTGCAATTGCCCTTGACATTATGCTCATGTATTGACAGTTGATTGATGTATCTAAGTGAATATTGCACCAGAAAAAAATATTAACTCGCCAGATGTCGCTCAATTGATAGAGATGACGTTACAATACAATGTTCTTTATTGCTCAAAAGTTACTTTAGACTGATGCCGAACTTATAGCTGTAAGTTTTAATTACGTAAGTAAGGATGCAGTTATATTTTTTTTGTAAGTATGATTGTATACGACCGCTTTAGCTTAGTTGGTAGTAGGGTTGCCAGATGTCCGGTATTTAAGCGTACAGTCCGTTATTTTCGAGGCCTGTCCGGTAAAAAATAAATGGTCATACCGGACAGAACAATGTATTAGTATAAAATAAAACGTATTTTTCCCCCTTTTTGGGGTTGTCCGGTATTTTTTCGCGACTCACCTGGCAACCCTAGTTGGTAGTGACCCTGCCTACGAAGCAGGAGGTCCTGGGTTCGAATCCCGGTAAGGGCATTTATTTGTGTGATGAGCACGAATATTTGTTCCTGAGTCATGGATGTTTTCTATGTATTTAAGTATTTGTATCTATTAAATATTTCGTCGTCTAGTATCCATAACACAAGCCTTGTTGAGCTTACTATGGGGCTAGTTCGATTTGTGTAAGATTGTCCCCTAATATTTATTTATTTATTTATTGTATTTCTGTGGGTCTAGTGAAAAGGGGTACAAGTCGCATTTAACCTAGGAGCAAAAGGGCTTAAGTCATACAATAGAGTTGTGACCTTTTGGTCCTGGTACAAATGTGACTTGAAACTCCTTTTCACTAGACCCACAGATCGTAGAATTCTCTCGTTTTCTTTAAGATCCCATCATTACCTGGACCTATGGTATTCTGACCTGGTGACACCTGGGAGTCTGGGAGTAGGTAGAGCATGCGGGAAAATTTTAGTATGGCAGTAACGGGAATTCCCGGCTCTCTCATACTAGTATAGGTATAGTTATACTTATCACTTTTAATGCGTACATACATGTACTGGTAGTTTGGGTTTAGGTTTATGTATACATAACGACAGGTAATACCTACCGTCCTCCCTTGTAAGTAAGGCTGCGAACAGGCCTCGCATTGTGACTTAAATAAATAACATGGAATTAATATAACAGGCCTCGTTTTGTGAAATAAATAAATAACATAGAATTAATAAAATAATATAATATAAATGTTAAGTTTATCCTAGCGAGTATCCAAAACTCGCATTATCTTCCTGTAAGTAAGGTACCCTTGTGTAAGTAAATGAACCAATTTTGTCAGTTTATTTATCTATCTTCTTTGACGTTAGCTATTCTTTCTCATCCGCTCAAGGGGTGTTGGCTGGACGAGATCCCTTGCAGGGATGGGTTCGCCTTTGTACATAACCATTGACTGTTAGCACCTACCCACGTATTGTCTTTGTTTTTGTATAAGTTTACGGTGCAGTAGTGTTTACATATATATACCATATGTCTCACAAACGCGACCCATTTGATTTGATATGTGTCTATTATCGTTGCTCGTTAACTTATTTCATTTTTTTTTGTTTGCGCGTCTTAACTATGTTTAGTTTATAAGTAACTAATGGATAGCTATTATTGGCCTCATATTATGTATCAGAAATAGTCTTAAGTATATTTACGGCTGTTGTTATCCTAAATACCAATAAAATAAAATAAAAAAAATAAAATCTCCCGGTTTGCACGCTCTACCTGGGAGGTATATCCTTTCAAAGAAGAAAATAATTTTCCAAATTGGCCTTGGCAAGCCGTTTCAGGTATGCGTAAAAAAATTGGAAAATATTCCGACGAACTGAAAACCTCTTCCATTTTCGAAGTCGTTTAAAAACATTAACAACAACATGCGGTCTTATCAGTAAAAAGCGGTCTTTTCCAGACAACTTCAGTGCCACTTTTTAATCTTTTCAACACATAGGAAACTCGTAATAAAACAACTTAAACGGATTATACCGCGTATATTACAAAATTACATAGAAAACTGTCAGTCCAGCTGTATAATTCTGAAAAGTCGTATGCATTCATACTTTTATACTATTTTTTAATGAGTGTGAGTAATGGTACTTATGCCAGTGCCCTTTGCCCTCATCATATTAGAGTGGAGTCGATCATAATTTCACTTGCCACTATGAAGTGAAAGATAAAAGCATCACGTTTTGCAACTGACCATTTATTCTCACGTCACTCAGGATAGTATAGACAGCATCAAATCGTGCCCCCCATGCTAAACTCACTAATATACCACTTTGAGAAATTCGCAAATAGGGTATTTGCCTGTAGTCAACATAAATGACTACACGCTAGCCATTAAATCAGCTTTCGAAAATTTGCAAAAATGAACTAAACATCACCTAGCGTTTAGCATTTAGCGTTTTAAACGATTTTTAAAAGATCAAAGCCCATAAATAAGATGATTTGATGTTTGAGTAAAATGACGTCATTTCACTTTTATTCCATACAAACTTTATACTATCTGAGCGTTTTGACACTTCAGAAAAAGTAACTGACTTGATCTGTCAGGAAAGTAGTCTATTCGATTGAAATCTAATCTGTATAAGAAAAATTACTGCAATTATACTGTAGTCGAAGTCACAGTCCAAAGTGAGCATTCTTATAATCGTCTGGCATGATCCCTGAGCGAGAGTGGGGCAGCGGCGCAGGCGCACGTTATCAGGGGATATCTGCGCAAGTGGGTCGTTGCACCGGCTCCTGCGCTTGCGACACCGCGCTAACGCACCTACACACTCGCAAGGGGCCATCCACTTATTACGTCATACGAATTTCATGATTTTTCGCGGGGTCTTAAATCCTTCTTAAAGCAGAAAAGCACCCATCTCCTATGATCTATATTCAGCGGTAGACGTCTCAAGGCAAGGTTGAAATGACGACCCATCTCGTTCCGTTAAGTATATACAGCAGTGGCGTGGCGTCCATAGAATCCGATTCCCACCGGCTTACCTATTTACCCGACTGCGGCGAAGCCCAAAGGAGGGTTATGTGTTTGACCTGTATGTATGTATGTATGTCCGTTCCTGTGTCCGCTCGTAACTACTCAACGGCACATCCGATTTTGATAAATGATACATCATTAGATTCGTCTTGATGTTGCGAGTGTCACTGGGTATGAAGTTCGTTAAAATAAACAAAATGGCGGATTTTATGCAGTTTCAAAGTGCACCGCGGTCGGGTTTTTTTTAGTAAAAATGTGGTTATTTAAAGCATATGATCGAAGTATCTACTACTGAAGAAAAAGTAATCCAAATCTGCTCCGGCTTTACCAGGAATATATTTGACGCCACGCCACTGATATACAGCTCTATGTAAAATAGCTGTCGATTTTGACAGATAGGTGACAGGTAGCTGTCAGTTGGCATGTTTTTTTTTCGTTGTTCAAACAGTATTTGGCACTAATATCGTTAGTCCCGTGACCTAAATATTCAACAGGCATGTCGCTGTTTCGAAAGGTGTTTTTGGGTAGTTCTCTGCGACTAAACAGTCACACCAATCGCATCATTACCATCGCCACATTATGGATGAGCTCCCTATAAACTATGGAGTCGTTTTCGGTTATCTTATGGAAGTCGCGTGCCTCATTTTTATCATAATGATCCTGACTGCTTTTATAAAACGGCCAATAATAGTGAAAAAAAATCGCAAGAACAACCCTTTCGGATAAACCATTGGAAGTAAGAATGCAGCAGTGGTAAATTCTGGATACTGAAGAAAATACCGGAAAAAAAAACACTTCCAAAACGGTTACGTAACAATGCCGAAAATTCATAATACCTGTTGAAATACCGATGGACAAAATACCGAAAGTACAAAATGCCGATTTTCGATATACCTACCGAAGCTCAAAATAACTATTTTGAAATTATCAAAAGTTCAAAATCTCGAAAGTTTTAAATCTGGAAAGTTTATAATCCCGAAAGCCTAAAATCCCGAAAGTAAGCCAACCGATCTGCTCCGGCGCTGCAGGATGCGCAGCACCTCCGCCCTGGCGTAAGAAAGTGCGGCACCTACGTACAGTCAGCATCAAAAGTAGCTTGGCACTTGAAAGTTTCAAAAGTTCTTAATGCATTGACATAAGAACTTTTGATACTTTCAAATGCGAAGCTACTTTTGATGCTAACTGTTCTTACAGCGGGCGAGGGCTGCCCTCCCTCCGCTTTTATACAGGGTGTAATCGTTAAGTGTAGCCAGGCGATAATTCCGTAAATATAGCAGATATCAGAAAACTTCAAATTGATATCGAAAGTGCGTTACCCAATGAGTAAAATTACATTAATAACTTTTTTGAAATAAAATCAGAAATATCCCAAATATTTACTTCAAACCCTCCCATACATTTAGTACCTACGACGACTTACAGCCTCCAAGAACTTCGGTGTCGTAAGAGATAAAACTGCTTGAGATTCATTATTTGCACGAATAAACTGTAATAATAGTACATTACACAACTAGGGTGGTAAAACAAAGACGTACGGAAAAAGCCGTTTTCTGGCCAAGTCGTCGACCGTAGGCTGAATTAGCGTAAGGGACATTGTTTTGCCTGTCCCTTACCGTAATTCAGTCTACGGTCGACGAAGTGTAGACAAAAAATGATGTACACAACACGGGAGGTACCTAATAAAGAAAGCCCTCGATCGCGTATTTGCGTCCCTCGCCTGCAGCTCGGGCCGCAAACCTCTGCGATCTCGGCCTTTCTTTGTTTTACCACCCTAGTTGTGTAATGTACTATTATTACAGTTTATTCGTGCAAATAATGAATCTCAAGCACTTTTATCTCTTACGACTCCGAAGTTCTTGGAGGCTGTAAGTCGTCGTAGGTACTAAATGTATGGGAGGGTTTGAAGTAAATATTTGGGATATTTCTGATTTTATTTCAAAAAAGTTATTAATGTAATTTTACTCATTGGGTAACGCACTTTCGATATCAACTTGAAGTTTTCTGATATCTGCTATATTTACGGAATTATCGCCTGGCTACACTTAACGAATACACCCTGTATACACTTAGGGTTGCCAGATTGAATTACCCTATTATCGGGAGCAGGAAACAATATGTCGGGATTTTGAGACTTTGGTCGGGACTCGACCGCGGGCTCGACGCGCGACCTTTTTTTTTAGCCTGAAAGAGCAGAAATTTTTGCTGGCCAGACCACCTTGAGTGGATCGGAGTAAGTTTTCAAATGAAGTCGTTTGTCGGGAGATTTTCTTCTTTGTCGGGAGTCGGGAGGACATACAAAAAATCGGGAGAATCCCGCCAATTCCCGACCATCCGGCAACCCTAATACACTCTAGGGGTAGGGCAGACAAGACCACGTGGACTCGGGGTTGACAGCTTCGGTTAAGTCACTGTCTTTGGGATTATAATATTCAGGATTTCATCCTTTCGGTCAAACGTTATTTCGGGATTTTAAACTTTCGGTCAAATAAACATTCGACATTTTAATTTTCCGCCTTCCGTCCATAGGCCTTATGAAATTCGGTATTTTCAACTTCGGTATTGTAATACGTAAGCTCCAAAACTGCACAATAAGCTCGTACAGTAGACGTAGGTATTATGTGGCATAGTCATGTAGCAAGCAGTCCGCAGGCGAGCGACCAGCCGGGCTGGCAGCGCCGCATCGATCGCCTGGCCTCCACCCCTCAGCCACTCTCATGTTTGTTCTTATACCAAACATCCTGCTACCTTATTATATGTAGGGTTGCCAGGTCGCCAAACCTAATAGCCGGACAGACCAGCCAGTTTGGTCGGACATTTACGTATTAACCACATTTTTACTAAAAAAAACCCGCAATTTTTGTTAACTTCACAAGTGACACTAGCGCCATCAAGACTAATCTAATGATGTATCATTTATCAAAATCGGTTGTGCCGTTGAGGAGTTACGAGCGGACATAGGGTACCCGGGTAACCGATTTTATTTAGAGTCGGGTAAACTCGGGGATTTTTACTCAGAACCCGGGTGAAAAAAGAACTTGTAATTATTAAAAATAATGCATGTATCGTTTTATTTTAACGGTAGTAAATAAGATCTAACGTCGGCCGCCTTAAAGCAAACACGAAAAATCATCACATGCTTGCTTATCTTACTTAACACGGCCGGCAATACCGGTAAGTTCATTGTAGGTAATGCAACCCGGGTACCCGAAAACCCGGGTAACTTACTTTATTTAGAGTCCTGGCAAGGTCGCCATGTGATGTGGAGAGTGAAAGATGTAGTTTAGGTTGAGTATATAGTACATTACACAACTAGGGTGGTAAAATAAAGAAAGGCCGAGATCGCAGATGTTTGCGGCCCGAGCTGCAAGGGAGGGACGTAAATATGCGATCGAGAGCTTTTTTTATTACCTCCCGTATTGTGTACATCATTTTATGTCTACACTTGGCCAGAAAGCGGCTTTGGAAAAACACTTGTATTTCGGTTTCCGGGCCGACAACGCATTTGCTATTGAGAGTTTTTTGGTTGAGTTTAAATTTAATGATTACCCAAGATTGACCTGAAACTTAACTAATGGTAATGAGATTGTCCTGTAATGTTGCATTTTCTTCTTTTTATAATAAATCACTTCTTTCTTCTTTTTGTAACAATGTCAACACTTTTGTTAAAAATAAATAATTTTGAATGTATCAGGTATATGAGCATTTCTCCAGAAATATGTCTGCGGTTACCTCATTCATCTGGCCCTTTTTCATACTAAATGTATGGAGACAGATGAATGAGTCGCAGACATATTTCTGGAGAAATGCCCATATATGGATTTCAGTAAATGATACCTTATAAATAAATATCGGGGGACAATCTTACACAGATCGACCTAGTCCCAAAGTAAGCAATGTTTGTAGGTACTATGGGTACTAGTACGGCCCGCGCCCCGACTTGCCCCAGGACCCGAATGTCCTGGTTTAACTTCACTCCGACTTTGCTCGGGCTCAGCTAAATTTCTTGCCGGAGTCTTCTAAGCTGGGCTAGGTTTAGCGAACCGGCAACTAAACCTCCCATTCGTTCGATACACACGCTCACATAAGGACAGGTTGATCCGCTTCAGCAATCAGCGTCCTGGTTCGATTCCAGGCGTTCAGGCCCCCACCTAGTCCGACCCTATCGAGGTGGACCGGGACAAGCGACCTCGTTCGACCCCAGGCGCCCCCGGCCCCCACCTAGTCCGATCCACTCAGGGTGGGCCGGCTAGCGACCTGGTTCGACCCCAGGGAACGCTACGGCCGACCTCCCGGTCAAACTATCGCTATGGCCAATCAGGCTCGTGAGTTAGTCAGTCTTCAAAAAAAAAAACAAAGGGTACTAGATCCATAGTACAAGCCGATATGACAAACCAGGATTTGAACCCGGGACCTCTAGCTTCGTAGGCGGTGGCACTCCCACTGATCTAAACGTGTCGTCGTTGATGTTTATGTCGCCGCCAACTAGCTATATTAGCTATTTGGTTAGCTGCCTAGCCTTTTCATTAAACACACTCCTTATTTTAGGCCGCGTTTCCACCAGGGCTGTGCGAGGTAGCTAAGCGGTGTGCGTGGAAAAAATCCACCAATGCCGGGCCGCGCTGAGTGAGGCTAGGCACGCTGATTGGTGGATTTTTTCCTCGCACACTGCTTAGCTACCTCGCACAGATTTGGTGGAAACGCAGCCTTAGGTTAGGTTTGTTAGTCAGCTTGTGTCCGTCAGAGCAGAAATAGAATCCCGTGGACCTGCTGGCGGGTCATAGTTTAGTGAAAATGCAGTTAACCAAATGGCTAATTAAACCAGTTGGTTACGACGTTTACATCATTAGACCAGTCTCACGACAGACAGGTCACCCCGAGACCACGGTGATTGGATTAACATACCGCAATAAACGCAAATTATTGGCTATCACACTGCGCCATCTCATTACATGCAAATGGGCAGTAGGATTGCGTTTAGCACGTAATAACTTATGTTAACACTAGTAACGTATCATTTTATTAGCTTCATTTAATAAATAACTTATAGAATTACTTTAAGTGGCCGGTTTCATGTTTAATCGTAGTCATTTGGCTAGGTTTTGATTTAAACGAATAATTCATACAAAATAATACATTGTAAATAACCGACTTCAAAGTATAGTTTATTCCTAAGTATAAGTTAGGCTACATGTGCGCACGAGTGACATTTTGTCACGGTGATCATCGGATTTCTCGATTGGAAAGACAGAGAAATCAGATTGTCACCTGTAGTATATTGACTCTATGGCTGTTCGGTGTCAATGTCAGTTTGCTTTGGAATAAAGGAATAATGTAACGTCCAAGTTTGGTATTTATTTAGTTTTATTTCATTGGCGACGAGCAAAATGTCGATCGGAAGTATAAGGGAGTTCAATATTAAAGATGGGAACTGGAAAACTTATACGGAAAGGTTGGAAATGTATTTTTCGGCTAATGGTTTGAAAAATGACAAAAATTGTACAGTCGTACCAGTCAATAACCAGTCAGTTTGCTTTGGAATAAAGGAATAATGTAACGTCCAAGTTTGGTATTTATTTAGTTTATGCCACACCTGGCCATAAAGTGGCTTTTTCCGCACGCTGCGCGTACGGAAAAAGCCGCTTTTTAGCCAAGTGTACACATAAAATTATTTTTCTACTCCTGTACTGTTATCTGTCTTTTACTTGGTCATGAACACTAATATAAGAACATACATAATATGAGTTCAGAGAAGTCTATACTCTATTCCCCATAACAGCACTAGTGTCGTTATAGTCACTTTACGTTATTGCTAGCATCCACAGACTTCTAAATCTAGGTTAAACTTAGGTCAAGGATTAAGCGCTCAATTCTAACTTCACGATAAAAAATCACAACTACCAACTTAACAAACAATTAAATTCCTACAATTCATAAGAAAAACAAAACTTTCCGAATTAAATAAATTGATGCCAACATAAAAAAAAAGTATTTTAATTATCGTCACATCGTGTCACCAGCCATATCAAAAAAAAGTTTACCGTAGACACAACTGTCATGCCGGCTGTACACACTCGGAGAGACCGGACGAGACACGCGTGACGTCCATGTATTTTATATTTTAACCTAGTCGTAGAAAAAGTATTGTATGCAACGTTGTATAATTAAGTCAAAAAACGCTCATTGCGTCTCTATTTGCGATACTCGCCGCATTCGCGTCTCGTATCGCAACTCACGCAATTCGCATTTTTTGAACCTTCTTATACAACTGTTGCATAAAATACTATTACACAACACGGGAGGTAATAAAGAAAGCCCTCGATCTCATATTTACGTCCCTCGCTTGCAGCTCGGGCCGCAAACTTCTGCGATCTCGGCCTTTCTTTGTATTACCACCCTAGTTATGTAATGTACTATTATTTCACACCGTGACCAAAAAGTCAAAACACTGTATAATAGCAGTAATTTTTCTTCGTACAGAAGGTACATCGCGCGCTTGAATGTGTCCGCGCCGTGTACGAACGCGCTGCCAAGCAAAGTCTTAAGAATGCTCCAGTATGGAACGCACTCACACAGACGTACTATCGCGAGTCTGTGTGAATACGTGTCGCGCGCTCTTACACGGCCGAAGATGGACTACTTGTTCATCTTTATACTTTGCTAAGTCACCGATGCGCCTAGCCTTACTCTAAAAATACCTAAATCACTATAAGTGCTTATAATATTTGAAGAGTCCCCCTTTTTCTCCAAGATCACATCGTCCGATCCTGACTTGGTGAAAATGGGACCACCAGGGAGATATCTCTTTCAAACAAAGTAACAAACATGCAAAAAAAACATACATACGAATAGAGAACGTCCTTATTATGGAAGTCCGTTATAAAAGATTCCGACAAACTGAGATAGTAAAAACCTCCTTTTTTAAGTTACGTTAATGAATGGATGACATTCCCTCGTTTTTGACGTACGGAGCCCTAGTGTACGATTGACATTTTTGAACAAAAACTTGTCGTTTTTCATACAGGCCGGTCGTCCTTTAAAACCGACAAAGGCATAGCAGACGTCTCCAGGACCCTTGTCATGTTAGTCTCGACGACCCTTACGGGAATATTTAAACCACAAACGTAGTTCAAAACGGTAATTATTAGATTTTGTTAGGTATATATTTTGCTTGGTTTGCTTAGGTGTATGTTAAGTCCCCAACTGGGTTCCCAGCGAGCGGAGCGGACTCATTAATGACCCCGTTTAACTTTCATCGCTGGTGGCACTCGCAACAGTGGTTTACTGTGGATACAAGCACTTCGCCAGCGATGAAAGTTAAACGGGGTCATTAATGAGTCCGCTCCGCTCGCGGTAAAAACCCAGCTTAAGAGTAGGTCTGTGCTTAGCCGACGGACGTTGGGACGTTTGTAGGCTAGGATGTTGCTGTGTGATGATGATATTTTGCTCGTATTCATGCAATTTAGAGCGCTACGGGATTTTTTTCAAGTGCTGCAGTCGCAATCGCTAAATAGCCGTAAAGGCAGGAGTTAAGGTGGTTTTCCACCGGCAAGGCGAGACGAGACGAGGATTGAATTGAAATTTATATCAAGTTGCGCGATGCGTGAGCGGCGATGCGCGAGGAGAGGAATGAAAACTTCATACAAATTTCAATTCAATCCTCGTCTCGTCTCACCCTGCCGGTGGAAAACCACCTTTAGGCTACGGCTCCACTGAGGCGGAGACGTGTACAGATCGACCAATCACATTAGTGTTCGCTGTTTCCATTGAAGCGGAGAGGAGACGAGATGTAGATTTCAATTAATGTGATTGATCGACCCCACATGTATCCTGTCCGCTCCCCGCGTCTCCGCCTCAGTGGAGCCGCAGCCTTACTCACTCCGCATCCGCAACGCGGCTATACGTCTCTCTCTATCGCATAACGCGTGCTCTTTCTGGTCGCTGGCTAAGCCCATCCAGAGCGGCAACATTTGGTACTAGCTGCCGTGCGACAAAATCGCGGATTGACCCACTGGCTGTCTGCAGTCGGTTACGAACTTGTGCCTTACCTACAAGGCTCGGAAACCGGTATTTGCTCCATACAAAAATACCGGTATTCTTTCCGCTCTTTTCGTTTTTTTTTAGGTTTATTTTTTCTTTTTTTTTTTAATTTTTAATTTATTATTTAATGTTAAAACTAAAAATAGTCTTGAACAAATGTGCTATTGTTTAACGAATTAATTGTGTGCACTCAATCAATCAATCAGTTTTGAGGAAAATTACATAAGTCAAAATATCTCAAAAATGGTGGCACTTTTACTAAACTTATATTAGCTTTATTTGATAGACCTAAGTGCCCTCTATCGCCAGTTTACAGGTTATCCATTATTTACCTAACACCCTGTATATACTGAGTTGTTTTTAATCGGAACTGAGCTAGTGAGCCGGTGAGCTAGATCAACTGATATAGCTCTTTTGAATCACTCACTCGCGAGCTACACATGCCGTTCGGGTCTGATCACCAGACGGAACGCACGCGCATCCGACCGTCTCTCTCTAGCGCATAACGCGTGCTCTTTCTGGTCGCTGGCTGAGCCCCTCCGGAGCTATTTGTGAAACTAATTTTCAAAATAATTACTAATATAAAAGTATAATATATATATTATTCCAAATCTGTTTATAAACGTCGGAGTTCTGAGGTAACAAACAGAAATAACACTGATTCCTACTATTTGTGAAGTCGGTTAAAAATCAGGGATCTGTCAGGACCCCTAATTAGTATCTGTTAATCTGACGCTCCCACGCGTATGCAAATTTCAACCTAGAATGGCGCATAAAATTGAGTTATTGCTTAATTGAGTGATTGAATCACTTTCGCTCGCCGTTGCCCAACCATGTTACGTGCCTTACAGCCATCCTTTCCATGCCCGTCAGTGCTGCCAGTTGAGCATTTCTCCAGAAATATGTCTGCGACTCATTCATCTGTCTCCATACATTTAGTATAAAAAAGGGCCAGATGAATGAGGTGACCGCAGACATATTTCTGGAGAAATGCCCAGTTATACAGATTTATCTGTATCCATCAGTGGCGTGGCGTTGAAGAAATCCTTAGGCAAGCCGGAGCAGCTTTGGCTTCAATTTTCTTTAAGAGCACTAGAATTAAGTCCTGAATTGCCTAATATTAGGCAAGCCGATCGGAATCGAGTTCTACGGACGCCACGCCACTAGTATCCATACAGATTTATGAAGAAATTACAGATCACAAAATCTGACACGTGTTTTATACAAATTTTTACGATTTATAAGATTTGCATACAGATATCGGATCTTGGATCGAGTCTTACATGTTGGTCTGTGGTATCAATTGTTTGTTTTTTGATTATTAATAAGCAATGTACAGATGTAGTGCAAAATGATTTTCCATCGTACTTTATCGGAAAAGTTTGTATTTATCGTGCTCTCTCAATCGGCTTCAGTACCCATCTTACAGCCGCCATTTTTCACTTTGACATTTGACACTAAACAATAAAGTTCCATATTAATGGATATGAAAACGTCACTCATTTAATGCAATCATTGATTGACAGTTCGGGTGCCATCGTATTCTAATTGAGATCCGAGTTTTCCCGATGGAAAATCATTTTGCACTACATCTGTAGGCAACTTAAACACCATTGCTAGGGCATTACTCTTACCGATGTTGTCAAAGTCATTGGCAAGGGGCCATTCATTTATTACGTAAGTCGATTTAGGGGGGGGGGGGGGGGTCAAACATGTCTTATTTTTTCTTACAGGAAGGTGGGAGGGAGTTTTGGTCGTTCTTACGTAAGATCATAAAAATGCGCAAAATAATCTTAACTTTTGAAAAAGCGCGCAAATCCGCACGAGAGCGTAGGCGCGTGCTCGGTTGCGTATGGCTAGTGATGTGCCGTTACCGTAAATTACGAGAACAGCGAGAAAGTTCGGGTAAAGTTCTCGGTAATATTCTCTGTCACGGTAATCATCGAGAAAGTAGTTAAAGTTTTATTTATTTTTTACATTTTTTTATACAAGGTTCTTTTAAATGACCATAATAAACTACACTACAGTTTTCATAAAGAAAAAATGAAAGCGTCGCGTACTTTTCCAACTTTCCCGTAAACTTACCGTAAATTACTGGTGGAAATTACCAAGAAAGTTGTCAGGTAAATTTTTGTTGGAATATTTTTTACTTTCTTGAAGTAAACAACTTATTATTTAGTTATTTAAGTAAACCACAATATTTAGTATATCGAAGTGATATATTTAAAAGTAATCTGATTCATTGAAATATAAGATACATCGATATGATTTAGTGATAAACAATATGTAATTAACTTGGTATATCAGTTTAATAGTTTCTATTTTAATTCACAACACAGTAAGGACATGGATAAAAATCTGGGGGCACGGTAGTGCCCCCGCCAAGTCGAGCAAAACAAAGGCATGGCCGTACCATCCTTTTCTCGAAGCCATTCAGGCCAATTTCAGCCTCCCATAATATTGTACTGGCTAAAGCTAGAACCATGAAATTTCAGGGATATATAGGGCACAATAAGACTTATATATATTCTCAATATCATTCAATTCGAACGTGTAGTTTAAGAACTATTGCATGTCAAATTTCTTTAGTTTTGTCACTGATTCATTCACTGACTCACTGACTGACTGATGATCATCATAATTCTAAGGTACTTCTAGCAGACCTACAAGCTCTAAATTTTAAACATAGTTAGTTTTTAGCGAAAAAGAAAAGAAGAGAAAATAATATAAGACATGTAAAAGAGCCCTTGATTTTATTTAGCCTATCAAGTCCTTAAAAACCTAAATATGTTGTAATTTCAGTCACAACTGCACACATAACTTTGTAATCCTACACAAATACATGCGATTACAAAGTTAGTTTTGCAGTTCAAATTGAAAAGAATGGATTGGAATGTTATACATAATTAAAGGGAGACCACTTACAAAAAGAAATGAGATCCCATCAAAAACGTTACATGTAAAAAGATGCAAGTCTCGCAACGCAGTTCTCCTAGGGGGAGGAGGGTTTCAGCAGAACTCGATTTCCACCGACTTGCCTATTATTTAACCGTGGAGGAACACATTTTATAGATCTAATAGCAAACCGAGTAACATTTTTTTTGGCCATATACGCATGATCACAAAATAAACAAGTATATTTGATTCGGTCATTTACGGTCGATTCGCTAAAATATTGCAAAATTTCGGTATTGGGCTTCATCGTTTTGATTAAAACTACTCGTATTTACAACACATTATGCAGTTCACAGTTGAGCAGTCTCAGATAAAACTATGACTATTAGTTACTACTCTCCCCACTTCAACCCCGTACCATACAAAAGGCGAGTAACAATTAGAAAGCCTCGGCTAATAAAACACGGCATAGGATTAGCTAATTCAATAACATGTGCTTGCTGTTTACCTGTACGCCTGCAGGAAACTGTGAGACATGGATTTCAAAGCTCGCTTATCTTGGGTTTTTTTACCTGATAATCGTAAAACGTACCTCATCAAATGACATTGATAAGAAATTACCACGTTACAAACTACATCAGCGACGACAACTGAATACAAAAACAATCTAATGTCTTAAAAATGCAACTTTAAGTCTTCAAAAAATATGTCACGCGTAATATTCTCGAGAATTACGGAAAAGTACCGGTAATTTACGGCGGTAAGAATTCCCGAGAACGTGAAATTTCCTGGCGGCACATCACTACGTATGGCTACTTTACTAAAAAATTAAAAACTGCAAATAAACGACCTTACAAAAATGATTCTTTGAAAAATAAAAATTAAAACAGCCCAAACGTAAAATTATTTTACCTTTACATTCTTACGTAATTTAAATAGGGGGGAGGGGGTCAGCAGATTCTTATTTTTACTTACATAAGGGGGGGAGGGGGTCAAAAGCTGTCAAAAATCGTCTTACGTAATAAATGAATGGCCCCCAAAATGTTAGCGTACGGTACTTTACTGGATCATTTAAAACCTGACATTATTTCGGTAATTTATCAGATCAGAATAAGTAATAGTACTACGTACAGAAGTTTCTCTTTCTAACAAAACTGACGCTCGGCTCCGACCACCGGACGGAACGCACCGCATCCGACCGTCTCTCTCTATCGCATAACGCATGCTCTTTCTTGTCGCTGGCTAAGCCCCCTGGAGGGACAAAATTGGGCTAGACTCACTCACACTCCTGTTTTTAGTAATGGCAACATTATCGTGACGTAGCGTTGTCCGATCTCGGGAGGAACGTACCTTTTCGTGTGCTATACCATCGAACTATGAAGTATCTCAGCTAAGGTTGCCAACCGTATTATAATTATAGTACTAGTATTTGTCCGCGGGTTCGCCTGCTTTATTTCAGTTACTATTCCAAGGGAACTCTTTACCGGGATATAAAGTGTTTCAATCCAGGACTTAGTCTACTTGTATGCCAATTTTATTTCAATCCATTCTATTGGTGTTACCGTGTTATTTATACATAATAAATATCCAAACATATGAATCTCCATCCATGTTCACAAATTTTTGAATTTATTATATCAGTAGGAAGTCCTTACAAATGGGGATTGGTCGATTTTATGATGCTAGTTTTTTAAATATTTGTACCGATTTGAAAACTATAGTCCTGTTTTTCAAAATCCATCAGCAGACATCTTTCCCGCCTGACACGTAGATTCAATGTTTGAAGTCGGTTATTTTTTTATGTAGGAAAGTTGTCGCTCTGTGTACAGTCAGCATCAAATAGTCTGTAGCATCCAAAACGCCTTATATATCGTTACATTACTATTATAGGTACAAAAATGTGTTACGATATATTTAAAAAAAAAACACTTATCTGACACTGACTCCTGGTGAAAACGCAGTAAGTGTACATGACGTTCGTTATGTAACTGACGTTTTTGTCTACGACGTTTTTAGATACGAATTTGTTTCAAAGTAGTGATGATATATATTTTGGATGCTACAGACTATTTGACGCTAACTGAGAAGTGTCTTTTCAAAAAGGCTTATTTCTCTATGAAAATCGTAGAAAAATAAGCCCTTTTGAAAAGACACTCCTCAACTGTACTATGCCTTGGTCTGGCAAGGACTGCATCTTCCCAAGAATTAGTCGGCAACCCTAACCCCCGGGTAGTGTGTGCACTGCACACTGCCGAATGTTTATTAGTGTACACGCGGTGGTGCGGAGCGGAGGGGGGGTTCAGCAGCAATCGACTTTCCCGCCCGACGCGAGCCTGCACGCGTGCCGCATGCTGGTCCCTGTAGTTCGTTATTTGAGGTCTCGTAATGAGGCGTTTTTGAAAACGTTCTTACACAATCCTAACTGGTATTATAAATACGAAAGTATCTGTTTTCCACACTTCAACCGCTGAAATTACATAGATAAATTTGACGTGGAGATTGCGACCACAAAAAAGAAAATAGTTCGTCGAGTTGTATGGAAACCAAGCATGTAACGTTTACAATCGATCGATAAATTCGATCTCGATTAACATGTACACCTACCGATACCTATTGTAGCTTCCTATCCAATACAATGGAATGTTTTCTAGGGTTCCGTACCAAAATGGTAAAAAAGGAACCTTTATGGTGCGACTCTTATCTGTCTGCGATCATCGTTTCATATCTAATACAGTTTTTCTATAAACCAGAAACAGATGACACACTGCGACAAAGTACCACTTATTAACTGACTTATCTTAGGCAAACAAAGACATAGGTAGGTATCAGTGGCGTGGCGTCCATAGAACTCGATTCCCATCGGCTTGCCTAATATAAGGCAGTTCAGCTATTAATTCTAGTGTTCTTAAAGAAAATTGAAGCCAAAGCTGCTCCGGCTTGCCCAAGGATTTCTTCAACGCCACGCCACTGGTAGGTATAGGTAGTAATGCTACGCAACCATTGATAAACGAAGACGGAGAGAGATTTTCAATTCGTGGGTATCTTTGTTTTTTAGGGTTCCGTACCTCAAAGGGAAAAAACGGAACCCTTATAGGATCACTTTGTTGTCCATCTGTCCGTCTGTCGAGACCATTTATCTCGGGAACGCGTGGACGTATCGAGTTGAAAATAAGACCATATACTCAAGTATACGGTTCCTTGAAGCTGTGAAAAAATCAAACTTCTAAGTTAACGTGAAAAAAAGATACGGCCGTTTATGGGATTTCTTATTTAAAGTGCGTTCTTAACTGACAGTTAGCAGTCGTCACAGAACTGACGGTTAGTGTCAAACTCCATACATTTCGTCACGGACTGACAGGTTTGACGGTATTTGAATATAGCTTAAGTTTAGCCTAGCCGTAGATTTTAAAATAAAAATGCTCTTATGCCGCAAAAAATGTAGATTTCGACACTCGCAAGAAAACCATAATTCAAAGGGTACTTTCCGTTGACCTATAACTATGAACAAGTAATACCGTCTTATACTACAAGTATAGGGAAAAATCTGAAAACGATACATTTGTAATTAAATCCTAATAAATGTAGTCTTTATTTAAAGTTGTACGGGACCCTCGGTGGTCGATTCCGACTCGCACTTGCTCGGTTTTTATTTTTTATACATGCTCCCCGATTATTCAAAAACGGCTATTGGAAGTTCTTATTTTTAGAAAAGTTCTCATTGCACTTTAGGCCATTTGTGTTGCAACGTAAACCAATCGACCCCTGCATGTAAACGGGTTGACATAATAGCAATAAGAGTAAACAGCTGACTGCGAGTATCGTAATGTACACTGTAATAACGGCATGAATGATTCCATTCAAGCCCGTCGCTTCAATTAATTCTAATGCGGTTGCGAGACGACTTATTCAGTTTGACGTGTCATACTTTTACTTTTTTTAGTCTTATCGGATTCCATTTCTCTCTTGAATAGCAACGTTTTTAGACGAAAATTTGAGATGATGATTATGATAAAAGTACTGTAATAAGTAATAAGAATCTACTTATTGAAGTATGATAGTTGTGTTAACACGATCCCTGTCCCGGTGCCCCCAATGTGGGGTGGGGTCATGAAGGTTTTTTCAGGTGTTATTTTTTTTTTGAAAGCGTGTTGTAGATCAGGTCTAACCTACCATAATGTAGACAGACTTTAGCTATAGAATGTTTATATCTTATAATTTTTTAAACCTTTAAACCTGACGTATTCCTTTTTTCTGTTCCTTAGTTACTTGAATAAAAATACTAGTAACAGTAACAACATCTTTTCTCTTACAATCTGAAAATATCACAAAACTAGGCATATACATTCCAAATTAGTCAGTATTCCTACTGCTTCCCGTCGTCAGGAGTCATTTTGATTTGATCTGATTGCACAGTTGGGACTTGTGACATTGTCCGATAGTTTTGTATGGGGACAGTGTACGTGTTAAGTTTTAAACGGCAGGTCGGCTAATAATTGGTTAAGTACTTATACATATTGCGTGTACTGGATATATACAAGTGACTTCAGCTAGAACTTTAGCAATTTGGGACAGCCTTTCCCACCCTTTTTAAATGGCGGACCCTTAGTGCCACCTAGCCGTGATCCTCGGATCCCTTGCCCTGCCCATGTTAATGTTATTTGCGGATCCCCTAGGCTAGGTCTACAGGTCACAGGTCGGGAAACACTGATTTAGGGTGATGATTACAACATTTCTTAATGAAAAAAATAAATAAAACGAAATTTATTTAAACTTACAACACAATACAAGAGAGTACAAATGTACGTACTTAATGCCATGAGGCATTATCTACCAGTCAACCATTAGGTTAAACAGAAATATCGACGTTTAAAAATCAACCGTCTAACTAACATTTTTGACGTTTTTCATTTATTCATTTAATACAGTTAGGTTCAGAAAAAACGAATAGCATGCAATAACGTAGTTTTTTAAGTCTTTTGTAACTAACACAATTATGGATCGTGTTTGTAGATCTGAAATAAAGATATTTTATTTATTTATTATTATTATTAATAATCGTCTAAAAAAAAATATTTTTGTTACTTAAACAAGTATTGATTCTTAAGCGTTGATATGTCAACTGAATGCTATTAACCTTTCATGGCTTTCATATGCCGCCTCGCACACCTGTCCCTGTCGCATGCCTTGTCCCATATCGGTACCTATTTGTAATGTGCCAGAGAGGCTCGCAAGCTACTATCTGTCGCCACGCTCAGTGCTGCCAGGTACCAAACTACGAATCTGTGTAGAGGCCGAAAAATCTGTATAAAATGTGTGCAGTAAAAAATCGTATACGATTACTGGCTGTTATGATAAATCACTGCCATTAGCCGAAATAATGTCAGGGTTTAAAGCTATCATAACGCTAACATTTCGACAACCGAGTTTGACAACATGAGTGAGAGCAATGCCCTGGCGATGTTGTTAAAGTGTTGTCTGCCATGTTTGTTTTCACAAACAATTGAAATCACTGAGTAACAAAAATATTATAGGTTCATTTTGAGCGTTTGATATCTGTACGAACATTTTATAAATCGTAAGAATCTGTTTAAAACACATGTTAAATCTTTTATCTGAAATTTTTCCGAAAATCTGTGTATCTGGAATCACTGGGCACGTTACAGGTACGGATCTGGGATACGGCATACAAAGGGTTAAACCACATTATCCCTGAACTCAACAATAACATTAAGACTCTTCTTGAATCACCGATAAAATAGCTAAATCGATGAGCAATTCAAACGTTCCAGTATTCGGCGAGATAGTTAAGATTTAAAGTTACTAGATATTCGGGATTCGTTGCATCTCTAACAAAAACGTCCCAAAATTCGTGAGCGCTCTCCTATAGTCTGGAAATTGGAGAACGGCTGAAAGCCTTTGAAACTTGATAAGCAGTGCGCTAAACAAATGCCGGGTTTGTATAGGGTTGCCCTGTGCAAGGAATTTCAGGATTTGAGGGCTTTGGCCAGAGTGCGTCCAGACTAGGGAAATTTCGCGATTTAGGCTTTTCGTAAGCATTCTATATAAGTACAATTAACCGATTAACCCTTCATCGGGATTTTCAGATGACCGTTATTTGGTTATCTAGGGTGTGTTAAAACGTAGGTAGTGCCAAGCAATAGCCCAGAGGAATTCTTGTCAGACGCATTATGTACACCTATTTTACTGTTGTTGTTGCGAGTGATGCGTTCGTATTCGTATTTCTTTAGCTTCAAATCTTCAATTTATTCCCGCTGTCCCGATTTTAACACCCAAATCCCGGTTTTTGGGAAACGACCTGGCAAAACTAGCGCGGAGGTACAAGCTTTGACGGTCACGTGGCGTGGCACCGTCCTCGAAATGCTACGAGGCTAATTATAATGGCAAGGCCGCAGTTGCGAGCCTAATGGTGCTTGTCAGGGGCTCAGACAAGCGAACCACGGCAGTTGGATGCGGACAATGGACACCTGGATTCTGACTGCATTGACTTGAACTGGCGTTTATTAGATGGTCTTAAGTAGACTACAGTAGCGTGGTGTCCAAAGAACTCGATTCCTACCGGCGTGCCTAATATCAGGCATATGAGTTCCTTATTCTACAGCTCTTAAGGAAAATGTACGCCAAATCTGCACCGGCTTGCCCAAGGATATCTTTTACGCCACGCCACTGGTAGACTAAGACCTTGGCAAGGCCGCACTTGGGAGCCTAATGGTGCTTGTCGCGGGGCTCAGACAAGGGAACCACGGCAATTGGATCCGGACAATGGACACCTGGATTCTGACCGCATTGATTTGAACTGGCATTTCATATCGCTTAATGATAATGTTCTTTGGGAAAGGCTTATGTGCAGCAGTGCTACAGGTCGATTCGCAAGAGCTGGCACGAATGGATTGAACGAAAGTAATGTCACTTGTCACTATTGAGTGACGTTCTTATACGGGCAGCTCCAAATATTTTGTAAACAAATATATACACTTCTTCGTCATTCAAGAAAATAAATACATATAATCAGCACGCAACTGCAAAGATACGGCAGAAAGGTAAATTTGACGGTTAGCTACAAATATTGCCCTAATCATGGAGTTTTTATTTAATTTATACCCTGTTTTCACACTGACGCCTTAATCTACGAAATCATGGCGAAACTTATGGCGTCAGTGTTCAAATAAGGTTGTGATTGGGTAGGGATTTTTTTGTTTATAAAATGCACAATGTAGACTGGGTTACGAAGTTATGAGATGAGATAGTTTAAAATCACGATTATCGCATTATTGAATCAACCTGTATTTATTCATTTTGTGATACACACATAAACATTATCATTCACTCCTTCAATCCATTCGTGCCAGCTCTTATGAATCGACCTGTACTGTCATACGCTAAAAAGTCGTTTCTATCTATGAGACTCGTAACAAGATAGACCTTTTTGCCTTAGCAGACTGGACGTCTTTTGCTGACAATGACGATAATATATCCGCTTGAACATGGTACACTATAACAGAAACTACGCGCTGCAAATTTCGCTTTCGGGAATGGATGCAGTTAGTACGAAGTCTGCTGCGCCGAAGTTTCCCTCTCGTACTGATGTGTCGCTTCGATATGCATATGCATAGAAAACGTAGTTGCCAACTGTGCGAAGTTCGTACGCTCCAAAACGCGATGTAACGCCACGTGTGTCGCTGGCATGTCGCTGGTAATGTCAAATCGTAGCTGTTGTATTCACGTTCGAAGTACGATAAAATAAGGCATGCCCTTTAGGCGGCGATTCCACTAAAGCTGTGCGAGGTAACGAAGCGGTGTGCGAGGAAAAAGAACACCAATGCCGGGCCGCGCTGAGCGAGGCTAGGCACGTTGATTGGTGGATTTTTTCCTCGTTCAACTCTGGTGGAAACGCAGCCTTACGAGATTCAACTTGTCAACGCAATGTGTAGTTAGTTTATTTGTTTGCTTATTTTTTTTCAAACTTATGACGATGGTAGGACTCTTTTTCCTCCTGAGAAAGGTAGACGCACTGGAATGGCATAGATTGTCGACAACATAATAATAGCACCACGTTCAAGCCTAGTCCAGCGATGGTGGAATAAAGATGGCGGAATTAGTTCACGCAATCCAATAGCGTACCCTTTAAAGTCTGCCCACTACACTGTATCATATCATGATCGTACTATGAACGGCAAAATAAATATTCTCTGTACTGAAATGTATGAGACTATGCCCACTGGCACGTTCCGTCATCGACCAGCATTTGTCATACCGTGCCTAATACGGTCATAGTACAGTCACGGTATGATACGGTGTAGTGGGCAGAGCTTTTAAAACGTCTCTTGTAGATTACCGATAAGCGAATTTTCTATGCTTATGACGCGGTAACTTCACTCTACGTCATCAGCTTTCGAAGAACATACTTTGTTGTATTGTACCATGTTCACGCCGTACAGCGTCACGTCTCTGTGTGTCACTTCACTACACTTACAAGCACGTGTCACGTATATGTAAATAGTCAACAATGTTTAATTCGACCAGGTAGCATACTTTATCAACACGTTCGTCCAATATGACATGCCGCCAATTGTTTGTTTACATTAAAGGCTGTTCACCCGTTGTAGCTCGCGTTTTATTTTAATCTTATTGATATTCCATAAGTGTTCTTTAATAGCTCCCCTCTATATTTAGACTTGAATGTGTGTTGGTGATTTAACGATTTTAGAATCCGGGCCGGTCGTAAGCGAAAGTATGTCATCGATAGCATAGCAACACTGTTCTATATCTTGGCGTAGATAATTTGATAGCCTTGTGCCATAGAGGACATACGGAGTACATAGTTTCGCTCGTCACTGGCATGATTGGTCCGTTTAACGTAGAATCCATAATCCGTGAGAAATGTCAATGAGCAAATGTGTTGTGACTAGATAAGTCGATACGTTGAAGTTTAGTGTAAAAACTG
Organism: Eudemis profundana; assembly: GCA_947034925.1. NCBI lineage: Eukaryota > Metazoa > Arthropoda > Insecta > Lepidoptera > Tortricidae > Eudemis > Eudemis profundana. The sequence goes on from OX344818.1 coordinate 14,228,412, forward strand.
GACAAAATTAACGATAAAAAAACTAGATTGGTAGAATTTACTGACTATTTTAAATCGATTCGGTATTTAGGTAAACGATATAAAGTTCATGGCTATTAAATTTTATCAACAAGAGTCACACTCTTGCTTTCGTCACGGCGATTATGGATTGTAATATTTGTAATGACTGCTCTCTTGGATGATTATAATGTTTTACTTATCCAAGTGTCTCTAACCTGTCATTTGATGTGTGTCGCAGGGAGGAGGGCTCGGAGAAGGCCAAGGGGTCGGAGGGTCAAGACGACGGGTACGAGACGAGCAACAGCGGCGAGGCGGCGCGCCGCAAGCCCTCCAGCGCCGAGGGCTCGCCGGCGCCGCCCGCGCCCGCGCCGCCCCTCGCAGCGCCCGCGCCCGCCCCGCACGACCCTTCCCCCCAACCCCCCACCCCTCACCACGACTCCCCCGAGCAGGAATTAGAACCCGAGCCCGAACATGAGCCGGAACCTTACGAGCTCATGCAGCGACATTATCCCTACCGGCACTTTGAACAGCAACCCCAGCCACAGCCGGACTACCAGCACTTCCCGTTCCCAAAGTATTCTAGTGACCCGTACGGGTTCAAACGCGAGCCGGATGCGCCGTACGACATGTCGCACCACGGGCATCCCCACTACGCGCCCCATCCCCACCAGCAACACCATCAGCAACATAAGCGGGAGGATGAGATGTATAATGGAGTGAAGGTAATTAACATTTAAACAATATATAACTGGTAAGATAAGGGTTAGCTCGATTGGTTTCACGACTCTGCGACGCGACTGTATCTCATTGTATTCAGAGCTAAAAGATGTCGTGAGACAAGTTTCATGGCAGCTCGAGTTGTAAACACATGTGCATGCATCATGAAAGTCTTTCTTTTAAGAAAGAGGGGACAGTTGGGCATTTCTCCAGAAATGTGTCTGCGACTCATTCATCTGTCTCCATACATTTAATATGAAAAAGGGCCAGATGAATGAGGTGACCGCAGACATATTTCTGGAGAAATGCCCAGTTGCGTTTCCACCAAAGATGCAATACTAATAACGATAAGTAATTGGTGATCCTATATAAGATGCCACCCACAGATCTCGTGGAAATGCAACCCGAGAATTCCTTGGGCGCTACTATCGATACGCCCGCAGTGTATTTGCCAAAGTGACCTGATCTCTTTCTAGAACAAATTTTCGAATTGTATTTTCGGTCAAACATATTTTCACCGAGTGGTCGTGATTTGGAATATCCGATTCAGTTACATTCGTTGCTTTTGCGACTTCTCCACCTGTCCACCCAATTCTTGGTTCGACCTCGGAGACTGTCTAAAATAACAGTGCCACTTCTATGGAATTTGAATAGCCATCATCGCGTTCGTTTCTATGAACTGAACATTAAGATAAGGCATGTTTTTTAAATAAACTAACTTGAATAATTAACTTTGTTTTCGTAGCGCGAGTGCGAGGACCCGTACTCGTTCGTGGAAGAAGACGCGATGTGCGCGATGCTGGGCGCGCCCGCGCACCTCGGGCTGCACGAGCCGCACGCGCACCACCAGCACCCGCACCACCCGCAGCACCACCCGCTGCAGCACCCGCACCAGCAGCACCACATGCAGATGCACCCGCAGCAGATGATGCTAAACCAGCCCAAGAAAAGAGGCAGGAAGAAGAAGATTAAAGACGAGAATGGGTGAGTATTACGCTCAAGTTGATTTAGATGATAGGGACAAGAGGGCTAGAAGTTAGGAGGCGAGAGCACCCAGCAACAGATGATGGCCGTAGAAAAGAGGCCGTAAGAAGAAGATTACAGATGAATCGACGAGTATCACGCTTAATCTAGACGTGAGAAACAACAAAACAAAGGTTAAGATGCAAGAGCTGTATCAGCAGCACAACAGTTAGAAGGCAAGAAGCACCACCACTAACAGCATCGCATGTTGATGATGCTACTAGCCGAAGAAGAGGACGCGGAAGAAAATTAAGGATGAGGAAAGGTGAGTGGTATGGTAGGGTCCAAAAAGGTAGCACAAGATAAATGATATGAAAAACAAGAGTAGGAAATGGGTTTATTTTAGATTACGAATTTATGACATGAGTAACTTTTTAGTATCTAATATCATCTATATCTTCACCTTTATTCATGTTATTCTTCATTCTTGATCTCTATTCTCACCTAAAAAAAAACCTTTTATATACAGTAAGTTGGAATAAGATCCGAAATTGAATACATATTTTTAGAATAAATCGTAAAGTAAAACCAAGAGAGAGTCCCTGAAATACAAGCATAAAATACGAAGGCCCCTTTCCTGTGTTATATTATACCTAGCAGAGGCGGCTCTAGCCCATATAACGCCTGTGTGCAATCAATACCCTGGCGCCCCTAGTGGGTAAAAGGCCCGGCGTCGGTCATAACACGGGTGCATGGTCGTTGAGAGCACAGGCGCCGCGAACGACGTATCCCGGAGTTGTTGCGTCGAAAACTATACGCCCGTGTGCGCTGCACACCCTTTTTTTTAACCCGGAGAAATGCATGAAACTGTTACGCATTGGTTATGTGGGGCTCTCCGCTCCAAAAGGGATTGGCCTACCCACTAAAACTCAAGGATGCTTCCACCCTGTGCCTTCATGGTGATGCCGGGATCAGGGATCGCTAGCAAGCCACCACGACATCACCGGCACCTTCGCCCTAGGGCAAACCCTCTCCGAAAAAGGCACACTGTAGCATGGCCAGTGTGCCTTCCCTCACCTGCTACCCCCCGACCAACGGCCGTCCCCCGGGGAAACCAGGAACCGGCACCGAACACACGGGGTCCAATCGTGTATCCGGCGCCAGTCCCACCCTCACCGCCACGGGAGGACAAAAACCCCTGCCCCGCAGCCGTCGACGGGAGGACACACGCCCCTACCCCGCAGACACTCGCCCGTCCGTTCCTGACCGTCGCCAGCCCTCGTTGCTGGGGACAGTCAGGTTTACGGACCGCGATGGACCAGTCCTCTATATCCCGCTAACGGGACGCAGAGGACAAGTCCACCGCCACCACGCAGCGGCACAGGTCACCCGTCTGGTGCCTGCCCGCAGTGCCCCCCAAAAGGAGACGTCGGAGGGATGCTGCCCGTGCCCGACGCTCCGCCCTCGCATGCCGCACCTGGAGAGTCCTCTAACAGAGGAAACCCGGTGCGGGACCCCCCAACCCCCCCTGACAGGCTCATTCGCAGCATCGGCAGGTGATCAATTAGGGGCCCCTAAGAAATCACTTGCCGTTGCTCCCGGGGTGCACCGGCCAAGACGCTTCCCTTTCCTGCGGATCAACCGGATCAAGAGGAATGAGAAGAATCCAGACACTCTGGGAGGTTTCCTGTCTAGCACCCCACGCGCTGCTACAAAAGCCTCTCTCCCTAACAAAACTGCCGTTCGCGTCGGATGGCCGGACGGAGCTGACCCGCATCCGACTTATCTCTGTCGCATAACGCGTGCTCGTGCTTTTTTCTTTTTTTTTAATAATAATTACCGAGCAACGGAATCGTGGAGTGAGCCGGTTCTGACTATAGGTAAAGTCGGCCCTGGTACCCAGTATAGACATGCGCAAAATGTCACTAAAGTGAAAAGAGTGATATGAATATTTAGCTCTCAAAGATATGTATCACTCTTTTAGCTCAGTAGTTCCGCAGTGTGTCAAGTTGTCAACAGCTCACTAGGTCTTATAAACTCAGTAGCTTCGTGGTGTGTCAACGGCTCACTAGTTCTTAGTTCGGCTCGTTAGTTTCCTTGTAATATGTGTTTCTGGTGTGCAATAAAGAATATTTGTATTGTATTGTATTGTTCTTATCAGTAGCTCCAAATCCAAATATTTTCCAACGAAAGAGAGAGCATTTAGGTATACGGTGATAAGACAGGGTTGAAGAGTTTGTGTTTATCGTGTCTTTTCTTGCAGCTCACGGCTAAATATAGCTACTTGAGAACGAGTGAGTTGAAAGATATACTGGGTTGTTTGAATCGGAACTGAGCTAGTGTGCCGGTGAGCTCGACCAACTGATATAGCTCTTTTGAATCACTCACTTGCGAGCTACACATCTCTAGTACCCAGTATGTTTGTGACAAATGTGGTGTCGTGTGCATCTCCCTGTAACTCCGTTTCCGTTTGACGGCAGACAATGCGTCTCTTTCTGTCGTCGTCTATATACTTTCTTAGTTTTTATTCTTTATCTCTACATCGCAACTACAGAGACCTTGTATTGTGTATCGCATCCGTCGCGCGTATTGGTTCCATTGGACGCGTGCGTAAAGGTCATTAGTAAATACAGTCGAGTGTAAAAATATGGGTGCATACAAACACTAAAGCTTGGATTATGTGAAGAATATCATTTACCCGCGGCTTGGTCGTCGTTATTCCTGTGTGAGGATAAAAGTCCTAGGGGAACTCTTTACTAGGTTATAAAGTAGGCTATGTTTCAATTCAGGACTTGGTCTTCTTGCATGCCAATATCATCTCAATCCATTCAGGTGTTACCGCGTTGTTTAATAAGTAATAACAAACGTCTTCACATACTTTAAGGTCCCATTTAGACGGGAAGAGCACTCGTATGCAATTTTCACTACATATGGGCTTGATGACTTCAGTCCATGGATTAAACAGCACAATTAAATGAAACTCGCATACGAGTTCTCGTGTCGTCTAAATGGGACCTTACATTTATAATATTAGTAGGATACTTAGTGGTTTTGTTGGTTCGTTTAGATTCAGAAAGCGGAAGGATTATGGGCGGCCGTTATCTATCGTTTGCGACCTCGCCGCGTCACGTTCACACTTGACGGAAAGTGTCCTACCCGTGCACCCGCTCTTCGACTTTGAACCCTTTTCCTATGGCGTAAAGGCTCAAATTCCAACGGAAGATACGCGCCGATGGGGCGTTTTTCCCTAAACCAAGTTTACTGCTGGTTTTCCTCGTCGCATCCTCGGTATCTGTTGTTGCTTGGTCACAGTACAAATATCAAAATCAGTACGTGCGTTAAGTTAGTTTTTTTTAATATGATATACTTGCAAGTCTTATGGGTCCTCTACACGATGGCCCATCGTGATAGGGCGTGTGGAGGGCATAGTGGTGACGGATGGCTTATGGCGCGTGCGATGGTCGAGGGATGGCGTCGGTGTCGGTTTTTCGGCCGCACATCAAAGGTAGTGGGCCAGCGATGGCGGTACGCATCTACACGATGGCCCATTCCATAGAGTGGACATCAGCCATCGCATGGCCATCTCGCTGGGCCAGCGATGGCCCATCGTGTAGAGGAGCCATTACTCACTGTTGCAAAAATCTGACCAGGGACGTTAAGTTATTAAAAGAGCGAGAACGCTGTGCAATATAGCACCAAAGGCGGCTCTTGAGGTATGATCAGAGCTACCTTTAGTTCATAGTTCATTGCGAATAAAGAATTTTTCCTTTTTTTAGAAGCTTCTGTTGAGGTTGATCTTTCGTTGTGTGTTTGATCAAATCTTGCTTGTCTATTTTCACTCTATTCGCATAGTCCAGTGATTCCTAACCTTTATTATCATATCACCCACATTCTCATCGAGATTTGTATTATTACCCCTCCATAAAATAGGTATTATAAGCTTATAAGAAACTGCTCAAAGTAAAACGGCTTAACATTCATGCGTATTACCCCTGAGAAAACTTCGTTTTACCCCTGAAGGGGTACTTACCCCCAGGTTCGGAACCACTGGCATAGTCGGATTGATAAACATTTGGTGAATGAAATAATTTTAATAATAACGATAATTTACATTGTAACTACAGCTGGCACTACTGCGATACTGATCCTGGCCCTCCCCCCACTTTCCCTCATTCGTGACGGTTCGATGAAGACACAGTACGGTGTTGCTTTTACTGCGTTTTGGTTAGACTTATGTTTTACATAGCATACAATACAGGAAAATCGGACCCCTCCGGCTGCAGTCGGGTGCGGTCGCTTCCTCTATCGCATTGCCATAAGCATCGAGACAGGATAACGAAGTCTAACATTATGTAGAATTGCGGAGCAGCGATTGCTGACTTACATTGTCTGTTTCTAAGGTTCCGTAGTTAAACTGGGACTCTTCTATTCTTACCTTAATGTTGTCTGAAGGCCAGGGCTCGAAACCGGTATTTTGCAGAAACCCCGAAATCGCCCAATGTTCTGAATTATTCTATGCTTTTTATGTAGAGCTCAGTAATGTATTTAAGTCATGATTTCGTATTATTAGATTGTCTGGTTAAAAAACGAAATAATAAACCAAAGAACGATAAGAACGGAAAGAATACCGGTATTTTTGTATGGAGCAAATACCGGTTTCCGAGCCCTGCTGAAGACCTTTATCAAACCGATGGACTGAGATAAATACAGCTTATCGAAGGTGGCGGAGTACCGTCCAAAAACGATTTCATTTTCTCTCTTACCAAGGCATACCAATTGATCTGAAGCTTTCGTATTAGCTGGTATATATACTATTTTACTGTTCGGCGGCATCTTCGTTTAGCGCAGCGGCCGAAAAGTTGACGCTTTCCGGCCGGAGGACAGAAAACAATAATTACACTACTCAAAATAACAAGTTCAAGGACTTAGGGTATTTTCTTTAGCAAAAAATATAAGTTTCAGTCTCTCTCAAAATTTTAGTTTCAGTCAAAAACTCACTTTGACAAATAAGTCTATACGTCTACGTAATTTGATATTTAAATTATCCTTTTTTGAATCCTTTAAAAATTGTACATTAACATTACACAATAGGGTACTTTCCTGACAGATCAAATCAGTTACTTTTTATGAATTGTCAAAACGCTCGGATAGTATGAAGTTTCTATATGAGAAAAAGCATAATGACGTCATTGTGCTCAAACATCAAATCATCTCCTCATTTGTAGCTTTTGGTCTTTTAAAAATCGTTTAAAACGTTAAATAGGTGAATTTTAGTTGATTTTTGCAAATTTTCGAAAGCAGATTTCAAGGCTAGCGTGAAGTAATTTATATTGACTACAGGCAAGTACCCTATTAGGGTGGTAAAACAAAGAAAGACCGAGATCGCAGATGTTTGTGGCCCGAGCTGCAAGCGAGGGTCGTAAATATGCGATCGAGGGCTTTCTTTATTACCTCCCGTGTTGTGTACATCATTTTATGTCTACACTTGGCCAGAAAGCGGCTTTTTCCGTACGCGTAGCGTGCGGAAAAAGCCACTTTATGGCCAGGTGTAGCATAAAAGGAATTTTCAATTCGTCATACCAGATTGTGTCCTCACGAATTTCATTACTAATAAAGCTTTGAATTATGCGATATTGTATCGGCAGAAGTGTCAATTATCGCAATCACGTGCTTTCCAGGCTATGACGATGGTTCACGAGACAATACCCCGACAGAGATGTCAACAACACGGACGCAGCGGCAGTCCGCGATATTTGTATATTTATAGACAATCGAAACTGTAACAGCAACAGGTGGGTCGGAACAGCTCGGCTTTAATTCGTTTCAGGAATATTAACATTCAGTAATCTGTGTGTAAACAATACGCGACGGTCGAAATTCAATTTGTACCGATTTGATTTATAACTTGTTTTCGCTGTTATGTCATGTTTGGATTCGGTATTCAGTCAATGGAGCGCGTGTTTAATCAATGGAGTCGAGTGCAAGCGGTAAATCTTTTGATAAGTATGAGTGATATTGATAGTGCCCGAAGTTTGGTCTGTTTAAGTTCAGTTCGTTCATTCCCATCCTGTCCACATCCATTCTCGATTCTTCCGCTTTCTACATTCGTCTACTTTCCCGATTCAGCCACATTTCAAAATGTTTTAAGTTTCAGGCCATATATAAAATCCTTCAAGATTTCTCTAAGTCCCAGATTTCGAAATGGGGACGAATTTGAAATTTCGACGAATGCAGAACGAGGACGGAATCGGATTGGATTGGATGGGAATATGGAAGAAGTGAACCCAAAGTGTTGTAGTAGTTATACTCGTAATTGATTTACAAAGTTTAACAACACTATGCGAAAACAGCAAGTGACTCCCTAACTGTAATAAGGGGTCATCCACAAAGTACGTCACACGATTTTTCAGACTTTTAGACCCCCCATGTCACACTTTTTCCTAACTTGTTAGTATAGGCTGTCACATTTGGCTAGACCCCCCCCCCTCCCCATGGGTATGACGTACTATATGGATGATCCCTAAATAGAAAGAGTACTAATATAAGTTGTTACCGTGATCAACTTTACAGAAATCTCTATAGGATCCCATTCTGCATTCCCAAAATAAATACCAAATTTTTCAAAATACTAGATTCTCGATTTATCAGATTCCTGTCTTACCACATTCCCGTCACACTAGATTATAAAATTGTAAGTTACTCAAGGATCTAAATAATTTTGTTGGATGTATAATTTTGGGAATCTGGTATACAGAGAATCTCATATATTTTAAGAATGCGGTATTTTGGCAAGGAGCGTCCCATTCCTATAAGATATATTTATTATTTAAAACACCACACAACTATCATGACAGGCTTAGCCAAATGCGACAGTGCGGAATATTTACATCTAAGGACTTATAATAATAGAACATTTATACACACACATCACATATTACTAGACAGCAGTGGCGTGGCGTAAATGCCTGATATTAGGCAAGCCGGTAGGAATCGAGTTCTTTGGACGCCACGCTACTGCAACGCAGTATAACACAAAACATAAAGCGTGACCCTCAGTGGCGTATTTGCCCTAAGGCCCAGTAGGCCCGGGCCTAGGGCGGCCAGATATTAGGGGCGGCCAATCGTAACAAACAAATCACTGCTGCTGCTGAGAAAAGGGCGGCTGGTACTTACTACACGGCGTTGGGCCTAGGGCGCTCAAGACTATAAATCCGCCACTGGTGTGGTGACCCTTGTGAATTTGTTCAGAGAGCAAGAGAAAATCATTTGCCACTCAATTTAATGCCCGTATACGTAGATACGACGCCTGACACTGAAAAACATCTGTTGAGGAGTTTCAATAAAGATATCTCCATTATAGCATACGATAACTTGCCCACGTGCTTTCAACTTTCCCACTCGCCTTACTCCAAAAAGTCGTATGATGAGCTACGAACTAATGCTCATAAGTTCTTTAGTGATCGCTCATTGTTCGAGCGTTCCAAGTTTCCCCAAGTTTTAACTTCAATTTGCGAATTGACAGCGAGCGATCAGCTGAGCGCTAATTTGCGAACGTCGAGAGTATTCCACGGCCAACTTTTGTACTAATCTGGATAACGGGAACAATTTCATTGGCAAGTCTCTTTCCTGGTTCTGTATTAGTGTTATCTTGGTACTCGTATGCGGACTGTGGAGTTGCAGTTTGCCGTTGGGAAAACTGTGTTTGCTTTTGTCTAGTGTTTGAGACTGTTTTGGTTATATGTATTACGAAACACTGGCGTTATATGCGGGTAGGTTTTTGTGTGTTTGTTAGTGGATACCTTAGTTGAAAAGCTATTCCGATGAATAAGTTACTTTTTTTTTTTCTAGCCTATTAGTGTGTCCCACTGCTGGGCAAAGGCCTCTCCATTGGATCCCCACAACTCCCTATTAGCTGCAGCCTCCGCCCAATCGGCTACAAAGGCGTCTAGGTCATCCCGCCATCTCCGTTTTGGCCTGCCCTGCCGTCGCCGCCCATCCTGTGGCACCCAATTTGTGACTATATGGGCCCATCTATCCGGATGCATGCGGCTAACGTGCCCGGCCCAGTTACTTTTAGTGTGTTTAAATGTTAGTTTCGGAATAAGATACCTACTCCTTTAGAATCGTGAAATAAAAGTTATAAAATACTCATTTTTACCCCTCCGGAGAGCACGCGGGCGGGAAATATGTCTGCGACTCATTCGTCTGTCTCCATACATTTAGTATGAAAAAGGGCCAGATGAATGAGGTAAACGCAGGCATATTTCTGGAGAAATGCCCACTGCGTTATTTGAGGGGCGATCGGATCCGGTGCGTTCCGTCCGGTGGTCGGGTCCGAACGTCAGTTTTGTTAGAGAGAGAGAGACCTCTGTACGTCAGTACTGTTACTTTGACTTTCACGGATCATCATACCTCGCTTAGTTTACGGGTCAAATGGACGTAATTGGGTAAGTCAAGTTTATCAAAAGTGTACAATTTATATATTGTTTCGATAGTTCCCGACGTAATGATGTAGAAAATACCCCTATTGCATTTTTATTCCCTGTAATTCTTCCAAAATGTCGTGTTAAACTCACTTAAAAAAAGGGACGCCGGTCTGACAAAATGAGTGCCTTTATTCGTAAAAAAAAAACACAAACGTATCTGTGTGAAGTCTGTGTCAGCTGACAATTGTGACAGACCAAACTTCACACGGATACATTTGTTTTTTTTTTACGAATTTAGGCACTAATTTTGTCAGTCCGGCGTCCCTTTTTTTAAGTGAGATTAACACGACATTTTGAAAGAATTACAGGGAATAAAAATGCAATAGGGGTATTTTCTAGATCATTACGTCGGGAACTATCGAAACAATATATAAATTGCACACTTTTGAAAATCTTGACTTACCCAATTGTCTACGAATTTCCGAATTACTCTAGTTTCCTTGCATTTCCGGTTCGTAAATTCTAAGGTATCCCTTTTTTGCCCGACTGCGGCGAAGCCCAAAGGAGGGTTATGTGTTTGAACTGTATGTATGTATTTATGTCAGTTCCTATGTCCGCTCGTAACTACTCAACGGCAGAACCGATTTTGATAAATGATACCTACATCATTAGATTCGTCTTGATGGCGCGAGTGTCACTGGGTATAGTTCGGTAAAATAAACAAAATTGCGGATTTTATGCACTTTTAAAGTGCACCGCGGCCGGGTTTTTTTTAGTAATTGATAAATGATACATCATTCGATTTGTCTTGATGGCGCGAGTGTTTCTGGATACAAAAAAATATATATAAAAAGCAAAATGGCGGATTTATCCACTTTAATGCGCAGTCGGGTTTTTAAATTGTTCCGTTCCTATGTCCGCTCGTATCTACTCAACGACACACGCGATTTTGATAGATACATCATGAGATTCGTCTTTATGACGCGAGTGTCACTGGGTGCAAAAAATCTTAAAAAAAGCTAAATGGCGGATTTATGCACTTCAATGCACTGCGCGTACGGAAAAAGCCGCTTTCTGGCAAAGTGTAAACATAAAATGATGTACACAACACGAGAGGTAATAAAGAAAGCCCTCGATCGCACATTTACGTCCCTCGCTTGCAGCTCGGGCCGCAAACTTCTGCGATCTCGGCCTTTCTTTGTATTACCACCCTAGTTATGTAATGTACTATTAACGCGCAGTCGGATTTTTGTAAGTAAAAACGTGGTTAATGTATTAATGATGTTTTTAGGGTTCCGTACCAAAATGGTAAAAAGGAACCCTTATGGTGCGATTCTGTCTTTCTGTCTGTCTGTCTGTCTGTCCGTCTGTCACAGCAAGATATCTCAGGATCTACTGATGCTATCGACTTGAAATTTGGAATAGTGTTAAAAACCGCTAATTCGAGCCTATGGAACAGAAAAAAAATCCTATACCTTTTTTACTTTTTTTTTAAAGGGGACCGAAATGGGATGTCGAAAATCAAAAGTTGAGCTAATATATCGAGTGGGATATCAAATGAAAGGGCTTAATATGAAGATTTCAAAACCGTTTTTATTTTTTTTATTAGACTTGTAGTTTTTGATTTAAGACCAAAAACGTTTAAAAAAATACCATTCCCCCCCTATTATCTCCGAAGTTACTGAACAGAAAAATCTGAAATAATTACCGATTATTAATATTATCCTAAATATTACAGGAAAAATAAAACGGTTTTCCTAATTTGCAGTGTTTTTTAGAAATTCGCAAAAATCTTAAGACAAACTTATTTGCTCCTACTAAACTAACCGCGGCATATGTCGATGTATGGGGACAACAGTTTTACAAGAGCAAAGTTAAGTCTGTCCCACCATACATTTTTTCTTGAATAATTCACGTATCTACTGACGATTTTGTACGGAACCCTCGGTGCGCGAGTCCGACTCGCACTTGTCCGGTTTTTTTCTTATGACCTGATGTGTATGGTCGCCAGGGCTCGACCTTGCGAGAGCACTTTCCCCGACGCTCGGGTGACACAATTAGGCGCGGGCGGCGACCCCGCGGGCCCGAATTAGCGTTCCCCGCGACCCACTTCGCGCACGGAACCCGCTCTATCCGCACTACGTACTTTTTGTGCTAGGGATCAATAGTTACAAGTACGGAAAGTCACCGAAATCACAGAATAAGTCCAGTATTACGTAAAATCTCTCTCTAACGAAACTGATGTTCGAATACTACCAACGGACCACAGTGTAATCAAGGCCCATTAAAACATGAGGACTGTCATTCTTAGAGATGTACCATTCTCGGAAACGTTCTCCGTTTTGTATGGAGAGAGAACGTTCTCGAGAACATTTCGCATACAAAACTGAGAACGTTTCCGAGAATTCTCGAGAACGGCACAACTCTAGTCATTCTCCATACAAAAAGCTGTTCCCCGATATTAAAACGCCATCTATGTATAAGCTTGGTATAAGAATTATATTATTTACAATTATTCAACTTTGCAAGCGTGACACAGTTTTTAAATGTTAGAATTTATTTGTTATTAGCTGTTTACGAACTAATTGTTACTGTACTATGTTTCTTTGTTCAATTATAACATCGTTAAATGTTTAGTTTTTTAGCGCCATCTAGTTTTTGCCTGGATATCCGCTTGCGGTCGGGGCACGATCCAAAGTATGGAGAATGAGTCCTCTTGTTTTAATGGTCCTGGTATAATGCAGTAATTTTTCTTCCTACAAAGAGTACATCGCGCACTTGAATGTGTGCGCGCCGGGTACGAACGCACTACAAGCAACGAAATGAGAATGCTCCAGTATGGATCGCACTCACACAGACGCGCTATCGAGCGTCTGTGTGAATACGTTTCGCACGCTCCTAATCGGCTGAAGTAGGACTACTTCGTCTTTATCAGTGCCGGATTAGCCACGTAGCAAGAATATCAAATGCTACGGGCCTCGCGCATTGGGGGGCCTCGCGCCCACTCGCAAAAGGGAACCCCCTCGTTATGTCATTTCGTCACGTATAAAATTAACGGTCAGCCGGTATTAAGCATATCTGAGATCCACCAAGCGCCATGGACGTTGAAGACTGAAAGGATATTTTTGAATTCATGTCTTTATAGCACTTTTCCACCGCCGGCGAGTAACCGAGTAAAATTGGGCGAGTAGCTTAACACCACCCACACCTGCAGTGGCAATAAGAACTCCGTACCATATTTATGAAACGATTTATCCGATACATGTTTTTGCAGTAGACTGGACCACTCTCAAAACGAATAACCATATCACCATAAATGAGGCACCTTTTATGAGCTCGGCTGTACAGTCGAGTTCATTTACATCTACACATATAAGAGAACAGAAATATCTGAACACGCTTTTATGCTCCTGACAATAGGGTCGTGTTCAGATATTTTTGTTCCCGTAAGCAAGGACCATTAAAACAAGAGGACTGTCATTCTTTATACTTTGGATCGTGCCCCGACCGCAAGGGGATTTCCAGGCAAAAACTAGATGGCGCTAAAAAACTAAACATTTAATGATGTTATAATTGAACAAAGAAACATAGTGCAGTAACAATTAGTTCGTAAACAGCTAATAAATAAATCCTAACATTTAAATACTGTGTCACGCTTGCTAAGTTGAATAATTGTAAATAATTTCATTCTTATTCCAAGCTTATATACATAGATGGCGTTGTCATATCGGGGAACAGCTTTTTGTATAGAGAATGACAGTCCTCTTGTTTAGGGCTTGCATTCCGGAATTCCGGAATTCGGAAATTCCGGAATTCCGGCCGATTTTTCCGATGTTACAGTTCCGGAATTCATGTACTTAAAATTCCGGAATTGAAACCAGTGTAATGGAAACAATTAAGACGGTTATTTTACAAAATTACGTCGTTATAAAATAGACGAACGCTAATTATCTTCTTGCCCAGTGTTCGTATCATATGCGTTATGCGTCCGACACATTAAAGTATTGTTTTAAGTATTGAATAATGCCTTAATATTTATAAATAAATCCTTGGCACTGGAGAAGGTCCCAATAACATTTCCAGCAACGCCGGCCTGATAAAACCTTAAGAGGGTTTTTTCCAAACTTTCCTTAAGAACTCCCTAAAACTTAAATAAAAACAGGAATGTTTTATGACTTAGTAGTACAAAATGAAAGGATGTCCTACAACCGGATAAGTCCGAGTCGGACTCGCCCACTGAGGGTTCCGTACAAATATTTTAAATGAAAAGATTATATTTTGTTAATGATTTAATTGCAAGTGTAGTTTTCAAATTTTTTCTCTATACTTGTAGCATAAGACGATAATACTTGCTATATTTCATAGTTCTAGATCAACGGAAAGAATCCATAAATTTTAATTCCCTTGAGAGTGTCGTTTGTGGCATAAACGGCCTTATCTTTTTTTTTTGCGTTAACTTAGAAGTTTGTATTTCACAGATTTAAAGGACTATAGATCTGAGTATAATAAAATGGTTTTATTGTCAACTCGAACCTTCACGCGTTCCTGAGATAAAGGATCTTGACAGACAGACGGACAACAAAGTGATTCTATAAGGGTTCCATTTTTTCCTTTTGAGTTACGTAACCCTAAAAACGACGAAATAAGGGCCACTCTAATTACTTGATGTCGAATTACAGGATTTGTGATAGTTTATAATACGGTGATAAATTAATTGCTATTTTCTTGCATTTATTTGAAATTTTTTAAACAATTATGACTCAAGTGTTGTACTTGGAATATTATATACGTATTTGTTGATTGTATTCTGAGCGCTGCCGCTGATTCTTATTTAAATGTATTTTAATCCAATTTCTCATACTGGAAAACTAAACCAATAAATTCCGGAACCAGTTCCGGAATTCCGGAATTGAAGGTAAAAATCGAACCCAATTCCGGAATTGGAAACTCGACCAATTTTGCAAGCCCTACTCTTGTTTAAATGGTCCTTGCCGTAAGTGTGTAGATGTAAATGTACTCGACTGTACAATGTCAATGCCAAATTTTAGTGCCGGCTATTTGACAAACCTCATAAAATAGCAATTTTTCTCGCAGTTTTTTTAATAGACCACAATCCAAAATCTTACCGTCCAGGGAAAAAACCACAATCGATTTTAAAATTACACTGAATAGCTCCCCTTTCCCGTAATTCAAAGCGTATGTCCCCAACCCCGTGAATGCCGTCTCGCTCCCACGCGTTATTCGAGTGTAGGTGCGACAAGGACGGCCGCCGCGGTGTTTACGAAAGTATTTCAGGCCGTCGCCACGTGGATTTCTGCCGTTGTAAACAGATAGATCATAGTTATCTAAAGATGATTAGACTGTGAGACTATTTCTATACTAGATAGACTTATAAGTGAACGATCTTGCTTGTAGATAAAGACTTTCTACTTACGCTATTTGTGTGAAGAGATCTGCCTGCAGTCTTGCAGTTTTCTGAGCTTTTGTGAATTACGTAATAGACGGAAACATTCGCAAAGTACGCATGTGTGCGTGGCGCAGAATGGCAGAATGCAATGTGCTCGTCCAATCAGTGAATATGTAAGTTTATACATATAGGACGGTCTATTCCTTTCCTGTTTTACAAGCTTTTATTTAGTTTCACCTGTCCCTGTCTGTCTGTGTGTAATCAAAACTTGCGAGTTCAATTTGACCACACCTCCTGTTTTCCGATTGAGCCGAAATTTTGCAAGGACATATAAATCAAATGACAATTCAATATGACATGAAGCTGATCTGACCATAGAGCCGGATGGTAGCCATAGGATCATCTATTTTACATAGATAAATTCATCGTGGTTGGGCTCGTTTGATTAGCATTGACGTGCAGTATGCGATTATACAAAGAAAAGTACATTCGGCAATAAAAGCTTGTCTCAAAAAACCATTGTTTGACTAACTTATATTCAGTAAATTAAACGCTGTAAACCTCAAAATGTATATCGACGCTTCAAACTTTTGGTCTAAACGCCTACGGGACTCATTGGCGCTTAGATCGAATGGACGTAGTTTAGGGAAAAGGATTGACCCACAAAAAAGTCATCAGTGAAATGTCAACCTTTTGTTTATGCATTTAAATTCTATAATTCTAAAATTGGTTCATGTGGGTTAGATAATTTTCCTTAAACTACGTTCAAATAGCAAATAACCCTTCTAGAGTCGATGTGTAATATACGCATAGTCTAACAAAGAAATCCGGGAGGATCCCAGACAGGGCCGTATTTAGAGATGTTAGGGCCCCTAGGCACTCGGTATTGAGAAGTCTAGCCATGCTTTTGACTTATATGAAGAGTCCACCGCCGGGGCCCCTCTAGGTCGTAGGTCTAGCCGGAAATCCGGCACTGATCCCAGAAGCGTTTTAATCGTCCTTTCCGTTGTGCTAATAAATATTCAAATAAGCGATAAGAAAATGCTTTAAATTAAATGATAATAAGAAGATCCTCTAATATTTTACCTATATTCTTAAAAAGTTTCAGCATTTTTCATCGTTTAATTAAACGAATATTTTGTAGCACAACGGAAGGGACGTTTGAAACGCTTCTGGGCCTTACCCATCCATGCATAGAGCACGGTGTCTACCTCTTTGTTCACTATACATTATTAGCCCACGTAGCGCCCGTGTGCAATCAATACCCTGGCGCCCTCTAGTAGGCAAAGGACGTCGGTCATGACTGACACGGGCGCAGGATCGTTGAAAGCACTCGCGTCGCGAACGACCGATGCCTTTGGTTGGAGTTAGGGCTGCCATCCGTCCGGGTTTCCCCGGATTAAACCTAGTTTAGAGAGCGTCCGCGGAACGTCCGGGCGGGGTTTCATTTTGTAGTCCGGGTTTGTTACTGGAGGCCTGCGGAGCTAATGCACTCCCCCCCCCCCCCCCCCCCCCCGCGCTGTTGACGTGTCCGGGTTTTGAGTTCTAAAATTCGGGGATTACGCTTTTTGTCCTAGGTGTCAAATTTGGGAGATGGCAGCCCTAGTTGGAGTAGAGTCCGGCCGAACTTTTGGTTTCGGCTAAAAAACGGGTTTCGGCTTAGTTTAGGTTTCGGTTGCCATCGAGCCGAAACTACGGCCGTAACCGAAACCGAATTCGAGAGATTCAGTGTTGCGATCGGATAAAATAAAGACTTATTTCAAAAAGCACAAATAATTTATTTTTAAATAAGAAGTGATCATGTTATACCCATTAATATAACGTGAGAACGTGACCGTCAAGATGGTGTACGAGGGTGGTTTGATAAGTACCTGTTTTGAGGTATTTAGAGTAAAGATAGAAAAACCTTATATTAATACAATTTGTAGCTAGGCTATTTACTAGCTGAATACACTATTTTTTTAACTTGGTGACGCGCTATAGCACGTCTGTGTGAGTGCGAGCTATACTGGAGCATTCTTCATTCTTATTTCTTTGCTTGTAGTGCGTTCGTATAGTCGCCATCAGATATATAGTCTTTGATACGCGACTTACTTTTCATGATCACATTTCATCCCTTGCTGTGACCTGCTATCAGAGACTAGGTTTTATTATCCGCAACCTGCGGAATTTCCATGACCCTTTGTCAATGAAATTAGTTTATAACGCATTAGTTAGGAGTAAGCTGGAAACGTCTTCGCTCATATGGCAACCGTATGAAGCTACGTATAGCCTCATATTAGAAAAAATACAAAAGGTATTTCTTAGATTTTTATATAAAAAAAAGTATGGGTATTATCCATACTTATATCCAACAAAATATCTTCTTGGTACTCTAGGTTACAACTCCCTGGAGGTCAGGCGCAATTATAGTTTGTTGGTCACTGCGTGCCGGGCCCTGCGCGGAGAGTCGGACTGTCCGGAACTAGTGGGTCGACTTGTGCGACTCTCTGTTCCGGATGTGCCCAGGATAACTCTCAGGACGCGACAACGCGAGTTATTAGCGGTGCCAGAGGCCCGTACTGTGTTCCGCAGAAATTCGCCGCTGCTTCGCGCTCTCTCCCAACTTAATGCGCTCATGGCATCGGCACCCGAGTGCGACCTTTTTGCGTGGCGATGGGCGGCTGTGTGTACGGAATGTCTGAGATTCTGTGAGGCGATGGATGCCAAGGAATCAACTGTGCCATTGTAATATTTAAGTATTGTTATTTGCTAGTTATAAGTATCATGACGCATTGGATCGTCTGTAATGTCATGGTTACTCAATTAAATAAATAAAATAAAATAAAAAAAAATATATCTGAGCTGTCAGTGTACTCATAAATATCTGAACACGGCTCTAATGCTATGAAAATAGAGCCGTGTTCAGATATCTATGAGTACACTGACAGCTCAGATATATCTGATGGCGACTGTACACGGCGCGCACACATTCAAGCGCTCGATGTACCTATTGTAAGAAGAAAAATTACAGATATACTGTGACAGTGTTTTGAAAATGTGTATGTGTTCATGGACGTTCGTTGCTGACTGTACTAGCAAGTTAATGAAGCGAATAACAGACTTGATGTGATTGGCGATACTTTCTCCCTCGCCTGTCGCATCGCCCTGTCGCCCGGCCGAGTGACAGATCATAGAGCTCTAATATTACTGTTTATTGTATAAATATCTTAGTAATTAATCTTTATAGAAAATAACACCTGTTTACCTTCGATCAATGCTGTATAACGTACTAACACAGCAGTGATTTGTCTTCCAACAAAAGGTACATCGCGCGTTTGTTAGTGTGCGCGCCGTGAACGAACGCACTACAAGCGAAGTTTTACGAATGCGTCAGAATGCTCCAGTACGGATCGCACTGTCTGCGCCACGACCTCGAATACGTATCGCGCGCTCCTAAACGGCCGGGGTTTGACTACTTGTCTGTCTTTTAGTGGCGTGGCGTCAAATATATTCTTAGCAAAGCCGGAGCAGGCGACTTCGTTTCTCGCGCGACAGATCATCACCTGTTACTGTCACACTATATTGAGTGGAAAGAGATCGGTAGCATTTGTCGCGCGAGAAAGAGTCGCATGTCACAGTTGTGCTAGAAGTACAGATTTGAATTACTTTTTCTTCAGGAGTAGTAGATACTCCGGTCATATGCTATAAAATAGGCAAGCCGGTGGGAATCGGGTTCTATGAACGCCGCGCCACTGCTGTCTTTATACTTTGGTACCAGAAACCAGCCTCATTGAGCAGTGGTAAAAGGCTGCTAATTCAAGATTATAAAGCCTGGCAATCTACCCCTTAGATATTCCTCAAGTCCTCTCATTAACCTAGAATGATACAGAAGTCAAAGTAGATGGCAAAATTGAGACTACTTGCTGAGTGCTCCAGTGGTCGAGTGGTAAAGACCGCTGGGCCGGAAATCCAGAAGTACCGGGTTCGATTCCCAGCCTGGACCATAGGTGCCAGTACCATTTATTTTCTGTTTACTTTGATTTCTTGTATAACATAAAAATGTGGTGTAATTTACCCGCATTAAAAATTAATAAAGAAACATCATGTTTCTTTCATATAGTCCTCTCATTAACGTTTAAATCGAAAACTGAAAAATGTAATCCCGTGAGCAAGACTCGAATCCACATCACCACGTTTCTCTAGAGTAACATGGGCAGCTTTCTAATTAGCTCCAGCGAAGCCACCGCTCGATCGGATCCAAGCACTGAGGCAAAGCATAAATAAATATTAGGGGACAATCTTACACAAATCGAACTAGCCCCATAGTAAGCTCAATAAGGCTTGTGTTATGGATACTAGATGACGATATATTTAATAGATAGAAATACTTAAATACATAGAAAACAGCCATGACTCAGGAACAAATATTCGTGCTCATCACACAAATAAATGCCTTTACCGGGATTCGAACCCAGGACCTCCTGCTTCGTAGGCAGGGTCACTACCAACTAAGCTAAAGCGGTACGGACAAGTAAGTAGTCCAATTTCGGCCGTTTAGGAACCCGTATTCACACAGACAGGCGATAGTGCGGTTGTGTGAGCGCGATCCATACTGGAGCATTCTTAAAACTTTGGTTGTAGCAAGGTCAATCTCCATACTTTGGATCGTGTCCCGACCGCAAGGAGACATCCAGGCAAAAACTAGATGGCACTAAAAAACTAAACATTTAACGATGTTATATTGAACAAAGAAACATAGTACAGTAACAATTAACTAGTTCGTAAACAGCTAATAATAAATAAATTCTAACATTTAAATACTGTGTCACGCTTGCAAAGTTGAAAAATTGTAAATAATATAATTGTTATACCAAGCTTATACATAGATGGCGTTGTAAATATCGGGGAACAGCTTTTTGTATGGAGAATGACAGTCCTCTTGTTTTAATGGTCCTGGGTTGTAGTGCGTGCGTCGACGGAACGTACACATACAAGCGCTTTTTTTTTTTTTTTTTTTTTTAAACCTGACAAACTCACATCCCATAACCGGGCATGGTGATTGTCGGGCCGGCTGGTTGGCCGTTGCGGTCCCTGGGGCCGAACCAGGTCGCTGGCCAGACCACCCAACATACAAGCGCGCGATGTACCTTTTGTAAGAAGAAAAATTACTGATATTATGCTGTGGGCATAGTGTGTAGGAGACTCAATCTATGGTTTCATCTTTTTATAAGCTTTTCCGGGAGATATTTTTTTATCAATTTTCTCTTAAATTAAAACATTTAGATTTCGTTAGCAAACGTTATTGTTTTCATAAAAAATCACGTGTCAAAATGAAATGAAATAATTTATTTCTGTAAGTAGGCCTCAAGGGCTCTTTCACATGTCTGATTCTTATGGCGCTTCGGCAGATGACATTCTGGTGAGAAGAAGCGCCGGAAGAAACTCACCAGTTTCTCTTTTAAAAACATTACAATAATTGTGACAATATTACGTTACATATCACAAACAACTACTTAACTAAATACACCGAAATATATTCAATACTGGCATTTACCCGCAACTTCGTCTGCTTTATTCCCGTCAATTTCCGCTCGTCGATTTCCGTCAGTTGTCACTCTTTACCGGAATATAAAGTATCCTATGTTTCAATCTAGGGCTTGGCCTACTTGTATGCCATCTCAATCCATCCAGTTGTTACCCCGTTATTTAGTAACAAAGATCCAAACATCTTCACAAACTTTCACATTTATCATATTAGTAGAATAGAATAGGATATGAGCATGACTGAACTGTGAACTGTGGGAGGGTCGCTCAGATATTTTTGTCCCCTTGGTAACATGTATAACTTTATGATCTGAACTGCTATATCTGTTCTGAGCTTATAACTGAGATATTAGAAATGTAAGACCTTTGTAAACCTATGAGAAATAAACGAACTGATAACTGAGAAGTAACATTTTCCTATTGCCAACAGCATGGAGATAAAAGTGGAGGGCCAAGAGGTCCGGCCGGTGAAGGAGCGCAAGAAGCACGACCGCTTCAACGGGATGAGCGAGGAGGAGGTCTCGCGGCGCACGCTGCCCGACCATCTCGCCGAGAACCTCGACATCATCATTGTGAGTACGATCGCCAACGCGACACACACACACACAGAGAGAGAGAGAGACAGACACATACCTACACGTGCTCTACGAAAGTCTAGTCTAGGTCATGATCATGAAGAAAGGAGCCTTAAGAGATAATTGGGTCGATTTCAGGCGTTTTTCGAGCGTTTCGTTTTATTTCATAAGTGTCCCTCGATCTTTACCGCGAAGGACTATTGAGTGAAGACAACTTTTGATTAAATCATGTGTAGCCTCGATAGCGTCTATCGTTTATAATAAAAGTTAACGTGAGACCGCTTCAACGGCATAAGGGAGGAGGTCTCGCGGCGCACCCTGCCCGACCATCTCGCCGAGAACCTCGACATCATCATTGTGAGTACGATCGCCAACGCGACACACACATACACATGCAAAAGTCCATTCATAACTATCTGTCTTAGAGCCTCCGCCACGGCCACTGGTGGTCGCCATAAGCTGCGGGCTAACTTTTTCATACATTTTGTAAGCACCGACACACCGGGCGTTCCGCCGACAAGCTGCGGGAGGGGCGTGCGCTCGTTACTTGTTTAGTGGCCGCCTAGGGTCCCAACAGGGTCGGTTTTAGCACTAGCAGCGCCCTGGGCGAGATTCACGAGTAAGTAGGCCGCGCTCAACGAGCGAGAGGATGTAAAGGGGGGCACACCGCTACTGGATCCTCCAATCGACGTGCCTAGCCTAGCTCAGCGCGGCCCGGCATTGGTGCATTTTTTCCTCGCACACCGGTCTGTTACCTCGCACAGCTCTGGTGGCAACCTAAGACTCCTACGCAGGAACTAGTGATAGCACTAAATCGACAATAGAGACACTATGTGGACAGTAAAGGAAACTTATCAGACCTGAAAAATGTTCAATGTCAAGTATAATAAGTCTTGGCTACACTGTAAATCATCCTTCATTGCCATAACGGCGTTTCCCGTGAATGTGGCCCCAGCATGATAGAGTACAAGATTCGGGTTGGCGGCACCAGTTGGCAGCACCTTCGTTTTGCATGCACGTTCCTGTAGTGTGTAAGAACCTTTACGAGGCTTTAGATGAACTCACTGTACTTTAGGTTTTTACGGCAGTATTTTCAAACGGGGGGATTTAGGACGTGCGGGTTAACACAAGGCCGGATTTACACCTGTAAGTTCTACTTACTTAAGTAAGGACGCAGCTATACCACCGTATAATAGCAGTAATTTTTTGTCCTACAAAAAGTACATCGCGCGCTTGTGAACGAACGCACTACAAGCAAAGATTTAAGAATGCTCAGTATGGATAGCACTCACACAGATGCGCGATCGCGCTAAACGGCCGAAGTTGGCCTACTTGTGCGTCTTTGCACTTTGGCTATACGTTAGACACGATACGTTGGACTGACTATCTCTGTCTGAATATAAAAAAAATCAGCTGTTTCATAGAAAAAGTCATGAGTCGGTAGACCGAAATGTATCCGAGAGTTGTTTTTGCATTTACAATGCTGACCCCATAGTAAGAGTGGTTCAAAATCATGGTTAGATTGAGGTTTTATTATCATGATTCACGTTATAATTTTCACCCAGTATATCGTCACTACTTTACTCGTATCTGATACTGACTTCGTAAAACGCAGTAAGTGTATATGAATTTTGTATGCGACTTCGACGTTATTCTCTACGACTTTTTTAGATACGAGTATTTCAAAGTAGCGACGATATGGCGCTTTGGTATTTATACACGTGTGGCCCTGAAACCGAAGCGTAACTTAGTAGTTACGCGTGGTCTAGTGAACATCCCACTTCATGTAGGTAGGTGTAATTTCCAATGCTTTGATCTCGACACAAGGGCTCACTTGTCATCTACGAAATCACGCCTCTTGGGTTTAACTCCTACACCAAGTGGATACCGCATCAATAGTTGCGTCTATCCCTTTAGCAAGTTTAGCAGTAGTGGCTCACAGAAAGGGCACGCGTTATGCGATAGAGAGGTTGCATCCGGTGCATTCCGTCCACTGGTCGGACCCGAACGTCAGTTTTGTTAGAGAGAGAGAGACTTCTGTACGTAATACTATTATTTATGCCACACCTGGCCATAAAGTAGCTTTTTCCGCACGCTACGCGTACGGAAATAGCCGCTTTCTAGCCAAGTGTAGACATAAAATGATGTACACAACACGGGAGGTAATAAAGGAAGCCCTCGATCGCATATTTACGTCCCTCGCTTGCAGCTCGGGTCGCAAACATCTGCGATCTCGGCCTTTCCTTGTTTTACCACCCTAGTTGTGTAATGTACTATTATTTTATGCCTTTGAGCAATGTGAGTAGACAAACCGAGAATCATCTACACTACAACATAATGATAATGTTGATTTATTACCCGACTGCGGCGAAGCCCAAAGGAGGGTTATGTGTTTGACCTGTATGTATGTATGTATGTCCGTTCCTGTGTCCGCTCGTAACTACTCAACGGCACATCCGATTTTGATAAATGATACATCATTAGATTCGTCTTGATGGTGCGAGTGTCACTGGGTATGAAGTTCGTTAAAATAATGGCGGATTTTATGCAGTTTCAAAGTGCGGTCGGGTTTTTTTTAGTAAAAATGTGGTAATTTACTACTATTTTTATATAAGTTTGCAATGTAATTTTCTTTTGGTGTGCAATAAAGTATGATTGTATTGTATTGTATTGTAATTTTTGTTTTGTTTTTGCAATTCTGTTGCAAGTTGTAACGCAAGTAGACATACTGTAGGTATGAATCGTCATTACTAGCGTCAGCATCGCTGCGACCTACCGCACAAGGTCTTGCTTGACTAGCGCAGGCGAGACGATAGTGAACTCGCCGAGATGCAGTGTTGCCAACTCGAAATTTGAAATGATGATAGATATGTCAAAATTATGCTAAATGATTTTTAATCTTTAATTCACAAAAAGAAAATACTCAATACAATCAATAAATAAATCGGTAAAAGTGAATTTGTGCTTAAGGGTTGTTATTGCTTATTTAAAATGATGACATTGACCTAACTAAACCGAATGTAGAATGAGTATAAGATTGAATTGACCTTCGCGTATACCTTTGAGATAGAGATATAAAACCCGACTAAATCTAATATTACACATAGATAGATAGCGGACTTCAACATATTATATCCTATCTAATTTGGTTGGGTTTGTATATTTGCCACCAGTTTGGCCGAATTGACCAATCACAAGCTGATGGCAGGCTTCAAAAACGCCTGCACGGGTAAGGGACGACAAATGTAATAGTGTTTCTCACTTCCACGCGTTCTGTATAAGTGCATCTCTTTCATTTCTCTGGTTGTCGTTCCATTGCCAGTAGCTTGAAACCGAATTAATAACGAAGGGAAGTGAGGGAACAGGCGTCATTGGCTTAAGAATGCACAAGAATGCTCCAGTATAGATCGCACTCACACAGACGCGCGATCGTGCGTCTTTGTAAATGCGTGTCGTCGCTCCTAAATGGCCGAAATTGGGCTACTTGTTTGTCTTTATACTCTGTCTAAGGTACCTTTTCCCATGGAACCTCACATATCGATACCTTTAGACTCAAAGGACGTAAACGCCGTAGGTTCTAATAGCGCTTACGCCCTTTGAGTCTAAAGGTATCGATATATGTTCGATGGACGGGCCCCGGCCGGTATTTTTGTCTAGCCCCGACAATCTGCGCAATGCCATTGTTCGACGGGAACAAAGGCGTGTGGATACGTCACCTTGCTGGCGGCAGGTGAAGCCTGGTCGCCCGGGTGACGCTAGGGTTGCCACTTCCAGTGGCGTGGCGTAAAAGATATCCTTGGGCAAGCCGGTGCAGATTTGGCGTACATTTCCCTTAAGAGCTGTAGAATAAGGTGCTGAAATGCCTGATATTAGGCATGTCGGTAGGAATCGAGTTCCTTGGACGCCATACCACTGCCACTTACAGGCTTAATATGTACAATCGAAGCCTACTACTAAACTTTACTGGGCTAAGGGGCTCAGCCAGCGACCAGAACGTTATGCGATAGAGGGAAACGAATGGAAGCGGTGCGTTCCGTCCCGTCCGGTGGTTGAAACCGAACGTCAGTTTTGTTAGAAAGAGAAACTTCTGTATGTAGTATTACTGCTGTGGGTCTAGTGAAAAGGTGTATAAGTCACATTTATACCAGGAACAAAAGGTCACAACTCTATTGTATGACTTAAGCTCTTTTGCTCCTAGGTTATATGTGACTTGTATCCTTTTCAGGGCTGTCTTTAACCTATTGGAGGCCCTGGGCATATTAGGATAATGGGACCCCTATGACTTTGACAGAACACTATTTTGTTAGATTCCTACCCCTATCGATCGCGGGGCCCTGGGCACTTGCGCAAAGTGCCCACTGCGAAAGACGGGTCTGACCCCTTTTCACTAGACCCACAGACTTATTCTGTGCCCTAGCTTGTATTTTTGTCTAGCCCCCAGTATCTGCGCAATGCCATTGTTGGAAGGGAACAAAGGCGTGTGGATATGTCACCTTGCTGTCGGCAGGTGAAGCCTGGTCGCCCGGGTGACGCTAGGGTTGCCAATTATCATACAATGTAGTTAGACGTTTCTAGAGTTACGTTGGTCAATTTCAGGCGTTATTACATTAGTATCCTGTGTGTGTGTGTCTTGATTTTTACCGCGAAAGACTAACTGGTGACGACAACTTTTGATTAAATCATGTGTAGCCTCGATATTGTCGGTCGTTTATAATAAAAGTTAACTGTGACCACCACCGCTTGCCGCTATATTTGCTGCAACACCAATGAAAGAAACCGCCGCAGTCGAAACGCTCTTAAATCAACCCACAAACAACGACGTTGGAATTTATAGTTCATTGAGTATTGGGCAGGTGATAGAAATATCAACTAAATATTCTCTATTAAAACCCAAATTCAGCTTAACGTAACACAAGTGAAGCAAAGAATGTGCGCTTGGTACAACGAGTTGGTAAAAAATAAGCCTGAGCGCACGCTATTGCTGTATATCTGTAAAATGAACAACTATATAGTATTAACATATAAAAGAAACATGTTTCTATATTTGTTTTTAATGCGGGTAAATTACACCACATTTTTAAGTTACATAGATACAAGAAATCAAGTACATGACCACAGGTGAGTACCATTTAATTTTTCCATGTACTTTGATTTCTTGTATCTATATATGTAACTATATAGTATGTACAACAGTAAATGTTCGCTACTTTCTCGCATTTTTAGGTCACCGGCAACCCTAGGTGTCGCCCGACTAAACGCCCCGAATGTCCAATTCTTATTACGTCATGAATGTCGTAATTATTTGCCGTAGGTGACCTTCGCCCGAGGGTTCCAATGCCGATATTATAAAATATTAAAAGCAACTATGCCTTATTACACGACTGCTTGGAAAGGATTGTACAGTTTTCAGGGTTTATATATCGATACCTTTACACTCAAAGGGCGTATACGCCGCAGGTTCTAATGGCGTAAATAAAAATAAATAAAATAAAATAATTTATTTCTGTAAGTAGGCCCTCAAGGGCTCTTTTACAAGTCTGATTCTAAATATGTATTATTTCTTTTGGCGCTTCGGGTAGTGACCTTCTGGTGAGAAGAAGCGCCGGAAGAAACTCACCAGTTTATCTTTTGAACCAAAAAGTATTACAACAAGCGTTTACGCCCTTTGAGTCTAAAGGTATCGATATACGTATTTTTTATGCGCGTTTGTTTGTATCTATTTATCTATACATATAACAAACTCGTAGCAAGACCTGTGTTTGAGGGTGGATTTCACAGCGTTTCAAACGCCGTCATCACCAATCCCGAAATTTCGACGATTCACTTTAAGAATGTATCTCATCATTTTGATAAAATCCGAAAATAGTACCTACTATTTTCATGATTTGATCAAAAATTGTGTAATTTTTAAAAAGATGTCATCATAATATCGAGATTGGTGATGACGGCGGTTGAAACGCTCTGAAATCCACCCTTGAACGTTATAGTTATAGTAGTTTATGTGCCTAATACATAATAAAGTGCGTTAAAATACGAGTGAGGTTTTATGAAACGAGCCGACAGGCGATTTTATTATAACATCACATGAGTGTTTTAATGCCTAAGTATGTATGTTCACTGTTTCACATTCTTACGCATTCTTAAATCTTTGCTTGTATTGCTGTACACAGCGCGCACACATTCAAGCGCGCGATGTATCTTTTTCTAGGAAGAAAAATTACTGCTATACTGAGCCTACATGCACCAGCATAAAGTTCAATTTCGATTTTGCCACTATTATGTCATGGCGTATGGCTTGCAACCTTTCTGTTTGACGTAGCGTCGAAAAGGTTAATGAGTTTTGGTTATCATCTGACGATATGGCACTTTGGCTGCTGCAGACTTTTTGACTGTGTACATTCGAACACACTGTTGACTGTACATTTGAAAAATAAATAAAATACAATAAAATAATTTATTTCTGCAAGTAGGCCCTCAAGGGCTCTTTTATATGTCTCATTATCCTGTTTTCTCTTCTTTTCTTTTGGGGCTTCGGGTAATGAACCTTCTGGTGAGAAGAAGCGCCAGAAGAAACTCACCAGTTTCTCTTTTCGACCATTTTACAAGTATTACAACAATATGACATATGATATGGTTTCATTAATACATTACATTAAACTTAAAACTACATTTATAGAGATGTAAAGTGTCTCTCTATGCGTCCAAACAAGACAAATAAAATTATAGAAAATAAATTGATAGTAAAATTAATGGAGATGTAATGATGTCTGTAAACGAATGTCAACTTTATTGCAACGTGTTAAAGTCTAGTGATCAGATAACAGTGTACTTGTGCATTGTACGCTGTTTAAATAATTTGTAAACACAATTACAACGTGTAGGTTCTTCCGCGGTTAGGTACTGGCAATACATCCATATTCATGGCCCGACTTCTGACCCTCAATGTCACCTTACAGCAATCTTCAATAAGGTCGGTCGTGGAACCATACGATTTATGGATTCTTACTAGTGTTTTATGAAATACAGTCATACTTAATTGCAGATCAAAAGAAAAATAACAACGTAAACTTATATAAAAACAATGGTATACAATAGGGGGTCATCCACAAAATACTTCACACGATTTTCCAGACTTTTAGACCCCCCCCCCCCATTTCACACTTTTTCCTAACAAATTTGACTGATAATTCGATCGATATTGCGGCACATCACGGAGTAACAGACGTGCTGCGAGTTTTTAGTTGTAGTCTACCCACACACCGTATTAGGAACTCATAAAAACAAACATACATGGTATTCTACTATTTAGTTTGTCATCTCAAATCATCTCGCGTCTGCAGTAGATAAAACCCTTACAGGGCTTGCGCCCTCAACCCTTGCGGTCGAGTCTGACGTAAGGGCGTCTCGTTCGATTAAAGTCTAGTGCTGCGTACGTCTACGCAACGCAGTATTTCGCGTTACATCACAAGTGAGAGCAAAATACATCTGCCGTCGTATGACTAAAACCCAGTTATGAAGTTTTATAGCAGGAGCATTCTATGAAAACATCAACTTTTTGTCCTTTACGAAACGCTATGGTAGCCACCCTTTTAAAATTTATTAGCTGCTAAGAAACACTACCCATATTAAAGCCAAGCAGTGTTGGCATTAATTCAATACAAATGTAATTGGATTATCAATCCCATTACATTTGTAATGAATACATTTGTATTCCATTAACTCGTTAATTCCAATTACTTTAATTGGGATTAACGAGTTAATTGTTAATTGCAATTACTGTAATTGTTAATCCCAATTAACCATAGCTTCAATTACTTTGGTATGACGGTTATATCGAGGGTGCCTTTCAATGTTTTCATAAAAGGTCTCCAGGGTCTGATGACGGAGCCGGAAGGTGGCCATGGGAACTTCGTAATAAAACGTCGGAACCCCATCGTGTTTGGGCTCATTAGTTTCGTATTGACGAGTACTCTGAACCGAAATGGTATCCAGGGTCAGATGATGGAGCCGGAAGGTGGCCATGGGAACTCTGTAATAAAACGTCAGAACCCCATCGTGTTTGGGCTCATTTCTTTCGCCTTGAAGAGTACTCGGAACCAAGATGATATCCAGGGCCCGATGATGGAGCCGGAATGTGGCCATGGGAACTTGATAATAAAACGTCGCAACCCCATCGTGTTTGGGCTCATTTGTTTTGTCTTGACGAGTACTCTGAACCGAAATGATATCCAGGGTCTGATGATGGAGCCGGAAGGTGGCCATGGGAACTCCGTAATAAAACGTTGGAACCCCATCGTGTTTGGGCTCATTTGTTTTGTCTTA
Source organism: Eudemis profundana (assembly GCA_947034925.1). Lineage (NCBI taxonomy): Eukaryota > Metazoa > Arthropoda > Insecta > Lepidoptera > Tortricidae > Eudemis > Eudemis profundana. Next base: position 14,258,348 of record OX344818.1, read on the forward strand.
ACGAGTACTCTGAACCGAAATGATATCCAGGGTTTGATGATGGAGCCGGAAGGTGGCCATGGGAACTCCGTAATAAAACGTCGGAACGCCATCGTGTTTGGGCTCATTTGTTTTGTCTTGACGAGTACTCCGAACCGAAATGATATCCAGGGTCTGATGATGGAGCCGGAAGGTGGCCATGGGAACTCCGTAATAAAACGTCGGAACCCCATCGTGTTTAGGCTCATTTGTTTTGTCTTGACGAGTACTCTGAACCGAAATGATATCCAGGGTCTGATGATGGAGCCGGAATGTGGCCATGGGAACTTCATAATAAAACGTCGCAACCCCATCGTGTTTGGGCTCATTTGTTTCGTCTTGACGAGTACTCTGTACCGAAACGATATCCAGGGTCTGATGATGGAGCCGGAAGGTGGCCATGGGAACGCCGTAATAAAACGTCGGAACTTCATCGTGTTTGGGCTCATTTGTTTTGTCTTGACGAGTACTCTGAACCGAAATGATATCCAGGGTCTGATGATGGAGCCGGAAGGTGGCCATGGGAACGCCGTAATAAAACGTCGGAACCTCATCGTGTTTGGGCTCATTTGTTTTGTCTTGACGAGTACTCTGAACCGAAATGATATCCAGGGTCTGATGATGGGGCCGGAAGGTGGCCATGGGAACTCCGTAATAAAACGTTGGAACCCCATCGTGTTTGGGCTCATTTGTTTTGTCTTGACGAGTACTCTGAACCGAAATGATATCCAGGGTCTGATGATGGAGCCGGAATGTGGCCATGGGAACTTCATAATAAAACGTCGCAACCCCATCGTGTTTGGGCTCATTTGTTTCGTCTTGACGAGTACTCTGTACCGAAACGATATCCAGGGTCTGATGATGGAGCCGGAAGGTGGCCATGGGAACTCCGTAATAAAACGTCGGAACCCCATCGTGTTTGGGCTCATTTGTTTTGTCTTGACGAGTACTCTGAACCGAAATGATATCCAGGGTCTGACGATGGAGCCGGAAGGTGGCCATGGGAACACCGTAATGAAACGACGGAACCCCTTCGTGTTTGGGGTCATTTGTTTTGTCTTGACGAGAACTGAACCGATATGATATCCAGGGTCTGATGATGGAGCCAGAAGGTGGCCATGGGAACTCCGTAATAAAACGTCGGAACCCCATCGTGTTTGGGCTTATTTGTTTCGTCTTGACGAGTTGGTCAGAGTACTGGTCAAGACGAAACAACTTAGCCCAAACACGATGGCGTTCCGACGTTTTATTACGAAGTTCCTATGGCCACCTTCCGGCTCCATCATCAGACCCTGGATATCATTTCGGTTCAGAGAACTCGTCAGGACAAAACAAATGAGCCCAAACACGATGGGGTTCCGACGTTTTATTACGGAGTTCCCATGGTCACCTTTCGGCTCTATCATCAGACCCTGGATATCATTTTGGTTTAGAGTACTCGTCAAGACAAAACAAATGAGCCCAAACACGATGGGGTTCCGACGTTTTATTACGGAGTTCCCATGGCCACCTTCCGGCTCCATCATCAGACCCTGGATATCATTTCGGTTCAGAGTACTCGTCAAGACAAAACAAATGAGCCCAAACACGATAGGCTTCTGACGTTTTATTACGGAGTTCCCATGGCCACCTTCCGGCTCCATCATCAGACCCTGGATATCATTTCGGTTCAGAGTACTCGTCAAGACAAAATAAATGAGCCCAAACACGATGGGGTTCCGACGTTTTATTACGGAGTTCCCATGGCCACCTTCCGGCTCCATCATCAGACCCTGGATATCATTTCGGTTCAGAGTACTCGCCAAGACAAAACAAATGAGCTCAAACACGATGGGGTTCCGACGTTTTATTACGGAGTTCCCATGGCCACCTTCCGGCTCCATCATCAGACCCTGGATATCATTTCGGTTCAGAGTACTCGCCAAGACAAAACAAATGAGCCCAAACACGATGGGCTTCCGCCGTTTTATTACGCAGTTCCCATGGCCACCTTCCGGCTCCATCATCAGACCCTGGATATCATTTCGGTTCAGAGAACTCGTCAAGACGAAACAAATGAGCCCAAACACGATGGGGTTGCGACGTTTTATCACGGAGTTCCCATGGCCACCTTCCGGCTCCATCATCAGAACCTGGATATCATTTCGGTTCGGAGTACTCGTCAAGACAAAACAAATGAGCCCAAACACGATGGGTTTCCGACGTTTTATTACGGAGTTCCCATGGCCACCTTCCGGCTCCATCATCAGACCCTGAATATTATTTCGGTTCAGAGAACTCGTCAAGACAAAACAATTGAGCCCAAACACGATAGGCTTCTGACGTTTTATTACGGAGTTCCCATGGCCACCTTCCGGCTCCATCATCAGACCCTGGATATCGTTTCGGTACAGAGTACTCGTCAAGACGAAACAAATGAGCCCAAACACGATGGGGTTCCGACGTTTTATTACGGAGTTCCCATGGCCACCTCCCGGCTCCATCATCAGACCCTGATCATCATTTAAGACATATCTAAGTGGATGTGAGCTCTGCTGTTCCTATTTTTCAAAAAGATGTCTTGCCTACTTATGATGCGTAGCTAAATCAATTGTTAATCTCAATTAACGATTAACGATTAACAATTACGTAATGGTTAATTGCAATTAACCATTACTTTTCAGTAATCGTTAATGGTTAATTGCAATTAACAGATCAATCGTTAATCGTTAATTGTTAATTGGGATTACATTTTTGCCAACACTGAAGCCAAGTTATAATATACCGACATTCAGCTTCCTAATTTTACATATTAAAAAGGTAGTGTCCCTTACGAAACGTTTTCTTGGAATGCTCCAGCAAGACAGGTCAAAATAGAAAGACAGTCTTTTAGGAGCGCGCGATACCTTTTCTAGGTCAAGGCACATACGGTGCGATTCGTACTGGAGCATTCTTACGCATTCTTAAAACTTTGCTTGTAGTGCGTTCGTTCACGGCGCACACATACAAGCCGCGCGATGTACAGTCAACCAATTTGATTCCTAGGCCACTATAGAACCATGTCACAATGAATGAATCAATCGTTTGACCCGCATTGACGTTGTAATTCTCTATTAGTTAATGCGACAAAGTTCTATAGTGGCCTAGGAACCAAATTGGTTGACTGTACCTTTTGTGGGAAGAGAAATTACTGATACAGTAATTTGATTATACTGCTGCAGTAGCGTGGCGTCCAAAGAACTCGATTCCTACCGGCTTGCTTAATATCAGGCATTTGAGCACCTTATTCTACAGGTCTTAAAGAAAATGTACTACGCCAAATCTGCACCGGCTTGCCCAAGGATATCTTTTACGCCACGCCACTGTACAATCGAAGACTGCTAACTGAACTGACACTTGTCACCCTTATTACTGTATTAAGGTCTACTGATGGTCACTTAACTGTGTCTTCGTTTGTACTGTGGTCAGGTTTTAGTCATAGTTTTTGCGTGTACCTCATGCAGTGTAGCGGTCCGCACCGGGTGTCACCCATCGGGCGGTGACACCCATCTGATCGCGAAAAACGAAAATTTCATGACATTCAACACTTACAGATCGCTGAATGCGCTCATTCCCAAAATACCGCATTCCTAAAATACCAGATTTTTAAAATACCGGATTCTCGATACACCAGATTCTCCGTATACAAGATTCCCAAAACAACACACCCAACATAGTGATTTAGATCCTTGAGTAACTTACGATTTTATAATCTAGTGTAACGGGAGTGTGGTAAGACAGGAATCTCATAAGTCGAAAATCTGTTTTTTTTTTGAAAAATCTGGTATTTCAGGAATGCGGTATTTTGGACACGAGCCGGCTGAATGCATCTCCCCCTCTCGGCCCCAAAAAAGCGGCTTGTGGGGTGGCACTCATTCTACGCTACTGCCTCATGTTATAACTGTGTATAATTTTCACAGATCGGCATCAACCCTGGGCTGTTCGCGGCATACAAGGGCCACCACTACGCAGGCCCCGGCAACCATTTCTGGAAGTGCCTCTACCTGTCCGGCCTCACCCGCGAGCAGATGAGCGCCGATGAGGACTACAAGGTACGTAATTCATTAAGAGGAAACAGGAGGGCAGTTTTTCCATACAAACGTAGTCCCCTGTTTCCTCCCTGGATAATGCCAGTAGAGCAATAATTTTTTGTCCAAAAATCTATGGCTACTATTGATATGTTCCTATGTTTTCCTTTTTACGATATATTGATTCTCAAAAGAGATATTAACCTTCAAAAACCTAAAAAAAATGCCAGATTTTCCGCTGTGTTCACACATCCAGAAAACAAATTTGACTAGATTATTAAAAAAAAGGAAAACATAGGAACACGGCCAAAGCCTTTCTTTAATGTTTAATGAAAAAAATAGTTAAATAGGTTAAGTTTTGGGGAAGAAATCAGGGGACTACGAAACGTTGTTTTCATGAAATTTTAAAAGGTATTTTCGGTCCAAGCTGCAGTTGTCTCTATCGCGCTCTGCGCGGGAGAGGCGGGCAGTGCGGGACAGCGACACATTTTACAAATACCTAATTTTCAATTCTCTCCACCTTACTGTTTCCTCTTAACGCGCCTCACGTCATAATATTAGTTATGTTGGGGTAGGCTTTCTTCTTTCTTGTCGTTCCCTGATTACTGAGGATCGTGACCAACTGTAATGTCTCTCCACATAGCGCTGTCAAGGGCCAAATGGGCTGCCCTCTGCATGGTACCACAAGTATTCTTTATGGTTTCAGACCATCTTGTCGGGATTCGTCCTCTGGCGCGTCGGCCCTCAACTTGGCCTAGAACAATGCATCTCTCAAGGCAGTGCTGATATGATCGCATTTTATGCCCAAAGAATTTGAGGATCCTCTAATTACAAATAGCTGACAGTCGCTTCGTAATTTTCAGCTCCTTTAATATGGACTCGTTAGTTCTCATTACGGTCCATGGGATCCTGAGCATCTTTCTCCAGCACAACATTTCGAAAGCGTCGATCTTGCTTCTGATCTTGTTTCTTGGGGTAGGCTTTACGTGAACCCAAATCAGGTTGCATAACAAATGTAAGTCCATAGTGCTGTTTGCTTTTATGCATGATTTCTTTAAAATCTCAAACTTATTGTTATAAAACAAAGCTCTCCTAAGATTCCAAATGTAAAATTGTACGTTATTCATTGTTCTTCAGGCTTATAATAGTAGATTACTTACCTAGGGGAGGTAAAACAAAGAATGTGTCAGATCGCAGGTATTTGACGCCCGAGTAGAAGGCAAGGGTGATAAATATGAGACTGATTTATTTTGTTTGTGTAGGCTTCAGCCTACTAATTTATTTTATTACAGGCGCCATCAGATATATCTGAGCTGTCAGTGTACTCATAAATATCTGAACACGGCTCTAATGCTATGACAATAGAGCCGTGTTCAGATATTTATGAGTACACTGACAGCTCAGATATATCTGATGGCGACTGTACATAAGACTATTAATGTAACATTACATAATTCGGCCTATGTTACTATAACGTTATTTACTTGTAATACTACAGGAATTCTTGGTTAGAATTTGTCGGGTAATTCGTTCCCACCGTGTATAATTTCAATACATTAATGTGTATGTGTCGCCGCCAACTAGCTTAATTAGCTATTTGGTTGGCTGCCTAGCCTTTTCATTAAACACTCTTTATTTTAGGTTATGTTGTTAGGCAGCTTGTGTCCCTTAGAGCAAAAACAGAAGCCCCGCACAGCGGGGCTTCGTCGACCTGCTGGCGGGTCATAGTTTAGTGAAAATGCTAGGCAGTTAAGTTAACCAAATGGCTAATTAAACCAGTTAGCTGCGACATATATATTTTTATGCCACATCTGGCCAAATAGTGACTTTAACCGCACGCTGCGCGTACGGAAAAAGTCGCCTTCTGGCCAAATGTAGACATCAAATGATGTACACAACACGGGAGCTAATAAAGAAAGCCCTCGAACGCATATTTACTTCCCTCGCTTACAGCTCGGGTCGCAAACATCTGCGATCTCGGCCTTTCTTTGTTTTACCACCCTAGTTGTGTATAGGGTTGCCAGATGTCCGGTATTTAAGCGTACAGTCCGTTATTTTCGAGGCCTGTCCGGTAAAAAATAAATGGTCATACCGGACAGAACAATGTATTAGTATAAAAAAAAACGTATTTTTCCCCCCTTTTTGGGGTTGTCCGGTATTTTTTCGCGACTCACCTGGCAACCCTAGTTGTGTTATGTACTATGTCTGAATACATGAATGTGTGTGTACCGTAGCTGCTGAACTTCGGCATCGGGTTCACGAACATGGTGGGGCGCGCGACGAAGGGCTCGGCGGACCTCACGCGGCGCGAGATCAAGGAGGGCTCCGCCGCGCTGCTCGACAAGCTGCGCGCCTTCCGCCCTAAGGTACCGTCACACACGCCTGATCATTTACTTATTTTTTCTACTCCTGTACCTCTAGCACAACTGTGACACGCGACTCTTTGTCGCGCGACAAAAGCTACCTATCTCTTTCCACTCAATATAGTGTGAGAGTGAAAGGTAATGCTCTGTCGCGCGAAAAACGAAGTCGCGGCCAGTTATGCTAGACGTACTGTACTGTTATCTGTCTTTTACTTGGTCACGAACACTAATATAAGAACATACATAATATGAGTTCATAGAAGTCTATACTCTATTCCCCATAACAGCACTAGTGTCGTTATACTCACTTTACGTTATTGCTCGCCGCCACAGACTTCTAAATCTAGGTTAAACTTAGGTCAAGGTTTAAGCGCTCAATTTTAACTTTACGGTAAAAATGCACAACTACCAACTTAACAAACAATTAAATTCCTACGGTTTTTAAGAAAAACAAAACTTTCCGAACTAAATTCATTGATGCCGACATAAAAAAAAGTATTTTTAATATAGTCACGTCAAGTCAGTCAGTAATTAAAAAGTTTACTATTACAAACTGTCAGTCATACGTCATATTTGCCTTATTTGCAGGTTATGCTTTTAATTTTGTATTTTATATATTAAATCTAGTCGTAGAAAAAGTATTGTATGCAACGTTGTATAATTAAGTCAAAAAACGCTCATTGCGTCTCTATTTGCGATACTCGCCGCATTCACGGCTCGTATCGCAACTCACGCAATTCGCATTTTTTGAACCCACTTATACAACTGTTGCATAAAATAGGTACTATATTGAATCATAAAAACGGCAACATTACAGTTAACATTAAACAAATCGTTACACAGATTCCGAAACTTAGTAACTAACTTACAGTTACGAGATATTTGTCTTGCTGTCTCTCTAGCATTCTCTTCCATTATATCATCAGTCTCGCTTTACCTGTCGCAAACAAATCGCATTCAAATGTGCCGCGAGCATGCATGCATGATGATGCTGTTCTTTTAGGGGCCATCCAGAAAGTACGAGACACGATTTTTCAGATTTTTAGATCCCCGCCCCTTCCCCCATGTCACACTTTTTTCTAACATATTCCATTAGAAGTTCATAGGTTATCTCGTCTGTGTTTCTGGGGTATTCTTTTGACCATGACTCCAGATTACCCAGGTCAGGTCTTATTTCTATACACAACACCCACAATCAATAATTTCACTATAATAAAGCTGGATTAAGCAATAGTACACTATGTACTTAGCTAGGGCGGTAAAACAAAGAATGTCTCAGATCGCAGGTTTTTGACGATTGAATATGCGATCTGAGGTGCTCTTTATTACCGCCCGTTGTAAGTACTAGTACATTCAGTCAAGGGCGGTAATTCATTGTTTAATACACTTGCTCAAAAAGTGGTACTTTTCGTAGCTGTACATCGTGCGCAAAGTTGTATTTTGCGCACTAGTGTTTTTTACTTTCCAGCTAATATTTGAACACTAAATAACACATTTATTTGCAAAAAGTGAAGTAAAAAGTAATAATAAATATACATTTTGCTTTTCCATGTTTTAATTTAATTAAATTCAATATGTTTCTTTCAAAATAATTTCTTTTGATTAGGCCGAATGGTGACAGCCGATGCCATGTTTTTGTTTCATCGACATTTTTTCGCAAATGTATTAAAAAACGTCGTTTGATACACGTGCGGAAGTGTCATTTCCACTCGTCCCGAGTATTTACCCTCGCCTAGCGGCTCGGGCCAATACACCTCGGGACTCGTGAAAAATGGCATACTTTCCGCACTTGTATCAAAAAGTACTATACCGCCCGTGGCGTGGCACACATAATGTTTTTCATCACACTTGTGAGGAAATCTGATTAAAATAACCTTACTTAACCTAAACAAAATTGTAAAACAGACAGTGAAATTAGTGACATATCGATACCTTTAGACTCAAAGGGCGTAAACGCCGCAGGTTCTAATGGCGTTTACGCCCTTTGAGTCTAAAGGTATCGATATATTCATAGACAATGCGAATGTAAAGTCACGTTCGGAAACCATAGCGGTAAAGACCTATAATGGTTGATTTTATATTTTCAAAATACTGAAACACTATTTAAGCATTTAATTAATGTTACAGAAATATGTGTTACATGTATTTGCAATAACAGTTCTCTTTAAATAAATATTTCAGTGATAAAAGTTAAAAAAGTAAGTTGGCGTTTCCTTTGAAAATGACAAATAAGAGTAAAACAGAATCAACGTATTCAAATTAAAAACAAAAACCATTACGCCCATTTACGGCCCGCAAAACCTACGTGTAACAACACCATTTTCGAGCAAGTGTGATGAATAAAATGTTACGTCTTCCCCCAGGCTAGGAAGTGGGATTTTCCGCACGCGTAGCGCCACTTTATGGCCAGGTGTGACGTAAATATGTTTTTAACGGAAAAACTGTATAAAATGCTAAGTAATTTTTATTATGTTTCCGATACTGTCCTAAATGGTTATTTCCTGACTGCAATGCACTTTGTAATAACGACCACACATGGACATAGTGTTTGAATTAAGAATTGTTACGAATTATGTGTACGTTTATTATAAATAATAGGTAACGGTTTTAGTGAGACTAACGTTTAGACTGTAGAATGAAATGTCGACGAAAACGACACGTTTACCTTAGTGGGAGTGACACCGTTTACAAAGCTCTAGAGGTCCCGGGTTCGAATCCTGTGTGATGAGCATGAGTATGGATGTTCCTGAGTTATGGATGTTTTCTATCTATTTTAGTATGTATTTATCTAGGGGTCATTCATATAGTACGTCACAGGCATGGGGAGAGGGCGGGTCTAGCCAAATGTGGTAGCCTATATTTAAAAGATTAAATATGTTAGGAAAAAGTGTGACATGGGGGGGGGGGGGGGGGGATTGTGGATGAGCCGCTATATGAGTATGTATATCGTTGTCTAGAACTCATAGTACAGTCGAGTTCATCATTATCTGAGTAAAGATCGGATCAAAAATATCTGAGCAAGCTCTTATGCTTGTGACAATAGGGCCTTGTTCAGTTATTTTTGGTCCAATTTTTGCTCAGATAATGATTAACTCGACTGTACAAGCATTGCTTATTTTGGGAACAGGTCGATTTTGTAAAATTGTCCTCCTAATATATTTATATATTTCAAATAATACCTAATTCAGTGACTAAGTAACTGACACTGACTGACTGCTGAATCACTACAGATAGTGTGATGAAATTTGGTATGCATGCTCTTTAGGAGACGAAGGATTTATCGAAGAATGCTCAAAATTAAATGGACAGATAAAATGCTGCAGGGCCGCGGATGCACGAAACCGTAGGAAAAAAGGAAAAAAAAGGATTGGATAGCGTAATAAAGTTAATAACAGATCAGAAACAGTACAGGTTAGGGATCACAATTGTTGTAATGCTTAATGTTTTTGAAAAGTTTGGCGAATTTCTTCCGGCGCTTCTTCTCATCAGAAGGCAATTGTCCGAAGCGCCAGCAGAATCAGATATGTAAAAGAGCCCTTGACGCCTACTTGCAGAAATAAACGATTTGATTTGTTGAAAGTTGATCAACACTGCTAGAAGGGATTTCTTCCAGCTAACCTTTGACCAAATGAAAAAGTGTATAGAATAGTGAAAATCTACAAAGCTGACTGGATGTCTCGGTGTTTCAGGTGGCGGTGTTCAACGGCAAGTTGATATACGAGGTGTTCTCCGGCAAGAAGGACTTCTGCTTCGGGAAACAGCCAGACACGGTCGCCGGGACTAACACGGTAACTATGCTTTCTTGCCCTTAGACAATTGGTTCCCAAAGTGGTACCTATTGCCCCCCAGTGGGCGCTGGGGATTCCCAGGGGGGCGGGAGGGGCCTTGGACAAAATTTATGGGTGTTGATGCTATCCAGGGGTGCGCTATCGCTTTTGAAAATAAAAACTTAAATCACAATATCAACTACAGTATTTTTCCTTCTTGCCCACATGATTTAATTTGCGTACTCGTATAGACAGGAACATCGTTACCGATGTAGGCTCGGCAATAGATGGCAATGGCACTATCCCCAAATGACGCAAGGGCCTCTCCAAGCTGCGTCAGCCTCCAATTGCAAAGCCCGAATTCGGAAAAAAAACTTCGTGTCGTATCGTGTGTCGCGAGCCGGATCCGGCCCGCGGGCCGTAGTTTGGAGACCCCTGCCTTAGACCAGTGGTGAGCAAATGATGGCCCGCGGGCCATCTCCGGCCCGAGCAAGGGTTTAGTCCGGCCCGCCGACGGTCCTTCGAAGTAAGCAGTATATGGGTGTATATTTTGGCGGTACAGTAGAAATGAGAAAAAAACATAATGACCGGAGTATCTACTACTCCTGAAGAAACCGTAATCCAAATCTGCTTCGGCTTTACTAAGAATAAATTTGACGCCACGCCACTGCTACCCGTGACTTACTAGACTTGTCATTGACATTTATAACCAGTATGACATTTTACAGACTTTATAATAAGTTTCCTTTACTGTCCGCGCAGCGTCTCTTTTGTTGATTTAGTGCTGCCATCTATAGTTTCTGCGCGTTCCCTATGATATTCTTCAGGCTCTTGTGAACGACAGAAAACTGGTGTCAACACTGGACTGACGCCACTAGCGACATCTAGTGTTTAGTAGAGGGATTAAATTCACTCTGCTAGCGGATATTAGATGGCGCCACTGTGTTTTACAACAAGCTATTTCAATGAAAAAGTAAGTCAATAGTGAGAATTATCTAAGGCAGTCGGCTTCCGAACCTGGGGGTAATTACCCCTTTAGGGGTAAAATTAAGTTTTTTCAGGGGTAATACTCATATTAAGTTGTTTTTCTTTGAGTACTTTCATATATTTATCTGTATTACCTATTTTTTGGAGGGGTAATAATACAAATCTAGAAGAGGCCTGTGGGTGATGTGGCAATAAAGGTTAGGAATCACTGATCTAAGGTGTCCGAATGTTTGTTCATTCTCTTTACGAACATTCGGACACCTTAGATCAGCGGTCGGCAACCTGCGGCCCGTGAACCGCTCACTTGCGGCCCTATCACAGACCACCTCCACTAGACGGAGCATGCCATACGACACGAGCTCACCACGCATATGTGCGATTAAATATCGGTAGATATTACTAGTACAACGCGTGTTTCACATATTTTTTATCATTTTATGTTTTGTGATTGTCGTCGGATTGAACAGAAATATTTATTTCACGTTTGGTGCACACACAAGTCAGAAACATGGTCGCAACTGAAAGAGCGGCTGGTCGCGTAATGTCGTAATGCTATACGATTGACCATATCTGATGTGAGCGCGCGCCGCCCAACATGCTCCGTCTAGTGGAGGTAGTCTGTGGGCCCTATATTCCGGTCTGTATTGCGGTCGTCATCCCGCGCTCGCTACTTGTGGCCGCGTTTAGTGGCCCAATGTGCGGCCGCTCTGAGTCCCTTGTGGCCGCGTTTAGTGCTAATGGTCCAATGTGCGGCCGCTCTGAATCCCTTGTGGCCGCGTTTAGTGCTAATGGTCCAATGTGCGGCCGCTCTGAGTCCCCTGTGGCCGCGTTTAGTGCTAATGGTCCAATGTGCGGCCGTTCTGAGCCACTTATGACCCAAAGTGCAGTGGTTCTGAGTCACTTTTGGCCGTGATTAGTGCTAGTGGCCCAATGTGCGGCCGCTCTGAGCCACTTGCGGCCGTATTTAGTGCTAGTGGCCCAATGTGCAGCCGTTCAGAGCCACTTGTGGCCTAATGGGAGGCCGCTCTGAGCCACTTGTGGCAGCGTTTAGAACTAGTGGCTCAATGTGCGGCCATTCTGAGCCAATTCTGGCCCACTGTGCGTTCGCTCTGAGCCACTTGCGACCTCATTTCCTACCCCAACATGCCGCTTTACCACTCCACCATTTCCAGTCATTGACGTATAATAACATAGACGCACAGTTTCAAAGAAAAATGTCTATGAATCTGGCGCAAAATGACATTTGTAGTTACACACAAATATACGCTAATAACGTTAATTTATAAGTTGTATCTATATGAAACTGTCATTCAAAAGATAACTTAGTTCCATGACACCTATGTGTCAAATTTGCAAACGAACATTTGAAAACTAGTTTATTGGCACCTATCAAAAAGGGAAACGTCAAAAGTAAGCAGCAAATAAATAGAGTCGCTTTTTGGTAAAAGATTCGCGAAGATAATTAAAAAACTATGAAATCACGATGAGTTCACTTGTAATTCTGCTTAATATTAATTCGCCCTTAACTAAGAAGTATATCCCATCTTTCTTTCTTGTTTTTTTGCTGCTATTAACGCATTTTTTTACGCTACGTTTAGCCATTTTTGACAACTGTCGCCGTCTATGGTTGAAACCGGACTAAGTCAAAATGAGCTAGCCAAGCCGATCGGCTAGCACTTTTGTGGGGCCATTTTTTCCGGCTGATTGTGTATCTATAGTTCGTACCGGACAAAAATAGACTCTAGAGGGACACAGAAGCAGAGATTCCAAACATTTTCTGTAAAGTTGTAACAATATTTATTTGATGTAAAATTGTAAGACAGTTTGTCAAACCATAGAATAAACTTTCACTGCTTCTTCTTCGCGATGGTCGTCACAACGCACGCTAGAGCAAACGCCTCCACTGCCCCACAGAATCACTCATATTTAACGTTACAAATAACTATTCACAAATTACTTAGGAATAACAGACTATAACAGAAACAGTATACTATTAAAACAACATACAAATTCGATATAACTATTTGATAGTAGGTACAATACAATAATGACAGCTCTGAGCTGTCTCATATATTGAGTGTTGCTTATCTCTGGCTCTTTGGGTATTTTATAAGGACACTTTTTTTATTTTCAGCCAACCAAAAAGTATGGATATAATCAATATTTTATTTATGAGCATCTACTTTAGAAATGTCATCTATTGGATTTCAACCTAAAACCGGCACTATAAATAACCTTTATGCCACACTTGGTCATAAAGTGCCTTTTTCCGCACGCTACGCGCACGTAAAAAGCCGCTTTCTGGCCAAATGTAGACGTAAAATGCTGTACACAACACGGGAGGTAATAAAGAAAGCCCTCGATCGCATATCACATATCTGCGATCTCGGCCTTTCTTTGTATTACCACCCTAGTTGTGTAATATACATTTTTTTTCTTCTGTCTATTCCTATACGGAACAGACTGTAGGTATATCGTACATGTATGTTTCCAGTACATGTGGGTGATGCCGTCATCGTCGGCTCGCTGCGCGCAGCTGCCGCGCGCGGCCGACAAGGTGCCGTTCTACGCGGCGCTGAAGAAGTTCCGCGACTACCTCAACGGGCTCGTGGCGCACGTGGACGAGGCCGAGCTCGTGTTCCCGGACAACACGAGCCGCCGGCCCCAGGAGGAGATGGAGATCCGCAGGTATCACATTACTATAATCTCTCTACTACTCTGATTTTATTTTGCGCCCACTCTACTACCCTAAGGTTGTCTGGAAGAGATCGCTCATTAGCGATAAGACCGCCTTTTGTTTACCATTTATGCTGTTTTGGATTTAAGTTTTTGTAATCTTTTGTTTTGGTGCACAATAAAGAATATTGTATTGTATAATGGTCATATGATTGTTTATTCGACGATCATTCCGGTAGCCGTTATGGTGAGCGATCTTGTAGCGAGGAAACTCGATCGAACCGGATCAATTACAGAATGGGCTCGTCCAGAAATCATGTGATCAAATTTTTGATATTTTTGCCTTCAACAAGCAGGTATCAATCTACCTAGGACGGTAAAACAAAGAATGTCCCAGATCGCAGGTATTTGATACCGGAGTCGAAGGCGAGGGCGATAATTATGCGATCTGAGGTTTTCTTTATTACCGCCCGTGGTAAGTACAACATTTTACGTCTCCCCAGGCCAGGAAGTGGGATTTTCCGCACGTTTAGCATGCGGTAATTGCCACTTTATGGCCAGGTGTGACGTAAAAGTACATACATTTATCTTCCTGAAGCTCACGTTACTACCTATTGTACAACTCTGATATGAGTTTCGAACTTTTATAGGATGTTAGAAGAAGAATAGAGAAATGAATTTTGCTTCCAATTTCAAACCACAAAATGTGCTCTGGGCCAGTTTCGAATTGGCTAATATGTACAGAATCTCGTGAGAATTCTATTTATATTTGTATTTCAAAACTTTGCTGGCCTTATCTCTTCTACCAAATTTCCAAAAAAAAACAAAAGGAAGTTGAGAACATTAAGCTATTTAGATTCAACAGCTGAGAAAAACGCTGGTACTCGTTACTTCTTAACGAATATCTCGTAACAGTTGAAAAGTTTTAATTAAAAAATAATACAGAGTACTTAGCCTTTTAGCTCAGCGTAGAACCGTAGAACAACACCCTACTCAGATGCCACGCATTTGACAGAGAAAAAAACTGTACACAAAGCCGTAATTGCAGACTAACGATGGAGCCGGAGCCAGGCGACACGATCATTCTAGAAGACGGCACGGAGGTGCCCCTCAAGAAGAAGCGAGGACGGCCCAAGAAGATTAAACTGGAGAATGGAGAAGTCGCCCCACCAACCCCACGGGCCCCCAGACAGCCCCGGGCACCTCAAACGCTGGATCCTAATGGGGAACAGCCGCCTAAGAAGAAGAGGGGGAGACCTAAGAAGATCAGGCCTGAGGAGCAACAGTTTTTGCTCCAACAACAGCAACAGCAACAACAGCAGCAGCAGGTTAGTTAGCTTTTGGTAACTTTAGCTACCTGTCAAATCACTTTTATCTATAGCAATAGTGATCGGAAAATAGCAAGCAATGTGATATTTTACTGAACCTGAACTTATTTAAAAATATGTAAGGTGATATTTTATTCCATTTTATAGTCACTGGCAACAAATGATAAACGCACGCGTACATATCTCATAGGACCTAATTGGAAGAATGGGCTAGACGACTAAAAAAAACCGTTAGTCCGTCAGTTAGATTAGTAACAAAATATTGTACACGTATTTTTTCTTTTGTTTGACAAAAATGACGAGGATAGAGTGCTTAGAAGTTTCGAGTGACGTCACGCCTAGGTACAATTTTCACCTAGGAGTGACGTCACAAGCCCCCACTCCAGAAGTTTGATGATCTATAACTTTGTCGATTTTTAATATTTTAATAAACAAAAAAATACGTGTCCCATATTTTTCCATAATCTAACTGACGGACTAAATAGAATTATATAGTTTTAACCCAGTCGTCATCCCTATTGTGTCAGGTATTTTTTGCATGCCCGTTTTATCATATACTAGTATGTACCCGCGGCTTCGCCCGCGTTGTTCCCGTTATTGTCCCAATGGAACTATTTACCGGAATTTAAAGTATCCTATGTTTCAAACCAGGACTTGTTCTACTTGCATGCCAAATTTCAGCTCAATCCATCCAGTGGTTACCCCGTTATTGAGTAACAAACATCCAAACATCTTCACAAAGCCTCGGTGAGGACGAATCGGCAGTCTGTCCACAGCATGCAGAAATTGACAAAAATAGGAATTACTTTCAATAGCAGAGTTATTTGGCAACACAAAGCAAAAAACAGATTTTAAAAAGTACTTGATATTTTAGTCATGACACTCAAAACACCGAGTCAGGGTATCACTTAGCACGAGTTTTACAAAAACGTCAATATCTCGAAAACTAAGAAATTTTTACTTAAGTCAAAGGCCGTAGCAGGATAAGGGAAGAAAAAATGCCCTTGAATGATTAAGAGCTGTTTATTTTTTCTATAGTTGCTTTCATTTAGTTGTATAATTGTGCAAAGTTTGTTTGAAAAATTCCCAGTGGTTCAGCCGGGAAAAAATAAAAACAAAATTTATGAAATTTGACGTATCTCTAAAACTATAAATCTTTATCATAATATCTTTAATTCATTTTGGTTAATTAAATAGTATGTATGCCTTAAAAGAAAATTGAGTCTCTATCTTTGCAATTTCTGTAAAAAACACGTAAGTCAAAATTTCAAAAAAAAGTTTTTTTGATACCTGAAGGAGTGACCACTCTAAGTGACATTTCTAAAAAAGCCTTATTTAACGATCTGTCAGTCATATAAGTTTGACGGTTAAAATCGAAAAGCAACAGTGTCAAAATTAAAAAACTATGTTGGTCGGATTCTGTTACATTTTATTCTTATACTATTCAAATACAGCCAAAGAACTTAAACATAAATATTCTTTGTTAAGAACTAAAAATAAAATAAATTTATGGCATTTACTCGTATATGTATCAACTTAAAAATGTCTTTTACTTCTTATTTTAATCACTATCGCTATCTTCATTAACGGTAACACTAATACCGTTTCTCAAAAAAGGTCCACTAAGAATTTCGGCAGGCTGAATAATTTTTGATAAATATCTTGCGTGCGATAGGTAGTACACAATTGCGGCAATGTGTGAACAACACCCTACAGCAGCAGGGTCATGGCAATAGACACGTTATTTAGTAGCAATAACAATAAACCACCGACTTGAAGAAAAACTCGTCAAAAAAAATTATAATTTTGAAAAACGGCTGCAAAACTTCAGTTTTTTTTAAGGAAAACACCGTTTTTCTCGAAAGTTTGCGAATATTGTGACCATTTTTTCATGCTTATCTTCGTTTAGCACTTAATTGTGATCTTACAAACATTTTTTTCTTACAGCTTTGAACAATAAGATCAAAAGTTATACTGCGTCAAACAGATGTACTGCCCAAAATTTCATAGCAAACTGTAAAAATCTGTAAAAAATTTTTTTTTGCCCAGAAACAAAAATTAGTCATTTTTACCGATAAAATTAAATGGAATTTCACCCCTTTTAATATGTACAGATTATCGAAAACCAGCCTGTATTTGTATTAATTGTCGCCTTTTAACTTATAAAACCTTTTTTTTTCAAATAGGTAATCATCATTATTTCTAATTAAGCCTTACTTATCGTTTCACCAGATATATTCATTCGTAGGTAGGGTGTTGTTCACACATTGCCGCAATTGTGTACTACCTATCGCACGCAAGATATTTATCAAAAATTATTCAGCCTGCCGAAATTCTTAGTGGACCTTTTTTGAGAAACGGTATTAGTGTTACCGTTAATGAAGATAGCGATAGTGATTAAAATAAGAAGTAAAAGACATTTTTAACTTGATACATATACGAGTAAATGCCATAAATTTATTTTATTTTTAGTTCTTAACAAAGAATATTTATGTTTAAGTTCTTTGGCTGTATTAGAATTGTATAAGAATAAAATGTAACAGAATCAGACCAACATAGTTTTTTAATTTTGACACTGTTGCTTTTCGATTTTAACCGTCAAACTTATATGACTGACAGATCGTTAAATAAGGCTTTTTTAGAAATGTCACTTAGAGTGGTCACTCCTTCAGGTATCAAAAAAACTTTTTTTTGAAATTTTGACTTACGTGTTTTTTACAGAAATTGCAAAGATAGAGACTCAATTTTCTTTTAAGGCATACATACTATTTAATTAACCAAAATGAATTAAAGATATTATGATAAAGATTTATAGTTTGAGAGATACGTCAAATTTCATAAATTTTGTTTTTATTTTTTCCCGGCTGAACCACTGGGAATTTTTCAAACAAACTTTGCACAATTATACAACTAAATGAAAGCAACTATAGAAAAAATAAACAGCTCTTAATCATTAAAGGGCATTTTTTCCTCCCTTATCCTGCTACGGCCTTTGCTTAATCTGGTGTCTTATGAGCTAGTCTATTAGCCCTTTTCGTATCGACGTTGGTTATGGGGACACCCTGTATAAATGTAGTCTTAAGTTTAATGTAATGTATTAATGAAATCTCATGTATTAACGTCATATTGTTTAATATGTTTGAAAAGAGTGAGTTTCTTCCGGCGCTTCTTCTCACCAGAAGATCGTTACCCGAAGCGCCAAAAGAAGAGAAAATAATCGAATCTGACATGTAAATGAGCCCTTGAGGGCCTACTTGCAGAAATATATATTTTTTACCCGACTGCGGCGAAGCCCAAAGGAGGGTTATGTGTTTGACTTGTATGTATGTCCGTTCCTGTGTCCGCTCGTAACTACTCAACGGCACATCCGATTTTGATAAATGATACATCATTAGATTTGTCTCGATGGTGCGAGTGTCACTGGGCACGAAGTTCGTTAAAATAAACAAAATGGCGATTTTATGCAGTTTCAAAGTGCACCGCGGTCGGGTTTTTTTTAGTAAAAATGTGGTTATTGAGATTTGCACTGTTTTGAACCAAGTTACAACGCCTTATTCCCTTTAATTGGCGGCAAAAACACCTAGACAAGCAACCATCATTTTGTGGCACTAACAAAATGCGTTGTTTCCCTTCGTAGGTGCATGATATGTTAAACGAATGCATTTTGCCGCAGCAGCAAACGCTTCAGAGCCTGCCGTTGCCCCACGAAGCGGGGTTCCTACCCGGCGGGCCGCAGGCCACACAACCCACGCAGGCGCCGCCTGGCGCCCAGGATATGGGCGATATGATGTATTCAGACGCACCGTACTTTCAGCATGGTAAGTCATATGAAAGAAACACGATGTTTCTTTATTTGTTTTTTTTTTAATGCGGGTAAATTACACCACATTTCCACCATCCAGAGGTACCGGGTTCGATTCCCGGTCTGGACCACAGGTGAGTACCATTTAATTTTTCTATGTACTTTGATTTCTAGAATCTATATATATATGGTAAGTCTAGTTCAATTTGTTGCCAAAATCGCGCAACGAATGCACAGTGTTTTAAGATCGCTTGTGACCAGACATTTGTAACGAATATCAATGTAGTAAGTTGTAATAACACAAATTGCAAAAGAAACCCCATGTCAATTACTGTGCGTTTTGGAGAAAAACAATGTCAAAGTTGCTACTTCGGAGGCTGTATGAAATCGCAAAAATACGTTTGTTTCTTTGTATATCAAAATTAAAGGCAACAAGTTGTAACCACATTTTGACACGTACAATTTTGTATTGTTTAAGCTTTACGACAGATGTGAATTATGAGTAGGAACACAATTCTACGCGAAAAATTTCATTTTAGTTATTATTTTTTAATTTTTAATTTTCGTAGTTTGCGCTCACAATTTTTTTCACAAATGGTAGCTGACCTTATAATCTATCTGTCATAAAAAAATCGGCGATGTAGTGTATGGGTCCGCGAAATTATCCATGTTTGAAAAATTAATCTGAGCACCTGCATTGTCAAATTGTCATGGGGTTTCTTTTGCAATTTGTGTTATTACAACTTACTACATCGATATTCGTTACAAATGTCTGGTCACAAGCGATCTTAAAACACTGTGAAATGCTATGGAAACGGATCCGCATATACCCGGCCAGAGAGCGCTAAGGACCGAGATAAGTGGTAAGGCGGATCTCACACTGCAGCGCGAATCGCGGCAACACGCGACTCAGCGATTTTCAACTTTGTATGTAGAATCATCGATTTGTATAGAAAAATCGCGGGGTGGCGCACACTGGCGCGTAAATCGCGGCGACTCTGTGGAGATTAAAAGATGTCCTTTGATTGAGTATATGGTTTATTCTGGCTCCTCTTACAATAGGTTACACGGCATATATAATGGAGGAGAGGTGAGAGTGTGTGCGTGTTACGCTACACACTACAACTCCCAGCGGCTCGCTGCGAGTCGCTGCGAATCGCAGCTACTATGCGCAGCTATACGGAAAAAATCGCGGCGAGAATCGCTCGTTAAAGCGAGTCGCGCCTGCGATGTCGCCGGCGACTCGCGTCGTCGCGTCGCGACTCGCCCGTCGCGGCGACGGGCGATTTCAGTGTGTTCTTCGCCTAAGCTTTAGTGACAGAAAAGTCGCGGGGCTTCTGTTTCTGCTCTGAGAGACACAAGCTGACTGACAAAACTAATCTAAAATTTTAATGAAAAGGCTAGGCAGCTAACCAAATAGCTAATTAAGCTAGTTGGCGGCACCCCTTTTTACCCGACTGCGGCGAAGCCCAAAGGAGGGTAATGTGTTTGACCTATGTATGTATGTATGTCCGTTCCTGTGTCCGCTCGATGGCACAACCGATTTTGATAAATGATACATCATTGGATTCGTCTTGATGGCGCGAGTGTCACTGGGTATGAAGTTCGTTAGAATAAACAAAATGGCGGATTTTTTTTTAGTAAAAATACCGCGGTCGGGTTTTTTTTTAGTAAAAATATTTAGTTATTTAAATTAATTGACTAACGTCATCTATGTTTTATAGGAGGCAACATGGAGTCCCCAATGGAAGTGTCGGCGCCCCTGGGGCTGGCGCGCTACTCGTCGCCGGGCCCCGGCGGGACGGCGGTGCAGGTGGGCGGGTTCCCGGCCGCGTCCCCGCGCGGCGTGTACGCGTCGCCGCGCTCGCAGGGCTACTCGCCCGGCCCGCAGCGGCCCGCCACCACCCCGCAGCCGCAGCAGGTATACAATACAATAGAATAGAATAATTTATTAAACAACGTATTATACAACAATGACATTTAAAGACTGAGATATACAATTAGTTGAACCTATGTCTGAACTAGGATTCCCTATTCGCTAGGTGCAAAGTACTAGGTGGGGGTAACATAATCTATCGCAGCGCTCATAGTGGCTTTCAGTAGAAATAATGTAAGCTCTGTCATCTGTCATATCTGTCAATATCAAAGCAATCTGTAGACTTAAGTACCTAATTTCAGTAATTTATATATTTAAACTTTATTGTACAAAATAAAACTTATCGTACAAAAGGCGAACTTAACGCCATAAGGCATTCCCTAAGAGTTAACCTTAGGGCAAAGCAGATAACTTCAGTAATCGCATTATTCCGCCAACAAAAATGGGTCACAGCAATTGTTGTTGTTGTAACTGCAAGAATACTGGCAGAAATAGTGAATGCAAGTTTTTCTGATTCCCAAAAGCTCCTTAGAAACTGGAACAATGCAAGAAATGGATAGCTGCCTTTCGACACGGTTTGTGGCTGAAATTTTATATGAGTGACACTCACAAATCCGGTCTTCAGAATGATACTTATACAGTAAAAGTACAACTAAACATGAAGTAAACAAACCCTGACACAACCAAAATAAAACGCTCTTTTGGAATAAAATTTACTTACCTCATTTAATTTCAATAACTAAAAATGATTTCTCAACGTTTTGTTACTTTTGTTCACTCAAAACACGGTATCACAGGAATTTTGAATATAAAATACTATAGTTTTTATTAATTTTCGTTACAATGTCCCGATGAAACATTTGTATCTAATACTAAATATGCAGTTTAATACAATTCAAATCTTATTAACTAGTATCACGTTGAATCAATGTGACATGCTAGCATCTGCGTCAGCAGAACTGTAAACTGGGCCAAAATCGATGTTGCATTCTTCAAGTTATAAAGTGGTTTTTACCGCACGCTACGCGTACAGAAAAATCCGCTTTCTGGCCAAGTGTAGATATAAAATGATGTACACAACACGGGAGGTAATAAATAATGCCCTCGATCGCATATTTGCGTCCCTCGCTTGCAGCTCGGGCCGCAACCATCTGCGACCTCGGCCTTTCTTTGTTTTACCAACGCAGTTGTGTAATGTACTATTATTGTAAATAGATAACCACCACGTAAGTTTGTATCTGCGAAGCACCTCACATCCGAGACGTAATGTGGCGTGTCCTGTATCGCTTTTAACTGTAAAAGTACTGTATAATTTTCCAGCAATACCCGTCATCGCCGGCGGCGTTCTCCGCGCCCTCCCCGCCGCGCAACAACCCGTACGGGTCGCCGGCGCGCGGGGGCGTCGGGGGCGTCGGCGTGGTCGGGGGCGTGGGCGTCGGGAGCGTCGGCTACCCAGGCCGCTCGCCGCTGTACGCCGCGTCGCCGGCGCCGTACGCGCACGCGCAGGGCAGCCCGCACGTGCGGATGGAGGATAATTATGACCACCAGCGTGATCCGCAGTCACAGGTACTATTTTTTCTGAAGCATTGTCTCATTTCGGGAAAATCGTACAATGCAATTGTACCGCACTACACGACAAAAAATACTAAACTACTACTAACTAAATAATGAGTTTTCATTGTATTTTTATTTAAAACAATGTACGGTCTTATCACTAAAGCCCGATCTCTTCTATGTAAATGATTCAACAGAAAAAGTTCATTGCCTTCAGTTTCGTGCCGTTATACTGGGTCGGTTTCTGTTTAGGTTTAATTTTAGCGGTATAAGTCCACCAGTGCAGCATATCAATACAAAAATTGAAATTTAGATGACTTTGAAATAAATCGTACAAACAAACATATAGTTTCGTAAATTTGTCACTTTCAAATACCTATATTTTACATATACTAACCTAACAATTTACTGTTCAACGTCATTTATCTTACTCCGATTTTGTCGGGCTTAGCTAAGTTTCTTGCCGGAGTCTTCATAGCTGGGCTAGGGGTGGCGAAACGGCAAATTAAACTCCCAGTAGCTCGATACACACACTACATAAGGACAGGTTGAACCGCTTCAACGTATCCCGATGGTACATTGCGTTCGCTATGAGCAATCAGCGAAATTTCCACAAGGTCTGGTGCTAGCGATTTTGTTCGGTCCCAGGGACCACCTTAGCCCCCACCTAGTTAGATTCCCACCGAAGAGTCAGTATAGGACGTAGGCAATGTTAGGTTTAAAAAAAAACACTTATGATTCGTGTTTCCCCTCAGACGCCGCGGCCGTACTCGCGCTCGCCGGCGCCCCTCGGGCCGGGCGCGGCGTTCCCCGCCGCGTCCCCCGCGGCGCCGCACTCGTACACCCCCTCCCCCGCGCACACGCCCTACTCGCAACACTCGTCCCCCGCGCCGCGCACCCCCTCGGCCGCCTACCCGAGCCACCCGTCGCCGGCGCCGCCGCTACCGCCGATGCATCACCACTCGAGGAGCACGGGCAGTGCGGGTTCAGGGTTCGGCGGGGAGCTGTCCAGTGACATTGGAGCGGCGATATCCTCCCCTAACGCGTCGCCCGGATTAGCGTTGGACTTTGAGCCGCCGCATACGGATGAGCGGCGCGAGCGCGACCGTTCGCCGCTCGGCAGCACGGATATGCACCCCGGAAGCGGTAGTGACGAATCGCTCTCTGATTATAACAAGGTAATTATTTCACTTGGTAGAGTGCGATGCTTTTATCGATGGTGCAAATTTACCGTGTAGTCGATCGTACCTTGGGTAAAAACAGCGCAAACTCAATAAACATCTATACAATGTTTTATGCATGAAACTACAATCTGCCAAATCCTGGTCACGGCACCAAATTGTATCGACTCCTGGTCACGGCACCAATTAATATAAGGGTCTCCCACAGTCACCCTAGCCGAGTCGAGCCGGGGCGCGTATACCGTATAACGTGATTAGGCCCTTATATTCCTTAGTTATGCTAACGTTATTTGTTTACGTATCCATAAGTTTGTATTAATTAAATTTACTTTAGTTGCATCTTAATTTCGGCTAATGATCTTTACAAATAAGGTGATACGTACGTTTATCTATTTTGTGCGTCTGTTTAATGACATTAGTTGGCCTCGCAGACGAACTCGGTGGTGGGCGAGATGTCGCCTAGTGGAGTGGGCGGCGTGGGGTCCGGGTTCGGCGGGAGCCTGTACGAGGGCGAGTCGCGGCTGCCGTACGCGCCGCACGCGCCGCACGCGCTGCACGAGCCCGCGCACAAGGACTACCACTACCGGGACCAAGGTAACGGCATCTTTCATAAGTGTCATACTATACGGGCTGTTCTCCCACCACGGTAATCCGCTCGACAAAACCGCCGCGGACCATCAGACTACGCGATTCGTTCGATTCACACACTCACATAAGAACAGGTTGATCCGCTTCAACGTTCCCGCTGGTCCGCTGACATCAAGGTGGACCTGGCCTAGCGTCCTTGTTCGACCCCAGGCGCTTTGGCCCTCGTCTAGTCCGACTCTCTCAAGGGGACGGGGACCAGCGTCCTGATTCGACCCCAGGCGCTTTGGCCCTCGCCTAGTCCGACTCTCAAGGGGACGGGGACCAGCGTCCTGGTTCGACCCCAGGGAACCCCAAGGCCCCCTCCGGGTCCGATTTTTGCTACATCCAGTAAGGATTGCAGATTAATCAGGCTTACCCGCTTCTATCTTTAAACTAAAAATCTCTGCGATCCGTCGATGATGACGGCAAGCAGTAAAATCGACAAACACACTTTCGAGTTTATAATAATTGGGCCGGCCAACAGCTTAGCCGCCTAGCTGTTGGCGGGTTCAAGACCCCTGCTCTAAGCGTTTTAACCCCGTTTTTCCAGCGTCATTGTTGTCTCGCTTTTACTACCACGATAGAAGAATATACCTCCGTAAAATCAAATTAAACTTATGCTTGAGACTAACGTCACAGACGCAAGCTTCTGTGACGCAGTCTAATTACGTAATTAAATAAGGTTACATCTGATCAAGTAAACTAGTGTTTTTTCATCTCTGGACGGTTTTGTAACTCAATAACATTTATATTTTCTGTTGCAGGCAATAACTTGGGTGACAGTCCACGGTTAGACCACTTACAGCAGCATCCCTCCATGTACTCTAGCAATTTTAATAGGTGAGTCTGATATTAGATCATACACCGTACCGTACCGATACGTTAAAATTAATTTACACTGTTGCTGGTTTTTTTTCATTGTGAAAGAGATTCCCTTTCTATTTTAACACATGGATATTATTAATTAAAGGAATGTTTATGTTGTTTTAGTAAATATCCCTTCAATTGTCCTCGTACTTATCTCAGGAGTTTGATTATTTTGTGAGTCATATCGACACTGGGTCATATCGCCGCTATACTTACTCAACCACGTATCTACTCCAATAGTTTCATAGGAAAATCGCACTTTTCTACTCGTAACACAGGTGCGTTTTCTATCAAACTATTCGAGTAGATACGTGGTTGAGTTAGTATAGCGACGATATGTTTACGAGTTTAACACTTTAATGCCAAGAAATCTATAGGTCGAGGTCAGGTTTTATTTTAGTTTTATTGTAGGATTTAGTTTTTAATTTTAAATTTATTTTCCTTAAACTATGTATATTCGTTTTTGTCTGTTTTAACAATAAATATTTAATCTAAAGGTACTTTCGTGCCTACAACATCATCAACACTTATAGGTGTCGGAGAGTGAGGAGCGAATAAACCTACATGTACCAGCATAAAGTTTAATTTCGGTTTTGACACTGTTATGACATCGCGACTGATTTGCAATCCTTATGTTTGAAGAAAGCGTTGAATAGGTTAAAAGTTTGGTTACAAATACCATTATACGTTTTATGCCACACCTGGCCACAAAGTGTGCGGAAAAAACCGCTTTCTGGCCAAGTGTAGACATAAAATGATGTACACAACACGGGAGGTAATAAAGAAAGCCCTCGATCGCATATTTACGTCCCTCGCTTGCAGCTCGGGCCGCAAACATCTGCGATCTCGGCCTTTCTTTGCTTTACCACTCTAGTTGTGTAATGTACTATTGGTTGCGAATACCATTATATGTTTAAAACACTTGGGTATGGTGTTGCAGGTCGACCCCCGAGGGCGGCGGCGGCGAGGGCCCGTTCTCGCCGCACGCGCCCGCCTTCCGCCCGCCCGACCACGCGCCGCACACGAGGCCACCTGGTACGTACACACACACACACACACACACCTACTTACCTACTCGATACGACACTCGCATAATATAGGTAATTTCACGAGAGTCGAGGTGAATGATTACACACACAGCTACATGAAGTACTCATTGCAAAAATAGTGAATGAAATGAATGTGTGAGTAAATAAACACAAGGCTATAGTTTAAACAAACTTTTTGGTCTATCTTTCAATTCACTGTTGAACTTGCTAAATACTGAAATACACTATTTAAGCATTTAATTAATGTTACCGAAATATGTGTTTACATGTATTTGCAATAACAGCTATCTTTAAATAAATATTTCAGTGATAAAAGTTAAAAAAGTAAGTTGGCGTCTCCTTTGAACATGACAAATAAGAGTAAAACAGAACCAGCGTTTCAAATTTAAAAAGAAAACCATTACGCCCTAGGGCGTAATAGGTCATTTACGGCCCGCAGAACCTACGTGTAATGACACCATTTTCGAGCAAGTGTGATAAAAAACATTGTGTGTGCCACGGGCGGTAAAGGAATTAAAAACTCGTGTTATTAAAGCGCTCGGCTTCACCTCGGGCTTATAACAAACACTCGATTAGAATTCCGTACTTACCGCCCTAGATACACAATGTACTATTAATGTTAATACTAAATAAGTCATTTAATGACTATGTCTTTATCTAGAAAAGGTCACAAAACCAAAACAGACCGCGAGATAACTCTTATCTCGCCAATACAGCTCATCCCTTTACCCACCCTAATCCAGGTATGTCAGGTACTCAGGTAACTCGATGTTATTTTTCATCGCACTTGCTCGAAAATGGTGTTGTTACACGCAGTTTCTGCGGGCCGTAAATGACCTATTACGCCCTAGGGCGTAATTTTTTTAAATTTCAATACGCTAGTTCTGTTTTACTCTTATTTGTCATGTTCAAAGGAAACTTACTTTTTTAAGTTTAACCACTGTAATATTAACCTGTAAACACATATTTCTGTAACATTAATTAAATGTCTAAATAGTGTATTTCAGTGTCATTTTCAAAATACTGAAACGTATTCAAATTAAAAAAAAAAACATTACGCCCTAGGGCGTAATAGGTCATATACATCCCGGAAAACCTACGTGTAACAACGCCATTTTCGAGCAAGTGTGATGAAAAATCATAAAAACCACGTTAACCTATCATTATTCAATACATTGCTTAGTGTAAAAAAAACTCGGTTATTAACCGAGTATTCGATTCGAATTCGAGTTTAACCGTGGAAAAACCGAAACTCGGTTTTCGGTTATGGCTGCATTCCCTAATGGCGTGTCGCTGCAACGCTACCAGTTTCTTTCGATGTGTCGCTATTACTACATACGTTATTTCATAGAAATATATAAATACGGGATTCGGCGAAGGTTCCTGTTATCGTCTCATTCTTTTTATATGTCAGAGAAAGAGACACCAGCGCGCACCTTCGCCGAATCCCGATAATGTAGCCGCGGCATATCAGCATGCTTGCTTTTATCGTGCGACGTGAACCAACCTATTTCTCAATATTCCAGGGTCCCCGGGCGAGTACGCCAACGGCGCCAAGCCCAAGCCCGTGGACGTGGCCTCCAAGTCCCTCTCCGGGCTGGAGTCCCTCGTCGACCAGATACCCTCCATCGCGGAGGGCCCCGCGCCCCCCGAGCCCGCCCCCGCGCCGGTGCCTGCTTTACCGGAATACGCGCCTGCGCTATACCCACCATACGGCTATGGGAACTACGCCAACAACGGGTCAGTATCGCCCGCGCCGCCCACCACGGCCCCCTCCGTGCCCGTCTCGACGCTCTACAGCTACCCGCCTGGATATAATAACGGGTCAGTCAGATATATAACTACAAGCATGGGACGCTTCGCTGCGATTTTACGAGTGTGGTTTTGGTCGCTTGGAGTTTTAATCGCATGCCGTCGAACGCTTGAGACAATAATTAATACGAAATAAAAATAACCGATTTGAAATTAACGTAAGAAATGCACGAATTACTAAAAAACCACCAATCGTATGTGTACCTATGATATTCGAAGATTCCCCTTAATTTCTCCAAGATCCTGCCATCAGATCCTGATCTGGTTACAATGAGACTGACTGAAAGGTGCGCCATTTCTAACAAAAAAAGAATTTTCCAAATCGGTCCAGCCGTCTTCGAGTAATCGCGTTGCAAAACGTATTGTAGAATTAAAAACTATCTTCCTTTTTTGAAGTCGATTGAAAAAAAGAGAATGATACGATACTATGGACCGTCGAAAACGATGAAGTCCTTCACGCTCACCATTTTTGCCGACAACTTTAATTGAATTAGTATATTACTCACTCAAGTTGGTAAAACAAAGAAGGACCCATATCGCTAGTGAGGACTATAATCTGGGGCTTTCTTTATATATTATTGCCCGTAGTGTGTTTACAATTTCTCCCCTGGTCAGGAAATGTGGCAATTAACTCCAATACCACGTTTGTATATGAAATGAAATAATTTATTTCTGTATGTAGGCCTCAAGGGCTCTTTCACATGTCTGATTCATTCTTTTGGCTCTTCGGCAAATGACATTCTGGTGAGAAGAAGCGCCGGAAGAAACTCACCAGTTTCTCTTTTAAAATAAACATTGAGCATTACAATAATTGTGAAAATGCAATTTCAATAAGTAATACAATTCATCAAACAACTGCTTAACTAATAGGTATACATTTCAATAAACATAAAACTATTTTTTTTAGAGATGTAAAGGGTCTCTAGGCGTCAAAACAAGATAAATTATGTCAGTAGGAGCCTGCAACTCGGGTATAGCTAATATAATTTTCCATAAAGCAAACTGTGAACCCCTTACACGATTTCAAGCTATCATGGTCATTTACATAATAACTACTATTAAAAACGGGGTATGTATATTGGTCTATAATACCACAAGGACATGTTAAAAATCCGTTTTTAATAAGGTAAACATCCGGGTGCTCGACACTGACCCGGTATTTGCTATCTTGAATGTTAAGTCATTAATCGTTTTGTGCTGTGTCGTATTGTAATACTAAGATAGGGTGAGATTCTGTTGTTACTAATCCTATATAGAATGTGTTTTACTTCTGAAATAAATTATTTGATTCGATTTTGATTTGATTAACAATAGAGGTGACTGGGGAGTGTCGATTATTGGTCATTAGCGTGTCGAGAGTACGTTTTACCTTAGTAGTTATTAGGTGAGCCTCCTATACTTATGCCGTACTCCGACTGGCTTACTCAGCCATTGCATAAGTTAGAAATGCTGCACTGTCATGGATCATCATCATTTCAACTTTGATAGGACCACTGCTGTACATAGGTCTCCCCCAAAGGTTTCCAACAGTTGCATGCGTCTTTTTTTTTCTTTTTATAATACTAGAAGCCCGTGTATTCCTGGGCCTTCAAGAGGACTGTCTCTTGTTGTGTGGGAGGCTAAGCCTCTGCTCACACTGATAGATGAGTGGAAAGTTCACTTCAGGAGATGTGTGAATGTGTTACTGTGTTTATTAACCTAACTGTATGGCAAAGTGGTGTATGGGTGAGTGTGAAGTGTAATGTGTATCCTAATGTTGCGATATTCGGATCCGGTGGTCGGCAGTGGCGTTCCCTGGGGTCGAACCAGGTCGCTTGTCCCGGTCCACCTCGATAGGGTCGGACTAGGTGGGGGTGTCGTTAGGTTCCCCCCTCCCCTCTGATTAGCAGAGGGCGTGTGAGGGGAGAGAGCCCCACCTAACCCCCCTAATCAACGTCTGGCTTCCCAAAGCCCGGGGGGGTATGCGTAATAGGGATGACGACTGGGTCAAAACTATATAATTCTATTTAGTCCGTCAGTTAGATTATGTAAAAATATGGGACACGTATTTTTTGGTTTATCAAAATATAAAAAATCGACAAAGTTATAGATCATCAAACTTCTGGAGTGGGGGCTTGTGACGCCACTCCTAGGTGAAAATTGTACCTAGGAGTGACGTCACTCGAAACTTCTAAGCACTCTATCCTCGTCATTTTTTGTTTGTCAAACAAAAGAAAAAATACGTGTACAGTATTTTTTAATAATCTAACTGACGGACTAAACAGTTTTTTAGTCGTCTAGCCCATTGCGTAATGCATTTTCCCACCGCAAAAAAAGGTGGGGGTGTCGTAACGCGTACTGCGGTTACAGGTACGGCGCCCCGTTCGTGGGCTACTCGGGCGGGTGGGGCGGGCAGCTCATGCGGCCGACGCCGGGCTACCTGTCGGAGTGGCAGTACGGGTACGCGCCGGGCGTGGGCGGCGTGCCGTCCGTCGCGTCCGTGGCGTCCGTGGCGACCTCCTACGCGCCGTACAACGCGCCCTACTACAACGGCTACCCGCCGCCCGCGCATCACCAGCAGGTAACACTACTAGACACTACACTACTGTTTGCTACACAACTACGTAGGTATCTATGAGACGCGGTGTTGCAATAGTGGCGGAGTGGGCGAAATACCACGGTCCTGAGGGGTTTCGAGAAGCTGTTCGAGGACACGAGGAACCTAAGATTTATTACAAAATTTTCCGTCCCCTATAAATTCACCACGCTTCAGAGGTTAGTTACGTCTCTGACGAAACGCTCGACATATTTTGCGACCGATGGCAGCTTCCGCATAGCGATGTCCGGTGGGTGCCTGCGGTTTTGTCAAACGTTTCATCGAATGTGCCATTAGGTTAGGTTTTTTTTATATCAAAGATAAAAAAAGCGACTTGAAAGTAAAAAGCCAAAAATATATCGACGACGTTCTATGAAACGTTTCTCGACGATTTGAGAATATACCCATTCGATACTGGCACCGATATGTCGTCAACGACATTGAGATTATAGAGTGAAGTACAAGGAGTGTCAGTGATAACATATTGGTATTGTGGACCCGTCGGGCATTTGTACGATCTACTTAAAGGAAACAAAGCGATTGTTTCTAACACCAAGATGACGTTATTGTAGAAAGTCGTTACAACCACCTTTAAAGTTCAATTGATTATCAACTCTATCCCCGTGAACCATAGTTTACAAGTGCATTAAGGTTGAACGTTTTAGAGAATTTTCATACAAATTTCAGTCCCGTTTTTCTCCAGCCGTGATCATTTTCTGTACTTGAAACATTATTAGTTCGATAGTACTTTTCCCTCTGATTCCGCCAATAAGAAAAAAATACCGAAAAAATGAGAAATATTCTAAATAAATCCATTTGAAAACTAATAATTTTTTTATCAAACCGTTGTTTGTGTGAGTGTAGAGTATCGTGTCGGTGTAAACAAAAGGGCGGCATTTATCAACAACAGCTGATTCTGGGTGTCAAAAGAATGCCTAGATTGTTTAAAACCTACTCCTAAAACTTCTGGCCGCTAAGCTAATAAAAATTAAAAAATAAAGTGCTGTCAGCCGGTGTCGAAGTTTATCTCCATCAACAAATTTCATTTCCTAAACTGAGTTCAAGAAGGAGGTGGTATTGCATTGTAACTGTTTTTATCGTAAAGATAAAAATTGTACAAATACTTGAGTACGGATATAAATACGAGCTCTTATTCTTAGTAAAAAATATTGGATTTTTCGATGCAGTCCATTAGTTTTAAAAGCTAAAAGAGTTTGCTATCATTGACCATAAATGTATCGTTTGAAAAAAACCTTTTTCATTACTGCACTCCCATGCTCGATTAAAAAAATATGTTGCCTACAACAGTCACATTTACATTTGAAGTTGTCAACATTTTTCATACAATAGCAAAGATATTCCTTGTTATTAATTTTATTTTATTATTTGAATAGAAAACAGTTAGTTAAATATTTCCTTGAGCAACATTTTGCATACTACTTGGGTGGTAAGCCTGCCTGATGTGAAGTAGTCACCGGAGCGTACTGCCATTTTACTAAAAATAATGAAAACAAACGTACGCACACTCGAGACCAGATGGATTACCCAAGTAAATCCTAATTTGCGTCATCATCAGAAGTTCGTTGCCGTCACCCCTGCTATGAAAAGCTATAGCTCTGCATGGAGATGTTCGGCTGGAATCAGCCAGACTGGAGATCGCCTACCTAGCGCGTTCAAGAATTAAGAAGCGATACGAGGCAGCTGAAAGGCTTGGCTTTGTATTCTACCGAAGTCTATGAATAATATTCTATCGAACCCGTGAATCAAACTTTTTTTACAGCGCAATAATAACAGATCCTAAATGTATGACAGAGTAGCAAGATATTCACAAAAGTTGCTTGTAAGTAGTGGAATTTTAGCATTTTGGAGTAAGTAAGTTTGACGCGACAATTCTCAATGAAAATAAATAAATAATATACGATATAAAATATGTTTTGTTCTTGGCTTGGCTAATAAGTAAGTATACTATAAAAGTATACTAACTTAGGTCAGTAAGTATACTAGTTACATGTAAGTTACATGCACAACTAACTATTCATATGTGAGAGGTCAATTTGCAAAGAAAGAAGTAACAAACATGTGCAGATAATCAAAAAATCAGAAATATAAAAATATATTGGATACCTAACAATATATGTAGTATGAAACTAAAACTTCTTATTTCAACATCACCTGAACGTCTAAATCTTTATCAAATAGATTAAAATGGCGCCAAAATAATATGTAAACAAACATGACCTGTCATACTGTCATAATAATAATTATTGACAGTCACTGACACTAATGACTGTCAACGGGTACGCGTGTGTGCGAGAATGTGGAAAATTGCGATTATTTTTAAAAAACCTGTTTTATTGTCCACAAGAAGACTGTAGAGCTGAAATTGGTTGCGATTTAAGCTCATCATTTTTTACTGGTTCCGCCAAGACATAGAAATAGTAAATATTTGGTTGGGTTTAGCTAAAAATAATAAAAACACTACGCAAACGACGTACAACGCCATCTGAGCGGCTAAAATTGGTAACTTTCTCTAACGTTCCTCCTTAATAGAATAATGGCGTTCCAGCTGCCTGCGCTTTGTTCGGATCTCAGGTAGTCAGGAAAACGCCAGGGGTGTGAAGTGCATAATACGTCTAAAGTCACATTTCTATTAAAGCAATTTTAACTCCTGGCAAAGGCCTTAGAGTTGATAATCCACTAAAATGACAATGCACGAAGTCTTTATCTATGAAGCATGCTTGTCATTTATGACGGACGATAATGAGGTACGAAACCACACAACAGTATTGTTTCCTTTAAGTAGATCGTACAAATGCCCGACGGAACCACTATACCGGTATGACGAAGGGCATGTTTTCATTGGATGTTATGTGTCGCATCGTGCATGAGACACATGACACGGTGTCTCATCTCGTCTTTTCTGCGAACTGACCCGAATATGATACTTTATTTATAACATCTAATCTTAACCCAGCTATACAGACTCGGCGAGACCGGATGAGGGACGCATGACGTTTCTTACTCCAGTTGCGAGAAGAGTGCGACATGCGCATCTTGCCCGGTCTCGCAGATTGTACGGCCGGAATAATGAAAAACGCTTAGTTTTACATAACTTTAAGCTTGCGGGGTGCGTAAGGTGATATTAGAGTCTCTCCCAATGTGAATGTTTGACTGCCTTCCAGTCGCTCGCTGCCCACTTCCCGAGCTCTCAGTAGCCCCCGTTTTCTGCTCAAGCGTTTAGTTTGCAAACAAACCCAAGGAGGTACGTATAGTATAACGATTAACACTAAAAATACTTTGGGTGGCCATATGGCGTCGGTTTATGAAGGTAGTTAAGGACAACGTAACATAATATGATTTATCTGCCCTCCGGCTGGAAAGCAGCATCTTGCCGGCCGCTGCGCTAAACTAAGATGCCGCTTTCTCGCTCCGTCGAACAGAAAAATAGTATACATACAAGCCTTGGCCAGTAAGTAAGAAAGCCTCAGATCACAAGTTTGTCGTCTGTTCATTACTTGTGTCTGCTCATTAGTTGTTTAAGTTCTGCTTGTAAATACTAACACATATGGACTCAAGGTCTGAAATAAATATATTCATTCATTCATTCATTCATTACGTGTGATCTGAGACATTTTTTACCTTACTGGCCTCGGTATGTAATGTACTATTAAATCAATATGCTAGTGAAGTATTATAACAAAACTGAACTTATTGCGTAAAATTTCTCAAGTTTATTAGACTCTACAAACGTATACATGTGGCTCTAATATTTGAGGAGTTCCCTTAATTTTTCATGGATTCCATTATTACAACTGGATTTTATTAGATTAATAGACAGGTAAATAAATTTTACGCAATTATGTCCCGTTTTGTTATAACGGTTGAAAATTGAGAAGAATTGATTTAATCAATATTGAATATGATAGTTGCAGGCTAATTGTGTAACGATTACGGAGGCCTATTCTCGAGTGCTACGAGATACAGTCAAGGAATTTAATTTCCAACCCACCTAAGGTCCAATATCGTATAGCATACTGTCATCATAAGAGCTAGCTAGACTACGACGTTACTTTGACATATCACACGCATTGTTTTGTGTCAGTAACTAGGTAACAGATTAACAACGTTGACATGGTGAACTGAAATTTGGAACGTCAAGGCACTATCAAAAAAGGTCGACAACCGCGGAATCGAAATTCGAAGAAAGTCCATCTTTCTCGCTCTTGCAATATTCGAATGAAAGGAACGCAGATAACGAAATTTAGATTATCGACGTTTGTGGTAGACTTTCCGGAGTCTGGATTCGGAATTATTTTAAAATGTTCTCGATTGACACTGACACCAACTGACACGTATTCGTAATTAGATGAGCAAATGACTTCGCAAAGAGGTTATCTTTAATATGCAGTGACAAATAATACGTATTGACATTTAAATACTATTACTGAAATAGAAATTTCGACCTTAATGCATTGTGAATGCTTAACAACATTTCAATGAAAAGGGTAGGAAATTAAATTCCTTGACTGTACATGTCTATCGTCAAATTGTATGAATGAAATTGAAACAATTTTTTTAATAGAAATGTATTTTGATCGCGATTGAAAATAGGTGTTCTGGCGCTTCCTTTCGATTTGAATTACGATTTTCTTTCTATATTTCTGGGGACAAAAAGTGATTTTGAGCTTATTACACATGTAGTCTGTATCTAATAATAAATCATATTTTTATAGTATAAATTTCTTGTGACTGGAATTTTTCTGGGTTTTTATATTTATTTTGTTGCAATGATTTCAGCACTCGAAATTCATTCATGTTTTGCTATATTTCTTAACAATAATGTCTTCAAATTATGGAATAATAATGTTTACTCCGGTGCTTGTGTTAAAACTATCTTTCGTCACCCAGAAGATTTCCGATTACATTTGTTAAATTCCGTTTGGATGTAGTTTAGGGAAAAGGATCCAACCCACAAAAAGTCATCAGTGAAATGTCAACCTTTTGTCTAAGCATTTAAATTCTATAATTCTAAAATTGGTTCGTGTGGGATGAATCCTATTCCCTAAACTACGTCAATTTAAAAGTCAAATTTCTATGAAAATGTGATTTAAATCGAGGTGTCGCTATGTAAGTTCACTGAAGAGTTATCGTAGACGCTCTCTAGCGATGTTTGGCACTGAGTTCGTTTCATTTGTTCTCCAGGCTCACTACTTGTCCCCGCCGGCGCTGATGGAGCTCCACAAGGGCGGCGAGGGCACGGCGCCGGTGCCGGCCGTGCCCTCGGTGCCCGCCGTGCCCTCCGTGCCCACCGTGGGCTTCGGCGGCTTCTGCTAGCCACGCACTGGAGATAGGATATACCTCCCGAGCGGATTGGATCCCCTCTTTACCTATAATCACATAATGTACTATCGGATGTCGTAAAGTCTTTATAAAACCGTATTTTCAGGAAATTATCAAACGCCAACGCGACGGAGCATAAAACAGGGTCCAGACGAGTATGGTGTAATGTAACGTGAAATGCAATGCAAATAAAATTGTGTGTGGATGGCACTACGAGCATTATAGTAATGTTTGTGGTGCTACGCATATGCATTGCAGTCGTCTGGACTCGGCTTAACCTTGTCACTTTCGTACTACATTAAAAGAAAAGGGATAGGTAGTATATGTCGCGCGACAAACCACGGCGCTATTGTGCTAGAGCTATTGTTTTATAATAATCCTGAAAAGTTAACGGCTTCAGAATAAAGGCATTATGAGTTTCGACAGTTATGACGAGCGCATTATGACTAAAAAAATATGGGAGACAATATAGACCCCTATTGGGTATTTACCCGGGTAAATACCCGGCGTGTACCCGTCGGCCACGCCCCGACCCACCCTGTCGCCCTCTCGGAACTGATGAGCTTAATTTCTAGGGTTTATTTGTAAATATTGTATGTTTTGTCCATCACATTTTTGTATTTAGATAGGCATTGCGTACGTTGCGATCGGGTGAAGAGGCGGGCGCGTCAACGAGTGATGTTTGTAGGGAAACTAATTTTATCACTGCGATTAACAAGCGGAGAGGTCAATTTTATATCGCCACTCATGCAGATAAAGTTTTAACTTTGCTAAAATTGATAAATGTGCGAAGAAAGGCGTTTCGAGGCCGTTTATCGCGGGATATGTGGTTCTAGTGAAAAGAAGTACGAGTCATATATAAATCAGGTACAAAAGGTCACAAATCTATTGTAAGACTTGAGCCTCCTTTGTACTAAGCTTATGTGACGCGAACTCCTTTTTGCTATACACAGTATTGGAAATAATGAGTTTTTCGTAAAAGTCTCTCGTTGACATGCTTCTTTCGCGGCCCTCTGCAGCGTATGGACATCACATTATGGGTTAGCGTTATCCGGGGCGGCGGACCAAGTACTTAACGGGGATAAGGATTGCAATCGGTTATTTTTAGTATGGAAAAAACTCTAGTTTTAACTGAAACCCGAGTTTTTTCCATACAAAATATAACAGAGTTGCATTCCCTAAACGGGGGTCACGTTTCGGAGTCTTGCCAGTGTTCGGTTCGGTGTTCTAGTCACTTACTAATTCGTCTCGGCTAGTCAAATTTTGGAAATAAAATGTCCGCCGCCCCTCGGTATGAGATCGGCCTACGAGATCCGTAAACTATACTTTTTTTTTATTTAGTTTAGTTCGTATTTATAAATCGATTTTAGCATTTTTACATACGACGGAACATATTTTCACTGGCGCCGCTCGGCGGCCATTTTGTCGCCGCGGTCGGTGACCTCCCGCGGGCGCGACGATCGAATGCTTTTTTCGCATTCCGAATTTGAATTTTATTTATGCGTTTTCGCGGCAACCGTCGACACGTCGCGCGGGTCGGTTTTTATACTGCCTTTAAATTAAATATTGAGAGTAATATGTTATTTTATTTATTGTGACTCGCGACGGTTGTTATGATTCAGATTAGGGGGTAAGGGAGGTGACCGACCGGGCACCGCACGTTACCGGGACTCGCGTCGACGGGGCGTAATAACTCTTGTACAAAATTCTTAACTTAGTGAAATGAAGTCTTTTCTTTGCACAAACGATTAAAGTCTTAAGTATAAGGTAAAAACGAAATAACATACGTAAGAAAGACATATACGTTAATGATAGGTTACCGGGAAGAATTTAAACTAGCGCCGAGCGGAGCCGAGCGCCGCGGCGCCGGCGTTCCGCGCATGTTCGCGTTCGCGCGACGTTCGCGAACTCTCGCGTTCGCATCGAATTCGCTCCTGGGTCAATTGCAAAAAAATTTACCTTTTTTTTGTCTGATCGTGGTGTGTCTTATACAATTTTACTCAGAATCGTGAGCACTTTTCATTGATATATGAAATAAAAAAAAGTTGTCCCAAATGTCCCAACTTTTCCGTACACATTAAATCTCAGTTTTGTTACGCCCGAAGTAAATCTAGGGGAAAATCGTAACGAAACTGATAAAAAAATCTCAGTTTCCTTACGATTATACCCTATATTTAGTTTGGGCGTAACGAAACTGAGATTCAAAATTTGTATAGAAAAGTTGGGACAATTTTTTAAGTAAAAGGTACATTTTTTTCTGCGATTGACCCTCCTACGGCCTGTCGCCTCATAGTGCGGGCTATCAAGCTCGCGCGACTTGACATGACAGTTTTTGTATGAATAAGGGTAAAATTACCCATGTAGGAGTTTTCTATGACGTCAGCGTTGAGTTATTCGGCGACTATTCGTCTAGGTGTGATGTGGTCGTCGACTAAAACGACACGGACGTAGCTTTAGGGAATACGAAGGTAGTAGTAAGTTTGTGGTGCGACAGACCGTGAGCAACGTTCGGTGCGAGCCCGCGACCGAACGTCACGCGACATATTCATTCGTCAAATGGGAAATATTGTTTTTAAAATGAAATCAACAGGGTATTTAAGATCGCTTAAGGTTTATAATTTTATATTTATTATTATTTGGTGCGCGTTAGTGTTACTCCGCCATGCGTTTGTTTGTTCTCGAATGTTCGAGACTAGTATCGATGTATACCATTTTTTTTTTCATGACTTATATTAATATTTTACGCCATAATTAATTTGAGTACATATTACCACGGCGGCGGGGCGCGTCGCCGCTCGTCGCAGAGTGCATAATCGAGCAAATCTCAATAGTTGAGGTCACGTACCCGGTTGCTCTAAGTTTGCACCTGCCGTCTACGATGCGGCATACAATCGAGGTGCAAACTTAAAGTAACCGTTATAGTTAAGGAACTAGTCTGTAAGTGGGTATGGACGAGCGGCGACGCCCCCGCGAGCCCCTGTACATAACGAGTGCTTTATTACGCTTTTTTGATATTATTTTTTTTAATTGAAAGATTACTTTAGTATTTGTATACGTTTGCTTTTGTACAATAACAATTTAGTTGTATTTTGCGTAGGATGCCGCGCCGCGCTCCCGGTGCGTGTAGTATGTCGTGATTAATGATATTGTAGTGAGGTTGAATTAAGTTTGCACCTTGTTTGTGTGTAACATTATAGGAATTAGGTGCAAACTAAGCTCAAGCGGGTAAAAAAAGCTTTTTTTTAATGAAATGTTAACTTAAGCGTTACGTAGCTTTGCTCACAATATCAATGGCCGCAACACACTGCACGTATCTGTCGGCCTGTCTCAAGCCCAAGTCATAGTAAACTTTTGTTTCATATCAAATTAGCAACGAATAGCAAGCTTAGCCAAGTGTGAAAATTGCCAGGTTAATTTAGGGAATATATATTTTCCCTATGTCTTTCAGAATCGTTACCATATTTCAAAAATGATAAGCAGGTCTGATTAGAAGTAAAAAAATAGTTAAATTTAATTCTTTAATCTCCAATTTAATCTTGAATAGATAACCAATTTACAAATAATACAAGAATCAGCCAGTAAAACATAGAAATCAACAATGAAAGTTTACCAAGGCGAGGTTTAAGCGGACGGGCCCACAACTTTTACCGTAGAATAAAGGCCAGTTACAGCGGGACAGTATTAGAGCGCGGCGCGGCGCCGGTGTGTGCACACCCTTATATTGTGTTGATGAGGTTACCCGTATGTGCCAACCGTCGGTGTTCGTCGGGAGGTGGTCGTTGGCGTTACCGGCAAATGTAGTCGTTTCATTTTGGGTATTATGTGAAATATACACTATACCTTTCAATTTTAGGCTGGGGCATTGGTACTAATAAAGAGCGGAGATAGCCTTGACCTGGTCTAGCCGCTTGGCTGGTTAGCAGTGGCGTGGCGTCCAAAGAACTCGATTCCTACCGGCTTGTCTAATATCAGGCACTTGACCATCTTATTCTACAGCTCTTAAGGAAAATGTACCCCAAATCTGCACCGGCTAGCCCAAGGATATCATTTACGCCACGCCACTGCTGGTTACTTAGAATTCGACTACGATAACTCTGCATTGGGGTATATGGCAACACCTTCGTTTAAAAGTCTAATTTCTATGAAAATGTGGCTTTTAAATGTTGTTGCCATATACCCCATTGCAGAGTTATTGTAGTCGCATTCTACCAGATATCTGAACGAATAGATATAATTTTCACGAACATCAGAATACGACTGTATTGATGCATAGTGTTCAGATATATTTGAGTACCCTTGCCTGTGACGATTTGGCGATTGTACAAAAATCGACTGTCAGTTTGAAACTCGTTAGATTACTACTTATTTATACCTTGTGCTTTCTTCGTACCAATGCTTTAGTCGATATTTGAATCCGCAAAAATAATGTTTACTTTGGGTACATACCAATTCACGGTAATGCCTTTCGGACTGTCATTTGACGGTGACGTCGACGAAGTGTTTGGAATAAGGCCTACAGCGATTCTGCCATTATTGTAGTTCGGTGCTAGAGCTTCTACTGCCGCTGGGACCCGTCTCTCGGGACACTACGAATACACAATCAATTTGAGGAATCTCGTGCGAAGATCGTCGTTTTTCGCTTCTACAGAACAGTTTGGGGATAGTGTTAAAAATCGCCAGTTCCATTCCCTATATAAGAAATATGATTACTATTTTAAAGCAATATGCATAGACTACAAAAACAGATACTAAACCTTGCACATGCAATGGTATAAGGTACATCTATGACTGAAACTAGTGTTTAATATTTGAATTTATGCAAAATAATCCACTTTATGTTGTGTTTTATTCCCTTTAGCGGATAGAGTTGCAAAATACGTAATTAGATTTGTATTAAGGGTTGCGTTAAGAGTATTTATTGGTGCCTAAAATTTGTATTACAAGTGTGATAGCACTCGAGAAATAATATTATTGATGCCACACCTGGTCATAAAGTGGCTTTTACCGCACGCTACGCTACGCGGAAAAAGCCGCTTTCTGGCCAAGTGTAGACATAAAATGATGTACACAACACGGGAGATAAAGAAAGCCCTCGATCGCATGCAGCTCGGGCCGCAAACATCTGCGATCTCGGCCTTTCTTTGTTTTACCACCCTAGTTGTGTAATGAATGCCCTTTCAACCTGGAGACATCCACTTTTGAAGAAAGATCTGGAATAAAACAGTCTTAACGGATTAAATCATGTATTTACTTCATTTTTTATGTCTGAAAAGAGTTACGAAACGTCGGGACGTAAAAATGAAGTAATACACGCGATTTAATCCGTCAATGTTTTATTATAATGAGTAATAGTCGCGGAACTCCAAGATTAAAAATCTGGAAACTATAATAACTGTAGTCTGGAAGCTATACCTAATGAACAACTGGCGATTTATGGGTCAAATATGACGGACGGGTCTCAGCCGGCGGCATCTCAGAACCCTCGAATAGCTTGTGATTGTATTAGGCTCGCCGGAGTCGCCGGCCGTCCGGGCGCGTAGTTACGATAATTACGAGTGAAGTTTGAGCTTCGACGTGTAAAGTGGAGTGCCGGAGTATCGTAGTGTAGCTTAAGTATCTGTCAACGAGTTAGTGTAGAGGACGCGTGCGTACATACGCATGTATCCGTGTGTATGTATGTACGGGTCCGCGGCCGCCAGCCGCCGCTTCACTATTTGTACAGTGTGTATATTTTTGTAAAATTCAATCTTAAACTTGTGGCAATATATTATAAAAAAACTTAAAAAAAGTAATCTTTAATATTAACTTAGTACAATTGTTATACATTGGAGATGGATCCGGTTCCTTGTCCTGCTGCTCGCGGGGCCCGGTTGTGAGTAGTCCGCCCCGCGACGTGCCAAACGAACGAAATCGAAGCAATAACGCGATGCTCCCCCGATAAGCAATATGACTGCGACTGATGCGTTGCGTTTCTAAATTGACCCTCATAATCTCTTTGGTACTAGTCGAATTTCAGTGATCACGTGTAGGCCATAACGCATTTCGCTTCGCTATAACACGAGGCGGGCGCCGCACCGGCGCTTGTCGCTATGCGCACGCGATTGTCGCGGCGCATTTGCGATTGTCGTTGCGCGCGTGCGATTGTCGCAGTACGCTTGCGATTGTCGCAGTACGCTTGCGATTGTCGCAGTACGCTTGCGATTGTCGCAGTACGCTTGCGATTGTCGCTGCGCAGGCGGTGCCGACGCGGCGCGCCGCAGCGCTTCGTAGGTATAAGTTACCGCCCGGGTTACGCCCGGTGCGGGGTTCGATTCTAGCTCAATTTTATTGATACTTAATTATTGTAACGTTTATTGTATTTGCTTGTTATTCACCGTTATAATTATGACCTGTGAAGGACCGCTCGAGTACTTTTCACTGTAAACTTCATAGTAGGTTAGGACTAGAATGGGAAAGGCCTGGGCGCCATTTTGTAAAACGCCCGGAGCGTTACAACAGTGAAAACGTTGCAGTGTAAAGTACTCTAGCAGTCCTATTGTTCGCAACATAGGCTGATATCCTACTGTTTTTTTTAATCCCCCCGTTCGGAATCTTTGTAAATTCAAACTGCCGTGTTGTGGACGTATGTTTGTAGTTGTGTTATGTCGGCTCGTCTGACTTTACTCGTTTATCTCGCATTTCTGACGGTGCTTGTGTTTACTCGGAGTGGCCGACTCCGCCGCACGGGCCGCGCGGCGCGGCGCACGCACACTCAATTGATAACCAGTTTAGTATGAAAGGAGAAATAAAAGCTTAGAAAATAGGGTTTCAGAACTCTTGTAATCGTAAGATACGTAGGTATGTTAAATAAGATTTATTTAACCTCCTGTTACCGTGTTTAGCCAATATTTATTTGTAACTCAAAATGCAGTTATTCTTCACTAAATACAGCAACCAGAAGACACGATTTTAACATCACTGCCAATTTTTCTTCTAATTAAGTTTTAGCCAAAAAAACATTGTGAAGTGGAGGTTTAAAGAAATACCCAGGTTAGCGAAGAATCAAGTCATTCTGAATAGAAATTGCTGTCATACGTAGGTTTAATTTTGATATCTGTCTTATTGGAAACTACTCGCTCACGTCTGAACACAAAATATTCTCAGTTATAAGAATGCTCTCCAACTGTCCTTACAATAATTTAGTACTTAATACTTACACCTATTTATTTGTAATCTATTATGATAAGATGGTGCTACACCCTCCATTGCTCGCTGTCGCGCCCCGATGGTCCGCCGGCGAGAACTCCCAAGCAGGGCCTATACTTAAAAGTTTCGTTCCAAGTTCGCATCCCGCCGTCCCGCTCACTCTAATGTTCTAGGTGAGAGCGAGGGAGATAGCACGAGTCGAACTTGGAACGAAGTCGAAGTTAAGCCCAAGTTTTATTTGTTGCGATACTTTGTCAATTACAAAGACAATCTTTGGTCTCGTAGTAATGTTAGAGTGTATGTCACGTTGTCGCGTCGCGCCGCGTGTCGGCCCGTGTCCGTAACGTTTCGCTAGCGGTAACACTGGAGTTGATACGTTTGTACAGTTTTAACGATACTTCTCGTAGTGAACTAAGCAAGAAATATTTTTAGTATAATAAGATCTAATCGAATTACATTTAGTGTATCATATGAAGTACTCGAGGTCGTTTTTCAAAATTACTT
Organism: Eudemis profundana; assembly: GCA_947034925.1. Taxonomy (NCBI): domain Eukaryota; kingdom Metazoa; phylum Arthropoda; class Insecta; order Lepidoptera; family Tortricidae; genus Eudemis; species Eudemis profundana. The sequence goes on from OX344818.1 coordinate 14,301,905, forward strand.
TTAAACTTTGTATGGTCCTTCGTGAGTTTACTTTAAATAAATATTAATGTCTCATCTGAAACTGACTCCGTGGAATTTAAACTAGAAATTAAACTGAAAGAATTTTAAATAATGTAATACAATATTAATAATGGTTAAGTAATGTATTATAAATAGTGTTAAGGTAAAAAGTTATTAACATTGTATGGAAAAATTGTGACAAAATTATAGTCATTTGTAATATTCATTGTTGTTTCATTCTTACCTTAAAAATCAGCTCAATATACCTGGCTATCGCAGTAACCTGGAGCGACGCAAGACCACTTAGCTGATTTCTGCACTGCTTAGTTCTATAATATACATTTGACTGCACTGCAATTTAACTGGCTCTCTCAGAACAGATATGAGAATGGAATCCACCGGCCAAGAGTAGGTAATTCACAGCAAAACAAGCAAGCTAAAACTTGATCATAAAGAGAGTGAACTATATAACTTACGTCAGAATTATACACTTTTTACATGCTTACATGCTTTTTACATAGGTAGTTTCATCTTGCGAAAAGAAAACATTAATTTCCCGCCTAAAGTATAACACGTAATTTTTTTAAATGGCCATAGACCACAACTTCACAATTGTTCAGGATTATTTCTTAGGTACCCAACTATTGTGAAGTAGAAAGAGATTATCTCCTATTTTTACCCGACTACGTTAAATAGAACACTTATAAAATGATTGGTCATTTCATTCAAGCTACTTATTGGTTCCCGTACTATTACGTAGATGGCGTTTAAAAGTGACCTACTTAGAAAATATTGAGTTACATGAAATGATAATTTAGTAAATACAGTCACTTATTTATTATTAATATAATACACACAATTAACATATTTAAATTAAACTAGTTTATCCTAGAATTTAGGCTTGGGCTGTGTACTAAAGACTTTAGTCTTCACATAGACTATACATGGTAGAAAAAGAAATGTCGATGGTTTCTTTGTCTGAAAACAAAACTGTATGCTAAATAAAATTAAATATTTTTTTAAAGTTTTAAATTGTATAATTCACTCTTGAAAAAACACAGAAAGCTATTTCAGCGGCAGTTAGAATTTAATAAACGCTTTTAATCAACTAATGACAAAGGATGTCACAACTACAGAATGTAAATTCAGCTTTTGAAAGCATCGTTTAAGTACTTTATAGGGTAGCAGTCCTCGCATTTGTATAGCAATAAACATTTTTATTGAGGATTAAAAAATGAGCACATGAAAATTACAACCACAGTGAGAAGAAGTAATATTATTTACATTTTATTACAAATAATTTCAGAGTATCATTTAATTTTGACAAGTTTTATTGTTGCTACAAATGAATATAAAGAACTTCACTTTATGACGTAGAGTTGACACCATAAAGAACCTAAGTTTGATGGCTTCGAAAGCATAGACAATTCCAGTTGACCGAGAGCGATCCGAAAAGATCGCGGATTGCCTGTAGATTTCGGTGTGGATTGAAATGTCGGATATCGGCAGCGGTGACGAGGGGCTTTCTAGTCAGAGTACGTATATATTTACAGCGGCGCAGCGTTCGGGGCGCGTCCCGTTTCGCGCCGTATCCGTCGTCCGTCCGGGAAGAAATTCTCCCGTGTCCTAACGTTCAAAAGTAAATATCTCATTGTTCCCGTTTCAAAATGGCGAATTCGGGTCTGCGAGGTGTCTGGCGCTGAGGGTCCCGGGGGCCGCGAGGGCGGCGGGGTCGGAGCGCCCGCGGGAGGCGCGGGCCTGGCCGGGGACCGGCTGGGCCACCGCCGGCAGAGGTTGACGACCTATCGATTTTTTTGTCTGCGACCTCTCGCCGCCGGGCGGCAGCGGCTGGCGGCAGGCGGCCGGGCGGGTCCGTGGCTCGGCGAGGGTCGCGCGGCCTGGCCCGGAGGCCCCGAGCGCCCTCGGCGCAGCGCGCGGGCCTCGGCCCTTTGTGTGCGCAGCCGCTCGGTCAGCTGACGGCGCGCGCCATGCCAGGTCAGTGCCCGGCGAGCCCCTGTCTGGAGCCCCACTGACCGCCGTCAACATGCGTCAGACCCGCAATCCAACTAGAATCCTATTACACCTAGTGTTCCTTGAAGTGATATGTGAAGTGATTGTGTGTCGTTTGAAGCTAGTGCAGTGCAGTGTAGTGAGCAGCAGTGTTCTTTATTCCCAGTGATCATCAGTGACTGTTTTGGGCAGTATTGAGGACACCAGTCCATTGTGTAATAGTGAAAGTGTGTTGCTATGCGAGGACTCCGCGGGCCATCAACAATGAGGCAGACAAAGGGAGTGGCCGGTTGGCAACAGGCTGCCAGGCAAACCTGGGCATCAAACAGCTACCTATACAGAGGGAGTACCGAATGACAGTTCTATGTTGACCAACCTAGAAATGTCTGCTTGGTGACTATAGCCAAAATTTTACTATGCTTGCGTGACCTGATTTCTCTTTTTCGCTCAATCTATGGTTCATTAGCAGTGTTGACTGCCAGTCTAAAGAAAGGCAAGTTTTACAATGTTATACTAAAAAATTTGTTGCACAACACAAGAAACTATTAGGTAAAATCATATTCAAAAAGATATAGGTAAACCATAAGGATCTAATATGGCAACCCAATTTTATCACATTTTTACCTCACTACCTACTTCAAGGCCTTGCTAATAGCATTAAAGGTAAATTTGAATGTATTGCCAAAAATTAGGTTTACAATATTGCTAAACATGTGCTTGAGTTTTACACATATCAGACATAGACCAATGTCATCACGCTCAAATCTTATAATTATTTGTGTTATATATATCTATCCCCTGGTGATCATTTAGCCCATTAAACTATTACCCAACTATTAGTTGAAGTAGTCTGGAAGAGATTGCTTCATTATGATAAGACTGCCGGCTGTTTCCCTTTTTGTTATAGGTTGTTTTGATGTGCAATAAAGAGTAATACACAGACAACAAAAAGTAATACACCTCACATTCAGGGTGTGTAAGCCATAGGGAAAAAAAAAAGTAAAAATTTATATGTTTTTTACATATTCAAGTTATAAGTCACCAACATCAGACCAATCTGGTTTGTGACAACACATTCTGACATTTCTATGTAACATTTTTCTTATGCAAATGACTGTCTGTGTCATCATTGTCTAGACAATCTATGCGTAATTCATGCATAAAAAAAATACTCCAATATTGAATTAAAATATATGACTAGCAAAAAAAAGAAAAGAATGCCAAAGGCTGGCAACACTAGGCGTGTGGTCAGTGGGGGCTAGGTCTCAAGCAAAAAATAACAGGTTTCACTTTTTTTGCCTGTCTGGGCCGCGTCTGTAATAAGATTGTCTGCTGTCAATGACCCACCTTGAACTACTTACATAACCACATTACTGACTCCTGTGCTGACTTCAAAGCTACTTTCGCAAATAACATTTTGTTCAGGTTTTTAATAAATTCACGTTTGTTAAAAAGTATTTTGAAGAAAGTTATCTTAAAAAAAGTTTGATTTTGAAATATTTTTCTTTAGTAGGTAATTTTTTTTCAGTTTTGTCTTGTCTATGTTGCTCATTATTTGCCTATTGCTTTAGCAGCATTTATATTTGAGAGATTCAGGTTTTTAATAAATTCGCGTTTATTAAAAACTTGTTTTAAAAAAGTTTCATTTTGAAATATTTCTTTAGAGAAGCATTTTTTTTTGGTCAGTTTATCTTGTCTATTTCACTCATTGTTTGCCTATTGTTTGAGCAACATTTATATTTGAGAGAATTCATCAATTATTAATAACTTTTGGAAAAAAAAGGTAGAGTACTCAAGGTACCCCCGTCGTGGCGAACATAAAAATCTGGGTGAGGTCGCAAATAATCGCACAACGTTGAATATGTTGGGATGTTGTTAGGATACATAAAAGTAGTGTAAACTCGATTTTGCAGTTTTGAAAAAGTTGTGCTAAATGTATGGTGGTCGCAAAACACCGAAATTTTCGGTCATTTTTCAGATTTTGGTCTGTACCTTCTAAAAACCGGATTTTTGGATAAAATTGTCTATGACACTATTAAAGAAGATAAAATTCCCTACAATATGAGTGTAACATCAACTCTGCATGTTTAGAAAATGTTGAGATATAGCACTTCAAAAAATTGCAAATTTTCCTTAAAAGTTCGAAATTGCACTTTCAGCTACCTCTCAAGCTGAATAGCAGCTGAAATACTGATCTTACAATGACAATTAGATGTATGAAGTTATAGAGCAATTATTGAGCTTTATTTTAAGTATAATTTGAACCCTGTACTTGCGATAATTCTCTTGTTATCGAAAAAAAACCAAATCATTAGAGAACTCAGATTTCTCAGGAAAGAGTGCTCCTAAAGCAAATTGTTAGTATATTGCGCAGTTATTCATAGGAAGTTTTAAAAATGACTTTATATTTCTAAACATCAATCATTTAAAAAGTTCTGAGAGACCATGATGATCGCGTACATCGCACATTATGTAAATGATAAAAGCATCGTCACATTTACTTTTACATACGTGCGTAAATTCGAGTGTGTTAAATACTTTATTATTTATTTATACTGTGATATGCGTAACCATCATATGCCCGCTAAATTAGTCTTAGATACACATCGTAAGATCTTAGTCATAAAATGTGAAAATCAACGTAAAGTGATGGCGAGTTCTCGGCTCCAGTGATAGAATTACAGGACGCAATGTAAATTAGTATTTATCGCAATAACTTACACTAAAGAGTGGCTATGTAGTTACCCTTGAATTGCTGACATTTTACGGAATCCGGCAAAAAGTTATCTTCGATGACATAAAACATTGGATTCAACGTTTGTCAACGAAACGTCACGCAACCGGTAGGTTTGTGTAGTTATACGTGGTTATACATTTACACCTACTAGTTTTCCGCGTCTAATTATGCTCCTATTTTGTGTAAGTAGGTACTTATAATATTAGGCTTGCTTTTACGCAATTGGCTAAATGGTCGTATTCTTCTGAATTACACCTAGAAAAGTGTCGTCAAAATCATGTTCATGGCTAAGTAGTCAAGCAGGGGCTTATTGCATAACAAAGTACGAGATAATATTATAAGTAAGTTTGTATGGATTTTTACTAATATTAGCTTGTCTTCTACTATGTACTCGTCTAATGAGTCTATTCTCGACGAGCTCAACATCAAAACGAGACTCCACAATCTGTACACAACGTGTCCAAAGCTTCTTCGGGCATCTGGTCAGGTCAGGTCCGGATAGTCTGGAGAAGCTCCTAATTACTAGTCGCATGGCAGGAAGAAGGAGTAGGGGCCGTATCGTATGCCTATGCTGAATCGTGATGGGTAGGATGTAGCCAACAGTTGTGTGTAATACGTAAATTATATGCTAGATAAGCTAACAATATGCGTAACGTAGGCAAGATGACCAACCTAATGTTACAAAATACGTGTACGATCTTCTAACAGTGCCAAAGTCCATCATACAAATTTGGGTGGACAAGGAGCCCCACATGAGATCCTTATGAGTGGGGTTGGGGTAATAGTTAAGAAACGGGAAGCCGAGTCAAAGTTTTCCTCGGCTCAAAAAGGTGTTATCTCAAACACCGTAGGAGCATTCCACGGAAACGTTACGTCAGGAACACTACCTTTTTAATACTTTTTACAGGTAAAATTAAAATCTGAATATCGGTATGGTAATATCAAGACTTGGCTTTAAGATTGGTAGTGTTTCTTAGTAGTAACTAAAAGAATATTAGGGTTTGCTACCATAGCATTACGTAAGCGACAAAAAAATATGTTTTCATGGAATGTTCCAATAGGAACTACATACTCACTTCTAAGTTGTAACTTATTACAATACATACGAATTTACGTGGTGTCCTGTACACGTTGATTTTCACATTTTATGACCAAGATCATATAATGTGTATTTAAGACTAATTTAGCGGGCATATGATGGTTGCACATATCACAGTATAAATAAATAATAAAGTATTCAACACTCTCGAATTTACGCACGTATGTAAATGTGACGATGCTTTTGTCATTTACATAATGTGCGATGTACGCGATCATCATGGCCCCTCAGAACTTTTTAAATGAATGATGTTTAGAAATATAAAGTCATTTTTAAAACTTCCTATGAATAACTGCGCAATATACTAACAATTTGCTTTAGGAGCACTCTTTCCTGAGAAATCTGAGTTCTCTAATGATTTGGTTTTTTTCGATAACAAGAGAATTATCGCAAGTACAGGGTTCAAATTATACTTAAAATAAAGCTCAATAATTGCTCTATAACTTCAAACATCTAATTGTCATTGTAAGATCAGTATTTCAGCTGCTATTCAGCTTGAGAGGTAGCTGAAAGTGCAATTTCGAACTTTTAAGGAAAATTTGCAATTTTTTGAAGTGCTATATCTCAACATTTTCTGAACATGCAGAGTTGAGGGTAAAGTCATATTGTAGGGAATTTTATCTTCTTTAATAGTGTCATAGACAATTTTATCCAAAAATCTGATTTTTAGAAGATACAGACCAAAATCTGAAAAATGACCGAAAATTTTGGTGTTTTTCGAGCACCATAAATTTAGCACAACTTTTTCGAAACTGCAAAATCGAGTTTAAACTACTTATATGTATCCTAACAACATCCCAATATATTTAGCGTTGTGCGATTTTTTGCGACCTCGAATGTTCGAAATGACTGGGTCAAAGGACTGGGCTGGCGGGTAGAGCAAAATGACGTCAGTTGGAGAAGCTTGTTTGTCAATAGAGGCACAGCAGAGGCAGGGGATGTTAAGGCATAATCAATTAGTTTTTAAGTTAAATCACATGTTTATATACTTGTTTGAAAAAAGGCTCTTATTATTATTATTTCCCAATCCGCAGTGGGCTAGTTTGGGGACTACAGCCCATTCACTCTCATCTATGAGAGTAGGACTGTGCCCAGCAGTGGGACGTATATAGGCTGATGATGCATTATTATTATGTGGATAAAGGAGCATGAAAAATACATAAACCTGCCACATAAAATTAGGTCAAAATGGGAGTACCAAAGCAGTTTTGGTCAGATTAAGATTGATAAACACTTGTTGGCATGGCACTGCTTTTGGGGTGACCTACTTCATTATCTTGGATTATAAACTCTCTGAATACCTACCGGTCTATAGTTAGAACATTTTCTGGGACAGCATTTTACATCAAAGTAAGCAATGTCACATCCTACTGTGGACCACTTTGCCACTTCGTGACATGATTCCATTTTCTATAAATGGATTGGACTAGATTGATGATAATGATAATGACATTCTTGGACATTTTTAATATTAGATGAGCTCAAAATAGTTGTATGTAATACATGTGTGTGGTTTTTGCAAAACTGGGCCAAGTTTTTCATTCAATATTATGGTATTATTTTCTGAATTGAATATTTACAGTTATATTTTTTTACTTGATAGTTATTTTATTTTTGGTATTATATTAATTGAACACAAGAGGATATATTTGGCTAAGAGTGTACTGCTGACTTCTTTAATATGTCTTTTCTAAAGTAAACTCAATTACTTTATATTAAGATTGAATATTGTTTGTAACTTTCAATGGAGTTTCAGCTTAGCCAATGATATAGGAGTTTGTGGTCTTAATTTTTGTTTATAATTATTTTGATTGTGCTAATGCAGATCAAAATAATTATAAACAAAATTAGGCTTGTGCTGTGCATGCTCATTCATTGAAAGCATCGCTCCAAACTAGTACAATTATGCTATTGTACAGTTGCCATCAAATATATCTGAGCTGTCAGTGTACTCATAAATATCTGAACACGGCTCTAATGCTATGAAAATAGAGCCGTGTTCAGATATTTATGAGTACACTGACAGCTCAGATATATCTGATGGCGACTGTACTAGTTCGGTCTTTTAGTTCATTTAGTTCTAGTAGATTGTAATGTACTAGTCACTACAGGTGCTTCTAAATGGACAATATTTTTCTGCAATTGTGGCTGGTAAGTCTTGCTATCTCTCTCTTACTTCGTATGCTAAACCACGATGCACATAGTTGCCACAAATTGCAAAAAAATTGGGCCCGTTGAGAAGCACCTTACTGTTTCGTAACTTATAAACGTACTAAAGAGCGGAAATGAAACGGAATAGTTCGTTCTAGTACAGTGAGTGGAATTTATTCTGTTTTTTTAGTATTCAGTACATGTAGGTACTACACATGCCTAGGCTGCATGCTTGCTTGTTACTCGCTAGTATAAAAAAAGCTGCAGTTTGAGTTCACTCGGTAGTATAAAAAAAGCTGCAGTATTGATACTCAGAACAGTGGTATCTAAAGTCAATCTAAATTATTATTTGAAACAAGTTTTTAATTATTTTAATTAAAAGCATCACTCCGTCCCTAAGTACCGATTTTGTTCCATTAAATTTCCATAAATACAAAATCCTATACTGAGTACCAATGCCAATATATAAATAAATAAATAAATATTAGGGGACAATCTTACACAAATCGAACTAGCCCCATAGTAAGCTCAATAAGGCTTGTGTTATGGATACTAGACGACGATATATTTAATAGATACAAATACTTAAATACATAGACAACATCCATGACTCAGGAACAAATATTCGTGCTCATCACACAAATTAATGCCCTTACCGGGATTCGAACCCAGGACCTCTCGCTTCGTAGGCAGGTTCACTACCAACTAAGCTAAAGCGGCTATATGCATCTACAGACTTTCGAATTTTCTATAAGCATCCCTAAAATCAGGTAGTTATGAAATATTGTAAATTTGGCAAACTAGCGAAAATTACCTAGATTTATTTATCTTACCCATACCTATATTAACTGAAGACCTATTAATTTTTTTTTAAAGATCTCTGCAGATGAACGAATGGCGAAAGAAAGTAGTTAATAGCGTATATTGTATTCAACATTATATGGTATTTATGGTAATAAAATCGTGTAATGAGTTAGTATCGATTATTTGTATAATTTATATTATATGATATGACCGTAAAGAAATCTCTTGTGCAAATAACAACTTTACTGTCTAAGCTAGAAGGTTCAAATTGTATTAACAAAAGCAATAGTAAATTATTCGCTTATGACTGTCTCCTCTCTGACTCTGAAGTTTGCTCTTTCAATATTTGGAAACCCCAGAGGAATATTCGCCAATAGGGTATTTTCCCGAAATCATAACAAATTAACGAGTACCGCCAAATTACGTTTTTCTAAAACTGCTTAAAAAATCCAGCTAAAGCATTTATTATACTATCAGCTATTTTAAAATGTCAAAAACTAAAATAAGGCACCGATTTAGTCCCATGTCCCCTCTGGAGGGGCTTAGCCAGAATAGCCAGCGACCAGAAAGAGGACGCATTATGCGATAGAAATTTTGACCTCAAATGTATGTTTTGTATTAATTTGCTAAATTTACACTTTGAGTTTGAACGGCGAAGCTTGCACGTTCGCAGAATCCCAGAGGAATAGTCAAACAGTTGAACTCGTTTTGGCCTAAGCTAAGCTTGCACTTTCAATATGTCGGGGAACCCCCAGGAAATAGACGTTATTCTGACCTCAAATAGACCTTTGGCCTTATTAAAATTAAACTGAGTTTGCACTGTCCATATCTCGGCGATTTCCAAATCCTAGGCTACCTCTCCACTTTTAATACTTATTTGCGAAATCTTTAAGCGATTCTGGCTTAAAGAGTTGCTACTAACTCTTATCCATCGCTTCGCTCGGGAGGCAAGCTTACTCTTTGCTTTTAGTGAACCGTGCTTTTTTCTCGGAATAAAAAACTTTATTGTTAAACTTTTCAGGCCACAAACTACTCAAAACTCACGCCAATCTGTTGTTCCGTTAAAATAACCACAAATCAACAAATACACTACACATTTATCATTTTTATGTAAGAATTTCCTTGTTAGTTTGTGTAGTTTTCTCTACTTCCTCAGAAGTAAATTTTGTTGGAATGTTCATTGCCTTCCACTACAACTTTTTTCCTTTTAATGTACTTTTTTCAAGCGTATATGAGGATGTTTGTTAAAAACTGGCATAAGTTAGTTATCATATTAATATGCCGTTGCTGCAATATGAACTTAAACTCTATAACAGAAACGGGTGCGCCCGCTAATCCGCAGGGAAGCCTCATATAACTAAAAAGACCTCGAGGGTGTACTTCTGTAAACCTTTGCTCTAACACCGAGATGCTGATGTGAATGTGTTTTTTAGTACCGGATAACCAGTTTCCTAACGGTAGATCTCAGCTTTGATTCTTAAAAATTAGGTCAGCCAATCTGATGAAATGGGTTTTTTTTAATTTTTAATTTAGCATGTAGATGAGGGGATGACAACCATGAATATATGATTAAATTGGGCCGCCAGCAGCCGATAAAGGATGAACGGAATATTTAACTAATTTGTTAACAAGTTTGTAATTTTCATGCAGGGTACAGCGCGAAAGGTTGGATTAGGGTTGCCATGTCAGGTTTTGTCTTAACACATCAGGCTTTTAGGATTGCAGACGGATTAGATAGGTAACAGTCAGGATGTTAGGTCTTCAGCGGATTAAGTACGTCCCAGGCCAAGGGCACATTTCGTCACTACATATCTAAAAACGTCGTAGAGAAAAACGACAAAAGTTACATACAAACGTCATATACACTTACTGCGTTTTACCTGGAGTCGGTGTCAGATACGTGTTATTTTTAAGTAATGACGATGTAAAGAGGGTGGGTGTTCGTTCGATTCCTCCATGTTACATTTGAAGCTACACAAAACAATACATGACGGTATTTTAGTACAACTGAACTGTTTTCCTGCACAAATCCAGATTTACCAAAGTGGCCAATATTGACCAAACGGGACACAGCCCAACCAAAAACAAAAAACTGAACTGTTTACCTGCCTACGTTTGACGACGGTCTGAATTACAGGACGTTTTTCAGGGGTTCTCATTGTATTACACATGGTAATTGGTAACTCCAGGGGATTGATCATGGCGCCAGTAGGTAAGGTACCTAATTAGTTCAGCGCATTGCGTGCATTCCCACCTGCACTTGCGCCGAGCTGCGACTGCATAACTTATTAGTTGGTAACTTGTGGTTACTGGTGTTGCAAATTGAACAAACATCTGTTTGAAATAGAAAGAAATGAAGTATCTAATGCAACAAACAAAACAACGAACTCCAAGTATATACCGTTTAAATTTCAATGTGTTTAGTCTTATCAATAATCGTAATATTTATACCTGTCGGCATACAGTACAGTAGTAGTTTTTATTTATAATCTAAATGGAGGTTAATTTTTTTGTCTAAAACTAGTGTTTCCTTATGAATAAAGTAGCCCTAGCTCAAAATTGGCAAAGCGATGTTCGATCTATTGTATTGAGTTGCTTTGTTTATGAGGAAATGGCAGTTTTCATCAAAAACGTGCAACAACAACAACATCAACAACAACAAATGTTGACGCCAGAGAGCGAGACGGGCACTACAATTTCTTCGGTTAGAATATGTGTTGTCTATCAGTTTTTATTCGAATCGTTTAATTACTATCACCCATGTCCCGTAGATCTAAAATGATTTTATTCACGATAGTCTGATTGTTATAAAACAGCATAGAAATTTATGGATATTGTCACCAATCAGACGCTACGGTTATAGACTATGGCTACTGTTTGTTTTTAAATGCAATGGAAAACTAGACATTTAAAAAAAGTTCTTGCATTTTAGTTTATAGTGGTAGGAACATAGGGCATTAGTTCACTGTTTGATCGAGAAACGACTGTAGGTTCGATTCCCCGTTGATTGTATTGTTATAAAATGATTTAAAGTATAGTCCTGTATCGTATCAATAGCCAAGCCGCCAATAGTGTTTTCAGGTAACTTATTGTGGAAAATATTTTGTAATTGAGGAATATAATAAAACAATATTCAAGGACGGATTCTAGCGTATTATTTTTGTGTCCAAATGATGTTCCCAATTCCAACATTCATCCCTTCAGACCGTTTTAATAATACTTTCTTTCCTTATTTACGTTATATGTGAGGAACTCCTTCAAATTTCATGGCTTTTAGAATAACTGCAGACTGAGCGTGTGTCAGTAATTGAAAAGTAAATAAATTGTCTACTAGTACAGTCGAGTTCATCATTATCTGAGCAAAAAACGGATCAAAAATATCTGATCTAGTTCTTATGTTTCTGACAATAAGGTCCTGTTCAGATATTTTTGGTCCAATCTTTGCTCAGATAATGATGAACTCGACTGTACCAAATTTTGCCCCTCCGGCGGAGCTTAGTCAGCGACCAGAAAGAGCACGCGTTATGCGATAGAGAGAGACGGTCGGATCCGGAACGTTCCGTCCGGTAGTCGAACCCGAGCGTCAGTTTTGTTAGAAAGAGAAATTTATGTACGTCTATTATCTTATTTTGTGTTGTCGGCAAATTAGATCAGCTGAGCGAATTTGCAAACAGTTGAAGAGAATGTCGTCGGTCATAGTCCAGGTCATACGCGCCTGAGTAGCCTGTGCTCTGTAATTGATTATCAATTGATGCGATCTCAGGGTTCAACGGCCTTTATCTGGAGGAAGCGTTTCGGAACATTATATAAATCGTTCATTTGCCGATTCGGTTTTGTAACGGCTTCGGACTTGAAGTGCGTAATGGCTTGGTGTTAACGTACTATTGTTGCGAATTACGGTACTGTAGTAACGTTTCCGTGTGTTATTTTATTTTATGTAATTGTAAATATAATTCGGATGATGTAGACACTCTGTTTCTTCAGATCTGTCCTAAGTAAACAAGTTTCTACTCAAGCTCCACCTTTTGGGTCATCCACGTATCCTTTTGGGACGTCACACGATTTTTCTCATTTTTAGACCCTTACATATTTTTCTAACATTTTCAATCTTTTTTAATATACGCTGTCACATTTGGCTAGTCCGTCCCCCAAATGTGTGACGTAATGTATGGATTACCCCAAACTGGTGTTTTCCTTCGAATAAACCAAAAACTGGTAATGTTTACATTGTTGTCTACAGCAAGGACCATTAAAACAAGAGGACTGTCAAGGGGATTTCCAGGCAAAAACTAGATGACCCTAAAAAACTAAACATTTAACGATGTTATAATTGAACAAAGAAACATAGTATAGTAACAATTAGTTCGTAAACAGCTAATAATAAATAAATTCTAACATTTAAATACTTACGCTTTCAAAGTTGAATAATTATAAATAATATAATTCTTATACCAAGCTTATACATAGATGGCGTTGTAATATCGGGGAACAGCTTTTTGTATAGAGAATAACAGTCCTCTTGTTTTAATGGTCCTTGTCTACAGTAACTGTTGCCAATTTTAGCAAAAAAGTTGTACTTAGGTATCATCAGGGTAGAAACTTGTTTATTAGACCGTATCTGCTCTGTTTAGTGGATAACAGATCTGGTCAAGATTGCGAGTTTCTCAAACAGCAAATTGCCACCGCGGTAGTGTCAGACCGCTTTATAGCAGTTATAGCCAATCTTGTCTGCGGTTTGGCACAATTTGGCCAGGGGCTAGCCTACAGCAATAAGAGCCTAAGAAAACCTTTTTTTGGTGCCCTTATTATTTTTACCTTTGTGTACTTGAGATACAGCCCGAATCTGCGACTTACCGAGGCGGGGCAGAAATCTGACGTGGCGCCCAGTGATCCGGCGTTGAGATAAATCGTTTCAGAAATTTCACAAATGTGTATAAGTTTGTTGCCGCCAGGGGAGGTGGCTGCCCCTGGCCTAGATCGATGAAAATTGCGATTTTCTTCAAAAACTAGAGCTGATCTTAACACTTTCACAACCAACAACCCGCATACCGGGCGCTAGTAACTATTGCTCAGGTGCCGGCCGTTTTTTTCGTACCGCATTATTGGCCTCAAAAACCCGCCTAGCGGGCTCTTCGGTGTGGGGTAGTTTACAGGCCCGTTATTGTACCTATGTTTAGTAATCTACAAATTACTTTATGCTGATGTATGTAGGTCTACATAGCTCTGTACCTCTAGCACAACTGTGACACGCGACTCTTTGTCGCGCGACAAATGCTACCTATCTCTTTCCACTTAATATCGTGTGACAGTGACGGTGATGCTCTGTCGCGCGAGAAAGGAAGTCGCGGCCAGTTATGCTAGACGTACTGTGCTCTGTGACGGATTAATCCGTCGTTGACGTCAAAAAGGTAGTATACACAAGTCAAGGGCACCAAAATTACTGTTGGCCAGTGTAATCGGAGACGCCTGTAGCGTATTGCGAGTCTAGCCGCTTGGCGGCAACGTCCAGCCTTCATTTCACTATCATAGCTTATGCGGATTAGGCTTTACTCCCGGGAAATATCGGAACCGAAAGTACCGGGATTTCCCGGTACTTTGAGCCGAACAAAAAACCGGGACGTGAAAATAAAAACCCCGGTTTGTTCGGGACTTTCGTGAAACACATTTGCAATAAAGTTTACATCCGTATACAAATGTACAGTTAACATTATTTTCGATGTTGCCATTTGCTGCTTCGGCACTGCTTATTATGCGATTTATTTATGATTATTTTCTCATTTCAGAATATCATGGTCAAGGAATGGATGCGGGGGGAAACAATTTTGACTCCGGTAAGTATTTATAACGTCTGTTTTGTATGTTAAGTTAATACGTAATTTTAAGATTTGGTCCTTGGACACGTCTTGTATTGTATGCCGTGTACCGATAGATAAATGTATATCAAAACAGCTTAATAATCAGTGATCGGTATAGGTAGAGTATATTTACCTAAACTTCGAAGAACATAGTCGAAATGTAGAAACTAGAGTTCTGCGTTTTGTATGGAGAGAGAACGTTCTCGAGAACATTTCCCATACAAAACTGAGAACGTTTCCGAGAATTCTCGAGAACGGCACAACTCTAGTGGAGACTCCCTTACGACTAAATTTTTTTCCGGGACTTAAGTCCCGGAATCTTACAAAAAATTATGTTATTGGTATTTTTTCGCACATTTCTCGAACATTCTCAGTATAGCTGTCTTTTTCTAATAGTGCTGTCTCTTTCACTCCTTCGAGAAATTTCGCCATATACTGAAGCCATATTCAAAGGCCCATAAGGCCTGAAAACGGGTTTTCAGGTTATAGCGCCATCTGATAGAGGGTGTCCCGAAACGGACTGAAAACATGTTTCAGGCGCCTGAAAACAATGGCAACTTGGGTGAATTTTTGATCTTCTACTATGTGAAAGAGCCACCTCTGAAACGACCTGAAATCACCTTTCAGCCTGCTGAAAACGCTTCTAAAGCACGGAAAGTCACGTTTGACGTTTTGACCTACCATCGGCGCAACAGTAATGTGTGTATGTGTGTTGTGATTTTCCGTTTGTTTACTTATTTTTACCCTTGACTTTAGGTAAATAAAATATGTCGATGTAAACAAATGCTCTAATTGTTAAAGGAATACACTACCAAACTTAAACCAATCCGAGTCCAAATTCCTTTCATAAGATAAGTCGTTAACCTCTTGTCAATTAAATTATACTTATATTGCCAGTTGCCTTGCCACTAATCAAGCAAAACAAAGCCGCTTCTATACATAGTGAAGTACATTTCTAAAGGAGATTGCCGACTTTTGGTACCAATATCGTCATTAAATTGTGTCACAACCAAAACGATATCAAAAACTTAGTTTTATTTTTTTAACCAGCTGGATTTTCTTATTACTGAATTTAAAATGGGAAATTTGCAATCAATTAAAAAAGAATTTTGCTGTACGGTTTCCGCCGCGACCATGAAAAATGTATGATTGCCTTAAAACTGTATTTGATAGACAAAATCGGTCACAATCTAAAAGGCCTATGACAGTGGCACCACCGTCTACGCGAATGTATACAAAAATATTAATTCCATAAAACTCCGCGGTTCTTTCTTATACGAACTGCATTGTAACTCAAATAAATTAAATCCAGCTGTCCTGTATCCAGGAAAGTAACATGATTGTCTCGTTCTTTCTTAAGACTACTTATAACAAGAGTGTAAAAGACAAAGCTAACGTCATAGATAAAGTTGACAGCTTGACATTCTGTCTTATTCTAAGTTTAAATATAGGGTACTTTATAAGACACGACTGTTCACAATTTTGTGTCGAAGGACGTGAATCATTTTAAATTCTTTATTTGGTATAAATAACTCCTGATATTTAGCTGATACTTCACTATATGAGACATTGAGCGTAAATGTAATTTTACAATAATTTATCTCACGACGTATCAAAATAGTTTCAAAGAACTTTTTTTATATAATAACATTTTAACAATCTGAATAGGCACAATAAAAAACCTAAAACAGGTATCCGAAATGACATTTCATAAGACCAAGTTAAGTGAAGTCTCGTCAACGTCAGGAATTAAAGTTTTTAGGTGATTTTGTATTTGGCCGGTTGACAAATACTTAGACGATTTGCTACCCAAAAACTAACCTCGAAATCTGGAAATCGATCTCAATTTCCTATGGATCCCCGAATACGATTTTAATGGGATTTAGTGATTAGGAAAGGCAGTTTCTTGTTCTTTAAGATACAGTCGGTTTCGTGTTGACACAATGACTTTTGATTTGGTACGAGGCCCCATAGACGCGTCGGCAATGTCCTTTATCGGTTTCCAGATTCTATTTATTTCGCCTTAATTGCGGTTGTCATTTAAATATCAATAGGGCAGTGTCAAGAACAGTATACGGAATCTGAAGCTAGCTAATAGTGCCCGGCACGAAAAAAGACCCGAACTAGGAAACTAAAATAGGTGCTGTTGGAGGTGGAAAAACGTTACACCCTTGGAGCCAGTGAACGTAGATAAAACATGGAAGCAGCATGCGAGAACATTACCTTTCAAATTATCGGGACAATTTGCGCACATGCACAAATACGCACACATTTAAATTTGACGTTATGTATACAGAGCTTTTATTCGAAAATAGTAAACGAAATAATAGTCATCTCTTTCACACTGTTCTAAATAATAAGGTGAAAGAGAAATGCATATTTAGGCAATATCTACGAATCACTAAGTTCACTAACATTTTGGCCAATAAATAATGGACTGCAGCAGAGATATTAGCCAATCTTAGTTGATCAGGGATCCTATTTTAAACATCTTCGTTCATTCATTCGTCTATCTTTCTCTCTATTATTCTTATATGTAGGGCTTGCAAAATCGGTCGAATTTCCAATTCCGGAATTGGGTTCGATTTTTACCTTCAATTCCGGAATTCCGGAACTGGTTCCGGAATTTAATCGTTTAGTTTTCCAGTATGAGAAATTGGATTAAAATATATTTAAATAAGAATCAGCGCTCAGAATACAATCAACAAATACGTATATAGTATTCCAAGTACAACACTTGAGGCATAATTGTTTAAAAAATTTCAAATAAATGCAAGAAAATAGCAATTAATTTATCACCGTATTATTAACTATCACAAATCCTGTAATTCGACATCAAGTAATTAACTCAAAAGGAAAAAACGGAAGCCTTATAGAATCACTTTGTCGTCCGTCTGTCTGTCAAGACCCTTTATCTCAGGAACGCGTGAAGGTATCGAGTTGACAATAAAACCATATACTCAGATCTATAGTCCTTTAAATCTGTGAAAATCACGTGAAAATACAAACTTCTAAGTTAACGAAAAAAAAAAGATAAGGCCGTTTATGCCACAAACGACACTCTCAAGGGAATTAAAATTTATGGGTTCTTTCCGTTGATCTAGAACTATGAAGCAATGTATGATAAAGCTATGTATGATAGCAAGTATTATAGTCTTATGCTACAAGTAGAGGGAAAAATTTGAAAACTACACTTGCAATTAAATTATTAACAAAATATAATCTTTTCATTTAAAATATTTGTACGGAACCCTCGATGGGCGACTTATCCGGTTGTAGGACATCCTTTCGTGGTGTACTACTAAATTATAAAACATTCCTTTTTTTTTTTTATTTAAGGTCTACAAACTGGATGATACAAATTAACTGTAATAACAAATGGATAGCTCACTTAAGACACTTTTCGTACACCCTAAAACAGTAGACACAACATGCCTAGTAAATAAACAATAAACAGTGCAGTTATTTTGCAATCTATGAAAGATTGCATATTATAAATACATATATCAAAAAGAAAGTTACACAGAGAGAAAAATACAATCAATTAAAAAAAAGAAACAATAAGAAAGTCTATTACATTATATTCCTGTTTTTATTTAAGTTTTAGAGAGTTCTTAAGGAAAGTTTGGAAAAAACCCTCTTAAGGTTTTATCAGGCCGGCGTTGCTGGAAATGTTATTGCGACCTTCTCCAGTGCCAAGGATTTTTTTATAAATATTAAGGCATTATTCAATACTTAAAACAATACTATATTGTGTCGGACGCATAACGCATATGATACGAAGACTGGGCAAGAAGATAATTAGCGTTCGTCTATTTTATAACGACGTAATTTTGTAAAATAACCGTCTTAATTGTCTCTATTACACTGGTTTCAATTCCGGAATTTTAAGTACATGAATTCCGGAACTGTAACATCGGAAAAATCGGCCGGAATTGCGGAATTTCCGAATTCCGGAATTCCGGAATGCAAGCCCTACTTATATGCAAGAGCGATAGAGACAAACGAAAGAACACGGTGATTGACAATAGCGCCTCAGATGACATGGATAGGTTTATGCAATACATTAAAGTGCCAGTCAAATAATGAATCAGATAGATTAAAATGTGGTTATGAAATAATAATTTTAGAAATAAATAGTAATTTCAAATTGTATTTTTATATTTTATGTTTATTGTGACGTATTAATGAAATCGAATGTAATAATGTCATACCTGTTGTTATATTTAAACATTAAAAAAAAAGAGAAACTGGCGAGTATCTTGCGGCGCTTCTTCTCACCAGATGGTCACTACCCGAAGCGCCAAAAGAAATAATACATAGAATCAGACTCGTAAAAGAGCCCTTGAGGGCCTACTTGCAGAGATAAACTATTTTATTTTATTTTGTACTGGTAATGGGCGTTTTCCAAAATAAATACCGGGGTAGCAACTTTCTCAAAATATGGACTTTTGAGGTTTTTCTGGCTCAGAATCGTTAGTACTTTCGAACCTTATACGTAAAAAAAGTGTCTTTAAATTTGTATGGAATTTTTTTGTTCCACTACGTCACGTTCATACAAACATAGTACAAAATGGTGACGTAATGGAAAAAATAATTTGGGACACATTTTTTCACGTATAAGGTTCGAAAGTACTAACGATACTGAGACAGAAAAACCTCAAAAGTCCATATTTTGTGAAAGTAGCTACCCCAGTTTTTATTTTGGAAAACGCCCTAATACATCTCAAAAACCGCCATTTATTCCAAAAAACTAGGTAGTTACTGTACAAATTGGTATGGCGGTTTTATTAAGCTGTGTAAACCCCTTTTTTGATAAATATAAGTCTTCATCTTTGAAATGGATGGAACTTATCACAGTTTTTTTACTAGGAATCCAATCATTCTCCTGTCTCGCAAATTGGACAGCTTTTTTCCATAGATCTCTCCTAACAGGATCTTTTGGAAAGCTAAATAAAAGAAAACATACTATTATAATTATTAACTATAAGTTCAAAATCCAAATCAGTAGTTAGGAATTTGTAACAATATACATATTAAATATGAAAATCCAATTACGCAATACAATAATGTTCTTCATTTGGCATAACATCATCCCCATAGAGAAAATGACATAATATTATTTTGCATATTTCTGTTAAATTAGCCATTTACTTACATGTGAAAACTGACTCCACTATCCTTCGAAATATCGGAATGGCTTTTGCACCACTTCACTGCACAGGCAGGCATGTTTAATCAATGTTATATACGTTAAAACATTGTATGAAAATAAAAAATTTGCCATCCGTCACTCACTGTCATCTTGATCGCACTGAAGTCGACGCAGGTATAGATTTTAAGCACCGCCCACCGCGGTATATCTTACGAGGTGCCATTATTGAGGGGACAGAATGCTTCCATGTTTTATCTACGTTCACTGCTTGGAGCCCATACAAATCGACGAACATTTCCTTCTATTCTATCTATCGATAAATTTCTGTGTGGAATGACTACGGTATATGTACAGTCGCCATCAGATATATCTGAGCTGTCAGTGTACTCATAAATATCTGAACACGGCTCTAATGCTATGAAAATAGAGCCGTGTTCAGATATTTATGAGTACACTGACAGCTCAGATATATCTGATGGCGACTGTACCAGTGGCGTGGCGTCATAGATATCCTTGGGCAAGCCGGTGCAGATTTTGCTTACATTTTCCTTAAGAGCTGTAGAATAAAGACACAGACCATTAAACCTAAAGACGTCGCATAGTCAGGCGACCCCCGCTGCCACACATACGGTAAATTTACTACAAGATTGAGACACGCCCCCGTTACTAACTTCAGTCTGTTCTCGGAAGTTGCGTAAGTAACATGATTAAATATTCATTATTGTTGCGTGAAATTGTGTGGCAAAAACACTAAAACATCTGTTTTAGTGTTTTTGCCTTACTTTCATTTTACAGGTAAGCAGATTTCAATAAAATTACTAATTAAATATGCGTATTATCAAATAAAGTTATCTAGACCGCCGTAGTCACTCGTTGATGTCTTTTAACAAAGTCTCTTTCTATCACGCTATGCGAATAATCGCACCTTCCTTGTCTACCATTACGTGGTATTACTAAGTGCGAACTAGTGATGTCCATAGTATGTGTTGGTTTACTTTCGATAACTGATAACATGAAATATGCAATACATCGCAATTAATTTAAAAATATCGAAATATTATCCATCATATGTACATATATGGGCACAGTATTTGTGCGCAGCCGCGTCTAATTATTATTTATATATTTAAAGTGGTAAATTGTCTTTTAAGACTGCAGTGTTACATTATCATTCAAAGCATGTCATGTGTGTTTGATTTCTTTAAGGTTTACGAAGTGGCCTAACATAAAGGAAATGTGGATTGATGCTACAAAACATAGTATGTTATGTTTGAATGAATGATAATTTTATTGTATTTAGTTAGTTGTATTTTGATAAACAAGACTTTGAAAGTCGGGGTTGTTTTATTAATTTAGCTAATACTCTAATCATCGATCATCGTCACATCACTAGCGGCCGCCAGACATTTTGTTTACACCACGTTTACACGCCCACTTGACCTTCAATCGGCAAATCACAGTGCGGTAAGCGCTCGTCGCGTCTCCCGCGCCCCTTTAGTTTTGGCAGAATCGGTTTCAATGAAACAATCCTACGAAGCGACGTCTTTAGGTTTAGTGGTCTGTGAATAAGGAGCTCAAATGCCTGATATTAGGCAAGCCGGTAGGAATCGAGTTCTTTGGACGCCACGCTACTGATATGTACAGGAATTAAGAATATAGTAAACGTATGAGAGATGTGTGTGTATATATAATATCTACTCTACAGGATATATAGATTTTTATTTGAGGATAACCTTAGAACCGTCAAACCGATCTTCATGAACCATTTTGGGTAATACATAGTTTCAGGTCACTGTCAAACATCGTACGGAGCGGGAAAACTTTGTAGACTTCATTTTTTTTCCTACTTTAAGCGTGGAAGGTAGAAAGCTCAATCAATAACAGCTGTTAATTCCCTGTCGGTGCGATCAACACGTGCTTGTCTCTTGGGAGTTATCCCTGTCTCTCTCACTCTTTAGTCTTAAAAGAATCACACGAAAGAGAGGGAATACTTGGAATTAGACGAGTGTTTTTCAACGCCTGACTCGCGCGTCCAAGCCTTTAGAAGGGGGTCGCGAGTACTTCGAATCTCGTGATCTTTATGGCCAATAGATATGAGCGCCGACGGCCAATTTCACGGCGGCGGCGTGGACTGGAAATTTTCGCGGCGGCGGCGTCTCGACGGCGGCGTCGCCACGGCGTGGCCTTGGATCTTAATATTTTTATTAAAGCCCGATTTGTATGAAAATATTAAGAAAAGCATATTTTGATACCAAATTAAGCTGCATTTTATTCTAATAAACGAACGGAGAACATAAACAACTGTAGTAATTGTTAATTTTTAAAGGACGATGGGCAGTAACGTCCCCACACACCAACAGAGATGAGACATGTGTCAGTTTATAGACCTTGGCAGCACGATGGATTTTTACTATGGCGACGATCATCCCAAGAATGGGGTTTTCTTGGAAAATGGTTCCCGAGTTCTCTAATTCCTCAATGATTCCCGCGGTCTCATATTGTATATAGCACGTATGGCTCTTTTCTGTAAAACAAAAATTGAGACTATATCAGCAGCCTTTCCCCACAGCAAGATGCCATATGACATAACGCTGTGGAAATTGCTGAAATACACCAATCGTGCCGTTTCCACGTCAGTTAGTTGTCTGATTTTTCTGACAGCGTAAGCAGCTGAACTTAGTTTACTGGCCAAAGATGATATATGCGGACCCCACTGAAGGTTCCTATCCAAAGTTAAACCTAAGAAAACAGTTTTATCTGTCAATTCTAAACGTTGGTTATTTAATTCTATATTAATGGTACTAGCTAATTTAACGTTAGGTAATGCGAATCGTATACATTTCGTTTTTTTAGAATTGAGCAATAAGTTATTGATCGTAAACCAGTTTAATATTTTGGCTAAGGTATTATTTATGCCATGGAAATCTACTGTTTTATGATCCAACTTAAAGATCAGGGATGTATCATCGGCAAACAAAACAATCCTACAATTATCATCCACTACATACGGTAAATCGTTGATGTAAACTAAAAATAGGAATGGCCCTAAAACAGAGCCCTGTGGCACGCCCAATTTCACAGCTGTTCCTTTCGATTGTGTTCTGTTTACAACTACGGTCTGCATTCTGTCACTAAGATATTGTAGGAATCGTCGTGTAGTCTTCGGGTGAAGTAATATAAACGTCCATATTATTATATGTTATTATATATTATATTTAAGTGTGAGTAGCCCACAATATGATGAAACAAGATTTAGGGCGTTTTGAGATAGGCCATAATGCTCTAGCTTTAATAAAAGGGTTCTGTGTTCAACGCAATCGAAAGCTTTCGAAAGGTCGCAGAATATACCTATGGCATCACAGGAACTGCCCCATATGTCATAGATGCATCTAACTAGTTCCGAAGCGGCATCAGTTGTTGAACGTCCTTTCCTAAATCCAAATTGTTGATTATGAAGCAGATTGTTACGTTCGAAGTGCTTGAGCAATTGGACTAACATAATTTTTTCGAATACTTTACTTAGGACCGGTAATATGGATATTGGACGAAAATTTGCAGGATCGCTTCTCTCGCCCGATTTAAACAATGGTACAACCTTGCTTAGTTTCATCAAATCGGGAAACACGCCCTCTTCCACACAACAATTGAAAACATCAGCTAAATAAGGTGCAATTTTATCAATGACGTGATTAATAACTTTCACCGATGTTCCCCACAGATCCTCTGTACTTTTTTTATTAATAGTATTAAAGGTTTTCAAAATCATCTCCGGATCAATTGGACTGAATTCAAACACACTATTACATTTCGGTATATTGGAACAAGTCAATAATTCAGCTTGCTCCGGCGATGACTTGAGACCCTTGGTGGTAAGACTTGCTACGTTAGAGAAAAAATCTTCAAATGCTTTGCTGCTTTATAAATGTAAACTAGTAGGGCCTTATCAGCTATGTGCCTAAGATACCTAAATAACCATATTAGTTTTCGGATACGATTAGCAGTTGTTTCAACTTGTTGGTTCCATGAAAGTAACTGATCAATATGGATACCTAAGTATTTAGTGGAGGTAACATGACACAGGCTAGAGCAAGAACAATGATTGGTAAGTAGATTAGAGCAGGTGTGGGCAATCAATTTAAATTTCGTTTTATCTGGTTGAGTAGAGTTTAATATCGAAAATGTTATGTAGTTGGTTTTTTTTATATTTAGTGTGAGCAAATTTGTTTGAAGCCATTTTATTACCTTGGACAAACCTGCCTCAGCACAGGCGAAAACCTCTTCCCAGCTATTTCCGTGGAACAGGAGTGCGGTATCATCTGCGTAAGATATTACTAGACCGTTGGTGAGTTGTATATTGGTGAGATCATTGATGTAGCTCAGAAAGAGGGTAGGACCTCCTAACACACTACCTTGAGGGATACCGTAGTGGACGGAGGATTCATCTGTGCTATAGACATCGTTGTTTAATTTTACGCGCTGCGTTCTCTCATTTAAGTAGCTAGTGATAAGGTTCAAAAATTGGCCACGTATACCCATAATTTCTAATTTGCGGATAAGGATATATGTTCAAATACCGTTTAACCTGTCAGGCGCAGACGGCGCGATAGGTACTGGCGCATTCTTTTTGTTCTTATGGCCAGTTCACATTATTCCATTCATCAGTAGCATTCCAGTCCAGCAATCCAATCCAGTGCTGGAATGCTACTGGAATAATGTGAACCGACACTGGGATGCACTGGAATGTACCCATTCCAGTGAGCATTCCAGTCCAGTGACTGGAGAGACCGTCAACTTTTCATTCCAGCTCACCCAATACAGCGCCACTGGAATAGTGTAAACCGTCAATCCAGTGCTGGATTGAACGTGATATAGTGAATACGCGTGGTTGTTTTTGGTAACATTCTTTAACAACTCTTAAAAGACTGGAATAATGTAAACGATATGCTCCATTCCACAACTGGACTGGATTAGCCCGCTGAATCACTGGACTGGAATAATGTGAACTGGCCATTAGTCGTGCACTGTTGGCAGTGGTCGTGGTCATGTCTCGGTCGAGTCTTGCGCCACCGCTTCTCTTGTGATGCGACGCCATGTATCTCTATTAGTCTGTCGCAGAAAGCAAATCTCCATACAAACTTTGAGGCCAAGTCGGCACGGGTTCCCAACATCACAGAGAACTGAGATTTTAAATACCATAATATTTTAGTAGTTACAACTTTTTCAACTACTCAAATATACTGGTATATAAAATTTCAGCTCTCTGTGATGACGGGAACGCATGCCGACTTGGCTTCAAAGTTTGTATGGAGATTTGCTTTCTGTGACCCCCTAATCTCTATGTTTGGCGGAGTGAGAGCTAACATTTATGCTGGAACGTGTCACAGATTTGCTGAGATATTTTTACGCATTCGTAAATCTTTGTGGTGTGTTCGTTCACGGCGTGCACACATACAAGCCGCGCGTGCCTTATGTAGGAAGAAAAATGACTGCTATTGTACTGTGCTTGCTGATAGACTGACAGCCCCCGATGTGCAAAGCGATGCCCAGTGACGCAATCCCCTCGTAACCGATCGGAGCGATTTCTAATTGGCCATTATGAGCATTCCTTAGGTTACGATACCGCTTATGAACGTGGTAAAAACCTTGGACGTTTCCGCGCCGCTGGTCCACTAATATGTGGAACTGGAGTAGGGCACGCGCTACGCGTTTTTTGCAGGGGCATCGTGTAAAATAATAGGAATGGATGAAAAAATAAAAAGCGCTTGAGGGCTATATTTAAAAATAGCATTCCCTATATTCAGAAAATCCCGCCTGTTTAGTATAGCTTTTTGGTTATTATGTAGTTCCAGCCAAGCTATACAAATTAACCAAAAATGAGATTCTAATGAGACGGAATCTTCTGAATATTTGTAGTTTAAAAGTATAAGTGTAGTATTTGTAGTTTGAAGTTTGCAATGTAATTTTCTTTTGGTGTGCAATAAAGTATGATTGTATTGTATTGTATTGTATTGTAGTCAGGGGCATTCCCCTGACTGACATAATTATGTCCTTCAAGAATAATCTTTTACTGAGTTCCACACACAAACATATAGCTGACTAGACGAAATATTATTGGAATAGCATCGAAATACAATGTTTGGAACGTTAATGCCTAACAAAAGTGCCGTTGAAATTGACCGCTCATGCCCAAAATGCCGCATTCCCAAAATAAAAAGATTCTCGATTTATCAGATTCCTGTCTTACCACTTTCCTGTTACACTAGAATAGATTATAAAATCGTAGGTTACTCAAGGATCTAAATGATTTTGTTAGATGTATTCTTTTGGGAATTTGGTATACGGTCGAGAATTCGGTATTTTAAAAAATCTGGTATTTTGGGAATGAGCGAAATTTATCCCATTACGCCCGTATTTGAAAAACCAATACGTCTAATGTATCAAGTGATGTTAATAACCAACGTAATCCTTGCTATGTTTGAGCCTAAAGTAATTTATGACAAATATTCATATAAAGGTTGACATTTTCGGATTGGTTGCATATTGTTTAAAAGTCCAGTTCGAAGGACCAATGTTAGGGTCCTATGGACTAGAAATAAAAAAGGACTGTATTACGATAGGCTGGTTTATTAACCGTCTTATTACATTGCGAACCTGGTCAGACAATATGGTAATTTATGCCACACCTGGCCATAAAGTGGTTTTTACCGCGCGCCACGCGTGCGGAAAAAGCCGCTTTCTGGCCAAATGTAGACAAAATTATGTACACAACACGGGAGGTAATACATAAAGCCTTTGTTTTACCACCCTAGTTGTGTAATGTATTTACTATTGATTCGATAGTCGTCCGTCAACGGTGGAGTTTTAGATGAGGAGTGTGGCCGGGGTCGCCGCGCCGTCCGTTACGATGATGACGTCAGGCTGTTGCGCGCCCGCGCGTCTCCTGTGCGTAAATAGTACATTGTGTATCTAGGACGGTAAGTAAGGAATTACAAACGAGTGTTTGTTATAAGCCCGAGGTGAAACCGAGGGTACATGAGTTTGTAATTCCTTTACCGCCCGTGGCACACACAATGTTTTTCATCACACTTGTGCGAAAATCTTAATAATATAACCCTACTAGTATGACAAGAAAATATTAAATTAAAACAGAAAGTGACATTAGTGACATATGTCCATAGACAATGCGAATGTCAAGTCAAGTTCGGAAACCATAGCGGTAAAGACCTAAAACGGCCATTTTAGTTGATTTTATATTTGCAAAATACTGAAATACATGTAATGACACCATTTTCGAGCAACTGTGATGAAAATGGATATGTTTCTTAATCCAAGACAAAAGTCCGTGATTGGGTACAAACCTACCGACGTGAGAAATTAATTTGACACTTTAGTTTTTTCTTCAGCACTTAGTACTAGCTCCGCCCCATTAGCACGTAGTCCGTGGGGCCGATTTGAGCGTCAGTTACGCATCAATACTTATTAGATGGTCCCGCTAAATCAGCAGGGCCGCGCCGCCCCTGTGTGCGAAGTGTGCAGCGCACACAGGCGCCAAAGCGATAGGGGCGCCGGAAGTCGAAACACGACGACAATAAAGAGATGCTTCATAGGTTTCGCACACAGGCGCTGCCGGGGGTCGGGCCCGTAAATCAGCTCTTTATCTTATAAATAATCACTCCCGTCTGCCTCATAATTTCATATAGTAAAAGTTAAATTTGCACACCGGTAATGTACTGTAAGAAAAAGTTGGAAGAGTCTCGCGGTGATTTCCCCTGGGCCTTAAACTCGCCTGTTTCAGTTTACTCACTCATCCAATGGCCAGCTTGTCGCAGGCACAATAAATAATAGTACTACGCACAGTCGAGTTCATTTACATCTAGACACTACAGCAGTGGTTCCTAACCTTTATTGCCACATCACTCACAGGCCCCCTCTAGATTTGTATCATTACCCCTCCAAATAGGTAATACAGACAAGTATATGAAAGTACTCAAAGAAAATAGTACATTACACAACTAGGGTGGTAATACAAAGAAAGGCCGACATCGCAGAAGTTTGCGGCCCGAGCTGCAAGCGAGGGACGTAAATATGCGATCGAGGGCTTTCTTTATTACCTCCCGTGTTGTGTACATCATTTTATGTCTACACTTGGCCAGAAAGCGGCTTAAAAAGACACTTTATGGCCAGGTGTTGCATAAACGACTTAATATGAGTATTAACCCTGAGAAAACTTAATTTTACCCCTAAAGGGGTAACTACCCCCCAGGTTCGGAACCACTGCACTGCAGGAACAAAAATATCTGAACAGGACCCTATTGTCAGGAGCATAAAAGCGTGTTTAGATATTTTTGTTATCTTATATGTGTAGATGTAAATGAACTCGACTGTACAAACGGAGCCACTGGTCACCCATTGGGTGACCAGTGGCAGTAGCCATTAATTATTAAATATAACCATCATAAAATGTCCTTTACCTAATTCTACATGACTCGAGAAAATCTTTCACACTGTAGAGACATCCGTCGAGCAGCCAGCTATTTAAATTTCTCTTAAAACTATTGACAAAGGATAATCGTCGTATTTGGATACTGTCAATTGGCCCGTGTTATTCTAAACCGATCTAAAATATCAAAATTGAGCAGCATAACATCATATGTTTCACAATCATGTAATTTTAGTCAACGTGATAAAAAGGACTGCTTCTACATTTATTACATTTCTGTTTACCCGTCTACATATTAAACCTGTCAGAAGTTGTCGTAATATGTATAATAAATATGTATAGTAAATATTATTATTACTCGTAGAGGGATATTGAAATGAAATATACAGGACGTTCCAAGACTGATATGGAACAAATACGGGTAATTCCACAACAGAGTAACGTAAGTTACCAATATCTCGCGTGTTTCTTCATTGGCAGTGCAAATTCAGGTGTCAATATATCTAGGGATTAAAGTTATACGTATCTAGATTAAAATTAATACTTCAATTTACTCCATAAATAAATAAACTTAACTTTTGTAACTTCCGTTACATTTTCATGGAATTGCCCATACCTTAAATATTGCAAATAGGAGGTTTTTTTTGTCCTAAGCAATACCATCAGAAGGTCATTACCCGAAGCGCCAAAAGAAAAGAAAAGAAAAGAACCATATAATGAGACATGTACAAGAGACCTTGAGGGCTTACTTGCAGAAATAAATTATTTTATTTTATTTTTACGGTAACCTAAGCTTAAGCAAGATTGCAATTTTATTTCCGTAAAAAAAAATGAATTTATAATTCATTTTTTTTTACGGATACTGATCTATTTCAGATAAATTATTCTTCATAATTCACATTTTCGATCGGCATCATACAGGATGTATTTTTTGGCGGGCATACATCACATGATAATTGCCTTCGTCATTAGCTATTGTATTGTTCACAAAAAGACAGTTAACAGTGTGTCTGATTGTACGTCTATTGCAATTTAATGTATTTACTTTAGATCTAAATATGTGTAACGATTTATTAATAAAAACTCCTGTTAGGAAAAAAAAAATTAGCGGGCTCGATTGCTTGATTAGTAAAATATTTTTTGAAAAATCTTCTAATTTAGAATGTACTTTAATAATAAAATAATGTTTCCATAAAGCAAAACAAAAACCTATCTACAATATTTAAGTCATATTTGCCCTACATATCGCTTAGCGTCGGACGCCCTGTACACCCAAGGATGAAGGTCTTTGTCCCACCACGGGCGAATAAGCGTAAGCGAAAATTGGGCGAGTAACAGTTCATTGCGGGCTAACGAGGTACAGCGTGATCGATCGACCTTGCCAGACCCGCAATGTAATGCTACTCGCCTAGTTCACTCGCCGGCGACAAATGCCGTGTATATATATGTTGAAAGGCGGCTGAATTTAATTCGGCGTATTGAAAGTCTCGTCTCGGGTTCATCGACCCGGTAATTACCTAGGTCGCGCGATTGTTTGCTCGGCGTATAGACACAGGTGCGATTGGTCGCGGGTTCGTGATGGGCTGTGAAATTGTTCACGCTAGTCTTTAAATGTGCACGCATTTTCGAACATAGGCATGCAAAAATTATCTGAACGTCACAGTACAATAACAGTAATTTTTCTTCCTACATCGCACGCTTGCATGTGTGCGCGCC
The DNA here is from genome assembly GCA_947034925.1 of Eudemis profundana. Lineage (NCBI taxonomy): Eukaryota > Metazoa > Arthropoda > Insecta > Lepidoptera > Tortricidae > Eudemis > Eudemis profundana. The sequence goes on from OX344818.1 coordinate 14,331,872, forward strand.
GTGTACGAACGCACTACAAACAAGTTTAAGAACGGAATTTGGATGTTGACTTATGTCGAATTTTACAACATAATATAGTCACATGGATTGGAAAATACTAAATTATCAGAACACAAAAGAAATAAACCAAAAATGTATAAAAAATATAAAGTTATGAGATCACAAAGTTTAAAAAAAAACGATGTTTTTTTATCGTCTTCAAGAAAAATTAAAGTCAATTTCGGAAAGCTTAAATAACACTGAAAAAATAAATATATGACAACTATGTGCTTAAACGCACTTTTTCGGGCTCAAAATGGCAAAATGCTATTTTTTTTCATACAACTTAGTACAGCCAAACAGCGATGGAACCGATGACGTCATAGGTTCCTCCCGTTTTGTATAGAGCGTTTTCAATGCTCAGTGCGATCTGCTACTTTTGATTACAATTTGTGGCTGTTATAATTATACAAATGTATAAGGTGTCATGTCATGTAGATATGTCTTCCTCACAAATAGTAGAATCGATTTACGACAGAAAAAAAATCGAGTCAACAGGCGAATTACCCGGGTTGCATTCCCTAAAGGATACCCGTTAATTGTTTCTGTTTGTTCGTAAATAAATAATAGCCTAACCTAAAATAAAAGAACGACAGACTATTCACGTCAATCGCATTAGGGGTCGTCAATCATTTATGATAAATAATTGTGGTCTGCCTAAAGGGCGAGCGAGCCTAGATTTACGAGATAAAAATTGCTTTCTCACACCTATTCAGAAATAGTACATTACACAACTAGGGTGGTAATACAAAGAAAGACCGAGATCGCAGATATTTGTGGCCCGAGCTGCAAGCGAGGGACGTAAATGCGATCGAGGTACCTTCCCCGCCGGTGAAAAAAAAAAAAATATATATATATAAATATTTTTACTAAAAAACCCGACCGCGGTGCACTTTAAAAGTGCATAAAATCCGCCATTTTGTTTATTTTAACAAACTTCATACCCAGTGACACTCGCGCCATCAAAACGAATCTAATGATGTGTCATTTATCAAAATCGGTTGTGCCGTTGAGTAGTTACGAGCGGACATAGGAACGGACATACATACAGGTCAAACACATAACCCTCCTTTGGGCTTCGCCGCAGTCGGGTAAAAAGCGGACTGCGGGCTTCCTATACTTACGCCGCTCTGTACCTACCTCTAGCACAACTGTGAGTCTGTGACACGCGACTCTTTGTCGCGCGACAAATACCTATCTCTTTCCACTCAATATCGTGTGACAGTGACAGGCGATGCTCTGTCGCGCGAGAAACGAAGTCGCGGCCAGTTATGCTAGACGTACTGGCCTCCGACTGGCTTAGTCGCCACCGATGTACGCTCTCGCCATAATATACATCGATTTATGTGACACATTCTATATTGCCGAGTCACGGTAGTCAAGATTATTTAACAGGGTGGCCACTTTCTGGAAAACCGGGAAATGTCAGGGAATTTCACTAGTCATGGAAAAGTCAGGGAATTGTCAGGGAAATTTATTGAAAGTCAGGGAATAAAAAATAAGACTGATTTGCGAATATATTGTATAAATACATATGAAATACATACGTACTTAAAAAAAAGATTATTTTTGAGATATAAAGCGTTTCCGTAAACAAAGCCGTTCCAGAGATACAAGCGGCGTATGTACGCTAGCTTGACGGGCCGGTAGCGTACACTGTGAACAGGCCTTATATTTTGAAAAGTTTAAGGGTACTATTTTTGTCAAATAGGTAGGTATTTCGTGGGTACTATTTGGGTACTATTTATTGTCAGCATCAGATTTTGGATATCTTTACGGTGTACGCCATCTTGACGGTCACCCGCTGCCCTCTCTTCGCGCCTGTCGAATATCACCAGTGATCGGAATAGGTAGAGTATATTTACCTAAACTTCGAAGAACATAGTCGAAAAGTGGAGACTCCCTTACGATTAATTTTATTCTTAAGTCCCGGAATCTTACTAAAAATTTATATTATTGGTATTCTTTCGAATATTTCTCGAACATTCTCAGTATAGCTGTCTCTTTCTAATAGTGCTGTCTCTTTCACTCCTTCGAGAAATTTCGCCATATATATTTTTTTTTTATTGCTATAGACTATAAACAGGCAGACGGCCCACCTGATTGATGGAAAGCGGTCACCGCCGCCTATAGAAATTCGCACCACTAGATTGCATTGCCAATGCGTTGCCGGTCTCGAAGAAATTTGATGACACCCTTTTTAAAAAATCCCATATTGTAGCGCAGTGGGAAAATCTTAGCAGGAAGTTCATTCCAGATCCTTATTGTACGCGCTAGAAAGGTTCTAGAGAACCGGCGCGTTGTTGAGTGTAATGATTCAAGGAAATGGGGATGAACCGCCTGCCGAAGACGAGTGGTGCGATGGTAGAATGATGCGGTAGGCACCAACCCAAACAGTTCCTTGGAACATTCCCCATTATACAGACGGTAGAAGACGCAGAGAGATGCAAAATCTCTAAACCGTCAGTAAGTATGGGATCGTTGACAATGCGGACAGCGCGTCTCTGGATGGTGGGACGAGCATGTCTTAGGAGGTGGTAGTGTTGCGCCGGTGTTATAGGCATAAACTTCAAACTTAATTTCCGTGCTTTAGAAGCGTTTTCAGCAGGCTGAAAAGTGATTTCAGGCCGTTTCAGACGTGGCTCTTTCACATACTAGAAAATCGAAATTTCAATGATCCACGCGGCTCGAAATAGGTCACTCCTTGTACATGGATGAGCAAAATAAAAAGAAGGAAAACTTAAGTTCAGAAGAGAAAAAAGAAAAAGTGCAGAATTGGTTAGAGAACTTGAATCAAAAAGGCAAGAAATTCTCGAAGGAGCTGCCAAAGAAGCTGCGTTATGGGAAAGACATATTACCAAGTTGCAATAGATTTTGTTATTATAACTCAACGAGTTAATTTTTATTTCACTTATACCCAAGATTTTAAACCAACTTCAAAAAATTAGATTTCTCAATTCGTCGCTTTTGTACCATAATACTCGAAACGTTGAAGTCTTCGTTTTTTTTTTATACAACTTCGTAGTTTAAATATTTAAAAAGTATTCTAATTATATATTTTATCCTTATTACATTTAAGATTATGGTCAGGGAAAAACTTGAAAAAACGCCTGGAAAACCGGGAAAAGTCAGGGAATTTTGATTGTTGTAAATAGTGGTCACCCTGTTTAAGGCCGGTCCCTTGTGATGTGATGTGACCTTTATGAATATTTCTCCCTATCGGCGGGTATCTTTTTTTTAAATGAAATTGCCTCCATTGTACAAACGACGCCACTGTTAACTGACCACCCATAGACTATAACACGTTGAAATAAAGTTGACATTCGCTTTTAACTGTGTGTTCGATTGTATGTTCTTCCCGAAATCAGATATGCTGATGTCACGTTAATGTCGCCATTGATTAAGAACTTCCATAATTTAAGAAAATGATCAATTATGAAATAAAACGCCCGCGAAATTATATGTTCTTACATGTTATTTGTTTATTCGGATGAAAATTGAAAATCTAATGCTCTAATGCTCAACAATCCTTTTCTTTAGAAGCGAATAAGTGAAGAAACGCATTTTACTTATATAATTATAATGATAATTTATTTTCACAAAATGGCAACATGTCAAGCTTGTGACGTCAGCACGTCTGAGTTTAATTGAGCACATAACAAACATAATAAGAGGGTATGCGTTACTCAGTTTGAATTTTCGCAAAATCTGGGACACCCTAGTCATCATTGTCAGTTTCGGTAAGAAAGAACGTATAATCGGTTACCTCACTTAAGTATCCAGGTGCACGTACATTTTATGTATGCGGGCATGGATACTTAAGTGAGGCCACCGACTGTTCCTGCTTTTCTTGTACCATGATTGTCCCTAAGTGATGTTTTACGGGTCGTTTGTTTGTCGAGCAGGGCAGCAGCCCCAGGAGCAGGAGCTGGCGACGAAGATGCTGCAAATCCAGTCCAAGCGGTTCTACCTGGACGTGAAGCAGAACCGCCGCGGCCGGTTCATCAAGGTCGCGGAGGTGGGTACCTTTACTAGCACGCCTAGGGGCGTATGTACCGTAGGGCCACGTGGGCCATGGCCCAGGGCGGCCGGTGCGGGTCACGAGGGGCGCTCCAAGTAGGGTTGCCAGATTGAATGACCCTATTGACGACTCGTTTAGCTCAGTGGGAGTTCCACCGCCTACGAAGCTAGAGGGTCCCAGGTTCAAATCCTGGTAAGGGCAAATATTTGTGTGATGAGCATGTGTATGGAGCGAGTATTTTGTTCCTGAGTCATGGATGTTTTCTATTTATTTAAGTATGTATTTATCTATATAAGGATGTATATCCTCGTCTAGTACCCATAGTACAAACGAAGACACTTTAAGTGACCATCAGTAAACCTTAAGACATTGTAATAAGGGTGACAAGTGGTCAGTTAGCTGTGTCTTCGATTGTACAAGCATTGCTTAGTTTGGGACTAGCTCGATTTGTGTAAGATTTTCCCCCGATATTTATTTATTTATTTATTATCGGGAGACATAAACAATATTTCGGGATTTTGGGACTTTGGTCGGAATACGGCCCGCGCGCTGGACGTAGAGCGTAGACACGTCGCGTTGCGTCGGACCGGCAACGGTTAGCTTGTAGAAAATTCAGAACTTAAAATTATTGATTTATAAAATGAAGTTGTTTTCATCAGACATATTCAAAGCGCAATAGTCTGTCTGGCAACGTCTGTGTGAGTGCGATCCATACTGGACCATTCTTCCGCATTCTTAAAACTTTGCTAGTAGTGCGTTCGTACACGGCGAGCACACATTCACGCGCGCGATGTGCCTTTTGTAGGAAGGAAAATAGGCTACTTTCCTGACGGATCAAATCAGTTACTTTTTATGAAGCGTCAAAGTCAAAACGCTCAGAAAGTATGAAGTTTGTATGGAATAAAAGTGAAATGACGTCATTGTACTCAAACATCAAATCATCTTATTATTTATAGGTTTTGATCTTTTAAAAATCGTTTAAAACGCTAAATAGGTGATGTTCAGTTCTTTTTGCAAATTTTCAAAAGCTGATTTAAGAGGAAACAGTAAGGTCGAGAGAATTGAAAATTAGGTATTTGTAAAATGTGTCGCTATCCCGCACTGCCCGCCTCTCACCTGCAGAGCGCGATAGAGACAACTGCAGCTTGGACCAAAAATACCTTTTAAAATTTCATGAAAACAACGTTTCGTAGTCCCCTGATATCTTCCCCAAAACTTAACCTATTTAACTATTTTTTTCATTAAACATTAAAGAAAGGCTTTGGCCGTGTTCCTATCTTTTCTTTTTTTTTTAATAATCTAGTCAAATTTATTTTCTGGATGTGTGAACACAGCGGAAAATCTGGCATTTTTTTTAGGTTTTTGAAGGTTAATATCTCTTTTGAGAATCAATTTATCGTAAAAAGGAAAACATAGGAACATATCAATAGTAGCCATAGATTTTTGGACAAAAAATGATTGCTCTACTGGCATTATCCAGGGAGGAAACAGGGGACTACGTTTGTATGGAAAAGCTGCCCTCCTGTTTCCTCTTAATGGTTAGCTTGTAGTAATTTATATTGACTGCCTGTAGAGGCAAATACCCTATTACTGCTATTATACTTTGCCTATGTTGTGGACGAAAAATTCAATGAAACGTTTGACGTCAAAACGAGGCACAAAATGAAAAATCCCGGTTATGTACTGCATACGCTCGAGAATATTATGTAAGCTGATAAGGTGATAACTGCTGATGTCACCGATATACCTATCTATAGATAGTGCCAGCTGATCAGTGTCACCAACCTGATAGCTTATCTCGAGTTATGTTTCACCGCCCCGCCCTGATTCAGAAATTTGAGGTGGGGCCTTTTTGTGGCAGCGACATTTCTTTGTGTTTTCTTTTCTATTTACTAACTGTCTACCTCTTCTGCTGTCATAGATAAATGTATTTTCTTTTTTCTTTCTTTCTTTCTAATATACAGCGTGACCTTGCAAGGAAAGGTACCCAACTGTCCGGCTCCTATCTGATTTATTTTGTATTTTGAGATATGTTAGAGAGTAGTCTAAAATAATAGACACGTATTTTTTTTAACTGCCCAATCTCAAGATATTGGGACAAACTGACCTCCGAAGTACTGAAAAGTGATTAAACTCTCTTATCTTTGTTTTGAAGTCGGTTAAGACTAGAGACTAATTTTTAATAAGAAAAGCACGAGAACCTATGAAAAATACCGAAATCAGGTTTATATGCCTATAATATTTGAAAAGTTCCCTCGATTTCTCCAAGATCCCATCATCAGATCCTGATTTGGTTGCAATACGACCCCTGAAATATATCCCTTCAAACAAATAAAAGAATTTTCAAAATCGAATAGAGAACCGTCCTTCTTTTAAAAGCCGGTTAAAGATAAGGTACCATGTTGAGCATGACGTCACGAGTTAGTGGTTCATACTAAAGAACACAACGTACCTACTTTCTGAGCGTTTTGACACTTCTTAAAAATCAGCTGATTCGAAGTGTCATCAGCCTATTATAGTATAAGGAGTTTCCAATCTTTTACAGCCCGTGGTGCGCACTTACAAGCTTAGTATTCGTCACGGCGCCCTTACCTAGTTCGCTCAAAATAGGTATTGTTGCTTTATAGGTACCCGCGAATATTTGTGGTTTTAGACAATGTTAGAGGATCGACTGACGGCGCCCCTCTTTACTTTCTACGGCGCACCAGGGCGCCGCGGCGCACACATTGGGAACCCATGCTATAGGTGGTCGTGCGTAAAGTAAACAATAAGGATCTGGAATGAACTTCCTGCTAAGATTTTCCCACTGCGCTACAATATGGGATTTTTTAAAAAGGGTGTCATCAAATTTCTTCGAGACCGGCAACGCATTGGCAATGCATCTAGTGTTGCAAATGTCTATAGGCGGCGGTGACCGCTTTCCATCAGGTGGGCCGTCTGCCTGTTTGCTAGTCTATAGCAATAAAAAAAAAAAAAAAAAGTAAACGCAGCTTTATCACGGAGAGGCGACCTGTTCCGCTCCAACTGCGGACATCCGATACGCCGACATCGATACTTGCGTTACTTTATACACCATTTCTACCCGGACACGTCCGCTGTTGAACATAGGTGGAGACCTATCGTGGAGACCCAATTTCTGTGCATATAAGTAGTCAAATGTCAAAGATACGTATTCAAGGCCGAGGCGCAGACAGTGCGATCTATACTGGAGCATTCTTGCGCATTCGTGAAACTTTGCTTGTAGTTCGTTCACGGCGCGCAAACTTACATACAAGTGCGCGGTATACCTTTTGCAGGAAGAAAAATTACTGCTTAATATTGTCTTAAATTACTGCTATTATACTGACTGTGATAGTGTTGTAAGCAAACTTTGAAAGCTGTATGTGTTTTAGATCGGCGCGGACGGTCGGCGCAGCCAGATTTTCCTGGCGATGTCGACGGCGGCGGAGTTCCGGGACCACCTGTCCAGCTTTAGCGACTACTACTCGTCCCTCGGCCCGCCCAACCCGGAGAACGTGCCCGACGACGGCAAGCTCAAGTCCGAGATGATGCTCAAGGTAACTGTCGGCATATCCCGACATGTCGGCATACGCCGACTACTCGCTGCTCGGCCCGCCCAACTCAGAGAACGTGCCCGACAAAGGCAAGCTCAAGTCCGAGATGATGCTCAAGGTAACCGTCGGCAGCTCCCGACCCGTCGGCATATCCCGACTACTCGTCTCTCGGCCCGCCCAACTCGGAGAACGTGCCCGACAACGGCAAGCTCAAGTCCGAGATGATGCTCAAGGTAACCGTCGGCAGTTCCCGACCCGTCGGCATATCCCGACCTGTCGGCATACACCGACTACTCGCTGATCGGATGGCCCAACCCTGACAACGACAACATTTTTAGCTCACCAGATATCTCTTTAGTTAATAGGGCGGATATCTATCATATGAAATTTACCTTGTAAATTAATCTGTCAGAATTGTCAGTGTTATATTTCTGTATGAAGTATCGAATTGCTTAGGGGTTTATTAAATGTTACCTGGTTTTATTCTCTGGTTTTTTGCTGACCGTGTTCTGGAGCGGACCTCTTAATCAATACAATTTAATATTTACACTGCCGTCGTAGTCTAAAAGGTGAATTTTTACTATGAACTTCCATAGCAAAAAGTCGCCTTTTAGACTATGACGGCAGTACAGTGAACATGGGTTATTACACTTCTATGGGTTAATATTGGCCGAGTTCCGCGTCTCTCCGTTTCGCTTCTCTCTGTGACGTACCGCTCCAGTGCACACTCTGTTATTTTTATAGATGGCTATGTAAATTAAAAAAAATCTGACATGACTTTTTTGTGTTCAGGACAACCGGCGCTACTACCTCGACCTAAAAGAAAACTCCCGCGGGCGTTTCCTGCGCGTCTCCCAAACCATCACTCGCGGCGGCCCGCGCAGCCAGGTGGCGCTGCCGGCGCAGGGCATGATCGAGTTCCGCGACGCGCTCACGGACCTGCTCGACGACTTCGGCACCGACGACGGCGGGTCCGTACACACACACACACACAGTCGACACACGCACACGCGTGCGCGCGATACATAGGTCCACATACAACGCATGCAAAGAGATCACTGGTCAGTGTGGCCGTGTCAGAGCTCATGTTGCTGCGACACGGCCACACTGTCTCATGTCAAAAAAACACTCACACAAACTCACACGTCGAGCCACTGTTCTCATTGAAGTTACTGTAATTTAGGTTCTGCACGGCAGTATTGACGACTTAAAGTGCTACCTTTAGCCTGGGAACTCATATGTTACTTAGAGAGGTGTATTTTTTTTACTAATTACTAACCATTTCTTTCGACCGACCATATTGTTTATACTGTAGCGATTGTCACTCATTATTACGTTTTAAACTGATCAATTCACATTTTGTTATGAAAACAACATTCGATTACTGAGAGATCTCTCAATCGCCCTCTGTTCCGTCTGTTAACGGTTGCCGATATCTCTCTATCATCATCCCATTAGTTAACAGTTGGAGAGATCTCTATCCCCCTCTGCCCTGTCTGTTAGCGATTGGAAAGATCTCTATCGCCTTTGGTTTCGTCTGTTAACGGCTGGAGAGATCTCTATCCCCCTTTGTTCCGTCTGTTAACGGTTGGAGAGATCTCTATGCCTCTCTGCTCCGTCTGTTAAAGGCTGGAGAGATCTCTATCCCCCATTGTTCCGTCTGTTAACGGTTGGAGAGATCTCTATCCCTCTCTGCTCCGTCTGTTAAAGGCTGGAGAGATCTCTATCCCCCATTGTTCCGTCTGTTAACGGTTGGAGAGTTCTCTATCCCCCTCTGCTCCGTCTGTTAACGGTAGAAGAGATCTCTACCCCCCTCTGCTCCGTCTCATAACCGTTCGAGAGATCTCTCTTCCCTTTTCTCCGACTGTCAACGGTTGGAGAGATCCCACCCCGTGTTAACGGTGTGGACACAGTCAACATTAACAGTTCACGCGTGTGACGTAGATCCGTGTCGGGTTCCAGCTTCAAGGGCGAGCTGCCCGAGGGCCGGCACCTCCGCGTCGACAACAAGAACTTCTACTTTGACATCGGACAGAACAACCGCGGGGTCTACATGAAAGTTAGCGAGGTAAGTCATTATTGTTTTATGTGCTTGGCTAAGTATTGAGCGTGCATGTTTTTGTGAAACAACTTTTAAATTAAGGTCATCCGGGGTAATCGCGTCTATGGGGGCAAATGCGCCTTTTTAAAGATTCCATTAAATCCAAACTCTTTAAAATTATTTATGCCACACCTGGCCATACATATACTTTATGGTACACCATGGTACATTGGACATAAATATACTTTATGCCACACCTGGCCAAGTGTAGACATAAAATGATGTACACAACACGGGAAGTAATAAAGAAAGCCCTCGATCGTATATTTACGTCCCTCGCTTGCAGCTCCGGCCGCAAACTTCTGCGATCTCGGCCTTTCTTTGTATTACCACCCTAGTTGTGTAATGTACTATTATATATCTGATATGATATTATAATATGTATTTTTCCCCTATTTTGTAATAATAAAAATATACAAATACGCGGAATTTAATAAAGTTCTTATGAATCAAATAATTTTTCTTCTATATCACCTCAAAGTATCTATTTAGATGAAAACAAAACTATAGTAAAAAACCTACCTTCCTTGACCGACGGAGGCAGCCTCCGCAGGCAGCCGTTCATGTTGGGGGTGACTTGTGTAAGTAGTTACGGCTGCACATAACAAAAAGCACACATGTGAGTGTCACCAACGAAGTTGCCAAGCTGTAGAAACAAGATGTAGGACACAAGTAGAGATGGGCCGGCTACGGATTTTGCCGATTAGCTAGTCGGCCGACTAATCGGTTCTCAATTTGCCGATTAATCGGCCGACTAGTCGGCATTGCCGATCATAGTTATTAGCTATGTTCGGGTACAAACGGAAACTGTAACAGTTACAATAGTAAATAGTTAGAGTTGTAACTAGATTTAAGTATTTACCAAGATTGATATGCCACAAAAGTTTAATTATTAAAATTAAAATATTACATGTTACTTAATTGTTACACCTTTAAAAAGCTTATTTAAGTCGTTTTTTTTTTGTATTTGAGTAAAGTACGTAAAAATATAAAATAATTAAGAAAAATATGTTTTATTTTCTTGTGTGTCCTATGTTCTCCGCTAGGCAGTAGTGCCGATTATTCGGCATTTTTTGCCGACTAGTCGCCGACTAATCGATGATGCTGAATAGTCGGCGTGCCCGAATAGTCGGCCCATCTCTAGACACAAGCCTATTCGTCGGCAGACGCTTAATGCTATAACAAAATGTGTCAGGTGAAGAGCAACTTCCGCACGGCTATCACGGTCCCGGAGAAGTGCTGGGCGCGCTTCCGCGACATCCTCGCCGACTACTGCGACAAGATGGGCCGCGCGCTGCCCGACCAGATGCAGGTACACGACCAACTAAAAAAAAAAATTTAAAAAAAAATCTGCAAGTAGGCCCTCAAGGGCTTTTTTACATATCTTATATTGTTTTCTCTTCTTTTATTTTGGCGCTAATGACCTTCTGGTGAGAAGAAGCGCCGGAAGAAACTCACCAGTTTCTCTTTTTCATCATTTTAAAAGTGTTACAATAATTTCATTAATATATAACTACATTTATAGAGATGTAAAGGGTCCAAAGAAGACAAATAAAAAATAGAAAATAAATTGATATTGATACTAGTCCGCTGGTTCGCTGCTCACTCTGAGCAATCAGCGAAAAGTCAAGGTGGCCCTGGCCAAATGTCCTGGTTCGACCCGTTCAGGCCCCACCTAGCCCGACCAAATCGAGGTGGACCGGGACAAGCGCCCTGGTTCGACCCCAGGCGCCCCCGGCCCCCATCCAATCCGATTCCACTCAGGGTGGACCGGCTAGCGATCTGGTTCGACCCCAGGGAACACCACGGCCGGCCATCCGGTCAAATAATCGCTATGCCCAATAAGGGTTGCGAGTTTGTCAGTTTCTAAAAAAAAATCATAACTAGTGTCCGACCGAAACTAGTTTTCGCGGCCGAAACCGAAACCGAAACTTACATATAAGGGCATGTTTTCGTGGGAAGAAAAAAAAATTACAATCATAATCGGTCAGTTTTCATGTTTAAATCATAAAGTGGTTGTAAAATCCTATTATGAAATAAACAATTTGATTTGATTTGAAATAACTTATTAATCATTTAGTCTCCGATAAAATCATTATTAACGATAACATATAACTTCTAATTTCAAATAAAATATCTGTGCTTTTTGAAATAAAGATTGTCCGATCGCGGCACGAAACCCTTCAAATTCAGTGTCGGTTTCGGCCGGATAGCAACCGAAACCGAAACTAAGCCGAAACCCGTTTTTTTTGCCGAAACTGGACCGAAACCGAAACTTCGGTCGGACTCTACTCACAGCACTATACTAAAGTATAAAGACGAACAACTAGTCCAACTTCGGCCGTTTAGGCACCGACTTGCCTATTATTTAACCGTGGAGGAACATTTGTATGTATGTATGTAAACACTTTATTGCACAAAATAAGACAAATAGGGTATTTGACAACAATCAAAATAAATTACTTACCTCTAACCAGCAAATTACGCTTCCAAAATTGCCCGGATAAAATCTTTCAAACTTATTTTCGTGCCACCAACGATTTTACAATGAAGAAAACTAAAAATAAGGCACCATGTTGAGCATGACGTCACAACTTAGTATTTCATACTAAACTGTATACTTTCGGAGCGTTTTGACACTTCATAAAAAGAAGGTGATTTGAACTGTCATCAAGTAGCCTATTACAGGGTTACAAAATTAAGGTATATGTACAAAGGCGAACTTATCCCTTTGAGGGATCTCTTCCAGTTAACCTTTGAGCAGTTGAGTGATGAGACAAGAGAGATGGTAGACAAACTGAGAAACATGTACAAGAGATTATAGAGGTATTTATATGTAAATAAATAAAATAAATACATATACTGTATACATATATAAATAAATAAATACATATATATGGGTATATATACATATAGAGATACATAAAAAACCTTTAAAAATCATAAAACGTGTCAAGTATTCAGTCAGAGGGCAGCCACAACTTTTTTAATTTCCCCTTAAGCGAAGCTACAGACCGACACTGTCTGAAAGACGGTGGCAATTTGTTCCATAATTTTACAGAGTGTACCGTGAAGGATTTCCCGTAAGAGCGATGATTATTCAATTCAATTCAATTCAATACAATATTAATTTATTTCGGAAACAAGTCCATAGTTGTTAGTAAGATGACAAACATAATTAACTCTTAATACTAGTGTTAGTAACAGAAAAACAAATTACAAAAGACACACAATATGCAATATAACTAGGTATACTAACAATAAGTAGGTACTGTACAACCCACTCGCTGCTCATCGGGTAGTTCGCTGACCCAATGGGCAGTGCAAGCCGTTCCAGTGCTCATGTAAGCGACCTTGGAATCTATCCGCAACCGTACTGAGAATGCTGTTCGGGCTGCCCCGAATCCTTTGCATTATGAAGAGGTATTGAGAGAGACAAATCTGCACTAGAGCGCAGCCGGTGGCCACTATCCTCCGCCATAAATTTTAACATTTAATACTTCTCAAATAAAGAATCCTCCCTCCACGGGTAAATAATAGTCAAGTCGGTGGAAATCGAGTTCTGTTGACACCCCCCGGTACTGACTTGGTTTATAGTAATTATCCGATCAACTGAGCTAATGTTGTTAACGAATACAATGCCATTGAGAGGTAAACCACAAATTAGGATAACGAGAATATAGTGTCAAAAAAGTATAACTGCCTTGAAAGATCATTAGATTTTAGATTCTATTTACTAGACAGTAAAGTGTAAATGCAGTTATAGATAACTGCGATCTTAATTTGTTTTGCATTTCACATTCGCCCGACGGTCTGCAAGTGCGTATTCCGTAGAGAAAAGACTTAGAGATACTATGAGCTTTCAACGGATTATCGGTTCTATGACCGTAATGATAAGGCGGCAAATACTTTCAAACAAAAAATAATAATGCATTTTGCTTTTACAGATTTAACGGGGAGCCAGGTAGACCGCCCGGGTTTACTCGTGTTACGCATTGTTATTTTTTTTTGGTGGTATTGTATTCTATCAATGGCATTGTTCGCTCAATGGCATTGTATTCTTTAACAGCATTAGCTCTCTTGAACGGATAATTTCTATAACATTACATCTCAAAAAGTTTTTGTTTTAGAAGAACTGCGTTGCGAGACTGGCATCTTTTACATATGTATCGCAATCCTAAAATACCAGATTTTCGATATATCAGATTCTCCGCATATACCTTACCCAGTTTGAAGTGAGCTCATCCACTTACCTGTACTTACAATAGCATTGTATCTATACAACCAAATACTTTCAAAAAAAAGGTTAGAAATCGAATTTTCAACCTTATTTCTTGTCGAGTCGGTTTGAAATGGAAATGAAATGCAACAAATGATATGATCGCCATTATTCTGTTAGTGTATTTTGTAGTCTATACTAGGGATGTAACGAATATCGGTTTTTGAACATTCGCGAATGCGAATACGAATAATCAACGTTGATATTCGCGAATGCGAATACGAATATTGGTTATAAAATTTTATAATACTAGAAATAAACAAAATTAATAACTATGATTATTGAATACTTCGTTTTCAATTACGATTAACTTTTTAATTCGGTTTTGCAATAAAATAAGTAATTGAAGTTTAAGTTGGAATAATTCGTCAGCTAAAGATAATGATTATGCATGTGGTACAAAAATTGGGACCGGTGGAGGTTAAAAATATCTAATTTTCATTTTATTTCGGTACTTATCTAACAGAGTTTTCAATTACTCATTTATAGTTTCGAAATCCAACTCGGACTTGGCCGTATTTTTTTCTTTTCCATGAATTTTAGGATCTAAAATGCACCAAAAATATTCGCAATATATTCGCATCGATTTTTGCGAATACGAATGCGAATATTGAAAATCTTGCGAATACGAATGCGAATACGAATATTCGTTACATCACTAGTCTATACCAGATTCCCGAAATGATAAACTTACCATTTTATAATCTAGTGTAACGGGAATGTGGTAAGACAGGAATCTGATAAATCGGGAAATCTGGTATTTTGAAAGATCTGGTATTTTTGGAATGCAGTATTTTGGGCATGAGCGTATTATCGCGCTCCATGCTTACCATTATACGTGTAGTTAGTTATTGTTGTGTTGTGCAGGGCGGCGGCAGCGGCGCGCGCGCCGCCAGCGGCAGCGCCGCGCAACCCGCGCCGCACTCACATGACATAGTCAGTATACCCACGTGTTAAAACCGGCTCTGCACGGCCCGAATAACCCGATCAATATTAACCACGTATTCCCTTAGAGCAGTGTTTTTCATACTATTTCATGGCCCTACCCCCTTTGTATGCAAAAATATTTCGCGACCCCCTGTAGCCCGGCTAGGGTCGGGAGTAAAACTCGAGCCGTGGTTATAAAAAAATGTAATAAAATTAAATAATAAAACTATATACAATAAAATTAAGGTGAAACGGCATTCCGTCAGTACGCAGTAGGTATGTACAAAGGAAGGTCACTGGCCTTAACGGTGCTGGGAGACTGGATGGCGGTGAAGAGTCGGGACTTCAGGATAGGTAGGTATAGGTTTTCAGTTCCTAGTTCGAAGCCAGCTCCAGACCAGTTCAGAAGCGCTATTCTGCATCAGTCGATACGATAAACGGAAGCGACTTCACACAACTTCAATCCAGTAAAAAGGGCTGGAACAATCCTCCCGTTAGCGTTTGTCTCAAACCAATCCAAGTCTCATTTATTCTTTGCCAAGACCAGTGAACATTTAATTAATAAGACTTGGATTGAGTTTGAAAGTTACAAAAAGAACATAGTAAAATATATAAAAACAAAAGTACCTGCGAAGCGGCAGCCCTTACGAGTATTTATATATCTACACAGTAATTAATATTTAAGCAGTTTAAAATATCATAATATGTCAGTCTGTTTAGCAAATAACAAGATATCACGGCAATGTGAAAAGCGACCGAAAATGTCTCCGTGAAAAAAAAGACGATCGTAAATGCTGTACGTTCGTAAAAGTTTCTAACCGGCCAGTACTGCGCCAAGGAGGTTTGCCGCGTTACAAAACAAAAATATTTCGCGACCCCCATATCCGCTACGATTTCTAACCTGAATTTTGCTCCATTGCACTTGAGCTTTTTGTTTTTTTTTTTTCCTTTTTGCCTGGTTTCCCGACCTTCGCGACCTCCTTCTAGAGGCTCTGCGACCCCCCAGGTGGTCGCGACCCACACTTTGAAAAACACTGCCTTAGAGCAATGCGGACAATCGCGGGGAGACGACTTGCTTTAGTATTTCCCCTCTGCCAAGCAATTTGCGCAATTGATCATATTCGTTCTATAAAACTACATAGTTGCAATTGGATAAGTCGTCAGACTAAATCTAGTAACTCACCTGAAGAGATCTCCGTGAATATACCGAATTGTTCCGTATTTTGCTGCAAAAGGCTAACACATCAAACCTACAAAGAGATGGGGTTTCCTTTTACGTTTAAGGTATTTAGGAATCACATTATCATTATTCCATAAACTGTAAAAATTAGAGCTCGGGCCGCAAACATCTGCGATCTCGGCCTTTCTTTGTTTTACCACCCTAGTTGTGTAATGTACTATTTTAGTCGTCTAGCCTATTCTTAGGTGTCCGGCAAGATAGCGTACACCGTAAAGATATTCAGAATCTGATGCAGCCAATAAATAGTACCCAAATAGTACCGACGAAATACCTAGGTGAAAAAAATAGTACCCTTAAACTTTCTGAAATATAAGGCCTGTTCACGGTGTACGCTACCGGGCGTCAAGCTGGCGTACACCGTTTGTATCTCTGGAACGGCTTTGTTTTTGGAATCGCTTGATATCTCAAAAAATAGTACCCAAATAGTACCCTAGGGCCCTAAAATTTCATTTCTCTAGCTATCGTAGAAGCCGAGATATTCCATAACTTAACGGTGTACAAAATTTCACACCGTCGAGCTGGCGTACCCGGGAATTTCTTATAGAAAGAGCTCACTATATCTTATGAACAGGCATTATATTTCGAAAAGTTTAAGGGTACTATTTTTTTCACCTAGGAATTTCTTTGGTACTATTTGGGTACTATTTATTGGCTGCATCAGATTCTGAATATCTTTACGGTGTACGCTATCTTGACGGACACATTCTTAGTATAATGTGTGTGTGTTTGTCTGTTTGCAGGACACTTTCTCTGGCAGCGGCTCGCACCGGATTTGATGGGGCGGCCCCCCGCACTGAGGCCGCGGCCCTCCACCCCCGCGGTATATATTATGTATATAGTATTTTATATACGTACGGTAGTATGTTATTAGCAAGCGACTCGCGCGGACATTCCGACCTGTCCCATCCTCCGCTCTGACGCGCTAGTTGTTAAGGTATTAATGTGATAAAAACACGTTTTTGAGCTTTATTGTTTTATCTTTTTTTGTATGGTTGGTTGTTGAATTGGTTTGGAGAGTATTAGCGCGGGAGCGCCCGGCGGCGGCTTAGCGTCGATTCGTATATCACCACAACTAAAAAAAAATACACATTTACACACAGGTATACTGTTTTAGTGGGGCATTTGTACGATCCACTTAAAGGAAACAATACTGTTGTGCGGTTTTGTACCTCATTATCGTCCGTCGTAAAAGAGAAGCGTGCTTCACAGATAAAGACATCGTGCATTGTCATTTAAGTGGATTATCAACTCTAAGGCCTTTGCCAAGAGTTAAAATTGCTTTAATAGAAATGTGACTTTAGACGTATTATGCACTTCACACCCCTGGCGTTTACCTGACTACCTGAGCTACAAAGCGAAGGCAGCTGGAACGCCATTATTCTATTAATGCACTTGTAAACTATGGTTCATGGGGATAGAGTTGATAATCAATTGAACTTTAAAGGTGGTTGTAACAACTTTTTACAATAACGTCATCTTGGTGTTTTTGAGGTTTACAAACAATCGCTTTGTTTCCTTTAAGTGGATCGTAATAATCTATACATACGCACCCACACGTTACACGCCCGTTTGGGCCTATTGCAAAGCATTTTTTTTAACATGTTCTTTATTGAAGCTTATACATACTATGCAGACAATCGAACATACTGTACATTTGTGAACGAATGTCATCTTTATTGCATCGTGTTAAAGTCTATGGGTGGTCAGTTAACAGTGGCTTCATACACACATTTTTTGTACACTTTGAAAGGTGAATACAGTTTTTATATATTTTGGCTCCGCTAATAAGTCAGACTAGACTAATAATAATAACTCAGTGGGCACATATAATCGACTTTATAAGTTATTTATACTTCTGTATCGTCATAAAATCAAATTATTTTCACTTTAATAAAACATAATGTTATGATTTTAGAGTAAAATTACGCTGGAGTTAGCAATGTGATGAGTATTTTTTGTGTAAAAGCACGTGGATGTTGAAATTATGGTTACGAGTATATATTATCTAAGCTGTGGTGATGTCGCAGCCAACTGGTTTAATTAGCCATTTGGTTAACAGCCCAGTTTTTTCACTAAACTATGACCCGCCAGAAGGTCGACGAAGCCCCGCTGCGCGGGGCTTCTATTTCTGCTCTGAGGAACACAAGCTGACTAACAAACCTAACCTAAAATAAGGATGGTTTAATGAAAAGGCTAGGCAGCTAACCAAATAGCTAATTAAGCTAGTTGGCGGCGACATTTACATGGGGGTCATCCATAAAGTACGTCACACATTAAGGGGGAGGGAGGGGGTCGACGAAGTGTGACATTGTGTGACAAGGGGTGGGAGGGGTCCTAAGTTTCATGAAGTCACACTTCAAAATCAAACAACTGTAAGTATTAAAATGCCAAATTTGGTCATGAGGTTTACAAATTTTTGATGGCGTGTTCACACTCGCTCTACTATCGTCACGCGTGTTGATGCGGATTATATTACAAAATAATTTAAATGGGAATAAAATTACTTTCGGAACTGTTGTTTTAATATAATAATTTCTAGATGTAAAATTTCAAAATATGTGACGTCACACTAGGGAGGGTTCTCACAAATGTGACCAACTGTGACAAGGACGGGGGAGGGGTTAGAAAATCACGTAATTAGTGTGACGTACTTTATTATTATTTTTTTTATATATTTATTCAATGTAAACAACATTAGTATAGGTACATAGTCCCACAAAACTGTTTTCGCAGTTTGACTGTGGGATCCTAGAATATGGATATTATCAAGGACCATTAAAACAAGAGGACTGTCATTCTCCATACAAAAAGCTGTTCCCCGAATTTATAACGCCATCTTGGCGCTTGGTAAAAGAATTATATTATTTACAATTATTCAACTTTGCAAACGTGACACAGTATTTAAATGTTAGAATTTATTTATTATTACTATTATTAGCTGTTTACGAACTAATTGTTACTATACTATGTTTCTTTGTTCAATTATAACATCGTAAAATGTTTAGTTTTTCAGCGCCATCTAGTTTTTGCCCGGAAATCCCCTAGCGGTCGGGTTACAACCCAAAGTATGGAGAATGACAGTCCTAGTCCTTGAATGCCGATGAATAACTCTCGTGGTTGCGAGGTTTTGCCGAGGCATGTATACCGCCACGAAGACCGATAGTTGCAACAGCTCAAAGAGCTAGCATTTGTTCAAGCACCAAAAAAAAACAGTCCTCTTGTTTTAATGGTCCTTGATATTCTGATGACCCTGTGGTTGTGGTGGCTATGAATCGACTCTAAGGCCGCATTGAAGCGTCGGGCGCCGACAGCGGAGTCCGCGTCTTTATTTCACGTTCGTGGCCTTTTTAATCTAAACGTCGCCGAAGCCGCGACGTTTCCAACCGTTCGCTTGCGAGCTTTAGTTTTATTAATGAATTCGAGTTTTGCGTTAACGCGGTTATATGACCGGGGCGTCGGGCTTTCGATGGATCCGGATCCTGGCGCCGGTCGCGGGGATCCTTAACCCTTAACTTGACAAAGGACGGTGCAAGTCTTGTGACTATATATTCTAAGCGATTAGATATAGTTAGCGAAAGGATCCACTTCGTAACAGTCCTCAACGAGATCTAACCCAAGGTTTGACTGTTGAAGGTTGGATCCTTTTCCCTTAACTCCAATTCTGGTTGGGAAATAAAGTGAAAAGAATGGTCAAAGGTCGTTGTTAATTTAAGGGTTCTTCATCGACGCCGGCCGGGCGCTCCTGTCGCGTAACGTAGGTTAAACAATTTGGTAAATCGAAAAAGAGATTTTGAAAAATGTAAAAAAAAATGAAATAACAATCGTGCACGCCTGGACATCCTAACGAGGCGCGCTGATGTAAAATGCCACTTATCTAGTTTGTAGGGGTATGATTTTTTTTATATGGATTATTTAAAGGCGCGGGGAGGCGAGTCCCGTCCGCGTATTTTTGGTTTAATACGAGATTCACAGTGCTTGCGGACAGACGAGGCTCCTCGCCGAGGCACCGGGTGTTTACAGGGGCAGTGGCGCCGCGGGCCCGCGACCGACTATTATCGTTCACTCAGTTTAAAATGCGTCGCACGGAGCTATAATATACCGAAATATATTTCTTTTGTCAACTAGGAAACCAGGCGAAAATACAATACAATATTATTTATTGTGCACCAAAATAAAAGATAATATGTCCTATAGAAAAGTAACTTAAGATGCTTTACAATATCTATATTGTAGTCGAGAAAAGTATCATATAACCGTCTTTGAATATATAGCTACTGTATCAGAAATGGTCGAAATCTGTTTAGATTTTTACATTCGCCAAGAGATGCCACCCGGTTACCACTACACAATTGTCTGTAGCATTTGTCAACTAAATAGAATATGTACGCATTATTGTGATAGGTATATTTTATAGCTCCTTGTGTGACGTACCTAAATCCAGCAGGACGGTTATTGAAAGTATAACCTTCTATAACTTGCGATCTCTAATAAATTGAAGTCGAATCAATTTGACAAGTTTAAAAGAAGATTAAATCTTATAATGTAATGAGGAATAATGAAGTGTCCCATCTGAAGGTCACGGGTACCGCGGGCGGTCATTCTCGAATCATTAGATAAGTGACGCATACTGTGATATCGGTACTGCCGAGGGTTTACAACGTTTTGTACGGAGTACGAAGGAGGACTAGGCCGGCCGTTTCGAAATTAAATTTCATGATTGTGTCGATGGATGAGTTTATAATTGGCTTTAAAAGCGGGGGCGGCATTGAATTTGATGAAATGAGGGCTAGCAGAATTTTGCCACCAGGAGCGCTACTGTATGTAAATGTATAAATTTTAGTAAAAGTAATTACAATAAACGCTCATTTTGCAAAGTTAATTTCATAGACAATATATATGTATATATTGAGTCTTTAACTAAAGCGACATCTGGGGTTGAAAATTAGATGCAGTTAAGCGAAAAGGATCCAACCCACAACCATCTTCAATTTCAACCTTCACTTTTAGATTTAAGGTAGAAACTTAGTTATAGACTGAATCCTTTTTACTTAACTATGTGAAATGGTTAGCCCTCATTGTGTTTTGGTCCGCCTTCAGGTCGGCCTAGTCAGGTGGGTAGGTTAAGAAGGTATGTGGCGTAAGCACCCTGTGTAAAGTCGCGGGGAGGTTTATCGATATACCCGACTAATGAAATGACTCTTAAAATGCACTTTTAACGAATGAAATTCGACTTATTTTATGGGTCCGTCGATAAATCGGCTCGCGATGGCTTGGCAGAGTGCGTGTTGTATATATATGTATGTATGCGTGAGTGCGCGGGACGCACGAGGGCGGCGCGGCGCGCGGTACTACACTGTAGTGACTACGAGTTGCTAAGAGTCATCTGTAACTTCCAGTGACTACTAGTTGCTAAGAGTGACTGCTAGCAACTAAGAGTAACTACTAGGTTTTGTTAAATACTATGGATGACTACTGGTGATTACCAGTTATTACTAGTTACAGAGATCTACTAGTGACTCCTGGTAACTGAATCACTAGTGACTTGAGAGTGTCTACTGGTAACCACGAAAAACTTTACTAAGAGTGACTCTTGTTTACTATGAGTTACTACTGGTTACTAAGTGACCACTGGTAACTAAACATTACTACGACTTATTACTGGTCACTGATAGTGACTACGGGTTACTGCTAGTGACTTCGGGTCACTACTAGTGACTACGGGTTACTACTAGTGACTACGCCGCCAGCGCTGCGCCGCCCCGCTGTAGTTTAAGTTCAGCACTACACCAGGCGTCGGACGTGCCTTTATTACTTTACTAATGTCTTTTTGCATTTTTTGTTTTTTTTTTTTATATAACTATAAGCGCATCCCCGTTTTCACCCTTTATTGGTAGCTCCTTGCGCCGGCGACGGACCGCGCCGCGTTATCTTGTTGTAAATGTAAGGGTGCCTCCCATTTTTTCTATGAAACTGTGAACGAGTGTTTTTTATGGTAGAATTTTTAGACTTAACCTGTCCTGCCGAAACTGGGATCATGGGCAAAGGGTTCCGCGAATGAAGTCGGTAAAAATCACTGATACTGATGATGAGTTTGATGGTACTATAAAAACAAAATGTATGCCATTTCTTATATGCACTTCATAATTTTCATGGAAAACTTTAAGTGCATTGAATTCTGTAAATTTAATACTTACTACACATGCCATGGAACTTTTTGGACAAAAAAATACCTATGTGCCGTCACGGTTTCATTGGAACAAATGGGGCGTAGCCAAGTAATATTATGTGTATCTACGAATTCGAGTCAGGTTAGTAGTACCTCGTTTTTAAAATTTTATTGTGTTACTATATACTAGAGTAATGTTTTTTTTTTATTAGTCGTACGTTGCCGACAGTTGTGATGTCTCCGATCCCTCGCTATCGCTTCGCGTCGCTGGTCGCGGGCCTAACATCTCAAAAAAACAAAAATATAATACTACAAAGTGAGCCTAAAAGCGCAGATACTATGTAATACTATAATTTATACAAGCCTAATTAGTAGTGAGATCAGAAGTCGGTTTTCATTTTAAATGAAAGGGGACTTTAGTAATGTGAAATAGGCGCGCGGAAAACGAGCGAAGCGAGGCGTAAACTAGAGTACTTTGACCTTACGGAGCTAGACGTAGGCATGTAAGCTAACGCAGTACATTTCCTCCGGAGACCATATACTAATACATAGAGTGGGATAAGTTTGTGACGTCCGATAAAATGTTACATATAGAAAAAAAAGATAAAATATATAAAAAATAAATCACTTCTCTATACGATAAAATAGAAATATATTTGCCGGCGGGGGCGGCGCGGGCCTAGTGCGGGCGCGGGGAGGCACGCGCATGCCTCGCGAGCTTGCCTCGCGAGTTTGCATCGCATAGCATGCCTCGCGAGTTTGCCTCGCATAGCATGTCTCGCGAGTTTGCCTCGCATAGCGTGTCTCGCGAGTTTGCCTCGCGAGCTTGCCTCGTGCCTTCCCGCGACTAGTGGCTTAATTTTAACAACAATTTATGGTACAAAATGTAATTTTAGTTCCATAGACGTTTAAGATCTACAGAGTTTATATTTAGAGAAGATTAAAAGTGATTAAAAACCGACTTAGCATCGTCGATAAATATAATTAATGTTACATATATGTATATCCGCGTGTGGAGAAGTAACATAAATTTAATGTTAAAAAAAATAGATCTATATGTTGTGAGCTAGTTATCGCGTGGTTATTACGTCGGCCGCCGGGCACGGCGACCCGGGCCCCCTCCCCCCCTCTTCCACCACAACCTTATAGGACCACTCACTCCCAAAGGACCACACTCATAGGACCACTCACCTATAAAAGACCATTCACTGCCATAGGACCACACACTCCCATATGACCAACATTTCGACCCGAGAGGTTTGACTTTTTCTATTCCACACTGTTACAACATTACAACATTATTTATTGCACACCAAAAAATTACAGAAATCCTTAAATAGACAAGACATTAAAAACGAATGGTAGAGAACATGCTAACATTAGATATATGGTCCGCAATGGCCTTTGTTTGCTTTGCAAACTGCCCTGTCTAAATCTTTTTACATACCTATTTCATTGTTTCTTATAGGAAAGCATTTGACTTTAATCTCACCTGTTGGTAAGTGACGATGAAGTCTTATTTGATGCCAACTGTACCGCTACTCTAGTAGTATCTTCTTAATAGTTCCAACGCACCAATAAGAATGATTATGGAACTTATAGAAGTGTCCTGAATTTCTGATTCCCTTTAGCCACTGAAGTCTTTCTGTCTACCGAGACCATAATCATAATGCTTCAAAATCATCCCTTTCACGGGCATATACACTTATCCTACTTCGGAGTTGTATCACGCTGCTTTTCTCATGAGGCACAGCCCATTTCTTGTTATCTGCCCTCAGTGGTAAACGAATACCAACAATATGCAAGTTTATTGACTGAAACTAATGTTTCCTCAAAAGTCAAAGTCAAAATTTTATTTGCTTGAATCATGGTACAATTAAATAAAGTAATCATAATTGGACGTTGTTAAGCGAATAGGATCCAATCCACAACACAGTTTTGTATGCAATTCCATATAAATCTGTCTTGTGGATTGGATCCTTTTCGCTTAACTAAGTCCAATTTTACTAAAAAAAACTACTGTGAGACTCAATCATATTGAATTAAAAACTGATCACTCACGTTGTACGAAAGACGAGACATCCACTCGACATGTTTCGGGAGCATTCTTTTGTACAACGTGAGTGATCCGTTATTAATTCCAAGTACCTAATCATAGATCAAAAATTGGCAAAGTGATAAGCTGTTGTGTCCAACTTTTATGAGGGCTTTCGGCAAATAAATGCATATCGATGATAGAAACAAATATTGCTCAGGGCAGATAGGGATAATGAAGGTTTTTGGAAATAGTAAGGCCGCATTT
Organism: Eudemis profundana; assembly: GCA_947034925.1. Taxonomy (NCBI): domain Eukaryota; kingdom Metazoa; phylum Arthropoda; class Insecta; order Lepidoptera; family Tortricidae; genus Eudemis; species Eudemis profundana. The sequence continues at coordinate 14,356,501 of OX344818.1, forward strand.
AGACGGGGTGAGAACTCAGATGCGAGTTTGATTACATTGCCGGCTACCTAGGTACGATGAGTACCGTTGATTGATTAATCGCCGCAATGAAATGAACATCGCATACGAGTTCTCACCCCGTCTAAATGCGGCCTAATTTCACCCGTTGGCAGGCACGGTGACGAAAGGTCTATTTGACAGTGAATGTCAAAGCGCTGTGGTATTATTGGTGGATTTTGACACCTGCTGTCAAAAGGATCCTTACCCACAGTGCTGCCAGTTGGCGGAATGACTGTTTCTAGAAAGTGATTGGAGTGTAGTGAGCCCGGGCGCGGTGGCCTGCGCCGAGTGCCGAGCTGCCCTGTGATACCGCCCCCCACCGCCCCCGCACCCACGCCGAGCAAGCTTTCACTTCATACTGTACGCTCCGCCGCGCGGCAACCGCGCGTGCGTCGCGCGGGTGCCGCGCGGCCGGCGCGGGCGCCGGACATAGTCAATTATTGTAGCGCGGCCCCCCCGCCCCCGCCCGCACCGGCTTAGTTACGGGACGTCTACCGCGAAACTTTAAAATAAACGAAAATCCTAAAAAAAAAACAGAGTTATAATAGTACGTTAGTTTTAATTATATTTCCGACGAGAATCGATGTTTTACTAAAGTTTATTTACGCGGCCGAGCCCCCGGCCCGACCGCTCGCCGAGCGGCATCGAACTCCCGCGATACACGATTTTAACTACACGTAAGCAATACCACAGTACCTGAAATTAAGGAAAAAAAAAGAGTAAAATGTAATAGTACGGAAATAGTGGTCGGAACCGCGCCGTAAACGCGGCGCGCGCCGGGTTCGATGGACGTCTCAGTTTAGTTTCGGGTGGTCGATCGTACTAAGGCTTCTGTAATTGTTAAATATTGTCAAATAAAGTAATTAACGTAACGAATCTTGAAACGTTCGTATTTGTATAGCTGGAGCGCTCACCGGAAGGTAACAGTCGGCCATTGGTCCGGGAGCCGTCTGAATCAGTCGCGAGACAAGTCGGTCGACGCATCGGCAGGTAGCGGTTAGGGTAAACGGTTGTAGGGAACACGGCGGCGGGCGCGCCGGCCGCCGAGTGACGTCACACGCGTGACGTCACCGAGGGAGCGGCCGAGCGCGCCGTTGTGACGAGGGTGAAACAGCTTGACTTTTTCATAATAAGGGAGAAAGATGAACGATTGTGAAACGTAACATCCGTTTCGAACTATGTCAGTAAGTGATAGACGTGTATGTATAGGAGTAGGAGTGGTATCAGGAGAGTGGGGAGTGAAGTTGAACAAATACTGCCAATCGATTGTAGGTTTATAATAATAATGGATAATGATTTGTAGAGTTAAACGATTTCGAAATATTGTGTCCTGAATATTTCATATTTTATGTATAGTATCGACAGAGGTGGCTGGGCGTCGTTCAAATGTTCCGGCGTTCGGACCTCGCCGCGACGCCCGGGCGTTCAGTTTTGTTCGTGCCTTCAGATTTCACTTAGTAACTCGGACAATGGACTCCGCGCTATAGGCGACACACCGGGTGTTTGGACGTAGTCGGCCACCGTCTACATGTTTCCTTAGGTGAGGACGATGGATACAAACTGTGTTCTGTAGTGTACCGAGCGACAGGGCGTTGTCTAGATAGGTTTGCACTGACGCTGCGGCGCCGCGCGGCGACCGCGCGGTTGCCGCCCGGCACCGCAGCGACTTAAGTAATTAGGAGCGAATGGGGTTCGCAGAAGGAGCTAAGTTGTAAAAAAAAAACTAGATTGCTATATACATAAATTGTTAGGTTTAAAGCGCTGGCATATTGGGTGTTGTGTATGGAGAGGAGGTTGTGACGGGATGGACGGACGGACAGCTCTTGATTCTAGTGATAGTCGTGTTTCCCGTGTGAATGCGATGGAGAGATAGTTGGGAGACTCTGTTGTTTATTCGATGGTATTGGCACCCAATATGCACCGGGAAGGTAGTTGGTAATTTTTGATATCGCGATTTCGGAACCGTGGGACTGATGGGGCTCATATGATGAGGATAAATTTTGTTCGGATTATTTGGATTATTCTAAAATGTTTCAATTCGTGTATGACACGGCTCGCTTCTCTCTGAGACTGGTTCGGTGTGTGCCGGGCGGGGTCGCGGTGCGACTGCCGTGCGACTGCCGCGCGACTGACGCGCGACAAACGCGGCGCTCGCCCCGCGGCCTCCGGCCCGGGAGATATTTGTATCCAAAGATTGCATAGTGTGATGTATAACTTCCTATAGGTTTATTATTATTATACTAGTATTTTATACTACTTGTTATTTTTCTATTGTTTGACACTAGTTCGTATCGATAATGTTCGGAACATTGACAGATCTCCAGATCGATTTTAAAATTTAGCTGTTATGATATAAGTTGTACCGAAATTGTGAGGCGGCGTATGGCGGCGATACGATCGCGGCCTGCGCCTACCAGCATTGTAATAATATCATTATGTATTGTTTGGAAGGTGTGAGCTTGTGAGCGCGCGCACTGGCATATAATGTTACCGCGCACGCCGTCTGCCCGCAGCGTAAACGCTCAGTGGAAAGTCTTTGCTACGTCACCTATGATTACATATAATCAGTGGGCGGGAAGTGCTAAAATCGCTTTGTTCTAAAACGGCTTTTAAGTCATAAATAACGTCACGTTTTCTGGGACATGATTTTGGCAATGTCGGGGTTTTTTAATGAGAGAATGGCTGTCTAAGGCAAAGATTTTGAGGTTATAACATAACCTCAAAATGAGGTTTTAAAAGCGAACTCAGCTCGGTCAGACGGCTGTGCGGGCGCGCTCTAGTCGGGTAAGAAGGGCAGTGAAACTGCAGTTGGTGCTTGTACTTACGAAGGATATCATTATATTTTCTTTTTCTTATACTAAAAGTGTGACGCTTATTTATTTTGTATACGATTCGAATCGAACTATTGTACTCGGCCGAATGAGAATGTCCATGTTTCTAATTTTAGTATTTGTTTCTTTGTAACTTCATGCCCTTTTGAGCGACACGTGGTTGGTGTTGACGTGTCAGGTTGATAGGAATGCAGCGTAACGGTGTGACGCGGCGTGACGAATGTGACACACCACTGTCAGTAGCTTAGTGGATATGACGCATGGCCAAGTAGCATGTGCGGCATGCCGCATGCGTCACGCCGCGCCGCGCCGCGAGAGGGTCTCGCTCGACATACACAAGGCGGAGTATAGGTGCGCGGCTGCAACGCGCGGTGTGCCGTAGGAAAGTTTTACGATAAATGGTGAAAAAATAAATAAATTACAAAAATATTGTTTATTATTTCGTGGACCTCGTCGTTTCGTAAATCTCGCACCTGCGTAAGCCAACTAATATTACTTAATGTGAAAGTTTGTGAAGATAATTGGATGTTTAGATGTTTGTTACTAAATAACGGGGTAGCAACTGGATAGATCGAGATGAAATTTGGCATGCAAGTAGACCAAGTCCTGTATTGAAACATAGGGTACTTTCTATTCCGGTAAAGAGTTCTCTTGGGACTTTCACGGGAATACCGCGGGTAAATGCTAGTTACGAATCTCTCTCTCTCTCTGGTAGCTCCCTCATGACTGAGGATCGTGGTCATCGGTGGATGTGGATGGTCTAAGTACACCTAGTTTTTACGATCTGCCTTCATCGGTGCCTGTTCATTGCGTCTCTGACGACTGAGCAATACTTGGTTGAGGATGGGCCTTTCACTTGAGCCTTAGTTACGAATATCTCTGATGATATCTCTACATCCGTGAAGTTATTCAATTCAAAGGTGTATGTTAAGTCCCCAACCCGCAGTGGGCTAGCGTGCGGACCACAGCCCATTCACTCTCATCTATAAGCGTAGGCCTGGGTAGTTCTCTGCGACTAAACAGTCGCACCAATCGCATCATTACCATCGCCACATTATGGATGAGCTCTCTATAACCTATGGGGTCGTTTTCGGTTATCTTGTAGAAGTGGCGTGCCTGTGCTATTTTTATCATAATGATCCTGATTGCTTTTATAAAACGGCCAATAAGAGTGGCGATGGTAATGAAGCAAGCAAAACTGTATAAAATCGCAGAGAACTACCCGCCTATGCCCAGTAGTGGGAGAGAAGAGAAAAAATCTGGGATGGGCAGACCCGATAAAACCAATAACCAAATCCACTGTGGTCTGGCAACACTTTCAATAGTCTGATATGGAGAGACAGACACTGCGAGGGAAAGTATGAAAGACTAATAAAAAAAGGCGGAAGTGGAGACCAGCCGCGTATATCCCTATAAATCATTCCAATAGCTACGACAACTTTGAAAATAAAAAAATAAAATAAATATCTAGCTGTTAGCACAAACATTTAAACACAAATTATTTAAAACCTTACACTTCCTTCAGCGGCCAACTAGCGATATTGGCGCCCAACGCGGGGCCGACAGAAGACAACGATACTACTTCACCCTTTACATTATCGTATCCAATTCTCAGAACAGATGGCAGTGCGGTCGTGCCAGATTGCGCCCTTGTTTATTTAATAGTAGTTTTCACACCCCACGTTAGATGGCGTTACGATGCAATAGTGTCAGATTTCACTTTAGTTCACAGTACAGTGTAGGTATTTGAACGATAAATGGCACAATGGTTTGCCGTTTTACCATAACATAAGAACGTTACACAGTTGCTTACCTATTCATAAAAATCATAAACAAACAACACTTACATCCAATATATCCCCAGGACCCTGCTAGTCCTCCTTAAACCTTGGTTCTATGCTTTCAGGCCGCGACGTACATAATATCCAATGCACATTACACATTCCTATTACATTGCTAAACATTCAAAATCTAATTCACAATCTAATCAGACCTGGCCTAAATGGACCTGTACCAATAGCTAACACCTAATTGTATATGCTCTCCGCTTTTACCCAAGGGCAAGCAACATAGAAACAAGCCTTATCGCGTCATCGCTACTTAGCTCTAGATGGGCTATTGAGAGCCCGGGAGATCGATTATCAAGCATCGGGGTAGATGAGATAGATATCGCAGCTGCCGCCAACTTATCTCTGCAGTTGGACAAATTGGAAACTAACGACGCCATACGAATGTTTTTTTTTTGAGGAATTTTGTGGCCTGGTTACTAACTCTATAAGGCAAGTCTTTATTTTGAACCATACGAATCATACGTTTGCTGTATGTAAAATCGAAAATTCCCGAAAAAAGAACTGATTCATTAAAAATTCCTGACGCTTGTCCGTAAACGTGCAAGAGAATAAGTTTATTGGTTTCGTTTTGGCACTAAAAGAAGCATGGAGGAGAAGGACTCAAATTTCTTGCGTGGTATCTCATGGGTCAACAAACAATATGCAGGTATATTACCTGAGAAACTTCAGGATTTTTTCGAATTTAGGAACTTTAAATTAAAACACTCAGTGTCAAGCTCTCAAGTTTTCATACAGAATTAACGCGATAGTCGCGATCTTTGCAATGGATATGTTGAAATAAATTGCAAAATTTTTATTGCATTTGGCAAATGCCCGGAGACATTAGGAAAATCCGACCGCAATCCCGACAACAACCCTGAAATGCATGTTACAATAAATCCTGACATAGGCAACCCTACGGCCACTGGCAACACTGGATATTAGCGCCGTCGATTGACCAGATACCTAAGTTGGAATTGCATCTCTTTGAGACTGATAGGTAACGCAGACACGCTAATGAATTAAATTTTTAACACAGAGATAAAAGGTGTTGTTGCTGATGATTGTTCCAAATTTTCCAAAAAAAGATCATCAGCGGACCGTAAACAGAAATACGAGGTCTAAAATTCTTCATTGTGCGATATTTGACTCAATTAACCGTTTGACCGCCGCAGTCGGTGATACACGACAGCGGCATATCGTACCCACGACGCTAGGGCGGCAAATGCCGACACTCGTTACCCTAAGCGAAACACTAAGGTAGGGCGTGTAGGTATGCTCTTAATGTGATTATTTGTTTTCAAAAAACAGTCAAAGCCCTTCATATCTAACTCAAGTGTTTCTTTTACCAAGGGCATACGAGCGATTTTAATTAAGTCACAACATCAAAAGTCAAACTACAAGTGCTGCCACCAAATCAAAGATAGACAGACATCATTAGAAACGCATTACCAAGCATCAATATGCTAAAGGCCTTCAGGAAGGGAATGGTCTCGGCTAGGGTTGCCAGATGAAAACTTAAAAATCCGGAGAATAGCCCGAGTTTCATAAAAAGTCCTGAGATTTTTTCATTATTTCTGCAATTCACTTCATTAATGTTAATTCTAAAAATTAAAGAGAGTGAAATATGTTACCTACTTATGTCTGTAACGTGTATTAATTACGTTATGCTGTGATATCTGAGAAATAGGTTTTTATTTATCTTGATTGTAACGCGTTTAATGAACGACTTTTTTCCGAACTAAACGCAATAGTACTGCGGTATACTCGATATTTTTATGGTACAGTCCTAAGGCACTAAATACGATTGAAATGGAAAACTTCGTTTTCACACCCGTAATAACAAACTGACAGCTATATTTCAGGACCCTACGCGACAGTGGCGCCAACTGGTGAGCACAAAAACAGTAACCCTCATTAAAATTAATCTACTGTACATACCTCATTGAAAAATCTATAATGCAGAGGTGACTTTGCAATAGCAGTTTTTCTGTTATATAATCGATTTTTCCTTTACTAAACTCAATATACGAAATAAATTTGGTTGATTTTGCAACTAACTATTAAACTACATCCAAATAAAGAAGTATAAATACCATATTATAACCATATTAAATCTATCAAAGTAGCCCCATTTTTTCCTAAAGTCACCCCGTTTTACGGTACCTATATAAAGTCATGTCATGAGCATGAAATCCTGAAATCCCAGGGCAAAACCTAAGCTATGGTAACCCTGGTCTCGACGAAGGGCGAGGGCGACGCTTTGATCTACCTCTCGCTTCTGCTTATTTGCCTGCTAAAGGATTTACTTAATTGAATTGACTCTTTGTAGACAAGTGGCCTTTATTTTTGCCCTGGCGTCCGCAAATTAAAGAACGTAACGAGTGCCAGAGATGTCTCTGAAATGAGAGCTTTTTCCTTGATTATTTGGGCTCTTTCTCTTTTTCGTCGTCAGACAAAAATAAATAAGTTACTTTTCTCTGCTTTTGTTATGTGATAGGGTGAATTCACCATAAGTTGAACGGACCCCTGAAGTTGAACGTTTGACCGATAAATCGAAATAATTAATTCCTGACATTTTTTACGCGCGGGGAGTATTTTTTTCCTAAAGCAGCAACACTTCGCCCACGCTGGCATTGAAACTCCCAGGCAGTTACGTCACGTACGCGGCCGTGAGCGGTCAACGCGTTAATGCTTCGCGCCAAAAACATCGTTTGTATGGCCACCTACTTAAGGTAAGCGCTTCCAAATTTAAGCGTTTAATTGCATATAAAATAGAATAATGCGTCTATTTACATGGTCTTACCTCTTATAGGTTCTTGATTTATCCTTTTAATGTTTAGTTTATTTGGGGTTGCATTTTTTTTATTAATTTACGAGATATTCGCTGTTCAACTTATGGTTCCAATAACGTTCACCTAAACCAATAGTTGAACATCGTTCAACTTTCGGAGAAGGTGCAGTTTTTTCAAATGCTGCTATAAATTCGAATTGAAAAGATAAACAAAATGTTTATGCCTTAAATTAATCCTTTATAGACCGTTGATTTTTTAACTAAAAGTTGAACGTGACTTTTGTGGCTTAACACGATTAAATTAAGGTTTTCTTTACTATGAAAAGCAACTTTATTCAACAATGAATTCATGCCCAGAAGTTGAACCAACAAAATTTTCTAGTTCAACTTATGGATTCGGTTCCGATAAATGAATTCTCCGTTGATTTTGTTCGTTCATTTCGTACATATCGTGTCCAAAGCTTGAACTAAATGATTTGATTAGTTCAAGTTTTAGGTAGTGGTTTGTAAGATGAACGTTTTTGTTTTTATTATTAATTTATTGCCTCATTAATGCCGTTTTAATTTGTTGGTTTATTTAAAAAAACATTTACACAAATACGTTGTAATATCATCCGATTTTACTTTGCATTTGTACGTATGCTACTTTTGAGCTAAGTGCCTTGGGGGCAAAGTTGGACCTTGAAACAATTAATTTTCAGTACAAACTGGCCAAAGTTACCCTAGATGTCTACCGTGGAATCTGGCAACTTTGCCTCTTTTTATCATACATTTACTTACTACATTTTATTTCTACTTTGTTATTCTGCTGGAACAGCTGACGAGGTCAATGACCCCAGCCAGCTGATGGGTGCCCGGCTCGCTGAACTGTTCACTGGTCATGTCTGAACAGCTGATAGTCAGGTGGCCGCGGCGGCCTGCGGCCGCGCCCTGGGCATCAATCAGCTGATAAAATTATGTCAATATTATTTTGTGGAGGTCAGTTAATAGCCTTATACGTCGCGTGTGATTGATAGAAATTAGGATTATCAGTGTGTATTGCAGTGAGTGAGTGGTGTTGTGAAGTTGTGTTGAAAGTGCAGTGATGGTTGGTTGAATTGGATTGCTTTCTTACAATAAAACCTTACTGTAAGCCGGGTAAGTCGCATGTTCACTTACTTATGTTGGTGTTAGGGAAATCTAGGGTTTCAGTTTGAATTAGGTAGGTTAGGCACATAGTTATTTATGATTGTGATGTCCGTTTCAATTCTCTACTAAGTGCATTCATTATCAGGACTGCATCCTGTGGTGAGATTATGGTGGGCCGTGTTGAACAGTACTAATAAATAGTATACATGAGTATGGTAAAAGTATCTAACTGTTATTGTATGTATTGGTGTATGCATCATTAAGAATTATTACATTAGTTATCATTATATTCCTAAAAATAATTACATATATATGACAGCAACCCTTATCTGTTTAATTTCACACTACACATATACTTACTTACACAGGTAAATCAAATGGTATGGTTAAATCTTTGTGGAACTTATTCAGACCAAATTGTATCTGCCTGCATCTACCTATTTCAACAGTTAGAGATACCAGAATTGCTACACTTAAGAAAACTACGGAAAAACAACACTTTATAACTAATAAAATAAAACTTAAAAATCAATAAGAGTACTAGACATTTGGACCTGTTTGAAGTGATCGAGAATCCTTTCTTCAAGTTGCACGTGCACAATTCCGTTTATAGCCCTTTCAGACTAACCAGATAGGACCATGCATTCTCTGGACCTCGCTGGACAGCCATTGTTATCAAACGAATATTATGTGAATGCCGTTGATTTCGAAACCACTCTCGATAAAGTCTCAAGGCTTGAGGAACATTTCCACGTGTCGCACAAATCATGTCAGATAATTCTCATGTATCTTAAGCCATTTTAACACAAAAAAATATCAGTTCTGCAAATAAATGTTTGTTTTGTAATTTGAAAAGCCAATGTCAATACTTTTGTAATTGTCATGTCAAATTTTAGAAAAAACTCTTTAAGCTGTGTAAAAAACTCCATACATAAACGTAATGATAAGGACGGCATTAATTGTGGGATTATTTTTCTCAACTTTTCACCCCTGTACCACGACATGCCTTGTACCAAGTGCATCAGCGATATGAATAACGATAATTACGTAGTACACCTACTACTTTTAAAGTGCGGATTTAGGAAATTGAATTGTGCAGTTAATTCGCATAATTATGATTTACTAATACTTGCAAACGATTGCTAATGAAACATATTATTATCAGTTTTAATAAAAGCCCGCATGCCGGTAACACACTGTATATCATTAGCTACATGATGGAAGGCCGGTCTAAGTTCATACCATCAGTCTTCGAGTCATGTTTTATACAAGTACCGTGAAAATATTTAATCTTACCCTTAATGGATAAAATAAAACCCATGAAGTGTAAAATCTGACGGATCGACATTAAAACAATCACTGATAACTGGTTAACTAGGGGCAAAAATTTTGCGAAATGGGGCAAAGTTGTCCAACTTTGCCCCTTTTGCTAATAAAAAATTTTTACAGTTTGACAGTGTTATTTTCACGGTTTAATAACGCTTGGAACAGCCCAATGTTGTTCCTTCTGATTATTTGTCCAACGGAGAAAGTATAAAATCAGGGGCAATGTAGGACGATTTCGATATTGGTTCAACTATTGGGGTCAAATCGTTCAGAAATAGGGGACGTCGTTCATCTTCTGGGGAAATCCGCCTATTTTTTACAATAATAATTTTTATAAAAATACTGTATTATAATAAAAGGTATTAAAATATTCAAATCCAATCTAGAAGATATACTGAATCGTGTAAAAAAATAAAATTTGCAGTAAGTAGGTTACAACCTACCGAAAAAAAATTCTAAAGTGGGTGTAGTCGCTTAATCGTTCATCTTTTGGTGATTTTACCCTAGAAGATAAACACTTCCTTCCTTAAAATTAATCGGTTTAAAAATTTGAAGTACCTACTTTTGGGTCACATCAGTGACGTGGCGTAAAAGATATCCGGCAAACCGGTGCAGATTTTGCGTAGGTACCTACATATTCTTTAAGAGCTGTAGAATATGATGCTCAAATGTCTGGTATTAGGCCAGCCGGTAGGAATCGAGCTCTTTGGACGCCACGCTACTGGTACTCGGGCGATTCTCCGAGCGTTTTGACCGCGCGGTTTGACAATCATTGTTGTCCGCCGATTATTTACTATAACGAAAGGACAAATCGTGTCAATTTTGATAAAACTAGACTTAAACTCGGGACTGTTTTTCGGTTTCATAAAAAGTTAACTCTAGGCATCGTTTTTTTTTTAACAATATTTACTGAGACACTAATGACGAAAATAAAACGCCGTGAAAACGCTGAATATTGGCCCACTCATAATATTTGTCATATAGACCTATATCTTATTATCATTTTGATAATGAGGTGCTGTAGAATTTTTAACCTCGCCAACTTACTTTTTTAATTGAAAGAAGTAAGTTGTCCTAGTATTGGAAGGATTTTCCAATATTGGTCCCATTTTTTCAAAATCCTGTTCTGAAGATGGGATTTGTGAGTAATTTATAGTTTTAGTTCTTATTGTTATTGTTTTATTTAAATGTTATTGTTTACCTTATACAAATTTCGCTTAATAGTAATGTATTGTATATATAATATAAAAACTTTACAAAAAGAATCTAATAAAAAAAAAATAAGGGAATTCCTGAAATGCAAATTTGGTATGAAGTCGGTTATTTTGTTTTTAGGTTATCATTACCTACCTATTTCAGAAGCGGGATAACATACACATGTAAATACCTAAATGGTGTTTTCGTGTTCTATATTACTTACTAAATTAAACTCATCGATTCTCGCTTCTCAATGTATTAAAGTCTAAGGACTTGACAATATTTCTCCCTATGACGGGGCAGGGTGAGGACAAGCGTCCCTTTGACAGTGGTTCGATTGCGGGCGTTCGGTGCGCGTCGAGTGCTGCCTCTCATTAATGACGGTGACGTCTATATGGATTACGAACTGCCGACAGCAACCTTACTGGTTGTTCAGTTACTTTTTATGTACTGAACGTAGTTATGCAATAAAGTTCCATTCCACAGCAATTTGCTTTGGATTATGGATTTTGTTTTTAAAGACAGAAGGTTGATACTTTGTTTTGTGGATTGGAACGTTATTGCATAACTATGTTCTACTGTCGATAAGTAGTGTAGGGGGTCTGCTCGGGGGAGTTAAGAAGGGAAATATACTGGGTAATTTAGTCTATACATATATTTTCCAAAAGATTACAAGATGGTTCTATGTTGGCGCTCACATGAGAACTGAATCATATTTTATATTAAAACATTATGTTAGACTGACAGATAATTATATTTATAATTCTTCTGTAGAGACAGCCATGTCTCTACAGTATGAAGATTCTATTGTGACGTAATTCTGAGGCCAATCAACTCCTTATTTTAAATTTTTGATCCTTGAAATTCGCTGAAAGTCCTACGTACTTAGACTTACGGTGTAAAGCGAGCACTAACTTTACCATCAAACAGCCCCGTGCTCCGAAACTTCAAAACGAAAAGTTAAAAATCAAGTCAAGAGTTCGTCATAACCAGATTTATGCCGAGAGGCGCCTAACCTGCGTTTATTACAATCAAAGGAATAACGAGGCGTCGCATTTGCATGGCAGACGCGCCGCGCCGACAATCGCGTGGCGATTTTTTTTCGGTTTTCTCAGTTTTGAGAAATTTGGTTATCGACTATTTAGAGTGGGACTATGATAACTTTGCAGAGCGGAACATGGCTAGTTGGCAACACCTCCATTTAAAAGTCACATTTTCATAGAAATTAATCGTACTTTTGGTAAAATAAAGCCGTATGTGACTTTACGTTTTAAGTTCTTTTATTACGCGAATGTTATACAAATGCTGTAAACTATACGAAACAAAAATATTTAAACGCTTCCCCTAAAAATCGTCATTTTGCAGATGCGGCTTTATTTTACCAAGGGTACTTACGATTTGTGTAACATTCGCGTAATAAAAGCACTTAAAACGTAAAGTCACATACGGCTTTATTTTACCAAGGGTACGATTTGACGTTTAAATTAAACGCTCTACAAAATTATCGTAGTTGCACTCTATTCCTTGTTTAATTTTAAGGGTGGATTGTAACGCCACGGACTCTAAATAAATACCAAAATAAATAAAAATCTGTGGAGCATTCTGTGAGTGAGTTTTATTTACCTAAAGGGCCTTTACCGCAATTAGTAGAGTGTAATACAACAACATACCTACAGATGTAGTGCAAAATGATTTTCCATCGGGAAAACTCGGATCTCAATCGGAATACGACGGTACCCGAACTGTCAATCAATGTAATGATTGTATTAAATGATTTAAATGAGTGACGTTTTCATATCCATTATTAAGGAACTTTATTGTTTAGTGTCAAATGTCAAAGTGAAAAATGGCGGCTGAAAGATGGGTACTGAAGCTGATTGAGAGAGCACGATAAATACGAACTTTTCCGATAAAGTACGATGGAAAATCATTTTGCACTATACCTACATCTGTACCTACTCAGATTGCTGTTGAGGCTGCGAAGGCACTGCAGTGCGTCCAACACGTTCGCCGAGGCGCTTGTAGATATGCACCGAAATTCTTTTTGTGCCTAAAATGAAAATGAAACTTTATAGACAGTTTTACAAAATTATAGATGCCTCTAAATATGTTCTTAGCAATTTTAAATTATTACTTAATGATTATTATGAATGTTATATTCTGAGCTTTTAATTGCAAAAAAATCTCATTTCTTATTCAAATTACCACTGCGTTACCAGTCCCCGTGTTGTAGGTACCGTAGTGACCCCTAAGTTCGCCTAGGGTGCCTATCTTTGCCTAGTTGATTTTCCTAAGCTTGCTTTACGACAAGCTAAACTTAAAACTATCATCAAGTCATGTATAAGTACTGAATATTTCATAGTTTTATGTGCTGCTTGTCTTAAAAGACTTTTAGGAAAATTAACTAGGCAAAGATAGGCACCCTAGGAGAACTTAGGGGTCACTACGGTATGTAATATACCTAGAGTTTGTGCGGAAAGAGAATAGGATTTAGATTTGGGGGCGCTGTAATGCTTTTCTACCGTATTTGCAAAAAAAAATACGTATGGCACGTACCTACTGGTTAGGTTAGTTCCGTTTTTCGCCACGCTTATTCTCTTTCCGCACACAGGCTAGTGTCCACTGCGTTACCAAAAATCTCCTTTATTTAATTCCTAGTTCACATATTTCAATAAATGTTATCATTCGGGTGAGCATATGCATTTCTGAATTATTAGGATTAATTTTGTTTTTTGAAAATTATCCTTACGAGTAAAAAATAATGCGTTAAAATGTACTTACAATGAACGTTTTATTATTGCTCAGGCGAAAACGGCCGAAGTTGGACTACTTATTTGTTCTTCTTTATACTTTGACTTCAATTTAATAGCCTTTTTTTACTCCTGTACTGTTATCTGTCTTTTACTTGGTCACGAACACTAATATAAGAACATACATAATATGAGTTCAGAGAAGTCTATACTCTATTCCCCATAACAGCAGTAGTGTCGTTATAGTCACTTTACGTTATTGCTAGCAGCCACAGACTTCTAAATCTAGGTTAAACTTAGGTCAGGGATTAAGCGCTCAATTTTAACTTTACGGTAAAAATGCACAACTACCAACTTAACAAACAATTAAATTCCTAAGGTTTTTAAGAAAAACAAAACTTTCCGAACTAAATTCATTGATGCCAACATAAAAAAAGTATTTTTAATTTAAGTATATTTAAAATAAAAAAAAAAGTTTACCATAGACACATATCGTCAGTCAAACGTCATATTTGCCTTGTTTCCAGGTTATGATTAATTTTGTATTTTATAATTTAAAACCTCGTCGTAGAAAAAGTATTGTATGCAACGTTGTATAATTAAGTCAAAAAATGCTCATTGCGTCTCTATTTGCAATACTCGCCGCATTCGCGGCTCGTATCGCAACTCACGCAATTCGCATTTTTTGAACCCATTTATACAACTGTTGCATAAAATACTATTATTAACAATCTTATAAACTAATTATTAAAAAAATACTTTGACTATCCACTCTCTAAAACCCAGTATTTGGAGAGTGGACAGTCGAGTCGCTCCGCCGACCTCTAAAACCGCTAAGCAGTCGTAATAATTTTCAAAACAAATAAACGTCAGATGGCAAATATGTCAGAAAATGACAACCGGATACAATACAATACACTTTTTAATTGTTTCAGCACTAAGGTCTCTCTCAATACCTAATGCATTGAAAGTGACGTCACACTTCCGGTTCACACTACCTAATTGACGATTTTTTTCCAAAATGAATGGGAAAAAAAATCCAAAAATATATTTTTTGAGCATAAAATACATTTTTACCGAAATGGTTTTCGAATTAAGATCTTTTGAAAATATGAAATGTTGTCAATTCTGGGTTGAGTGAGGTCGCTATCGGGAGGGTACCGTAGTGACCCCTAAGTTCGCCTAGGGTGCCTATCTTTGCCTAGTTGATTTTCCTAAACTTGCTGTAGGACAAGCTATACTTATAAAACTATTATGTATATATCAAGTAAGGTACTTGATATTGAATAGTTTTATGTGCAGCTTGTCTCAGAAGATTTTTAGGAAAATCAACTAGGCAAAGTTAGGCACCCTAGGCGAACTTAGGGGTCACTACGGTAAGTCTAGGAAAAAGTGTTGTGTTGTGTTATTTATGTATCTATCTAACTGTAGTAACGTAATTGTCACTAAAGTAGCTTATAGGTATTTTTTGTAACTAACACAATATATATGGATCGTGAAGGTCTGAAATAAAGATATTTAATTTAATTTTTTGTTTATTCAGATCCTTTTCCAAGAGATCACACTTTTTCCTAACATTTTCCACAGGGGGCTGGGTGGTGTTTCCAATTCGTATGACGATATAGCAGTGGTTTTCTCTACTACACTGTGCAGTCTCTGTTCCCACCTTACTCTACTCTCGCTGCGCAAACCTCATAAAA
This sequence comes from Eudemis profundana, assembly GCA_947034925.1. Lineage (NCBI taxonomy): Eukaryota > Metazoa > Arthropoda > Insecta > Lepidoptera > Tortricidae > Eudemis > Eudemis profundana. The sequence goes on from OX344818.1 coordinate 14,372,095, forward strand.
CCCTCGCCAAACACGCTGCATAATGCAGCCGTCGGACCCGCCTAATGAGTGCGAGCGAGACAGCCGCATGTGCCCCCGCCGCGCCAGAGCGGGCCGAGAGATGTGCCGGCAGAAATGCGCATCAAAACAGACCGAGACGGCGAGATTTTGATCGCGAAGCCGCGAGAGGGAGGGGCGTTGTTGGTCGTTGGTGAATTATTGAGGCGGCTGCATATGGCCGAGGGGCGGGGGGTGTTTGCCGCCGGCCACTTGCCGCGCGCCTTTCCGACGACACACCAATTCCGGCCGGACGCCATCTTAGGCGATTTTGGCGCGATGACCGAGTGATGCGCATTTCGTGACCATAGACCATAGACTGTGCTAGTGATGGGAAGTGAATGAACTGTGAATTTGTGGAAAGGTGGGTGGTTTTGTGTCATTAAATTTAATTAGTTTTATATTACGGAAATGTTCATAAAAAAATAAACTTAGGTAAAATATAGGAAAAACGATATATACCTACCTCGGTGACTGTTGGACCTGTAGACGCGCAAGTTGAACGCCATTAAGGCATGCGGTGAGTAGTCGCCCCGCCTCGCACGCCCGTCCGCGGTGTAATGAAATTCTACTTACTTACCGATTACTTAACGGTTACTGTGCTTACCTAGATATTAGGTATAATAGGGTATTTGACAACAATCAAAATAAATTCATTATCTCTAACCAGCAAATTACGCTTCCAAAACAGCCCGGATAAAATCATTCAAACTTATTTTCGTGCCATCAACGATTTTACAATGACGAAAACTAAAAATAAGGCACCATGTTGAGCATGACGTCACAAGATAGTATTTCATACTAAACTGCATACTTTCGGAGCGTTTTGACACTTCATAAAAAGAAGCTGATTTGAACTGTCATCAAGTAGCCTATTTGTGACGATTTTTTATGTTATTCCGGAACGTTGTATCTATATCGCGCTACTGGAATTTTTCAGTCCGGTAAATACCTAATTAAAAGTCCCGTAGGTGCAACTCTAAGTCCATGCGACTTCAGGTTCCAGGCATAGTACGTATCCACCAGAAAAACCCTAGCCTTTCTCCAAATGAATATCTTAAAGGTTTGAAAATATGTTTCAATGTTTGTTCACCAAAAACCTATCTAAGTCTTTAAAAACTCATTGGTAGGTCTGGGCCTGGATTCGAACTAACCGCCCTTCACTTCTTTGAAGAGTCTTATAGTAAACCTATAGCCTAAACCAGACCCTGAATAAAATAATAGCCAGGTAGGTAAACTGTTTTTTTTTCTGGTTGGACTTAAACAAAGTACCTACGAAAAGTCCAACAATTCAAAACTCGAACATATCAACTCTATTATCATCGAACAAAATAATCGTTTCCTAATGAACACCAAACACATAAAAAAACTCCTCAGTTCCGAGTTGGACGTTGCGAGCTAATCCTTCCGCAAACGCGTCTAACCACCGCCGGCTTAACAACAAAGTATCCTTCTTCCGATTCTTCCGAACTCCTTTCGGCATCCCTAAATGTGAAAAAAATTGGCACCGAAGATTTCGTATGTTCGTTCGTACGACACATTATGAGCATTCGTAAATCATCATCGTCATAATTTAAGAGCTTTGCTCTTGTCGGCATAGTAGACGCCATTTTGTGTGTTCCTCAGCCATGCATTTTAGGTCCTGGTGCGACACGGCATTGACCTTTTCTTGAAGCTGTTGCACAAAGTATTCTCCGAGGTCTGCCTCCCCATCTCTTCCCTTAAATTTTTCCTTCTAGGATTGTCTTAAAGAACATAATCGTGTCGAACCAGTACTTCTAGCACAACTGTGACACGCGACTCTTTATCGCGCGACAAATGGTACCTATCTCTTTCCACTCAATATAGTGTGACAGTGACAGGTAGATATGAGCGCCGCCGCGCCGCGCCGCCGCCGCCGACTAAAACTTCGCGCCGCCGCCGCCGACGTGGCGTCACCGGCGCGCCGATCCCCCCTCCCGCGAAATAAACGTATATCAAAAAATAATAAATAAACTCTTTGCTACATCGACGTCTTACTTACACACTTAATTAAGTGGCGCCGTTTAATGAAAAGGCTAGGCAGTTTACCAAATCGCTAATTAAGCTAGTTGGCGGCGACATAGTATACACTAAAATTGGTTTTCTAGCCAAGTTTTGAAGATGTGAAATAAGCCTTGGCTGATTTGAAACCTCCCTAGTCTGAAATGACGTACGGGTAGGTTCTATATTTTAAAACTAAACTCATAACTCACTTGGGAATTATAGATTTTCATACAGTTTTGCCTCCCGTGGGAGTTATAGATTTTTATAACCCACGGGAGGTAAATCGGCTCGAGCTGGTCTATAAGCCCGCGTGTTATAACAACCTTTACGAGCAAGTGTGATAAAGCTATATATTCTCTTGCCATGGGAAAATATTATATTATTGGAAAAACAAAAAATTATATATTTTCTGGTGCTAGACAAATAATTACTGTAAAAGGTTATCATTTAAATCCTGTTTGTCCAGGACAATTACAAAATTTGTAAAGATGCACAAGTATATCTTTTACAGATTTTTATGATTGATTAAGTTTCTGTGATTGCTAAATTGCCATGGTATTACGTTTTTTAATAGATTAAGATAAATATTATGAATTCCGTCCGTGACTTGAATAACCGACATTTACAATTCATGTTTTTACTTATTTATGTAGTTAGATTAGAAGTAGTTAATTATTGCATAAATATTTAAACTAAAGACACAGTGGTATTTTTGTATGTAAAATGAGCAAATGATACTTGAACAATTACATTACTAACGTCATGTAAAGTACCTACGATTATAATTTTATAGAAGATCAATAGATTAATTTTTTTTTTTTTTTACAATCGGTTTAGTATGATCAACAGGGAACGTACTTTTGGTGCCAATGACAGACAAATGACGTCAACCTACATAGGCCGATTTAGATCAGGTATTAATTTGATTTATCGTCACCGTTAACGCATTCACTGCCACCGACGCGTATGTGCGTTCCAGTGACTTTCACCGTGTGCCATCGACGCACAGACGCGTTCGTAATTACGTAAAGTGCATTACATAAAGTACATTTTAAAAAGTGTGGCACCTGGCGAATGCCCAGGAAAAGGAGGTGGCAGTGAATGCGTTAATTACCGGTATCGTTTAAGTTATGCATGAATCATATCATTCTTTTCTTTGATTAGCGTCAATGGTAGAAGACATTTCAAACCTAAAGAAGTGCCCATCTGTGTTTTCTTATTTATTTAAACGGAAAATTGGTAATATTAAACTTCCCATTTAGGGTAACACGGGCGAGAAAAACATCTTGATTTATAAAATGACTTCTACCATTGACACCAACCAGAAAGCAGTGATAGGATTATTAATTCATTACTTTTGCGATACCGGTAATTGCCGTTAGCTAGCAATTAATCAATGTGAAACGTAAAGTGAATCATGCTGTATGTAGGTTGACGTCATTTTTACGTCATCGGCACCGAAAGTACGCTCGCAAGCATTTTTGTGAAACCATCGAATAGCAATTCAAATTCCTTGCCTTGACTTCGGTACGAAAATGGTAATTTTTATTTAGTTACTGCAGTTATTAGAAAAAAATATCCATTTTCTGTTAATTATTCATAAAATAGTTGATTATGCACCGTTCTGTTTCGTTATAAAAGTGTTTCTATCAAAAATAGTAGTGTATTTTTCTTGCCTGGGGAAACTCAAGGTCACGCCGCCGAACGCCGCCGCCGCCGACCGATTTTGATCGGCGCGCCGCCGCCGACGAATTACCTATCGGCGCTCATATCTGACAGGTGATGCTCTGTCGCGCGAGAAACGAAGTCGCGGCAAGTTATGCTAGACGTACAGGTGGCCTATCATTTTGCCACGTCTATTCTCTATAGTCGTCATTATTACATTCGTAAATACTTCTTGCCAAATCTCAATCTTCTAGGCCTACGGAAACTACTAACTTAATCTATGGTTTCCCAACTATCACTGTAGGCCATAAGATCGATTAAATACAAACAGCAACACATTTAACTATACACTTCAAAATGGGAAATACTGCAAGAAAGAGAATCACACTTGAAGGCGTCGTGTTATGCATGTGTGCGTGTGTTTATGAGTATAAATTGGCTATTATTCAAAAGAGTTTTGAAACTAGGGATGTAACCATACCGATACCGATACCGATATATCGGCCGATATATCGGTATCGCCGATATATCGGTATCGCCGATATTATACAACCGATATTTGAAGAATTTGCTGTATGAAAAAAAATCTGCAAAAAGTAATTTCAATTTCTGACTTAATTTATGTATTGGTCTATTCTATTACCTTGTGCAATGATAATTACTATGTTAATTAAATCTTTGGTTCTTAATAGAAAAAAAATAATTTTGAGTTGACAATTTATTATTTTTACTTTACACTTTCAAGGTTGACTCTCTGGTAAATATAACCAGTAGTCATTGCCATTAGTTATAATAAGGACATAAAAATATCTGAAATTCATACTTCATTATTTAGCTAAGATATCGGTATCGGTATCGGTATCGCCGATATTAACTACTAGATATCGGTATCGGTATCGTATCGGCAAAACTATGTATCGTTACATCCCTATTTGAAACAATAATTTTTCTTTTATGGCTGATCCAACGTCATTATTGACATTAATGCCATATTATTGAATTCGTGGAAAATAATGAAGGAATAATAAATATAAAATACATTATATTGGTGCATCATATCAAAAATATGAAGCACCAATAAAAGCATTAGCAATATAATTAGTTTATTTCATCCCAACGTTCGTCTGAAAGCTAAATCATAATTTTGACAAATTCACCTGTCTTGTTGAAATAAAACCTTTATTTACAGTATGGAAAAAAAAACTTTGCCCAAACAACTACAACGACAAAGCTCAAAGGCACGTTACACATACGCAAACGTTATTCGATTTGAAGTTGACATAATACAAATATATATATATCTCTTTCAATCGTTATAATTTTCTCTCTGCTCTGTCTTTAATGGGCAGTTAAGTGTGTTGCTGTTTGTACTAAGGGATATTTGAAAAAAAAAATCGATACTTACCTCAGCTAATATTTAGGCTAAAACAACAAATAAGTAGGTATTAGGTACCTAATGGTTCTGTTCTTTTTTGTCATGATCCCGAATCCTAAACCCCTTTTTGTCGATATTTGGTCGACTATTAGTCGCAGTTTGGATTGTTACGTAAGGATTAAACAACCCGGATATTCACACCTCAGCTTGAAAGGGTTGTTTGTACAGTTACTGATATGTTTTGCATAGACAAAGATTGAGAATTTGTAAGCGGCGTATTATTCGGGAAGGAAGGTTTACGAGCGGCTCCTTTGCCATGAAGCTTTATTTGTAACGGCTTTAGGAAATTGTAAAGTTTATTTTGCTATAGGCGACTTGGACACTTTTGAGCCATTCGCATTTTTATTCACACGGGCACTTCCGTGGCTTTAATTAGGTACTCTTCCAAATCGTTCAAAAAAACCGTCATCGCTATATCGCGCATTTGTGTGAATACGTGTCGCGCACTCCTAAACGGCTAAGTTGGACTACTTATTTGTCTTTATACTTTGGTAAAAGGTACTCTTAATGCAATGTCTCTAACGTATTTGAAAAAATATTTATGAGGAGCTATTGTAAATTTGGTAGCATTTAGTACCATGATGCCTGCACTGGCAAACTATAGACTTGTAATTGTCTGAGAATAAATGATTTTTATTTTTTTGTACAGTGCCTTAGGAGTGCACAATATCTATTTTTTTTATTGCCTTAGTGGCAAACAGGCAGACGGCCCACCTGATGGAAAGTTGTCACCGCCGTAATTTGCAGCACTAGATGCATTACGAATATTTTGCTGGTCTCAAAGAAACCTTTGGGATGGCTTTGCCAAGTATCAGTTGGGTGCTTTGGACTCAGTGGACCGAAGAGTCAGGAGACTGATCGGCGACGTCGCGCTCGTTGGAACCAAACTCCAGAGTTTGGAGCATCGACGCAAGGTCGCCCACCTATCCGTCTCTTATGGGATGTAAATATTTTGGTGAGTGCACCGATGAACTGTTTGACCTAATGCCACCTTCCTCTGCGCGATTTAAGAGATCTTTTCTGGTTCGCAACGCTAGTGACTGAAATTCTCTTCCGGCGTCTGTTTTCCTGTGCCTTAAAGACATCCAAGTAACCTGGATGTCTTTAAGGCAAGAGAGAATAGGCATTTTCTAGATAAGCGTGCGTCTTAGATATTGTCTTCACTTTCCATTAGGTGAGCTAAAAACCATGCTCCATCCAAATTAGGCTAGGCATCAAGTCCGATCAACTGCCCACCGACATCCGACATCTAACAGCTCTGATTTAAAGAGAAAATGGAACGCACAGTGCTGGAAAAGATCGGTCGTCGTCTGATCCTGATCGGACAGAGCGGAACAAAACGGGAGCAACGCTCAGATAGAAACAGTAGTGTACTACCTAAGTGAACTAAAATACCAAACCAGTGCATTGGCACGATTGTACTAGTTCGGAGCGATCCGTTCAATGAACGAGCGCGCATAAGCCTAATCCAAATTAGGTATCTTTCAAACTTTATAAAATACTGCCAACGAAACGTTACTACGTCTACTGTCTTGCCCAGTCAACTGTAGATTGCGAGCACACCCACCTAAAAGGATTTAAAGCGATCCCATGTCCCAATTACACAACAACAAAACCTGCATAGGTGATTACCTCCGGCCTGTCACCTCCGCACCTGGGGTGACAGTGACGGGTGACACAGGCGACGGGGTGACGCGGGGGCGTGATTAGCCCACCCTAAAGGGTTTATTAGTTAGTACAATAGACACATTTTTAAGGGTGTCGATTAAATTATGTTATGACGTTGTCATTTTTTATTTCACTGAAGATGATCTCTGATTTTATTTGGGGTTCACCCTAACGACTGTTTGGCACAACAAGCTTTTACAAACTAGGTTTAAAAAACGCCGTGTGCACAGGCTCTAAATAACCCGCCTAGCCGAGTCCGTCAAATTTTAGTTCCAATCTCTGCCACCTGGCGCTATACCAGTATTGCCAATTTAGTAGATTTTTGGCTATAATGAGTGCATAGCCACGGACCCCCGGCTCTCGTATCACGGACCCCTAAAAGGTCCATGGACCACACTTTAAGAGGTCTACAATAATTAGCCCTCAAAAGTCGGTTACACTTACACGTTTCTAAAATAAAACCCCTGTACTTAGTGCCGCGTAGGTCAAATAAATGGGGACTCGACATACAGCTCACAACGGCATTCTGTTCCAAACTACAAAAGACTTCCGTTAAACGTCAAACGATAAAATCAAATACAAAGCGTATGTTTTGAATATATTGTTATAGAGGCCAAAATGCATTCCTACTAACTGTAAAATCGCGTTATTGTGTATTATTGGACTCTACATTTTTGTATTTTTATCAAATTTTAAGTATGAAATTTCAGGGACCTAGTTTAGGGACTATGGCAAGGATTAGTCCCCAGACTAGGTCTTAAGGTGGTTTTCCACCGCCAGGACGAGACGAGACGAGGATTGAATTGAAATTTGTATCAAGTTGCGCGATGCGCGAGCGGCGATGCGCGAGGAGAGGATTGAAAACTTCATACAAATTTCAATTCAACCCTCGTCTCGTCTCGTGTCGCCTCGCCCTGCCAGTGGAAAACCACCTTAAGACCTAGTCTGGGGACTAAGACCTTCCTGCCAGTAGGTACTCATATCCCCTAATCTGACCTGTCCTGCTGCGCTGATCCGGGAGAAAACGGAGGCCGCTACCTCATCACCGGAGACACAGGGAAGTGGCCCCTTAAGGACTCATTTCCATACACTACGTTTCTACTCAGCTCAGTAACTGATCCCGCGACCTAGCCGGTTAATTCTTTTGTTTTTTCATTATACTTTTACAAGTTAATCTTTAGATTAAATTATCTCACATCTTCTACCTACTTCTGTATACCTACTCTTTCTTGCTGACGCTAAACGCCATCAGTGGCAATTGGACGTAGTTTAGGGAAATGGTTCCAACCCACACTTACCAAGTTTAGAATTATTGATTTTAAATGCTGAAACCAAAAGGTTGACCTTTGTCTGATGACTTTTTGTGGGTTGGATCCTTTTTCCTATAAACTATCTACGTCCAATTGTGTGACTTAAAATATTACCTATTTTAGCCTTAGGTACTGGTTCTTTGACAGGAATCCTAACCAAGTAGGGCGCTGACAATCCCGCAAGCAGGTTCGCAATTCGCGGTCACTCGTGACTTCACTGACCGACCGTCGAAAGTGGGTCGTCGCCTGGACTTGGAAGGCTTGGACATAGTCGGCCGATTTCCTAATGAGAGGGTTCCTATGCTGGGAAGCTGTCCTAAAAAGCGCTTTGAAGCCGTCTTAAAGAAACCTTGCAAGGAGGGAAGCTTCACGTCAAGGTGAAGGGTGTTTTGTTGGTGTAACATACCACGGAATATCGGATATTCTGCTTAAGAACCTATGCTGTATGACAAGCAGTGGTCGCAGACGCACTTAAGTACATGTGCAAACACTAAATAGCAGTGGCGTGGCGTAAAAGATATCCTTGGGCAAGCCGGTGCAGATTTGGCGTACATTTTCCTTAAGAGCTGTGGAATAAGGTGCTCAAATGCCTGGTATTAGGCAAGCCGGTAGGAATCGAGTTCTTTGGACGCCACGCTACTGCTAAATAGCGTAGGTCACGATAGGGCGAAATATAAAAGACCGTGCGGTAAGGCGGATATATCTCTTAGGTTTAACTACATTACGAAAAAACCTAGTTATCTAAATCGCTCGTGTCCAAAATACCGCTTTCCCGAAATACCAGATTTTTCAAAAAACCAGATTTTCGATTTATGAGATTCCTGTCTTACTACATTCCCGTTACAGTAGATTATAAAATCGTAAGTTACTCAAGGATCTAAATCACTTTCTTGGGTGTGTAATTTTGGGAATCTTGTATACGAAGAATCCGGTGTATCGAGAATCCGGTATTTTAAAAATCTGGTATTTTAGGAATGCGGTATTTTGGGAATGAGCGATCTAAATTTATGAGGCACTAATGGCATTATCATAAAGATAACTTCAATTCTTAATTTAGGTATTATTAGCATTTACCCGTGGTTTCTCCTGCGTTATTCCCGACACTATCCCGAACTCTTAACCGGGATGAAAACTATCCTATTTTCAATATTAGTTTTATTCCAGGATCTTACTTGTATGTCAAATATCATTTCAATCTATTGAGTTGTTAATGCGTTATTTAATAACGAACATTTAATATTAGTCGGTTAGATCTGAGGGCAGGGCAGTGCCCCCGCCAAGTCGAGCAAAACAAAGGAACGGCCGTACCATCCTTTTCTTGAAGCCATTCAGGCCATTTTCAGCCTTCTGTAATTTTGTACTGGCTAAAGCTAGAACCCTGAATTTCAGGGATATATAGGGCATAATAGGACTTAAAATATATTCTCAATAATATTCAATTTGAACGTGTAGTTTAAGAACGATTGCACGTCAAAGTTCCTTAGTTTTGTCTCTGACTGACTGACTGACTGATGATCATCATAATTCTAAGATACTTCTAGCAGACCCACAAGCCCTATTTTTTAACTGTAAAGGAACACATTTTAAGGTTCTCAAATAAAGAATCCTCCACGAGTAAATAATAGGCAAGTCGGTGAAAATCGAGTTCTGTTGACACCCCCCGGTACTGGCTTGGTTTAACATTACATCTCAATACTTTTTTGTTGTAGCAGAACTGTTTTGCGAGACTTGCATATTTTTACATGTAATGTTTTTGATGGTATTTTATTTAAGTAGCTTCTAAATAATTGCGCCGCAACGCGCGATTATTTAGAAGCTACTGCACTTACCTACTGAATACGGACGTATTCGTTCCAATATGCAAAGTCTTGCGATCTCGATCGCGTCACCCCGAGGGCTCGAGAAGTCAATCGCCTCCCTATTTGCGCCGGGGCAAATATTTGCGGCCTGTAATTGGGCCGCGTGACGTCACGATGCCCGCGCGCATTGTTCGGGGGAAATTGCGGAAAATGCAATTACGGCGTGCGGGGAACTATGACGAATTAACGCAATTTAGGAAGACTTTAGTTTTATAGATTCTTGGGTTGCAGAATAGTGTAGTGTTATTACCTAATTAATTTATTTAAACTGTATTGCACAATAGAAACTTATCGTAGGCACAAAAGGCAAACTTAATGCGATAGGGCATTCTCTACCAGTTAACTTACCTACTTTTGACCAATCAAATTCGAACGTAAAAAATATTTTCATGGCTACAACGATTTTAAGGACACAGAATAAAAATAAGGAGCCTATTTGAATATAAGTACGAGTAAGAAATAAATAATGACGTAGGTAAATTGTTTTGTTTTGTATCTATATGAAACTGCATAGGTACTATACAATGAATAAGTTTCTGTCAAAAAAATATTTTTGAGAGTAGGTTTAATGGCCTACTTTATTTTTTTGTATAATTGCAAATTGCACTTTGTGACAAATCAAACGAGCCCAAACACGGTTCCTAGATATATCTTAAATATTTAATTAATAATTTTGATGATCCTATAGCCTCCTGTCGACTACATCATCAGATCAGCTCGATAACACCATAATAGGGCATTGTCACCAAATTTACATAAGTATGTCAAATTTCACCTCAATCGGATACCATAACAGAAAGTGCTCGAAAAATGGTTTGCATTGAAATCACAACTTACACCTACCTACTTACTTAGTACAGACGAACATTGCAAATTAAATAACTGGCAAAGAGCATGTCGGACCATGCTCAGTGTATGGTTCCATAGCCGTAACTATAAGGTAAAAAATACGATGTAAAAAAAGTACAACATCAAAAGAGCGTATCTTCATAGCAATTACGTCCTTTTGTTGAGAAGCGCAGTTTATCGGCAATAACTCAAAAACGGTACATTCGATCTTGTTGAAAATAATTTTCGTGGAAAGTATTAATTAAGCGTTACTTTCGTGATTTTTTTCATATTTTTCGGGCGGTTTAGAAAATAGAGGGGGGGGGGGGGGACACAATTTACACAACTTTCGGAGCGGTTATTTCCAAATACATTCACTTAATCAAAAACATTACTTAGGAACCTTATAGTGTTTTTTAAAGAGCTGTCGAACTATATACCACACGTTGATATTTGCTGAAAAAAAATTTTGTTACTGTCTTTAACATGTATGGAGTGCCCCCCTAAAAATATTTATTTTAATTATTTATATACCAAACTAAGTAGCGGCTCATAAAAGACACCTATATTCCAAATTTCATCAATATCCATCATGTAGTTTTTGAGTAAAATGCCTGTGACATACGGTCAGACAGACAGACGAACGGACATGACGAAACTATAAGGGTTCCGTTTTTGCCATTTTGGCTACGGAACCCTAAAAAAGCTTGTAAACAAGAAAACCTGCACACATTCGCGAAAAAATTCAAAGGTGTACCTATAAGAAGTCTCCAATCCGTAGTGGGCTAGAGCGTGGGGACTACAGCCCATTCACTCTCGTCCCCTCTATGAGAGTAGGCCTGTATGCTGTGGGGCGTATTTAGGCTGATGATGTACAAAACAAGAAAAAAAATAGCCTATAGCTAATCTAATAGAAAGTGATAGCAGGTAAACAACAAAAAAAATCTCATTCACTTTTACCAGCGAAAGTGTCGTAAGTACCCTTTTATTCGGTTTCAAGTTGCAAAAACCGACTTCCGTCGGAAGTGTCAAACGGAGTAAGCTTGCCGATGCGTTCACGATTATGTCATAGACTATGGACGGTAGAGATCCGGCGGTGGGCACTGAAGCGATGGTAATCGCATTGTAAATTGTGTAGAACTCTACAGGATGATTAGTTATGATGAATTATTTTTACAAATTAGAGTTTATTTGCGGTACACTGATGGTGTTAAAACATTATATAATAAACTAACTGTACAGTTTCTAAGGAATTTACGAAAGGGGTAAGAAGTTTTCAAAAACTAAATATTTTAAGTAATATAATTCAATATCAAAAAAATCTCAAAATACTCTTTTACTAGAAGCTTGATCGACCTACGTCCCAAAGAAAAATGTTCAGCATTTTAAAAGAGCATTCAAAACTTTTAGATAATGTATTGGAGCTTGCATATATTTTATGAAAATGTAACTGTTGTCTTTTGATTTCAAGGGACGATCCAGACTAAGAGTTAGTGTAATTATAAAGAAGGTATAAAGAAAACCGCTTGAGCTTTATGTTAAGAAAATGGAATAATGGCATTGATCATGTGTTTGCATGCTTATTTGTCAGTTAATGGCATAAAATCTTGAATGTGGTTGTAGTTACATTTTATAACATTCAATGATGTTTCAAACACTAAATGACTAAGTAAGTAATTAAACTATAGTACATTACATAACTAGGGTGGTAATACAAAGAAAGCCCGAGATCGCAGAAGTTTGCGGCCCGAGCTGCAAGCGAGGGTCGTAAATATGCGATCGAGGGCTTTCTTTATTACCTCCCGTGTTCTGTACATCATTTTATGTCTACACTTGGCCAGAAAGCGGGTTTTTCCGTACGCGCAGCGTGCGGAAAAAGTCACTTTATGGCCAGGTGTGGCATAAAAAAAGTTATTTAAAAAAAATGTGTTCAGACTGTTCAGAGTAGGTACCTAAGAAGTATTTACGTACCGTAAGGTCGGGGTACTTTGGCCAAATGTAGGGTAACTTTGCCCACATTGTAAATCACATATCTCAAATCTATAAGGTCTGATAATAAACATAAAAACATGAATGGGCAGCTAAAACCAACCACATGACAATGTGCCGTAATTTAAATGCAATAGTAAAACCTGAATCGAGTTAATCCCTATGGCCAAAGTTACCCCCCAGGGCGAAAGTATCCCGACCTTACGGTAATTCGGTGAAAAATATACGTCATTTCTGGATTTAAACTATTTTCTTCTAATCTGTAAAATGATTGTGTCATTGCCATGTCAACCACCCTGTATATCTTGGTATGTGTGACGCGCGCAGAATTCGCGCAGTCGGAAAACCGGAAGCGACGCATTATGAAAGGCTTATAAGCACGTAATCCCAATATTAATCACACTAACGTGAACAAGAATTTGTCGGATGGTTGTATATTGTGTTGACAGCGTTGCCTCTACAATACGCACAAAAAAAACTCAATGACATTTTACGCAAATGTATAAAATATACTAAGCACTTTTAGAGTTTGTGCGGAAAGAGAATGGGATTTAGATTTGAGGGCGCTGTAATACTTTTCTACTGTATTTGCCATACTGGTTAGGTTAGTTCCGTTTTTCGCCACGTCTATTCTCTTTCCGCACAGACTCTACCTATATGGAACGTTCACAACGAAGGTGCTGCCAACTGGTGCCAGCATGCTGGCGCCACATTAACGGGAAACGCCGTTAATTATCGCGATGAAGGACGATTAACGTTAGTGTAACCACGACTTACATTTGAAATTGTCATTTTTATACTTAACCAGTTTTTTTCAGGTCTGACTTTATCTTGAATACCTACATTGTTTTTATTTATAAAGTTTAACGTACATTTTCAATAAACGAATCTAATCTAATCTAAAATCTACAAATAATTCGGATTACCAACTCCGTTTTTATTCAATAGTTTTCATTCGACGAAATTACCGCTAAGTACTTCCCCGCGTTTCTGTTCAATGGCTATTACTTATTGAAAAACGATTTAATAACCAGGGGTTATCAAATTACTTACGGAGTCCGGAACCAGAGCTCTTTAATAAGTACAATAAAAATTGTCGAGTGCCGTGACATAAAATATCGAACGTAATAAAATAATTATCAATAGAGGGTTTCAGAATCTATCAATGCCAATTCTTCGCAAAAGGCTCATAATTTTCGTCAATATAAAATCATAACCGTGAAATTCATCAACCTTCCTCACAATTCCGCAATTCAAATGATAAAGTATTTCTTATATTTCTTCGCATTTTTTGTGAACACTTCGATCTCCTCTCCACGTCATCAATAATCCCGTCAACCGACAACCACTTACGCGTGCAATAAACAATTTTCATATCCCAATAATAGCCGTCAAATTATGGCGCCCCAACCAATCTTACACCAAACAAATAGATCGAAACCAGCATAAATTAAGCCAACATCTATTTGCAAACACAACTACGCCTGAGCTCTCCGTAAGCCGGTCGAAACTAATGACCTCTGTTGACAACATAGGATTATCGGATTGAGAGTAGGACAGGAACATTTCCCGCTAGAAGTGGGAGCGGGACGGGTATAGTGGCGGGTGCCGCGAACACTAATGAGAGGCGTCTTGCCTTGACAGATGTCACGCCGTTGTTATTCAAATTTTTGGGTTGTGCGCGTTTTGCTTTTGGCGGCGTTTCAGAAATGCGGACAATTAGTTTATTTTATTTGCCGGAACTGGTGTTGACGTGTAAATCCGTTGTCGGCTTAAGGATTTGCAATGACGGTTTAATGCGATGGCTAGATTGTGGTACAATCACCGACAATAACTCAGATGAAATAACGCAAAAATCTCTAAACATCTGACGTCAGACATTTTGAATTGCCCATTGCCTGTAATCTTTGTTACCGTTACTTTCGATCTATATCCATATAAATGCATGTTAAAGTCCTTATTTCACTATACTATTTCCCACCGAAACCCAGGATGACATCACAAAGGAGGAGACTGGTTGAAAAACTGGATAACTTGGGCAACGTTTCGGTAGCGTAGTTGTTAGCGCGCCTGTGTTGGCCCGGATAGCCGTAGGAGATGCAGGTTCGAATCCTGCCCGAGACATATAATTAAAAAATCTCTTGTAATAAAATATATAGGTGAAAGAAGATATTAATACTTTAACAACTAAAATTTCGTAGCGCTCCCTCGTAGCCGATAACATGGGGAAATGGCAATGTAGCGAAAATTTGCCACGAGCCTAGCGGTGTTGAAAGTGTTAAAGATAATTTTTCTACTGAATGTTTGAAATAGATCACTTACAAAAAAGATTTAGATATAGATCCTATGCATCACATCAGCTTTTGCAGATATCAGTCAAATCTCATTCAATCACAATATCAGTACATCAGTGGAAGTACCTGCTACTGATGCGATCTGTCCTAACGTGTCAATTAGTTAAGTGTCATAGTCCACTATCACATCTTCTGAACCATTTTCGTTCTAAAACCCTCCTTAAAATCAACTACAAAAGGTCCAAAATGCCTTGATAACGGACGGTAACAGTAGCAAAATGCGTTTGAAAGAAAATCAATCTTATAACCAATGGAAAGAGTTCTTTCCAGTTCGACCCACGAACCCCTATGCTGAAATCGCGTCAAAGAACAATCATATCTCTAATGTTAGGTGATTTTGTGTCTTATGTCACTTAATTTAGGGTACAAAATGCGATGGCTATTGTTTGCCAAGCTGAGCCTGCCTAATCTACGAATTATCTAAAGAGCCCGGATTACGTGTCGAACATCAAGGGCCTTATGCCGTGGACAAAAGGACTATAACAGCTTGATCGCGGTGATTGGTGGAGATAATCGCGAGATGGCTCTGTCTGAGTGGTAATTAGGATATTGAATGATTGGAGATAAGGGAGACAGTGATACAAGCCGTATTTAAAGGGGTTTGATACTCCTTGAGCAAGATTTTTTTTAGATAGTTTAATGCCCAGTAAGACCTGGCTCGTCGCGATATTGAGGGGGTGAAGCAGGGGCACTTACCACATTTTAGCGTTATTCGTCATGTCATGTTCAAGGAAAATTAAAGTTGTGCATTTTGAAACTAAGGCCGTGCTCTGGTGCTGTGTTTAAAACCTAATAAAGCACTACGTGGTACGATGCAGGTTGATTCACAAGAACTGGCACGAATGGATTGAACGAAAGTAATGTCACTTGTCACTGTTGAGTGACGTTCTTATACGGGAGACACCAAATATTTTGTAAACAAGTACATAACACAAGAAAAAAATCATTATTCAAGAAAAAAATACATATTATCTGCACATTATTAAGACTAAGCAGCTAAAAGATATGGCAGAAAGGTAAATTTGACGGTTTGCTACAAATATTTTACTATCATGAACTTTTTATTTTATTTATACCAATGTGCAAACAAGGTTGCGGTTTTGAAGGTAGAGATTTTTTTCTTGTTCATAAAATACACAGTGCAGACTGGGTTACGATGTTACGAGACGAGATAGTATAAAAACACGATTATCGCTTATTGAATCAA
The DNA here is from genome assembly GCA_947034925.1 of Eudemis profundana. Classification (NCBI taxonomy): domain Eukaryota; kingdom Metazoa; phylum Arthropoda; class Insecta; order Lepidoptera; family Tortricidae; genus Eudemis; species Eudemis profundana. Next base: position 14,388,471 of record OX344818.1, read on the forward strand.
CCTGTATTTAATAATTTTGTGATGCACACATAAACATTACCATTCACTCGTTCAATCCATTCGTGCCAGCTCTTGTGAATCGACCTGTAGGTAGGCTCTGATATCCTAGGAAAACAAAAAAAGAAGAAAGGTTTAAGGGTTCAGTTCCAATTGCCCAAAATGCTCTTTTTGCTAACCAAATGGATTACAGACAAATAAAAAATAAATTAAAAAAAGAATCCCCGACAAAAAATCTCTTGAAAAGGCTAATAGATACCTATCTAAGTACCTACATATTACTTTTTAGAGTTAGGGTTTTTTTTTATTTAGTTTCATTTCATGCTAAGAACACGCAAGGAAACCTGCTTTCACGTTAAAAAAAGCCGCATCGAAAACGGTCCATCCGTTCGAGAGCTCCGATGCCACAGAAAGACACACCGACGGACAGACAGACAGCATTGGCGTCAAACTTATAGCACCTCTCTTTTTTTTGTCGGGATTTGAAAACCGAATGTACTGACGTTGGATTTAATGTTAGCCATCGGACTCGAGGTGGTCCGCCCAGCGACGTGGTTCGACCCCGGGGAACGCCACGGCCCCCACCTGGTCCGATTTTTGTCACAGTCAGTAAGACTTGAAAGTTAGCCAGGCTTAAAAAAAAAGCCGTCAGTTCGAGCTGACTGCCCATTTCTGATTTTGTTTCTTCTTCTTCTCAATCGTTCCCCCATTACTGGGGATCGTGACTCCTTTTCAGGCGATCAGCGGTCTGTCTCCAACTGATCCGGTCAGCCGCCTGGTGGAGGGCGGCGCTGATGGGTAGCTCCAGTTGTTCGGAGATCTGGTCGGACCATCTCTTCGGGCTTCGACCTCTGGGTCTTTTGCCTTCGACTTTTCCCGTCACTATCAGTTTTTCTAAGTTGTTGGCGTCTCTGCGTGCAATATGGCCAAAATAGGTCACCACACGGTGTAGGCAAGTAGAGGACAGACGTTGAGAGTTCTCAATTTTAAGTTGCTTGCTGATTTTGTTTAAACAAAGTGAATTAATAGGTATCTTTCTGCACCCATTTTACTAAATCTGACACTTCGGTACACTGGTAGAAATTCCTCAAAGTATTATCCCTACTCATTAAACTCGGTATATAAGTTTAAATAAACAAAATCCGGCTCGAAGGACCAGCGACAACAAACGCCCGCAATCACTTTAATTACACCGCAAATATTGGCAGCCGCTTTATTTTTATTAATTCGTATTGCCGAGGGGCTCGGGAGTGCGGCCAAGTCCGCACAATAAGGTGCGGTGTAGTGCCACCTCCTTCACCGCACAATGCCAGCGTTGGCATTGTGGGCCCAACAACGCCACCTGGCGGGGGTAGAAACAATCGGCGCACTTTAGGCCGTTATTCCGACAATTTCGAGTAAGTGCGCCTTGCGGAGTAGTTTAAAAAGGGGCGTTGTTTGTTGAGCTATAGTTTTTAGCAATTAAGAGTAAAAAAAATTTTTCCCTGAACAAAACACGGTAAGGGCATCATAAAGAAACCTGCGCATTGAGATCACTTAAATGTGTAACAATCTGCCGGTCTGGTTTTCCTGACATGGCTTGCGCTCAGTTATAACCAGACCTTGACAATGTCATTTCAGTCTGCGGAACAAAAAAATTGACTTTAAATCAAAAGGTACCCCGGAGGAAATAGAAAAAAGCGCTAGGTCAAGACATTGTATATTGTCGAGGTTGGGCTTTTTCCAAACACACAGATAATAAAAAGTCTAAGGAAGGGGGGGGGGGGGGGGGGGGGCTCATAGCCAGAGCCCGGAATTTCCGTGGCAAACAAAACACTGTCGCAATGAAACTAGTTTTAGACACATTTTTTTAACGATATCGATAGTTGTGTAGTAGTAGAAAGACGTGCGGTCCGGTCCGTCCGAACGTACGTTGCTTCTAGTAACGTACGCAGTCCGGTCAGTCGGTATTTAAGCAGATATAGTCTTAGATATAAGACCAACTAAACGCCTCTTCGAAGACATGCTACAGGCCTCACTCCAGGCGTCCGGCACTGCCCCTGACCCTGGTTCTGGTATCATTTCTTCTTCACCCCTTCTTCACCTCATACCACGTCTGCTCCCCTGCCCTTCGACTCATCGGAGGGCAGGGTAACACGACAATTTGGTCGAAAAAGTTCGTATTTATCTTGTTCTTTCGATTAGCTACTTTGCCATTTGACACTGACTAATAAAGTGTGATACTATACAGCACGACCACGGACGATTTTGTTATTTCTTTTGCGGTACATATTCACGAAAAAAAATGTACTATTTTGTACTAATCATTAAAAAATTTGTACTCATACGGTTTCGGAGTTGTGAGATAGAGGTTGTGGTCGTGCTAGGTAGATGCTACCTGGCACGACCACACTGAGATCGAGGTTAGTTTGATAGTCGAAATAAATGTACTGAAATTGTACTATTTTGTACCGAGTATAAAATAATTGTAACGCTTGCCAATTTTAAAAAAATTACCTTTTTGGTTCGCGGAGTACAGCAGACGGAAATGAAAGCGGTACAAATTCACGAAAAAAAATGTACTTTTATGTACTCTTCATTAAAAAGTAATAACTCATACGGTTTCGGCAGTGTGACACAAAAGGTGGGGGTCGTGCTAGGTAGATGCTACCTGGCACGACCACACTGCCATTGAGGTTAGTTTGATAGTGAAAATAAATGTACTAAAATTGTACTATTTTGTACCGTACATAAAATAATTATACCTCTTTTCTGTAAAAAAAAAATGTCCCTCAATGGTTCGCGGAGTACAGCCGACGCAAAAGAATGAGGTACAAATTCATGAAAAAAAATGTACTTTTAGGTACTTGTAATCAAAAAGTAATTACTTATACAGTTTCGGCAGTGTGACACTAAAGGTTGGTTAAGGTTGGGTCGTGCTAGGTAGATAGATGGTTCCTGGCTCGAATGCGCTGATATCGAGGTGAGTTTGATGGTCAAAATAAATGTATTCTATTTGTACAGTTGATATTTATTATATTTCCACTTGTTTAGATAATCTTGAAAAATCGTAGTACAGATATTTTATCAATTTTCAGTTGCTTACATATTATTGAGAAGCTTGCTCAGATGAATATGGCAGGTAAAATGTGTATATTGTGAAATAATACGAGGCGATAACTTCAGTACTTTTATTGAACCGTACGTTGCTAGGTCGACAACAGAAGTGATCATTTGTCCTTCCGCCAGAGCGAGACAGACTCAAGTAGTATATTATTGAGAAGTCTCGACCCCATTCATTCGTTCTTCAAGAACTTCATTTCATTCAGTTCTTTCAGAACTTCATTCATGTGATCGAACTTCTCAATAATATATGTGATTGGGTTCAAACCGAAATATTAACAACACTTAATACTCATTTTGCTCTTAGCTTTGATCTAAAATTCTATTTATATCAAGCAAAATAAAAACTTCTATAGCGCGATCTATATCGCGGTATTCTATTGACTAACAGGGTGCTATCAGAACTTCATTCATGTGTTTCAACTTCATAAGAATATATGATTGTGTTTTAAATTTCCAATAATTTTGTGAAGCCTTCGTCTTAGAGAAATTCCAAACAGCAAAAGACACAACATGCGGTTCGAACCGGCCGATTCGGGTTGCATGCAAGGCCCCAGGGAGCTTGATCCCCGGCGTAAGCCTCATAGCGCCCCATCTCCCACAGAGACGGTTAACTATGGCGTTTCCAACACAACTTGTCGGGGGATTGATCAAGTCCCACTGTGACAAGAATGGACCTTCCAACGGAGTTGGTAAGGACGCGTTTCACGTGCTTAGGTATAAATCAATACATCGTACAATACTACACAACAGGGACACCTAGGTTGATCAAGTCCAGGTGTGTGGATTACGTGTTGACTGTACGGTTGACGACAACCCGTCAATACATTGATTTAAATTTTTATTTATATCGAACAAAATAAAAAACTTCTATAGCGCGATCTAGACCGAGGTATTCAATTGGCTAACACGCCCGCCGCACGAATACGTCATATCTCAGTCAGGTAAATATTAAAATAGAAGTATTTAGTCCAAATATGAAACACAATTTGGAACCGTTCGGGAATTAAAAATAAGGTTCATACTAGTATGTTAACTCCATGACTCATATACAGTGTGTTACCGGTATGCGGGCTTTTATTAAAACTGATAATAATATGCTTCATTAGCAATCGTTTGCAAGTATTAGCAAATCCTAACTATGCGAATTAACTGCACAATTCAATTTCCTAAATCCGCACTTTAAATGTAGTAGGTGTACTACGTAATTATCGTTATTCATATCGCTGATGCACTTGGTACAAGGCATGTCGTGGTACGGAGGTGAAAAGTTGAGAAAAACAATCCCACAATTAATGCCGTCCTTATTTACGTTTATGTATGGAGTTTTTTACACAGCTTAAAGAGTTTTTTCTAAAATTTGACATGACAATTACAAAAGTATTGACATTGGCTTGTCAAATTACAAAACAAACATTTATTTGCAAAACTGATATTTTTTTGCGTTAAAATGGCTAGACACATGTGAATTATCTGACATGATTTGTGCGACACGTGGAAATGTTCCTCAAGCCTTGAGACTTTATCGAGAGTGGTTTCGAAATCAGCGGCATCCACATAATCTTCGTTTGATAACAATGGCTGTCCAGCGAGGTCCAGAGAATGCATGGTCCTATCTGGTTAGTCTGAAAGGCCTATAAACGGAATTGTGCACGTACAACTTGAAGAAGGGATTCTCGATCACTTCAAACAGGTCCAAATGTCTAGTACTCGTATTGCTTTTTAAGTTTTATTTTATTAGTGTTGTTTTTCCGTAGTTTTCTTAAGTGTAGCAATCCTGGTATCTCTAATTGTTGAAATAGGTAGATGCAGGCATTTATCTTGATGTCTTCGTTATAAACAAAGAATGAAGGGCTGGCATTTACATCTAATTGTCAATTTAGTACTTTGCTGTACATTGCTTGCAATTAAAATTTTGTTAGAAAATTTATGAAATCGGAATTTTAGTCGATGAATTAAATGAAGGTCATGGTTAGGTTAAGAAACAACGTTACTTTACCCTACTTTAAAAAAAGCCTGCTTGCTGGTAACGCACTGTATATTTATATTATTTAGCATACGATGTAAAACTGATGCTGTAACCTGAGTCACATCAATTCATAGAGCGCTCGAGTATTACATGCATATTAAGGCAACTTGTAGGTATGATTGGTAATAAAGTATAGATATACTCTATATGATACCAATTGTAACAGAACAAATTAGTTCTATGTGAGATAAATTCCGTATATATTCAACCTTAATTAACCAAACTAATATGACCTACTTCCTCGTCAAGAGCAGTAAGACTAACTACGAATTCTTTCAACTTTAAGGATTAAGACAAATTGCTCATTCGTGTTGTTATCAAGATAAAGGTTCGTTGTTTGTTCAAAGATAGGAAGTGTTTGGTATAAACATGTACCTAAACAAATTGGGTTGTTATCAACAAGCTGCGTTCCATACATTTATGTATAACAATGCATTATCTGCTCTTAAGTAACGAATAAGAAGACAGTAATATTAGACCAGCATTATACAAATCGCAACATACATAAATGATCTCCTTTTTGAAGTTAGAAAATTAATTAGGTATTACGCAATTGCGCAACGTGTAGTTCATTGACAAAACAGGACGTTGCACAATGTCATTGACATCGAAACAGCACGCCAACAATAATTATTATGCGAGTGTAGTACTTTCTAAGGGCTGTCAGTTGTCTTTATGAGTACACAAATTAATTTAATTTCCGTCGCGTTAGAAATGCTATTATTTTGCTGTTTTTGGAAAACAAAACATCGTTTAGAATATGAATAAGGTAGATATAAAATAACTGATAATGAGTGCACAATTCTGCTGCTAGATTCTTGGGTATGCTTGGGTCTAAAAATATATTTCTCAATAATCAGAAGTGGAATTAAGAAAATAATTACACATATTTCTTCAATCTGAGGGCTTCCTTTCGAAATCGGTTAAAAGGAATATCACTCAAAGTATCTAAAAATAAAATCAATCTGCACTTGCACTTAATCCATTTAGTGCTTAGGTGTCAACCCTAACGCGTATAACAATATCAGCAGATATTGTCTATTAATTAGCCGGTTGTTAAACTTCGCGTTCTTTTTCGACCTCTTTCAACGCAGATTGCTGTTCCGCGCAGTGCTGAATAATTTATTTGCTGACATCAGTTACCACTACCACTTTTAAAATGTTAGTAAGTACAACTTTAATTAAAAATGGAGAACGATTCCATAATTATTTGTTACTAATGAGTATTATTTTCAGGTCTGATAGTGAATTCGAGAGCATCATCGCCGCCCCTCGTAACATTGAGGCTGTTACCTCTAAACCAGGGCAGAAAAGGAAAAAGACGTCTTATAGGTATCTATATTTCTTAAGAGATTTTAATATATTGGTCTTTAAGGTGTTCTGAGTTCATATATAATATTTATATAACGATTTTTTTTATTTGTTTCAGATCTGATTCCGATAACAGTATATATGCAGGAACACAAAACGAGGCTAAAATAAAAAAAACGCAAAAGAAAACCGTGAAACGGTCCCCCGCAAGGTAATTATTCCAAGTATTTTAAATAATTTCAGTACATTCTTCTGATTATTAAGAACACTTTCCTTACTTCCTAGATTTTATTTTTACTTTAACTATTAAAGGTTCTTAATTTTTTTTTTTATGTTTTACAGAGCTGCTGCACCCAAGAAAAAAAGTGAAAAGGATCCTTTTAATCTCTTTGGGATATTTCCTGAAGACGTTGGCCTTGTTGCTCCGCTCTCGACTTCTCAGCAGCTGGATTCATTGATTATAAATCGATTACCTACTGGGCACACAAAGCGGAGCTGCGATCTGAAGGGCGAATTTTTCCTGGAATTAAAGGTGTCGAAGACTGAGGACATACTTGGTGAGTCACCAGATCAACGATGGAAAAAAGCTCTCGTTTCCGTTAAGGCACAAATCGATGACGATACGCCGCAATGGGAAGTATTGCAAAAATTAATTAAACGTTTGGAAATTCTTTTTGAAGGCGTGGACGCCAAATTTTGTTCTTATAACAAGTAATTTTATCATTTACATTCTTTAACTTTTGTTGTGATTAGTTATTTAAATTAAGTATGCCCTTTTGCTCTAAGTGTTCAATTAGAGTAGAAAGAAACCAGTGGGTGGGACACTTAAAAAGTAATCAACATAAGAATAATTCGGCTGTAGAAATAAATGATAAGGTAATTGAAATTTCGTCTGCTTTTAAGAGTCGCATATCATCGTACAGATTAATTGCAACGGAAGAGTTTAAATTCTGTTTACCTGAAACATATTTAAATGCCTTAAAGTCGAAATGGTTAGTACTTTTGCAAAATTCACTTCAAAAACATAAATGCATAAAAGTTAATTTCGAATATTTCGGTAATTTCCTTTTATTCAAAGATGATAAACAAGAGATCAAATCTTTTGCGACTAAAAATTATTCAGTGCATCAAAATTATGAGTTGGAAAAGCTCTTCCTAACTTTTTTTAATAGTATAAAACAAAAGTTGGAAGAATTTCAGGAACGCGATTCTGGATGGACTTTTTTGTCTAATTTGTATTTAGAAATTAACGTAAATAAGTATGAACCATTAAGAGCGTCTTCTTACGTGGATTTGCCTCCGTTAATCAAAAATAAAAAAGCTTGTATTAATATTCGTAATGATGACGAGTATTGCTTTCTTTGGTGTATAGTTGCCGCTCTTTACCCAGCTAAACATCATAGCGACCGAGTGTCGTCTTATCCTCATTTCAAAAGAGTTTTGAAAACGGATAATATTAGTTTTCCTGTTACGCTCAGTGATATTAAGATATTTGAACGTAACAATGCAGATATTTGTGTTAATATATATTCTTTAGAAAAGAATCGAACGATTGTAGGTCCTCTTTACAGATCTGTATACAAAAGGAAGCATAGAATTAATTTACTTTTAATCGAGGAAGGTTTTAAGTCGCATTATGTTTTGATTCGTAACTTGTCACGTCTTGTACGTTCTCAAATTACAAAGCACCATGGTAAACTTTTTTTTTGCGAAGACTGTCTTATGTTTTTCGATTCTGAACAAAGTCATGAGAATCATGTTTGTAGTGGAGTTGCCACTGTACTTCCTGGTAAAGGTACATATCTCGAATTTAAACATTTCGAACGTAAACAAGATGTACCGTTTGTGGTATATGCAGACTTTGAAACCATTTTAAAACCATTCCAAGGATGTGAACAGGGTTCTACGAACAGTTTTACTTCTAATAAACAAATTCATATACCTGCAGCTTTTGCTTATCACATTGTATGTTCTTATGACGAGTCCTTAAATCGTTTTGTGCAGTATCGCGGACCCGATTGTGTTTCTAAGTTTTTAAAATACTTGTACAGACATGTGACTGAAATATACGAGATCTTGAATAAAGAAATTCCTATGATTTTTACTGAAGAAGATGCCGTAGCTTTCAAAAATGCTAAAATTTGTCACATTTGTAAAACTTACCTGTTTTTGGATAAAGTAAGGGACCACTGTCATTTAACAGGATTATTTCGTGGCGCCGCTCATCTAACATGTAACCTACGATTTTGCGTGCCGAAACTAATTCCTGTTTTCTTTCACAATTTATCAGGATATGACTGCCACTTATTTATCAATGAACTAGGTAAATGCTCGGGATCTATAAAAGTGATACCTAAAAGCAAAGAATCGTATATTTCATTTACAAAGTTTTTGTTATTACCTAATGATCAGTACGCTCAAATACGATTTGTGGACTCATTCAAGTTCCTAGGAACTAGTTTAGAAAAACTAGCAAAGGGCTTATGTCCATTGGATTTTATTCATCTAGGTAAATTCTTCCCTGAACAACCGAAATTTAATTTATTAACACGCAAAGGGATTTATCCTTACGATTATATAACCGACTGGGATAAATTTACAGAAGATAAGTTACCTGCAAAAAAATTCTTTTTTAACTCGCTTACTTCGGAAAAAATTAGCGAATCAGATTACCAACATGCTCAAAGTGTGTGGGATATGTTTCAATTAAATAACTTGGGTGAATATACTGATCTCTATCTAAAGACGGACGTACTGCTTTTGTCTGATATTTTTGAAAATTTTCGGAAAAACTGCAAGATTTATTATGATTTAGATCCCGCCTTTTACTTGACAGCGCCTAGTTTATCGTTTGATGCTATGTTGTACAAAACTGGTGTTAAATTAGAATTAATATCCGACTTAGAAATAATTCGTCTTATTCAAAAAGGTATTCGAGGTGGCATATGTATGTGTTCAACCAGACACGCTCTTGCTAACAATAGATATATGAAAACTTATGATGTCAATAAACCTGATACGTTCCTCGTCTACATAGATTGTAATAACTTATATGGTTACAGTATGAGTCATTCGTTACCTATATCTAATTTCCGCTTTCTAGAGAATACTGATATACAACGATTAGACGTTATGTCGGTTCCAGACAACGCGGAATTCGGATATATTCTTGAGGTTGATTTGTCTTATCCTAAGGAGTTACATGATTTACATAACGATTATCCTTTTTGCGCGCAAAAATTCGCCGCCCCAGGGGGGAAGACTTGTAAATTAATTCCGAATTTGTACGACAAATATGAGTACGTCATTCATTATGTACATCTAAAAACATGTTTGCAGAATGGGTTGATTCTGAAAAAAATTCATCGTGTAATTACCTTTCGTCAAAGTCCTTTTCTCAAGAAATATATAGATTTAAATACAGAACTTAGAAAAAATGCAAAAACTACGTTCCTTCAGGATCTTTTCAAGTTAATTATTAACTCAGTGTTTGGGAAAACTCTTGAAGACGGTGAAAAACGAGTAGTAGTTAAATTAGTTAATCAGTGGTGCGATGAGAGAAACACAACTAAAAAGTTTACTGGTGCTGGAAAATTAATAGCGCGTCCAAATTTCCATAGCGCTACCGTATTTTCTGATAACTTAGTTGCTGTCCAAATGAAACCAGAAAAAGTTGTTTTAGATAAACCAATATATATAGGATTCGCGATACTCGAGCTTTCTAAAAGTCATATGTACCGATTTCACTACACTGTAATAAAACCTTACTACAATGACCGCATATCGCTTTGTTATACAGACACTGACAGTTTTGTGTATAAAATTGAAACAAATGACTTTTATGATGATTTGAAAAATCATTTTTTAAATTATTTCGATACGAGTAATTATGATATCTCAAACGGATACCAGATACCTCTGAGAAATAAAAAGATACCAGGTCTTTTCAAGGACGAACTACAGGGAAAACTCCTTATAGAATTTGTCGGTTTACGATCCAAACTATACTGCATTAAAAGTGAGGATTCAGTGGTTAAGAAGGCAAAAGGTATAAAAAAACCTGGCGTTCAAGAATTAACGTTAGATAATTATAAAGACGTTCTGTATAATAATAGTATTATTAGAAAAAAGAATATATTGTTTAAATCGATTAAACACCAGATCTTTACGCAAACTGTTAACAAAATTGCATTATCCTGTAAAGATGATAAGCGACTTACATCATCAGACAAAGTAACTACTAAGGCATGGGGGCATAAATCGATACTGTAGTATATATTATTTTACTTCTAGTTCTAAGTCCGTTCTAGTTTTTAATGTAATTAGTGAAATAATTATGTATTTGACTTACTCTATTCTGTGTTTGTAAAATACTATAATTTATAATAATATTATAGATGATTTTTGTTATTTGTGTGAGAAACTTAAATAAAAATAAATATGAAGCATTTTTGTTTTGTTTCAACCTATTCCCTGTATAGGTACCTAATCTTGAGTTAACTGAGTGCATTACCTATAAATTAATGGAGTTAAAGGATGCAGTCTCTTAAGTAAAAATAACTTTAACGTAATTCATAGTTGGTTTCGTTGAAAAACTAAATTTCACATGTTCTTACGTGTTTATTATAACACCAGGTTAATAACCTGCAGCGTCAAGTAAACTTGATCGTGGCGCGTGCGCTGATATATGATCGTGGCGCGTGCTTGCGTAATATTGTTTACCTACACATTAGCTCTATATAAATATGAGTTATTTAATGTAAATATCAATTACTTCTACATTAGCTGTCTTGGATATTACTACAAAGTTTATTTTGAGCCGAATTGCAACAACAGTTTGGTAAGTCATACGCTGTATTATTCTAGCTCTATATATGATGTTGTTTGATTTCTCGCTGCATCAACTTGTAGGTATAGACCTATAGGTTATTTTAAGCCTAACTGGTGAAGATTTTTACTGTTTTATACAATAAAATTGTTCATGGTCTTTATGATCCGACGCAAAGAAGTGGTGTTATACATTTGGCGTGTGTATATGGATGTCTGTCTGTGACATCGCAGCTCCCAAACAAATAAACCGAATGAGCTGCGGTTTTATTATTTTGAAAACTGGTTTGAGCGAGAGTGTTCTTAGCTATGTTTAGTTAAAATTGGTTTAGCCATTCAAGAGTTACTAGCATTTTACTTCATCATGCTGAAGGTATTTACTAGATAGGTGAGGTTATACAGTAATTTATTAAATAATGTTTCTTGTTACAGAAAATGGATAAATTTGAAGACATAACACCACTGTTTTCTCAATACGCGCAGGATCCTCTAGAGGGATTCACCGACGTGGAAGAAGACTGCGAATTAGGCAAAAAAATAAAGAGGGCAATACAACGGCCCAGGCAGAGGAAGCCTGGCAAAGTCATGAATAAAGTCCAGAAGAGAGGCGGACCTAAACAACTACCGTCTTTTGTAATTAATCAAAAGCCTGGGACAGGAACGAGAATGGTGAAGATTGAAATAATAGATTTAAGCGACTCGAGTACTGAAACACATGAAGTTGGAGAAAATGTAATCCTAAGTGCTCAGTATATAGCGGATAATGGATACGACGAGATTGTTGATAGCACAGAAGCTTTAGTCAATAAAATATCAAAAAAAGTGTGCGGATACAGTGCTAGTTTTTAAGGTTATGCAGCTGACTGTAGAATAAGTTGAATAAATTTATTATAAATATTCAGTAGTTTTATTTTGTGTGGAAATTAAAAATACGTCCTAGTTATCTGAAGAGCTAAAATTTATATTTACCAAATTGGTACTTTATCTTTATATACTTAGCGTTCAGGTTTTAGTATGTTTATTAAATAAAACAAAGTTCTGTTGTGAATACGTAATTTTATTTCATTTAAACTAGCAATCTATAACTGACGAATACATGAACATATTATTATCAAAAAACCATTTTTTGATACATATTACATTTTTTAAAGCACACTTATTTTTATGATATACACAGTTATATATCGAGTCATTGGTAGAATATTTTTCGTAAAGATTTTTTAAATTAGGATAACCTTTCCCTTCCAGTTCTATAACAGTACAATCAGGACACAAGTCCTTAAACCAAAGTGCTTTTTCCAAACCTTTTACAAAAACCTTTTTGTCTTGAAAGTGATATACAATTATTCGTTTAAATTCTCGGTAATCAACAAATCCCTCACGCCATAGAAGACCATGATTTTTCTCCACCCATCTCACGTTGCGTTTCTCGCTTTCCGATAAAGTAGAAAATGTATATGGAGGTTTTATTAAAAAGACTTGGGTATATTCATTTGTGCTATATGCAAATTCTTTAACAATAAATTCATTATTAAGCGACTTGAACCCCTGAAGATCGACGAATATGCAATCACTGTTCATGATATTTTCTTTGTTATGTTACTTAATGGTCTGTACTCTATGATACTATCATTCAAAATAAGACAATAAGCAGACGTATGATCAGGTATATCAGCTTCACACTCTATTTCAACACGTACATCAACAACACCTGATTTCAAAGTATCATTTTGTCTAGAACAGTCTAAGAAAAACAAAGGTGCTATATCTTTAAATTCGTGAGGACTCAGCAAAGGTTCCTGATACCGGTTATAGTATGATTTTTGAAATTTGGTATATTGCTCATATAATAAAGCATATTTTCCATCGGAAAAACTAACGTTTAAATTTTCGTATGGGAAATACGTAGAGTTTAAGTAGACTTTAACTTCTCTTAAATTACAGTGATCAAAATATGTCATATCTTTATCGGATGCATTTTTTCTACCAGTTTTTAACCCAATTATAACGTAGCGAGGTTTTTCAATTTGAGACGAGGTTTTAATTGCCCACGAATGTTTTGAAGTTCTTGGTAATAATGGATACTCATAAAGGTCCCAGTTCCTAAATGCAACCTGGATTGCTTGATCTTTTTCCAAATATTTGAGTAAATGTAATTTTTCACGATCTGAGACTTTGATATGAGGCATACGCCATACGACTTTGGTTAAATTAATATTATCTACATATTCGTTTGTATTCAATTTAACACTGTTTAAATTTGTATTAGAGCGTAGAAGAATAAGTTCATGTTTACAATTAATTATAATCTTGTTATAGTCCTCTGCAAAGCCCAGAATTTTGTTCAAAGGAACAGATACAGAAAATGTTCCGTTAGTAATTTTATTACCTTTGATATCCCATCCCCATGATTTAGCCATTCTTGCTTCATGGTCATTCATAGATAACAGAGATTTCATTGTTGTTGTAACTCCGGCGTTTTTTATTTTATCTATTTCTATTCCATTCAGCTCATATCGAATATCTTGAAAGAAATGAAGAATTGGGTTGTTTGTGAATTGGATGCTGGGTACATGTGTTTTTGTTTCTCGATTGATCACAGTGATGGAACCCTCTATATGTAATGTACTGGCAGATGGTAGCACATATATATTTTGTTGGTTTATGGGTATACGTATTTCATCGTTTAAGTTAAAACTTGTTACATAAGGTTTGTAAGAATGATACTCATAACTTTCGATCGTGTTATCATAATTAAAAGAATTTGTTACGTCCAGTATGCTCATTTTAGTAAACCGATGGATCTAAGAAAAAATTTATTTTCTGTCGTTAGTTTACTTTTAGGTCTTCTTTTCTTGATAGCACAAAGAGTACTAATGGGTTTACTGTAGCTCCCTACAGTTTTATTAAAGTCGATCATTTTTTTCTTATATGTAAGTATATCTGGACTTCTTCTCCACGTAAATTGACTAAGTTGTCGTTTGTATCTAATATTCTAATTTTAAGTGAGCTTAAGCTGCTTTGAGTGACCGGAAAATAAATAACGTTTTTAGGTGTTTCAATGATTCGATAGCCAGGTGGCACATTAGGTACAAACTCATGAATTATATGGCTCGGCTTTCCGTTAGTAAATGATCCGCTCACGATATCACATTCAACCCGAACTATAGTTGTTGATAGAATGGATACAGGAAAGGGTGAGTCTCTTAATATATTCGCCTGTACGGTTTCGTTACCAAATCCTAATAATTTTCCAACTGAGTTTTCATTGTTAAAGTACACGTTTTTAGAGCATAGTATAGATGTCTTCAACGTGTTATTATTACATGATAGTTTAAAAGTGCACCCCTGAACATGTTTTTTAATATAGTCATCAAGGTCTTGAAGTTCATATGAGCCTTCCGGTATCTCTAATACCTCATTTTTACCATAATAGAATTTGTTATTTCTATCGTCGATGTTAGGTATTGAATTAAATGTAGATAAATATAGTAGACCACACTCATATTCACCGTTCAATTGAAGGGCGGGTGAGTAATTTGTCGTGAGAGAAGAAGAGGTACCGGTTATGGATAAAGTGAAAGACATGGTGTGAATGATGAATATTTTATTGGGAACACTAATTTAAACGTTCCTTCCAAAATTTCTTCAAATATTTTAAACACAAGTGTCCACAATTGACAGTATCGAATTTTTGGTACGTGTTATAATTATATAAAATATCATATTTTTTTAGATAAGTTATCAATTCTAACGGCGGTTTAATATCGCCAAAGCTATTAAAATATTCACAATAATTTTTATCTTTGACATAGGCTACCCAGTGAGTTCCTTGGTTTGAAAATTTGTCTAAATTAACAATCGCACACTCCTTAACCTTCGGGTGTTTTGGTAAACGGTCCCTCATAAAAACACCTCTGAAATAAGGGATGTCTGAAGCGTGAGTTATGATATCGATATTTGTAAGAGCGCGTCTGGGTAACCTATTACTTAGTTTTTTGTAGTTTTCAAACAAAGACCGTTTCCATTTCTGTACGGTTTTATATGTAATCCCTTACCGAGAGCTATGGATTCCATCATTTTATTATGTCGTTCTGATTCAGAAAATTTATCTCTTGCTGCTTTATAATCACCAACAGCTTTAGCTATCCCAGCAGCTCCACCTGCTAGTGAGCCCAACGCTGATAAACCCGCAAAAATGGGTATCAATGGTAGTATACCTCCAGTTTTAGGGATGGGTATCATACGAGGAATTCGCACTTTACATGAACTAGGAAATAATTTTTTTGCAGCGGCATATGCATTGTCTATAATATTTCCTTTTTTGTTTTTTTTTAATGCCATTTTAATTTTTGATACCAAGTGCTTAAATGATTTTACACCTGCTCCAGCTTTGATTTTAGATTTCATGATTTTACTAACTAACCATGAAGCCAATTTTTCTCCTTTTCCAGCAGTCCTTGCTTTTATTCTTTGCTTAGCCATTTTATAAAGTTCTAAGTCAGCTTTATGACGGTTTTCTAAATTTGAATGTTTATCGTAAGCGATATCGTGTTGCATACACGCTGAATCTAAAGCATTTATTCCTTTATCACCACGGGTTAAGCGTGTTTGTAATTTTGTGCCAGGACCACAATAATTGTAACCAGGAAGATGTAGTTCAAACGGAAGATTATTAATAACACTATTTAAAAGTCCTCTTCCATTCATATCCAATATACTAATGACAGAATAGCATTCAAACAAGGTAATAAGTACGCCTATACAATTGCACTTCTATTGATCCAACTGTTTTCAGTGCTCTTTAGACCTAGCCACTTAACATATAGTTTATTACCTCTTTTTTTTATTATCTTTTCTATTAAGTAAACATCAGGATGTTTTGTTTTTTGAAGTTCCTGTTCATAAAAAGTACCTAAGATAGCATTTTTTCGTTGGTCTTCTAAATGATATGTCACTGGTTGAGTGTTGTTAACTTGTTTTATTGTGAATAGTTCTGTAGACCAATTAGGAGTATAGCCTTTATGAAATACACCTTTGTACTTGCTTATACGAACTCGATCTCCTAAATTAAATTTATTTAATTTTAAACAAGGAACAAACTGTATTTTGTTAATTATCTCTTTCACTTCTAATTCGTTATTAAAATTAACATCAGCAGGTCTAAACCTTATTGTGCGGTGAACTGTGTGATTGTATGCATTGACTATATCGTTTAATGGTTTTCCAACCCATTTATAATTTCCTATGATGCTAAAATATTTATAAAGTTTAGTCTTCAGCGTTTTTATAAGTCTCTCTACTATAGACGCCTTCTTAATTGAAAAAGTTGAATAATGATTTATTTGTAACGATTTAACGTAATGTGTAAATTCATTATTGTAAAACTCTTTACCCAAATCCGTTTGAAGATTACATGGCTTACGTTTTGTAGTATTAATTATCTTCTCAAAAGCAGTTTTAATTTCAAATTTAGTCTTTGATTTAACTGGCATACACCATGCATACTTCGAAAACGCATCAATAACAACCAAAATGTATTTATATCCTTTATTAACTGTTTGAAAGTTCTGTAAATCAATTAAATCAGCCTGCCACAAATCATCAATGCCCTTAAGTAGAACAGAACGACGAAGAAAATTTTTGCGAGCCGACCTATGGATCTCATTTACTATTTGTTCTTTTGACATTTTTTAACGGAGTGAAAATAAGGTCTATTTCCTTCTTTGTATAAAAGTCAGATTTCAACTGATGCAAAATTTGTTGAATTTGTGAATTTATACTTTCTAATACCGAATCCATTTTTTTCTTTTCGTAAGTGTTTTGAATACATTGATCAACGTATTGCTTATTAGCTGCATCTTTGGCAGATATAGGTAACTCAATGCCTTTCAGCCTCGAGGACTGCAAATCAAATTCGCCGTTTTCAGTACGAAGCAGTGCAGTATCATTAAAATCTGATACACGTAACCGTTTGTGAACATGATGACCGAATTTGTCAATATTCATAATTTAAGTGTAATACGTATCTTGTCGGAAATTTGTATAGACTGACTAACAATTTAATTGTATTTGCGTTATATATTGTTTACTATGCCAGACTCCTGCAATTCTTCAATTATAGATATGATTTCGTTGTCTAGTCCAGTATTACCAGCATCACGGGATGCGATAAGCAATTTTAATCTATCAACTAGCTCGTTAGGATTATTCCAATAGACGTACGAAACATTTTCAGACACTTTTTTCATAATAGGTAGACCTTGTCCAAGGGTGCAACTCTCGTTACTTATTAATCGATCTTTAGAAAATCTAAACAGCGGTTTTATAATGTGTAAGTATTTTCTTCCCTTATTACTTTTGATTGGTTTATTTGGTTTAAAATCACGTCTATGTGCATTTGTTTCTAAAAGCAATAATTTATAATTATGTTTATCGTCTTCAGTTATCATATCCAAGTTTGGTACTTTTTTGAATAACAATTCATGTAAACCTGGTGTTAAATTGTAGGAGCAGCTGCCTACCACAAGGTTATCTTTATTGACGGTCACCACGTGAGATCCAAGCATAAGTTTACCACGTTCATGTCGTACACCAAAAGGTATGTTTTCTAAAAAACCTGAGGAGGTAGAATCGTTTCGGGGAGAAGAATATGAATCAGACGTCTTAAACGATGCATCATTTTCTTCGTTCGACTCGTCACTATTGCTATTATCATTCGACGTTATATCACTCTCATTACCATCATCTTCTCCATCTGTAAAAGACTCTTGCTGAGCGCTCATAGGATTCTTCATAGTTGTGTTGTTAATATTATCACTAGCACTTTCGTCATAGTCAGGCTTAAATTTAAGTCTTTTCATAGTATCTTCCCATTTAGTATTATCTTCATAAAATTCGTCTTTTAAATTAACATCGTTTAGACCGTTAATATTATATTTTTCACTGTTCTTGACCATTGCGTTGAGCGGTTCAGTAATTGGTTTAAGAACCGAATCCAATACCATTCCGTTAGTAGTATTCATATCACGAATTAACTTAACTTTTTTCTTCACGGCTTCAGCTGACTGGACCAGTTTTTGTTTTAATGTCTTTTCTTTATTCATTTTAAGACTGATCTAACCTTGATGAGACTATAAGAAACAGTGATAGTTGTTTGTCGATCACGCGGAATAAGTATTATATTTAATCAAGAACAATAAATGTATCAAAACCCCTCCTATAACATCCGGAATTTTTCGCACAGTCCTTATTTATAACTAAGTAACTGTAAGGTTTGCTCCATACTTTTGCACACATCTCACGAAACTGATCCCACTGCATGTCAGTTCCAACGTGTTCATCGTAAACATGTCGTAAATTAATATCGTCTTGCTTGAATAAAACAATCAAATTTGCATTATCCCTAATTAACTGTTTAGGTATTTTAGAATAAGTTTGGTTTAAATAAAAACTGTCAATATTTTTGTGTCGACCCATAGCAAAATAATTTCTTATATTATTCTGATTTTCACAGGCAACATCATCAAATATAATAACTGAGTTATTTGCCGCATCCTGAGGACTGATCACTTCATCACTCTCACGATATTTTAAGTATTTTACTGTAGGAACCAGTGACAATACTTGTTCTAAATAGTTATACAAGGGTTGAAAAAGAGTTTTAGAATAAACATAGACATTTTTAAAACGTAAACCTTGTTCATGCATAAGAAGACCGATCATTAAATTAGTTTTGCCACAGTTAGAAGGCCCACAAATTATGCTGCGAATTGTGTTCGGTAAAAGTTTCCCATGACGCAAATTGTGTTTTGGAGAGTCTGTTCCAACAATATTGAGCTGTAAAGTTTGAGGCTGTTTTATAAACTTCATTCTTCTTCTGATTACGAAACACGGCTTGTAATATTGAAAGTATTTTCTATAATGAACAAAAATCATGCGATAGTGTTTATAACTTATGTATATATATATATATATATATATATATATAAATACGAGTCATGGAGTTGGTATGCTAACATCAGCCTTATTTTTAATCAGCGCTAGGTTCTAAGTTGTGTTTCATATTTAGACCAAATACTACTATTTTAATGCAACTGTTCGAGAAATGACGTATTAATATAGCATGCGTGTTAGCCAATGAAATACCACGGTCTAGATCGCGCTATAGAAGTTTTTATTTTGCTTGATATAAATAGAATTTTAGATCAAAGCTAAGAGCAAAATGAGTATTAAGTGTTGTTAATATTTCGGTTTGAACCCAATCACATATATTATTGAGAAGTTCGATCACATGAATGAAGTTCTGAAAGAACTGAATGAAATGAAGTTCTTGAAGAACGAATGAATGGGGTCGAGACTTCTCAATAATATACTACTGACTCAATTCGATTAAATTTGAATATTTAATAGTTCCAAAGGCTGCCAGTCTGTCATACAAGGCGGTAAGGTTTGCATAGCATGGTACAAACCTTACAATATATTATTGATTGATAAATCTGTTCAGATGAATATGTCCCGGTCCATGTACATTTATTATTGAAGCCTAGGAAATGCTCATATATTTATGAACTCGACTTTACTATTTAGCACTTTGCATTAAATAATAGTAATTCTTCGCAGTTAAGAAAAAAATACTTCAATGGTTCGCGGAATCGACCGACGCTAAAGAAAGATGTAAAAATTTATGAAAAAAAGTATTTTTATGCACTCTTCATTACAAAAACCAATATTCATACGATTTCGGCATAGTGACAAAAGATTGTGGTCACTGTGCTAGGTAGATGGTTCTTGGCACAACCACACTTTCATAGAGTTTAATCGAATGACCAGAATAATACAAAATAAATGTGCTCAAATTGTGGCTACAGTCTACACTAGGTACTATAGGACATCAAATGTAACAGTGTTATGGCAAAAACCTCTGCAATTACTAAAAATAGGTCAAGTGCGAGTCAGACTCGCGCACCGAGGGTTCCGTACAAACTCGTTAGTAGATAAGTGAATAGTTCAAGAAGAACTGAATGGCGATTAGTTTAGTAGGAGCAAATTAATATGAGTTTTGATTTTTACAAATAAAAAAAAAACGGTGCAAATTAGGAAAACCGATTTACTTTTCCTGTAATGTTTAGGATGATATTAATAATCAGTAATTATTACAGATTTTTCTGCTCACTTCGGAGATAATAGTGGGGAATGTATTTTTTTAACTATTTTTGTCTTAAATAAAAAACCACATGCTGAAGAAAAAAAAATAAAAACGGTTTTAGAATCTACCTATACACATTAAGCCCTTTCATTTGATATCCCACTCGATATAATAGCTCTACTTTTGAATTTCGACATAACATTTCAGTCCCCTTTAAAAAAAAAAAGGTATAAGGTTTGGTTTCATCCAATAGGCTCGGGTTAGCAATTTTTAACACTATTCCAAATATCAAGTCGATAGCATCAGTATATCCTGAGATATCTTGCTGTGACAGACGAACAGACTGCCAGAGTTTACCATTTTACCAATATATTTATTTTGACCATCAAACTCACCTCGATATCAGCGTATTCGAGCCAGGAACCATCTATATACCTAGCACGACCCAACCTAAACCAACCTTTAGTGTCACACTGCCGATACTGTATGAGTAATTACTTTTTGATTACAAGTACCTAAAAGTACATTTTTTTTCATGAATTTGTACCTCATTCTTTTGCGTCGGCTGTACTCCGCGAACCATTGAGGGACATTTTTTTTTTACAGAAAAGAGGTACAATTATTTTATGTACGGTACAAAATAGTACAATTTCAGTACATTTATTTTCACTATCAAACTAACCTCAATGGCAGTGTGGTCGTGCCAGGTAGCATCTACCTAGCACGACCCCCACCTTTTGTGTCACACTGCCGAAACCGTATGAGTTATTACTTTTTAATGACGAGTACATAAAAGTACATTTTTTTTCGTGAATTTGTACCGCTTTCATTTCCGTCTGCTGTACTCCGCGAACCAAAAAGGTAATTTTTTTTAAATTGGCAAGCGGTACCATTATTTTATACTCGGTACAAAATAGTACAATTTCAGTACATTTATTTCGACTATCAAACTAACCTCGATCTCAGTGTGGTCGTGCCAGGTAGCATCTACCTAGCACGACCACAACCTCTATCTCACAACTCCGAAACCGTACGAGTACAAATTTTTTAATGATTAGTACAAAATAGTACATTTTTTTTCGTGAATATGTACCGCAAAAGAAATAACAAAATCGTCCGTGGTCGTGCTGTATAGTATCACACCTAATAAAGTTACATATACATACGAGTATCAATAGTTTAATACCGTAATTGACTGACACTTGGTGACCAGTCGTATTCTGGGGTTCGACTTTTCCAAAACATTATTCACTACACGTGTAGTTGTTTAAGTAAGATAAAGGCCAAACGCAAGCGCATAAAAACTGTTCCCGGCGTTACTCGCTAACTCGCGCAATAAGCTCCGAGGCACAATGCCTCGCGAGCATATTTAACCCCCCGCCTTTGTCTCTCGAGAGCGCTCGAGCTCGAACGATTGAGATGACTGCAAATTAAAATTATTATTTCCATTGTGTTAGTTATGAGAGTCAGGCGTGTTTTTAAAATAATTAGAACTTTTTTCAGGTGGAGTAGGCAAAAGTACCTTTATGGGTTATTCTCCAGAGACAGGATGTCCCTGGCCATAAATACACAGAAGATTCCTTCTGACTAAAATCGCATTTGAGGTTTATTTGAAGACAGGGGTCGGAACCGGTATTTTGCAAAAACCCTGAAATAGCCCAATATTTTGATAATTTTATGCTTTTTATGTAGAGCTCAGTAATGTATTTAAGTCAGATTTCGTATTATTAGATTGTCTGGTTAAAAAACGAATAATAAACCAAAGAGCGATAAGAACGGAATGAATACCGGTATTTTTGTATGGAGTAAATACCGGTTTCCGAGGCCTGTTTGAAGAAAACAGTAATACATCCACTAAACTACCAATCCTCATATGCGAAACAGCGTTTATTCTTTTCAAATGTACCTACTTAATTCATAATTCTTCCAAACGCTCGAGTCAAACTTGAAAAAATTCGACACAAGTCAAACCTGAAAAACATTCGATGCATTCTCCTGACGAACTTTTTTATTGATTCAGAGTATAAAACCGTGTCCTATCGCACAATGCCCCGCTGTTTGCAAACGATGCAGCTCCCAAGGCTTCCAATTTACTTAAAACAAGCGATACCTCCTCTTTGTGGCGACACACTCCGGAATTAAAAGGGGTAGGAGTCGTGGGGAGTGATCGATGAGTCAAAGGGAAAGCCGCGAGGTTTTATTCAGTGGTTTTCTTCTTAACATTCGTCATGTTTTCGATCAATTCGAGCAGTTTTAAAGAGTGTACGTTACAGTGGCAACTTAGCAAGACATTTGATCACTTTTCCAGATACAAATTTTAAAATAGCGGACAAAGTTTCTGATCTGCTTATAAAATTCCTGACTTGGGTCGGGGCCTTGGTTCGGCACGACGGCAAATTAAAAAAAAAATTAAAGACCGCCTGTCTATACCATTTGTTTTTAGTAACTTGTATATGTAAGGATCTCTGTAATTTTTTGGTGTGCAATAAAGAGTATTTACAGAAGTGTGTATCCGTAAAATAGCAAGACGTATTATATAACAGAGGTTTTGATTTGTTTTGTATTAATGCAAATTAGTAATATTAAAAAAACCCGACGTCTGGTAACCCTCATCTCTATTTCTATGTTCTTGAGGGAAAAGTGGGCCAAATGTGCCTGGTTAGAGTCGCCATAGGTTCAAAATTTGTTCAGATATACCTATTTATACAATAAAACATTTTACCAAGGACCATTAAAACAAGAGGACTGTCATTCTCCATACTTTGGATTGTAACTCGACCGCTAGGGTAATTCCGGGCAAAAACTAGATGGCGCTAAAATCTAAACATTTAACGATGTTATAATTGAACAAAGAAACGTAGTAACAATTAGTTCGTAAACAGCTAATAATAAATAAATTCTAACATTTAAATACTGTGTCACGTTTGCAAAGTTGAATAATTGTAAATAATAAGTATAATGCTTTTACCAAGCTTATACATAGATGGCGTTATAAATTCGGGGAACAGCTTTTTGTATGGAGAATGACAGTCCTCTTGTTTTAATGGTCCTTGATTTTACGCAATAAAGTCCCGTTTTGTTTCAATAATGATGTTCGGCAATTGCAGCCGGATTTAACAAGGATTTTTCAAAACGTCACACAGTTTTTAATCTAGGGCTGGTGTAGGTACTTAGTTCGCGTGGTAGTTTAAGTAGAAAGCCACCAAATGCCCATCTACTTGATGTTAGCATCATCAAGCAATAAATACGAAAAGTAGTCGCTTTTTTACCCGACTGCGGCGAAGCCCAAAGGAGGGTTATGTGTTTGACCTGTATATATGTATGTATGTATGTCCGTTCCTATATCCGCTCGTAACTACTCAACGGCACATCCGATTTTGATAAATTATACATCATTAGATTCGTCTTGATGGTGCGAGTGTCACTGGGAATGAAGTTCGTTAAAATAAACAAAATGGCAGATTTTATGCAGTTTCAAAACGCACCGCGGTCGGGTTTTTTTTTAATTTATATTAAATGTGGTTATCTTGTGCTTCTTTCCTCACGAGGTCTACTTCTCGAAAACAATAAAAGTTTCACTTCTAGTATACAGAGAGACTGACTTTGTTCTTGTGTACAGTCTAACAAGCATAGAGGCACGAATTTGTTGGACTGAAAGTGTTGTACTTCATTAAAATAATATGAATACAATAATAAGCTGTATTGAAAAAGCGGACGGGCATAGAGCTCCCATAGAAGCTTCTTTTCGATGGCTAGGACTTTCTATATAGAGAACTAATAAGAAACCTTTGTCCGCAGATCAGACACCCTGAGGCGCAAGATGCAGCCGTTCCAGACGTCGCGCGAGGGCCCGCGGGAGCCCTCCCCAGACCGCGCCTCGTCCCCCGATACCCCTGCCACCCCCGCTCCCGCGCCAGTCCTCAACTTCTCCATCGCCCGCCTCATGGAGCCCGACCGCAAGAAGTCCGTCTCTCCAGACCCGCCACCACCCTTCCTATCCTACGGAGCGCAGCTACTAGACTCCGCCTTCAAGCAGTACATCCCTGCAGCTAGGAGGCAGTTAGTCTCGCATTACCCGCTTCTATACTACGGACCGGATTTGGTGTCTTTAACCTACGCCCATCAGTTGCATTTGCCGCGGCCTCCGCCGCCGACGTCCCCAGTGCGGCCGCCGAGTCCTCGCGCGCCAGCTGCTGACCACGCGGTGTCTTCAACAACGGGGCCGACGCCGTCTCCGGCGAAGAACAAGAGCTTTGCTTGCGGGGATTGCGGCAAAGTCTTCAACGCGCACTACAACTTGACACGACACATGCCTGTTCACACTGGAGCCAGGCCTTTCGTCTGCAAGATCTGCGGTAAAGGCTTTCGGCAAGCATCGACGTTATGCAGACACAAGATCATCCATACCTCAGAGAAGCCACATAAGTGTCTGACATGTGGTAAGGCGTTCAATCGCTCCTCGACGCTCAACACGCACGCTCGCATCCACGCTGGCTACAAACCCTTCGTCTGCGAGTTTTGCGGCAAAGGTTTCCACCAGAAAGGCAATTATAAAAACCACAGGCTCACGCACAGCGGTGAAAAAGCTTACAAATGCAGCATCTGTAACAAAGCGTTCCATCAGGTATATAACCTGACGTTTCACATGCACACACACAACGAGAGAAAACCGTTTACGTGCAGCATTTGCGCTAAAGGTTTCTGCAGGAACTTTGACCTGAAAAAGCACACGAGGAAGCTGCATTTGGGGGCAAATTCGTCTAACAACGACTCGTCATTGGACACGCAGGACGAGTCAACGCAGGAGGCTAGTAGTCCAGTGGAAGAAACCAGAGCTGCTTTCCGTCCTTTCCTGGGCTCCCCGTATCCTCGTCTGCTGGACCCTACACGTCTCCCCGCGCCTAACACCTTCTTTTCAAAACTATTGTGACCCGGGGCTAGCTACTTCAACAACTTTGGAGAAGCTAACGATTGAGATTTGATGTTGGAGTAGAAAAATTGTGACTCTGTAAATATGTTTGTTAGTGAAGTGTTTTATCCAGTGATTCCTTCGTGCTCTCGATGTTAAAAGTGGTTTAACCTACCTGATTAGGGTAGGCACTAGGTATTGTATATACATATACTAACTTGTAGGTAGTTTACGTACGAGGGAAAGGTTATTATACTTCGTAAACGGTGCCTCTATCCACAAATATTGGCCAATACTCGGGAGCAGGGCTCGGAAACCGGTATTTGCTCTATAAAAAAATACCGGTATTCTTTCCGTTCTTATCGTTCTTTGGTTTATTATTTCGTTTTTAACCAAACAATCTAATAACACGAAATCATGACTTAAATACATTACTGAGCTCTACATAAAAAGCATAAAATAATTCAAAATATTGGGCTATTTCGGGGTTTTTGCAAAATACCGGTTTCGAGCCCTGCTCGGGAGATTCCGAAAGATTAGAAAGGCATGTTTGGTTACTGAGTAGAACCTGCAAATGAACTAACCAAAAATGTCACTCTAGTATAAGGAATCTTCTATGAAGGTTAGGGAGGGGTAAGAAGAATCGTTTCTGTGTATCGAAAAGTGCCCGTCGAAATGTGACGTCACAAAGGAGGAGACTGGTTGAAAAACTGGATGACTTGGGCAACGTTTCGGTGGCGTAGTTGTTAGCGCGCCTGTGTTGGCCCGGATAGCCGAAAGAGATGCAAGTTCGAGTCCTGTCCGAGACATATAATTTTTCGATTTTTCTCTTCTAATAAAATATTTAGAATTCGTTGGCTGTCGTTAATGATATAATAAAAAAATCTAGTAAAACTTGGTATACTAACGCTTTATTAAATACCTAATTTGGTAAACCTCACCTTTACCCTTCATATCAGCGCACTTCACTCCGTTTACAACTGCTAAAAGTTCTAATTTATTCATTTCATACTGCGCTGCAACGCTAGCGCAATTCTGGGGAGATTTTGAACTATTATTTAGTGCTTTTAGCTGGACACTTTATCGTATATAAAATCGTTCTCCTTACCTTTACCCTCCATAGAATCTTCTGTGTATTTGTAGTCGGAGAAATAAAGAATTGTTATTGTGGACCCGTCCTGATTCATACACGTAGTTTATGTAAAAAAATATTCTCCCTCTCAATCTAACACACTTTTTAAACGCGTGGGCAAATGTTATTTTGGTGCACAAGTCATATCTGGATCGGGAATGAGTTTGCGTGACGTAAATTTAAACGAAACTTAAAAGTCAGAACAAATTCGAACAAAATTCGCTGTAGGAGTTTTGCCGAATGAATTTCTATCAACCCAAACTGATTTGAATTTGAAACTAAACGTTCACTTCCTATAGTAGAAATTCGAAATTGGCTTTGAACTGTTATTCAATATAATAAGGTTACAATTACAAAAACACAAAGAACCGAGCAACTGATTTTTTTACGAGCTCAATAATTAATGTACCTATTTTTGCCTGAAAACGGTGCATTTGAAGGGACCTAGTTTTTAACCCTTAAGTTGGCGTCGGGTCACCCGTGATAAGTTCATGAAAGAAAATTATAGCAAAAAAATTTGCAGAAATTTTGTAATTTTTTTGATAAGAACGAGTGAATTTATGTATTGTGTATAATAAAAAAAATAAATTGGCCTGGCCACATTATTAAATTAATGTCAGTGTCAAAATGAGTTCAAAACGGTAGCACTTCTTGTCATCTCAGGTAAGTTATTAATGTTTTATGCCAGATTTCTTAATGGAGGCAGTGGTTTTTATGTATACGACTTTAATTTTACATATCAACTTATCAGTATATTCACTCGTTTACTTAATTCATAGCTTATTATGAAGTTTGTAAGAAGCGATATATGTGTGTACCTTGGGTGTCCCGTTGCCAATTACTTAGAAAATTACTAGCCATAGACAACGGGTACCACGAGTACCGTTGCCAGCTTGTCACAGTATTACTTTTGGTTGGATATTACATATTTTATAGTGTTTTTGTGTCTTTTTTTGGTAAAATTAGGCATAATTTTGTTATTTTTGCCTGAATTTCTAGGTAACACCTAAGTTCTAGCAAATTAGTCACAGAGCTACCTGCAAACGCAAAAAGTCTTTCCGTCTGAAAATTGTACCCCCTAAAAACGCAAAAAGTAAATATCGTCTCAATTCAAAACGGTCGACGTCTCCTTTTTAACATACATGTAATATATATGAAGCTATATATTAGCCAAGAAAACAGAATTCGATTCCGCTTTGGATTATTTAAACTTGTTTTAACGTCGGATATTATATTGGATATGTTCACGACACCAACTAAATATTCTGTCTAAAATGTGGTAAATCAATACAATTGTCAGTTAATGAATTTAAAACCCATTTTGTATAAAAAGGTAAATAATTAGTACCGTTTATTTCTTTAAAAATAATGTTTTTCCATGATTAATTATTAATATTATTTAATATTGTGTTTCATTGAGAGCTTGGCAAGGGGACTCACGAGGGACACAGATCGTTTGCTATGTAATTGGCAGCGTACCTCGTGTGGTACATAGATTTTCCGGAAAACTGGTGGAACTGGATTTTTTTTATTATTTTTCTGTGGCCCCAAAGACTGGACTTAAGTCACCAAATCCACAATTGCATTAACTTTTTAAAATTTTGTTGCTTGCCAACCTAAGGGTTAAATAATAAAGGATCCAATTCAAAAATGTCATCAATAAAAGTTCATTACTTATACAGAAATAGGTAAAGTATATCGAGATAGAAAAAAAAATAGTTCGTCTATTTGTATGGGAACCAAGCGTGTAACATTTTTAACTTGGGGTTTGACGCCAAAAGTGTAATTTACTGATGAAAAACATAAATTTTCCATTTCATTTGGTGGTGTTTGAACCATTAATTATACCATTAATATCAAATTTTCAAATCTGATAATAATAGTGACGGCGAGTGAAGTTAACGGCGTGCAAAGTAGGTCGCCGCCACTTCTTTTTAGTACGCGAGGTACCTACATACCTACTTTTTACTTCTATCTCGATTCTGTGGTTCATTATTTCTCAGTTCGATATCATTTGGGAAACTCCATTTGTGAGTGAAAACTAGAATCAAAATGGGGGATGTACCTAATTGTAAATAGTAATTTATCAATTACAAATACATTAATATAGTTATTATGTAGGGCGTCGATCTAAGAGCCTAATCACACTTGAGATTTGCGGGTGAGCTGCGGGCGAGTTTCCATACAAAACCAGTCAGCGACATTTGTATGGAACTTCGCTTCTAACTCGCCCACAGCTCGCTCGCAAGTCGCAAGTGTAGGCTCTAATAAAATTATTACTGTAATGTTGGTCATAGTACGAATTGTGATGTAGATGTATATACTAGTTATAGTCGAGCTGCAATATTTAATGTAATTAAAGATATTATATGTATCCTTGATTTTTATTCACCATGAACCGTTCCGTTGAGGCCGAAAGGTCCTCGAATGGAGACCACGACTCGGCAAGCGTAGCGTCGGACGTCCACCAGACGATGGACAGATGATCTGGTTAAGGCTGCTGGCTCACGGTAGATGCAGGTTGCTTCCAACCGAACTAATTGGAAATCTATGAGGGAGGCCTATGTCCAGCAGTGGACGTCCTATGGCTGAAATGATGATGATGATGATGATGACCATGAACATTATAGGGAACGTGCACAACGAAGGTGCTGCCAACTGGTGGCGCCAATCCGAATCTTGTACTCTTATCATGCTGGGGCCACGTTAACGGGAAACGCCTTTAATATCGCGATGATGGACGCATAACGTTAGTGTAGCCAGGAGTATTTTTTCAGGCCTGATAAGTTTCCTTTACTGCCCGCATATGTAGTGTCTGTCGTGCCGATTTAGTGCAGGATAGATAGCAGTGGCGTGGCGTCCAAAGAGCTCGATTCCTACCGGCTTGCCTAATATCAGGCATTTGACCAACTGTTTCTACAGGTCTTAAGGAAAATGAACGCAAAATCTGCACCGGCTTGCCCAAGGATAGCTTTTACGCCACGCCACTGATAGGTAGCACTAGCAACCTATACTTTCTGCGTCAAAAATAGGCCGAATTTGATCACATGATTTCTGGAAAAGCCCTAAGGGAACTTAAAATGGCAAATGGCATTCGCGAGCGTTAGTTATTACCTATAACTATAATTTGGTAACTGCCAGTAAGTTGAGGCGGTAATTGTCGCCTGCGCTTGCGCGGGGTCTGCTGCGCGCATTGTGGCGCGCTAACGCAGTGGTTCCTATTTCCTAACCTTTATTACGACATCACCACATGCCCCATCGAGATTTTGTATTGTTACCCCTAAAAATAAGTAATACAGGACAGTATAAGAAACCACTCAAAGAAAACGACTTGATATTTGTGCGTATTACCCCTGGGTAAACTTAATTTTACCCCTAAAGGGGTAATTACCCCCAGGTTCGGAACCACTGCGCTACGCTAACGTATAAACTTTGAGGTAAGGTCAACTGGGGTAATTGCGTCTATGGAGGCAAATGCGTTTTTTAAAGATGCCATTAAATCCGAATTCTTTAAAACTACCCTACCTGCCTATAGTATATGCTGTACTTCACAGACAGGTGGGGTGGGGATAGTTTAAAGAGAAACTCAATTACCACAGTTGACCTTAACGCGTTCCTTCAAATTTACAAACACGTTAAAACTTTGAGGACCTCTCAAACGTCAGAAATTCGGACGAGGAAACCTTAAATGAAATGATTTTGATATTTCATAATTTTACAAAAAAATATATTATTTGGAGAGAGGCTTTCGATTTTTAACCGGCATTCAAAAGGACGGTTCTCTATTCGTCTGAATGTTGTTTTTATATTCATTTGACCCACTTTTGGTATAAAACAGTAATAACTTTTTCTGGTAAATAATTGTACACCTCATGAGTGGGCTAAAATAATCCAAACTTACGGTACTTGCGAAAATTGCTAGTGTGAACAACGGGGACTTGATATGCAATCTAAATCAAAATGGCTATCGAACGTCATGTGGGAGTTTGAGGGAACGGGTTTCTTACCAGCAGAAAGAAATCTTAGATCGTATTAATAAGCACGGGTTATTTTGCCGTGGGGTGCCTGAGCTAATGCAGGGTAACATTATCCACCTAAAAAAAGTTTTTAGAATTTTATGTCAAAAGTGGAAATAGCCTAATAATTTTTTATGTAAAAGTATGAAATATTGCAAGGAAAAGTGACTTTTTTATGTCATGAGAAAGACAAACGTACACACAGGTCACCTAATGGTACGTGGTTTCTGAGGCACATGGACATTTGCAATCTTAATATTACAAATTCGTTGCCAACCCTGAGGACTAAGATATGCCTCTATGCTAGTAATTTCACCGGCTGTCCTACCCCCACACCGGAACACAATATTGCGAACACTGCTCTTTGGCGGCAGGTTAGTGGGTAAGATGGTGGTAGCGATCCAGGCGGACCCTGCACAAGGGCCTACCACCTACTTTTGGGTTATTCCCACCTGTTACCACCAAATTGATTTAGTGGCAACAGCTGGGAATAACCCCTACTTTTCAGGGCTACCCCATGGTAAAGTTACAGTTGCAAATTGCCAGTGTGTGAATGCTAAAAGGCTATGTCAAACGTTATGTTATAAGTATAATTTGCTAACTGTGGGTAAGCTGAGGCGTAATTGTCGCCTGCGCCCGCGCGGGCTCTGCGTGCGTTATTGTGCGCTCACACTGTGCGCTCTACTGCGCACCGCCTCCGCTGTGACTGCGCAGATGCTCAAACTTTGAGGAACGGTTAACAGGCACTTTGACCGTAGAAAGTAGAGTCCGACCGAAATTTCGGTTTCAGTTCCGGCCTAGTTTCGGCAAAATAACGGGTTTCGGCAAAGTTTCAGTTTCGGCTGCCATCCGGCCGAAACTACGGCTGAACCCGAAACTGAATTTGAGCGGTTTCGTACTACGATTGTACAGTCTTTATTTCAATAAATATTTTTTACTAAAAAAAACCCGACCGCGGTGCACTTTAAAAGTGCTTAAAATCTGCCGTTTTGTTTATTTTCATGATCCTCATACCCAGTGACACTCGCGCCATCAATACGAATCTAATGATATATCATTTATCAAAATCGGTTGTAGGTACCGTTGAGTTGTTACGAGCGGACATAGGAACGGACATACATACATAATACATACAGGTCAAACACATAACCCTCGTTTGGGCTTCACCGCAGTCGGGTAAAAAGCACAGATAATTTCTTTGAAGTATGCACTTATAATATTTTATATATTATGAACGAAACATTTTTGTCTCTTCATTGGTTTTAATGTGGGCAATTTACACCATACTTTTTATGTAACATATATCTTTTTGTGTTATGTGTTAGGTTAATTCCTATTAAAATAGAAAAGATACAGAAGTCAAGGTAGATAGCAGAATTGAGGGCGTTTTCTGAGTGTACGGTGGACGAGTGGTTGAGTCACTGGGCCGGAAATCCAGAGGTACCGGGTTCGATTCTCGGTCTGTACACAGGCGAGTGACATTTAGTTTTTCTGTGTACTTTGATTTCCTGTATCTATATATGTAACTTATAATATGTTATATTAATGATTTATCTATAAATATCAGACACAAAATGATTAGTATATTATTTAAACATGAAGACTGACCGATTATGATTGTCACTTTTAAACCCTCCCACGAAAACATGACCTTATATCGAAGTTTCAGTTTCGGTTCTGGTTTCGGCCGTAACTGAGATCAGGTTCACGAGATCTCACAGAGCGAGTTCTAGTCTAGATAGCTAGCTTAGCTAGCTTGGTTAGCTTAGCTAGCTTGGTTAGCTTAGCTATGGAATAGGCTACTTGACAGTGTGAAAAATAATGGAAGAATTATGGATATATGTATTAATTATAAGTATTAAAACCAATTTACGTCAATATTACTAAAAATAAATGGATAATTTATTTATAAAACTCGGATGAAAATTGATTATTTTTTATCTGTCGCCATTTTATCGAAAACGGTTTGGATTGGCCGATGACGTCACACCATAGTAAACAGCATCGACAGCATCTATCAATCCTATTTTTAAAGGTAGAACGTTATGCGATCCTCGTTGACATTTGTCGGTTTACTATCATGTGTCGTCATAGACGCCATATTGTCCGAGAAACCGTTTTGGCGGCTAATTTTAAAAGTGCATTTTTATTTGCTTTTTTCGGAAAAAATACACAAAGGAATTAAAAATTACCACTTTCTGAGTGCTCAATAGACATTATTAAATAATCGGATTGACTTTTCAGAAACCTGTCAAGTAGCCTATTAGGAGATGGTAGGCTCTAAACACACAAAAATAACGCCAGCGCCACTTCACTTGGTCTTGCGCAGTTTCTCATCAGCTTACGCCAGCTGCCTGCTTCTACGTGACCGTGACCTCTAAATGAAATTTAAAGTATTTTGAAAAGATAGAGATTGCGAATCCTGGTAGGTAATTACTTTAGAAAAGTAATAATTTAAACTATACATTACACAACTAGGGTGGTAAAACAAAGAAAGGCCGAGATCGCAGATGTTTGCGGCCCGAGCTGCAAGCGAGAGACGTAAATATGGGATCGAGGGCTTCTTTATTTACCTCCAGTGTTGTGTACAAAACTTTGTGTCTACACTTTGGCCAGAAAGCGGCTTTTTCGCGTGCTTGAATGTGTGCGCGCCGTGTACGAACGCACTACAAGCAAAGAAATAAGAATGCGTAAGAATGCTCCAGTATGGATCGCACTCACACAGACATGCTATCGCGCGTCTGTGTGAATACGTGTCGAGCGCTCCTAAACGGCCGAAATTGGACTACTTGTTCGTCTTTAACTTTATACTTTGATGGAGGCAAAGACGGCGAACGTTTTTGCGGACGCCTTTAGGGGAGACCTATCTTCAGCACGTCTCCGGGATAAAATGAGAATGATGAATTGTCTACTCAAGAACCGTTAACTTCCAACACTTTGAGCACCACCGCCTGTAACTTGAGCACTCCACAATCACATTTATCGAACGCTATTTAGTGAAAATAATAGCGAAATATTGCACACACTTTACTACAAAACGTCACAAGTCAGTACAAAGTCTAGTCTCTTACGCCCTAGTTCGTACGAGGCGCGGGCGCCGCGCTGCGCTTTTGAGCCGGAAGCAAGCTGCGCGCGCGCCGTCTTTTGTTTCCCCACAATGCCACTGACTTTAATTACGGCCGTTTATTTTATAAATAAGTCGCCATTGTTGGCTTTTTGACGTTCTCACAAGGTGTAGATTTGTAGAACGTTTTGTTCTTGGCATTTTAATCGTAAATAGTTCATTATTAATGGTCAGACGTTGTACACACTACACACACTACACACAATTAAGTATTTATTCCTCAAATGATTGTTCTTTTCAATTAAGTTGCGACGTTTTATGGTTGCAAGTGATCCTAACACGCTCCTCCTCGCTTCGCTCGTCGTCGCACCTAACCGGGTTCTCAGACTACATTTTCAAAATTTCAATATTCTGAGTAATCTGGAAGTTTAACATATTTGAGTTTTTGAGTAATTTAAACCCAAAAGTTAGGTTCGACGACGAGCGAAGCGAGGAGGAGTGTATTAGGATCACTTGCTATCAACACACGCCACAACTCAATTACATTATATGTGAGCTCCATGTGAATTTGATTATTAATTATGAAAACTGTCCTTGCCGTGCCGATGTAATAAATGAAGAAAATATTGATTTTTTGTTTTAATTTCATACTATACATACAAATACAAACAAGGTACCTAGGTAGTAAGTAAGATTTATTTCGCTGTTACAAAAATAGTTAAATATGTATAAACTTAAAGGCTCGGAGGTTACGCTATAATTAACCTTTATTCCTGTGTTACTGTTGTTCCAAAGCCCATTATATATTTTGACCATTATGCATTTCAAGCTTAGGAGTTGTGACCATTATGAAATTCAACCGGTATATATTTTGACCATTATATATTATGACCATTATGAATTTAGAACTTATGAGTTTCGAACTTATATCAAACAACTTTATACATTTAGATCCATTATATATTTTGAATTTCTACATTTCGACTTTATTCATTTCAACCGTATATGTTTCGACTTTATATATTTTGATACGTACCCGCTCGCGACCGGGTAACAATTATAGGTAGTTTCACGAGAGTTGAGGCCATGCACACAACAACACTGTCAGTCATGTAATGACAGCGGGATTTTGAAATTACTGTTCTTTTTTCGTACCGATAGCAGGTTCAATAGTGAATTGCAAGATAGATCAAAAAGTTTTTTTAAACTATAGCTTTGTGTTTATTTAGTCACTCATTCATTTCATTCATTCACTTTTTTTTGCAATGAGTACTTCATGTAGCTGTGTGTGTAATCATGCACCTCAACTCCCGTGAAAACCAGCGTTGCCGATCTCGAAGAAATTTGATGACACTCTCCTCTCTAAATAGTTCCATATAGTATCGCAGCTCGCAGTGCGATACTACATGGAATATTTTGACTTTGTATTGTGACATCGACGATCCTTATTGGGAGATATGATCAATTTGTATTTAAAATATTATATTTATTTTAAATTTTTATTTGATCATAATATGAAATTCATGTAAATTGAAATTGTGTACATTATATTGTATTCTTATATTATGAAATAAATAAATCTACTGTAATCTTTTTTCACGCCAGATTTTTCACGCATTTCCCTGCTATTCTATTACAGTATCTATAGAGAACGTTCCCCCTTAAACTATTATGTATTGACAAAAGCTGTCACAATCAACAACCGTCCAATAGCCCGTCTTCGTGTCGTTACGGCTGCGTCACGACGTGTCGCCGATATCACGATCATGTCACTCACCAGGGCGTCAGTGTTGCCAGGCACAGTTTACTAAAAATCGGGAAATTAGGGTTAAAATTGGGAGAGAATAAATAAATCGCAGTGTACTTTCTACTACAACAGTACCTTTATAATAATAGCTTTACTGTAAATGTTGTGAAAGGAATAGAAAAAGAGATTTCAAGTTTAGAATGATCGAAACCTACCTGCTCCGCCCCTGTTCGATTCGGTTTCTGATACACATGCTGCTGTCCAGTCTAGTCCAAAATCCGAAAATCGAGAGAAAATTGGGACGTGGCCACACATCCCGGGTAACAGGGACGTCCTAAAGCTAGTTTACTGTTAGTTTAGTTTACGAAACAGTCTCATCTTCAAATATTTGGGTCTATTTTAAAGCATTTCGACCGCGGCGGTTTTTTCGGTCGTGTTGCAGCAAATACTTATAGCCGGCAAGCGGTGGGTGGTGATCACAGTTAACTTTTATTATAAACCAGCGGTCGGCAACCTTTTAGCAGCCAAGGGCCACATAGTACAGCTAATGAAATCGACGCGGGCCGCACTTTGTTCATAATTTGTGACTTTATACGATTCTGGATACTACCTTTACATACAAATTAGCCAGGGAGACTCGCAGGCCGCAGGTTGCCGACCGCTGTTATAAACGATAGAAGGTATCGCGGGTAATCAAAAGTTGTCGTCACTCGATCGTCTTTTGCAGTAAAAATCGAGTGACACTATTGAATTTGTAGCGGTGTGCTACATACGAGTCAGCACTTTCGACACGCCAAATTGGCGGGACCCGTACAAAACCGAAGTTAGTCGATCGCTGATAATTACGCGTCACTCACGTCTTTCGGACCTCGTTTGAAAGTGCATAGATATTCGTTTAAAGGGCTTGTGAAGGTGAAACAATAAACTGAATTTTAGTGTTAACTACTCGTTCGACTTATCGCCCAAACCAATTACCCCGAGTAGTTAAAAAATAAAAATAAAAGAACTTAAATATATGTTACATATGAAAGAAACATGATGTTTCTTTATTTGTTTTTAATGCAGATAAATTACACCACATTTTTAAGCTACATATATAGATACAAGAAATCAAAGTACATAGAAAAATTAAATGGTACTCACCTGTGGTCCAGAGTGTGGTGGTTAAATATATGTTATTCTTTGTCTTTTTCTTAAGTCGGGACGTCTGGCAACACCAGACGTGACGCCAATTTGCCACGATGGCCTCCTGCCACGCGCCTCGTGTCGTTTGTGTTGTGGCAGATTAGGCTACGGGCGGAAGATACCAATTTAGTACCTGGGATTGAAGGGCGGTTTGAGGAGGTCGCCGGTCGTGCCTAGTCGTTGATTGAATTGGTTTGCTGGTATTCGGTTGGTTTGCTTTTGCACAGCTTGTAGTTTTTTTAGGGTTCCGTATGTCAAAAGGAAAAAACACAACCTAAGGGTTGTGTTTTATAGCAGAGTTTCTTAAACTTTTTTTGGTCACGGACCCCTACATTATTTCGAAAACCTCACGGACCCTTTCCGAATATAATCAGAGAAAAAGAAAATCAAGGGCACATGAAAGTTCGTGTTGAAGGCATAGCCACGGACTCCCGGCTCTCGTATCACGGACTCCTAAGGGTTCCATGGACCATAGTTTAAGAAACCCTACCTTATAGGATCACTCGTGTGTCTGTCTGTCACAGCCAATTTGCTCCGAAAGTACTGGACCGATTGAGTTGAAATTTGATACATATACCTATTAAAGTCAATAACGGACGTGTAACGGAAGTAGGTATATGAATTTTAAACATGGTGGAATGGAAACTTTTGGGGGGGTCAACTAGAAAATTAAAAAAAAGTTAGCAAAGTATATCGTGTGACTTATCAAATAATAGAGCTCACTGTGAGAATCTCAATCATATTTTTTTTATAATTTTTATAACAATAATTTTGTAGGTATTTAAGAAAATAGGCAATAATTGACCATCCCCCCCCCCCCCCCCTATCTCCGAAACTATTGGACCCAATATTTGGAAAAAAACGAAAAATAGTCCTACACCTATATATTACAGGAAAACCTTTAAGGAGTCTGTGCAATAAAGTATAATTGTCTTGTATTGTTTTGAACGTACGGAACCCTCTCCACGCGAGTCTAACTCGCACTTGTCCGGTTTTTTCTATCAGCCTATACACAGAACGCACGCTGTTCGCCGGCGAAACGCTCTCCAGCCTCCATCGCCACGAAATTTCTCAAAACCAAGTTACTATTAGACGTGAGTAATTCCTGCCTGAATGAATGATACCTACATAAATGAAGTATATCAGTGAGTGTCACTCCTTCATTCGCAATGAATCAACGGTAAACAATGATAAATTAAAATTGATTCGGAAAAAGCATGCTCGATATGTCTTCTTTAAATTCTATGATTCTAATTACTCCCCTTATCCTTTTTAGGGTTCCGTACCTAAGGGCACCAACGGAACCCTATTCCTAAGACTGCGCTGTCCGTCTGTCAATGGCTGTATCTTTTAAACAGTGATAGGTACCTAATGATTTTAAATAGGGATGTAACGATACCGATACCGATATATCGGTATCGCCGATAATATACAACCGATATTTGAAGAACGCGAAAAGAATAGAAAGTAATTTCAATTACTGACTTATTTCATGTATTGGTCTATTACCTTGTGCAATGACAATTACTATGTTAACTAAATCTTTGGTTCTTAATAAAAAAAAATGAATTTTGAGTTGACAATCTATTTAAATTTACTTTACACTTTCAAGGTCGACTCTCTGTTAAATATAGCCAAGTTTTATGAATAATAAGGATAAGGACATACAAATATCTGAAGTTCATACTTTATTATTTAGCTAAGATATCGGTATCGGTATCGTATCGGCAAAACTATGTATCGTTACATCCCTAATTTGAAATTTTCACAGAATGTGTATTTCTATTGCCGCTATTAACAGACAAAATAAAATTAAAAATAAAAGGAACATAACATACAAGAAACGTTGTTTTTACCTCAACCGTGGTACGGAACCCTTTATCTACGATTTCGATTCGCACTTGGTCGGTTTTTTCCTAATATCGTACCTACTTGTATAACAAGTATCAAGGTCTCTATTTTCATATTAAACAATACAATATAGTATATTCTTAATTGTGCACAAAAACAAAAGAACATAAAAAATTAAACCTAGTACAGCATATTAAACAGCCAGCAATCAAAATAATTCCTTGCAAACACATCTTAACAAAGAAAATTCCGAACTAATATAATTCAAAATAAATCGTAAGTACTTAGTCTCCCACATCAGACGCAAACGTCGGAAAGCATTAGTCTGGGGCCCCGACGCGATTACTACCCCAGGTGAGGCTAAAGAGGGCCCTTATGAGGAGCATATTGCCGGCCCCCTCGGGGGAGGGAACAATAAAACAAATCTGCGAACTCTTGACGCGCCCGGGTAGAACGGCGAGGCAGAGGGTGAAAGTGAAATACTATTATTTTGTGCCTATTCGAGACAAAAAGAGAAACGTTTGGACGACATTTTAGTTTTGAATGATACAGTAGAATAGAATATAGGTACTAAGTTGAGAAATGTTCTAACTATTTCATAATGCAAATATTGTTATTTAGGTATGCCACACCTGGCCATAAAGTGGCTTTTACCGCACGCTACGCCTTCTGGCCAAGTGTAGATATAAAATGATGTACACAACACGGGAGGTACCTAATAAAGACAGCCTCGCTGGCAGCTTGGGCCGCAAACATCTGCGATCTCGGCTGTTCTTTCTTTTACCATCCTATTTGTGTAATGTACTATTTTAACCGCCGACGGAAAACGAGGGGTGTTATAAATTTGACGTATTTGTGAACTGTATATCTGTGGCACCGTAGCTCCTAAACGGGAAGGTAGGAGGTAAGTATACAGTTTCTTTTTTGTTTAATAGGTGATTTTTGTTTAATAGGTTTCATGAAAATCCGTTCAGCCGTTTTTGAGATATCTTAATTTGAGAATAACAATTCGGTTTGTAAAGTGGGGCGCGAAAATCGCCCAAATAATGCCAACCCAATTAGCCAGTCTCCTAATTTGTGACGTTACACATGAGGAGATTGGTTGAAGAATTGGATGGCGTCGGTGGCACAATTAGTAGTGCGCCTGCGTTGGCCCAGAAAGCCGTTGAAGTCGCAGATTCGAATCTTGCCTCAGGCAACAACAATTGAGGCAATTTTTCAACTTTTCTCTTTTAATAAAAATATTTAGAATTCGTTGGCAGACGTTAATATTTACTATAATAAAAAACAAATACCAACCCGTTTGTCTCTCAGAGGACTCCGCGTCAAGTCCTCAGTATCACAGCGTTGTGGCGCGTCTGTCTCGCCGCTCTGTGCCATTATTACGATTTTTCCAACGCAGTGGAGTGTGGTTAGCATAATGTTTATTGCGTCCCTCGCTGTTTACAATGTTAATTGTTTGTTATTAACTGTTTATTTATTAACCGGAGCTCTAGGAAGCTCCGTGCGGGCGTCGCGGTCGATACGTCGAGGGGGCTTCAGTTTTATTACTCTTATTCGATTACTTCTCGATTATTTTCCAGTTCAGTCGCTTGCATGTTCACACAACACTTGTAAATCGTAAGTACCAATATTATTGATTTTCTGATTTATACACAGACATAAGATATTATTGTCATGAAAGAATAATATTTACAGATACACTTCATGTGGCCACAACGGTAGCGACTTTTGGTGGTGGCCTTTGTTGCACGAAGAAGACTTTGCAACTAAGGACACTGACCTTCACTAAACTTCCTTGCGAAGACGTTTATCATCATCCCGGCCCTGGGAAGCGCAACCCAGGGCTATATTAGGGCATTTCTCCAGAATTATGTCTGCGACTCATTCATCTGACTCTGAATGAGGTGACCGCAGACATATTTCTGGAGAAATGCCCATTATAGCATGAAAGCGGACCCCCCCCCCACCCCCATAAGCACGGAAGCCAACTTGCTCTTCCCCAAACATTAAAAAACCTTAAACTATCGCTGCAATAGGAAAAACAAAACATCAAACGCTTCAATACCTAGAGGGAAAAATAAAGAATGACCAACTTCGCTGGTGTTTGTGGCTCGAGCCGTTATGGGGGCCATATTTGCTATCAGGGCCTTTTTCTTTTTGACCGAGCGAAGCGAAATTTGGATATTTTATGGAAGTAAATGTTGAATTTTGAGTTGATGACATAAGTAGCAGTTACCCGCGGCTTCGCCCGCCTTATTATTATCAAATCCAATCAATATAGGTCAATATTTATTTTGCGTAAAAATGTGGTAGGTTACATCAATATGGTTTTTACATTATTTGAAGGTTTCAGACACTTTAGCAGCAACTTTAGGTATTACCAAAAGAACCGGGATATAGGTGGGTATAGTAATAAAAGGTACCCTATGTACTTATTCGTTCTTAATAATTTTGTGTAAATAGTTTTGCGCACAAGGTAAGTCTGCAATCACAACATATAGGTACTGTATACTCTCAAAGAGGAACAATAGTGTTGTCCCGGCGTGGCGTGGGAGCGGGCATGTGTCCGGCGACTTATTCTGACCCCGTGCAGGAGGCTCACTCTGCGATTTCGCCGCGAGACTACAAGTACCAAATTGTCCCCCTCCGGCGGGACTTAGCACTCGCTAAGACTGGCTAAGACCAGAAAGAGCTCGTGATAGAGGGACCGTCATTTTTGTTAGAACTATAGAAACTTCTGTAGGGTTATGATGCAACGTTTTGTCACGCGATAAATAAATGATAAAGCATCCGTCACTCTTACACACTATTTGTCAGAACGTGACGGATGCTTTATCATTTATTTATCACGTGACAAAACGTTGTATCATAAGCCTACTGTACGTTGCTAGTAAGCATTCTGGCCATTATTTATTATTTTTCAGGTATAAATGGTGGTATAGGTTCTTATTTATCTAAAGCCTTATCAATTATCAAACTTGCGATTTCCGAGCGAGCTGCGAGCGAGTTTGAAGCGAAGTTCCACAAATGTCACTCCCGGCGAACTCGCTGCGGGTTCCCCTCGACAGGTTTTGTATGGAAACTC
Source organism: Eudemis profundana (assembly GCA_947034925.1). Classification (NCBI taxonomy): domain Eukaryota; kingdom Metazoa; phylum Arthropoda; class Insecta; order Lepidoptera; family Tortricidae; genus Eudemis; species Eudemis profundana. The sequence continues at coordinate 14,429,877 of OX344818.1, forward strand.
GCCCGCAGCACGCCCGCGAATCGCAGGTATAATAGGGGCCTTACAGAATACCACCGCGAGGTAAACGCGACATTACAAAAAGCGCGTTTTCCACCCAAACCGCGTAAGTCCGGCTTAAGCCCACAATGCTCACAGTAAGCCTATTAGCACTCGCTCGTGTGCTCGGGCGGGTCAAACTGATGCGTAACGTGGGTGAGTTCACTGGAAAACATACTGTATTTAGGTACTACCCCGACACACATACTCATATTCATTTATTGCGTTAAAATCATGTCATACATAGGATTAAGTTTTATACATGAGTTCACAGACATGTACCCTGTTAGGGTACAACAACAACAACAATTCTGTAAAGTTACATACAAAGGTTAAGTTTACCATTTTTACAATACAAAACATTAAAATACATTGTTAATTAATCGTCATATCATTTGGTTATACATACATCATATGGTTCACCTTGTTTTGGCATAATTTTATTTGTCCGAATGTTCTATTTGCCCGAATACTATTTACGCATAATTGTTATTTTACAGATAATATTGACTTTTCAGAATAATTATAAAAGAAACCTAACCTAACCTAATATGTTCTAAGTGGCTGATGTAAAAGATTTTGCAAAATATTTTCAGTTAAAGCTGGAGAAAAATTATGGGAAATAAAATTCGGGCTAACAATACATTCGGACAAATAAAACGTATGCCAAATAAAGGGAACCCACATCATATACATCTTGTTTGTGTAATGACAAGAGAAGGGGTTATAGGTACTAAGGTTTATGCCATTGTTGTTTCTTCCTATTCGTGATTCGGCACAAAATAAATTCCACACAACTGAATTTAATCACATGCGTAATGTTTCACAGTCGTTATTTCTACGCAATCTTGTTTCTTCCTTTTAGCGATTCTGCACAATATCAAAACCCAGAATTAACGTGCAATTGGACATTTAAGGTTAGCGTTTTTTGCTAAAATTATATATCTTTTTGACTTTTTCAGAGTTCTCGTGTCAATTCGTGGAAATGAAATGTCTCAAACTATAAAATAAAACACACTTTAAATATAATTAATACCGTGGAAGCCAAAGATGACCCTCTTTATGTTTTTACGGAAAACGACCAACTCAAATCACCCTTTAAAGTTGATGTAGGTACCTCATTCTTGTACCTGCCCAATATAATATCAGTAATTTTTACCCGACTGCGGCGAAGCCCAAAGGAGGGTTATGTGTTTGACCTGTATGTATGTATGTCCGTTCCTGTGTCCGCTTGTAACTACTCAACGGCACATCCGATTTTGATAAATGATGCATCATTAGATTCGTCTTGATGGTGCGAGTGTCACTGGGTATGAAGTTCGTTAAAATAAACAAAATGGCGGATTTTATACAGTTTCAAAGTGCACCGCGGTCGGGTTTTTTTTACTAAAAATGTGGTTATTCTTCCTACAAAAGGTACATCGCGCGCTTGAATGTGTGCGCGCCGTGTAAGAACGCACTACAAGCAAAGTTTTAAGAATGCGTAAGAATGCTCCAGTATGGATCGCACTCACACAGACGTGCTATCGCGCGTCTGTGTGAGTGAATATACGTTTCGCGCGCTCCTAAACGGCAGAAGTAGGACTACTTGTTCGTCTTTGTACCTACTTTGTTTGTACCTTGCAAGATTCGTCTCGATTGGACCAATTCGTCTCAACAAGGGCCCGCATCGCATTATTTCATTACGGCGGTTTTTGCCGTATTTAGTTGTTGTCATTACACAATCGATGCTACACGATTGTACAATGGCTCGCCGGCCTCCGAATTACACCGGATTACCTACAATATTATTGTCACCGACACGATATTTAGGGTTCCGTAACGATATAATTACTGTCTCTGTATGAAAAGTTTTTTATTTCGCAAAACGGCCCGAAGCTTAACACGACACGGAAGAGAGTCGTCATGGAGCGCGACTACGATTTTACAGAGCGAAACATGGCAACACACCTCCGTTTAATCAGTCAAATTTTATGAAAATGTGAATTTTAAATGGAGGTGTTGCCACGTTCCGCTCTGCAAAGTTATCTTATCATAGTCGGGCATTTCTCCAGAAGTATGTCTGCGACTCATTCATCTGTCTCCATACATTTAGTATGAAAAATGGCCAGATGAATGAGGTGACCGCAGACATATTTCTGGAGAAATGCCCAGTCACACTCTAGAACTTTTTTACAACACAAAACAGTATGTCGAAGTAGCCATATTAAAAAAATATATATATCGTTGTGGAACGAGTTCTGTGGACAACATATTTGACACAAAATGGATGGTAAAAAAGTTCAAGCCCTGAATTTTACCGCCCCTGGGAATTTCCCGCCCGGCAATAGCCCCTAGTGCAGAGTTTCTTAATCTTTTTGTTGGTGACGGACCCCCTACATTATTTTGAAAACCTTACAGACCCTTTCCGAATATAATCAGAGAAAAAGACAATCAAGGTCACGTGAATGTTTGTGTTGTAGGTATTCATAGCCACGGTCTCCCAGCTCTCGTATCACGGACCCCTAAGGGGTCCATGGACCACAGTTTAAGAAACCCTGCCCTAGTGCTCCTAGTGTATTTTTTTTATGTGTGATAGACAAGCATTTGACCCCGATCGCACCTGATGTTAAGTGACGATGAAGCCTAAGATGTAGCATGCTTGTCTAGAAGATCCAGCGCTGGCCACTGGTACGCGGAAGCGCGGAACCCTCAGCAACCAGAACCCCGAACTGACTTCCCCACAATCCTAAGCCAGCTGAAGGTTCCGGGCTCCCGCCGGAACCGGCATTGTGCGGTTGTCGGTCGCCGTATCGCTAATCCGCGATTGTCGCCAATTTGTCGTAATCCGACATTGAGCGAGTTATTGTGGGCGGCGATCTCTTAGATGAGAGGTGTTACCACAGATTATATTTTTTGTGCCTAAAAGGCGACGCTTCTACTTTTCTTTCGCAGGAATCTTACTATACTTATTGACGAGTGTGTTCGATTTTATTATATCGTTACATATGCCTTATTCGTTCACCTCCTTATTGTCGTAGTCCGTCTAAAGGGCCCACTCCACCGTATCATACCATGACCGTACCTAAATATTCTTTGTATAGAAAAGTATGAGACTATGCCCACTAGCACATTCCGTCACCGACCGGCATTTGTCATACCGTGCCTGATACGTTCATAGTGGGACGGTCACGGTATGATGTGATACGCTGTAGTGGGCAGAGACCTTAAGCTACTCGTAAGTCTGCAGAGGGCGAAAAAAGGTTGTATTTTTTTTAATAAAACCTTATTTCGACATGCAGACAATACACGGGCTGTTTTGATTCGTGGTTTCGCTAATATAAAGGTGTGCAAATTATTATCTTTAGTTTTTTAGTCAACAAAAAAATACTCAACAACTGCGCGATGTCATATATCGTCACTATGGTTGTCTAATGTTTGCCCGAAGTACATATGCCATACAATTCATTTGCCCGAATTGCACTTGCCCGAATTTCATTTGCCCGAATGTTTCGTTTACCATAATAGTTATTTGGCATACTCTTGTTTACCCGAATATTAAATGCCATAAGGATACGATTGCCATACGTATTGTTATCCATATTATTAAGTGCAATATTATTGTTTACCCGAATATTAAATGCCATAATCTTACGAATGCCATACGTATTGTTATCCATATTATTAAGTTAAAAGAATATTTAAAATCCATGCTAAATAGTATTTTCAAATCTGTTCTGGCTATGCATTTGCTTATTACATTTCTGCAAGCGCCCGAAAATTATTTCGTTGTTTTAATACGTTGGTGGGTATGCTACTACATTTATTTTTTGTAACTAATATTCGTATAATGTTTCATTTAACCTTACGTACATTTCAGACAGCGGTTCGGTTTTGTTGGGGGACGCAGTTCAAACCTAACCTAACCTACTTTTCTGACAGCAGTTCGTTTTTGTTGGGGGACGCAGTTCAAACCTAACCTAACCTACTTTTCTGTCAGCAGTTCATTTTTGTTGGGGGACGCAGTTCAAACCTAACCTAACCTACTTTTCTGACAGCAGTTCGTTTTTGTTGGGGGACGCAGTTCAAACCTAACCTAACCTACTTTTCTGACAGCAGTTCGTTTTTGTTGGGGGACGCAGTTCAAACCTAACCTAACCTACTTTTTTGCTTCATGTATTGATTTTATGGGAAACATAGATTCTGGCATATGATATTATTGAAAATGATTTTATGGGACACAAAGATTCTGGCATATGATATTATTGAAAAGATTTTATGGGAAACAAAGATTCGGGCATATGATTAATATAGTAAACAATGAGTATGACATATGAAATTATGGGAAACAACATTATGGCAGTTGAATAGTATGGCAAATGAAATTATGGCAAATGAAATTCTGGCAAGCAAGTGTATACCCCCCTTAACGCCTTAAAGCTTCCGGAACTGACATTGTGCAAGACAGTCACCTTCACATTGTATCGCTAATCTCCATGGCGGAACACGCCGCGACTTACAACCACTCATCTCTGTCACACACCAATGGAAAGAGTGGGACGAAGGTAACAAACGAACCATAAAGGATTGCGTTCGAGGAAAACAGCTGGACGCGGGAGTCGAGTGATACAATATGTTGTGATGTTTTTGTCGGGAGGTTTCATTGAGAGATTGGATTGTTGAGGTTTTTATCACATTTGGGTGCGAATGCGGGATTAACCGCATATTACGCTTTAAGGTTTCTGCCCACTACACTGTATCATACCATAACCGTACTATGAACGTATCAGGCACGGTATGACATAATAGGTACTGGTTGGTGAAGGAACGTACAGTAGGCATAGTCTCAAACTTTTCAATATAATAATACATTACTTACTGAGAGCGGTAAAACAAAGAATATCTCATATCACAGGTATTTGACACGGCTTCATGTACTTAGTTTTTAATCGGAATAGGAAAATTGTACGGCACAAAAGCCTATCTATCCATCGACTTCTTATGATGTTAGAATTAGACAATAGAAATCATCACTAATAACTTGCGGAGCATCTGTTAAGGGTGATCGCAAAAGCTACAAGTCCAATTACCGAATGTCAACAACTGATCGCAGGCCCCCGCGAGGCCCCCGGGGGGCGAGGGGGCCTCGGGGCTCCAGGGCACGGCAAATAGAGGGAGCATCTCTAACATATGATTTTTAGAATACATTTTTTCAGTGATAAACTTTCATTGTAACGTACAGGTATAGTTTTTATGCCACACGGCCATAAAGTGACTTTTTCCGCACGCTGCGCGTACGGAAAAAGCCGCTTTCTGGTCGAGGGAACACATAAAATGATGTACACAACACGGGAGGTAATAAAGAAAGCCCTCGATCGCATATTTACGTCCCTCGCTTTCAGCTCGGGCCGCAAACTTCTGGGATCTCGGCCTTTATTTCTATAACCACGCTAGTTGTGTAATGTACTATTATAACCCTCAGCATACAGAACAAAACGATATAGAGCGTTTTCCAAAATAAATCCCGGGGTAGCTACTTTCTCAAAATATGGACTTTTGAAGTTTTTCTAGCTCAGAATCGTTAGTACGTAAAAAAAAGTGTCCCAAAATTTGTATGGATTTTTTTCTTCCACTACGTCACGTTCATCATAACAAACATAATGCAAAATGGTGACGTAATGGGAAAATAAATTTGGGACACTTTTTTTTTACGTATAAGGCTCGAAAGTACTAACGATTTTGGGCCAGAAAAACCTCAAAAGTCCATATTTTGAGAAAGCAGCTACCCCCGGTATTTATTTTGGAAAACGCCCTATACTGAAATGACACAAGTAAAAAACCGGACAAGTGCGAGTCGGACTCGCCCACCGAGGGTTCCGGCTTAGTTTCGGTTTCGACTGCCATCCAACCGAAACTACAGCCGAAACTGAATTTGAACGGTTCCTCGCTGCGATCGGACAGTCGTTATTTCAAAAATCATTGATAATTTATTTGAAAAGAGAAGTTATAATATGTTATACCTCAATTAATGATTACTTCAAATATCACATACTAGTACATTACACAACTCTGCCGTCATAACGTAAAAAGACACAACATTTTTTTTCGACACTGAGTTATATACATATTCGGAATCAGCGAAATTTACTGATTCCGAATATGTAAAAATCTTGATATCGAAAAAAAATGTTAGTTGTGTCTTTTTACGTTATGACGGCAGAACTAGGGTGGTAATACAAAGAAAGTTTGCTGCCCGAGCTGCAAGCGAGGGCGAGGACGTAAATATGCGATCGAGGGCTTTCTTTATTACCTCCCGTGTGGTGTACGTCATTTTTATGTCTATACTCGGCCAGAAAGCGGCTTTTTCCGTACGCGCAGCGTGCGGAAAAAGCCACTTTATGGCCAGGTGTGACATAAAATGATTAAGTAATATTATTAGTAATATTAAGTAATATTGTAAAACATGTTAAAAAATCATTATTTGTCGCTTCAATAGTCATCATTTGCTTCTGTTTTGTTGCTGGCTGTGCTGTAAATAATTGTATATGTTTCGTTTTTATATATGTATGTATTTTATGTATTGTATATGTAGGTCTATGTATTTATTTATATATGTATGTGTATCCTCTTCCCTTATATTTAGTAATTTGTGAGCATTCTTTTGCATCGTTATTCCTCACCACCTACTCATTTACTTTTGTCAACTTTGCATAGACTCCGCCACCCAAAGGTTGTCTGGAAGAGATCGCTCTTTAGCGATAAGACCGCCTATTGTTTACCACTATTTTTATATAAGTTTGCAATGTAATTTTCTTTTGGTGTGCAATAAAGTATGATTGTATTGTATTGTATTGTATGTTAATGAAAAACGAAGACTCATCACTGATTATGATTGAATTTTTTTCTTCCCACGACAACATGACCTAATATGGAAGTTTCGGTTTCGGTCGAACACTAAGGCCAACGCACACCGGCGGCGTGTGCGTTGCGTGCACGCAGCAGCTCCTTGACTTTGTGCGTAACGCGTACAAAATGGCGGCTCAAAGTCAAGGAGCTGCAACGCGTACGCCACGCGCACGCATCCGGTGTGACCCGGCCTTAAGCAGCATGGGACAATTTTTCCGATGATTACAACTGCTGAGCTTATATTTTGTGTAGGTATTTAGAAATCCCCGTAAAGTATTTAGCATACGGCCCAGTGCTAGAAATGAAATAGTTTATGGCATTTTATATCCAATTATACAAGGAAGTTCACGATACAAAGGCGATACAATGAACCTCCCGATTCAAGAAAATTGTACCTATAATCATAAAATCTGGCAGCCCTGAATATAGGTACTACAATGTACTTCGATTTGCCCAAACAATCCAGTGCTTTAGAACTAGGCTGTAATATGTCAAGAAACATATTCAAAATCCCGTTGGGGCTCCTTCTGCTCGTAATTTAATCGAAATTTTCGATTAGATTAGGAAAAATCTTAAACCTTCGGGAAGCAGGCGAGATTTTTACAAATCCGTTTGCAATACAATAGTACATTACAAAACTAGGGTGGTAAAACAAAGAAAGGCCGAGATCGCAGATGTTTGCGGCCCGAGCTGCAAGCGAGACACGTAAATATGCAATCGAGGGCTTTCTTTATTACCTCCCGTGTTGTGTACATCATTTTATGTCTACACTTGGCCAGAAAGCGGCTTTTTCCGTACGCGTAGCGTGCGGTAAAAGCCACTTTATGGCCAGGTGTGGCATAAATAAAATTCTGACACTGTTACCTTTTCAGGATAATTTAATCTGATTTAGAGTATGTTTTATAGCTAAAATAATATAAAACGTGATCGGATTTGGAAAAAATGGTTTTCTAACTGGACCAAATTCGTAATTTTGATTTGGACATAGGTATAATTTCGGAGCATCATTGGGTAACTCTTGCGATATATCAAAATTGGCATGGATACTTAGACTAATCTTCACTTAGTTAACTGACTGGACTGAACCGGATACGGTTAGCCAATTGAGTCGAACCGCCGACCCTCCTGCCCAGCAAATTGCATAATAGAACCTCGCCAGTGCCTGGAGGGATATTCAGAACGTCGACGGTATTGACGGCCCGAATATAATGGGGAATATGTTGACTAATGTTGAATTTTACAACAAAATACAGTCACGTGGTTTGGAAAATACTAAATTATCATAACACAGAAGAAAGAAACAAAAAATATATAAAAAATATAAAGTTATGAGACCACAAAGTTTAAAAAAAATCGATATTTTTTTATAGCCTTAATGAAAAATTAGAGTCAATTTCGGAATGCTTAAATAACACTGAAAAAATAAATGTATGACAACTATGTGCTTAAACGCACTTTTTCGTGCTCAAAATGGCAAAATGCTATTTTTTTCATACAGACTTAGTACAGCGAGGACAAGAGATGACGTCACAGGGTGCGGCCGTTTTGTATGGGCCGTTTTCAACGCTCGCTGCGGTCGGCTACTTTTGATTGCAATTTGTGGCTATTATAATAATCCAAATTTAGTAGTTATAGGTATATATTTGTTCCTCATGAATAGTAGAATCCATTTACATCAGTTACAAAATTTAAGACACAAGCCTATTACACGCGGCAACAGGGTGGATTTCACAGCGTTTCAAACGCCGTCATCACCAATCCCGAAATTTTGAGGATTTACTTTAAAAATGTATCCCATTACTTTGATAAAATTCGAAAATAGTGCCTACTATTATTATCATGTTTTGATCAAAAATTATGTAATTTTTAAAAAGATGCCATCATAATATATCGGGATTGGTGATGATGGCGGTTGAAACGCTGTGAAATCCACCCAACAACTGAATGGATTGAGCTGACATTTGGTATGCAAGTAGACCGAGTTCTGGATTGAAACATAGGATACTTTATATCCCGGTTAAAGATTCCCTTGGGATAGTAACGGGAACAACGCGGACGGAGCCGCGGGTAAATGCTATAGTTTATAATAAAACTAGTGGCTTAGTGAACTGTCACCTTGCAAGTGAAAAATGAAATAAATCCATATAGGTACTGAATCGATAAAAGAATTCAGTACCTTAGTTAAATTATCGAACCTGCTCACGAAACTTCACAAGCATCGGTTGAAAAGGAAAATGATGCGACCTCAAACCTCATTCCAAATCAATTCATTCTTTCATTTAATTTTTTCATTTTTGATCTAAATGAAAATCACATTTCGCAATCGAGAAATGAGAATCGGTTGAAGAGAACTGACAGATATAAAAATAATAATTCTTTATTTCAGACCATGTCCATATTACATTTCGTATTTTAACAGTTACAAATAACTCGCACATAATTAAAATTATAATAAACAAAATTAAGATTAAAATATTACATTATCACAAATTAATTTAAGAATTATCAGAAATCAGACAATAAAATAGTAAATTTAATATTGATTTCAAAATTATTAGAATTAAAAAAATACAATAAAATAATTCAAATTGAAAAATGCAAAAGCTCAAACTAAGACGGTAACGCTGCGCCCCATCCCATCGGTCTAAAGCAGGGTTTCTTGAACTGTGCTCCATGGACCCCTAGGGATCCGTGATACGAGATCCGGAGGTCCGTGGCTATGCACAAACTTTCATGTGCCCCTGATTTTCTTTTTCTCTGATTATATTCGGAAAGGGTCTGTTAGGTTTTCGAAATAATGTAGGGGCCGTGACCAAAAGATTAAGAAACTCTAGATTAGGTACGTTTCAACTTACTTTTGTTTTGTCAAACAAAGTTTAACGAATATGTCTGGTGATGCGTAGTTTTAATGGACTGTAGCTGTATATAGGCGTAGGTTATGTTGGCGGGTGGAGCAGTTGCCTGGATATCCGAAAGGAAAATATTTTTGGACTTACCAGCTCGCGTGTCTCGGGTCGGCTGATCACGGCGGCGATTCTGCTGGGATCAGTTCTTGGAGCGGCGCGGAAGCAGGATGCGAAAGATTAATTCACGATATGTCAAGTTGGCGTTATCTTTGAGAGCACTATTTTATTGCGGTGCGGCGTTGACAGGAAGAATTTCCATCTTGTGATGTATCCATAGCAACGTAACATGGTCACGTTTTGCCGCGAGGAGGCGCTCACAGCGTAGAGCGCAGAGGTTGGTTAGGTCCTACATATTTACCTATACGAATATCACAGGCCTAGACATCTGGTATTTAGCAAATCCAGTAAAACATGGGATCTTATATCCCAATATTTGTAAGGGGAGGCCGCATGCCGTTCCAGTTGAGTGGACAACGCAATAACCCGCACGCTCCTGCCGCTCGCCCGACTAATCGACCCGACCGATTGTGCCGACTTCATTAATGAAATAATCACTTTATTAAATGTGAGTCGTCTGATGGCGTACATACACCAATTGCTTACGAGTGTGTCCGATTTATTAGTTTTATGATGTTTATAAATTGCGGCTTATACATTTTTTCTCTGCATCTGTTATTTAGAGACCATATATGTACCTATGTATATTTCTGAATGCAGATTATGTTGTTGTGTAGTAAGTAAGACGTTCTGACACAATATAATCTCATTCACTGACTGTCACTTTCCGAACGCAAAGTGCGACGCGGTAATAGGTAGATTCGGACTTTGCGAAGTAGGTAACCCCGTATAGTAAGAATTTTATGCCACACCTGGCCATAAAGTGACTTTTTCCGCACGCTGCGCGTACGGAAAAAGCCACTTTCTGGCCAAGTGTAGACATAAAATGATGTACACAACACGGGAGGTAATAAAGAAAGCCCTCGATCACATATTTACGTCCCTCGCTTGCAGCTCGGGCCGCAAACTTGTGCGATCTCGGCCTATCTTTGTCTTACCACCCTAGTTATGTAATGTAGGTACTAATCTAAGGTGTCCGAATGTTTATTCATTCTCTTTCCGAACATACAGACACCTTAGATAATTCTTACTAGGTACTTATACCCTAAAGAATAAATAGTTTAAATTTGATAACTTATTGAGATTGTTATGATTTATGATACTGACTGACGTGATTCGAAAAATATTAAAAAAATATGATCTTAGAATAAATACTTCTTATCACGAAGAAAACTCGATGCACGGTTTTCTACGAAAGAAGCATGTTATTCCATCTACCGAAACAATATGTTTAATCGCTCGACAGCTCGTGCCACTCAGAATGGAACCTACCCCATTGTTTTAGATTGCGATCATTACCCATAACCCACTCAGCCTTCCCACGTTAAAACAATACCAATAAAGAAACGCGTGCCGACGCGGAGCGCGGAACTAATAGCACTAACAGTACTTTTAATAAACTTTAATGTCAATTGACTATGCTATGGGAAAGCCAGCCTTGTCCCAAGGTAGTAAAAGTTATAGTTTTGTGGTTGGAGGTGGTGTGATGCGAGGAATGGAAGGTTGTTCTTAAATGAGGCGGCTTCGGCACGCGCGATGGTGCGGAAATGAGCTCACAACATTAAACTATACACAAATCTCACACTGGTACAGGTTTTGCAGAACTAACACAATTAGTATTTTTTTGCCAACAACCGGTGTCGCCGACGACTCGTCAGTTTCGAGCAGGAGCCAAAGAGTAAAGTAATATATAGGGTAAAGAGAGCCATCTTGCGGGAATGACTGGTACCAAGGCGACACAAGTGCTCCCAGTGGTTTTAGTTAGTAAACATTTCGCCGCCACCCCCCCGCCCCCCCACACGCCACATACGTATCCATTCTTTGAGATTTTCTTCAGTCAATGCTAGGGAATGCAATGTAACCGAAATCAAAATTATTTGGTATGGAATTTCCAACACAAAATTTCATTTCGGTTAAGTGGCATTCCCAAGCATTGACTTGACTGAACAAAATCTGCCCAGGGTAAAAACATAAGAGGAGGAATAAAATCAAGTTTTCTCTGACGTTATCATGATTTATTTATGTCTGGGTACGTGCTTATTTCGAAGTTGGGAATAAGTGCTGTCTTCAATTCACTGAACACGTCAGGCGTAATGTTGTTAAACAGAAGATCTTTCTTCATATCGTCAGCTTCCTCCACGCCGACGATTGTGCACTTCGCTTCGAAGAGGTCTATGTAGTCGCTCATTCGAAAATGGTTAGGATTGTACTTATCCATGTTGAAGGCTTTGTGTAGCTGTTCTATCACGAGATCATTCCTGTGATGTGGTGGCGCTCGTCACGTTGCCGTCCGGTATTGTGTAATAGCTCACTGCCGCTGGTGTCGCGGTGTGCGCGCGTGCTACCCTGAGAAGTTTTTATATTTGTTCTTGTTGCGTTTTTTGAACACTGAGGAATTGTGCAAATGGTACGGCATGAATTTCATCGCCAATTAAATAAAGTCACTTAATACCGTAAATTTTCATTTTATTTTGACACAAGCAAAATATTGACAGTAAAATTGAAAAAAACAAAATTACTCAGTAACCATAGAGTTCACTAAGAAGTTTCGTTTATAACAGCTGGAACGTTTCATTCCACGTACACATCACATTTGTAGTAATGTATAATTAATAAATCTGTTGTTAATTTTAACTAATTATAATTATAATAGATATTTATTAATGAAACTATTAAAACATGTCATCAGTGTCAAAGAAAACATAATGTAAAACGTGCTCTGCTTATAACGGAAAAACACAAAAGTAGGTTCCAACGCCATCTAGGGTACTTAGTCAGTCAACGTTTGACGCAACAAAAACCGAGTTGTTCTAAGTTTCATAGCCCTGGCAGGAGCCCCAACGGGATTTGAACGTGTTTGTTGACAGATATGACCAAAGAGTAAAGGATATGACAGCCTAATTCTAAAGGTATCTGCCCACTACACCGTATCATACCATTGACTATACCACAGACCGTACTATGAATGAACGTATCAGGCACGGTATGGCAAATGCTGGTCGGTGACAAATGCTAGTGTGCATATAGTCTCATACTTTTCAATACAAAGAATCATGATGTTTCTTTATTAGTTTTCTTGTATCTAGGTAAATATGTGGCCTTCAATGCCTAAAGGGTCCTTATCTATAGCAGGTATTGAATTAAGCACAGATCCTAAATCTGCGTTAAATAAGCTATCTAATACAAAAAGAATTATGACCCTAAGTCACATACTTTAAAAATAAAATCTAACCTATGCACATGCTAAAATTGCACTTTTGAGTAATCGTCAAAATAAGTTATCTCAAGGTGTTTTTCTTTGGAACTCAGTAATGGTTTTTTTAAGGTGACTTCCAGGTCGTGCAAAATCAGCCTTTATAAGATCACTTTGTTGTCCGTCTGTCTGTCTGTCTGTCTGTCCGTCTGTCAAGACCCTTTGTCTCGGGAACGCGTGAAGGTATCGAGTTGAAATTAAAACCATATACTCAAGTCTATAGTCCCTTGAAGCTGTAAAAAAATCAAACTTCTAAATTAATGTGAAAAAAAGATACGGCCCTTTATGCCGCAAAAAACGAAAATTTCGACACTCTTAAGGAAACCAAAATTCAAAGGGTACTTTCCGTTGACCTAGAACTATGCAATTTAGTGAATAGGTAATACCGCCTTATACGGGTATAGGGAAAAATCTGAACACTAAACATTTTTAGTTAAATCATAAATAAATGACTTTACTAAAGGAATCAAAATTTATAGGGTACAAATTTGTGCAGAACCCTCGGTAGGCGAGTCCGACTTACACCTGTCCGGGATTTTTTAGGTATTCTTTCAGTGCTATAGTTAAACAGTATGTTAATATCAGTTTAGCTTAAATTCTAAGCTTTTACATTGGTGGAACAAACTTTGCAGGAAGTAGATACTTCGGACATCGAGTAGACCACATCTCAAGCGCGCGATGCGGGCGGGAATCGAATCCGCACCCAATAAACGGGTTATTAAGTGTGATTCTACGGACGTTTCGACCGCCGGCAGTCCCTAGCCAGAAATATTGAAAGAATAAGTTACGCTAAACAGCAGTCTTTCATACAACTATACACAGATGTCGTAATGAGAGCTACCAAAAATTCACCAATTTAATTTGGCACCTAAAAACAAAAGGTTTCAAAATAGAATAATTGGCCAAGAGCATGTCGGACCATGCTCAGTGTAGGGTTCCGTAGCCGTTACTAAAAAGAAATGCGCTACAAATAAAAATATAGTTAAAAATTAAAATCTAACTACGAAAAAGACTTAAACAAGAGCTTGACTTCGGCTTTGCAGCCTGAAGCTCGTTCTTCGGTCTCCCGAAAATGAGGCTCATATACGGTTGGCGTGAGATAGCCATGTGCCTCTGCCCCAAAGCGGAGCTTGGCCTTCGGCCTCCGTTGTACTTACTGCGGATATAGTGCGCTTCCAGAGGAGCTCGGCCTTCGGCCTCGCAACCTGAAGCTCGCCCTACGGGCTTGCATAAATGAGATTGATATATGGTTTGCGTAAGACGACCTGGAACGCTTCGGGCCTTCAGCTTCACTTTGAATTAATGAGGCATAAAGGTCACAAGTCCTGATCACCCGAGGAGTGACAGCGGAAGCACCCTTACTGAAAACTATCTTTTATGACTAGGATCTGAGGGCGGTTAAAACGCCCGTAGAAACACCCTCAACTAAACGCGTCCGCGTTATTGCTTTTTAACCGACTGCCGGGCGCCCCCAAGCTTTCCAACCCCAATTGTTTTAATCGGCTCAGCTTTAGAGGGGCAGCGGTTGTTATAGAGAGCTAAATTAGGTGAGATTCGCTTAATTTGACTATTATGATGTGCGATCGAGAATGATTTATCTGTTTTTTATTATACTTAGTCCAGCATAGAGATGTGCCATTCTCGGGAACGTTCTCCGTTTAGTATGGAGAGAGAACGTTCTCGAGAACATCTCCCATACAAAACTGAGAACGTTTCCGAGAATTCTCGAGAACGGCACAACTCTTCCAGCATAGCTAGGTGTTAGCACCGAGTTCGCCACTTTTTTTTGGGCATAGCGATTGTCTGACCGGGTGGTCGGCCGTGGCGTTCCCTGAGGACGAACCAGGTCGCTAGCCGGTCCACCCCGAGTGGATCGGACTGGGTGGGTGCCGGGGGCGCCTGGGATCGAACCAGGTCGCCTTGTCCCGGTCCACCTCGATAGGGTCGGACTAGGTGGGGGAGTCCGCCACATGATAAGTAATAGGACCTACACGTGCAGAAGTCTCTCTTTCTCTCTCTAACAAAACTGACGTTCGAGTCCGACCATCGGACGGAACGCACCGCATCCGACTGTATCTCTTTATCGCAGAACGCGTGTCTTTCTGTAGGCTTATGATGGTACGCTTTGTCGCGTGATAAAGCATCCGTCACGTTCTGACCAATAGTGTGCGAGAGTGAAGGATGCTTTATCATTTATCTATCACGCGACAAAGCGTACCATCATAAGCCTACTGGTCGCTAGCTCGCCTAGTGACTGCAACACATCTCAATAGTACATTGTGTATCAAGGGCGGTAAGTAAGGAATTACAAACGAGTGTTTGTTACAAGGCCGAGGCGAAGCCGAGGGCTTTAATAACACGAGTTTGTAATTCCTTTACCGCCCGTGGCACACACAATGTTTTTCATCACACTTGTGAGGAAATCTGATTAAAATAACCTTACTTAACTTAAATAAAATTGTAAAACTGACAGTGACATTAGTGACATTATCCATAGCCAATGCGAAGACAGTCACGTTCGGAAACCATAGCGGTAAAGACTTAAAATGGTTTATTTTATTTTTGCTAAATACTGAAATGCACTATTTAAACATTTAATTAATGTTACAGAAATATGTGTTTACATGTATTTGCAATAACAGTTCTCTTTAAATAAATATTTCAGTAATAAAAGTTAAAAAAGTACGTTGGCGTTTCCTTTGCACATGACAAATAAGAGTAAAACAGAACCAGCGTTTCAAATTTAAAAAGAAAACCATTACGCCCTAGGGCGTAATAGGTCATTTACGGCCCGCAAAACCTACGTGTAATGACACCATTTTCGAGCAAGTGTGATGAAAAAATATTTTTTTTAGATGTGGCCGTATTGCAGTCACTAGGCGAGCTAAGCCCCTCCAGTGGGACAAAATTTGGTACGACGCAGCTCAATGTGCGTGCATTCTCATTGATTCAGCTTTTACTTGTCCCGTCTCGCGAGAGACATGTCACGGCCGTGATTTGCTAGCTGGAACTGAATTTAACAACAATAATATTTAAAAAAAATCCAAGGAACAAGATAAATAATAACCACATTTTTACTAAAAAAACCCGACCGCGTTGCACTTTGAAACTGCATAAAATCCGCCATTTTGTTTATTTTAACGAACTTCATACCCAGTGACACTCGCAACATCAAGACGAATCTAATGATGTATCATTTATCAAAATCGGATGTGCCGTTGAGTAGTTACGAGCGGACACAGGAACGGACATACATACATACAGGTCAAACACATAACCCTCCTTTGGGCTTCGCCGCAGTCGGGTAAATAGGCCGCAGTATAATAGCATTTTTTTTCTACAAAAGGTACATCGCGCGCTTGAATGTGTACGCGCCGCGCACGCACTACAAGCAAAGAAATAAGAATGCGTAAGAATGCTCCAGTACCTATGTATCGCACTCACACAGACGTGCTATCGCGCGAATATACCTACGTGTGTTGCGCTCCTAAGCAGCCGATCCGAAGTTGGACTGCTTATTCGCCTTTATACTTTGACAGCACCATCTCGGTGGATTTTCGCCGTACAAATTGGTATGCCATACATTTAGTTTGGCATACAAATGTCGCGGACGAAAATCCACCCATCTCTAGAACTCAGACAAAGTTGGGGACAATCTCTAGCAGTAAATATAAATAAACAAACACTTAACAAGAAATATTAATCCTTCTCGTTATTCATGGCATCGCAACCGGATTTATTACGAGAAGCGATAGAAAATTAATGGCTTATTTACACATGTGGCGAACTAGGCTCGCAGGGCCGACCCACGCACAACTAACCTCTTATCTAACTTGTACATCCACTTGCAAACTAAACCTTATGTTATACAACTTAAGATTGATTTTGTATATGTATGGCGAAGGACGCAAGAGTTTGCGAAAGTCACTAAGCTAGATACATACGCTTCGAAAGATAAATGACTTATAGTAATCCTCAAGCGGTCTCGCTTATGTCGTTTTAGTCGTGAAGGGCGGTACAGTCGACGGCAAATATTTGCAGACAGTAATCGGGTGGGGAATTGGGAATCGAACCGAACATGTGGGTTATTAATAAGACTGGTGGAAATGGCTGTTAGTTGTTTTGCAAGGGGTTTGGGATTTGTATCGTAACTATTTAATTTGTTTATTGTCAGATTGTCAACGTAATAATTGAAAATAGTAGAGATAGCAACTAGCGGCTTTGTGAGCTTTTTATTTATTTATTAAAACAAACAGTCATAAGCACATAAACAATGTAAGGAATACAAGATAAGACAAAAGATGAATAGTTTGCTAAATGTATGAATTAATGCATAGGCATGTGGATAAAACACAAACTCTAATAAAAGTAATATTATAACCAGTGGTCGGCATTATCGGTGCAAAACTTCCTTAAAAGTGTCCTCTTTACTGACAGTTAAGATAATAATAGTACATTGTGTATCAAGGGCGGTAAATAAGGAATTACAAACGAGTGTTTGTTACAAGGCCGAGACGAAGCCGAGGGCTTTAATAACACGAGTTTGTAATTCCTTTACCGCCCGTGGCACACAAAATGTTTTTCATCACACTTGTGAGGAAATCTGATTAAAATAACCTTACTTAACCTAAATAAAATTGTAAAACTGACAGTGACATTAGTGACATTATCCATAGACAATGCGAAGACAGTCACGTTCGGAAACCATAGCGGTAAAGACTTAAAATGGTTTATTTTATTTTTGCAAAATACTGAAATGCACTATTTAAACATTTAATTAATGTTACAGAAATATGTGTTTACATGTATTTGCAATAACAGTTCTCTTTAAATAAATATTTCAGTAATAAAAGTTAAAAAAGTACGTTGGCGTTTCCTTTGAAGATGACAAATAAGAGTAAAACAGAACCAGCGTTTCAAATTTAAAAAGAAAACCATTACGCCCTAGGGCGTAATAGGTCATTTACGGCCCACAAAACCTACGTGTAACGACACCATTTTCGAGCAAGTGTGATGAAAAATAATATAAGACATGTAAAAGAGCCCTTGAGGGCCTACTTGCAGAAATAAATTATTTTATTTTTTATTTATAGTTAACAGGTAACGAAACTGACGACTAGTGTCAAACTCCATATATTTCGTCACCGACTGACAGGTTAGACCATGTTTAGACGGAATTTAAACATAGCTTAAGTTTCGCCTAACCGTGCATTTTAAAATAAAAATGCCCATTAATGAGTTTTTTATTGTTAATAAATAATTTACAACAACCACGCTTAATATACAAGTTCTAAATATGAGGGTGCATCCGTAGCTCGCCCGCGTTTGCTCGCTCAGTCGCGTCGAGTATTTAGTTTAGTCGAGTGAACGTATGTTCGTTTATATCGACTACTGATTGATGTTTACAACGCAAGTAAAATGCCACATCACATAGTGAATATGAAAAATCTGCAACGGACACACACAATATTAAGTGTGAAATTAAAAAATTAACATTTCGGTTGTTGATTCCATTCGTTTATTAGAATAAAATACAGCTTACTTTGGTATCAAAATATGGTTTTCCTAATTTTTTCTTAAGACTTCAACAAAAATATAATATAAAAAGCGCCAAAAGAAAAGAAAAGGAAAAAAAGAAGATAAAAGAAAGTAAGAAAGACATGTAAAAGAGCCCTTGAGGGCCTACTTACAGAAATAGATTAGATTAGATTAGATTTCTTTATTTCATAATATAAGAGTTACAATATAAATTATACTATGTCAATTTACACGAATCTTATACTATGATCGTCAAAAAATATAAAAAAAAAAAAGAACAAATAAATGCTCACAATAAAAAGGTACAATGTCAAAAATCAAAATAAAATCGAATGGTATAAATTATTTTATTTATTAATTTATTACGGCCCAAGGCCACGCCGCCGCCGCCGTGAAAATTTACAGGTCACGCCGCCGGCCGACACCAAAAGGGAATACAGAGATCATACAAAAAAATAATAATAATTTGTGGCATAAGAGAGAGCCCCCTCGCTACTTAACAGGGTGAGGGCCAGTAGCAACAGCATCCTAGCAATGTTTGCAGGCAGGTTAGATGGGGCCTATCTTAACAAATGCGTGCGCTCCATATTATAGGCAATAATGTTTACTAACAGTTTAGATGTAAGACATTTACTAACAATGACATGTACCTAATCTTATTAATTTGTTAATTTAATGTATAATGTCAATTGACAACCTTTCATTTTTTTGAGCCTTTAATTTTATTGGTTCTCTATATTTGGTTTGAAAAGACGAATACGCTGATAGTTTATTTGTTTCACCAGGATTTGTAATAAATTTATGATTAATATATTAATACTTACTTATTCTAAAAGGGCGTAACTACAGTTCTACGGTAGAATAAACCATTACTTTAGTCTTATTGCGATCGAAAAAAAGTAAGCGATCTGATCTGACAGTATTGCATTGACAAAGTCAAATTCAAAATGATGACAGCTTATTTTTTTCTGTGGCAAAAGGCACTGGCATTCCATCTATTGTGCCATAGAACTGGTAAAATGAGAACATATTTTTTATTCATTTGTATTTTTTATATTAAGCGATATAAAAAAAATATAAAAATAGTGTAGTGTTCAGGAGACAAAATGCTTTCGAATCGTATATACATTTAAAAGTGTTCTTAAAATGAAATGTTGTCAATTTAATTTATTTATTGTAATGTATAATTTAAATTTAATGTATTTTGTAGTGATATGAAGCCATGAGTTTCGAAATAAATGATTAATAATTAATAATAATGAATAAGGGAGTAAAATTGTGTAGCGTAGGGGAGCGGGGGCAAACTTGAGCCTACTGAGGAGAAAGTTGAATAAAAGGCAAATTTATGGATGAAATTCTGTATTTTTCCCTTTTTGGCACTAAATACCCTGGCCCATCTGGGTAAGCTGGGTAACCTAAGTTACCTAACTAGAAAAGCAATAAAATAAAATTAAGTAGGTACCTATTGCTCCTATTGAGGAAACAATTTTTCTCTTGTCGGAACAAAGTACCACACACAAGAGCTCGCATGGTTACGTTACGGGCTGCTGCTATGGGGCCACAGTACTGATGCCCATCATCTCTTTGTTATGCAAAAAAAGTGCATACGAATCCTAGCTAATATTCATCAACCAGATAGCTGCAAACCACATTTCAAACACCTCAAACTGCTAACTCTCCCATCCTTGTACATATTAGAAGTCGCCACCTTTGTTCGAAAAAACCTACATCTTTTTAAATTTTGCCAAAACTCCCGTCGTCACCAAAATTTAGAACTACCTGAGCCTAAACTGGAAATCTATAAAAATGGTCCATATTACAGGTCAATAAAAATATATAACCATATATCCCTCGAAATCAGAACTGCAAAAAGCGATTCATCCTTTGCCAATAAACTTAAAAATAGACTTATCGAAAAATGCTATTACTCAATTGACGAATTTATGGAAGACAGTTTGCTGTAATAGTTATTATATATATGTATATATACACAGTGTTTACTATTTAAGTAGGTTATATATGCAATCTCCTAATGTATGCATAAAAACGGTTTCTGCATAGATGTAAATTGTAATGTTAATGTAAGTAACCAAATAGTTATGTTAAGTAAACAAATATTGCTACACCCTACCGTGGTCCATGTATTATTAGGATTAAGTCCCAATGTACTGGTTTGCAATTAATAAATGACTAATGACTAATGAAGTGGCACTTTTTTGCTCTATGTTAAGGGAATTAAATCAAAAAGATTGCTTTGCTAATCCGCGATATGATAACGTGTTAGACAATCATTTCACATTAGCTCTCGTGAGCCGGATTAGTACTATTTTTTTCACCTAGGTATTTCGTCGGTACCGTAGTGACCCCAAAGTTCGCCTAGGGTGCCTATCTTTGCCTAGTTGATTTTCCTAAATATCTTTTAAGACAAGCTACACATAAAACTATTAAATATTCAGTACTTATACATTACTTGATAATAGTTTTAAGTGTAGCTTGTCGTAAAGCAAGTTTAGGAAAATCAACTAGGCAAAGATAGGCACCCTAGGCGAACTTAGGGGTCATTGGGGTCACTACGGTACTATTTGGGTATAATTTATTGGCAACATCTGATTCTGCATATCTTTACGGTGTACGCCATCTTGACGGTCACCAAATCAGCTCTGTATATCGACCGCAGCGGAGAGCGATGATTTCTTGGCTTTTCACGGTATACTGTAAAACAATAACTTAGTGAGCGCATAAACATAACCTCAAAGTGTTCTAATTTTTTTTCATCAAGACTCTTAGTATTTACTGTTTTTCTCTTCATCTTTGTTCAGTCAGTTCATGCAACGATCTAACACATAGCTAAAATCGAATATAACTCAATTTAACAACCCAGAAAGGTAGCAAAACCTTGCTCAAACCGTAGTATCGATTACCACTGAAATGAGGCCACATAGCTACCTCCCCAGTAGGTAGCTACTTTATTTACCTACCTTCATTTCACATTTACCAACTACATTAACCTAACCATAGCCAATAATTCCAGACATTTCCAAACAATTACCGAAGAGGTTATGTGAAGTAATTACCTGTATACATAGCGACTAAATAAGTCTTCAAAAAACATATTCCACAACCAATAGACTTGGGCACACAAAGCCTCGCGAAAGGGCGGTCGCCTAAATTATTCACAAACCACGCTACACTGAGCGACGATACCTATCTCATTCTAACACACTAGATCTCGTATATAGCTGTCTCGCGGCTGCGATCGGCGGTGATGCGCTTTCGGCCGCCACATACGGTCGTCTCTGTCTGCTCTGCGGGGGATATGTAAGCGCGTCTCGCTCTCTTTCATTAGGTTAGTCTGGGATACGTGTTTGCTCGACGTTTGGCAGTCGCGTTTAGTATGCACACAGAGTAATGTAAGGGTTGAGAGATAGCATTATTTCGGGATAGGATAAAGATCATAAGGGTATGGCTTTTTTTTTTGGAAGCTGACAAACTCGCAACCCTTATGGGCATAGCAATTGTCGGACGGGGTGGTCGGCCGTGGCGTTCCCTGGGATCGAACCAGGTCGCTAGCCGGACCACCCCGAGGGGTCGGACTGGGTGGGTGGTCGTTTGGCCAGGGCCACCTTGACTTTTCGCTGATTGCTCAGAGTGAGCAGCGGACCAGCGGGAAGGATGAAGCGGATCCTGTCCTTATGTGAACGTGTGTATCGAACTAATGGGATTAGGGTATGGTGTAAATTGGAAACCTGTACGTGTTCTTCTACCTATGGCATTAACATTCATAACGCATGATTTGAGTGTGTCTGTTTTACACAGACTAAGGTAGACTTGAATAGTAGGTACCTGTACTATTCTCTCTCAGTTACCCAAAATTAAATGGATGAGTAGAGAAGTTTCGGGCATTTCTCCAGAAATATGTCTGCGGTCACCTCATTCATCTGGCCCTTTTTCGTACTAAATATATGGAGACAGATGAATGAGTCGCAGACATATTTCTGGAGAAATGCCCTTTCGTTGTTGATTTACTGTTATAGGTTAGGTACCTAGGTCATGCTTTGATTGAATACCGTTATTATATTCGCCATACTTGTAGTAGGGGGCCAATGTAGTAGGTACCATACCGGTACAAATCGTTCGAAATACTCGTAAAATCTTACTATTTTGAAATAATATTGCACACTTTCCTCGACTCCGACAGTATCAGACTTTTACGTATTTATACAAACTGTTAAAAAAATAGGGGGGTACCTACAAAAATCGTTTAGTAAAACAAAAAAAATGTTCCTTTGCGGCTGGTATGGCGGCCATTTGGCCCAGTTTAGCCCTACTTGATGATTAGGCCCCATTTCGACGGGGCGAGAACTCGTATGCGAGTTTGATTACATTGCTACCTAGCGAACTGAACGAACGAACCAACTGAAGCGAATCGACGCAATGAAATGAAAATCTCGTATGGGGGCATTCATTTATTACGTAAGACGGTTTTAGGGGGGGACCCCCCGGTCAACCATGTCTTATTTTTTCTTACAGGGGGGTGGGAGGAGGTTTTGATCGATCTTACGTAAGATCATAAAAATGCGCAAAATAATCTTACGTAAGATCGATCAAAACCCCCTCCCACCCCCCTGTAAGAAAAAATAAGACATGGTTGACCGGGGGGCCCCCCCTTTTTTTTTTTTTTTTTTTTTGACCCCGGGAAATGCATAAAACTGCATACCACTACGTAACCTAAGGCTATCGGGGGTGACAACCAGATGTTACGTATTGGTTATGTGGGGCTCTCCGCTCCTGAAGGGATTGGCCTACCCACTAAAACCCAGGGATGCTACCGACACCTGTGCCTTCACGGTGATGGCATGGGAATCTACTAACGCCACGCCATCACCAGCACCTCCGCCCTAGGGCGGACCCTCTCCGAAAAAGGCACACTGTAGCATGGCCAGTGTGCCTTCCCTCACCAGCTCCCCCCCGACCAAATGGCCGTCCCCCGGGGAAGCAGGGACCGGCACCAGACACACGGTGTCCCGGTCCCTCCCTCGCCGCCACGGGAGGACAAACGCCCCTGCCCCGTGACCACGTGTAGTGGGGATGGTATCCGGGAAAACGTCCCTTCAACCAAACCACCACTACACCCCCATCCCTTGTCAGCAGTGAACTCTGCTATTGCAGAGGACACGCCGAGGGACCGTCAGGGTGGAAGGGTTAGCCTCCGGGACCGGATGATAGGCCCTCTGCCTACCGCATCCCTGGCCAACCGAAAGTAAGGCCAAGGGCTAGCAAAGTCAACGCAACGCGTCGACAGTTCTAACCCTTGCCCAGCCCAGATGCTGCCCATTAGCAGCCAATGTCTTGGTCTAGACGAGAGGGGTACCCATTACACAAGACATCGGGAGCAATCGGCAACACCTAGGTTACTCAACCACCGACCCTCGCTGGCCGAGAAGTAGCGATGGGTTGGAAAAGTCTACACAGGACGATTCCAACCCATTGCCGACGGCCGAGTGCTTGCCCTTTTCCGTGGGTTCCAGATCCATGCCCTCCCCCCCCTGCCCGTAGGCCCCCGAGGCCCCTCTCCCACACCAGTCCCCGGATCCTCGGGAAAACTGCAAGCGGTTTGTCAGGTATTAGCCACCAACAAGCAATGGCCATTGCTTGTTGTTGTTTCCAGGGTGCACCGGCCCAAGCAGTACCCTTCCATGCGGATCAAACCGTGATCAAGATGGATTGGTAAAGCTCGAGCACGCGTGGAGGAACCTGACTTGGGGGGCCCCCCCCTAAAACCGTCTTACGTAATAAATGAATGGCCCCTATAGGTATTGTACGAGGCCCCGTCTAAAAGGGGCCTTATTATTAGCTGTGCAAAAATTAGCCTGGTACTAAATAGTTGAATTATTATTAGGGTTCCGAACCCACAGGGTGCCAACGGAACCCTATTACTAAGCCTCCGCTGTCTGTCTGTCTGTCACATGGCTCTATCTCTTGAACCGTAATAGAAACTAGAAATATTCACAGAATGTGAATTTTTATTGCCGCTATAACAACAAATAATAAAAACAAAATAAAATAAAAAAGAGGGGGACCCCATACAAGAAACGTCTTTCTGTCGGTCGGTCACAGGGCTCTATCTTTTGAACCGTAATAGACAGAGACTTGCAATTTTCACAAGGTATGTATTTCTATTTCCACTATAAGATCAAATAAATAAAACAAATCAAGAATTAAGTCCACAAAATTGTATCTGTCCTCTCAGCGCCATCTGTATAAGTGTAATGTTAACTAAACTCGACTCTGGTGGGTCTCGACTTTGCATCTGACACAAGTCCCTACAATCTTAGCGCAGCGCCCTCTACTGGGCGTGTGGTTAAACAAATGGGCATAACGTCTTCCGAGTTTTCCTGTTGTGTTGGTTTCTCAAATAGGGAACGTGCACGAACTATAGGTGGCAGCACTAAACGACAAAAGAGACACGGGTGGACAATAAAGGAAACTATCGCCCCTGTCAAATGAAGCTGTCAATGACAATATCTAAGTGTCAATGTCAAATATAGTATGTCATAGCTACACTGACGTTAATCGTCCTTCATTGCGATAAATTAACGGAGTTTCCGTCAATGTGGCCCCAGCATGAGAGGGTCCTTCGTCGTACATGTTCCCTATATGTACAGGTTAATAAATAAAACAAGAATCATAATTTTGATTTTGTATAATTGGAACACACGCCCCATGAAATTATAACTATCTTCACAGACGTCAACATTTGTTGTAAATTCTCGATCAACCTTAAAGTGCACATTATTAGAAACGTACCTCCTGGGACACTATTTTGCGGTAACTTTTCCAAAATGCACTATTATTTATCATATAAAAAAGCTTGTATTTCGACTAAATAAATCACTTCGTAAAACTAAATAACTGTGCGATCTTCGAAACACGATTTTTTCATATTGTTCAGTAGGGTAACTGACATTTACCTAACCTTAAGAGAATACCTTTTAACCACAGATGTGCATGTTGTAGAAAGTATCCAAAAAGGTGGAAAACGTTCTGTGGATTCTTTCACAAGAATTTTAAGAAAGTTTCAATTTTGGAAAATTCCATAGGAAATTATCATCAGGGGCAATAGGGGCATACAAATTACAAGCGGAAGTCTCTTTTCAATACCTTTTGATAGAAAGAGACTTCCGCTTGTAATTTGTAACTTGTAGCTTCGTGAAACAGGCCCCAGCACGTCAGTAACTTAGTATTCTTAACTTTAAACTTAATTCACTACTCCACTAAATACACTTGTTCCACCTCACACTGCACCGGTGTTGATTGGCTCTGCGCTACATCGCGTCGCAACCTTTTGGGGCTCGATGGAGCCGGCTCGCATTCCTCTTCCTCCTGAGACTCATCTTCATTGACATCGAACGGATCTACAGCATTTCCAAACACATCGCAACCCGACAACGCCGCATAATTCGTTCTATATGTATCCACATCCATATCTACGCCGTGACACGACTTCCCGTTGCAATTCAAGCATAGGACACAACAATCCAAGCCTGCTTGCTTGCAACGGCATTTTCCAGTGCAAATTACTTCGCAATTACAAGAGACCATGTCTATAAGCTCCTTGGGAGCGACTTCAGCGAATGTCGTTATTGGTTCTAAACGATCCCCAACCAACGTCCACCCCCAATCAGTGGGAGATATATCGTTCTCCAGCCACTTCTGGATTTGGTGGTACGTTCTGTACAAATGCTGTATGCACGCCTCTTTCGAAGGCGGCAAACATGCGAGACTGTACCTGCTTCTGCTGAAAGTCTTGGTAAAATCGTTGTAGCGCTTGTCGTTCAGATCATTTAGACTGAGACCGTAAAGTCGTCGCATAAAGGTCAGCCCTAGATCAACAACTGCGTTCCGATCGGCGTTTGGCCTTCTAAAGACCGTCATCAGATCTCTGACATCTTTAGCCGACATCGCGTCCACAACGGCAGCCACTTTCGTCTTATTTTTCCCGAATATAGCAGACGTGGTGTCGCAACCGCTCAAAGCGTGAATAAACAGTATGCTCAGTTTGATTTTGCCACTTGTCAAGCTATCGACGTGGTAATACGTTATCGGTTTTTTCCCTCGACCCAGTTTCATGAAGTAAATGTTCTTTTTGCTAGCGCGAGCGCACATGATGATGAGCAATTCCGCATTGTCACTGACGACGAACGTCTCGTCGTATTTGAAGGCGTTTTCTATTGCAGTACGCACAATATAAGCATCGACGTCATCAGGACTCAGTTTCACGGTGATTCCGGAACGAGCGAAGTCTAATAACAGGTATTGTATAAACTTCTCCTTGTTATTTTCGTTCGAGAAGAAGTTGGCTTTACTAGTCGTTAAGACAGTATCTTTCTGGAACTCTACGACCGGACTTTTGGTGTTGAGCTTGCTGCGCTTCGTCATGGGAATGCCTTTATTGCCGTGTCCCCCAAACACTACAACTGCGTTTGTAAATCGCGTCTTCACGTATTCTGTGTACAAATTAACGATAGCCAAAACGTCTGCGCCATCTTTCCAAGAGACTTTTCGCAATAGAAATTCTCCATCTATAACGTGTGACCGACTGCTTCCTCCGGCGATGTCTACTGGAATGAACATATCGAAGAGGGCAGATTTATTCGCTTCTAGCATTCCCTGCTCGTCAAACAACGAAAGAGGATACGGCGCAAGCTCGTATTCAAAACAGGGCTTTATTTTTTCTCTATTTTTCTCCGTGATCTGAATGCGTCTAAGAATTGTGTCGGGCTCTATAGGAATTTTAAAGTTTTCAATTTGGATCGCAGATTTGACAGATGACAGTGGAAGAACACACATGTCTTTCTGAAAGTTAACATCTTGGAAGTTTTGACCAAGTTCGTCTTCTATCATTCGCCTCCCGATCTCTTCCGCCTTGTGGCAGTTAACGCCGCCTCGGCCCAAAATACCCGAGCTTAAGGAAACCAGACTTTCGGTTTCGAAGAAAGGGTTACGTTCCTCGAACCAGGCACGCAATTTGGCAATTACTTTATTTTCTTTTTTCATGCGTCCAGTGCTTTCTGCGTTGTGTTCAGGGATACAAAAGTCTTTTACAAGATCTGAGATCATGCTCAATACTGGACCTGCTGACGTCGTATTTGCCAGCACACTTTCGCCGACTCTTCTCCCATTGGCTACTCCTCCGGGTCTTTTCATTAGAGTTGTCATGGTCTGTTCTACTATTAGATCCGCCCAAACGTCTTTCCAAAGTTTGTCCGTTGTTCTTACAGCAAAGTGTCCTTTTTTAGTGAAATTTTCATACTCCTCTGCACTCATTTTGGATTCGAGTTCTTGCATGTCTTTCAAATACAAGTTGCAAGACTTGGCATACTCGAAATGCCCGCTGGCGTGAAAATATGGCAACATTTTTTTAAGAGTCGAAAGATGTAGCTCCCAATTAGCAGTTCTCTCGGCTTCTATGAACTGCGCCGCGAGGGTGGTCATGCGGAAGTACTGCACCCAAAGTTTGGCGGTAGGTCCGCGTTTTTCCAGCAATTCTAAGGTTATCGCCAGAGGTTCCTGATATTTTTTGACCCCTTGGTTATCCGTTTGTGGTATATCAAAAACTCCTCCGTCTAAAACCCCTTCGATTTCCAATATTTCATCCGGAGTCAGGTCGAAATCTTTGGTTATTATGTTGAACAGCGCCGACCGAGTTAAGAAATGTGCTCTCATGGCTTTAGCATAGGCGTGGCCGGTCATCATCTTCTCAGTCTCTTCCGACGCGTAGATCGAACACCACAGCTCTTTTAAACCACTTCCCGACATAATATACCCAATAGTCCCGAGAAAAGATGTCATCAAGTGGAACCCGCCCAATCGCAGGACGATATTACTCATATTGCTGTCGGCTTTGACCATCTCCTGAGCTTTTTGGTACAACGGTTGATCAAAAGTCACCATGCATGTCCCGTTTCGTTTAATTTTCTTCTGTGCTTCCTGCAGCGCGGTATATACGGCGTCGTGTGATGGCGGCGCGTATATGACCGGTAGAGCGCGAATCTCGGAAACTATTAATTCCTTGTCTGTAGGTATTTTAGCCATGAACGCGTCCCATCCGGGTACGTCGAGAGATGGATCAGTTTTTCCAAAAAGCCACAACGCATCGCCTCTAGTTGGGAGTATAGCCGTGTCGTCTCTATGCTCTTCTATGAAGACATTCTTGAGACCGTTCGTGGGACGTCCGTATTTTTGTAAGGGTGCCTCGTCGTAATGGGCAATGGCCGTTTCGAGTGGCACTCTCTCTAGTCGCGCTATGGGGCAATCTGGGGTTCTTGGAATATCACATTGAACCCCAACTAGCGAGGGTCCCGTGTATCCGTCTGTCTGCGTGTCGACGGTATCAAACACAAATTGCGTGAATCGCGGTTTGGTTTCAGGTGGATCGTGGCAGGCCACCGACACTTCAAACTCCGTTACATCTTTATATGAAGCGCAAAACCCCACAGAGGACAGTAGGTCTATCAAACCCTTAGCGGCATACTTCTGGTGTATGAAGCTACCGATACCTAAAAGTAATGGACTTTTGAAGGTCCGAGGTCGCGCGGCTGTCATTATTGAATGACTCAAAGCGGTGACAGTCCCTACCGAGGTTTCAGGGTTGTTCTTATACTTCGTGACAACGGTATCGACGAAAGTCTTCAGCGTTTCTGGAATCATCGAGCCCGCTTCGTCTAAAAACGACGACGGAGGCGGGTAGTTTCTATTATCAAAGGCAATGGCTCTGATATCTTCTAGAATAATGTTAGCAGCGGTTCGGACAATTCTCAGCCGCTCACTTTTCTCGTCTTTCAGTTTGTTTTGATGCCAATCTTCAAAGCTCATATTTTTGGGAATCACCACGATGTGCCCGTTTTTAATGAATGTATTCGGGTAAGTCGCGTTAAGTTTGCGTATTATAGTGGTAGTGTGGCAGCCGAGTTCTGTTGATGCGGCTTTTTTTATATCCTCAAGTGAGAATTGGGAGTCTTCGAAGTTATTTTCTATGTAATCCAGTAGAGTCTGTAATTGCGCTGGGGCGGTTTCAGACATTGGCCGGCCCCTTTTGATTGATTTGAATGTCGTTGATTTGTGCCTTTGTAGGTTTTTCAATATGCTTAAGCATGATCTGTGATAGCGCGCGCCGAGGGCGACCAGATCTTTGCGCTTCAGTCTTTCCCTCACCTGAAATTTAAAGAAGGCTTATTACAATATGAAACTGGAAGTATTTCTTCTTAAGGATATTTTATCTTGTGTTCAATCTCCTGAGATATTTTTAAGCCTCCTCAATAAGTTATCTGCTCTGCAAATCAAGGATTGCTGAGAGCCGAACACAGCCACATATTATCTCGAGTGAATAGATCTATACACATTATTATAAAACACTCGAGGCTCTTTATACACTGGGTAATTTAATATCAATTATCTATGTTACGAATGACATGCATAAACAAAGCAAAAAGGAGGAATTACGTAAAACATAATTATATTTTGTATAAAATAATTAAATTGATTATTTCAGAAAGTATACATCGGAGAGAGTTGTGCCCTTATAAAAAAAATAATCAGGAGAGTTGAATCTATATCACATCATAGTAAAATTTAGTGAAATTTGACTGAAACCACTTTTTCCTTAAGTTTGCTGCGGGGTCCAGCAGATAGTCGAATACTTAATATTCGACTATCTGCAAATTTAGCCAAATGATTTTTAGATGAGTTTCTGCCGTAGACCACTTGATACCCGTATAGACTAAGTAGTTTACCTGTTCAACGTCACCTCCCGAGAAGTCAAGCGTGTCCTGGTAGAGTTTCTCCGCGGTATCAATCCTCGAGATCTTACTGACGCGTTTGCGCATGCGCGGAGGCAGGCGTTTTTGTCCCTGCACGTAATCGTCGGACGCGTCCTCGCCGCAAATCACGCATTGCGAGTAATAGTCGAACACCTGTGTGGACAAACGTCACCATCATCATCATTAGCCTATACCGAGGACCATTAAAACAAGAGGACTGTCATTCTCCATACAAAAAGCTGTTCCCCGATATTTACAACGCCATCTATGTATAAGCTTGGTAGAAGAATTATATTATTTACAATTATTCAACCTTGCAAACGTGACACAGTATTTAAATGTTAGAATTTATTTATTATTAGCTGTTTACGAACTAATTGTTACTGTACTATGTTTCTTTGTTCAATTATAACATCGTTAAATGATTAGTTTTTAGCGCCATCTAGTTTTTGCCTGGATATTCCCTTGCGGTCGGGGTACGATCCAAAGTATGGAGAATGACAGTCCTCTTGTTTTAATGGTCCTTGCCTATACATATATCAGGGCTTGGAACCGGTACTTTGCTAAAACCCTGAAATAGCGCAATATTTTCAATTATTTTATGTCAAGCCAAACAATAACTATAAATAAGAAATGATTTCGTATTATTAGATTGTCGATTAATAATAGTACATTACATAACTAGGGTGGTAATACAAAGAAAGGCCGAAATCGCAGACGTTTGCGGCCCGAGCTGCAAGCGAGGTCGTGTACATAATTTTATGTCTACGTTTGGCCAGAAAGCGGCTTTTTCCGTACGCGCAGCGTGCAGAAAAAGTCACTTTATGGCCAGGTGTGGCATAATATCTAATAATAATCAATAAAGTTACCCTTTTCTCTTCAACAGGCTGAGCGTTCGGGTCAAGCTGCCTCACCTCCATCCTTCTAACATCAGCCTTAATAAGTCCCTCATTAGTGTATGTTTGTCTGCATTTCCTGTGTAAACGCACGGCACTTTCCGGGTTGTCGGTCGCCGGGAAGAGTCCGTCCTTCCGCCTGGCGCTGGCTCGTTTCAGACCGGCGAGCCCTTTGCGGTAAACGTTCACTACGCCGAACGAGTATAGTCTACAGTTACAAATTCGACAAAACTGAAAATAAACATGATAGGGC
The DNA here is from genome assembly GCA_947034925.1 of Eudemis profundana. Lineage (NCBI taxonomy): Eukaryota > Metazoa > Arthropoda > Insecta > Lepidoptera > Tortricidae > Eudemis > Eudemis profundana. The sequence continues at coordinate 14,461,580 of OX344818.1, forward strand.
ATTAGACAACGATTAAAATAAATAAATTAAACCTAACCAGCATATTACGCTCACAAAACGTGTCCGTCAAGATAGCGTACACCGTAAAGATATTCAGAATCTGATGCAGCCAATAAATAGTACCCAAATAGTACCGACGAAATACCTAGGTGAAAAAAGAGAGAGAGAAATGAAATTTTAGGGCCCTAGGGTACTATTTGGGTACTATTTTTTAAGATATAAAGCGTTTCCAAAAACAAGGCCGTTCCAGAGATACAAACGGTGTACGCCAGCTTGACGCCCGGTAGCGTACACCGTGAACAGGCCTTATATTTCGAAAAGTTTAAGGGTACTATTTTTTTCACCTAGGGATTTCGTCGCTACTATTTAGGTACTATTTATTGGCTGCATCAAATTCTGAATATCTTTACGGTGTACGCTATCTTGACGGACACCACAAAACTGCCAGCTAAAACCAATCAAATCAGAAATATTTGAAAAATTGTAGACATGGTCGTTAAAAATACCATTAGAAGTGTCGATTTTAATTTTTTTTTGTAATTCTATAATAAATTGAGCTATATTTTTTTCATTTTCTCCCTCGAGTAGTCATGAGCAGGTCCGTCTTCTGGTGCCAACTTATCTTGAATGTATATTGTATATATACCGGGTGTAGAGTTGTGCCGTTCTCGAGAATTCTCGGAAACGTTGTCAGTTTTGTATGGGAAATGTTCTCGAGAACGTTCTCTCTCCATACAAAACGGAGAACGTTTCCGAGAATGGCACATCTCTAACCGGGTGACTTCGAATTGGTAATACAAAATGAATGTTTTACATACATATCCCCTAAACTTAGCCCCTCAATTAAGTCTCATACTTTTAAAATAATCAGAAGTATGTTTTTTTAATTATTAATTTATCATTTAATTATTAATATATCTATATTTTTGTTGGCTTAACATGGTTATCCTACCATAATAATAAACAAAGAGGTTTAAAGATTTTCAAATGAACACTGCCCTCTTTGGTTATCCGTCACATGCCGCAATATTTATGAAGAAAACGTTTTTTGATTAGTAATTGTCAGTTGGCACAAAGAAAATACGAGTGACAGTTACGACACTTAGGTATTTAATGGAGTGTAACCACACTTTAGGTTAGGACTTTAATTATTTGTTTTGTTAGAAAATTAGCAATAATAAAATACAGCAAATTTTAACATAGGGGTTAATGTGTTACACTACATGGCATTAACTGAGCCGTAATCAAGTGTTTTGTATTACCAATTTGAAGTCGCCCTGTATTGTATTGTGATTTTATACCTCATTCCTGTCTAAAGATTCAGACTCCGATGGTTTCGAAGTCGACGATTCAGATGCCAAAGAGTCCGATGCTAATGACTCGTTGTCTACTGATTCTGATATTGAGCTGTGAGAATCTAAAACAAAATCAATGGAACTGTAAGTGATTGTTATGTTTGTATAGTATAGAAGGTAGATTACTCGCGCATCGGTATGAGGGTAATTTATTTGACACTTGGAGACCATTTACATATCTAAGGAAAATTGTTTTTAATTTTAATTTAGTTTTAAGTTATATCGCGAGTCACAGATTTTTTTATATTTCTGTAAGATATGAAGTAAATATTCTCAGTTTGTATTTTGACGTTTGGAGATCCTTTACACCTCCAAAACATAATATTTTGACAAAGGAGACTCTTTACATCTCCATTAATTTTACTATCAATTTATTTTCTATAATTTTATTTGTCTTGTTGGACGCATAGAGAGACCCTTTACATCTCTATAGATGTAGTTTTAAGTTTAATGTAATGTATTAATGAAATCTTATATTAACGACATATTGTTGTAATACTCGTTGGTCGAAAAGAGAAACTGGTGAGTTTCTTCCGGCGCTTCTTCTCACCGGAAGGTCAATTACCCGAAGCGCCAAAAGAAAAGAATTAGAGATGAGACATGTAAAAGAGCCCTTGAGCGCCTACTTACAGAAATAAATTATTTTATTTTTATTGTATAATGTTAGTTCTGTAATAGACTCGTTTGGGAAACACGCCTTGTTTCTTTGCCGCTCTCCCAAAACCCCAATATTAAGTGTCCCTGCATATCCCGGAACCTGGACTATATACAGAATACTGATAAGTACGTGAAAGGCCTTAATTAAGTATTTAAGTTGGATTCAATGTATAAAGTAGCCTTTTTTGCACTAGTGCTTTTTACTTTTCAACTAGCTTTCGTACGCTAAAAAATTAAGTACAAAGTAATTAAAAAATATACTATATTCTTTCCTTTTTAGGGTTCCGTAGCCAAAATGGCAAAAACGGAACCCTTATAGTCCGTCTGTCTGTCTGTCCGTATGTCACAGACATTTTACTCAAAAACTACATGATGGATATTGATGAAATTTGGAATATAGGCGTCTCGTATAAGCCACTACTTAGTTTGGTAGTTAAACAACTAAAATAAATATTTTTAGGAGGGGAAAAAATTGTTTTAGCTTCTGTTACATGTATACATGTTACAGAAGCTAAAAAAAATTTTTTCAGCAAATATCAACGTGTGGTATATAGTTCGACAGCTGTTTAAAAAACACTCTAAGGTTTCAAAGTAATGTTTTTGATTAAGTGAATATATTTGGAAATAATCGCTCCGAAAGTTGCGTAAATTGTGTCCCCCCCTCTCTATCTTCTAAACCGTGTGTCCGAAAAATATGAAAAAAAATCACGAAGGTAACGCTTAATTAATACTTTCCACGAAAATTATTTTCAACAAGATGGAATTAACCGTTTTTGAGTTATTACCGATACTCGTAAACTGCGCTTCTCAACAAAAGGACGTAATTGCTATGAAGATACGCTCTTTTGTTGTTATACTTTTTTAACATCGTATTTTTTACCTTATAGTTACGGCTATGGAACCCTACACTGAGCATGGTCCGACATGCTCTTGGCCAGTTAATTTATATTTAATTGTAATTAAAATAATCGCAGAAGTGTATGTGTCTTTCCCGAATAGCTTCTTTTGACTTGGCTTAATGATGACCACCGATATCATGTTTATTCCACACCTGGTCATAAAGTGGCTTTTTCCGCACGCTGCGCGTACAAAAAAAGCCGCTTTCTGGCCAAGTGTACATATAAAATGATGTACACAACTCGGGAGGTAATACAGAAAGCCTTTGTATTACCACCCTAGTTGTGTAATGTACTATTTTTTTCTTTGTAAATCAACTCACCATTATGCGGAATATGCGTCAACAAACCCCGTAGAAAGCTTGACCGTTCAACATTTCCTCCATTTTGGACTTCATCATCACTGTAAAAATATATGTATGTATCGTTTATTTTATGAAATAAAATATAACGCAGGCCGCCTTTTTTTCTTTAAAAATTAAAATAAATATATTTACTTGGTTAATTGCGAAAACAACGAAATTAGTTTTTAAACTAGCCTTCTTTACCGAATAAATATACAAAAACAAGACCTATTTTTTTTTGGGATACCCCAATTTAAGGATTTGGCACAGTGACGACGGTCTTGCCGGTCACGGGCAGGTCCATGTATGAACAACATTGATATTTTGTATAGACCGCGTGACTGCTCACCGGCAGACCGTCGTCAGTGTGCCAAATCCTTAAGCAAATGCGAAAAACATCACATAGCAGAGGATCCCAGTATAGAGCGACCTTCACCGAACTGGTTAATGGATGAAAAGTATTTTATATTAAATTAAATATGTTAATAAATATATTGCAAGTGGGTTCCTTAAAAAATTTCAGTCCAGAATATGTTTAATTAAAAAATTAAGTTAAATTTGCACCTGGTTGGTATGTGATGCTGAGGAAACGAGGTGCAAACTTAGCTCAACCGGTTAGTATGAGAAAGTTAGGATGAAGTCGGCACGGGTTCCCGTCCACAGAATGAGCAGATTTTTAGTTTAGGGGCATTTTAGCACATAACACTCTTCTATCGCATGGGATGGTTCGCTGGGACCTCTCTGTCGCACGTAGGTGAATAACACACGGAGCAGCGCGGCTTGCTATGTGCTAAAATGCCCGATACCCGACTCGTGTCGACTTTATCCTAACTTTCTCATACTAAGCGGTTGAGCTAAGTTTGCACCTCGTTGCCTTAGCATCACATACCAACCTGGTGCAAATTTGCTGGCATGGGTTAAACACGGCCGGCAATGCCCAATGTTCATTGTAAGTAATGCGACCCGGGTAACTGACTCTATTTAGAGTCGGGTTAGATGGGGGCCAAAATGGGCCTAGAATGTAAAGACGTTTACACACAAGCCAGAAGGGATTAATAACCTAACCTTAGAAATTAGCGGCACTTGCCTTATATAGGTAATAGGTATACTATTTTTGGAAAAATAAACAAATATGAGGCACCATTATTAATTATTGTCTTTGTTGGTTGTTATTATCCACATCAGCGCCTTTTTGGCAACCGTGAATTATCACATATGAAAGAAACATGATGTTTCTTTGTTTGTTTTTAATGCGGGTAAATTACACCACATTTTAAGCCAAGTAGTTAAGGCACTGTGCCGGAAACCCAGAGGTATACCTTACCCAGTTTGAAGTGAGCTCATCCACTTACCTGTACTTATAATAGCATTATATCTATACAATGCTATTATCTACTTTTGTTCTCGAACCGCCAACCAAATACTTACAAAAAAAAAGGTCAGAAGTACACTGTATGTATATCGAATTTTCAACCTTATTTCTTGTCGAGTAGGATTGAAATGGAAATGAAATGCAACAAATGTTATGATCGCCATTATTCTGTTAGTGTATTTTGTAGTCTATTGTCCAAAAAAATTAAGTAGAAAAATTATATTAACCTTCCAAGGCGTTTATTATCTTCTTTTACTACAAGCTCATTATCATAATTTGTGGTTAACCACTCAATGGTATTGTAGTCTCAAGTAGAAGAGCTCACTTCAAACTGGGTAAGGTATATCTAAATATCGTCGCTATACTTACTCAACCACGTATCTAATCTACTCGAATAGTTTGATAGAAAACGCACCTGTGTTACGAGTAGAAAAGTGCGATTTTCCTATGAAACTATTGGAGTAGATACGTGGTTGAGTAAGTATAGCGGCGATATGTATTGTCATGTACCTTGAATTGTTTAAAGTAACCCGTGGATATTGTTGTTGGTTATACATTTTGTAAATCATTTTTACTTTAAGTCTCAGTGTAACATACATTGTATAGTTGTTTTTATTCCTAAAATAAATAAAATAAAAACAAAAATCTGGCAACACAAATTTTTTATATGAATTTTTTAAAGCGCGTAGGTTCGCACAACGGTAACTTTGACAGCGAAAATTTATGATTTTCCCTGTCTACCCGCGACTACAAACGCTGAAAAGGGTTACGAAACGCCGGGTTGTAAAATCGCGATTTCATCCGTGTTGTTGTATTACAATAAGTCCTCTATAGCTTGGCAACTTCGTTGGTGACACTCACATGTGTGCTTTTTGTTATGTGCAGCCGTAACTACTCACACAAGTTACCGCCAACACGAACGGGGGCCTCCGGAGGCTGCCCCCGTCGGTCGTCGTCCGTGTTGGCGGTCACTTGTGTCAGTAGTTACGGCTGCACATAACAAAAAGCACACATGCAAGTGTCACCAACGAAGTTGCCAAGCTATAGTTATTACAATAATCTCTTACCTCTTAGGAGGTAGGAGATCACCCCGGGCGGCAATTAGTCTTTCTGTAGTATAGGAGGCTCCGCAGGCATTGTGAAGTTGCACCTGCATCAGGTCAGGTGGGAATAGACGGTCCCGCCGTCTCTCACTGGCCTGTTTTAGGGCCATTAGCCCTTTGCGGCCTATGCTGATCACGTCGAATGTTAGGGCTTCTCCACATATTCGGCAATCCTGAAATTAATCGTTTTTTTACAGAACTAGAAGTACTACACCCAAGGGCGTAGCTAGGATTTTATTAAGGGGGGCAGGCGTCTAGGATTTTATTTATTAAGGGGGGGGGGGCAGGCGTAGACTAACCAAGAATATATCTAAGGTGCATGAGCAATGGGACAGCATCTTCTGGGGGGGTTGCCTACTTGGTTAATTGCAAAAACAACGAATTTAGTTTTTAAATTAGCCTTCTTTATCGAATAAAAATATAAAAACAAGACCTTTTTTTTTTTGGGATACCCAATTTAAGGATTTGGCACACTGACGACGTTCTGCCGGTTACGGGCATATGATATTACAATGCTGATAATTAGCTTCCTGAATTTATTTCTCGGAAGTATTAAAACGGTGGTGTCCCTTACGAAATATTTTCATGGAATGTTCCTATAGACCGCGTGCCCGCTGACCGGCAGACCGTCGTCAGTGTGCCAAATCCCTTAAGAACAGTCGCAAGTGCGTAACATTTCTGTGTGGTGACTGTATAATGGATATTAATCTTACTCAACCTGGCTCAGTGATTCCAAATGCTGAGATTCAGATTCCAATGGCTCTGTTTTTATGGCATCTGGTGATCTCAAAGGATCTGGTGACAGATCTGAAACATCATATTCATTATAAAATCAAATTTACTGCAAACACAGATTTAATTTCTTTTTTATTTCATGGGATAAGTAAATGAGCACACAAGGGCATTTCTCCAGAAATATGTCTGCGACTCATTCATCTGTCTGCATACATTTAGTATGAACAAGGGCCAGATGAATGAGGTGACCGCAGACATATTTCTGGAGAAATGCCCACAAGTCACCTGATGGTAAGTGACAAGGCCCATGGATATTTGCAATCTTAATATTACAAATGCATTGCCAACCCAGAAGACTAAGATAGGATGCCTCTATGCTAGTAATTTCACTGGCTGTCTTACCCCCAAACCGGAACACAACAGTGAATAACTAAATATTTTTACTAAAAAAACCTGACCGCGGTGCACTTTAAAAGTGCATAAAATCCGCCATTTTGTTTATTTTAACGAACTTCATAACCAGTGACACTAGCGCCATCAAGACGAATCTAATGATGTATCATTTATCAAAATCGGTTGTGCCGTTGAGCAGTTACGAGCGGACATAGGAACGGATAACATACATAAATACATACATACAGGTCAAACACATAACCCTCCTTTGGGCTTCGCCGCAGTCCGGTAAAAAGACGAGTTGACTGCATCCTCGTCGCCACTGTTATAACTCACGTGAGTACATGCAGTGGGCAGAAATCGCGATGACAGACTGGTTTCTCATCTACCTCACTTTCACTTACATTCTCACTACCCCCATAGTCCATATATAACATAACCCTTCCTCGATATAATCAAAATTTAGATCAAATCATGTATAAAATAGGCATCAAGGCTCTTTGGAAATCAAATCAAAATTATTTATTTGCGTGAATACAGACTCTTAGATCTTCAGAAAAAAATATTGCTTTTGTATTCAGCCTGCAAGCAGGCGTGCAAATATTCAAGCGCGCTCTATTATTTAACAATGAGATATTATTAATTGATTATTAAAAAAAATACACGTAATAATTCTTATAAAAAAGAAATCACAATAATAAATTAGAATTAAATTAAAACATGACAATAAAAATAATAAAATTACAATTCAAATTTAAATGTAAATTCTCTATCAGGACTAGAAACAACAACAACAATACGGTTCTGATTCTATTGGCTCTTCGGAAAATGACCTTCCGGTGAGAAGATGCACTGGAAGAAACTCACCAGCTTCTTTTTCCAAAACATTAAGCATCGGTCCAACATCGAGCGTTTAAACCGCCTCACTTCCGTGGCTACATTTTGTCGAGATCCCTGCAAGTTTTTGGGGCGGTTTAATCTATTTGGTAGTGATCCCGGTCTTGTAATAAATAGTCTGATGTTCCATTAAAATCAGCGGGGATTTAGACAAAAATGTGTCCACACAAGTGAGGCGGTTTAAACACTCGATTTATGACCCATTACAACGATAGTGGCATGATTACATGAATTTCATTAATAAAATGCTACAATAATCCGGTGGACATGTCGTAGGCAAGTATGGTCAGCCGGAAAGTTTTCCCAAGTTAATGGCACTGTTACAGGTAGAGATGTGCCGTTCCCGGGAATATTCCCCACTTGTATGGGGAATATTCCCACGGTGGGAATATTCCCCATACAAACGGGGAATATTCCCAGGAATGGCACATCTCTAGTTACAGGTTGTTTGGGGATACACTAGGAAGACTAAATTAAGTTTTTGACCTTTTGTGCCAAAACAAACACTTTACTTTTTAATTGCTGGCAAATTCTTCAGTCAAACTTTATGACTGCTGTACTGTGAACTAAATTGATGCCATCCTCACACCATGACCAAAAACTCTTAATTTAAAACGAAAGAAATTTAATTTAAAAAGGTACATATATTAAGTACCACAAGGTCCGGGTACTTTAGCCAAATGTAGGGTAACTTTGTTCACCTTATAAATCACGTATCTTAAACCTATAAGGTCTGATAATAAACATCAAAACATGAATGGTTAGCCAAATTTTCTCTGGCCCAATGGCCAAAACAAAACCCCTAAGATGGCCACCAAAATAGGACAAATCCTGGGAAACTCGGACGGATGGCAGCCCTAGGTTAGAAGCTACAAGCTACAAAACTTGACCCCATGTTGCTATAATGTTGGTAAACAAAAACATAACCAAGCTTTATAATTACAAAATCAAATTTACCTTATTCAGTATTGTGCTTTATGTAATACTTCTCAGCGATTTACCGCCCTTAGGGTGGCTAACAAAGTTTATACGGTGCTATATTGTGTCAACGATTGCCACAACATAACTACTCTTACCTGCACCAGGTAACGCAACTTACCACTGAACGCTGAGGTATCTTGCTGGTTTGGATCAAAGACCGGCTCTTCCTTAATCTGATCCTCGAAATATAAGTCTCGGTCTTCATCTGCCATGCCCTCGGCTTCGTTCTTAACCGCCTGCTCCGTTGACGCCATGGAAAACACGTCTTCTTCTGGAGGATTATAGTCATAAAATCAAATATTCACCATTTTAAACATAAAAGCATTCACAACAACCAAGAACTCCAAGAACTATGGTCAAGGTTGAGCATAAAACAACAAAAATGTAACTTAACAAATATAGGTAGCTGTCAAATCGAATTTTGTTGACTTTGACGTTAAAACTACTTAAGCTCGTTACACACATGAGAAGGAACTATCGTGTATACGGTGAATTGCAGAAAAAGTGTACGTGACACAGAGGAATAATCACAAATATGTTACATAAGTTACAAAAAAAAAATCATAGGGGAATTTCATATGAGTAAAAAAATAAACCGTTGTTTCGAAGATTAAATAAACCGGATTTTGTTTTATTTCATAATTTAAACATTATGATTTATTTTTTATTTAAAAATCAAGAATATTGGAATACTTGGTATTATTTAAAAAAGTATAATAAACTATAAAAGTATAAAAAATCTCTAAATATGACGTTTCCAAACAAACCTGGCACTTTATCGTTTGTCGATAAGCATTTAGTAATCGTTTTTGGTATGAAAATACATCTATAAATCGACAAATAAACTTCAATTAGTTCATCATTTACTTGAAAATATATTTTAATAGTCAAAAACTTACCAAAGTTAATACGGGCCTACGTTTGGATTTAAGCCCAAAATCTTAAAATTACCATCTCATGTTCAGTATGACCATTGGCTTGGTAAAACTAGTAAATAATTATTCTTTTGAAGACATTTGCAGCAATTTGTAATTACTTTAAAAGGGAGCTTATTAAAACACACAATGGTTATTATTAGATACAGACAGACCACCATCACATTTTTAGGTACCCAAAAGATTTTTTTTATTAGCATTTCAAACAAAAAATATGATACAAATCGGCAAGAATGCTAATGCTAAGTAAAGAATTATTGGCGCAAGAACGTAAATTAAGAATAAAAATGTCAACTTGACGTGAAAACAAATGAAACACCTCCTTTCTTTCATGTCGGTTAAACATGCCAATCTAAACTAACCTTAATAACAAAACGTTACACAATGGAACCAAAAATCGATGCCGCAAAATATTTAAAAATGTAAAGGAATTCTAGAATTCGCTAATGTCAAGCCGGTCGCAAACTAAATTTACCATCTAAAAAAGCAAAAATGGTAGCAAAAAAGAATAATTTACCTATTTTAACACGTATCAAAATTGTTTTTTTTTTTGTGTAACATAAAATGAAAGCGCACTTTCTTTGCCTATTGCATGAAAACCAATATGGCTATCGGCGCGTGAGTTGGCATCAGCATAGATTAGGTGTTTCTAGACCTAATGAATGTTACGGATATGTTAATAGCTACGTTTAAACGAAAATGCGTTATTATAGACAACTTCGTGTTACACAAAAATACGAAATCTGTTCCCAAAATTTAATACGAGATTTAGTAATAAAAGTTACGTTCTAATCATGTAAATACTTAGTGTAAATAACCGCTTGCTTTAAACTTCATTATCTATGTAACGTACTCTGAAAAAAGAACAGTGCTGGGTTCATTCAAATCGAAGTAATGAATTTTTATTCATAGTGAGGTAGGGTAAGAGCACACATAAGTAGATTTTGTATAGGAGAAAAATACAATTTTTAGGGTTCCGTAGCCAAAATGGCAAAAACGGAACCCTTATAGTTTCGTTATGTCCGTCCGTCTGTCTGTCTGTCTGTCCGTATGTCACAGGCATTTTACTCAAAAACTACATGATGGATATTGATGAAATTTGGAATATAGGGTGTCTTTTATGAGTCGCTACTTAGTTTGGTATATAAATAATTAAAATGAATATTTTAGGGGGGGCACTCCATACATGTTAAAGACAGTAAAAAAAAAATTTTTCAGCAAATATCAACGTGTGGTACATAGTTCGACAGCTCTTTAAAAACCACTATAAGGTTCCTAAGTAACGTTTTTGATTAAGTGAATGTATTTGGAAATAATCGCTCCGAAAGTTGTGTAAAGTGTGTCCCCCCTCCTCTATTTTCTAAACCGTGCGCCCGAAAAATATGAAAAAAATCACGAAGGTAACGCTTAGTTAATACTTTCAACGAAAATTATTTTCAACAAGATCGGATTAACAGTTTTTAAGTTATTGCCGATAAACTGCGCTTCTCAACAAAAGGACGTAATTGGTTTGAAGATACGCTCTTTTGTTGTTGTACTTTTTTTACATCGTATTTCTTACCTTATAGTTACGGCTATGGAACCCTACACTGAGCATGGTCCGACATGCTCTTGGCCAGTTTTTTTTTGGTTAATAAATAATGGCGCCGTTTAATAAAAAGGCCAGGTAGTTAACCAAATGGCTAATTAAGCTAGTTGGCGGCGACATCCATACCATGCTAATCAAAATATTTCTGTTTATAGTAATAGTAAAGTCTATTACGATTATTCTGTTCTCCAAAATCAATTTTGTCTTTATAGTGACTTTGTTTGTTGTCGAATTAACTGTTTCAATAGCGAATAGAAGGTTACATACCTATAAATATTAACACCGGCTTCTTTGCATTAACATTTTGGCTTTTATCTTTCCGCTTCGCTTCTCTCCATTTAAGTCGTAATTCCTGTTTCTGCTCTTCACTGATCATTTTATTCAATTTGGCTTTCGCTTTTCTCATATATTCTTCATATTTTTCAGGGTTTTCTAATTTCATTTTCCTTTCCCTATACCGTCTTTGTCTTTCAGCCGACGTCAGAGGCTTGCTTTTGTTGTATTTCCTTCGATATTGCTTACTAAATATTTGCTGCAGTTCGTCATTCTCCATGTCACTATCGCTGCTTTCTTCTTTTATTTTACTAATAGGTATTCTTTCCTCACTCTGTCCTGCCGTTTCTTCATAGTTTTCTGGTTTTTCTAAATTTAGTAACATGCACCTTCTTTGTTCTGTAGTCAAATTTTGAAGCTCTCTTGTCTTCTTTTTTTGCATCCTCCAATAACGCCGCATTTCTTCTTTCTGTGCTTCAGTGGAGCTACTTGCTTTAATTTTTCTTGCAAGTGCAGTTTGTTCAACATTTTTTTTTCTCATTGCTTCGTATTTTTCAGGGTTTTGTAATTGCAATCTTTCTCTGTATCGTTTCTGTCTTTCAGCTGGTGTTAGTGCCATCTGCAAGAAACATACGATTATTTGCAGAGAATTCGCGCAAGTAAGCAAAGTACATGAAATTAAGGTTGCCGCTGCTAGCGCCAATGTAAAACAATATCATTTTTATTGCAATTTTAGGGGAATAAAAAAAGGATTTGTTAATACAGGATGATTTGGGAGACGTGAGCAGGATCTTTTTTTTCCAATTCCCCGTTGAAATAAATGAGATAATACAGGCGAGACACACATCACGATTTACAAAATGGCTTCTACCATTGAAACCAACCATTGAGAGTAGTGATACAATCATTCAAAATGTTTACGATATCGGTTATTGCTGTTAACAATAAATAACATAAAATGAAACATGCTGTATATTACTCTTTAACTATCTGTCAAATAGTAATATACAGCATGTTTTCGGACAAGAGTTAGACTGCGCACAAATGCGATCAAAAATATTTGGATTTAGTAAACCTTACTTAGCGAAGTACTCACATATATTTTTTTAATTTTTCCTTGTTTTGCTTTTTCTCGAGCTTCTCTCCACTTACGCCGCAACTCTTCTTTCTGTGCATCGTCATTTATTTTCTTTTTATAATGTAGTGTTGCTCTTTCTTTAGATTTTTTCATCATTTCCTCATATTTTAGAGGATTGTTTATTTTTAATCTTTCCCTGTATCTCTTTTGTTTCTCAGCTCCTGACATCGGTATCTATTTACAACAAACTCATGTACTTAATTATCTTACACTAGCATTTACCCGCGGTTTCAACCGCGTTGTTCCCGTTATTGTCCCAAAGGAACTCTTTACCGGGATATAAAGTATCCTATGTTTCAATCCAGGACTTGGTCTACTTGCATGCCAAATTTCAGCTTGATCCATCTAGTTGTTACCCCGTTATTTAGTAAAAAACATCTAAACATCCAAACATCATCACAAACTTTCACATTTATAATATTAGTGTGATGACTACAGATAATTGAGGTTGTGAAATATGGACACCCCAAGAAGATAGTCAGTTCCTGGTAGGTACCTAGCAGAGCGGATAGTCCCTCGGAAGATCCTGAGACTGATAATGGTTAATGAATAGAATCGATAGTATGCCCAGAAACCAATGTCGATTTTTTTATTAATAACGACATGACTCGTTACTAACTCATAGTTTTTTCAAGTTATTTGATTTTGAGCGTTAGTGTCTCTCTCTGTCATAGCATGTATTCTTACTATACGTCTATGTATCAACAACATTTATAATGATTAATGATATTTGCAAAAAATACTAAACAAATAATTTATACCAACGAATTTGGGTTAATTCAATTTACCGGGTAGATTGGGTAAATACCTTGGGTATTTACCCACCGCCCATCTCTATACCTAATGCCCTGCAAAAATTTGGACGGTCAGTAAAATTTCACCCTGTATAATAAGGCCCCATTTAGAAGAACTCTTATGCGATCTTCATTTAATTGCGGCGATTAATCGATCAACTGTACTCATCGCACCTAGGTAGCCCGCAATGTACTCAAACTCGCATACGGGTTCTCGCCCCGTCTAAATGGGGTCTGATGATCACCAGGGAGCATATTTTTGGCAAATGGCGTCAACCTACATACAGCCTGATTTAGTTTACGTATTACTTTGATTTATTATTTCCGTAAATTACCGGTATCGGTATCGTTCAAGTTATGAATTAACTTAAGGTATCATTAAAACGAAAAAAGTATCCAATGAAATATTAATCGGATTTGCGATTAAATATATACCCATCAGTGGCGTGGCGTAAAAGATATCCTTGGGCAAGCCGATGCAGATTTAGTGTACATTTTCCTTAAGAGCCTTATGAATAAGGTGCTCAAATGGTTGATATTAGGCAAGCCGGTAGGAATCGAGTTCTTTGGACGCCACGCTACTGATACCCATAATAAAAGATAAGATAATCATTCATTTGCAATAAACATGACCATTATACAGTGTGGGAGGGACTATACCGACAAACTTTAACTATAGATTCTAACAACTATTAGGAGTAAAAAATGTTATGTGATGTATAGTCGAAAAACGCTTACTTTCCGAGATATCCATTATTTTGTAAATGAAAAATCCCAAGTGTGTAGCAAGCCCTAATAAATGTCACTAAGATACCTTTACTATTTTTTTAAAATCCTTTAACTAAACAAGAATTAACCTTCGCAGTATTTGATGGTAAGCGACTACGAGGCCAAAAAATTGACCTTTCGTTTCCATTTTAGTTTTTTTTCTTTTTGATAACTTTTCAGCCAGTAAGGACATGTTTATAACGAGGCTTAATTTACTGATTTATTTTGTTCCATAAGACTATTAATGTAAAATGACAATATTCGACCCATGTTGATATAACATTATTTACTCGTCACACCACCAGGAATTCATGGCTAAAGTATGTCGGTATAGTCCCTCCCACTGTATACATAGGTCTTATTCAATTATTGGTAGGTTTACATGTTTAACCGTGGCCGGTATGCAAATTAAATTAAAAGCTAAAACTAACGGGTACATCGAACACAACATTTCTTATAAAAAATATAGTAGAGTCTAAGCGGAAAGAGAATAGGATTAATTTTGGGGGGCGCTGTAATGCTTTTCTACCGTATGTGCCGTATTTTCTGTTCTGTGGCCATACTGGTTAGGTTAGTTCCGTTTTTCGCCACGCCTATTCGCTTTCCGCACATACTCTAATACGAACAAAGACTAAAATATAAAAAATAAATTAACAATTATTATATGGCAATTAGGTACAATCTACTATATGTCAAAGAATTCGTTACCACTGGATTTAAATACGAATCTATATGTTTTTTTTAGCTGTCCCTTCTACACCATAAAGCATACCCGATAAGTTTTTTCCAATTCCTCGTTGAAATAAATGAGATAATACAGGCGAGACACACATCACGATTTACAAAATGGCTTCTACCATTGAAACCAACCATTTTGAGTAGTGATAGAGTCATTCAAAACGTTTACGATATCGGTAATTGCTTTCAACAATAAATAACATAAAGTGAAACATGCTGTATTACTATTTGACAGATGACACAGTTTTCGAGTAAGAGACTACGCACAAATGCGAACAAAAATATTTGGATTTAGTAAACCTTACTTAGCGAAGTACTCACATATATTTTTTTTATTTTTCCTTGATTTAATTTTTCTCCAGCTGTTTCTTCTCTCCTCTTACGCCGCAACTCATCTTTCTGTGCATCGTCATTAATTTTCTTTTTATAATATCGTGTAGCTCTTTCTTTAGCTTTTCTCATCATTTCCTCATATTTTTGAGGATTTTCTATTTTTAATCTTTCCCTGTACTTCTTTTGTTTCTCAGCAGCTGACATCGGCATCTATTTACAACCAACTCATATACTTAACACTTTTACGATCAGACAAAAAATTGAAAACTACTCCAGAAGTCCAGAAACCGACAGAACCCGCTAGGCGAGTTCGTGAGACCAATAATGCGGTACGAAAAAAACGGCCGGCATCTGAGCAAAAGTTACGAGCGCCCGCTAGGCGGGTTGTTTGCCGTGAATGTGTTAATTATCTTACACTAGCATTTTCCCGCGGCTTCGCCCGCGTTGTTCCCGTTGTTGTCCCAAAGGAACTCTTTACCGGGATATAAAGCATCCTATATTTCAATCCAGGACTTGGTCTACTTGCATGCCAAATTTCAACTTGATCCGTCCAGTTGTTACCCCGTTATTTAGTAACAAACATCTAAACATCCAAACATCATCACAAACTTATGTGTTATGATGTATCAAAATAAAAATAACGATGGTACACCTTTACGAGTATAATCATATCAATGTGTACTAACCTTTAGAACGCTGCTGTAAGTTACCTAACGAATGGTAACGTGGACTGTTACGTTATTAACGGCAACGTAAGTCACACTTACACTACGACAGTTATTTCCGATAGGTTGTAATTTTTGTTACTAATTTTAACATAAAAACTCGCACTTTACAAATTCTACACATAAGATTTCATAATAGTCTACCAAAACTGTTACCTATTTACCTTCAAAACACCAATTTTATTAACACACGGGACACTATTACACACTGACACTGTGACACTTTTGTTTTGACTTTTGACAGTTCATTCCACAGATACGACAAAATGGCGTCTTTTTCTTTATTCAGCCAAGTAATGTAATGTTGCCAGTCTAATAATGAAACCAGTCTAATATCGAATACGTCAAACGATCTTGTGTATTATTTATTTCGGGAATCTCGGAAACAGCTCAAACAATTTCGATGAAATGTGGGTTTGCGAGGGCGAACAATCGATCTAGCTTGGCCTTACATTTAGGTAAACAAGTTTTCATATATTTTCTCGGTTCTTAATGTGTGCAAAGTCGCAGCTCGACAGTTCGCGGATATGCTGACAAAGCCACTCTAGTGCTATGAACTAGGGTTGCCAGATTTTATTTGGTTCTGTAAGGGACAAATTTTGGCAAAAAAACGGGATTTCAATTGTTTCCCCGGGACAAATGAAAAATGTATGCATGTATTTTACGTTGTTTTTATTATTGCTAGTTAACAGTTATATCTTAAAGAAGTTCGTGTAAGTTTTAACATATCTTTGTTTTTCTTTTACATTTCATTTATTCGCTCTTTATCAAATACGGGAGTCTATCCCGGCGGGACGTTTAAAATTATGCCTGAAATACGGGACGTCTGGCAACGCTACTATAAAAGTATAAAGACAACCAAGTAGTTGGTCTTCGCCGTTTAGGAGCGCGCGATACCTACGGTTGCCTAAGGCACAGGGCTGGCTGCCGCTCGTCGGTTCTGTAAAATACCTACTTACCACGACGTAACTTTTATTAGGTTGACCTCGAACGAACAATCGCTCGGCGGCATCCTTTGTGCGTGCCACGTGACGGCGGCATGTGTCTTACGCTACAAATTACAAAGAACTCCAATAGACCAGGAGCTCAGTGCAAATTCAATGCTATTATTTATAATACAATTTTAGTAAGTAAGTATGTGACTATATGAAATAATAGCAAATAGGTATCTCTCGACATTTTGAATGACAGAAAAACGTCGTTTATGCTTGGTGGTAAAAAATGAAACTTAATTTAACTGTTAGTAAAATTAATGGATACACTTAAAACACTATTCCTCAAACATCCGAACACACTGCACTAGGTATACACGACTTCGATACTTCACTTTGTGCGTTCGACCGCTCGCAGCGTTGGCTCAGCCCTGAATCGCGCAGCCGGCAATGCTTGCCTGTGGTGCGTCCGTACACGGCGCGCACACATGCGCGCTCCCGATGTACCTTTTGTCGGAACATAAACTACCGTATACCGTGCTGCTATGGACTCAGGCTCCAGGGCCTCAGCGAGATGTCCGGGATCAAGAACGGTACCGGATGTTAAGGAGTCTATATATGTTGTATATTATTTACAGCTTCTTCACTCTTCAATAAAAGCTATTAAACATGTCACACTATAATACAAAGCTCGGTCGCCGAGGTACTGTACAGTCAAGGGCACTAATATGTATACACCACAAAGTTTCAAAAATATGTGTACAGGTGTTATTAGTATGGCAGTAAGGTTTATGTATACATATTTTGGAACTTTATGTGGATATTTATCTTTGCCCTTGACTGTACATTATCCGGGCCAATGCAGACGCATGGACATTTTAGTACCACTGACAATAAGTTTTCCTTTTTAGATTTTGAAAATGATTCATTTACAAATAAAAAAAACTCGTTTACATAAAAGAAGTAACTATATTAATCACTACCATTTATACGAGAGATCACCTGTGTCATTCCTTTAACTGTAACCATCCCAAGGGAACTTTCTACCGGGATATAAAGTATCCTATATTTCAATCCAGGACTAAAGTAGGAGCTGGCATAGTCAGTCTGACAAAAGCTCCCTAAAAAACTGTTACCTTGTTTACTAACAAAAATCCAAACATCTACACAAATAAGGTACCTATCACATTTATGCATTTTATAATATTAGTAGGAATAATAGGACAGGACAGGATAGCATGATATGTAAAATAAATCACCATCATAAAAATATATAATTTATTGTCGTATCACAATTAGGTAAAAAGCTAAAAAATACTGAAGTTTTCATAATTGTGGTCACTATACAAAAAAAAATCACATGCCTTTGAATCCCGTTTACACAGAAAGAGTAAATATCACTTAGTGCCAATAACTACAAGAGCATTTTCTAAAAAAAATTGCCATTTTTTTACTGTGCAATTTTCTACCAGTTGTATGCTATTTCTACTAAGGTTTTTACAATATCAATGTGATCCCATTGAAAATGGTCCCAACAATTCTTTCCTAGTGTGTTACCTTACCATTTTTCCATATACTTTGTATAACCGTAACACACAGGAGAGTTTGATTAATGTATGGCAAATTTGGGACACTTCTTTTCTTCAAATGGGATGGAAAGGGCTCGTAATTCTAAGAAATGATAACACATAATCATTGGCAGTAAATTTCACAATTAAGAAAATGGCTCTTTTTTAATAATGCTGATAGAGGCACAGTATAACCAGCAGTTTAACTCCGGGAGTTCAGGAAAATAGGGTACTTTCCAGGCAGATTAAATCAGTTACTTTTTCAGCAGCTCAGATAGTATGAAGTCTATATGAAAAAGAGTAATATGACGGCGTTTTACTCACTGGTGACATCATTATTTTTAGTTTTTAATCTTTTCAAAATCGTTGAGTACGCTAAACAGGTGAAGTTGATTTCGCAAATTTTCAAACGCAGATTTAAAGGCTCGCGTGAAGTCATATATATTCACTACAGGCAAGTACCTTACACGAAATTGTCGCTTTGTTAGCCATACTATTATCGATGTGTGCGTGCCACGCATTGTATTCTCACGATGTACCCTTCTATGAAGTTAACCTACTGGTCGTACTGCGATAAAGGGTTATTCACACTTTCATTCATGTAAAATGCGAGTTCATAATGTAAATTGTAAAACTCGATACCGTAGTTAACACTAGTATGAATTACATATTTATTGCTGATGAAATTGCGACTTTATGATATGTGTACTAACGTGCTAATTACAAATTTTCTCACAATTAGTACGAGTGTGAACCAGGGTATCAAAATTATCTCTTATTTTTTTTTGCCAAAATTCGCGTCCGCGGATCTGAGTCTGAAAATATCTGCATCCACGCATGTAAAAAAAAACATCCGTAACATTTTTGATTAAAGCATAACCCGCATTCGCTGTGAATGAAAATACAAACAAAAGACAAAATTCAATATAAAAATAGGGAGTCTCAAGGAGCAAAACAAACTTTACAAAGCATTTATCTATTAGTAAATATATTGATTGGTCTTTACATTCTTTGATATAATTGCTTATCTAATTATATTAAATTAACTATCTAGGTTCTAGTTGGTCAAAAACGAGTAGAATATGATTTAAATAGGATCAGCAATTTTTTTATTACGCTTAAATTTTTTCAAATATTTTTTTTATCATTATTTTATAGTGTATGCGGTAAAATAATGAATGTTCCAGATCTCAGGCTCGAGCCTTTAATGCGACCTATGGCTTTCTTTACTACTTCCCACGATGCGTACATTTTAAATATGAAGTAGTTTTAGAGACAAAACATAATCGTAGTAATATTTTTCATTTTCTACTCTTTTTTGATACACCAATTTAACTTACTTGATATGTAATGACTTTAGAATGTTTGCGCCCAAAACGGTGCGGGTTAATAGTACATTACACAACGAGGGTGGTAATACAAAGAAGGGCCGAGATGGCAGAAGTTTGCGGCCCGAGCTGCAAGCGATGGACGTAAATATGCGATCGAGGGCTTTCTTTATTACCTCCCGTGTTGTGTACATCATTTTATGTCTACACTTGGCCAGAAAGCGGCTTTATGGCCAGGTGTGGCATAAAATTATTTAATAGTATCCGCATTTTAGTGTCAATTAAATGAAAAATGACAATTAAACAAGGAATTTACGAAATTCGTTCATAAGTCATCATAAGTATAAG
The DNA here is from genome assembly GCA_947034925.1 of Eudemis profundana. Taxonomy (NCBI): domain Eukaryota; kingdom Metazoa; phylum Arthropoda; class Insecta; order Lepidoptera; family Tortricidae; genus Eudemis; species Eudemis profundana. The sequence goes on from OX344818.1 coordinate 14,481,781, forward strand.
TATGTAGTTCATAAATAATGTGAATAAATGAAATGGTAATTAACTAATTATATTTACAGATTCATAAAAAAGATGTCAATAAAAAAATCTCAAAATGTCATTGGTCAATCTTAAAATCTGTCAAATTATTACTAACTATATTGTTTTGTCCATTCTCGGTGATCCTTATCGTGAGATTTAATGGAGTGAGTAGTGTTATTAAGAACAATTTATTTCCTCTGTACTGGACATTGGACATTTTTAGAGCGTTTCAACCGCATGACAGCGTGGTTGCGTTATGTTTGGAATTTCGCAAAATAATTGTACAATTTGTGAGTTACTTTATTTCTTTTTACATTAAATGCGAGTTTTGGCGATTTTTATGCGACTGAAATATTAGTCACAGGAGGTACATTTGAAACATTAGAGAAACGCCCAAATGTCATTTTCGGAATTAAATTTTATAAACGTTTGTCTCTTAAAGTAACGAAGTATTTTGTTGATAAATAAAAATGTCCAATGTCTGTTTTGTTACTTTCGTTACGTTACCGCGGGGGCAAATTTTAGAAATAGTAGCATCGTGGCAAAATCGCAGTGTCACTCGTACCGCGAATGACACCACAAGAATTAGAAATTAACTGTTAAATAGACCTTATGCCACCGTGGCGCCAACTAGTGGCATTACTGTTTCTAGACACACCCGTGTATAATAATAACTTATTATAGAGCCGTTGAGGTCACCGGTTTCAGCCCTCGGACCAGTATCGTGGGAGAGAGCTCCTTCGTCAATTCATCTAGGACCTAAAAAAAGTTACAGTTAAAAAATAGTACATTACACAACTAGGGTGGTAAAACAAAGAAAGGCTGAGATCGCAGATTGCGGCCCGAGCTGCAAGCGAGGGGCGTAAATATGTGATCGAGGGCTTTCTTTATTACCTCCCGTGTTGTGTACATAATTTTATGTCTACACTTGGCCAGGAAGCGGCTTTTCCCGTACGCGCAGCGTGCGGAAAAAGCCACTTTATGGCCAGGTGTGGCATAAACACATTATTGATATAAACTTTTACGATTTTTACTCATTATTATAACAAAACGAGATTTAATCGCGTAAATCGGCAAGACTTGGTCTACTTGCATGCCAAAGGAGATTGCAGACTTTTGGTACCAATATCTTAATATTATAGTACGACAAAAATGTACATTTGATGAATTTTAACTGTAAAAAAACTCAGAAAATCATGTTTTTAAAGACTTTTCCAGGGGACGTAACCATGGCAACGAGGTAGTCACGGACTTTAATTGATGAGCCACTTTGAAACTTCTCAATTTTGTGGTTTTATAACTTTACGAAATTACACGATTGAACACGAAACGCGTGCTCGTGAACTAGATGTCAAATTACTAATAGTCGGAAAAAAGTTATACATGTCCATAGAGGTTAAATGTTGACTAAAGAGTTGTCAATGATAAATCAATAGAATTTTGCATAGGTTGATCCAATTTATTTGATTCTGACCTCCTTTGACTCATTAAATACTCGTTCGACACAGTTAGGAAAGCTTATGTGAAAGACGATAGTTTTGGTTAGGGATGTAACGATACACAGTTTTGCCGATACGATACCGATATATAGTAGTTAATATCGGCGATACCGATACCGATATCTTAGCTTAATAAAGAAGTATGAACTTCAGATATTTTTATGTCCTTATTATAACTAATGGCAATGACTACTGGCTATATGTACCAGAGAGTCAACCTTGAAAGGGTAAAGTAAAAATAATTAATTGTCAACTCAATATTCATTTTTTTTTATTAAGAACCAAAGATTTAATTAACATAGTAATTATCATTGCACAAGGTAATAGAATAGACCAGTACATAAATTAAGTCAGAAATTGAAATTATTTTTTGCAGTTTTTTTTTCATACAGCAAATTCTTCAAATATCGGTTGTATAATATCGGCGATACCGATATATCGGCCGATATATCGGTATCGGTATCGGTATCGTTACATCCCTAGTTTTGGTTAATTGTAGGTTATTTTTCTCAGGTTAGCCATCCGTTAATTTTGCAGGTAAATGTAACATCATTATCATTAGGAAGTAATTCTAACGTAAATGACACTTAACGACTGTCAAATATGCAATGACAAAGATAGAAATATTCACTATTTTTAAGGAATCATCATATTTACTGGAAATATTTAGCCATCCCCATCTCTCTCGCTGGCTTGTCACTGCTGTAATAGGAGTGGGGCCAGGGGACACTGCGTTCGCGCATGACTTAGAGTGGTGCTAAGCCTTTCAAACAAAATGGTACAGAGGGCGCTAGTATCTCCGATACGAATGCATTCAAAACTTATGTGCGGTGACGTCAAAAGCTAATTGGAGAAATTGGATAACTCGCTGTCCTGGAATGACAGAGGTGCGGGTTCAAATCCGGCATTAGCTGTAGTCGATCGTATTTGATTTTTCAATGCATTTGCTCAATGTATCTATAATTTTTTTTTTTTAAAATAAATATATATTTTTGGGCACAATCTTACACAAATCGAACTAGTCCCATAGTAAGCTCAATAAGGCTTGTGTTATGGATACTAGACGACGATATATTTAATAGATACATACATACAAATACTTAAATACATAGAAAACATCCATGACTCAGGAACAAATATTCGTGCTCATCACACAAATAAATGCCCTTACCGGGATTCGAACCCAGGGCCTCTTGCTTCATAGGCAGGGTCACTACCAACTAAGCTAAAGCGGTCGTCAATTATAATAGAAATATTGTTTTATTCTTCTTTTATTACAAATAAGTGTGACTTTCCTTGTTTGGATATACGAATAAAAGACTAGACCCGATTTTCACTACACGGCTAAACTACGCATAGAGGAAAGTGGCTCATCAATTAAAGTCCGTGACTGTACAAGACATGACCGAGCCGATTGTACCTGTAGGTACTGTTCCGCGACGGCATCGTCCCCGGCGGCCGCCAGCCGCGGCGGCTCCGGCAACTGCAGGAACGTCACCGCCGTCTCGCCGCTGCTGCGGCTCTTTATTATACTGTTCACTCTGCAAAAATAATTAAAAAAAAAAAAATTATTAACCCATTTACAAATTAAGCCGAAGCAGTCTGTCGATGCTTTCTGGATGCAAGTGCTGTTTGAGGGCAGATTTTTGGCAGTTTAAATAACTGCACGCTGACTGCAAGCGGACTGCACAATCGGTTTACAATTTTGATGCAGTTATTTCAACTGGCATAGAACTGCCTTCTAAATGCACTTTTGCAGCCAGAAAGCAAGTTTTAAAATAGGTATATACATTATTGTACAATTCGTTTGGCTTGAAATCCAACAACTGCCAATCGGCAGACTTATCTTTGCGTAGTTATCTCGTGTGCTTTTTGTTATGTGCAGCCGTGATTAGTACACAAGTTACCGCCAACACGACCGACGGCCGAATGACGCTCTTGTCACACGGCCCCCGCCCACTTCATACCGCCCCGCTTAGGGTTGCCAGATGGTCGGGAATTGACGGGATTCTCCCCATTTTTTGTATGTCCTCCCGACTCCCGACAAAGAAGAAAATCTCCCGACAAACGACTTCATTTTAAAACTTTAGTCCCATCCACTCAAGGTGGTCCGGCCAGCGAAAATTTTTTGCTCTTTCAGGCTAAAAAAAAGCTCGCGCGTCGAGCCCGCGGGGCATCTCCCGACCAAATTCTGAAAATCCCAACATATTGTTTCCCGATAATAGGGTAATTGGCTACTTGACAACTTTTTTCTGTGATATGTTATAGAAACACCTCTCAATAATAGAAATATTAGTGAAAAAAACACTTCAATATCGTAAAAACTCACCGAGATACTGCAATGTTAAAATCACATTTTTAGACTTTCCCAAATACGTGCCGAAACGCTCCCTATTGAAGCCCGTTATACAGTGACGTCACTGCTCCTACGTTGTTTGGGGAAATCAATAACTTTGTTCTGCAACTATGTTAAAACTTGCGTTTATCGTAACGGTTTCATAACAAAAGTTACTATAAATTTGATGGGTTATTTAATGATATTAATAGTTTTTAATAATTTTTTACTTTTAAAATGGACTTTCCCACCCAACTTTGGAGGCTCATAAAAAAAGTTACACGTTAGGTATCAAACTCAAAACTTGAACATATTTGCTTATTACGCTTATTTTAACAGGATCTTATATAATTTTTACAAATTTCATTTACGGTCAAGTACCCAATTCAATCTGGCAACCCTAGCCTCGCTGTACTTCGTCCCTATTCCGACTGAAGGACTCAGTATCCATGGTCAAGAAATAAATAAAAAAAAAAAAAATGTACTTCGTCCCCCGTCGCCCGCGGACCATGGGAGTGTCACTAACGAATTTGCCAAGCTATAATTGTCCTCATAAAGTTTGGAACTTACTTCTGTAAGTAACTAAGAGGCACTCTTTGGTAGACGGAATTGTCGTCAGTGAAGTCGGACGTCCACCGACTGGTGTCTTCTAGCGACGGCCACTCTTGCACCTGGGGAACAACAACAATGATACGAGTATTAGAGACCAATAAGTGGGGATAGGACGATCGAATCAAAGGCTACAATATTATACTAGGTTAGATCGAATGCAAATGACATAAGGAGTAGGACATTTTATGACATTGTATTTTTTACTAAATGCCTATTTCTTGTAAATGCCATACGATTAAATAAATAAATAAGGAACAGGACTAATGGAATAGAAATCAGTGTTACATTTATTATGCAGTCGATCTGAGGGTACGGCAGTGCCCCCGCCAAGTCAAGCAAAACAAAGGCACGGCCGTACCATCCTTTTCTCGAAGTCATTCAAGCCATTTTTAGCCTCCTGTAATAAAAAAAACCTAGAGTCCTGAATTTTCAGGGATATATAGGGCATAATAAGTAAATACATTCTCAATAACATTCAATTTGAACGCGCACTACTCGAACTATTGCACGACAAAGTTGCTTAAACTCCGAATTCTAATTCAAGGCCAAGAATACTACGACATAATCTGGCACTGTCATATGTGTCAAAGTTATTTGTGTCATTATCAGAGATCGGACAAATTTGCATCATCGCTCGTAAATACTAATTATTTTCTTTAATAAATGTACATTGTAACAAACCTGTGTATTTTTTGAGTATCAAAATTAAATCTCAGGTAAGAAATTATTTAAATGATTAATTATTTGACTATATTTTTGAGTCATGTCCGCATTTTTTAGGAGCGATGACGCAAATTTGTCCGATCTCTGGTCATTGTTAAGTGAACCATTTTATATCAATAAATAACTCACGACGTGTGCCGTGGCGGTGATCCTCAGCAGCCGCAGCAGCTGATCCAGCCTCTCCTGGACCGGCCGCCCCGGGGCTAGGTTCACTATGCTGGGGTCTAGCGACGCGTCCTCGCCCACTGTCAACGTTCTGCCGGCTTCTGTAACAAGCATAGTAATTAAGTTTGACCGGGCGAACAAAGCGAGGTTATAAGTGAACTGTATCACGTATTTTAGATGAGATTTTTAACGGTCATTTTTATCCACGTAACTTCGTTTACCTAGCATACTAGGTTCACTTTTCATTTCATTTCATTTGACTTACTTCAGTACCTTATTAAGTATTAAAAATAGTCTGTGCGGAAAGAGAATAGGATTTAGATTTGGAGGCCCTGTGATGCTTTTCTATCGCATTTGGAAAAAAAAAATGCCATACTGGTTAGGTTAGTTCCGTTTTTCGCCACGCCTATTCTCTTTCCGCACAGACTCTAGTACGACTCATATTTATATTTTCCATCGCATGATTTCTCAACGATATAAAATAAAAATAAAATAATAATAATATGGATTAATTTTGTCCGAAATAAACGTTTTTTTTTTTTTTAAATAATTTATTTCTGCAAGTATCTGAATGATATGAAATAAAATAATTTATTTCTGCAAGTAGGCCCTCAAGGGCTCTTTTACATGTCTCATCTCTTCTTTTTTTTTTGACGCTTCGGGTAATGACCTTCTGGTGAGAAGAAGATTTATAGAGCAGAGCTGTAGAGCGAGCGAGCACGGTAGCTCCGTGCGAGGGAGACGGCAACACACTACAGTAGTTAGCTACTCACCGACGACCCCCTGTTCGGGCTCGGGTTTGCTGAACACCCGTAGCCGGAGATGGCGCCAGCCGCGCGCCGAGCTGTAGAGCGAGCGAGCACGGTAGCTCCGTGCGAGGGAGACGGCAACACACTACAGTAGTTAGCTACTCACCGACGACCCCCTGTTCGGGCTCGGGTTTGCTGAACACCCGTAACCGGAGATGGCGCCAGCCGCGCGCCGAGCTGTAGAGCGAGCGAGCACGGTAGCTCCGTGCGAGGGAGACGGCAACACACTACAGTAGTTAGCTACTCACCGACGACCCCCTGTTCGGGCTCGGGTTTGCTGAACACCCGTAACCGGAGATGGCGCCAGCCGCGCGCCGAGCTGTAGAGCGAGCGAGCACGGTAGCTCCGTGCGAGGGAGACGGCAACACACTACAGTAGTTAGCTACTCACCGACGACCCCCTGTTCGGGCTCGGGTTTGCTGAACACCCGTAACCGGAGATGGCGCCAGCCGCGCGCCGAGCTGTAGAGCGAGCGAGCACGGTAGCTCCGTGCGAGGGGGGGGGCCGTCTGGTTGCATAACAACTATTGTCATATTATTAATTGTCATAACAGTTTAAGCATAAAGTTGATGCTCACATATTTTTTTTGGCATAAATTGTCCTATGGCATAATTGTTCCGTGTCATAATTATACGGTGTCATAATTGGTTTAAACATAATGTAAATTGGCATACATTTATTTAGTCATAATATTGATGATTATAAGTCGTTTTTGCAATAATTGTAAATTTCATACATTTATTAAGCCATAACATTGATGATTATAAGTGGTTTTAGTAATAATTGCAAATTACATACATTTATCAAGCCATAATATTGATGATTATAACAATCGTATTGCATAAATTTTGATAATGGACTTGCGATGGTTCTTCAAAAAAGAAACGATTTATATTATTGAAGTATTTTTAATTTCTACTCATTACACAATATTAGTGACCTCACACAGAACCAAATCGCTGCCAGAAAAGTAGGTTAGGTTAGGTTAGAACTGTTATCTCACACATAACCGAATCGCTGCCAGAAAAGTAGGTTAGGTTAGAACTGTTATCTTACACATAACCGAATCGCTACCAGTAAAGTAGGTTAGGTTAGGTTAGAACTGTTATCTCACACATAACCGAATCGCTGCCAGAAAAGTAGGTTAGGTTAGAACTGTTATCTCACACATAAACGAATCGCTGCCAGAAAAGTAGGTTAGGTTAGGTTAGAACTGTGACCTCACACAAAACCAAATCGCTGCCAGAAAAGTAGGTTAGGTTAGGTTAGAACTGTGACCTCACACAGAACCAAATCGCTGCCAGAAAAGTAGGTTAGGTTATGTTAGAACTGTGACCTCACACAGAACCAAATCGCTGCCAGAAAAGTAGGTTAGGTTAGGTTAGAACTGTTATCTCACACATAACCGAATCGCTGCCAGAAAAGTATATTAGGTTAGAACTGTGACGCAACATAAAAGAGAACTTTAAAAAAAACGTTTAAAATTAGGCTTATGCGTTTAGCAATTTATGCTTTTACTTAGTATGGTTAAAGTGTTGTATGAGCAAACTATTTATGCGTTTAGCATTTTATGCATTTACTTAGTATGGTTAAAGTGTTATATGAGCAATCCATGTATGCCCATTATAAAGTATGCTTGAATAAATGTATGCATATCAACTATATGCCCATTACACAGTATGTGCATAAACATTATGATTAAAATCGTTATGCGCATAAATGTATGACTATTTACAGTTATGCGTAATGATGAGTATGACGAATCCTCGTATGCGTATCAAAAATATGACCTTAAACTTTATGCAACCCGACCCCTACCCGTGCGAGGGAGACGGCAACACACTACAGTAGTTAGCTACTCACCGACGACCCCCTGTTCGGGCTCGGGTTTGCTGAACACCCGTAACCGGAGATGGCGCCAGCCGCGCGCCGAGCTGTAGAGCGAGCGAGCACGGTAGCTCCGTGCGAGGGAGACGGCAACACACTACAGTAGTTAGCTACTCACCGACGACCCCCTGTTCGGGCTCGGGTTTGCTGAACACCCGTAACCGGAGATGGCGCCAGCCGCGCGCCGAGCTGTAGAGCGAGCGAGCACGGTAGCTCCGTGCGAGGGAGACGGCAACACACTACAGTAGTTAGCTACTCACCGACGACCCCCTGTTCGGGCTCGGGTTTGCTGAACACCCGTAACCGGAGATGGCGCCAGCCGCGCGCCGAGCTGTAGAGCGAGCGAGCACGGTAGCTCCGTGCGAGGGAGACGGCAACACACTACAGTAGTTAGCTACTCACCGACGACCCCCTGTTCGGGCTCGGGTTTGCTGAACACCCGTAACCGGAGATGGCGCCAGCCGCGCGCCGAGCTGTAGAGCGAGCGAGCACGGTAGCTCCGTGCGAGGGAGACGGCAACACACTACAGTAGTTAGCTACTCACCGACGACCCCCTGTTCGGGCTCGGGTTTGCTGAACACCCGTAACCGGAGATGGCGCCAGCCGCGCGCCGAGCTGTAGAGCGAGCGAGCACGGTAGCTCCGTGCGAGGGAGACGGCAACACACTACAGTAGTTAGCTACTCACCGACGACCCCCTGTTCGGGCTCGGGTTTGCTGAACACCCGTAACCGGAGATGGCGCCAGCCGCGCGCCGAGCTGTAGAGCGAGCGAGCACGGTAGCTCCGTGCGAGGGAGATGGCAACACACTACAGTAGTTAGCTACTCACCGACGACCCCCTGTTCGGGCTCGGGTTTGCTGAACACCCGTAACCGGAGATGGCGCCAGCCGCGCGCCGAGCTGTAGAGCGAGCGAGCACGGTAGCTCCGTGCGAGGGAGACGGCAACACACTACAGTAGTTAGCTACTCACCGACGACCCCCTGTTCGGGCTCGGGTTTGCTGAACACCCGTAACCGGAGATGGCGCCAGCCGCGCGCCGAGCTGTAGAGCGAGCGAGCACGGTAGCTCCGTACGAGGGAGACGGCAACACACTACAGTAGTTAGCTACTCACCGACGACCCCCTGTTCGGGCTCGGGTTTGCTGAACACCCGTAACCGGAGATGGCGCCAGCCGCGCGCCGAGCTGTAGAGCGAGCGAGCACGGTAGCTCCGTGCGAGGGAGACGGCAACACACTACAGTAGTTAGCTACTCACCGACGACCCCCTGTTCGGGCTCGGGTTTGCTGAACACCCGTAACCGGAGATGGCGCCAGCCGCGCGCCGAGCTGTAGAGCGAGCGAGCACGGTAGCTCCGTGCGAGGGAGACGGCAACACACTACAGTAGTTAGCTACTCACCGACGACCCCCTGTTCGGGCTCGGGTTTGCTGAACACCCGTAACCGGAGATGGCGCCAGCCGCGCGCCGAGCTGTAGAGCGAGCGAGCACGGTAGCTCCGTGCGAGGGAGACGGCAACACACTACAGTAGTTAGCTACTCACCGACGACCCCCTGTTCGGGCTCGGGTTTGCTGAACACCCGTAACCGGAGATGGCGCCAGCCGCGCGCCGAGCTGTAGAGCGAGCGAGCACGGTAGCTCCGTGCGAGGGAGACGGCAACACACTACAGTAGTTAGCTACTCACCGACGACCCCCTGTTCGGGCTCGGGTTTGCTGAACACCCGTAACCGGAGATGGCGCCAGCCGCGCGCCGAGCTGTAGAGCGAGCGAGCACGGTAGCTCCGTGCGAGGGAGACGGCAACACACTACAGTAGTTAGCTACTCACCGACGACCCCCTGTTCGGGCTCGGGTTTGCTGAACACCCGTAACCGGAGATGGCGCCAGCCGCGCGCCGAGCTGTAGAGCGAGCGAGCACGGTAGCTCCGTGCGAGGGAGACGGCAACACACTACAGTAGTTAGCTACTCACCGACGACCCCCTGTTCGGGCTCGGGTTTGCTGAACACCCGTAACCGGAGATGGCGCCAGCCGCGCGCCGAGCTGTAGAGCGAGCGAGCACGGTAGCTCCGTGCGAGGGAGACGGCAACACACTACAGTAGTTAGCTACTCACCGACGACCCCCTGTTCGGGCTCGGGTTTGCTGAACACCCGTAACCGGAGATGGCGCCAGCCGCGCGCCGAGCTGTAGAGCGAGCGAGCACGGTAGCTCCGTGCGAGGGAGACGGCAACACACTACAGTAGTTAGCTACTCACCGACGACCCCCTGTTCGGGCTCGGGTTTGCTGAACACCCGTAACCGGAGATGGCGCCAGCCGCGCGCCGAGCTGTAGAGCGAGCGAGCACGGTAGCTCCGTGCGAGGGAGACGGCAACACACTACAGTAGTTAGCTACTCACCGACGACCCCCTGTTCGGGCTCGGGTTTGCTGAACACCCGTAGCCGGAGATGGCGCCAGCCGCGCGCCGAGCTGTAGAGCGAGCGAGCACGGTAGCTCCGTGCGAGGGAGACGGCAACACACTACAGTAGTTAGCTACTCACCGACGACCCCCTGTTCGGGCTCGGGTTTGCTGAACACCCGTAGCCGGAGATGGCGCCAGCCGCGCGCCGAGCTGTAGAGCGAGCGAGCACGGTAGCTCCGTGTGAGGGAGACGGCAACACACTACAGTAGTTAGCTACTCACCGACGACCCCCTGTTCGGGCTCGGGTTTGCTGAACACCCGTAGCCGGAGATGGCGCCAGCCGCGCGCCGAGCTGTAGAGCGAGCGAGCACGGTAGCTCCGTGTGAGGGAGACGGCAACACACTACAGTAGTTAGCTACTCACCGACGACCCCCTGTTCGGGCTCGGGTTTGCTGAACACCCGTAGCCGGAGATGGCGCCAGCCGCGCGCCGAGCTGTAGAGCGAGCGAGCACGGTAGCTCCGTGCGAGGGAGACGGCAACACACTACAGTAGTTAGCTACTCACCGACGACCCCCTGTTCGGGCTCGGGTTTGCTGAACACCCGTAGCCGGAGATGGCGCCAGCCGCGCGCCGAGCTGTAGAGCGAGCGAGCACGGTAGCTCCGTGCGAGGGAGACGGCAACACACTACAGTAGTTAGCTACTCACCGACGACCCCCTGTTCGGGCTCGGGTTTGCTGAACACCCGTAGCCGGAGATGGCGCCAGCCGCGCGCCGAGCTGTAGAGCGAGCGAGCACGGTAGCTCCGTGCGAGGGAGACGGCAACACACTACAGTAGTTAGCTACTCACCGACGACCCCCTGTTCGGGCTCGGGTTTGCTGAACACCCGTAGCCGGAGATGGCGCCAGCCGCGCGCCGAGCTGTAGAGCGAGCGAGCACGGTAGCTCCGTGCGAGGGAGACGGCAACACACTACAGTAGTTAGCTACTCACCGACGACCCCCTGTTCGGGCTCGGGTTTGCTGAACACCCGTAGCCGGAGATGGCGCCAGCCGCGCGCCGAGCTGTAGAGCGAGCGAGCACGGTAGCTCCGTGCGAGGGAGACGGCAACACACTACAGTAGTTAGCTACTCACCGACGACCCCCTGTTCGGGCTCGGGTTTGCTGAACACCCGTAGCCGGAGATGGCGCCAGCCGCGCGCCGAGCTGTAGAGCGAGCGAGCACGGTAGCTCCGTGCGAGGGAGACGGCAACACACTACAGTAGTTAGCTACTCACCGACGACCCCCTGTTCGGGCTCGGGTTTGCTGAACACCCGTAGCCGGAGATGGCGCCAGCCGCGCGCCGAGCTGTAGAGCGAGCGAGCACGGTAGCTCCGTGCGAGGGAGACGGCAACACACTACAGTAGTTAGCTACTCACCGACGACCCCCTGTTCGGGCTCGGGTTTGCTGAACACCCGTAGCCGGAGATGGCGCCAGCCGCGCGCCGAGCTGTAGAGCGAGCGAGCACGGTAGCTCCGTGCGAGGGAGACGGCAACACACTACAGTAGTTAGCTACTCACCGACGACCCCCTGTTCGGGCTCGGGTTTGCTGAACACCCGTAGCCGGAGATGGCGCCAGCCGCGCGCCGAGCTGTAGAGCGAGCGAGCACGGTAGCTCCGTGCGAGGGAGACGGCAACACACTACAGTAGTTAGCTACTCACCGACGACCCCCTGTTCGGGCTCGGGTTTGCTGAACACCCGTAACCGGAGATGGCGCCAGCCGCGCGCCGAGCGCACCACGGCGCTGAGCTGCAGCGCGAACAGCGCGCGCACGGTGAAGGCGCCGTGCGAGGGAGACAGCGGCTCCACCAGCCACACGTCGATGTATTTTAGGGTCGGGGATTTTCTGCGGACAGAATAAATAAATAATAATAATAAGAGACTCGCTAAATGGCTGGATCAAGGGTCAGATGCAGAAGGCGGTACTTCTGGACACGGCGCAGGCTTGTGTGCGCCCGCAGCACACATCGACACACATGTTGCACACTCACCGCTCCACTAGCGCCATGTCCAGCTTGTGGAAGTGTCGGCACAGACACACATTCTTGCGCACGCTGAGCACATCGCCCACGACGCGCACGTACTCGGCGGCGGGGGCTTGTGTGCGCCCGCAGCACACATCAACACACATGTTGCACACTCACCGCTCCACTAGCGCCATGTCCAGCTTGTGGAAGTGTCGGCACAGACACACATTCTTGCGCACGCTGAGCACATCGCCCACGACGCGCACGTACTCGGCGGCGGGGGCTTGTGTGCGCCCGCAGCACACATCAACACACATGTTGCACACTCACCGCTCCACTAGCGCCATGTCCAGCTTGTGGAAGTGTCGGCACAGACACACATTCTTGCGCACGCTGAGCACATCGCCCACGACGCGCACGTACTCGGCGGCGGGGGCTTGTGTGCGCCCGCAGCACACATCAACACACATGTTGCACACTCACCGCTCCACTAGCGCCATGTCCAGCTTGTGGAAGTGTCGGCACAGACACACATTCTTGCGCACGCTGAGCACATCGCCCACGACGCGCACGTACTCGGCGGCGGGGGCTTGTGTGCGCCCGCAGCACACATCAACACACATGTTGCACACTCACCGCTCCACTAGCGCCATGTCCAGCTTGTGGAAGTGTCGGCACAGACACACATTCTTGCGCACGCTGAGCACATCGCCCACGACGCGCACGTACTCGGCGGCGGGGGCTTGTGTGCGCCCGCAGCACACATCAACACACATGTTGCACACTCACCGCTCCACTAGCGCCATGTCCAGCTTGTGGAAGTGTCGGCACAGACACACATTCTTGCGCACGCTGAGCACATCGCCCACGACGCGCACGTACTCGGCGGCGGGGGCTTGTGTGCGCCCGCAGCACACATCAACACACATGTTGCACACTCACCGCTCCACTAGCGCCATGTCCAGCTTGTGGAAGTGTCGGCACAGACACACATTCTTGCGCACGCTGAGCACATCGCCCACGACGCGCACGTACTCGGCGGCGGGGGCTTGTGTGCGCCCGCAGCACACATCAACACACATGTTGCACACTCACCGCTCCACTAGCGCCATGTCCAGCTTGTGGAAGTGTCGGCACAGACACACATTCTTGCGCACGCTGAGCACATCGCCCACGACGCGCACGTACTCGGCGGCGGGGGCTTGTGTGCGCCCGCAGCACACATCAACACACATGTTGCACACTCACCGCTCCACTAGCGCCATGTCCAGCTTGTGGAAGTGTCGGCACAGACACACATTCTTGCGCACGCTGAGCACATCGCCCACGACGCGCACGTACTCGGCGGCGGGGGCTTGTGTGCGCCCGCAGCACACATCAACACACATGTTGCACACTCACCGCTCCACTAGCGCCATGTCCAGCTTGTGGAAGTGTCGGCACAGACACACATTCTTGCGCACGCTGAGCACATCGCCCACGACGCGCACGTACTCGGCGGCGGGGGCTTGTGTGCGCCCGCAGCACACATCAACACACATGTTGCACACTCACCGCTCCACTAGCGCCATGTCCAGCTTGTGGAAGTGTCGGCACAGACACACATTCTTGCGCACGCTGAGCACATCGCCCACGACGCGCACGTACTCGGCGGCGGGGGCTTGTGTGCGCCCGCAGCACACATCAACACACATGTTGCACACTCACCGCTCCACTAGCGCCATGTCCAGCTTGTGGAAGTGTCGGCACAGACACACATTCTTGCGCACGCTGAGCACATCGCCCACGACGCGCACGTACTCGGCGGCGGGGGCTTGTGTGCGCCCGCAGCACACATCAACACACATGTTGCACACTCACCGCTCCACTAGCGCCATGTCCAGCTTGTGGAAGTGTCGGCACAGACACACATTCTTGCGCACGCTGAGCACATCGCCCACGACGCGCACGTACTCGGCGGCGGGGGCTTGTGTGCGCCCGCAGCACACATCAACACACATGTTGCACACTCACCGCTCCACTAGCGCCATGTCCAGCTTGTGGAAGTGTCGGCACAGACACACATTCTTGCGCACGCTGAGCACATCGCCCACGACGCGCACGTACTCGGCGGCGGGGGCTTGTGTGCGCCCGCAGCACACATCAACACACATGTTGCACACTCACCGCTCCACTAGCGCCATGTCCAGCTTGTGGAAGTGTCGGCACAGACACACATTCTTGCGCACGCTGAGCACATCGCCCACGACGCGCACGTACTCGGCGGCGGGGGCTTGTGTGCGCCCGCAGCACACATCAACACACATGTTGCACACTCACCGCTCCACTAGCGCCATGTCCAGCTTGTGGAAGTGTCGGCACAGACACACATTCTTGCGCACGCTGAGCACATCGCCCACGACGCGCACGTACTCGGCGGCGGGGGCTTGTGTGCGCCCGCAGCACACATCAACACACATGTTGCACACTCACCGCTCCACTAGCGCCATGTCCAGCTTGTGGAAGTGTCGGCACAGACACACATTCTTGCGCACGCTGAGCACATCGCCCACGACGCGCACGTACTCGGCGGCGGGGGCTTGTGTGCGCCCGCAGCACACATCAACACACATGTTGCACACTCACCGCTCCACTAGCGCCATGTCCAGCTTGTGGAAGTGTCGGCACAGACACACATTCTTGCGCACGCTGAGCACATCGCCCACGACGCGCACGTACTCGGCGGCGGGGGCTTGTGTGCGCCCGCAGCACACATCAACACACATGTTGCACACTCACCGCTCCACTAGCGCCATGTCCAGCTTGTGGAAGTGTCGGCACAGACACACATTCTTGCGCACGCTGAGCACATCGCCCACGACGCGCACGTACTCGGCGGCGGGGGCTTGTGTGCGCCCGCAGCACACATCAACACACATGTTGCACACTCACCGCTCCACTAGCGCCATGTCCAGCTTGTGGAAGTGTCGGCACAGACACACATTCTTGCGCACGCTGAGCACATCGCCCACGACGCGCACGTACTCGGCGGCGGGGGCTTGTGTGCGCCCGCAGCACACATCAACACACATGTTGCACACTCACCGCTCCACTAGCGCCATGTCCAGCTTGTGGAAGTGTCGGCACAGACACACATTCTTGCGCACGCTGAGCACATCGCCCACGACGCGCACGTACTCGGCGGCGGGGGCTTGTGTGCGCCCGCAGCACACATCAACACACATGTTGCACACTCACCGCTCCACTAGCGCCATGTCCAGCTTGTGGAAGTGTCGGCACAGACACACATTCTTGCGCACGCTGAGCACATCGCCCACGACGCGCACGTACTCGGCGGCGGGGGCTTGTGTGCGCCCGCAGCACACATCAACACACATGTTGCACACTCACCGCTCCACTAGCGCCATGTCCAGCTTGTGGAAGTGTCGGCACAGACACACATTCTTGCGCACGCTGAGCACATCGCCCACGACGCGCACGTACTCGGCGGCGGGGGCTTGTGTGCGCCCGCAGCACACATCAACACACATGTTGCACACTCACCGCTCCACTAGCGCCATGTCCAGCTTGTGGAAGTGTCGGCACAGACACACATTCTTGCGCACGCTGAGCACATCGCCCACGACGCGCACGTACTCGGCGGCGGGGGCTTGTGTGCGCCCGCAGCACACATCAACACACATGTTGCACACTCACCGCTCCACTAGCGCCATGTCCAGCTTGTGGAAGTGTCGGCACAGACACACATTCTTGCGCACGCTGAGCACATCGCCCACGACGCGCACGTACTCGGCGGCGGGGGCTTGTGTGCGCCCGCAGCACACATCAACACACATGTTGCACACTCACCGCTCCACTAGCGCCATGTCCAGCTTGTGGAAGTGTCGGCACAGACACACATTCTTGCGCACGCTGAGCACATCGCCCACGACGCGCACGTACTCGGCGGCGGGGGCTTGTGTGCGCCCGCAGCACACATCAACACACATGTTGCACACTCACCGCTCCACTAGCGCCATGTCCAGCTTGTGGAAGTGTCGGCACAGACACACATTCTTGCGCACGCTGAGCACATCGCCCACGACGCGCACGTACTCGGCGGCGGGCAGCTTGTGTCCGGCGCCTCTCAATGGAAACACGTCGCCGCTTTCCGTGTCGAATTCCTCCGTTTTGTACGGAGAGTTCGGGCTGGAACAAGAATAAGTTTCAGTCAAAAAAATGTTTTTAATGCAAAAGCTTTTACTGCAGGCTGTACTTTCTGTATAATCGAAAACAAGAACTCGCTCCGTGCCCCTACAGCGACATTTCAAGCAGTAGCGTATAAAACTCCGTGTCACTCTCGGATGGACTTCACAGATACAGGGATGATTCCGCTGTAAACACTACAACAATATTGTTGTCGTGTTTGATGGCATTGTTGCCTCGCTGACCAAGAACTCGCTCCGTGCCCCTATAGCGACCTGTTGAAGCAACAGCCTACAAGACTCACTCGCGGAAGAAGTCCCTGGGCGGCGCTAGGTCCCGGAAGCCCAGCAGCACGGTGTCGGCCTTCATGCTGCGCACCGACGCCGCCAGGCACAGCTTCACGAACCTCCACCTGGCACACATTCATCTCGCACCCTAGTTATGTATACTACTCACTCCCGGAAGGTCTTCACAGATATAGGGATGATTCCGTCGTAAACACTACAACAATATTGTTGTCGTGTTTGATGGCACTGTTGGCTCGCTGACCAAGAACTCGCTCCGTGCCCCTACAGCGACCTGTTGAAGCAGTAGCGTACAAGACTCACTCCCGGAAGAAGTCCCTGGGCGGCGCTAGGTCCCGGAAGCCCAGCAGCACGGTGTCGGGCTTCATGGCGCCGAGCCCCGCGAGCCGCGTGAGGTGCGCGGCGCCGCTGCGCACCGACGCCGCCAGGCACAGCTCCACGAACGCCTTCACCTGGACACGTTCATAGTGTAAGTCTGATGCGTTTCTGAGCGGAACGTTCAAACTTTTCATATGACAGCACCTGCTACCTGTCAATTTGTTCGTTCTCAAAAAATACTGAGACTAAGTTTTACTTACGCAAGGACGCAGATACGTTAGACTGAGATAGTCAGCTGTTACAGCTGCGAAAAATACCACTTTTTGAGCAAGTGTATTAAAATAAAGCTTTGTTCCATCGGAAGACCAGCGCTAGCTTTTAGGTCGGCATTATGCTGAGGTGGGACCGTTTTGTGGCAGCGTTTTCTGGCAATCTTTACTTTATAATATTTTTTTCTTTGTTGTTTTTATCTTGTGGTGTCATGAATAAATGTATTTTCTTTCTTCTTTCAAAAATAGTACATTACACAACTAGGGTGGTAAAATAAAGAAAGGCTAAGATCGCAGATGTTTGCGGCCCGAACTGCAAGCGAGGGGCGTAAATATGCGATCGAGGGCTTTCTTTATTTTTATTACCTCTCGTGTTGCGTACATCATTTTATGTCTACACTTGGCCAGAAAGCGGCTTTTTCCGTACGCGTAGCGTGCGATAAATACCACTTTATAGCCAGGTGTGGCATAAAATCATATGTCAAACTCAAACTCATTTATTTCTGTAAGTAGGCCTCAAGGGCTCTTTTACATGTCTGATTCTTTTCTTTTGGCGCTTCGGTAGATGACCTTCTGGTGAGAAGAAGCGCCTGAAGAAACTCACCAGTTTCTCTTTTAAAAACAACATTACAACAATTGTGACATTATTACATAAGATGACAATATTTATAAAATGCAACAAGCAAATAACTGGGCACAGTTTTTTTTACATTTTACCGAGAGACGTATATAATCTCCGGATCCATTACATTACAAAACTTAAAACTACATTTTTAGAGATGTAAAGGGTCTCTAGGCGTCAAAACACGATAAAAATATAGAAAATAGGCAAACATAGACTAAAATTAATGGAGATGTAAGGAGTTTCCGTTGTCAAAACATTATGTTTTGGAGGTGTAAAGGAACTCCAAACGTCGCAATACAAAATGGGAAACGTATGTTTCACGTCGAGAAATAGACTATTAAGCTAACAGTCATTACAACTAGCTACAGTATACATAACAGGTATGTATTCAGTATGTCAAAATGCAAATAATGAAATAAAATTACAATAAAAATAAATGTAACAATGGAACGATACAGCCCATGAGTCGATACAGGAGTCCATGAACTCATGAAAAAGGGCAGTAGTAGCATGGTTTACGGTAGTTTTTCCTCCAACAAATGGTACATCGGGAGCGCGCATGTGTGCGCGCCGTGTACGGACGCACCACAGGCAAGCATTTGCCCCTGCGCGCCCCTGCCACGGTATGGCGTTCACTCACACAGACGCGCGATCGTGCGTCTGTGTAAATACGTGTCGCGCGCTCCTAAACGACCGAAATCGTACTACTTGGTTGTCTTTATACTTTGGCAGTAGTTACCTTGAGGTGGTCGATCAGCTTGAGCCAGTACTTGTGTTCCTCAGCCAGCGGGTCGCCGCTGCCGTCCAGCTCCCCCACACGCACGTGCCCCACCACGAACAGTCCGCCCTGACAGTTCACAATCAATGATATTTTATAGGTAGATAGCTTGGCAACTTCGTTGGTAACACTCACATGTGTGCTTTTTGTTATGTGCAGCCGTAACTATTTACACAAGTTACCGCCAACACGAACTGCGACCGACGGAGGTAGCCTCCACAGGCAGCCGTTCGTGTTGGCGGTAACTTGAGTAAGTAGTTACGGCTGCAGATAACAAAAAACACACATGTGAGTGTCACCAACGAAGTTGCCAAGCTATAATAGATAGGTTACAAGCACTCCAAAAATGAAGCACTACATGGACGCTGATTAGCGTAGCCTTCCCGAGTAATCACCCTCGGGTAAGTCAACAAGAAGCACAAGAATGTCATCTGCAGATTTCGCAAAAAAAAATGCCGCCGTGTGTAATGAGAAAGTGCACAAATTACACAGTAAAATGCAAGAAATCAAAAGGGATCCCTTGTCACAATCACGAATGCTGAAATCATTTGCATTACTAATTTTTATTATTTAATGTTTAAAATATGACGCCATTTTGGCACGATGGCCGTAGATTGACGCGTTGTGAATGAAAGAAACAAACTTATATTGACAACGAGAGTGAGTGAAATAAAAAATTATCATATGATTGGTCATCTGGGTGACGTATCAAAATTAACGCAAGTAACAAAAGCTAGCTGTCTTTTTTTATTACCTACTTTAAATACGTCATTTACGCAATTGTTAATGTGCGTGTATTTAAAAACAAAAGAGAAGTACGAATGGAAGCATTTTTTCGGATAGAAAGTAAGGTTATAACGTGTCTTTACTAAATATAATGGGGATGACGACTGGGTTAAAACTATATAATTCTATTTAGTCCGTCAGTTAGATTATGGCAAAATATGGGACACGTATTTCTTGGTTTATCAAAATATTAAAAATCGACAAAGTTATAGATCATCAAACTTCTGGAGTGGGGGCTTGTGACGTCACTCCTAGGTGAAAATCGTACCAAGGAGTGACGTCACTCGAAACTTCTAAGCACTGTATCCTCGTCATTTTTTGTTTGTCAAACAAAAGAAGAAATACATGTACAATATTTTTTAATAATCTAACTGACGGACTAAATAGTTTTTTTAGTCGCCTAGCCTATTGGTAAGAATGGACGATGGCACCAACCTTTTTCTGGTCGTTGACGAAGTCGATCAGCGGCGCCTGCTGCCGCGGCGAGGCTATCAGCAGCAGCATCTGCGGCCGCCAGAACTTGACGTGCTCTCGCCGAGGGTCCAAGAGCAGCAGATATTTGCGGACCTGGGTACGAAGAAACCAATTTCATTTATTTATAAATGGCGTAAGGTTCAAATCTTTTTAATGTATTTTATAAACAGAGGACCTACAGTCACCGCATGGGAATGTTGCGCCACTTGCCTCTGTACTTAATTTAGTCCAATTTAGGGAATTGTGCAAGTTTCTTCAAACTCGGTTCAGTAGTTTTTGAGATAGCGGGTTAAGTGTGTGTCCTTCACTAGGAAAACGAGTCGTTACCTTAACAGCGTAATTCCATTTACTACTGAAATTAAGAAAATAAAGAAATAAAAATTTAATAAAAAAAACGAAACAGACTTCAAATGACGAAGAAATAAACTATTTTTCGAGGTCGGTGCCAGTCTTAATATTTGGAATAAACGTAGTCATTTGGTAGTAGCATCTATGTATACAGTACGGTGCTAGCACCAACCTCAAGAAAATATTTTATTTCTTCCTTGTTTGAAGTCCGTTCCGTTTTGGTGACTCATCCAGCCAGCAGTTCTGCTGCAAGGACCCGGAGGCGTTGAGCACACGAGAGAGGAAGGGACGACGCGGCTCATCGCGATTGCTCAGGCGGGTACCCCGGCATGATACCAATAGTCGTTCAGAGATGTATAGGAACACTTAATATTTCTTCCTTGTTTGAAGTCGGTTTAATTTTTTTAACCTTTTGAACGCTCAAGGGCGAAGCAATACGCCGTGCCGCTGACGCCACAGGGGTAAAATAAAGATGGGTAAAGAAATAATGCCAACATATAAGTGGGCTGTTTTTCAATAGGTTTTTATTAAAAAAACGTTGACGGCCAGGGCCGTCATTGGCGTGACAGTCGCGATTTTCCGTTGACGGCTGTGGCGGTCAAAGGGTTAAATTGCTTGTTTTGCGGCCCGTCATGAAGAATGTTTGCCCACCACTGGTCTATTCTATAGTTCTATACGCATAGATAGGTATAGGAGGAGTGAGAGGTACCTGGTGGAAGATGAGCGCCTGGCTGAGGCTGCCCCACGCCGGTGAGGCGGCGGCAGGGGACAGGGCGTGGAGGGCCACCACCAGCGCCGCGCAGGCCAGGGCGGCGCCGCTGGCGTGCGCGGGCCGCAGGGCGAACATCACGCCGAAGCACCCCAGCAGGCCCGTGAGGCACGTCGACCAGGAGAAGTGCTTGAATGACGGCCTGCAAACGAAAACAAAATTATAGTACATTACACAACTGTAATACAAAGAAAGGCCGAGATCGCAAAAGTTTGCGGCCCGAGCTGCAAGCGAGGGACGTAAATATGCGATCGAGGGCTTTCTTTATTACCTCCCGTGTTGTGTACATCATTTTATGTCTACACTTGGCCAGAAAGCCACTTTATAGCCAGGTGTGGCATACAATAGTACATTGTGTATCAAGGGCGGTAAGTAAGGAATTACAAACGAGTGTTTGTTACAAGGCCGAGGCGAAGCCGAGGGCTTTAATAACACGAGTTTGTAATTCCTTTACCGCCCGTGGCACACACAATGTTTTTCACCACACTTGTGAGGAAATCTAATTAAAATAACCTTACTTAACCTAAATAAAATTGTAAAACTGACAGTGACATTAGTGACATATCCATAGACAATGCGAAAGTAAAGACACGTTCGGAACCCATAACAGTAAAGACCTAAAACGGTTGATTTTATATTTGCAAAATACTGAAATACACTCTTTAAACATTAAATTAATGTTACAGAAATATGGGTGTATATGTATTTGTAATAACAGTTCTCTTTAAATAAATATTTCAGGGATAAAAGTTAAAAAAGTAAATTGGCATTTCCTTTGAACACGACAAATAAGAGTAAAACAAAACCATCGTTTCAAATTTAAAAAGAAAACCATTACGCCCTAGGGCGTAATAGGTCATTTACGGCCCGCAGAACCTACGTGTAATGACACCATTTTCGAGCAAGTGTGATGAAAATGTTTTTAATGCATTTCATTCGGTCGTTCGACGGTCAGTTCGGATTAGAGGTTATGGGCGCGGTGAAAGCGTGCTGGGCCCATAACCTCTAATAAAACGACCGTTTCGCAGTTAACAAAGAGCTAACGTTTATTATTCAAGTACACAGATAATGACATACAGACAGTGTTACACGCGGAGGGTTAATAGATGGCGCTAGTAGTATCATAATTGACGCGATACCGTCAGCACCGGGTTGCCGAAGCGGGACACCATGGGTCGGAGGAGGAAGCCTGGGTAGGCTTTCTAAGTTTCACATTTGTTCCCAAATGGACCTAGGTCTTACTTACGTATTTCAACGTACCAAAACTGGAACACTGAACCTAGTGCTTCTATTAAAAGAGGTACCTAAACTGGAACACTTAACTCTACATAGGTACCAAAACTGTGACACTCGACGTAATACAGTATGTACCAAAACTGGAACACTCGCCGGTGCTTAATTTAAACGGAGTACTATATTCGGACCACCGGATCTAGTTTTAGCTAGAAATTTGTTCCAAAATTGGAACCCGCAGCTATAACTCACCTAAAGTTGGGTGCCCCGGCCAGGTCCAGGCCGAGGCAGGCCAGGTTGATGGCGAAGTAGCTGGTCATGAAGAGTACGGAGTTGATCTGCGCGATGGCGTTGAGGGAGCCCGTGATGATGCCGACCTGCACCAGCAGCCACGACGCGATCACGGCTAGCACCGGGTTGCCGGAGCGGGTCACCATGGGTCGGAGGAGGAAGCCTGGCCACAGATTAGAGAATATAAACAGATATTTCATTGTAATAAAACAACTTAAACGGATTAAATCGCGTATATGTGATGGTTTTTAGTAAAACGTCCCACTTTGTCGATTCTAGTTACGGAGTTACGGGCAGTTTAGTGAAATATGGCAAAACTTACCGAAAATCAACTTTCGATGAAAACTGATAGAACATACTGTAATAAACCTATGATTTTGATGACGACGCATAAATCTCCATTTTAAGCACCTTTTTAGGGCCTCAAAGTTTAGTGCCCAGCGACCCACTTTGTCGCATACAGAAAAAATCGTCGATATCATATTTGTACCTGTTATTAGAGAACAATTTCTACTTTGCCGATATGGTGTTATGAGTAATTTGTAATATGTGGTCATCCAAAATGAAAGGGACCTTCTGGCCGCAGACACACACGCAATTTCATTCGATTTCTGCATTAAAGATAAGGCATTAACTTCGTAAGCACCTGCCGAAGCTGCAGAAGGTTCCTTTCGTTTTGGATTACCACATAATATAACACAGTCTCTTAGAGCTATAGTTATTTGTTGAAAATTCTTTAAACTTGCAATAGTGAAAAACGACAATTGAGAAGACGTTGATTACAATTTGGGGCCGCAAAAAACATATTTTGTTGTTTGCAGTTATGGAGGGGTTGGTATAAAATTATTTGCCATACGAGGGTGGCACTGAAAGTTTTTAGAACTGGCCATTTGTAAATGATTTAATAAAAAAGTAAGTTCATAACTCTCCCATTATAACTGAGTATATTTATAAAATTGAAAATTGGCTTTGTCACGTCAGCATGAATTAAACACGAGAAAATTTTCGCTCAATGATTTCTATGATTTTCGGTGTCATTTAAATGTGAAAGAAAGTTATAAGAGCATTTTTAAAACAGTTTATATAAAAGTTAAGGCGCTAAAACGTCCACATTTTAAGTTTCCTTTTTTCTTACCAAGATGTTTAGCTTGCAACCCAGCAAAATTGCAATTTTATTGTTAATTAAGGCAACATAAGTCTAAAACAACCTTAATTATCTGCCAAAGTTCATGACGACGAGACGTGAAAGCTTTGAAAATCTTGGTCACAAATAGATGATTCCGCTTGATAAATAAAACAGTACCTACCTAATATTATTTTTGGTTTGTAATTATACTGTTTTTGGTTCAGCAAATTACACTTATGTTTATAAATTATGATTTTATACTTGTAGTAATTCTTTAGCGTATGATCCACCAAACCGTCAAAGTGGGTCACTAAACTTGAGTCGAAAAGAAATTTCGTTCAATTACGTTAAAAAAGTTTAAACAAACGACGTTAGTATCAAAGACTCTTAGATTAACAATAACAAACCATTATCTCATACATAAAACTGAAATATATACCAAACACAAACACTTTCAATGAAGAAGCACTAAAGTTTAGTAAACCGACCAAGTGGGACGCTCCCTATATAAAATCACTAAACTTTATACACACAAAAAGTACTTATTATTTGATATTTTACATACTTTCTTTGCTTGATAAGTATGTTTTTTATGTAATCTCATGTTATATATTAAGAGACACATGTATTTTAATTTTTATGCATGGCACTCTTCAAATCATTTGTTATTAACTTTTTGACATAATAACTAAATAAAAGGATCCACAGAA
This sequence comes from Eudemis profundana, assembly GCA_947034925.1. Classification (NCBI taxonomy): domain Eukaryota; kingdom Metazoa; phylum Arthropoda; class Insecta; order Lepidoptera; family Tortricidae; genus Eudemis; species Eudemis profundana. The sequence goes on from OX344818.1 coordinate 14,506,449, forward strand.
ATGTTTCTGTCTTTTTTAGCATGGGAAACCATTTATAAATACAACTTTAATGATAAATCTGCGTGCCGTATAATAGAATATAGAAATAAACCCATATTCAGGATTTACATATTTTCGTCCTGTTTTTATGTTCAAGCCTCCATAACATTCAAAATACTAAGGTTACATACATGACTTTAACTAATTTAAAATCCCTAAAGTATGCCCATTCATTTAATACCAACCACTCCATAACTTCAAAGTAGAAGTGTGTTTTCTGCCATCCCAAACTTTAACCAACGTTTTCTCAATTGTCGCTTTTTCACTTCTGCAACTTTGCAGAATTTTTAAAAAATAACTATAGCACCTAGAGACATGAATCTTTCACCTAAAGATAGCGTATGATCTGTAATATTAGGAACTACTCTTAACTCCATATCGACGAAGTGGGACGTTTTCCCAAAAACCGTCACATATTATTACATTTTAAGTCCCGACGTTCCGTAACCCTTTTCAGTGTTCGTGGTCGCGGGTAGACTGAGAAAATTATAAATTGCCTCTGTCAAAATTACTACTAATTATTAGTCTCACGCGTAATATACGCGATTTAATCCGTTTAAGTTGTTTTATTACTATGAGTGATAATCGCGGAAACCGTAGACAATATTAGATATTTCATTGTCGCGCGTTTCCATACAAAAAATTGGTGGCACATAATGTAATTTTGTTTTTATTCTAAATAGCTTGAGCGTCTCCAAAAAAAAAGACATAATTGAGGACACAATAAAAAATCGGTCTAAGATTCTCTAAGGGTGGGTTTCCACTTACGCGGAGCTGGGCGGAACGGAGAGGCCCAATCACAGTGCTTGAAATATCTACACACCGCGGAGCGCAAGTGGAAACGTACCCTAAAGCTTTCTTCAGACATTTTCAAAGTAATATAAATAGACAGTAGAATTACCGTAAATATTATCTTTCGCCAACGCTTCCAGGACTCGTGAAGCTCCGATCAAGTTGGACAGTGCCGCGGAGAAGGTCGCCATCAACATTCCTGTGGACAAGCAACGTTCTGTTGTAAGTGCTCCTGTGATTAGTTTATATTAAAATATCGTAGCGTCATGGTTGATTAAAAAGTTTTGTAATAAATTGAGTCACTTAAAATAATAGTCACAAATATATGTTTACATCATCTTAATATGTAGGTAACAAGGTAATAAGGTGGGCCTTCGATCGCATCTGCGATCTCGGCCTTTCTTTAATTTGCCGCCGTAGTTGTATAATGTAATAATGTAATGTACTAATATATATTTTTCCTCTTCTTTTTATGTCAAGTTTTAAGGATAATAGATCTACGAATGATGCAGCGCAATTATCTATATTAATAATTTAGCCGGGCCCTACGGTAGACCTGAACGAAAAGCGTCTCAAAAATTAAAGCGTAAAAAAATAACACTTTCGAATCGACAACTTATATTCGCAAAATTCGTATAACGCAGAAATAAGCGTATAAAGATGTAAAATAATGCGAATAATACCAAAAACAGTCGGCCATGTTTGCTTGCGTCAATTCGAGTTCGTTCGGAAATTGTCACAGTTTAGTGCAGGGGTACGTAGCATGCGACTATAATATAACTGCGGGCGCGGCTGTACATACTTGGCATGGGTAAGAAACCCGTTTTTTATTTTAATTAGAATAATCATACGTTTCCATAATTTTATTTCAAAGAAAACAATCTTTAAACGGGAAAATATTAATAAGTTACTGACATAACTGAAAAAAAATATAAAAATATTGTACAATATTATTGACACATAACCCAAAAAAAGTAACAAACGTTGGCAAAGGTGTCAGATAAATTTCTAAACGAAAAAAAAGGAATAGGCACATTTGTTTTTAATCCCTCTGATGGTGAAGTGGTAAGTTAGGGCGAAACTCTGTAGGGGCTTTTTAAGTTTTCTTAAATTTATTCTGACATCAAAAACAAATTAAATAATACCCGTTTTTGGTACAAAGATAGAAATTTGAAAATCAATGTTTATCATTTAGGTGAAAACAAAAAAATTACCAGGCGTTTGAAATATTCGACCATAATAAAAATAATGCAGGTCTGAATGTTTTTTTATTATTATTTATTAATCTCTTTATTTCGGATAAGAAAGCATCCATAGTTTGTTAGTTCCATATCAAAATTGTAAAAAAGGAACCGTTATGGTGTGACTCTGTTTGTCTGTCCGTCTCTCATAGGTCAGTCAGATATCTCAAACGATTGCTGCGATCGATTTGAAATTTGGAATAGTTTTAAAAGTCGCTAACCTGAGCTACCTACTGGACATAAAAAAAATCTCTTATACCTTTTTTTACTTTTTTTAGGGGGCCGAAATGGGAGGTCGAAAATTTCAAGTTGTGCTATTGTTTTAAGTGGGGTATCAAAAGGATGGAGTTTATTTGTAGATTCCAATACCATTTTAAGTTTTTTTCTTAAGCATTTACTTTTAGATTTAGGACGAAAAAAGTTCAAAAAAATACCATTCCCCTCCTTCCATTATTAATACATATCTTCGAAGTTACTGAACAGAAGAATCTGTAATAATTGTCAATAATTAATATCAACCTAAATATTATTTAAAAAAATAACGGTTTTCCTAACTTACACAGTTTTTTAGAAATTTGGAAAAATCGTAACACTTACTTATTTGCTCCTACTAAACTAAGCGCCATACAGTTTTTCTTAAAATATTCACGCATCTATTTACGAGTTTTTCATGTTTGAGGTAGGAATAAGAACGTTCAAATATGATTTCAAAAATTTATTTTCTACCTACGGGGAGCAACAATGCCGGTTAATTTTACCTCCATAAGATGATTCCGTAGTTTTTGAAGAACATGGTAAAATTAATAAGACAAAATTTAAGGTTTGTCAAATCACGCACGCAGCAATCAAACCCAATCAGGAACGTAGTAAGCGTAAAAAACTGACAGAGCGGGAGGGCCTATATAATCCGGCACACGAGGCATTCTAATCCGGCCCGCGTATAGAAGCCTCCCCTGCCTGCACAGTAAAGTACCTACGGATGTGAGACACACAGCACCCCCAGGACGAAAATGATTATACGTAACTTCAAGTCGACCATGTCATGTAGCCCGCGCGACATTTTCAAAGGTGCTGTACGGCCCTCTGGGAAAAAAGTTTGGAAACCCCTGATGTGAATGCTTACCCCTTAGGTTGAAGTAAGACTACGCCGGCCACGTCTGTAGTAAGTATCCACATAGGCGGGCTAAACTGGCTTCGAACTGGGTGTGACATGTTGAATGGACAGGACCGGACTGGGCTCCGACTCCCCACGAGTCCGGGGCCCAATAACAACAACCACAAGCCGGGGGCCCGGCCCGTGCGGGCCCCGCGGCGGCTAGGAAAACTGGAAAACACCACCTTAACTATATGGCCAGTCCGACGACGCTAGAACAGGCCGCGGCGAAGATAGTGGGACGACCTGAATGTATTTCTTAACGGCTGTCCAAAGTTAGCTCGGGACCGGGACGGCTGTCATACCTATTTTGTAATTCACTGTCATATTTTGGACGAGGGCTTAAATTAAATATTTAGACCATGTTGGGGTGGGGTGAGCCTGAGGTACAGGCTGGGTGGCGAGGAAAAATAGCAGGACAACCTAGACGTATTTTTAACGGCTGGTCAGGGTGGTCCTTTGGACCAGAACCATTGCAAGCGGGATAGATTTGCCCTTCAGCTTCAGTGGGACATTAATAATTAGACTTAAAAAATAGGATTTGGCTCTAGAAGGGGTAAAATTATGAATAGGAATCTGTTATTTCAGATATTTGAAAGTAAAACTTGGTATATAAATTACATACCTAATACATTAAATATTCTTGATGTTCCCTCAATTTCAACAAAACATAACTACATAGAGAACCCACTTTCTTAGATGTCGGTTAAAAATAAAAGGCTTCGAAAGATAAATAACAAAATGTACCTAATTGAAAAGATTCTTGGTAATGCTATTTCTAAGGAGGTGAAAGGGTTAAATGGGGTTTGTAATTTTTTACATTTTACCCGGGCGAAGCCGGGTTTTCAGCTAGTAGTGTATTTATATTAACAACACTGTGATTCCGGTTTCTATTGTATCAGTAATGTCGAGCACTTGTTTGGAACGGACGTGTTGACTGTATCTGATTGTATTTTTTTTATTTCAAGTAACCAATGGATAGCTGTTATTGGCCTTCTGCTAATAACTTACATTATGTACTATGTATATCTACGGCTGTTGTTATCCTGAATACCAATAAATAAAAATAAAACATGATTAGGTATGTTATAGCAAGGATTATTAAAACAAGAGGACTGTCATTCTCCATACAAAAAGCTGTTCCCCGAATTTACAACGCCATCTGTGTATAAGCTTGGTAAAATAATTATATTATTTACAATTACTCAACTTTACAAACGTGACACAGTATTTAAATGTTAGAATTTATTTATTATTAGCTGTTTACGAACTAATAGTTTCTATACTATGTCTCTTTGTTCAATTATAACATCGTTAAATGTTTAGTTTTTTAGCGCCATCTAGTTTTTGCGCGGAAATCCCCTCGCGGTCGGGTTACAATCCAAAGTATGGAGAATGGCAGTCCTATTGTTTTAATGGTCCTTGGTTATAGGTAGTTTCACGAGAGTTGAGGTGAATGATTACACACACAGCTACTCATTGCAGAAAAAGTGAATGGGTGAAATGAATGAGTGAGTAAATAAACATAAGGCTATAGTTTAAACAAACTTGTTGGTCTATCTTGCAATTCACTGTTGAACCTGCTATCGGTACGAAAAAAGAACAGTAATTTCAAAATCCCGCTGTCATTACATGACAGTGTTGTTGTGTGCGTGGCCTCAACTCTCGTGAAACTACCTATACGATATGAATTCATAATATTACGATATTCTGAATAATAATGATGTAATAATGGCACGTGTTTAAACGATCTTTATGCCACACCTGGCCATAAAGTGACTTTTTCCGTACGCGCAGCGTGCGGAAAAAGCCGCTTTATGGCCAAGTGTAGACATAAAATGATGTACACAACACGGGAGGTAATAAAGAAAGCCCTCGATCGCATATTTACGGCCCTTGCTTGCAGCTCGAGCCGCAAACATCTGCGGTCTCGGCCTTTCTTTGTATTACCACCCTAGTTGTGTAATGTACTATTATCTTTATCAGAGTAAGGAGCACTCACCGACGGCAATGAACGGCGGCCACACGTTGATCGGCAGTAGATACACGTAGTTATTCTGGAGTAGCTCTCTACTGCACGTGGCTGCTGTGAGCACGCTTAACACCACGTAGGATATGGCAGTGAAGAGTAAAGCTGCTAGCGTGCCCCGGGGGATACTGCTTGCCGGGTTCTTTAGTTCCCCTGAAAAAAAGAGAAAGTCTTTACAAAATCTAAAAATAACTGGCCAAGAGCATGTCGGACCATGCTCAGTGTAGGGTTCCATAGCCGTAACTATAAGGTAAAAAATACGATGTAAAAAAAGTACAACAACAAAAGAGCGTATCTTCATAGCAATTACGTCCTTTTGTTGAGAAGCGCAGTTTATCGACAATAACTCAAAAACGGTTAATCCGATCTTGTTAAAAATAATTTTCGTTGAAAGTATTAATTGAGCGTTATCTTTGTAATTCTTTTTATATTTTTCGGACACACGGTTTAGAAGATAGAGGGGGGGGACACAATTTTCACAACTTTCGGAGCGATTATTTCCAAAGGTATTCACTTAATCAAAAACATTACTTAAGAACCTTAAAATGTTTTTAAAAGAGCTGTCGAACTATGTACCACACGTAGACATTTTGTAAAAAAAAATTTTTTTAGCTTCTGTTACATGAATGGAGTGCCCCCCCTAGATTTTTTTATTTTTATTATTTAACTACCAAACTTAGTTGCGGCATCTACAAGACATCTATATTCCAAATTTCATCAGTATAGGTCTTTTAGTTTTTGAGTAAAATGCCTGTGACATACGGACGGACGGACGGACGGACATGACGAAACTATAAGGGTTCCTTTTTAGCCATTTTGGCTACGGAACCCTAAAAAAAAGAGAAAGTCTTACTGTGCATTGTGCAGAAGAAATATTAAAGAGGAACTTAAAAAAATAAACTATTTCAAAAATTAACAAATTCTGTTTTTATTATGTATGTCTTTCCCGAACACGAGACAATAGTGTCCCGGCCCTTTGGGAGGCGTGCGCGGAGCCGAAGCCAACACGTAGAGGCCCTTTCGACAATTTAATGAAAGGCAACGTGTACACCCAGCGGATGCTGTCCCTGCCCGTGTCACGAGACGCACGCAGAGACAGCCCCCGCCAGATGCAAGGACTATTGTTGATTGATGGAATCTAAATTTACTGGGTTATGGTGGTGGAATTATGGACTAGATACTGGGCTATGGATTGAGACATGACGGCGCCTGTCAGGAAAAGTGTCTCATGGCTTTTGTGGCACTGACAGACCGTGACTTGCCCTCCGCTGATGGGCCCCTGTTAAATAGCGACATTATGAGCAATGGCCCAGGGGCAACACCGCTGGGGTGCTAGACAGGAAACCTCCCAGAGTGTCTGGATTCTTCTCATTCCTCTTGATCCGGTTGATCCGCAGGAAAGGGAAGCGTCTTGGCCGGTGCACCCCGGGAGCAACGGCAAGTGATTTCTTAGGGGCCCCTAATTGATCACTTGCCGATGCTGCGAATGAGCCTGTCAGGGGGGGTTGGGGGGTCCCGCACCGGGTTTCCTCTGTTAGAGGACTCTCCAGGTGCGGCACGCGAGGGCGGAGCGTCGGGCACGGGCAGCATCCCTCCGACGTCTCCTTTTGGGGGGCACTGCGGGCAGGCACCAGACGGGTGACCTGTGCCGCTGCGTGGTGGCGGTGGACTAGTCCTCTGCGTCCCGAGAACTCAGCCTTGCAGGCTGCCGCTACCTCATGTGCTGGGGGCGGGAGGCGGAGGACTGGCCCACCGCGGTCCGTAAGGACAGTCGGGAGTGTCTGCGGGGTGGGGGCGTTTGTCCTCCCGTGGACGGCTGCGGGGCAGGGGCGTTTGTCCTCCCGTGGCGGCGAGGGTGGGACTGGCGCCGGATACACGATTGGACCCCGTGTGTTCGGTGCCGGTTCCTGGTTTCCCCGGGGGACGGCCGTTGGTCGGGGGGAAGCAGGTGAGGGAAGGCACGCTGGCCATGCTACAGTGTGCCTTTTTACGGAGAGGGTTCGCCCTAGGGCGAAGGTGCCGGTGATGTCGTGGTGGCTTGCTAGCGATCCCACGGCATCACCATGAAGGCACAGGGTGGAAGCATCCCTGAGTTTTAGTGGGTAGGCCAATCCCTTCTGGAGCGGAGAGCCCCACATAACCAATGCGTAACATCTGGCTGTCACCCCCGATGGCCTTAGGTTACGTAGTGGTATGCAGTTTCATGCATTTCTCCGGGTTAAAAAAAAAAAAAAAAAAAGGGGCAACACCGCTGCCGAGGGCTGCAGGGTGTCGAGAGGTGTGCTGCGCTTTCTCCAAGGGTACTCGCGGCGTTATGCCTTTTATCACTTCCACGCCTGGAGCATATAGCTCTCGCGACTCCACTCTGGACGGCCGGTTAAGGCAAGCCAGAGGCGGAGGTCCTTTCACTAAATCCCATGACCCTCCCTAAGGACCCCCCGGAGCACTCGGGTACGTGGGGTCGCTACTCCCCAACAGCTCGCCACAAGCTGCCCTGCGTTACTGTTTTTATTTATTATTATCATAATTTTTTCCCAATATTTACAAAATCTTCCAAAAAGGTCTTTACTTTTTTGTTCCGATAAGTTACATTATTTTTGTGTGTAGAAAAAATAATAAACTATACCAGTCATATCCATATTGAGATCGCTACTTCAAATCCGGTCTCTACTGATGACACATATAATGATATTAATATTATCGATTACAAATAATGATAGTCACGTTGTCTATGACGTAAATATATCATGAGTACGATAAAACAATGAGGGTCAAGAACACGGATGGCATTGATGATAGTCGTACGGATGGCGCAAATAATGATGGTAAGTGATGTTAATAACGTGGTGTTTGTTGATCATTCAGATATAATATGTGACGAAAATGCTTTAACAATGATGGTAATATAATTATTGAAAGGTGAAAAAAATAGGACGTACCACTCATATTTGCACCAGCCATAACACCAGTAACGCCAGTGAACAGAACGCCAAACACAGAAGCGAAGTCGACCAGCTCCCCGGTAGACGTGGAGTAGTCCCGACCGTACTGAGGGTACAGGTTCGATGCCAGGGTGGCGCTGCTGAGGCCCGTGTAGGTGAAGTTAGTTGCGTTGGTCAGTGTGTTCGTCTCTGGGCGATCGATCTGGAAATAAAGGGAAAATAGGCTACTTTCCTGACAGATCAGTTACTTTTTATGAAGTGTCAAAACGCTCTGATAGTATGAAGCTTGTATGGAATAAAAGTGAAATGACGTCATTTTACTCAAACATGAAAGCATCTTCTTATTTATAGGTTTTGATCTTTTAAAAATCGTTTAAAACGCTAAAATAGGTGATGTTTAGTTCATTTTTGCAAATTTTCGAAAGCTGATTTAATGGCTAGCGTGTAGTAATTTATATTGACTACAGGAAAATACCCTATTATAGGTGCCAAGGTACTAGGAGCACATGGATTTTAAGGGGATATGTGACATGGCTGTGATAGGGTCACTAAGAAATCATGATACCATCAGCTGCAAAGTGGCAACATGCGTTGCGACTCTTTTTGACAGCAGATGCAAATCTAGGCACTATTGTAAACCAACATAGTCAATTTAACAGCCATAAGTTATTTCTATAAAATATATATTATCAAGTGTAAAGTACTCCACTGAGTAGTACATTTTAACTGCCAAGTGGACCAACCCACCTGCCACGCGTGGCGGTTACGACATATCGTCGCCCCCATGCTAAGCTCACAGATCTACCACTTTGAGAAAGTCGCAAATTTGATCATAATCTGTATATGTTTTGGTCTAAAATCCAAGTTAACCAAAATTGCAGATTTGTAAGTTTAGCATGGGGGCGACGATATCCTCCCCAATACTACTGTTCTTTGAGAAAGACCTCAGCAGTGAGCATCTTTCAGTTTATGATGACGATAATGATTAAAGGTACTAGGCAAGCATAAACTCGCAACAGTTCTCATCTGTCCTGGCGCACTAATAACAAAACTCAGCAGTGCGCTACCAAGACACCACCAATGGTCAGCTATATGGCTAAAGTACCAAGCGTATATAGATTATAAGGAGTTTTTACGTAACGAGCGAGACTTTTTCAATGAAATTAAATCAGCACTGTCAGCAGCGGATGAAAGCACCAGGCAAGCATGACCTTTAAAGAGTTCTCAGAGTTTTGGTTGTGATTTTTTGATTTTCTCACCAGTCCCGGCGCAGTTATGAAGAAGCTCAGCAGCGCACTGCCAAGGCACACCACCATGGTCAGCCATATAGCCAGGCTGGTTCTCGCGAAGAGTGACGCGCCTGCGAGGGAGACGCAGAGGCCGATAGCGTTCAGGATGGAGCGGTAGAGGAACCTATACCAGATGCCGTCTGGCAGGCTAGGGTGGTCTTGAGCGATCAGGTAACCTGCAAGAAATTAAATAGGTACTTTTAAAACATGTCGCCAAAAATCATTCGCAGCGAGGATTGGAGAGGAATCGTTAATAACGGTTAGTAGAATGTAATTGAGGTGATTCGAGTCGGACCATTTTCCATACAAACATAGAGGTTCATCGTTTGCTTCCACGGCATCAATTATGTTTGCAAAAAAACTCATATTTTTTGGCTTTTTGAGTCTTGGCATTTTGTTTTGCGCAAACAAAATGTATCCAGCTATGAAACTGAAGACATTAAATCACCAAAATCAAATATCATAATAAAAATCGTAATAAATCATCAAAAACGACCTTGGGAAAGAGGAATAAAGTACCAATGGGTCCACTAAACTAGCAGCAATGATCTTAGCAGTCGCTTACAAAGCTACCTGATGGATTCACCGTGTGGCCCGACGTTTTCCACCAAAGCTTCAGTACAAGCGGAGATGCAGAGTGCGTTGGAGCGACCTCGGCAAAGGAGAATAAAGTACCGATGGGTCCACTGAACTACGAGGGCGGTTTGATAAGTCAGTGACTTTGAGTAAAAAAAAAACTTTTTTACGGTTTTTTATTTTTACTTTTCTACGTAATTTCCTTTTAACTCGATGCATTTGGTCCAATGATGTTCCAAACTTTTGCAATTGCTTCAAAAAATACTTTTTGTCAAACCCTAAAAAATATGCTTCAGTTTCAGCTATGACTTCCTTATTCGATGAAAATCTTTTCCCACCGAGCCATTTCTTCATGTTTGGGAATTAAAAAAAATCACACGGTGTCAAATCTGGAGAATAGGGCGGGTGCGGTAGCATTTCATAACGCAATTCTACTAATTTGGCGGTTGCGACGGCCGACGAGTGTGCAGGGGCATTGTCGTGATGAAAAAGGATTTTCTCCTTTGCCAGATGTGGTCGTTTTTTCACAACTACTGCGTAATTTTTTTTTAACAAAGTAACATAATAAAGGCCATTTATTGTTTTACCTTATTCTAGGCAATTGATATAAATAACCCCCTGGATTTCCCAAAAGACAGTGGCCATTACCTTGCTTACCGTATTAACGGTTTTCGCTTTCTTCAGGGCCCTTTCGCTAGCGAAAGTCCGCTGTTTTGACAGATTTTTTTGTCTTTGGCGTATATAATGAATCCATGTTTCATCCACCGTCACGAATCGATGTAAAAATTCATTGGGATTCCGCTTGAATTTGGCTAAGCATTGTTCGAAAGTTCTTACGCCATGTCGTTTTTGATCGGCTGTCAGCAAACGCGGCACCCATCTTGCGGAAAGCTTTTTCATTCTTAAAATATCACGCAAAATTTATAAAACTCCTTCAAATAAAATGTGTACAGTTTCAGCTATCTCACGTATTTTCACTTGACTGTCATCCAAAACAAATTGTGGACTTTATTCACGATATCATCAGTAGTCACGCACGTCAATCGGTCATCCAGAGAGTACTGCGTCATTGGTGGTGATATGTCCAATACGAAATTCACAAAACCACTTGTGTACCATTCCATGAGACGGACCAGATAACCCATAATATTATTTAAGTCGGTTTTCAGCCTCTTTGATCGTTTTTCCAAGTAAAAAGTAGTGTTTAATTAAGACACGAAATTCAGTTTTCTCCATTTTCCAACAATTTTCCGGACTCATCTGACATTTGACTCATTTTTTTTTATTTTCCTCACCATTCAAAAAATATTATGTCAGCTAGTCACTAAAGAGTTAAGAATTAGAAAAAATAAGTTCATATGTGAAAGTGTCTATTTTTAAGCTCAAAGTCACGGACTTATCAAACCGCCCTCGTAGAGGCCTAGTGTGCGACTGATCATGGGTGCAATGGTCTTCGGGGTCGTTACCAGTTACAAAGCTACCGAGTGGACTTACCGTGTGGCTCGAAGTTTTTCACCAAGGTTTCAGTAGTTGATGTTTTCATGGAATGCTCCTTGCATTCCATGAAAACATCAACTTTTTGTCTCTTACGAAACGCTATGGCAGCTACCCTAATAAAAAGTATTATCTGCTAAGAAACACTACCAATCTTAAAACGGTGGTGTCCCTTACGAAATATTTTCATGGAATGCTCCACAAGCCGATATGCAGAGTACGCTGGAGACGATCTCGGCAAAGGAGAATAAAGTACCCATGGGTCCACAGAACTAGGGACCTAGTGATTATGGTAGCAATGTACTGAGCGGTCGCTATTAGTTACAAAGCTACCACGTGGACTTACCGTGCGGCCCGAAGTTTTCCACAAGCCCCAGTGTGTGGCTTACCATGGGTGCGATGGTCTTCGGGGTCGCTATCAGTTACAAAGCTACCCTTTGGACTGACCGTGCGGTCCGAAGTTTTCCACAAGCCCCAGCGTGTGGCTTACCATGGGTGCGATGGTCTTCGGGGTCGCTATCAGTTACAAAGCTACCCTTTGGACTGACCGTGCGGTCCGAAGTTTTCCACAAGCCCCAGCGTGTGGCTTACCATGGGTGCAATGGTCTTCGGGGGTCGCTATCAGTTACAAAGCTACCCTTTGGACTGACCGTGCGGTCCGAAGTTTTCCACAAGCCCCAGCGTGTGGCTTACCATGGGTGCGATGGTCTTCGGGGTCGCTATCAGTTACAAAGCTACCCTTTGGACTGACCGTGCAGCCCGAAGTTTTCCACAAGCCCCAGCGTGTGGCTTACCATGGGTGCGATGGTCTTCGGGGTCGCTATCAGTTACAAAGCTACCCTTTGGACTGACCGTGCGGTCCGAAGTTTTCCACAAGCCCCAGCGTGTGGCTTACCATGGGTGCGATGGTCTTCGGGGTCGCTATCAGTTACAAAGCTACCCTTTGGACTGACCGTGCGGTCCGAAGTTTTCCACAAGCCCCAGCTTGTGGCTTACCATGGGTGCGATGGTCTTCGGGGTCGCTATCAGTTACAAAGCTACCCTTTGGACTGACCGTGCGGTCCGAAGTTTTCCACAAGCCCCAGCGTGTGGCTTACCATGGGTGCGATGGTCTTCGGGGTCGCTATCAGTTACAAAGCTACCCTTTGGACTGACCGTGCGGTCCGAAGTTTTCCACAAGCCCCAGCGTGTGCTTACCATGGGTGCGATGGTCTTCGGGGTCGCTATCAGTTACAAAGCTACCCTTTGGACTGACCGTGCGGCCCGAAGTTTTCCACAAGCCCCAGCGTGTGGCTTACCATGGGTGCAATGGCCTTCGGCGTCGCTATCAGTTACAAAGCTACCCTTTGGACTGACCGTGCGGCCCGAAGTTTTCCACAAGCCCCAGCGTGTGTCTTACCATGGGTGGGATGGTTTTCGGGGTCGCTATCAGTTACAAAGCTACCCTTTGGACTGACTGTGCGGCTCGAAGTTTTCCACAAGCCCCAGCGTGTGGCTTACCATGGGTGCAATGGCCTTCGGGGTCGCTATCAGTTACAAAGCTACCCTTTGGACTGACCGTGCAGCCCGAAGTTTTCCACAAGCCCCAGCGTGTGGCTTACCATGGGTGCGATGGTCTTCGGGGTCGCTATCAGTTACAAAGCTACCCTTTGGACTGACCGTGCGGCCCGAAGTTTTCCACAAGCCCCAGCGTGTGGCTTACCATGGGTGCAATGGTCTTCGGGGTCGCTATCAGTTACAAAGCTACCCTTTGGAATTACCGTGTGGCCCGAAGTTTTCCACCAAAGCTTCAGTACAAGCGGAGATGCAGAGCGCACTGGAGACGACATTAGCGAAGAAGAAGAGCGTGCCGATGGCGCCACCGAACTCGGGGCCTAGTGTGCGGCTGATCATGACTGCGGTAGGCTCAGGATCATCATATTACAACATCATAAGTAGGGATGTAACGATACATAATTTTGCCGACACGATACCGATACCGATATTTGTAGTAAATTATCGGCGATACCGATACCGATATCTTAGCTAACTAATGAAGTATGAACTTCAGATTTATTATTTGTATGTCCTTATTATACCTAAAATTACTTTTTGCAGATTTTTTTCATACAACAAATTCTTTTCGCGCTCTTCAAATATCGGTTGTATATAATCGGCGATACCGATAAATCGGCCGATATATCGGTATCGGTATCGTTACATCCCTAATCATAAGTACGAAACCAAAAACAACTATTCGATCCAAATAATCCGCATAAACTGAGAAAATGTTATTAAATGTTGATTGAGCGTCAACCACAGGTAAATGACAAAAAATAAGGTACCATGTTGAGCATGACGTCACAAGGCAACATTTCATACTAAACTAATCTGCATACTTTCTGAGCGGACACTTCATAAAACTTTGAACTGCCATCAAATAGCCTACTGGGTAATTGCAATTAAGCAACGTTACAATTATGTCAAATAAATGTAACTAGCTTTAGGAGTCACTCTCTCTCTTACGCATTTACTATACTTGACTCTCTGTACTATAGTTAATACAACGTCTATATCAACATGCATATAGTTTACCTAAAACTCCCAAAGTCAACCATCATTTCAAAACATTTATTACAGCGGTTTCGGCCCTCACTCTCATTCTATCTCGTTCTCTCCACAAGTGAGTAAAGGATACAGTACACGCCGCCGCCCTCAACAGCGCCGTTGGTGGAGATGGCGCAGATGGAAGTAACAGTGAACACCACGATGAGGTACGCCAGCCCGAACTGTGCCAGGGTCAGCAGCAGGCCAGCGTTGCCCACCAGGTACCCTGCAAGCCAGAGGACACTGGGTTATCGTAACAATTATACACTCATAAGCAAAAATTACGGGTCACCGTAATAGGGTATTTGCCTGTAGTCAATATAAAGTTGTCGTCAAGCACTCGCCAATGGGGATGTTGACTAATGTTGAATTTTACAAAATAATATAATCACTTGGATTGGAAAATACTAAATTATCATAACACAGAAGAAATAAACAAAAACTATATAAAAATTATAAAGTTATGAGACCACAAAGTTTTAAAAAATTTCGATATTTTTTTATCGTCTTAAAGAAAAATTAAAGTTAATTTCAGAATGTTTAAATAACACTGAAAAAATAAATGTATGACAACTATGTGCTTAAACGCACTTTTTCGTGCTGCTCAAAATGGCAAAATACTATTTTTTTCATACAGACTTAGTACAGCGAGGACAAGAGATGACGTCACAGAGTGGGTGCGTTTTGTATGGGCCGTTTTCAACGCTTGGTGCGGTCGGCTACTTTAGATTGCAATTTGTGGCTGTTATAGTAATCCAAGTGTAGTAGTTATAGGTATATATTTTTTCCTTATAAATAGAAGAATCGATTTATATTAGAGACAAAATTTAGGACACAAGCCTATTGTCTGTGGACGGACACTACTTAATAAAATTATTTCCTGCGAACCAGGTTGCGATTTGTTTACAGATAAATGGAGCAAACTTCACATAGCAGTGATGCGTTACTGTGAAAGTAATTTATAACATGAAAATGTATACGCTGTTTTTGATGTTTTACTTTATTTTCAAATCATATTGTTGGTATTAGTTGTGTTTTTCTATTCTAAGTGTTAATTTGTTTGTTTTGTTTTAACTTTCATATTGTCTGTGTTATGTTTTACGTCTGTTGTAATTTGTGTTGATACTTTGTTCTGTTAATTAAGCTTAGAATTTAAGTTTGCCAGTGCCTTGGCGTATAGCTGTAATGCTGGTGAATTTTGTAATGTTAATAAATAATGTAAAAAAATTATAAATAATAATACTACACGCTAGCCATTAAATCAGCTTTCGAAAATTTGCAAAAATGAACTAAACATCACCTATTTAATCACCGATTTAAACGATTTTTTAACGATCAAAACCTATAAATAAGATGATTTGATGTTTGAGTAAAATGACGTCATTTCACTTTTATTCCATAAAAACTTCATACTATCTGAGCGTTTTGACGCTTCATAAAAAGTTACTGATTTGATCAGTCAGGAAAGTAGCCTATTTAAATAATAGAAATAGGTGTGTAAGCAAGCATAAGTATAAGCCATTTTTGTAAATAAATCATTCCGATTCCGACACGTAACTGAGTTTCATTTAATGAGGGTATTTAGAAATCAGAAATCCACCAGCTGGCAGCAGGGTGGCGAAAGGTCTATTTGGCAGTAGATGTCAAAATCAGGTGGTGTGATTGGTGGATCTTGACGCCTACTGTCAAAAAGACCTTTCGCCACCCTGCTGCCAGCTGGTGGGTTTATGATTTCTAAACACCCTCATTAGGAGCTACTCTCTACCGACCAGTCTTTCCTAAAGGTGTTTTACAATATTTAACACTTGTTTCATTTACATAATATACTATTCTTCATAATTCATAATACCTGGCTCTATTAGCAATATCCGCTAACCCATCATAAAACTATTATTGTCCAAAAATGGTGATTTTTGTAATATTTCACTCCGTTAACGTCTTTATTTTTCATGGCTTTTTACGAGTACGATCTAAACCTGAAATTGCTATTATTTTCAGTGTTATTTTTGCAGATAATATCTAATAGTATTTTATACAATCGTAACATAATGAAGGCTCTTAAAGTTGAGTACCGTGTTTAGGCCACGAGGCTTGCCGAGTGGCCTATATAAGGTACGAGAACTTTAAGAGCTAATTATGTAACTATTGTATACAATACTTTTTCTATGAGTCAACTAAAACAACATCAAGCAAACAAATAAACTATCACAATCACCGTACTTCCACTAAAACTATTCATTCAAAGTTTTATTTAAAGGCCGAAAACAATTGAGCGGCAGCATTGGTTGTAAAGCGGTTTGTGATTGGCTCATTACAGGACTAATTGCACCAATCGCGTGGCAGGAGCGTGTTTAAGTAGAGGCAAATTTGACAGGTGTTACGTTCTGAAACGCATTTAATGATCGAATTTGCATTAAAAGGAGGTTTTTACACAAGGATACACTTTTTTAAATTTGAAAGTTCTATTTTCGAAATTATTATAGTTGTCTAAAGCATATTATAATAAATACTAGCTGTGAACCCGGCTTCGCCCGGGAAAAATGTAAAAAATCACAAACCCCCGTTTTACTTCCTTAGAAATATTTTCTTATTTTTAACAGACATTACAAAAAGGAGGATGTTGAACTGATGGCTGAGTTCCAAACATTAAAATAATGTTGAAGTCGTTTTTGGTTTAAATTATCCAAATTAAATTATTGTTGTTACACTATATTTCCCGTTAGTGAGCACAGTTCTCCCCTTTAAATTAGAATCGCCCCGGTCCAGAGGCGGCGTTAGACGTAGGCGACGTGGGCCACCGCCAACGCCACGCGGTCCAAGGGCCCTCGCGCCTCGACGGCAGCACAGCAAAAAGAGCTTCGTCACCAGTTAATAATACCATTAACCGTCTTCATGGAACAGCAAAGGGCCTCGCGAAATATCTTTTGTCCACAGTAAATTTAGGTCTTGCTGCGCCACTGTCCCGGTCCCGGGCAAACTCTGGCCGGGACCCGGCGGAAGAAATACATCTAAATCATCCCACTATCTTCGCCGCGGCCGGCCCCATCCTCGTCATCCAATTTGTGGCAGCCACTTAGCGTCAGTTTAGTCAACCTATGTGTGTGGCAGATGTGGCTAGCCCGGGCACAGTCCATCTTCAACCTGGCGGGTTTGGACCCTGCATCAGCAACGCGGTTTTGTATGCGCAGTGTGGTGTTCCAGACCCGGTCAGTTCGTGTCACTCCTCTTTCAATTTAGACCTTCTTCAAAAAGTATAGAATCAATTTATGGAGTTTATGTTTAGTTTATTTTATGGAACGGTTCCTGTGTATGTAGAAGTGCCCGCGAGAGGTAAAAATTAAGATGGCGCTACTATCACAGGTGGGTAAATGTTGCAGCAAAGCGCCAAAAATTATTTGACTTTTGTTAATTCATTAGTGAAAATTGTTAATTTAATAAAAAAACATGTGACCTACATACTTAACTGATTCCCCGTATAAGATAGTTATCCT
This sequence comes from Eudemis profundana, assembly GCA_947034925.1. Lineage (NCBI taxonomy): Eukaryota > Metazoa > Arthropoda > Insecta > Lepidoptera > Tortricidae > Eudemis > Eudemis profundana. Next base: position 14,524,081 of record OX344818.1, read on the forward strand.
TACCTCTATCCTCTATATTATGGGGGTAAAATTAACTTCCATCCACTATTTTGCCCTCAATAGAAAAGGAATTTTCGAAAGAATTAGTATATATTTGAACATTCCCACCTCCAAGACAAAATAAAAAAACATTAGGGAATATGCATAATATTTCTTGTTTACTTTAACGAAAGCTCTTTCATATAAGAAACAGGAGGCAAAAAGTATTTTTCGAATAAGTATAAAAATAACCAAGATACCATCAAAGATTCCCTTTAGTTGCAGTAGTTCGGTTGTTTAGTCCGGGGCCGAACCAATGCAACACTTTTTGTCTCAGTAGTTCGGTTGTGACGTCAAACCGAACTGTTGGGAATCTTTGGTTGCAGTAGTTCGGTTGAATTGTCCGGGACCGAACTACTGCAACACTTTTAGTCTCTTTAGTTCGGCTATGACGTCTAACCGAACTGTTGGGAATTGAAACGACTCAAAAGTACGGTTAAGGATGTGGGTAAATAAAAATACATTATTTTCATAACAAAGTTTAATGAAATAATAAGTAGAACTTCTTCATCTTACAAGTAAATAACAATAATACTGGCTTGTCTAGTAGGCATACTTGCACACCGTTTCCATTTCAAGTAGTTGAGTATTTATTTCATTGCACTATACAACAGTTATTCTACAATTCAACCAGACGTATATACAGGGTGTCCCTAAAACCAACTTTTATACGATCAGGGCTGATAGACCAGCTCATAAGAACCTAGATTAAGCAAATTTGACCTCAGTAAAAATCTCTTAGTTTTCGAGATATTGACGTTTTTGTAAAACTCGTGCTAAGTGATACCCTGACTCGGTGTTTTGAGTGTCATTGCTAAAATATCAAGTATTTTACAAATCTGTTTTTTGCTATGTGTGGCCAAATAACTATGCTATTGAACGTATTTTCTATTTTTGCTAATTTATTCATGCTGTGGACACAGTACAATAACAAAAAAAAATTATTCGATTTTTTTCAAATTTCACCTCCGACTTCGAACTAGCGTGGTGAAAAAAAAATGTACCAACATAACCAGGCACTCAACGTAAAAAAATTGCGCATTTATTGTAGTTTCTAAAATGGTATAAATTTTACTAAACACTGTAATAATTTTTGAAATAATGATATTTTGTTACAAAATTAACTGTCTGCCGCCTTCATCTCATACGATCCGGTTGAACTAAGTTTGCACCTGGCGTGCTTGACATCACATACAAATTAGGTGCAAACTTCACGTAATCGTCAATATCTCGAAAACTAAGAAATATTTATGAGGTCGATTTTACTCAGTCTGGTTTTATATGAGCTGGTTTATCAGCCCTGTTCGCCATTTTGTAAAAGTCGCGAATTTTGATAGCCTGGATCAGTCTTTCGAAAGTCATGACTTCAAATTTCAGTATTTTCTTAATCTGCTTTTTGTTTTAAACATTACTTAATAATTATGCTATCATACCTTATCAAAATAAATTAGATTTTACGTGATTCAAAATATGACCTCGGATTTGAATCGCGTAATACTTAAAACAAATTTACCATGCTAAAATAAAAAAAATTAATGTAGTTTAAAATAGTAAGATTTTACACACTATACACCGTAGTTTTTAAGATAATAGCATTTTAATTCAAAAGGAGGTTATACTACAATATTCCATTGGTTAAATTTCGTACCAGAATTTGAATTTCGAACAGAAAAGGTATGATAGCATAATTATTAAGTAATGTTTAACAAAAAGCAGATTAAGAAAATACTGAAATTTGAAGTCATGACATTCGAAAGACTGATCCAGGCTATCAAAATTCGCGACATTTACAAAATGGCGAACAGGGCTGATAAACCAGCTCATAAAAAACGAGACTGAGTAAAATCGACCTCATAAATATTTCTTAGTTTTCGAGATATTGACGATTACGTGAAGTTTGCACCTAATTTGTATGTGATGTCAAGCACGCCAGGTGCAAACTTAGTTCAACCGGATCGTATGAGATGAAGGCGGCAGACAGTTAATTTTGTAACAAAATATCATTATTTCAAAAATTATTACAGTGTTTAGTAAAATTTATACCATTTTAGAAACTACAATAAATGCGCAATTTTTTTACGTTGAGTGCCTGGTTATGTTGGTACATTTTTTTTTCACCACTCTAGTTCGAAGTCAGAGGTGAAATTTGAAAAAAATCGAATAATTTTTTTTTGTTATTGTACTGTGTCCACAGCATGAATAAATTAGCAAAAATAGAAAATACGTTCAATAGCATAGTTATTTGGCCACACATAGCAAAAAACAGATTTGTAAAATACTTGATATTTTAGCAATGACACTCAAAACACCGAGTCAGGGTATCACTTAGCACGAGTTTTACAAAAACGTCAATATCTCGAAAACTAAGAGATTTTTACCAAGGTCAAATTTTATTAATCTAGGTTCTTATGAGCTGGTCTATCAGCCCCGATCGTATAAAAGTTGGTTTTAGGGACACCCTGTATATACGGTGTAACATGAGGAAACCGAATAATTTTAACAGCGTATTCCTGAGGCCGTAAGAAGCAAAAAATGTTATATGAACACAGGTCGAAATGTGATTTTAATTTTTCTTAATTTTCCTTCACCAGTAAAGCAATACCTTAGGATAAGAATTTTCCTTGTCAGACAAATTGTTTCAAAGCAGGATTTACGTAAAAGTGCAATCATAAGGGTGCTTTGTACTGGAGATTTCATTACAATTTTTTTAAACAATACAAGTGCAATACTAAAAAGGAGGATTCCTTATTAAAAAATAAATAATTTTTTTGAAATAATTTTTGAAACAAAAACGCAAATAGCTCAAAAACCAAGCTGAATCCAGCAAACATTATACGACATTTTTAACTTCAAATATGGTCCTGAATACGCTGTTAAAATTATTCGGTTTCCTCATGTTACACCGTGTATAGGTATAATAAGTTTTAACGTCTGTTACGACAGACTATAACTCTTACGCGTCAAGAAGTTTATTTATAAAAATATAATTTATTATAAAATAAATACATTTTACTTAATATTAGGCTCGGTAACATCACATCACTACCTGGACGGTAATAACCGTACTTTTGAGTCGTTTCAATTCCCAACAGTTCGGTTAGACGTCATAGCCGAACTAAAGAAACTAAAAGTGTTGCAGTAGTTCGGTCCCGGACAATTCAACCGAACTACTGCAACCAAAGATTCCCAACAGTTCGGTTTGACGTCACAACCGAACTACTGAGACAAAAAGTGTTGCATTGGTTCGGCCCCGGACTAAACAACCGAACTACTGCAACTAAAGGAAAGATTCAAAAAATCAAAAAACGTACTATAACATCATAGTCCATGTCTTACCAACAGGTGAGATAAAAGTTAAAAAATTAAACTTAAAAAGCTACAATACCGAGTTTTGCTCAAGTCACCACTTCAGAAGGATTAAATACAAAAGTGCATCAAAACTGCCTATTCCTTGTTTTTTAAGCTTAGAATTTTAACTGTCATTTTCGCCTGACGTTGGTTCGTTTTCATTGAGCAATGAGACAATAATATTGAGCAATTTTCACTCATGTCAGTAATTTATTAGGTACGTTTTAAAAAATAAAGCAAGATGCATAATATTTTCCTGTTAAAAGATCGTTTTCTTTGAAATAATATTCGTAAGGATATCGCACGATTTTTCTAATTAAAAAACACCGTAAACTTACGTCGCGGTCAAAGTCACACGTTACGCGCGCTTCCTTAAACTATATCAGTTTCCGAACGCAGCAAAGAAACATGGCCGACTGTTTTTGGCGTTATTCGTATTATTTTACATCTTTATACGCTTATTTCTCCGTTATACGAATTTTGCGGATATAAGTTGTCGATTCGAAAGTGTTATTTTTTTACGCTTTAATTTTTGAGACGCTTTTCGTTCAGGTCTACCGTAGGGCCCGGCTAAATTATTAATATAGATTATAGTTGAGTAGAGAGTGTCATAGACTAAATAACATTGAAAAGTTAGCATTTATAGTTTAGTCTATGGGATCCTAATGGAAAGATTAAAGTCGACGAGTAAAAAAAATTAATTAAAGATCAAAACGGGATTCAATAATTTCACAACCGGGCCATTCCACGTCATTTCAACAAATGGGTGTGCGGCATGATTTTTGATTTGAATAAAAAAAATGACTTGCATGCCAAATTTCAGCTCAATACACCGAGTTGTTACCCCGTTATTATAACAAACATCCAAACCTCCAAACATCTTCACAAACTTTCACATTTATAATATTAGTGTGATATAGTGTGAGTGTGATGATAATTCTAATAAATTGTCTACTTTGTAATTATTTTTATTTTTTGTATTCTGAGGTGTCCAACAAAGATTAATTGTATTGTAACAATAGAGAACGTTATCAAATATACATTTAACTAACCACGTAGCATACTGTTTAACCACAACATATGTCTCATGATAACATTCATGAATCACAAAAACATCCCAGCAATGTAACAATAATAAATTCTTTAAAATGATGTAAAAGCATAGAGTTTACAGTGTACTTACGGCCTATCATTACAGCAAAATTCAGTGCAACAGTTGATAAAATAGCGCGTTCGAAAGTCACTCTTATTCTTATTAATTTAAGGATCAAATTCAACGCACTACCTTGGCGTGTTTGAACCTAAGGTGTAGTAAAGCTTAGAAGCAGAAAGGCGTAAGCGAAGCAGTAAGCCTTAGAAACACGAACATATCGATACCTTTAGACTCAAAGGGCGTAAACGCCACTAGCACCTACGGCGTATCGATACGTAGTTTGTTTTGATTTGATCACTATTTGTGTTTGGTCGGTCAACGCACCATATTACCAAACTTCCCCGCATCAAAAAGGGGCGTCAATTGGATGGAGGGGGATTTTTTGTGTGTATTATTTAACTATGGATCACATCAACATTTTTTTACTATCCTATGTGACGCGAACATTTGGTCCCAAAACCAAGATTATTTTAAACCCGAGACGATTCACATGAAAAAACCGTCAACTTTATTCACTTTTATAGACAGTTCGTTCACATTTGACCTAATTCTTTTATACCAAAATTGTCAAAACATAAATAGTAGTAACATAAATAAAATACCTAAAATTGGAGTTTTCCCGTAACTTCATATAAGAAGGTATTCGCCCTTATTGACATAGTTAAAAGTAGGAGCATGCCATGGAAAACTCACGTAAGCGACACTACCTTTTTAATACTTTTGACATATAAAATTAGGAAACTGAATATCGGTGTGGTAATATTACTTGGCTTTAAGATTGGGAGTGTTTCTTAGCGGCTAAATAAGTTTTATTAAGGACAAAGAGTAGATGTTTTCATGGAATGCTCCAGAAACACATTGTATACTTTTACTCACCCATACGTATGAAGACTAGCGCGCTAAACATAGACAGCACGACGGGACAGAACACGCCCGCGAACGTGCCCACTTTCTTGATGCTGGGCCGCTCCGACCGGAACTCCCCGAACTCCACATACCCTGGAACCAGAAGCAACGAGCTCAGCGACATTTCCATTTCCTGTTCAGCATTGGGATCCTATGCTGAAGAGGATCCTATGCAGGGCGAAACATAGGTCGTAAACAGAAATTTCCGTTTGTATTGCAGTATTTTAAGGCAAATTCATTGCATTAACTCTTAAAGCAAACAATAAAACTTTTTGATATTAATTTAAAATAGGAAAAATACCAAGCTTATGGTCACCCTATCCGGGACTTGACTGTAGCTTTAAGTACTTACAATTACTGTTATGTAGATTTATTTTATCTTATCACTCGAGTACTTAGACTATCAAACAACATCATCTGTGTATTCCAAGAACCTACATTATGCACTTAATGTAAACACACTTGGTATTGGTTGTTATCGTATTTTATTTAAAAAAAAATAATCGCAAATTTCAATCACACAACTGTTTTTTAATAACGAATTAACAAACAATGTGTACATATTTCTGCCCCTCATATCGTCTACATGTTTAAGCTAAAGTTAGACAGTAAGAAAAACATATTTCTGTTGACGACCCATGTTTCACCCTGTAGTTATGTACCTTTTGTAAAGCGCTTTTTTCCTGTGTGATAAAGTACATTTGTATTGTACTGTAGTATTTGCTGCGCGACAAAATGAAGCTAGAGCTACTAAATACAGCTTACACTCAGTTGCAGTAATAGTACCAGGTCAATCGCGTAACCTTGATGATCTTGGGAAATACCTATTTCTAACATCCGCTTTTTGTTAACTACGCTTTTTACCTAAATTTTCAAGGCGAGACCCGTTAAAAAAGAGATATACGTGGTTTTAGGTATAGATCTTCGTAGTTGTACACATATTGATGTAACAATCTAAACAATAAATTAATTGACAGCAATACGGCCACATCTCAAAAAAAAAACATTTTTTTTTCATTTTTTTTGTCACGTATACGTAGGTACGTAATCTCAAAAAAAAACTTTTTTTGAGATGTGGCCGTATTGCAGTCTAGGCCAATTGTGTTAAGATCACTGCACCATCCGGAGACGCTCATTCCCAAAATACCGCATTCCTAAAATACCAGATTTTTAAAATACCGGATTCTCGATACACCGGATTCTTCGTATACAAGATTCCCAAAATTACACACCCAAGAAAGTGATTTAGATCCTTGAGTAACTTACGATTTTATAATCTACTGTAACGGGAATGTAGTAAGACAGGAATCTCATAAATCGAAAATCTGGTTTTTTGAAAAATCTGGTATTTCGGGAAAGCGGTATTTTGGACACGAGCGTCCGGAGATATAGAAACTTTTTTATAACAAGATGGCCAAGATGGGATGAGTTCGCCTTGATAAATATACCTTTAATATTGTCTTCGGTTTCCACGATTATCATTATCACTCATAGTAATAAAAAGTCTGAAACGGATTAAATCACGTATACTACTACATTTTTAAGTAATATACGCAATTTAATCCGTTTTAAAATAAAATAAAAATAAAATAATTTATTTCTGTAAGTAGGCTCTTTTACATGTCTTACATTATTTTGTCTTCTTTTCTTTTGGCGCTTAGGGTAATGACCTTCTGGTGAGAAGAAGCGCCGGAAGAAACTCACCAGTTTCTCTTTTCATCCTTTTAATATACATGAGATTTCATTAATACATTACATTAACTTAAAAACTTAAAAGTTAAGTTGGTTTTTTTACTAAATATACCTTTATTTTGCAATCCTGTAGGCTTACGATAAATGATAAAGCATCCGTCACTCTCACACACTATTTATCAGAACGTGACGGATGCTTTATCATTTATTTATCGCGCGACAAAGCGTAGCATCATACGCCTACTGGAAGGTGCATTGGGGTAAATTCGAACATGGGGTCATTCCAAATTTTACAAATTTCTCGTAATCCACGCAACATATCTGCCGTCCTATGACTAAAACTAGTCTAAGTTTTATGGAGTTGTATAGAGATTAGTCTAGTTTTAGATATCAAACGGTAGATATATTTACTGTAACACGCTAACACTATACTAGACAAGCCAAAAATAAATATCCAAAGCGGTTCAAGCGCCATCAAGTAATCGGGTCGATTTCAGATCGTTTCGACCGCGGCGGTTTTTTTCATCCGTGTTCCAGCAAATATAGCAGCAAGCTGTGGTGGTCACAGTTAACTTTTATTATAAACGATAGACGGTATCGAGGCAGTGCCGTAAATAGCCTTTTCTGTGCCCTGTGCGAGCTTCTATAACTGCGCTCTTGTTTTTTTTAGATATTATATAGGTATCCTAGGGTCCTACCTGGTCTGGCCATTCTTGCGCCCCCCAGAGTCTACGCCCTGTGCCCGGGCACCGGTGGCACCGCCCTATTTACGGCACTGTATCGAGGCTACACATGATTTAATCAATACATAGTTGTCGTCACTCGATAATCCTTCGCGGTAAAAGGGAACATACAATTAAAATCCGATGAATTCGAAATCCAGTTTTTATTGAAGACGAAAAATTAAAACATGTACCTTCGATGGGGCTCTTTTCCGACATCTTCCACTTGCGTATCCACTTGCAGCAAATAGACATGATTCACTCCACTACGCAATCTGACACTTGAACAATATGCCACATATGATATAAACACCACTTAGTAATTGTAACACTATAATATTCTAAAAACAACTTTATTATCTATGGTATATGGTTGATTTTAAGTGGGAATTTGTAATTAACTATGTAAAAATGGTTAAGGTTGCTTACACTTCTGTTTTAAAACTAAATTGACTGTTATTTTTTCAGATTATTGGGTATACAAATATTATTATTCTATAAAATATAGCATAAAAAACATAGGCAATAACATCCTCCAGTGCTTGACACCCGGGGGCGGACCGCCGATATCAGTGTTATCTCTAAATCAGGGGTTCCCAATCTTTTTCAGTCCGTGGCGCAGTTATAAGTTTAGGACTCCGTCACGGCGCCCTACCCTAGTTCGCTCAAAATAGGAATTGTTGCTTTATAGGTACCCTCTAATATTTGTGGTTTTAGATAATGATTAATGATATACTCACGGCGTCCCTCTTTACTTTCTACGGCGCACCAGGGCGCCGCGGCTAGGGTTGCCAGATTGAATTACCGTATTATCGGGAGTAGGAAACAATATGTCGGGATTTTTTTTAGCCTGAAAGAGCAGACATTTTCGCTGGCCGGACCACCTTGAGTGGACCGGAGTAAGTTTTAAAATGAAGTCGTTTGTCGGGAGATTTTCTTCTTTGTCGGGAGTCGGGAGGACGTACAAAAAAATCGGGAGAATCCCGCCAATTCCCGACCATCTGGCAACCCTAGCCGCGGCGCACTCTTTGGGAACCCCTGCTCTAAATAATGTACTGTATATTCAACAAAAATTTAAAAATAATTCAAGACATGCAAGTGATTTTGATGAAAACCACTGAATCCAAGTGACTTTTGTGGCCGAAATGTTTCAAATGTCAAGATATCTTGCTTTGCCCCGACAAGGTCCAATGCATACGATATTTTTTTTTTTTAAATTCATAAAAAAGTAAATAATGGTTTAACATTTTTTTTTGTCGATTAAATTGCATCTAGTTTCATCCCTATTTGTTTGTGTACTTTATATGGCGCTTTGGATGTTACAGATATTATTTGATGCCGACTGTACGAAATGAATATTTATAGCGTAAAAAAATGTAGGTTAGAAGCCAGTTTATTTTCACATACGAAAAGGTTGAAAAACACTGATATTTAACTTATAACAATAAGGACTGCGCTTGCGCATGTATGCGCCGCGACGGACACTGGTGCACTGATAACGCTTTATCGACGACTGACCCCCTACCACGGTAAACGTTATCGCCGGCTTAAACGTGTCTTTTTAACAGACTTTAAAAAAGAAGGAGTTTCTCTAGATTATTGTTTTTTGTTAATGTTTTGTTACACTGTCGTTTAAGAATCAAAAAAATTAGTTCCGGATGGTCTTATTGGTCCCAGGAGGTTACCAGGTCATCGGAGTGTTTTAACCGACTTCAAAAAGAGGAAGGTGTTCAGTTTCACGGAATATTTTTTAAGACTTAAAAATATATTTGCAGTTGGTCAGCATTCTTTATAGTTATTCTGTTATTCGGGGCATATAAAAAAAAATACATATTTAGAATCAGACTTGTAAAAGAGGGTTAGTCTCATCTCGTCTAAAAAAGCAGCTGGTCTAAGCAGTAACTGGTCTAAAAAGCAAATGGTCTAATAAGCAACTCGTCTAAACAACAACTGGTCTAAGTAGCAACTGGTCTAACGCACGGATGGTCTAATTAGCAAGTGCTCTAAAACGCGTTTGGTCTAAGTAGCTAGTGGTCTAAAAATCAGCTGGTCTAATTAGCAAGAGGTCTAAAAAGCAACTGGTCTAAAGGTCTTACCAGAATAAAGTAGAACAATGACTCGCACTTACTCGTGAAAATGCATATGTCATGTACGGAAAGGTAATAAATAAGTTTCTATCAAAAGTTTATTTTTTAAACAATTTTTATTACTGACCGATTACCGATTGGCCTGCAATTGGAGACAATAATTATTCAAATTCCTTTACATCGGAAACATACTGGCCACTTTTGAATTTATCTCAATGCAATTCTGTAAGATATTTAGTAAATATTCTCAGTTTGTATTTTGACGTTTGGAGATCCTTTACACCTCCAAAACATAATATTTTGACAACGGAGACTCTTTACATCTCCATTTATTTTAGTATCAATTTATATTCTATTTTTTATTTGTCTTGTTTGGACGCATAGAGAGACCCTTTACATCTCTATCAATGTAATGTATTAATGAAATCTTATATTAACGCCCTATTGTTGTAATACTTTTTGGTTCAAAAGAGAAACTGGTGAGTTTCTTCCGGCGCTTTTTCTCACCAGAAGGTCAGTACCCGAAGCGCTAAAAGAAATAATACATATTTAGAAACAGACTTGTAAAAGAGCCCTTGACGGCGTACTTACAGAAATAAATTATTTTATTTATTTATAACAATAAGGTGAAAAAGTGGACACATGTCTTTGTAGTAAAGGAGTTGACTGTACATATAGATATTTAAATAATAATAAAAATATTATGATTTATACAAATCGGTGCTGTAGTCAGCACCGATTTGTTTCAATCATAATATTTTTTTTTAGATTCGAGTTTAGAAGACATTAATTTTTGACGGGATGAGATTTAGTCAAAGAACATTATAGACCAGTTGCATTATTGGCGGGTAGCGTTTTAGACCAGTTGCGTTTTAGACGAGAAGCGTTTTAGACCAGCTGCTAGGTGCGTTTTAGACAAGTTGCTACTTAGACCAGTTGTTTTTTAGACGAGTTGCTAATTAGACCATTTGCTTTTTAGACCAGTTACTGCTTAGACCAGCTGCTTTTTTAGACGAGATGAGACTAACCCGTAAAAGACCCCTTGAGGGCCTATTTGCAGAAATAAACTATTTTATTTTTTATTTTTATTTATCACCCAAAAATTAAAAATGATAACACCATTATTTATAACTCGAAAACCGGGTGGACCGCCACCGGGTTCTAGAGTTATAAATGGTATAACTAACCCGACTTTGTTTTAGGGTGCTTCTAAACGGGTAATATTTTTCTGCAATTTGTGGCCGGCAAGTCTTGCTATCTCTCTCTTACTTAGTATGTTAAAGCAAGATGCACATAGTTGCCGGGCCACAAATTGCAGAAACATATTGCCTGTTTAGAAGCTCCTTTGTATATGGAAGATTCGCAAAATAAAGACGAAAAATTACAAAAACTGCGCCGATGCGAAATGCTAGACGCTGACCTCGCTTTATACTGCCACGGCTCATTACACGGACAGGTCAAGGTGTGATAGCGATTGTTTGAGGATAATATGACAGGAAACTTAGGTTTCGAAAATAACGGATGTCGTTTACAGCATAAGTAATTTAATTTTGGTATCAGGTCACACATACATTTATATATTTTGGTATACATATATACTTTCCTCAATCTATGTCAACTAATCTGTTTACGTCCGGTACGTCTAGCATAACTGGCCGAGACTTCGTATCTCGCGCGACAGAGCATCACCTGTCACTGTCACACTATATTGAGTGGAAAGAGATAGGTAGCATTTGTACCCTGTGAATCCAATACACTGTATCTTCTTTGTATCGTCTTTCGGAGTTAGAGTGTATTGGATTCACATGGTACATTTGTCGCGCGATAAAGAGTCGCGTGTTACAGTTGTGCTAGAGGTACTGTCTGTGCTGTCCCTAACATAAATATATTTTTCATCACACTTGCTCGAAAATGGTGTCATTACACGTAGGTTCTGCGGGCCGTAAATGGCCTATTACGCCCTAGGGCGTAATGGTTTTCTTTTTAAATTTGAAACGCTGGTTCTGTTTTACTCTTATTTGTCATGTTCAAAGGAAACGCCAACTTACTTTTTTAACTTTTATCACTGTAATATTTATTTAAAGATAACAGTAATTGCAAATACATATAAACACATATTTCGGTAACATTAATTAAATGTTTAAATAATGTATTTCTTTATTTTGCAAATATAAAATCAACTAAAATGGCCGTTACCGCTATGGTTTCCAAACGTGACTTGACGCTCGCATTGTCTATGGACATATGTGACAAATGTCACTGTCTGTTTTAATATTTTCTTGTCATACTGGGTCGAAAAGTAAGGTTATTTTATTAAAATTTCCTCACAAGTGTGATGAAAAACATTGTGTGTGCCACGGGCGGTAAAGGAATTGCAAACTCGTGTTATTAAAGCCCTCGGTTTCACCTCGGGCTTATAACAAACACTCGTTTGTAATTCCTTACTTACCGCCCTAGATACACAATGTACTATTTTGTTTTAGGATTCCATCTGATCCTCCCATAAATATCTAAATTATTTCTACGACCGGACACTTTCCTTGCGTGTGTCTGATTCGAAACGTCGACATTGGCATATACACCCCACATCCAGGGCGTGTGCGCCATATTATATATTAAAATTGCATCACTAATCTAGAAACATGGTTGCGGCCTTGCTAACCTAACCGTGTGCACAGAATAAGTAATAGTATTACGTGCGTTTCTCTTTCTGACAAAACTGACGTTCGGGGGCGACCACTGGGCGGAACGCACCGCATTCGATCGTCTCTCTCTCTATCGTATAACGCGTGCTCTTTCTGGTCCGCTGGCTAAGGCCCTCCGGACAATCCGGAGGGGCACAATTAGGTACTAGTAGCGCGGCGAAATCGCGAAGTGACCCTCTCCCATATTCGTCCCCAGCAGAATTCATATTTAATTGATTTTTGTATTGTTTCTGTGGCTTTATGTGCAATAGAGTTTATACATACATACATAAACCCAGGACCTAGCTACGTACATTCTGTTACTACAATCAGAACAAAAGTAATGTGTACTTTTACGCACGAACGCGAATCGCGTTTCGGACTCGGCGCCCAGGACGCAGCGGATCCGCGTCACCTCGTACGCGCGCCCGCCTCGAGTATTCAATGTCTCCGAGTGACGTAAATAAGGGCACGCGTCCGGCGGGCGGCCGGGGCGACGCCGATCCGCAATTACCCCCAAGTTGGCCCAGCCAGCGACCTGGTTCGACCCCAAGGAACGCCACGGCCCCCACCTGGTTCGACTTTTGCCACGCCCAATAAGGGTTGCGAATTAGTCAGACTTAAAAAAAATGCATTGTACCTTCTCCGACAGGCCTGCTGGAGGGTGGCCGGCCGAACCTCGCCCGCAGCTTGTTCACCAGGCCCGGCGCAGGCGCACGGTTAGTGCTCGGAGAGAGCGGGTTTAATGTTTCAGCCATCGCTGGTGGCTTTGTCCCTGGAAAAAATGTAAATATGACTCAGCAGTTACCAGATATCTACTGTTTTTTTTATACAATGTAAGGCTACGCGCTTAGGAAAAATCCTCATGGACGACTGGGAATGGAGGGCCCAGACAGTGTCGGTCTCTTACCGACTAAAACCTAAGCACGCGTCCTTATAACTGGGAGGCTGCGCGTCATTGGTATCCCATCAAGGTCTTCGTTTTATCCAGATCATCGCAGCGTCCCAATTTTACAACAATTCCGCGGACAGAAGGTCCTCGCCTTATCTACTGTTAGATATTAGCCAATTATCTCCTGGTGAATACACCCTGGATGCCTATTGCCAATGTTGATGTTTGGTTGATGTCAGATACTAATGGAGAATGTTCAGTTGTAGAAGAAAGAAAGAATATTTTTTTTATAATGTAGTTAATCTGCAATCAGTTAATTTAAACTAAGGAATAAATTTGCTATTGATTATTTATTATTTAATTACACTTTTGCATTATTATTTTCTAATTTTTGCAAGTGTGATTATGTTAGACACAATTGATTAAAGTATCTCTTGTAATGTGTTTTTCTGGTGAGCAATTAAGTATATTAGTATTGCATTGTAATTTTTACTAGTAGCCGGTTTCAGTGGCGAGACCCCAAGACGGCCATGAGATTGTTGTTTTTTTTACCCGACTGCGGCGAAGCCCAAAGGACGGTTATGTGTTTGACCTGCATGTATGTATGTATGTCTGTTCCTGTGTCCGCTCGTAACTACTCAACGAACACATCCGATTTTGATAAATGATACATCATTAGATTCGTCTTGATGGTGCGAGTGTCACTGGGTATGAAGTTCGTTAAAATAAGCAAATTGCACCGCGGTCGGGTTTTTTTTAGTAAAAATGTGGTTATTTGACATTGAGAAAGAGAGGTACTTAACAATTTTACGACAAACAACTCGCCTAGTAGGTGCTTGTAACTTTTGCTCAGATTTTGCGTTGCACATTATTGGCATCATGAACCCACCTAGCGGGCTCTGTTGGTTTCAAGAGTATTGTTAAATTTTTTTGTCTGGTTGTTTGCCACAGGCCTGGTAAAGTGTAGTTACCAGTGGCGTGGCGTTGAAGAAATCCTTGGGCAAGCGGGAGCAGCTTTGGCTTCAATTTTCTTTAAGAGCACTAGAATTCAGTGCTTAACTGCCTAATATTAGGGAAGCTGCTAGGAATCGAGTTCTATGGACTCCACTCCACTGGTAGTTACACCACTGGCCAACTAACTGACAGTTTAGCTCTTTCATGACCAGACAAAAAATTTAGAACTACCCCAGAAACCAACAGAGCCCGCTAAGTGGGTTTGAGAGGCCAATAATGCAGTATGAAAAAAACCACTGGCAGCTGAGCAACATTTACAGTTGTGAAAGTGTTCAAAGGTCTTATGTATGTCAGCTTTATCCGATGGCTTTTATGCCTTGCTGAGTATGTTAGTCAAAAAACTTTGAAACTAACTATAACAGTTTAGTCTTCAATAAAACAAGTACCGTAAGGTCGGGATACTTTGGCCAAATGACCGGTAACTTAACCTACCTTATAAATCTCATATTTCAAATCCATAATGTCTGATATTAAACATAAAAATGGTCAGCTAAAACCAACCACATGGCAATGTGCCATAATTTAAATGCAGTAATAAAACCTGAACCGAGTTAATCCCTATAGCCAAAGTTACCCAGTCCCAGGTACGGTACTAAATTGAGACATTTATTACTTACTCAAGTGTATATCTTCCATTGCATTGGATGAGTTTTAAAATTACCTAAATAATGAGGTTTTTATTTATTCACAATAAACAGAAACCAAAGAATAGATGCTTTAACTTAATTAAAAAGATATACAAAGTCAGTTATATGACACAGTTTCTCTAACATGATTAGTAAGCAGTAGTTATGGCCAATCATAGGCATAACAATGTACAATCAGTGCTCACAGAAACCAGTTCCAAGAAAAAAAAAAGAATTAAATCAATGTTATTATCGAGTTAAGTCCAAGCACACGCAGATTTAAATAACGCTCGGTTTCCTTTGTGACCTAATTGGTAGCTTAGAATGATATCACCACATCATAACACTAGGTTTTAAAAGTTCACAATTAACGTTAAACAAAGAGGCATAGCTAAATTAATTAATTTTTAAACAGCGGTTTAAGTTCGCTAACTTAATTCAGCGTTAAATTACAATCTACATGAGACAAGTTATAAAACCGCTTTGTTAGAAGGAGAAAAACTAAAAATGTACTCACTATTTCTTGGATAACGGGGCGTGAATTATTGGTTCAGCTGCTGAGCATAGCTATATTGGCAGTTTGGATTCATAGCTTTGTTTCTGAATGTAAATATTGTGTGTTATCTTTTCGAGAACGATGATACATACGGAAATACGGAATGATACAAATTACAAAGTCGGAAATTTGACGGAATGTATGTTAGTGAGACGTTCAAGTAGATGTAAATAAATTTGTGAGCACTTTTTTATCAGACCAATGCGTCAACTATTCTATATCTTTTTCAAGGCAAAATGTAATAAAATGAGTATCTGATGTATTTTTATTAGATTAACTGGAATATTGTTAGGTTAACAAGGGATATCTCTGATACCACAACAATACGTAAAAAAGTTTACTTGAACGTTGTCTGATTTGTCATTACTACTGTCAATGTCAATGCCACATTACTTTTATTATTTTATTTATGGCCTGGATACTGGTTTTTCAGCCAAAATGTATCATATATTATGATTTATGATATAGTATTTATGCCACATTTGGCCATAAAGTGACTTTTTCCGCACGCTGCGCGTACATAAAATGATGTACACAACACGGGAGGTAATAAAGAAAGCCCTCGATCGCATATTTACGACCCTCGCATCGCAGGCAGCTCGGGCCGCAATCTTTTGCGATCTCGGCCTTTCTTTGTATTACCACCCTAGTTATGTAATGTACTATTATAGTCTAGTTGCATAATAGGTATACCAGCAACATAACATATCTAAACAAACGTAGTGCATGTTTTGTATTAATTTACTCGTTTCAAAATACATGGCTTCTCTGATGCGTTTAAGTTTATAACGTTTTTATCTAAAAAAATACAAAACATACACTACGTTTGTTTAGATATGTTGCCGGTATATTATGCAACTAGACTATAATAGTACATTACACAACTAGGATGGTTATAGAAAGAGAGGCCGAGATCGCGGATGTTTGCGGCCCGAGCTGCAAGCGAGGGACGTAAATATGCGATCGAGGGCTTTCTTTATTACCTCCCGTGTTGTGTACATCATTTTATGTCTAGACTTGGCCATAAAGCGGCTTTTTCCGTACGCGCAGCGTGCGGAAAAAGCCACTTTATGGCCAGGTGTGGCATAAATACTATATCATAGTAAATGATTGTTAATTTGTGAACATGCCCAGCAATTAACTTTCATATTCATACAGGTTTCGCCCTTGCAAATTATTAGAGAACCGACCGAACCGAACCGAAAGACCGAGATAACGTGCTTCACTCACATTTAGTCCTCGTCCATGTAATAGGCTACTTGGCAGCAAAATAAATTAACTCTAACCATTAAATTAAGTTTCCAATATTGCTCGGATAAAATCAGTTGAAGTCATTTTCGTGCCATCAACAATTTAAAAATGCCAAAAACTATAAATAAGGCACCATGTTGAGCATGACGTCACAAGTCAGTATTTCACACTAAACTGCATACTTTCTGAGCGTTTTGACACTTCATAAAAACTAATTTGAACTGTGATCAATTCCAGTACCTCTAGCACAACTGTGACACGCGACTCTTTCTCGCGCGACAAATGCTACCTATCTCTATCCACTCAATATCGTGCGACAGTGACAGGTGATGCTCTGTCGCGCGAGAAGCGAAGTCGCGGCCAGTTATGCTAGACGTACAGGGGTCTAGTGACATTCGCCTCTTAGTAGGTAATTTAACTGGCGCGCGCGCCGTAACTTTTTCTGGTAGTTTTTTTAAAGGCAGGAAAAAGTAGGAGATAAAACAGACATAGGCTTGAACCGTTAATTTATTTCATAACTTATAACCAGTTCTTACTGGTAATGGTGTTTCCAGCTAAACATAAATCACAAATTATAGTAATTTAAAAACAATCTTTACAAACCAAATTGTACCTTTAGCCTGACTTACAAATAGCTTAATTAAAAATTGAGATATTAACTATATTCGGTCTAATGACTCCAGCATTATGATGCTGTTCCCTCGAATGACCTGAAAAATAAGAAAATTTTATATAAGCATGATAAGATTCCCAGATAGAATACATACAATGAAATAAAATATCTTAGCAGTGGCGTGGCATCCAAAGAACTCGATTCCTACCGGCTTGCCTAATATCAGGCATTTGACCACCTTATTCTACAACTCTTACGGAAAATGTACGCCAAATCTGCACCGGCTTGCCCGAGGATATCTTTTACGCCACGCCACTGCATCTTAGGTACCATAATATTGTTTTCCTGACCGTTTGACTATTATGAATATTAACTTGTTAGTAAATGTACATCAATAACAGAAGATAAATCCCATACTTGAGTGTCCATTGTACTACATAAGAGTCCCAGTATACCTACCTAGCAAAATTTTTAAAAGTGTATTGGTTCTCTACCACTGACACGACTGAAAATGTTTACTAACCACCATGCCAATATTGTTCCTCTGTCCGTCCTTGCACTCCTCCACGGATTCGTCCAGTACCAGGTTCATGAAGGGATCAAAGCCCCGGAGCACCCCTGTGACGGCACGGCCAGCATTTAGCTTGAGAGACAGCTTCTTGTCCATAAACCTTGAAATTTAATAATGAATGTTGAAACACAGATTTGCTATAGAGTCAAGAACAGAATGAGTATCCATAACAAACTTCCTCCATATTAAAAACAAGAAATGATTTGCAACACGCTTTGTCAAAGCCGCAATAATGATAATGAATGTTTAAACATGGAATGACTTTCACAGATACAATCAATGGAACTATGTTAGTCTTGTATTTAATATTATTTATAAATGTATAAAATTATTAAACGAAATTTCTGTACATTGAAGATAAGACATTTTATTAGTCTATTTGAAGGTTTGCATTGCTGGGGAAAACATTTTTAGGCTGCATATTACAAAACTGCAGAATGGATTTCAACCATTTTAAGTTCGATATCTCGACTACCTAGGAATGTAAGTTCCCGGCAGAATGTAACCAAAAACTTTGAGGTGTCTAACCTAAAGGACCAAATGCCAGAACTTTTGTCTAGGTTCAAAAGTAGTTCTTGTTATTTGGATGCGTGTATACTTAAATAAATAGTAGCGGATTCGTAATATTATTGTATGAAGAGGACGATATAGCTGATTTAAACGTAAAATTTGAAAAACAAATGTGTTAGGTTACGATGGCGTGTAAGACGCCAACTTGAAATTGACAAAAATACCAATAAAAACTACCATTTTACTCACTTTTTCAATTCTGGAGGATGTGCTTTCGACATTTTTCAATTTTTTTGGTTCTTTAACTAACTAAAACACTTAATTACTTTCTAATTTTGAGAAACAAGCGGTTTCTACAGCATACAATACAACCCGGGGGATTTAGTATGACCATGAGAAAGAAAGAGCGCAATAGGCCAGCCAATAGCTTAGCTTAACTACATCAACTAGATTAAATTTATAAAATTTTACTTCTTTTAGTTTAATTTTTATAAAAGTTTTCTAATGTATATATACATATAAATACATTGAAAAAATATAATATATTTTATGAAATTTACAGTAAATTCACAAAATTTTATGCACAACTTTGTTTTTGCTGGTCATACAAAATTTTGATGTAGCGTTCAAATACCTGTGTGGAATGCAATCATCCAGTAATTATTATCCACGCAAACGCAAAACAATTTAGCTATTGATAGTTTTGAGTACATTTCCATTTATTATATACTTCATATTCTAGTTAACTGATTAATCATTATCAAAAAGTTTTTAATTTAATTCATAGTATGAATGTTTCTGAACATACCTTTATTCCCGTGCTTCTCGATGTTGCTACTGGTAAAAAATATATAAGAAAAAAATTTTTGGTCCTTCGAATCCGGAAACTCGCTTAAATAAGTTCGAAGAAGTCACTTGATTCAAGTAAAGTTTGCTAAACAAAATGTTAAAAATAATAGATGTAATTCAGTGATATACCAAACCATTTAGAAAGTATATTGCCACTGAGAAAAAGGTATCTTATCGGTTACACAACTCATTTATAGAGCTACTTCGCACATACGTCTACTCTACAAATTTGCTATGCTAAAATTGGCAGGGTTTTAGTCAACGTCACAACACAAACCTAAAAACAAACCATGTGGTAGATGTACATAAGTATATAGAATACAATAGCAACAAGTCTACAGACAGCTGCTGAGAGGATGCTGATTGTGAGGTATCTCTGTAAACAGCGACTTTCTATTTCCTAAATATGCCTTTTAAGTGATTTTATGTAATATCAGTTAATAGTGGAAGTTTGTGTTTGTGTTTTCGCTCAAAATGGATGAATCCGGGATTGATATGGGATTTGATCTCGCCTCTCTTTTGAGTAACGACTACGGCGATCAGAAGATTTTGGAGGAGATGACCGCCGCTCAACAACATCAGGATTTCATGTTCTACGAGCTCAAGTCGAAGGCCGTGCCGATCACAGAAAGGTAAGTGCTATCTAATAAAACAATTTGCCTATTATGAAGTTGGTAAAGTTTGCGCAGGTGAATATTTTTGGCACTGTGAATGAGGAACAATTTCACTCAAGTCAGCGCCCGCGACCCTGAAACCTGGACTTGGCAAGCCCTCCGTTCCGCGCATTTGTTTATCTTCGCTATACAATATAGACATTTAAGAGTAGACACATCAAAGATAATATTATTTTCCTCTTCTTAACTATTCGTTTACACATTATCGCCATTTAAACGGCTCGTTATATCTTAATTAGTGAAGTCGGCGGAATTTAAATAAATACCGGAATGGGAAATGGGACATTTTGGATTTAGATCGGGTAACATTGTTTGTTTACGTTTTGCGCTAGTTTCCCGCCATTTTCCTAGTTTTACGGGCGCCATTGCGAAATCGGTTTACATCGTAATAAAGTTTGATTTATTTGTTTAGTGTTTTTATTCGTTTTAGAATACAATACGTGTAGATATGTGGCTTGGGAAGCAACGTGATTCTTTAGTGAGGTCTATCGTGACTTTCCGAATTGACCTCCTTAGCTGGCAGATCACGTGTCATAGTTTGTTGCTGGGGTCGAGCAGTTTCGCTCTTATTAATAATTCTTATTAACATGTTTTTAAGCAATTTATGCATAATACCGTATAAAGACAATAAAATCCCACTCGCCCATATATTACTGTACCTACCGTAGAGTCAATTCACGTAAGGAAGGGGCATTGCTTTGCCTGTTTCTCATCCCAATTGATTGAACCTACGCTCGTTTATATGATCGAAGTTCACAAACTTTAATAAGTCTCCAGCGTCCAGTTTAATACAGCGTCATAGTTTATAGTCAAAGTTGACAGACCCAGTTTACTTGTTAGGTTTTGTTTGATTTATTGTTAGTTTCCATGGAAAAACTTACGATATTCATATTTCGTTTTGTGACCCGATTAACAGCCACATTACTCTGCCGGTTAAGGAGCTGGCAAATTAGGAACCTCGTGAGAACCATTCGTTATAATTCCGTAACTGCGTCTAATTGAAAAAACAATCATAGTTTACATTTTTGCCTCGGCCAAGATCGGCTATGCACGACGAGCATTAGAGGGCCCGTCAAAGTCAAAGTACTTAATTCTTCAATTTAGGCATATTAAAATGCCCTATGAATGTCAAAATTTACCACCGATTCCAGTGTAAAAACCTCTTCCCCGAGAAGAACCGGCTAAGAAACTCGGCGAGGTCGGGAAAATAAACTGGTGTCTTATTATTTATATAAGCATTAAGGTACCTAAATGCCGTCGTTTGTTTGTGTACCTACTCTAGTTGTGAAATAAGAACTTCTGCTTTGTACCGTTTGTCGTATCTTTTTATACCATCTAAGTGTCAAACAAGTACGCATCGGATATATTGCAAAACTTTGTAGTTTGTGTTTTCTATTAGCTGAGTTGCATGCTTCTTTACCACTCACTAGTAAATAAAAGGTTTATTATTTTGATTTTACTCTCCATAGTTAGTTAGATTGAGAAAGGAAAAGGGAAACCATGAAGAAACTTCGTAAGGTAGGTACATACAATTTCAAAGAAAAAGTTATTGCCGGGCCGTGTCCTACCAGGATCTAAAGAGCTTGATGATTGAATAAAAATATAGCGTCTACCGATAATAACAATAAAACGCTTAAATGTTTGGTGATGATAGTTAGTTAGTCATCAGATTTCGACTATGAGTGTGGAGTCAACATAGATTGGCACGCATCTTAGACAAGTAAACACATCAAAAGTGGATAGATATATGGGCTGATTATGAAATATGTATTCAACAGCGCATTTAAACTGTTCATTGTATTGTATTATATGTTCTACACGTGTCGAGCACATCGTAAACGCATAATACACATCGTTGCCATGATTACCATAGAACGTGAATATTTAGTATTCTGTGACTAAGATCATATGTGGCTGAGAATGTTTCTCTTCCTCGCCTCGCAATATTGTGCTCCCCCACTCGTTAGGATCAGGGCCGTCTTTCTGGGTACTTTGCGATAGAGGCTCCGATATGTACGACTAAAAAGTGGCAGAGGACTATTTCATCAACAAACTGCAAAAGGAGCTCGAAATAGGATACTCTTGTGGACTGCGGCCCAGAGTAGATTTTACTCAACGAGAAAAAGGTCCTGGGTTAGAATAACTCATATGGAGAGCAAACTCAAACAAAATACCTAATTGGTCTCTATTCCGGTAATGGATACCCAGAGGCCTTACTAATGGGTAGTTATCATCCAATTACAGGAGGTGAAGTAAACCACTGAGATACGACCAGCCATCATATGTTGCATCAGACCAAGCACGAGTCATAAGAGTAATCGCACAAACCAAACTATTGGTAAAAGTGTATAATTGTGTGTGTGTCACGTAAAATGTACAGTAGCCGTCTATGAACATTATTTAGCAAACTGTAGCCGATACCCAGAAATAAAGGAATGAGGGTATTTAGAAATCAGAAATCCACCAGCTGGCAGCAGGGTGGCGAAAGGTCTATTTGGCAGTAGATGTCAAAATCGGGTGGTGTGATTGGTGGATCTTGACGCCTACTGTCAAAAAGACCTTTCGCCACCCTGCTGTCCGCTGGTGGGTTTATGATTTCTAAACACCCTCATTCCAGGCACCACCGTCGGATTTTATCATCCGACTTGCTGGCCCGGCGTACTTCGTTTCACCTCAGAATTTTTATTTAATTTTTTACCCGACTGCGGCGAAGCCCAAAGGAGGGTTATGTGTTTGACCTGTATGTATGTATGTATGTATGTCCGTTCCTGTGTCCGCTCGTAACTACTCAACGGCACATCCGATTTTGATAAATGATATGTACATCATTAGATTCGTCTTGATGGCGCGAAAGTCACTGGGTATGAAGTTCGTTAAAATAAACAAAATGGCGGATTTTATGCAGTTTCAAAGTGCACCGCGGTCGGGTTTTTTTTAGTAAAAATGTGGTTATTAAAAGTTACGGTGCAAAAATATTTTGGTCTGGTTTTGAATTATAACGTAGGATTGACTGAATCGCTCAATGGTTCTGTGCAAGAAATATGTACCTACGACTGATACCGTAGTACCGTATTTATATCAACTGAAGTAGACGCACCTGTTGATCTACTGAACTAAAAGAGCGATTTTTCAATGAACGAAATATGCACATCAATATTTTCTTTTAAGTGACACATTTTACTGCTTTTACTGCATTTCAAGTTCGCTCTCTAAAAAATCTGTGCCAGTTATACAGGGTGTCCCATAACTGACACGTCACAGTGACACTGGAGGTAGACCAGGCCAAGAGGTACCAAACCAACTTAACATGACCCCAGTAAAAGTGGCACGGTTTTTGAGTTATTGTCGAATTAAAGTTTTTCATGAATTTTGACCGTTTTTAACATTATTTTATTAGTGCCAGTGTGCACTCGGAAAGGTGTCAAGGTTCGTTTTTTTATGTGTACCGTACCATTAATTGTTAATTAAGGTTACAGAAATGGTAGGTATTTTATCCAAAAACTAAGTAAAATAAAAAAAAATACTAGTTTGATCTTGAATTAATTCACAGCGAAACATTAATTTCGACTAACCACCAGTAGTGAAAAAAAAATTACGGTCGGCGGGTCACATTAAGTTGGTTTGGTACCTCTTGACCTGGTCTACCTCCAGTGTCACTGTGACGTGTCAGTAATGTTATGGGACATCCTGTAGGTGTAGCGAACAAATAACTAAGCGGCTGTCGGAAACAGCTATGCAAAAATATTTAGATAATTACGCACGTCAATCAGTTAGGATAGAAATCTTATTGAAATCTAATAGGAATCTTTTATTGTTTATTATTGTTTCGTTACTCAATCATTCTTACTGTTTAATCATAA
This sequence comes from Eudemis profundana, assembly GCA_947034925.1. Classification (NCBI taxonomy): domain Eukaryota; kingdom Metazoa; phylum Arthropoda; class Insecta; order Lepidoptera; family Tortricidae; genus Eudemis; species Eudemis profundana. Next base: position 14,548,128 of record OX344818.1, read on the forward strand.
ATAACGTGTGTTTTACTCTAATTTTAAGATTTATCAATGTCCATCGTTTATAAGAATTTAATTAATTATTGCTATAATCTTATTTCTGTGTAATGAGAAATTATATGTGTTTTTTAATAAATAAAGTAAACAAACCCCCACTCACGCACAAAAAGAATAGCTGATTCTCAGAACTAGCTCGGCTCATTTCTCAGAACAAGACTCGAGCTTAGCGGGAGTATTCTTAGAATAATCTCCCACCTTCAAAAATAATCTTATAAAATGGCGGTTCCCGGCCATTTCAAGTCACTCTATTTTACTCTCTTCAGTCTTTTACATTTATCATCAAGTGATAATCAGCTCTTCAACAGTGCCTAAGTGAGGTAGGCGCTCACTATGGAAAATTAAGTCTTTCATTTATAATACAGTCCACTAAACATCGAAGACCCTTAGACCTCACAATGGTCCTTCAGAAGCCGGATCAAAGAAGAATGGACACACCACAGCAACAATAAGAAGATAAAGAAGCACGAAGACACAATTCTTCAAAAATCGTCGTCAGCAAAATTATCGCCGAATTGTCCCGTGAGATCTTAAATCCGGGACACGCCGTACTCATCGAAAGAAGATCGCCGAGAAAAGGCCCGTGACTGCATTTCCGGGTCCTCCGTGTTCATCGAATGAGAAATTTTGTCGGTCCGTGACTGCTATTCCGGACCCGCCGTGACGTCGAAAAAAGTGAAGAAAGTGATCCGTGACCGCTATTCCGGATCCGCCGTGTGAAGACAGAAAACCGAAGAAGGGCCGGTCCGTGACCACTTTTCCGGACCCCCCTGCAGCACAATTAAGAAGAACAGCAAGGTGGCGCAGTGAAAAAAGAAGACAGCAAGGTGGCGCAGTGAAAAAACAAGGTGACGCAGTGAAAAAAGAAGACTGCAAGAGTCGCTGAGAAAAAAGAAATACCACCGTGCAAGAGGGTCTTCGCGCTCCAAACTGTTCGTGCCTTCGTGATTAGTGTCTTCGTGTCTTCGTCTTCGTCTTCAGTTGTCTGTGTGTGCCTCAAAAAGGAACTCTAACCAGGGAACAGTGCAAACCCAGTACCTAGCCTGAGTTCCGGGAACCTAGAAGTTTCGACTTCGGTTCTTTTTTGGTCTGACATGGTTCAGTTCCGCCAGCTTTAGCTGATGAGCGGCCAATCTTGCACCTTGCGGTGTTAAATGCAAGAGCGGTTTAGCGAAACTTCAAGAAAGAAGAAAGAAGAAACCGTAGGGACGTTAGGTACCCGAACGTTACAGCGACGTCAATTCCGTAACGTTCGCGTTAGGGCCCGATAGTGTTAGGGACCCCCCACCCCCTCGGTGTACTATGAACGAGGAACAACGCGTTACAAGATCGCGTTCCCGTTCCCAAACAACTCCGTCGTCCGGTCAAACGACAACGACGAGTACCAGTACGTGGAGTAAAGGCACCAGTAGCGCAAACGAAAGTAGCAGTATGCCGAAAGATAACGCTCCCCGTAAGGCTTCGGAAGCCGAGGCGCCCCCCGCGCACTCTGACCCGTCTATCCCCACTCCCGGCGCCGCGCCGCCGGGCCACGCCCCTTTGACCCGCGCGCCGCTCATGGATGATGAACAATCGGTTCACTCTATGGAGAACGAGCAACGTAGTAATCCGCGGACTTTGGTAGGCGTACAAGATGATAGGGCTAGTCAGTTATCAGTCTTAATGGCTGAATTAGAGGTTAGGAACGCCGAATTGCAGCAGGCACAGCTCGCGTCCGCCGCGGCTAGGAGTAGGCTCGAGATAGCTAGGATAGAAGCGTCTCAGGTATCCAGCATGGCGGCGCCGGGTCACGATGCCAGAGATGCTCGCGTATTAGGCTGGGTTGCTCAACAGCAACGCCAGGTAGCCGCGATAGGTGTACACACGCAAGAACCTCCGTACACGCCGCCGCGTAACGAACCCGAACGACCTAGCGAATTTATGAATAGGGACTTAGAATTACTCTCGCATAGGGTCGTAGACGCGGTAACTAGGAACAGGAATGCACCCATGGCCTCGAGGCAAAGTTACGACCTTCCTCATTTCGAAGGATCGCCTCAGGAATGGATCGCATTTAGGGCCGAGTACGAGGATAGTGCACCTATGCATTCGGACGTGTCCAACATCAGCCGTTTACGTCGCGCGCTTCGCGGCGAAGCGAAAATCGCAGTTAAGTCCATAATGTACACTGCGATATCTCCGGCTGAAATTATAGGCGCGTTAGAACGACATTTCGGAGACCCAGAGGAAATAATATTGAACGAAATTCATAACGTAAAGCGTATGCCCAGATTAGCTGAAGATAATAGCAATATAATTTCCTTTGCCGGTCAAGTTGCCAACGTCGTGGCAACCATTAAGTCGTTAAAACAAAACGAGTTTCTATACGCGCCCGAACTCGTCAATAAAATCGTGGATAAAATGAATCTGATTGTTCGATACGAGTGGAATAAATATCGCGTAATTAATAAAGGGACACCGGGTCTAGTGGCTATGGCACAGTTTTTAAACGAGATTAGTAGCGCAACGCGAAAATCTCAAATTCGCAAGACACGAGCCAACGTGCACACCGCGCAGGCGCACTATGACCCCGCGCCCCTCCCCCTACCGCGCATGCGCAAAGGTCGCCGCGCGCCGCAGTATGACGAATATTACAGTGACTCAGAACAATCAGATTCAGATTATGACGAACCTAGGCCGTTGATGGTAGCTCAAGTAAATCGGAATAGGTATACAGAAAAACGCGAACCGATAGATAAAAGAAACTCCGCGCCACCCGCGAAAATAACGCTCCCAAGGGCGTCGCAGCCGACCCAAGCAACTTCCACCTATACAGATAAATGTGTTATATGCAGAGGTGAACACAAATTAAGTGAGTGTTCGGACTTCAATAAGATGCCTATAGCAAATAGGTGGGAGGTTGTTAGAAACGGCAAGTTGTGTTTTAGATGTTTATATCCGAATCATAGGCAAGGTAGTAAATGTAGGTACGTAGCCTGCGGCATTTCTGGCTGTGAGGCAGGGCATCACATTTTATTGCACGGTATAAGCACACAAGCGACGCCGGAGCCGGCTCCGGAGCCTCAAAAGAGGCCTTTTTTCATAAGTCACATTAGACTAGCGAAGCCCGAGCCTAATAGGGACGCGCAAGAGAGTGGGTCTTTTTTCGTCGGCCGCGTTCAATCGACACCCGCGGAAACGGGAATAGCCGCATTATTAAAAGAAAATTACGAAATTGAATGCGCAAGTGTCGAAAATATACCTAAAATTGATCCGAATCTGCGCGCGATAAATAATTCAGATACGTCACGTGAAAATAAAAATGAGGCCGGCCTCTTACGACCATGTAACAAGAAAGAGTTACACGACAGCAAAGTCGTATCCGGCCCCGTATCTATTGAAACCGAGTGCGATGAAAATAGCCTGCGTTTTTATCATGGGGGAGGAGATCAGGTAAAGCGACCGGCTGAGTACACAGGGGAACAATTAAGTTCCGAGTCGGCTCGCTCTCCCGCCACGATATGGTATAAAGAAAATAAAAACGCAGACTATCATCGCGATCGGTGTCCAACGGCGAAAAAGACGGACACAGGCGCAGAACGTCCGCTCCATCAATCAGCCTTAAGCTCGCCTACGGACACAGGCGCAGAACGTCCGCTCCGCCAATTGGCCTTAAGCCCGCCTACGGATACAGGCGCAGACCGTACGCTCCATCAATTGGCCTTAAGCCCGCCTACGGACACAGGCGCAGACCGTACGCCCCATCAATTGGCCTTAAGCCCGCCTACGGATACAGGCGCAGCATGCCCGAAAAAATTAAAGTCAGTCGCAAATAAATTGGACCCACTCCCGTACCTACTCGATATAGGTACGTTTTCTAAACGCCCACGTTTAGCTAGGGCCTCTGCTACCGTAGTTTGCGCCAACAAGGTACCCAAAGCCACAATACTCGAAAGAAATACAGACACAGACATGTATTTCGGAAAAAAAATCGAGTTACAGGAAACTGGACGTACGACTTCAAAAAAGCCTAGAATACGCAAAGTCACCGTCAAGTTAAAGGCAGCTTAAAGTACCACGAAGTAGTACTCCATTCACTACTTCTATTCTAGACATAGTCGTTTCCTTAACTATACTGGTGTAGTCACACCGAGGGGGACACTGTCGGAAACAGCTATGCAAAAATATTTAGATAATTACGCACGTCAATCAGTTAGGATAGAAATCTTATTGAAATCTAATAGGAATCTTTTATTGTTTATTATTGTTTCGTTACTCAATCATTCTTACTGTTTAATCATAAATAACGTGTGTTTTACTCTAATTTTAAGATTTATCAATGTCCATCGTTTATAAGAATTTAATTAATTATTGCTATAATCTTATTTCTGTGTAATGAGAAATTATATGTGTTTTTTAATAAATAAAGTAAACAAACCCCCACTCACGCACAAAAAGAATAGCTGATTCTCAGAACTAGCTCGGCTCATTTCTCAGAACAAGACTCGAGCTTAGCGGGAGTATTCTTAGAATAATCTCCCACCTTCAAAAATAATCTTATAAAATGGCGGTTCCCGGCCATTTCAAGTCACTCTATTTTACTCTCTTCAGTCTTTTACATTTATCATCAAGTGATAATCAGCTCTTCAACAGTGCCTAAGTGAGGTAGGCGCTCACTATGGAAAATTAAGTCTTTCATTTATAATACAGTCCACTAAACATCGAAGACCCTTAGACCTCACAGCGGCCTTTCAGAAAATGGGAGAGGTTTTTCCATAATACCGTCTATTGTTACCATAGGTAGTGCGTTAATATTTTGCAGACAAAGTGATTAAAAAGAGATTACGGAAATTCGCCACATATTAAACAAATGAGTGCGTAAATGGGTACTGCACTTAGTGTAATAGAAGCTTGTTCATTGTTCAATGCTTCTAATTTTAAGAGCAGGCGTCAACATTCTTTGTAAATTATAAAAGAAGGGAAATCCTTCAGTGCTATGACTTTAACCGATTCGCTGCCACCTTCTTTTTTCAAAATCTGCCAAGCATGCTCCATACAACCAGTTGGTGACACATTGGCCGGCAACCGATCCTATTCAGATAACCAGTTTAGGAAGTCTCCTGCCATCCAACACAGAACATAGTAAAAATGGTCGAGTTTCTTGAGAATATACCCCTTTCTTCTTCTGTGAGTTAGCATTCTTCGTTACACAATGATTCGGTCATGTGACAATGGTAAATGTCACGGGAAAAATAGCTTTAACACCTTGTGACACAGGTCAAAGTGGCGGAACGCGATGGAGGTCCAATTTAGAAATTTAAAGATTACGCTTCAATGATTTGGTGCTGGATAGATAAATCGGTTTAATAAACGCTTTAGTTGCTGATTAAATAATGCCTATCATGGACCCCTTCTGAAACTTACATCCATGGCCCTTTCACATTTTGCAAACGTCCCTTTTACATTTTAACCCATAATTTCTTACCTGTTAGTACTTATAATAACCAAAAAACATTATTTTGTAATTCAGACGAATACTTAGCATAACATTTGCTGCGCTACCCCGCTGGATGACAATACCTTTGCACCAGGTATGAGCCCGCGCGAGCATCGGACCCCCTCTCCACAATCCGTCGCCCTACTTGAGCCTCCGACCCCCAGCACTAGGGAATGCAAATGCAATACCCGGTCAAATATGAAACCCGGGTATTACCCGACTCTAAATAAAGTCCGTTACCCGGGTTTTCGGGTACCCGGGTTGCATCACCTACAATGAAATTGCTGGCATTGCCGGCTGTGAAGTAAGATAAGCATTTTTTTTGTTAACGGTGTGGAAATGCATTACGCATACCCCCCCGGGCATTACCAGGCCCTTAAAAGGACCCTTCGGGGAGGTTATTTGGGGCTCACCCCTCAGAAGGGAAGCATACCCACTAAAACCACACCGGTGATGGAGCCTCTGCCCCTGCATCCTCTGCTGCTGCACATCGGAAATGGCCGGAACTCCTCAGGAGCTTGCGGTTGGGGAGCAGACGTAAGATTTTATGTATTATCTTAGAAAACAAAACGATACATGTATATTTTTTTATTAATTACTAGGTTTTTCTAACTCGGGTTTTGAATCAAAATACCCGGCTTTTACCCGACTCTAAATAAAGTCGGTTACCCGGGTTTTCGGGTTCCCGGGTTGAAATGAAACGAAATTAAATAATTTATTTGTGCAAGTAGGCCTCAAGGGCTCTTTCACATCTCTGATTCTTTTGGCACTTCGGCAGATGACATTCTGGTGAGAAGAAGCGCCGGAAGGAACTCACCAGTTTCTCTTTTAAAAAACATTACAATAATTGTGACTATATTACATTACATATCACAAACAACTACTTAATTTTTTTTTGCTAATGCCAATAAAATATTTAATGTTTAAATTTTGTTAACTATATATACTTAACTAAACACATTTCAATAAACATAAAACTACATTTTTAGAGATGTAAAGGGTCTCTAGGCGTCAAAACAAGATAAATTACTAAGAAAAATAGAAAATAAAAAGGCATAAGTATACTAAAATTAATGGAGATGTAAGGGGCCTCCGTTGTCAAAACATCTTTTGGAGGTGTAAAGGATCTCCAAACGTCAAAATACAAAATGGGAAACGAGAAATAGACTACTGAACTATCATTAAATTTACATGGTTTACAGAAAACGAACTTACAGAAATGTAAAAAAAAGTCTGTGACTCACATAATATATTAAAAACTAAAATTAAGACAATTTTTCTTAGAGATGTATGTGGTCTCAAGCGTCAAAATATTGGCAAGCGACATTGACGACGTTGCATTTCCTACCCAGCACTCCCTCATCTCAAAGGCAAGAGGCACAAAATAGTACGAGTTAACCAGCCATTTCTCACTTGCATACTGCATTTTCCACGGTTCTTTAATTAGCTAAGGAAATACCGTTTCGTTATATGATAAATATGACTTACAATGTTACGACACCCGATAAATAAGGTCACCTTTTCTCGTCATTCGTAGCGAACAAGTGTATCAATTTGTCATATTTACACAGTTATCAAATCGTAGTGTGAGCCGAGCGTCATTTTGTTCATGTCATCAGTACAGTAGGACATTGCCGAAGTGTGATTATGGAGCCCCGCCCCAAATCAAAAGTTATTGTGTCAACACCAAACCGACTCCGACAAGAATAAATTGATGTTCGGGGATTCTGGGGAAATTGAGAATGAGTTCCAGATTTCGAAGTTAGCTTTTGGGTAACAAACCGTTTAAGTAGGTACCTATTTGTCAACAGGCCAAATACAAAATCAGTTAATATACTTGACGTCGACGAGATTTCACTTAAACTTAACTTAGTCGTATGATATTGATAATATGTCATACCGGATACGTGGCTTAGGTTTTTATTGTACCTATCCAGATAGCTGAAAATTATTAAAAAAAAGGTTTTTCTAATTTATCTTGACCGAGGGTTCCGTACAAACTTATAAGTAGACTAGCGACCCGCCCCGGCTTCGCACGGTGTTTCTCTATTATATTATGCATGTATTATACATATAAACCTTCCTCTTCAATCACTCTATCTATTAAAGAAAACCGCATCAAAATCCGTTGCGTAGTTTTAAAGATTTAAGCATACATAGGGACATAGGGACAGAGAAAGCGACTTTGTTTTATACTATGTATGTAGTGATACATGAATATTTCAAGAAAAAACTGTATGGCGATTAGTTTAGTAGGAACAAATAAGTAGGTGTTACGATTTTTTCAAATCGATAGCAGCAGTAGTTCCTGAGATATCTGGCTGTGACAGATGGACAGACAGACAGACAGAGTCGCACCATTTTTTTTTCTCCCATGTTTTGTAACTTTTAACTGTCACAAATAAAAAATAAGGGTTCCTTTTTACCATTTTGGTACGGAGCCCTAAAAATGACCCAGTACGGATTGCACTGGATACGTATCGCGCGCTCTTAAGCGGCTGGAGTTTGACTACTCCTTTGTCTTTATACTTTGACAATGTTTACATAGCCGGTCGCCGCCTCGATCGATTGAGCTGAATTGACCCGACCGAAGTCTGGCAGTTACAAGTAATCAATAGTAGATTAATGAAAGTCTTGTGACTGTATTCTATCGATCTTTGATTGGTTATGTACTTGCATTTACCCGCGGCTAGAGTCTGTGCGGAAAGAGAATAGGCGTGGCGAAAAGCTGAACTAACCTAACCAGTATGGCCACAGAATAGAAAATACGGCACATACGGTACAAAAGCATTACAGCGCCCCCCAAAATTAATCCTATTCTCTTTCCGCACAGACTCTACGCCCGTGTTATTTTCGATAAATCCCAACCACAGTCCACAGTTTTATTTGTCAACTGTTGTAATGTTTTGGCACTTTTTACTATTATAATGTAATCAGTAGTTTATTAGCTATACAAAACATGATTTTTTTTTTATTTCAAAATTGCGTAGTTTCTACACAATCACCAGTTTTATGTCAAGAGGCGGGTATTTAAAAAGAAAACCAAAAAACTTGAATATCTCGAAAACCAAGGAGTTTTGACCCCTAGTTGACTGGGCCTAAATCATTGCAAATGAGCTGTAGAAAAACCCCTATCAAGGAATACGGCGAATTTCCAGTCTCCCGGTATATCGAGATATAACTATTTCCTTCTATGCTGCTCGGGCCGCAAACATGCGATCTCGGGCTTTCTTCACCCCTAGTTGTGTACCTAATGTACTATTTTGGAAAATATGCGCTAATCCGGGGGAAAGCTTGCGTTACTGTATGCTAGAATACAAAGTTATAGCGTATTGATCCATTAATAACATCTTATGTTATGACTACCTCGATATCTTTATTTAATTGTCTCAATAGACTTTTTGATATCTATCCTGCTTGGTGATGCCATTTGTAACTGCCCTTCAACACGCACGCACGGAACGCACCGCATCCGATCGTCTCTCTCTATCGCATAACGCGTGCTCTTTCTGGTCGCTGGCTAATATTTGATAGAATGGTAGCCGCGCGGCGAAATCGCGGAGTGTTGCTTGTAGGCCTGTTAAGTATGACACGAATTCAATTGATAGTAGGCATTATGTAGATTAGCGGTCGACAAACCGCGGCCCGTGAGCCGCTCACTTGCGGCCCGCGAGCCTCCCTGGCTATTCTACAGGGTGGCAGGGACTATACCGACATACTTTAGCCATGAATTCCTGGTGGTGTGACGAGTAAATAATGTTATATCAACATGGGTCGAATATTGTCATTTTACGTCTTATGGAACAACGTCTTAACAAAATAAATCAGTAAATTCAGCCCCTCGTTATAAACATGTTACTGGAGGAAAAGTTATCAAAAAGAAAAAAAAAGGTAAAATGGAAACGAAAGGTTAATTTTTTGGCCTCGTAGTCGCTTACCATCAAATACTGCGAAGGTTAATTGCTGTTTAGTTAAAGGATTTAAAAAAAATAGTAATACGATCATAGTCACATTTATTAGGGCTTGTTACACACTTGGGAGTTTTCATTTAAAAAGAATGAATATCTCTGAAAGGAAGCGTTTTTCGACTATACATCACATAACTTTTTTTACTCCTAATAGTTGTTAGAATCTATAGTTAAAGTTTGTCGGTATAGTCCCTCCCACCCTGTATATGTAAAAGTCGCTATATTCCGAATTGTATAAAATCACAAATTATGAACAAAGTGCGAACCGTGTCAATTTCGTTACCTACTATATGGCCCTTGGCTGCTAAAAGGTGTGTAAAGGACCGCTGATGTAGATAAAAGATTTCACAATCTTTATCTTGGGTTTTTACAGAAAGCGGAGATATATTATCAGCTCTATTTATATTGTGTTATGTAAAACTAGCTGTCCCGGTTAACTTCGTTCCGCCTCAGAATGTTTAATTTTTAGGGTTCCGTAGCCAAAATGGCAAAAACGGAACCCTTATAGTTTCGTCATGTCCGTCCGTCTGTCTGTCCGTATGTCACAGGCATTTTACTCCAAAACTACATGATGGATATTGATGAAATTTGGAATATAGGTGTCTTTTATGAGCCACTACTTAGTTTGGTATATAAATAATTAAAATAAATATTTTTAGGGGGGGCACTCCATATACATGTTAAAGACAGTAAAAAAAATGTTTTTCAGCAAATATCAACGTGTGGTACATAGTTCGACAGCTCTTTAAAAAACACTATAAGGTTCCTAAGTAATGTTTTTGATTAAGTGAATGTATTTGGAAATAATCACTCCGAAAGTTGTGTAAATTCCCCCCCCCCCCCCCCTCTATATTCCAAACCGTGCGTCCGAAAAATATGAAAAAAATCACGAAGGTAACGCTTAATTAATACTTTTAACGAAAAATATTTTCAACAAGATCGAATGTACCGTTTTTGAGTTATTGCCGATAAACTGCGCTTCTCAACAAAAGGACGTAATTGCTATGAAGATACGCTCTTTTGTTGTTGTACTTTTTTTACATCGTATTTTTTACCTTATAGTTACGGCTATGGAACCCTACACTGAGCATGGTCCGACATGCTCTTGGCCAGTTATTTCTACTGTCCGCAGTGTTTCTTTTGACGATTTAGTGCTGCCAAAAGGGCCGTATTTTGAGATCCAGGCCCCCTAGGCACTTGGTATTGAAAAGGCCAGCCATGCTTTTGGCATATATGAAGAGTCCACATGGGGCCCCTCTAGGCTAGGGCTACCATGCGTCCGGGTTTCCCCGGATTTCTCCTAGTTTAGAGAGCGTCCGTGGAACGTCCGGGCGGGGTTTCATTTGTAGTCCGGGTTTGCCACTCCGGCCCGCGCGAGAGCAAATGCACCCTCCCCGCGCGAAAAAAAACTGCCTTGTTGTTAACGTGTCCGGGTTTTAAGCTCTAAAATCAAGGGATTTCTGCTTGCTGCTTATTGTCCTAGGTGTCAAATTTTGGAGATGGCAGCCCTACTCTAGGCTGGTCGGGCCCCTAGGCCCGGGCCTTGTAGGCCTAGGCGGATATCCGGCACTGGCCACCTATAGTTCCTGCACGTTCCCTATACCTATCTAAAAATAAAATGAAGTCATAGACTTGATTGTGACTTGCGAGAATGCTTGTGGCCTATTTACGGAATAAATACTTTTAAGTATAGTTCTCTTCTGCAATCATGTCCTATCACTTTTACCCGACTACGCGGCGAAGCCCAAAATAAGGTTATGTATTTGACTTATACAGTCCGTTCCTAAGTTCTCTAGTGAAGTTCTTAAAAAATCAAAATGACGGATTTATTATTAATGTGCGGTGCGGACTAAACAAAAGAGCGAGTGCGGGGTATCAAAAGGCTTCAAAAGGCGAGTACAAAATAGTATTACTTACCGAGGACGGTAAAACAAAGAATTTTTCAGATTGCAGGCGCAGGTATTTGACGCCCGAGCCGAAGGCAAGGGCAATAAATATGCGATCTGAGGCCTTATTTATAGCCCGTGGCAAGTACAACATTTTACGTCTCCCCCAAGCCAGGAAGTGGGATTTTCCGCACGCGTAGCGGAGGGTAATTGCCACTTTATGGGCAGGTGTGACCTTTAGGTGGTTAGGAGTTTGCATTGTAATTTTCTTTTGGTGTGCAATAAAGTATGATTGTATTGTATTGTATAAGTATTTTTTGGCTTATGTTTAACGGATCACCAGATATAGTAACTTTTTACTACCTACCAAAAATAGTAAACGATCACCAAAAAATTAAAACTCTATTTTAATTTGAAATAATAACCAAAATTATAAAATCGAACTATCATATTAAAGAAAATGTCTCCAAACTAATCATTGCTAACCCAAAAAAAGTTAATGAGCGCCAAAATTTAAACTCCATTTTTATGTAAAATTATAACCCAAATTAAATTATAACATCTTGCTCGCCGTTCAGAATAAAGCCGCCCTAGCCTAGTTCGGACCACGCTAGTATTTTAGTCTAGTAGCGAGTAATTTAGTAGCTAAATGTGTCTGAACACCTACAAATTAGTCGAGTATATTAGTTGGCAATTAAGTCGAGTCGATCCATTTTATTCTATTTTTTTCGGCGAGTAACACCCCCCACCACGCGTCCGTGCTCCCTGGTTCACTAGCTAAACTAGTGCGAACCCGTCGAATTAGTCGAGTACATTAGTTGCCGCAAAAATATCGTTTCACTGGAGTGAAGAAACAACCAATTATGTAGAACATGAATGCATGTGGAACGTCAAGTCCCCGCATTATAAAAACAAACAAATGAAACAATCCGCATACTTGAATTTAGAAAAAAACAATGAATATACCCGGATTTGGTGAATAGGAAATTAAATTTAGTTACGATTAGCTTAAACAGTTTATTTACTTTATTGCGTTGTAGGACTTGTAGGCTGTTCATCTTGCAAAAAACCACTCACTTGTAAACTGTACTTGATCGTAATGCGAACGATTTTTGGGCAGTAGCGAATAGTTTAGCTACTAAATTACTCGCTACTAGACTAAAATACTAGCCTGGTCCGAACTAGGCTTAAGGAGACCTCAGAGGAGTCAAGACAGAGGGGTAGTAAGATTAGTACAAACCTACCGCACAGTCTCATGGACGACAGCAGCGACGCTAACGGCGGAACCTCCATGTGATCTCGATGCTGGAGTGGAGTATGCGTACTGCCCAGGAAAAAAATCCCGACAGAGTAGTAGTACTCATGCCCCGGTAACTCAATAGAAAATAACCACATTATTACTAAAAAAAAAACCCGACCGCGGTGCACTTTGAAACTGCATAAAATCCGCCATTTTGTTTATTTTAACGAACTTCATACCCAGTGACACTCGCACCATCAAGATGAATCTAATGATGTATCATTTATCAAAATCGGATGTGCCGTTGAGTAGTTACGAGCGGACACAGGAACGGACATACATACATACAGGTCAAAAACTAACCCTCCTTTGGGCTTCGCCGCAGTCGGGTAAAAAGTGAACCGCTTTGCTTTGATTGCCATCTACCTTACATTACACCTTGGAGACACTGCCCATACAAATTTACCCATGGTCCTTTGGCATCATTATACTTTATTTGGTAATATGCTTACGAGTACATTGTATGGCAATCATAGTGGTTTTTAGGTAAAAATAGCGCATTAATTTGCTCGCTAAGATTTGGTGATCATTGACTAAATTTGGCCTTTTAATACAATTTAATGTGCAGTCGTTACTAAAACAGCTAGTAGGTACTATTGTGATGGTAGAATTATTTTTTTGGTGTTCAGTATATTTTTTTGGTAAGAGAGCTTAGGGTACAAGTCGCGTCACGTAAAAAGAACGCTGGTGGTCAAGCTGCACATTAGGCCATTTATCGATCTATTTGGTGGTATGAGGTGCGACGCGGGGAGGGCGGGTTAATCGAACCGCGCCGCGAGCAAAAGGCTAGTTCAAAAGTAAAACAATAAACATAGTACTTTCGTGCGCGATTGTAACAATGCGCAAACACACCCCCTCTACTTTCTTCCAGCGTTCTTTTTACGTGACGCGACCTGTGTAAATATAATGATCAAAGTATTTTTTGGTGGTCATTATATTTAACCTCGTATTTTTTTGCACCGCATTCGGTTTATCTTCACTATGAAACAGTAGCACCAAATGTTATAACAGGATATTAACATTCACTGCACATACAAACTAATACCTCAGTCATATGCAAGAAAACTTGTTTTTGTTATCTCCAACAAACAGCTACCGTTTTTCCGAAATATTTACACATGTTTAAAACTATTTGTGTATAAAAAATAAGATTATGTGTCAGCGAAGGCTGACAAACTTTTGTCTGATACGAATACGGAATAGTACATTATACAACTAGGGTGGTAATACAAAGAAAGGCCGAGATCGCGGAAGTTTGCGGCCTCAATCGCATGCAGCTCGGGCCGCAAACTTCTGCGATCTCGGCCTTTCTTTGTATTACCACCTTAGTTATGTAATGTACTATTATGTCTACACTTGGCTAGAAAGCGGCTTTTTCCGTACGCGCAGCGGTGGAAACGCAGCTTAAGTCGAAAGGCTAAATAACAAAGAACACATTATAGCTTGGCAACTTCGTTGGTGACACTCACATGTGTGCTTCTTGTTATGTGCAGCCGTAACTACTCACACAAGTTACCGCCAACACGAACGACGACCGACGGAGGCAGCCTCCGGAGACCCCCGTTCGTGTTGGCGGTAACTTGTGTAAGTAGTTACGGCTGCGCATAACAAAGAGCACACATGTGAGTGTCACCAACGAAGTTGCCAAGCTATAGTGCTACACGGGCATTACTCCTAACAAACCCGGAGCAAACAAACGGACAAACAACGATAAGCACTGACATGTTCAATCCGGCGGAATCATGTGATTGTCTCTATCAACAGTGTTGCAGCGTGTGATTGCGTTATCTGATTGCGATCTAATTTGGACTAGAGTCTGTGCGGAAAGAGAATAGGCGTGGCGAAAAACGGAACTAACCTAACCAGTATGGCCACAGAATAGAAAATACGGCACATACGGTAGAAACACGTTACAGCGCCCCCCAATGTTAATCCTATTCTCTTTCCGCACAGACTCTAGTAGCGATAACAGTAAATAAGGGGTCATACATGTCTTACGTCACATCACACCTCAAAAGGCCTAATGAGGGCTACAGCGAACGGGGTAGTTCTCTGCGACCAAACAGTCGCACCAATCGCATCATTACCATCGCCACATTATGGATGAGCTCCCTATAAACTACGGAGTCGTTTTTGGTTATCTTGTAGAAGTCGCGTGCTTCTGCTATTTTTATCATAATGATCCTGATATTCCTGATTGCTTTTATAAAACGGCCAATAATAGTGGCGATGGTAATGAAGCAAGCAAAACGGTAAAAAATCGCAGAGAACCCATTTGGCCCCTAGAGGCGCTAGTTAGCGTGTGGTCCCCGAAATGTCAAATGCCACTGTTTGTGTACTACACGGGTTCATTTGTTACTAAGTAGAATAATACGTGTCGCGCGCTCGTAAACTGCCGAAGTTGGACTACTTGTTCGTCTTTGTACTTTGACGGTGATGCCCGGCCCGCTGGAGGCGATTAATGAAAGTCTGAAATAACTCCTGAATTGGGTAATTGACTGTAGCTGAAATTTGTAAAAATTATATAAGTTCCTGTTAAAATAAGCATAATAAGGAAATATGTTCAAGTTTTGAGTTTGATACCTAACGTGTAAGTTTTTTTATGAGCCTCCAAAGTTGGGTGGGAAAGTCCATTTTAAAAGTATAAAATTATTAAAAACTATTAATACCATTAAATAACCCATAAAATGTATAGTAACTTTTGTTATGAAACCGTTACGATAAACGCAAGTTTTAACATAGTTGCAGAACAAAGTTATTGATTTCCCCAAACAACTAGCTTTGGCGCCTGTGTGCGTTGCACATTTCGCACACAGGGGCGGCGCAGCCCTGGCCGCAGTTACCTGGATTTTCTGGTGGGGCATTGCCGGCCGTGTTAAGTAAGATAAGCAAGCATGTGATGTTTTGTCGCGTTTGCTTTAAGGCGGCCGACGTCAGATTTTATTTATTATCTTTAAGGCGAGGTGAGACCAGAATCGGGCACGGAAGCCTAGTTTCCAAATCATTTTTAGAGCACTTATTTGACTCTTAGGTCACTGTAAAACATATATAATAATATTCAGAACTGTATCTAGGGCTTCCTCTCACTTAGAACACGATAGCGAACACTTCGCTCGATAGAAAAGTAGCGCGAAAACACTATAAAATAAAGTATTTTTTTCATTTTGTTCATCACCACCTTTTCTGACAAAATTAATACCTGACAATCATGATTTCACAGTCATGCAGGGCATCCTCTCATGTTTGGGTTGATAACGTATACTTTTATGTTAGAAATCGAAGATAATCTGCAATAATCTGCATTCCGCCCGACCCTAGTTTGTATGTGAAATGCGAGCCAGGTCCTACCGCGCCTTAAAATATAACGACACGATGCATAATTTTGAAGCATCACTAGGTCTTTCTAACCCGGGTTCTGAGTCGATTTACCCGACTCTAAATAAAGTCGGTTACCCGGGTACCCGGGTGGCATTCCCTAGTTAAAGCCCTACCTAAACATAGCATCTCCGTGTGTGTAAGTAAACAAGAGTTTAGGAAGCCTTGAGGTGCGCGTGCGGCGGCGATTAGCGGCGCTCACGACTACGAGCGGCCAATTGTATTCAGACGTCCGGTATTTGCGGGCAAATCTCACTGAGCAAATAAATATCAGGTTGCGAAACATCTTGCCGGTCGAATTCGGAATTTTCGGAGTTGCCTTTTTAGGGTTCCATACCTCAAAAGGAAAAAACGGAAACCTTATAGGATCACTTTGTTGTCCGTCTGTCCGTCTTGAATTACATATGTCGTAGTGTTGGAGTTCTCCCCATGAAGGAATGTCAAGTTTGTTTATGCTTGAGTGTCTTTGGTTGCGGTACAATGACGTTTATTCAAAATTGACCGGGTTCTGTGATTGGTTGTCAATCTTTTGCATGTCTGAAAATTGGTGAATTGTGCTGAACAAGGAATTGAAGGAACACGTCCCGCAACCAACCTCACTGCATTTCTTCGTTTATTATGATTAGTTAGTGTTACTATCGAGCTCCAACCGATGGAAACCGACACTCGACTGCGCATTATTGGCAATTAGAGGGACATCCTGACGACTCCTACCCCCTGACGCTGACACATATATATATATAAAGTGTCCAAATATTATATATTTGATGCTCATTTCTCTTATTTTTGGGGCCCACCATGTAACTATCAGATGTATTTTTTTGATCTCAAACATGTGCATTTGCGTAGTTCTAATAGTACATTACACAGCTAGGGTGGTAATACAAAGAAAGGCCGTGATCGCAAGAGTTTGCGGCCCGAGCTGTAAGCGAGGGACGTAAATATGCGATCGAGGGCTTTCTTTATTACCTCCCGTGTTGTGTACCTACGTCATTTTATGTCTACACTTGACCAGAAAGCGGCTTTTTCCGTACGCGCAGCGTGCGGAAAAAGTCACTTTATGGCCAGGTGTGACATAAACAAAATGAAATATCGATTGATTTAATTTATTCTATATCTCACAGAAAAAGGCTCAGCATTAAAAAAGGTGACCATTTAGATAATTTTGCTTACCGTTTCTGCAAAATTAACACGATCATTTACTTAAATACCTACTAAAAAGATCATTTAAATAAGTGGCGTGGGTAGTGTGTTAAGATACCGCCTATACGCTATAGGGACCGTGCACGGCGAAGGTGCTGCCAACTGGTGACGCCAATCTAAAGGTTCTTCTTCTTCTTCCGTGCCTTATCCCTTTTATTTGGGGTCGGCCCTCCTTTTGTTGATGTTTTTATGCGCCAAGATAGTCGATCTTGGGTTGTCTTTCCATCGACCTGTGCCCGTTCCATGTCCTTGGCAACGGTTGTCCACCACGTGGCCTGTGGTCGTCCTCTGCCTTTCTTCCTATCTGGTACTGCCAAGGCTTTCCTCACAACGTACTCTTCGTCCCGTCTCATTACGTGCCCGTACCATCGCATACGATTTTCAAACATTTTGTCGGCAATTGGGGCGACTTTAAAGGAACCTCTGATGTATTCATTCCGTACTTTGTCAAGTCTCGTAACCCCCGCGGCCCATCGCAGCATCCTCATCTCATTTGTGTGCATCTTCTGTTCATCAAGGCAGGTCTTACCGCACTTTTGTAAATTTTGCCCTTAAGCTGTATCGGCATCTTAGAATCACATAGTACTCCTGAAAGGGTTCTCCATTTAAGCCAAGCTACGTTAACTCTGTGGGTCACATCTATATCAACGCTGGCGTTTGCGGTAAGCATAGATCCGAGATATTTAAATTGATGTACTTTAGGCAGTGGTTGTCCATCAATAGATATAGCTATGTTGCTGGGCGCTGGCGGATCACAAAAACTGCACTGTAGATATTCGGTCTTAGTTCTGCTAATACGGAGGCCGTTACTTTCAAGAGCCTGCGTCCAATTTTGAAGTGTGGCTTGGAGCCTTTCTGCAGATTCGTCAATGAGGACAATATCGTCTGCATATAATAGACACCAAGAGAGACTGGATTGAATATGCCTGGTAAAGATAGTCCATCGATATGTTAAAGAGGAGCGGGCTAAGTGCCGAGCCCTCTCCCATACTGTTTAAAAGTCATACTGTATTGTTAGTCATAATTATCGAAAGTCATACAACCTATTTTCTACGAAACCGTTAGGTTACCAGAATTGTTATACTTAAAACAAACCTAACCTAACATACCTATTGTTTTCTATGCTAACGTTTAAAGTATCCTAAAATTTTTACCGTTTTTAGAGAAACAAATATTTTATGACTCGATTTTTATGACTAATAATACAGTATGACTTATAACTTTATGGGAAACAAGGGAATCCCTTCCTTTTGTATTTACGAAGTGCAGACGGCTGATTCGTAGTATTATATTAACCTATTGTATTGGTTCTTATTTGTATTTTCAATAAATACTAAATGCATATTATGGTGGCCATTAAGCGAGCACGCGTCCAGACGATGAGACTGCTGGCGGAGCGCCAGCGCAGCGATCACATACCGCAGCTTCCGACACCGTGACACGGTGCGAGTAAACAATAACTCATCTGCTGCGAGACGTGGAAGTCCATAATAGTTCGTATTGTTCTGTCGAAGTATACTGTAATACTAACATCCAGTGACGTACTAAATAGCCTTTTCTTTTTTTTTTTTTTTTTATGTGTGATATGATTTTATGCGACCTTCTATAACTGCGCCCTTGTGTTTTACCTAGGTCTTGCCTGGTCTGGCCATTCTTGCGCCTCCCAGAGTCTATTTACCGGCCTATTTACGGCACTGCTAACAATAGTTGTTTAAGTTTTGTTTGTAAATAATAACACATATCGATACCTTTAGACTCAAAGGACGTAAACGCCGTAGGTTCTAATGGCGCTTACACCCTTTGAGTCTAAAGGTATCGATATATAGACTTAAGGTCTGAAATAATTTATTCATTCATTCAAAGTATAAAGACCTCAGATCATATAGTACAGTAGTAGCCTTATAAGTCGTATTTGCGTGCGAAATAGTCTGCAGAATTTTGAAGGGAGGTGGGCAGGTAAAATTACTTACAAATGGAATGTTGTACCATATTTTTCTAAGATTGAATTGGTTAAACGTTTATTACCTGTGCTTCAGCACATGCGGGCATTTTTATGAATAACTATTAATCGATGTTTATGTGATTTATTGCACATTGTGCAAGGTTTTCGGCAGAGGGGAAAGTTACTGAATGGCGACTCCTGTCATATATGCTCTAAGATAAAGACAGACGAGTAGTTTTTCTTTGGCAGTTTAGGAGCACGCGATATGTATTCAAGGTCGAGGCGTAAATAGTGCGATCCGTACTGGAGCATTGTTAAAACTTTGCTTGTAGTGCGTTCGTTTACGGCGCGCACACACACAACCCGCGCGATATAATCATGTATCATTTTTAAAATTTTCTTTTCTCCTTTTTACTTATACTCCAATGTTATTGTTCATATACCATAAGATATTATAGTTACAGACATCTGAGGTATGGAGACCTGGTGACCTGACATACAGGTTTCCCCTAGTTCAGGCACCAGTCTCCACCACGCAAATCTGTTTAGAATTGGATAATTATAAAAATGACTGTTTTGCCTTGTAATTACTTTGTGGTGGAGTAAATAAATGTTTTTATTATTATTATATTATATAATATACCTTTATTATCATTATTTACTTCTTTTAAAACATAAAAAATACAAAAATCTGATTTGACATTATTTGAAGTTGTTTACTTACTAGTTGACAAACAAGCAACCTCGCGTTGCCATGGTGTTCTGCTAAACTTATCAATGTTGTGCGTCACGTCGTTACACTATTTAAATGCAAAATGTATCTTTGTGAATGTGAATTGGTCAATGTATTGTTCTATTTGTTACGTGTTAGTTTCGTAGTGATGGACGATTTTTCATGTACGCGTGTGTAAGTGTGCGTTACCTCGTTCCCCCCTCGCCAAATATGGCAGAAATTTGTGTACCGGACAAGTGCCTTATGAAGCCTCCTTGCCGTCTAAGTTCTAAGATTTCCTGCTATATTACCGTATACGGTATATACAGGGTGTCCCTAAAACCAACTTTGATACGAAAAGGGCTGATAGACCAGCTCATCAGACACCAGATTAAGTAAATTTGACCTCAGTAAAAAATTCTTAGTTTTCGAGATATTGACGTTTTTGCAAAACTCGTGCTAAGTGATACCCTGACTCGGTTATTTGAGTGTCATGACTAAAATATCAAGTATTTTTCAAATCTGGTTTTTGATATGGGTAGCCAGATAACTATGCTATTGAACGTAATTCCTATTTCTGTTAATTTTTTCATGGTGTGGCCACAGTAGAATATCAAAAAATAATTTTCAGATTTTTCCAAATTTCACGTCTGATTTCGAACGAAGGTTGTGAAAAAAAAATGTACCAACACAACCTGGCACAAGACGTAAAAAAATGGCGCATTTTTTGTAGTTTTTAAAATGGTATAGTATTTACTAAATACTGTAATAGTTTTTGAGATAATTATATTTTGTTACAAAAATAACTTGTACTGCACATTATGTTATATAACATTTTTTACTCCTAAGGAATCAGGAATGCGTGGTTAAAATCTTTTGCATTCCTCACGCGAGACACCTAGTATGTATTTGCCCAATACAAATTTTCCTCATATTTTATGTGGAAGGCTGTGTGTGCAAAGTATAAGAAAAGAAAAGTAGACACAATGCGGCCCTTTACATGACATAGAACCTCGTAAGTAAAAAGTTGATTCAAGCGCGTGGGCTAAAACAAACATTCCCCGTAACCAAACCATTTCCATCGCGAGCGGGCTCTGTCCAAACACTGATCGTGTGTTGGCGAGTCTCCAGGCCCACTGCCCAGCGACAATCCATTACAGCAAATGTGCCGAATCACTACGCATGGTCACCGAATGAGTAATGACGTACAGAACTCTCTAACAAAACTGTCTTCGGGTCTGACCACCAGACGGAACGCACCGGAACTGACCGTCCCAGGGATATGACGAAAATAGGGATTTGATCAAATCCCTCAGGGAGATTATCAACTCACGGCATATAATGAAAATAATGAAGCGGTAGGTCATTTCATCCCAGATTTAATGATTTGATCAATTCTACAAGCCGTTTTAGGGGGGGGGGGGATAACAATGGTAGCTGGACATTCATATTTACCTTAGTGATATCATGAAATCCCTTAGTGATATCATGAAGATGAATGCGAGCAGAAGATACCGCTCAACCTGATAGATATGGAGAGAGCTATGCTTAGGAAGTTAGGACACAGTATAACAGTAGCGTGGCGTCCAAAGAACTCGATTCCTACCGGCTTGCCTAATTTCAGGCATTTGAGCACCTTATCCTACAGCTCTTAAGGAAAATGTACGCAAAATCTGCACCGGCTTGCCCAAGGATAGGTATCTTTTACGCCACGCCACTGCTGTATAATAACTGTATTTTTTTTCCCACAAAAGGTACATCGCGCTTGTGTGTGCACGCTGTGAACGAACGCACTTCAAGTTTAGTAAAGATTTAAGAATGCGTAAGAATGCTCCAGTACGGATCGCACTCGCACAGACGCGCTGTCGCACATCTGTTTGAATACGTGTCGCGCGCTCCTAAACGGCTGAAGTTCTACTTATCCGTCTTTATACTTTGGCTTGGGGTTTCTTTTCTTTACGTGATCGAATCAGAAATGAGGAAATCCGTAGAAGAAGCGTGAGGCCGCCACAAGATGGTCTGTTGACCTGGTTAAGGTCGCTGGAAGTCTATGAAGTCAAAAAGCGTGTCGTTGTGGAAGTCTTTGGGCGAGACCTATGTTCAGCAGTAGCACTGCTGGACACAGGCCTCCTCAATAGATTTCCACATGGGCCGGATAGAAGCGACCCGTATCCAGCGAGTCCCCGCAACCCTAACCAGGTAGTCTAGCATAACTGGCCGCGACTTCGTTTCTCGCGCGACAGAGCATCACCTGTCACTGTCACACTATATTGAGTGGAAAGAGATAGATAGCATTTGTCGCGCGACAAAGAGTCGCGTGTCACAGTTGTGCTGCTTGTCCTAGAGGTACACGTCCCGACCACCTTGCGGGTTGCCGTCCCACGCTGCGCTTGCCAGTACGTGGTCTCCACTCGAGAACCTTTCTGCCCCAACGGCCATCGGTTCTTCGAGCTAGAAATGATGAGGATGAGAGAAAATACCGAAATAAATCGTGTGCGTGTGGATTGAGTGAGCACCCTTCAGAAATAAAAAAAAACATCCTGTTCATTTAGTAAAAGTTCTAAAACAATTGTAAAACTAAATCTCTGTATTTGTAAAAAGATAAATCAAAAGATATAACCTTTAACGTGTGCTCACTCAGTTCTCACAAACTACCAACGAAATCAGGGAATGTATTCATTTAACATATAATATTTTTATACGATTTTTTAGTAAAACCTGTGCTAACTTACCTTTATAATTTGTAGATCACCTAGTAACGTATTTAAGATTTTACAAATAATTTCTTATGCTCACTCAATCCGCACACTTTCGAAAACCCGATTTCTGATGAAAAAACTGAAGATTTAAACTGCTATATATGTGTATATTTTAGTAAAACTAATCTGGGAATTTGTAAAATACAAAAGGAACCACTAACGTGGCAGGTTTTTGGATAATAAATGTTTGTTAATGCTCACTCAGTCCACACGTTACAAGTAAGTTAAAAATGTAAATATCTCAATATTTGTAGTATTACATAAACTATAAATTACTTCAACTTTTAGTAAAAATTTTTACTAAATATCCACCATCTAATATTTTATATTCGTTGTCTGATTTTAAAGATATTCAATTGCAATTTTTCTAATGTAAGTAGATCGATTAGGTTGACCACACTTTATTATATTATGGTCATATCCATGAATTAAATTTTAAAGTAAAAAATTGTTTTGATTAGGTTAGTACATACTTATTACAATTAAGAGTTACCTGATCCGTAATTATTACCTTTCATTTACTGTAAAAGATTTAATCCGAGATCAAAAAATAAAAATAAAATATCTTTCAATGTCAAAGTGACGTACCAGGGGTAGTAACCTTTTTGATCTCATATATTTTTTAAATGAACTGATATGACCATAATATAATGAAGTGTGGTCAATCTAATCGATCTACTTACATTAGAAAAATTGCAATTGAATATCTTTAAAATCAGACAACGAATATAAAATATTAGATGGTGGATATTTAGTAAAAATTTTTACTAAAAGTTGAAGTAATTTATAGTTTATGTAATACTACAAATATTGAGATATTTACATTTTTAACTTACTTGTAACGTGTGGACTGAGTGAGCATTCACAAACATTTATTATCCAAAAACCTGCCACGTTAGTGGTTCCTTTTGTATTTTACAAATTCCCAGATTAGTTTTACTAAAATATACACATATATAGCAGTTTAAATCTTCAGTTTTTTCATCAGAAATCGGGTTTTCGAAAGTGTGCGGATTGAGTGAGCATAAGAAATTATTTGTAAAATCTTAAATACGTTACTAGGTGATCTACAAATTATAAAGGTAAGTTAGCACAGGTTTTACTAAAAAATCGTATAAAAATATTATATGTTAAATGAATACATTCCCTGATTTCGTTGGTAGTTTGTGAGAACTGAGTGAGCACACGTTAAAGGTTATATCTTTTGATTTATCTTTTTACAAATACAGAGATTTAGTTTTACAATTGTTTTAGAACTTTTACTAAATGAACAGGATGTTTTTTTTTATTTCAGAAGGGTGCTCACTCAATCCACACGCACACAAATAAATCTACTACATTATACTTTCGACAGCTGAGTGAGCGCCAGTGACGCATGAAGGATGTGATAATGAGCCGAAATCGCAAAAAAGTAGACCGGCCCCCTGACGTCGGCAGTTCGGTATTCTCAGTTAGCGTTGGCGGTAAAGCTGAATCAGTTTCTGTGCCTAGCCTAGAATGTGACTAAGATTGAGAAAATTGTGATGTAACTATTTTTTTTTATTCCGCTACGTAAACAATTAACCTTCCGTAACATTTGATGGTAAGGAAATACGAGGTCAAAAGTTCACCTCTTGTTTCCATTTAAACTTTTTTTTTTATATATTGTCCTCCAGTAAGGAAAGGACATGTTTACAAGGAGGGGTTGAATTTACTGATTTATTTTGTTCCAAAAAACTAGTAATGTAAAATGACAGAATTCGACCTACCTATGTGAATATAATTTTTTGGCTTAGTTTCAGTTGTTCGGTGATTTTAGTCCGGTTCAAACAAATATATCGATACCTTTAGACTCAAAGGACGTAAGCTCCATTAGAACCTACGGCGTTTACGCGCTTTGAGTCTAAAGGTATCGATATATTTGTTTGAACCGGACTAAAATCACCGAACTACTGAAACTAGGCCATTTTTAGGGTTCCGTACCAAAATGGTAAAAAAGGAACCCTTATGGTGCGACTCTGTCTGTCTGTCTGTCTGTCTGTCTGTCTGTCTGTCTGTCCGTCTGTCACAGCCAGATATCTCAGGAACTACTGATGCTATCGATTTGAAATTTGGAATAGTGTTAAAAGTAGCTAACCCGAGCTTATTGGACATAAAAAATATCTTGTACCTTTTTTACTTTTTTTTAAAAAGGCTCCGTAATGGGACTTTGAAAATTGAAAGTAAGGCTATTATATTGAGTGGGGTATCAAATGAAAGGGCTTAATTTGTAGATTAAAACACCATTTTTATTTTTTTTCTTAAATAAGTAGTTTTTGATTTATACATTTTTATGTACCATTCCCCCCCTATTATCTCCGAAGTTACTGATCAGAAAAATGTGTCATAATTACTAATTATCAATATCAGCTTGAACATTACAGGAAAAATAGAACGGTCTTCCTAACTTTAATACTTTTTTAGAAATTTACAAAAACTTAATCCATCCATTAATCCATCTAGCGGAGAGTAGAAAAACTAAGCGATGGCCTGTTTCACGCTAGGGGATTTCCGGGCAAAAACTAGATGGCGCTAAAACACTAAACATTTAACGACGTTATAATTGAACAAAGAAACATAGTATAGTAACAATTAGTTCGTAAACAGCAAATAATAAATAAATTCTAACATTTAAATACTGTGTCACGTTTGCAAAGTTGAATAATTGTAAATAATACTATAATTATTTTACCAATAGCTTATACATAGATGGCTGATTTTTTTTATTTTGTTTTATTACATAGATGGCGTTGTAAATTCGGGGAACAGCTTTTTGTATGGAGAATGACAGTCCTCTTGATTTAATGGTCCTTGCTATTAAATAGAATCATTACACGTCAGGCTTTAAATATTACAGGAAAAATATAACTGTTTTCCTAACTTGCACTGTTTTTTAGAAATTTGCAAAAATCATAACATATACTTATTTGCTTCTACTAAACAAATCGACATACAGTTTTTTTTGAACTATTCGCGTATCTACTTATGAGTTTGTACGGAACCCTCGGTGCGCGAGTCCGACTCGCACTTGACCGGTTTTTTTTTTTTTACTTGTAATGACATCAGGAATACATGGTTAAAGTTTTTCGGGTTACTCGTTTCCTACCGTGTATACCTATCACAAAACTTAAATGTATTAAATCTCCCAAAGTGCTTATTAATTCGATTCATTGTTCGTGATCCTTCATACTCGTGTTCGGTAAATTAGGTTGCTTACCTTCTTTGTACTTTCATAACTTGACTGACACGTGTACCTCCCAAAAAGGAACAACATGCTTGTGCCCTCCTCACTCTTCAATACTAAGATAAGTGCGACAAAGATAGAAACACGTTTCAGGAATTCAGTTTCAGTTTCCTGACCTTATGTGAATTTGTATGTTAAAAGGTACGGCACACGGATTTGGCACAGTAAATATTAGTTGAAGCAGTATTTTAACTTAGTATTTTGGGCCGCACGCTCGCTCGCGTGCCGACGTGGCACGACGTAGCAAATGCAACTGGTAGCAATCGAGATTCATCCAGATTAGCGTAGCTTGTTTGGTTGCCATGAAGTCTATCTATCAGCCAAAGATGTCCACTGTCCGACATAGGCCTCCCCTATAAATCGCCACTGAGTTACTACCTGTGCAGATCGCATCCACCGACTCTATGCTACTCTCACGAGGTTGTCTGTCCACCGCGTCTCCAGCCATGAAGTAACGGCTTCGAATTGTACTTCTCCTACATCAGTATTATAATGGATGTCGTAAGAGTTGATTATGGGATAAACTGGAGCTCAGACAGCAATGAGCAACGGTCGCCATTTATTACCCCGTCTAGCATATACCATCCCGTTTATCATGCGTGTCTCATACGGCACCATCACCATGATAATATTACGTACATTTCGCAAACATTATTTTATTCATTTCTTGATAGCGTTTGAACTTAGTAGGTACCACTTGATGGTAAGCGACTACGAGGTTGAAGTATTCACTCTTCTTTTGAGGAGTTTTAAGTTATATTTGTCGGAAAATACAGACGATCAATCCAATTTTCGGGCAATGATGTCTAGTTTTCAGACGTTTTTGTTGACTCCTTGTACTG
This sequence comes from Eudemis profundana, assembly GCA_947034925.1. Taxonomy (NCBI): domain Eukaryota; kingdom Metazoa; phylum Arthropoda; class Insecta; order Lepidoptera; family Tortricidae; genus Eudemis; species Eudemis profundana. Next base: position 14,574,895 of record OX344818.1, read on the forward strand.
TTCCAGAAACTGTACTGTGTCATTAGTTTCGGTCAAAATTGTAATCGTAAACATAATGTTTAATATCAAGTATCGTATGCGTGTGTGTCCTTGCACGTGCCACGCACACACGTGTACTCGAGTCATACAGCGGATTATAGATAACCCGGAGACTGCTGCATAAGTGTGCAGTTTAATCCAAAGTAATATCTATAGGTATGTTTTATACATACAAGATGCACGTTAGGAAATTGAAAGATTTTAACCACGCATCCCTTTTTTTCGTGGGAAAATCTAGCAGGAAGTTAATTTCAGATCCCTATTCTACACGCCAGAAACACGTTACGTTGGTTTTAAGGATACCCTGTATATGGATATATTACGACGACCATTCCATTGTCAATCAACTCATCAAAACAAATGGCGTGTCAGTAATTCAGTATGCTAATTAATTTATTGTGTCGTATAAATTGTTGCAAGTTTCATTCACCTAAACATATCAGTGAACGTAGGTATGTCAATAATCATCACATTGTTGCATTTCATTCATACTCGCATGTCAGGGAATTTTGCATTTGATATTAGGCACTTAACTAACACTGGATTGAAGTAATATTGGAAGGAAACATTGAAAGGAAGACGAAAAAGGGAAGGCCTAGAACATAGGTTCCAAAGTGGTCCCTACCGACCCCCCAGTGGGTGCTGGGGATTTCCAGGGGGGCAGTAGGGGCCTTGGAAGAAATTGGGGGGCGTTATGCTACCCAGAGGGTAGCCATAAAAACCACACCAAACCATATACTAAAACCATATACTCAGGTCTACGATGCCTTGAAGCTATGAAAAAATCAAATTTCTAGGTTAAAGTAAAAAAAAAGATATGGCCGTTTAAGCCGCAAAAAACGTAAATTTCGACATTCCCAAGGAAATTAAAATTCAAACGGTATTTTCCATTGACCTAAAACTATGTTTGGCAAGTAATACCGTCTTATACTACAAGTAGAGGGAAAACTCTGAAAATTAACTATACATTTTTAATTAAATCATAAAAAAATTGCTTTACTAAGGGAATCAAAATTTATAGGGTACTTTAATATATATATCCACAAATTTGTACGGAACCCTCGGTGAGCGAGTCCGACTCGCAATTGTCCTGGTTTTTTAGAATTTTCTCACAAAGTATACAACAAATACTAAACTCAGTTCGGAATCTTCCCCCGCCTTGAACTTGCTAGAAATAGCCGCGCAATAATAAACATGGCCGGCTTGCCAAACCCGTACTCTTACCCACTACAATTACAAACAGTCCTAACTGCGGTAGCAGCAAAATATCTAAAAACACATGTTATACGGTCGTTTCGCATACGATCAAAATACATAAAGTCAAATTGCAGAACGTACGGAATTCATAACATCTTTTATCGTAAGATTAAGATATATACGGTCTAAATTCATTAAGTTTATAATATTATGCATGTAATAATATAAATTACATAACTTCCGTATATATTTATATTATTTTGAAATAAATGAATTGGTGGTAGCTTTTAAGGTTTTGTACATAATGTATATCAATGAGAATCAATTACTGAGGCTCTGCTTGCAATTCCGTCCGTCCGCCCGTCCATCCACCGGTCTGCCTGTCTGTTCCAGTATCTGAACCATAACATATTGACACTTAAAATACTTATTCAAGAGTGTGTACTTTATTTTATTATTATTATTCGACAAATAATAACGATATAATAAAGTAAAAAAGTTGAGAATGTCGCTATACAAGAAACATGGTGATTTTCTCAAAGTTTTTAGCAACGCTCGGGCCGCAAACATCTGCGTGCGATCTCGGCCTTTCTTTGTTTTACCACTTTGTGTATAAAGTGTATATATTATAATGTAATGTACAATAGCGGCTATATGAATATCTACACATTAGGTACTTATGTTTCAAGTCTCTTTCTCTTACGGTTCCAAAGATACAGCCATTTAACAGACGGAGAGACGGACAGCGGTGTTCTTAACGCTGGTTGGTCAGGTCAATATGTGCAAAAGTAGTATGATAAAACTTGTTGATGTGTGCGTGCGGCTTGTAAGTGCAAAGCAACTGGCCCACTACAAATGCTCCAGTTATCTGTTGGCGTCCGTCCCCTATTTATTGTAATGTCCTTGGATATAACTCTGGTTTTAAGTTGCTACTTGCTAGTAATAAACGTTTTAACTTATCACGATCATGACTCTACAATGTAAACTAGTTTTTGTCCACGACTTCGTCCGTCTTTAACATTACGCTTAATTGTTAATTAAAAGCGACCATTAATGTTAACCGGTTGATTGCTCATTCATACAAACAATACATACATAGTTCGTTGGAGTATGAGACTGGTTTTAACCCATTCAATCATTACTGTAAAGCCAGCACAGTAGCACGACTCTGAACCGGTATTTTGCGAAAACCCCGAAATTGCCGAATATTTTGAATTTTTTCTCAATAATGTATTTAAGTAATGACTTCGTATTATTAGATTGTCCGATTAAAAAATTAAATGATAAACCAAAGAACGAAAATAACGGTACTAATACCGGTATTTTTGTATGGAGACAATACCGATATCCGACCTCTGCCCAGTAGGGTGTCCCGTCATTCGGGATTTTCTGAATATCGTTATGCAATAGCACTGAAAAGTTGTGTAATGTTATGCATAATTAGGGAAAAATAAAGAAAAAATCTAGCTATATGTGGGTCATTATTTGAGCGTTTCATCCGCCTCACTTTCGTGGACACATCATTGTTGAGATTCCGGCAGATTTTAATGTAATTTTAAGGCATTTGTCAGCAGTCCCGGATATGTACCAAATAGCTCGATATGAGACTAAAATCTGAGGGAACTTCGACAATAATGTGTCCACGAAAGTGAGGCGGGTGAAACGCTCAAATAATGACCCATGTTCAGCTAAATACCTAATGAAAATAGTGGTCATTTTCAGTACTCCAAAAAAAAAACATTAAATGACAATTATATTATATTATTAATTTATTGTGTAACATATAAATACACTTGCATTAAAAAGAAATCATAGGGTTGTTTGCAGGTTTTTCTTACAAAAACGATATATTAGTTTCCCGGCATTTAATGTTCCAAGGAATTAGAACGTGAATTAAGCCAAGTTTAATTTATTACATAAACTAGTATTAAATATTTTTTCATCACACTTGCTCGTAAAGGGTGTTATAACACGCGGGCTTATAGAACAGCTCGAGCCGATTTACCTCCCGTGGGTTATAAAAATCTATAACTCACACGGGAGGAAAAACTGTATGAAAATCTATAACTTCCGTGGGAGTTATGAGTTTAGTTTTAAAATATAGGACCTACCCGTACGTCATTTCAGACTAAGGAGGTTTCAAATCAGCCAAGGCTTATTTCACATCTTCAAAACTTGGCTACAAAACCAATTTTAGTGTATATAAAACTTATATGGTTTATTTTACTATTATTTCAGTAATTTTTGCAATTATTTTAATGCAATTAAATTAATTTACTTTAAAATTTTATTCTGAAAATCGGTACAATCTGGCGGCATTGACTGTCAAGTTTAAAAACTAAACGCAGTTCTTAGCATTGTCTGTGGAAGACTATATTGAAAAAGTCACGAAAAAGTTGACAGTTTAAGTTGTCTCTTAGCGGGTGCGTTTAGTTTATTTACTTATGTTTTATTTTTTTTCCTCGCAAATGTGATGAAAAACATTGTGTGTATCACGGGCAGTAAGGGGATTACCAACTCGAGTCATTAAAAGCCCTCCGCCTACGGCGTCGGGCTTCTAATAGACTCTCGTTAGTAATTCCCTTCTTACTACCCTCGGTGCACAATGTACTATTTTGTTTGAATTTGTTTCTATCCGAGTAAAGTAATGAAAACACAATGGAAAAGTAGAATTTCCACCTTTGTACATATACCTTTATTTAGTAACCCTGTACTGCCTTAATTTGTGCAATAAAGTGTTTACATACATACCTACATACTATATCATTGACACTAAAAACGAATTAGGATGCAAGTGACAAATAGTGATCCTTTTAAACGCATTTAAAAATGGGAAGAGTTTTAGCATGTCTCAAGTCAACGGGCAAAGCACCGCAGTGGCGTAGCGAGGGTGGTGCAGGCAGGGCACGTGCCCTGGGCGCCAATAAGGAGGGGGGCGCAAAACCGAAATGTACTAAATTACATTAATACCAATCTAAATTGACAAACATGGCGAAATGCGAAAGGCGTCTTGAATACAATCCCCCCCTCCCCAATTTCACATTATCCGCCCCGGGTGTCACTAAGGAACAAAGGGGCGCAGTTTGGATGCGGGCCCTCGGCGCCGTTTTACCAGGGGGCCGACACTCGTTTTTCGCCGAGCGCGACCTTGAGTGACGTCACTTACCGCCGGCGGTACAAAACTCAGTTGGTTGCCACGCGCTCGCATGGGTGCAGCCTACCGCTACAAAGTAAGTCCGATAGTTTTGACAGCTCCTTGAGCCTGTTCACGAACAAAAAAAAAACACCGCGTTGCACTGCACTTCAATCGCGTATTTATACGATTTCGAATTTTCTCTATTTTAAAATTTAACAATAGAAATTTTAGAGTAGGGATAAAAATGTATACATAATTACGTTAAAGTGCAACATCTGTAAATAAAAAAATTATAACAAAAATTGTTTTTTAACTCAATCTATTTGTGAAATAATTTATTTGGGTATCGGTCGACAGCCCTAGCACTGATTTTACGCCGCGCGGGGTCGACGACCGCACTTCGGACGTTATGATTCCAGAATGTTCTTTTCTATTGTATTGCGGAAGAGTGTCGTATCTGTTCGAAGAACTATTATATAATCTGTGGTTTTACGTCGCTACGGGGCGCAGTTTGGATGCGTGCCCTGGGCGCCATTTTACGTCGCTACGCCACTGCAACTGAAGCACCACATCCGCACAGCTTGGAAGGTGAAAGAATCATTGTAAAATTTTGTGGGCGAAGATGCTGTACCTAATAGCTTGTATAAAACATAACCATAGGTACATAACAAATGGAAGATGTCTCATGCTTTGCATTGAACAAAAGTGTTACGTGAACATGTTTTGAGATCGTCGACAAATTGACCAAATATTTGAATAATCAATGAGTTCAATGATTAAGACGTGGTCATATGATTATAGATCCTTCATTGATTTTCCTTCTTTGCCTTTCATCGGAGGAAGAAAAGAAGTTCTAAAGAATTTAAATAGTGATGTAATGTAAGCTAAACCACAGAATAAGTTATAGAGTCTGTGCGGAAAGAGAATAGGATTTCGATTAGGGGGCGCTGTAATGCTTTTCTACCGTATGTGCCGTATTTTCTGTTCTGTGGCCATACTGGTTAGGTTAGTTCCGTTTTTCGCCACGCCTCTTCTCTTTTCGCACAGACTCTAGTAGTACGTACAGAAGTCTCTCTAACAAAACTGTCGTTCGAGTCCGACTACCGGACGGAACACACCGGATCCGGCCGTTTCTCTATCGCATAACACGTGCTCTTTTTGGTCGCTGCCTAAGGCCTCAAGGCCCCGCGGCGAAATCACGGAGTGAGCCACCCCTGTACCTCTAGCACAACTGTGACACGCGACTCTATGTCGCGCGACAAATGCTACCTATCTCTTTCCACTCAATATCGTGTGACAGTGACAGGTGATGCTCTGTCGCGCGAGAAACGAAGCCGCGGCCAGTTATGCTAGACGTACCGCTTATGTTTAGTTTTAATCATTCAAAAAACGTTGAAGTTTATTATCAAATTCAAATTCAAATAGTTTATTTCAGGCTTTAAGCCCATAAGTGTTAGTAACAAACATAAACTTATAAATAATGTTAGTACACAAAGAAAGAAAACAAACAAAACTTTATATTTATTACATTAACGGATCTTCTGTATCCGTATCCACCATTGCAATAATTGAGAGTCCCAGCGATCAACGAACACGCTCAGGACCCTGTTGGAAGTGCCGCGGAGCCGCGCGAGCATCGACGCGCACCGTTTCCTCATAATGGCTGCGAAGCCATCGGTGCGCGCCTCCGCGAACATGCCCGACGCGCTGCAGCGCCACGGCAGCCCCATCAGCACCCTGAACGCGTTGAATTATATAGGTGTTTAGTTAATCTTCTCAAATTTCCGAAAGCCGATTTAAAGGCTAACGTAAAATAGATTGTATTGATTGACTTCAGGCAAGTACTCGATTGCAACAGAAATAGCGAAGTATCAGATATTTTTTCTTGCTTTATTATAGAGTTTCTGTCGGTGACTGTACAACAAAGCTACATAGGAAGCTATGACGACGTTTGGAGGTCCTTTACACCTTTATGACAACGGAGACTCCTTACATCTCCATTAATTTTAGTCTATGTTTGCTTATTTTCTATATTTATAGCGTTTTGACGACCCTTTACATCTCTAAAAATTTAGTTTTAAGTTTTTGTAATGTAATAGATCCGGAGATTATATTATATACATCTCTCGGTTAAAAAATCAATCTGTGCCCAGTTATTTGCTTGTTGCATTTCATTAATGTCATTTCATGTAATCATGTCACAATTGTTGTAATGTTTTTGAAAAGGGAAACTGCTGAGTTTCTTCCGGCGCTTCTTCTCACCAGAAGATCATTTACCGAAGCGCCAAAACAAAATAATCAGACATGTAAAAGAGCCCTTGAGGGCTACTTTCAAGATATAAATGAGTTTGGGTTTTATGCCTGGATATATGTAAGTATAATTGAGGGTTCGAATGATCGAGGTTCGGATAATCGAGGTTTTGCTGTATTACAGTTTCCGGTTGCAGTTATCTGCATTTTCGCCGCATTACGATGCCGAAGATAAAGCTCGCTGGTTGAGTAAAAGCCTATTGGTCTTGAAGAGTTTTAAGCTAAGGCTTATGATGCTACGCTTTGTCGCGTGATAAATAAATGATAACGCAATCGTCGCTCTCATACAGTATTTGTCAGAACGTGACGGATGCTTTATCATTTATTTATCGCGTGACAAAGCGTAGCATCATAAGCCTACTGCACTGATTATTTCCGCTATTATATCGATAATTTTATTGAGTCACCGTTTCTGCATAACGCCGTCCAGTTGTTATTGGTTGCTCTAATTTGCGGTCACGGCCGGCGTCTCACAATTAGTGACGCGCTCGTGTCGACGGCTCGTATATCGATAAACTACTGCTGAAGCATTCCATGAAAATATTTCGTAAGGGACACCACCGTTTTAATACTTCCGAGAAATAAATTCATGAAGCTAATTATCAGCATTGTAATATCATAACTCTGCTTTAAGATCTATTACTACCACCACCATTAAGTGTTTCTTAGCAGCTAATACGTTTTATTAGGGTAGCTGCCATAGCGTTTCGTAAGGGACAAGAAGTTGATGTTTTCTTGGAATGCTCCTGCTACAACAGTGTTTTTCAAAGTGTGGGTCGTGAACACCTGGGGGGTCTTCGCTTCTAGAAGGGGTTCGCGAGTGTCGAGAAACCTCAGGCAAAAAGGAAAAAAAAAAACAGAAAAGCTCAAAAGTGTAACGGAATAAAGTTCAGGATATTCCTTGGATTATAATGGTTTCTGACTTAGCAATCTGCTTGAAGCATAGGATCAAAAAGTACATATGTAACAAATCTTTACTGTACCAATTATTAATTAGACCAGGACTTCCCAACCAAGGGGGCGGTACGTACGTATACATTTTCCGAAAAATAAAAACTATTTAAGGCGTCAGTAAATTAACTGTTCCAAGTTGCCATTCAATCGCTGCTAGGGGAGACCGGGTATGGTTCTCTCAGGGGTTGGTTGTCATCGCGGTCATAAAATAATACTAAACGAAGTTATAAGCGCATCGATCGGTGTTAAAAAACTGCAAGAGCTATACCTTCTTCCGTACTACACCAATCAGTGCAATTATTTCTTCGTTTAATATTATTTTATGACTACGGTGACATCCAACCCCTGAGAGAACCATACCCGGTCTCCCCTATACAGGTTTCGAAAAGTCTTAGTATCATAATGTGTGTTTCTTATTTTTGTTAAAACTTAAGGGGGGCATGAAAATATCATTTTTGGTTCGGGGAGGCTCGGCAAAATAAAGGTTGGGAAACCCTGAATTAGACACCGTCAGGTTAGATTCATTACGTAGCTAAGGAGGTATGTGCCTTGTTCCTTCGGAGGAAAAAATAGTGCTGGGGAGCAAGACACCAGTTCTAACTGCGGTTTAAATAGAACGGAATACAGAAAAATAAAAAAGAGGCCCGAAGAAAAGCTCAGAAATAGACATAGCCCAGCACCCAGCTAGAGAAACTGGATTGCAACGAGTATTCTTACAAGTACTGTAATCTCAATTACGTAGGAGGTGGTCGTATACAATATTGATGCTTTTTTAGTTCCAGCGGTTTACGTCACTTTTAGATTTTATTTGAGATATCGGCGTAATTGATAATTACATTACAAAAAATCCTGATTATATTATATCAACGATTACACTGTCGATAAAATTGATAGTATAATATGAACGTCATTATTAGATAATGACTGCCCGACGACTAACGACTGGCCCATGATAATCTTATCTTATTGTAATCAGATTATTTTCGATATTAGTCCGGGGTCATTGACATTTTCATAAAGTACTTATTTAACGTAAACGATTACGTGTTTTACTTCATCAAGTTCTGCCGTCCTAGTCTAAAAGGCGACTTTTTACTATGGAAGTTCATAGTAAAAAGTCGCCTTTAAAAAACTGAATATTTTATTTAGTTTATCTTACCTTCAACAAAAAATCAAAATAAATATGTCACTCGTTTCGTATGGGTATTTTATTTCAGTTTTCAACTTCAAAAGATGTGGAGTTTTTCAGTTTGTAGGAATCTTTTTTTTTTCGTCAATTCTTTAGTTATGTGACCTTCGATAAGCAATAGAAAATCCTGAGGTTATTTGAAAGACTTCCTGTTATTACTTCTGTTTGTTATCGACATTTTTAATTTAAATAAATTATAAAATTTTGAATTATTTTTTGATTATGTAGGGCTCAATAATGTAATTAAATAATAAACCAAAGAACGAAAAGAACGGAAAAAATGCCGGCATTTTTGTATGGAGTAAAAATCGGTACGGATAATTTGTATCGATAGCAGCACGTCACTAATGTCTATCGTATATAAGCTGCAGTGTTCGCACTCCTTGACACTGCCCGTTAACGTTAACTGATGATTTATACACTTTATACATAATAGACCACGTCTGTCTGTGACTCCTTAACAGCGAGCACTAACCTACTTTTTAACCGACTTTCAAAAAAAGGCGTTAACAATCACTCGCATATTTTTGCGTTAGGTAGTACGCGATATACCTATTTGCTAATATCCGATTGAAAATTACGGCGTGGAACCCTAGAAATGGGAGGTCCGTTTCAGTATTTTCAGTTTAAATAAGTTATTTCTGTTTAAAAATACATTTTTGAGACGAGCTTTTATTGCCGATGTACTTTTTTGTATAATCGCAAACTGTACGTCAAAACCAAGGACCATTAAAACAAGAGGACTGTCATCATAAATACAAAAAACTTTTCCCCGATATTACAACGCCATCTATGTATAAGCTTGGTATAATAATTATATTATTTACAATTATTTAACTTTGCAAGCGTGACACAGTATTTAAATGTTACAATTTATTTATTATTAGCTGTTTACGAACTAATTGTTATTATAACATCTTCATCTTCTTGTTTTTTTGTTCAATTATAATATCGTTAAATGTTTAGCGCCATCTAAGCAGTTTTTGCCCGGAAATCCCCTAGCGGTCGGGTTACGATCCAAAGTATGGAGAATGACAGTCCTCTTGTTTTAATGGTCATTGGTCAAAACTAATCAAATGAGCCCAAACACGGATTTATCTTATGTAATTTAGATGATACTGTGGCTGCCATCCGACCCCATCATCAGATCAGCTTCATGTCATAATAATATTGCATTGTTATCTCATAGGATATTATAATATCCTTGCAAAATTTCAGCTCAATCGGAAACCGTCGGAGTGGGTCAAACTTATATTGCAAGATTTGATTACAGACAGACAGCGGGAAAGGTGAAACTAAATAAAAGCTTGTAAATGGGTCAATTGCAGAAAAAATGTAAATTTTACTTTTTTTGTCTGATCATGGTGTGTCTTATACCATTTTACTCAGAACCACGAGCACTTTTCATTTATGAAATAAAAAAAGTAGTGTCCCAACTTTTCCGTACAAATTTTGAATTTCTCAGTTTCGTTACGCCCAAACTAGGGAAAAATCGTAACGAAACTGAGAAAAAATAAAATCTCAGTTTCGTTACGATTTTAACTTAACAAGGGGAAGAAGGAAGGAGAGGAAGAAATGTTTCTGCGTATGTTCGAATCCTTGCTGATTTTAACTATTAGGTATGTGTCTGGAAGATAATAAATAATGTGACGTTGACATTATTATGTAGAGCAATTTGATTCAGATAAGAATAAATTGTAAAAATTGTTCGAAATAACTCACATAAGTAGGCACTCTTTTTAAATGTACAGCAGTAGGTAGAGTCTGTGTGGAAAGAGAATAAGCGTGGCGAAAAACGGAACTAACCTAACTAGTATGGCATTTTTTTTGCAAATACGGTAGAAAAGCATTACAGCGCCCCCATCTAAATCCTATTCTCTTTCCGCACAGACTCTATATCGCATTCACTGCCACCTCCTTTTCCTGGGCATTCGCCAGGTGCCACACTTTTTAAAATGTACTTTATGTAATGCACTTTACGTAATTACGAACGCGTCTGTGCGTCCATGGCACACGGTGAAAGTCACTGGAACGCACATACGCGTCGGTGGCACTGAATGCGTTAAAACGAATAGTAGCAGTAGAAAACTGGTATTTTTTTATCTCATAAAGAACGAGTAAAATCTATTATTAAGGCTGACTATAAAATGAATATTCTTATCGCAGATTTCCACAATTTCGGATGAAATGACACATTTTCAGAGCCCGAAAATACTTTTCTTGGCATTACAATAGCAAACTATCATACTGCGCAGTTTTATGTTGTAAAAAAACACACTTAAACGAGATTAAATTGTCCTTAAAACACCTACGGCAATTAAAACCAATTTGTTGGTAGTGTTTCGTAAGTTCATAGTAACTGAATCTCAAGATTTATTACGTGAAGTATTTCCATTCATTCATATTACGAATCTTAGCACCACCTCTCGGCGAGTAGTAGATAACAGCACGCCCAAGTCACTGACCCTTGTTACAGCGACTAGAAGTTCGCTGCATTTTCATTAGGTGGCGTTAGTTGCTTCAGTAAAGATGGCGGGAAAATGATTTTCTTTTTGCGTATTTTTATTTTACAATTACTATCCGTGAAGGTAATCATTTTGTAGTTTAAATCCGAGGTCAAAGTTACAGAAAAAAGTTTGTTTTGATATTTACATTGAAAATATTCCTGACAAGCATGATTTTATCATTCAGGAAAATGTAGAGAACCATTTCCGTCAAGACTTTTTATAGAGCAAGGGCATACTTAATTAATTCGTTAAAAGTTAGTTAACCTGTACTTGAAGTACCTAACTAAACTAAACATTTTCCGTTCATACAGTTATTTTTGTCACAATGGTTTTTATAGTAGGTATTATTTTTTAATACCACGCAGTTTATTCATCTCATAAATACAAAATGGTCACATAAAAATCAGATTTAACACAATTAAATAATTTTTTTAATTGAACGTTCAAATGGTTTCATTTCTTTAAAATATTTCTTGAAACAAAAAACGATAGAACATAAGTTTAATTATGTTCTATTGTTTTTTGTCCATGTGTGTGTACCGATTTGTTTAGTTGGTGAAAACTAAGGTAGCGTTCGTAATTCAATTCAATAATGTATTAATGTATTCAGGATAAAATATATACCTAATTTTCCACGCATCTCATGTTCAAAAAAGCCAGTACCTAACATAATTGACAGTTTCATTTCATTTAAAATATTATTTTATATTAAAAAAAAGTAGTATCAATGGCGGACATAATGTCTTAAGGCATTCTATACGAGTTAATCAGTGCCTTCCTTTGTTATTATTTTTCATGTTGTCTGTACCTAGCTTTGTATTGTATTTTTTATAATAGTTTTGTGAATCTACGTAACCTGCAAAATCCCCATTTAATAGAGTGCGATTACGTTAACTTTGCAGAGCGAAACATGGCAACACCTCCATTTAAACGTCACATTTTCATAAAAATTTGACTTATAAACGGAGGTGTTGCCATGTTCCGCTCTGCAAAGTTATTATAGTCGCACTCTAATCACATTTTTACTTAAAAAAAACCCGACGGCGGTGCAAAAAATACTGCGCATCAATGTGCACAAATCCGCCATTTTGTTTTTTTTAACAAATTTTATGTACCCATCGACACTCGTGTTATCAAGACGAATCTAATGATGTGTCATTTATCAAAATCGGGTGTATCGTTGAGTAGTTATAAGCTGACATAGGACGGACGGATACCTACTTACCTACCAGGTCAAACACATAGTCCTCCTTTTGGGCTTCGCCGTAGTCGGGTAAAAATCATAGTAGGTAGGCATCGCATTGAAATCGCAAGCGAACCTGTGCGAAACCATTAGTATGTAGGACCAGCTTCTTGACCCTAATGTTTGTCCTTACTGGACTTTTCCATATGCGTGCTATACTACACACGCCGTGCGAGCGAGACGCGCTTACGCGGCCCGTGTAGCGCCGTCCCGCTCGCACGCCAAGATGGCCGAAACGGGGGGGAACGCGTGGCCAGTAATAAAATTGTGGAATGTGTGTCTGATTGTGCTTGATATTGAACTAGTTGACGTAATTATTGTTTATGAGTTTCTTGGTATTTTCTGCGGACTTTAAAAAATAAGTCATGGTTAATCCTTATTTAGGTTTACATGTTTAAATCGCTCATAGATTTAGACATTTTTTTTAAGATTCAAGAGAAGTGTTGATGTTTGTTTGACGTTATAGAGTTCAGGATTGTTTTGGTTTATAGCATTCAGTTGGCATGTGTTTTATTTATGTTTCTTTAAGAAATGTTATACAAAATCTGCAAGAGCTCGGTATAGGGAACGTGCACGACGAAGAAGGTGCTGCCAACTGGTGCCGCCAATCTAAATCAAGTACCCTGTCATGTTGGGGCCACATTGACGGAAACGCCGTTAATTTATCGCGATGAAGGACGATTAACGTTATTACAGCTCTACGACTTAACTATATTTGACATTGACACCAGATATTGTCATTGACATTGACAGCTCGATTTGACAGAGGTGATAGTTTTCTTTATTGTCCACCCGTGTCTCTTTTGTCATTTAGTGCTGCCACCTATAGTTCGTGCATGTTCCCTATAGAGGTCATCATTCTACCATCGCACTACTCGTCATCGGCAGGCGGTTCATCCCCATTTCCTTGAATCATTACAATCATCAACGCGCCGGTTCTCTAGAACCTTTCTGGCGCGTACAATAAGGATCTGGAATGAACTTCCTGCTAAGATTTCCCACTGCGCTACAATATGGGATTTTTTAAAAATGGTGTCATCAAATTTCTTCGAGACCGGCAACGCATTGGCAATGCATCTAGTGTTGCAAATGTCTATAGGCGGCGGTGACCGCTTTCCATCAGGTGGGCCGTCTGCCTGTTTGCCAGTCTATAGCAATAAAAAAAAAACAAAATAGAGGTAGATATATAGCATTATTATAACCACCAGAAACGGCAATGATATGTTTGTTTTTGTTTGCAGGTAAGACAGAAGAAAATAATGTAGGTACCATATCTGCGTTATTCTTCCCCCGCGTTAATAAATGGGTAAGTATTTGAATAGAATGAGTATAGATAGATAGTTCCAGCAGAGTGGAGATCACGCACACCACAACATGTCTTATAATGATAGCGGGATTTTGAAATTACTGTTCTTTTTTCGTACCGATAGCAAGTTCAACAGTGAATTGCAAGATATACCAAAAAGTTTCTTTAAACTATAGCCTCGTGTTTATTTACTCACTCATTCATTTTATTCACTCACCTTTTTTTGCAATGAGTACTTCATGTAGCTGTGTGTGTAATCATTCACCTCAACTCTCCTAGAATTATCTATAGAATAAGTATTCTTAAAACCCCTTCTGTGTTGTGCAAGAGTTAGATCACTTCTAGCATTTTCCAGAAGAATCAGTATTATTCTGTACCTATACATCTGTCTTTTGCTTTTATCTTGAGTTGTTGTTGTCGTTTGAGTTGTTATAAAAAGTAAGATATCAATAAAAATATAAAAGCTGTAGAAAAACTTCACCTAACAGGGGCCCGTTGAAACTATTTCTAGGTTAAACAAGTCTGGCAAACGTAAGTATCAGTTTTTTGGATAAATAAAAATAAAAATTGAAGAGGTAATTAATTAATGTACACAGTATCGTTTACCTAATAAATAACAACACATGATTCAAACATGATTGTGTTGAGTCAGTGTTAAAATATACTTATTATTGCGCAGAAAAAGACAAAATAAGTGTATCCCCGATTAGACAAAAACAAGAGCACAGACAAAATTAATGACAGTGTGTCTCCCTACCGCTGCTGTGTGTGTGCCTTTACATAGCGACTGTCGTGCACGTCATACATTGCATTAAGAAGATCAGAGCTCCCACGAACCGGGAGGTCTTGGTACGCCGTTTTTAATTCCCCGCTCATTAACCATTCATTCGCGCCGGTCGCAACCGGATCCGTTCAGAATGAATGGGATTGAGTCATGAGGGCTCATGGGTTTGAGGATGCAATAATGTTTGAGGCAATCTGTTTAGTCGCGAGGGCAGTGATTGTTACAATTTATCGGTTTGTGTTTTCAAAGCTAAATCAAAAATTCATAGATGCAAGAATACTACTACTACTTACTAGTACAGTACTTTGACTATGACTGGTTCGTGTCGTCAAATTATATATTTTTTACTATATGAAAGAAGCACGATGTTTCTTTATTAGTTCTTAATGCGGTTAAATTACACCGCATTTTTTGTTACATATATAAATACAAGAAAACAAAGGTGTCACTAGTAGAGTGACTAGGTCGCAAAATGACCACATTGCTCATAGTCCACATCTCATAATGTCCGAGTCACAAAATGAATACGTCAATTTGTGTGAAACCCCTGATATTTAATTATATCCAATATATTTAATATTGCTTTTTTATAAGTAACTGTCTCGACTTTCGACAACTTAGTCATTTTACGACTTAGCTATTCTGATTTTGTACACCTTTTGAGATGTCCTGGGGCCATGTGGTCATTTTACAACTTGGACATTGTGAGATACGGACTATAGCTTGGCAACTTCGTTGGTGACACTCACCTGTGTGCTTTTTGTTCTGTGCAGCCTTAACTACTTTCACAAATTACCGCCAACACGAACGGGGGCCTCCGGAGGCAGCCTCCTTCGGTCGCCGTTCGTGTTGGCCGTAACTTATGTAAGTAGTTACGGCTGCACAGAACAAAAATCACACAGGTGAGTGTCACCAACGAAGTTGCCAAGCTATAGACGAGATACAGGCAATTTACGATTCTGACATTTTGAGATGTTGACTAGGTAGGAGCGGTGTGGTCATTTTGTGATTCGGACATTCTGAGATGTGGACTCTGAGCGATGTGGTCATTTTGCGACCTAGTCACTCTACTAGTGACCCCCAAATGTGTACTACAAGACAAGGTGATAATAATGGTGCAAAATGTTCATCTGTAACGTATCTCGCAGCGTCGGGTATTGATGACTCGGATCAGTAAACCGGGGCACTGACAGATAATCACTATCATTCAACTGACGCCGCTGACGGCTCTAATTGTAGGCACGGTAGGTAAATAATCCAAAAGTGGGTGTTTCTGTTTGTATATAATATAACATTTGTTAAACGTCGGTACAAGTGATTATAAAATGGTGTACTTTACATACTGATAATAAATCATTCAAAGTCTACCACTAAACAGGAGAAATTGCAAAACAGCAGTAACAGACTGGCTGTTAAATGAAAACTATGATAACACTGAGGGAGGACTCAATACAGGATTTCCCTATTCAGTATTTATTAAACAGCGTTCTAGTTTTTAAGGACACATTGTAATTGATGATTTTGGAAATAAACATTATATTAAAATAACGTGCCCGTACGTACCTAATTGATATTAATGGAAAACTTTTTACGTCGAGACACGTCACGTCCTGCGTTTTTTTATGACGTCAGACTCTTCAAGTGTTAATGTCGTTGTTTAAGTAGGTATAGTTTGTATGGCAACATATAGATGTCGTTGTCACTGACAGCTCCAAAGCTGAATCGCGCGAACGATGTGTCGACGTAGAAAGTATAAAGGGGCTGCCTAAATTTTGTAACAGTAGCTATTGAACGGAACCAGCCAATAAAAGCATGATTTTTTATCAGTTTTACTTTTATTTAGTACACGCCGTGTACAATGGTCCTTCGAGCCGGATATTTTTGAGGCACTTTTTGGAAGTAGTTCAACGTAGAACTACACTCCGCATCGCGCCCATAGTGACAGTGGATCGCTGTCCGGAGGGCGGCGAAGGTTTTTTTGAAACAGCGATTACCAGCGCCATCTGTTGACGAGTGGCAGCAAGCAGCAGCGCCAAAAGAAAAACAGCGCCATCTAGTGGCGAATAGTGGTAACATCGCAGGCAGCAGCTACCCGAGGTGGGTTGCGGCTACCAGGAGTTCAGCGGAGTGGAGTAGCGTCTACGTCACAACGTCAGTGTTGTTTGTGTGTGAGTGAAAAAGGTCAAGTGCAAACCGTGAGTACATTAAAGTTATTTTATGGGAATTTGAACTCTATAGCCAAGAAGATCAAAAATTAAACTTAAAATATTAGCTAAACAACATTCAACTCTATTGCAAAGAACATTTTAACTTGAAAGATTTAAATATTGTCAAACAAATTTCAACTTTAAAATAAAGCAGTTCTGGACTTAGTAAATTTTAGATCAATGTCATTAACTTAGAATAATTTGGTAGAAGTAGTTTGGGACTTAGAATTGTAAGCAAAAAAACGAGGGAACGGGGAATCCATGCCCGATTTTGGTCAAAAATACAAGTTCAAAACACTTGTAAAATTTTCGGAATTTAGTTGTGAAATTTTCTAAGTCCTAAAAAAACATTGTAATTGTTATTAAGAGTTAATAAGCCATTTGTTAGTATAACTAAAACTAATTTTGTTTCATAACAATATGGAGAATTTGCAACCCTTTCTCAGTTTTCAAAGTGACTTATCAGAGCGCATAATTAAGGCCAGAAAGAGCTTTAAAAAGTCAGCTCGAGATCGGATAACTAAGATTTATATTGAAACAAAGCTTGAGACATTAGATCAGTTGTGGTCTGAATTTAGGTCTGGTCATAGAGAACTAATGCAAAAAACTGACCCACAACTTCTTAAAGTAGCATCATATATGACGAACGAAGTTTATGATAAAACTGAGGAAGAGTTCACAATATACAAGTGTGAATTAAAGGACAAATTGGAACCTTTCCTAAAGGTTTCCAATGAAACACAGTCAAATGCTATTTCTATTGAGTTGTGCTCAAAGTCAAACTTGGTCAAGTTGCCTAAGATCAGTATTCCAACGTTTTCGGGCAAATATACAGAGTGGACTACATTTCATGATCTGTTTGTATCCATGATCCACAAAAATGAATCATTAGATAAAGTGCAAAAGTTACAGTACCTCAAAGGCTACTTGACAGGTGAAGCAGAGCAACTCATTCGATACATACCTGTGACTGAGGCTAATTATGATAAGTGTTGGCAAGTGTTGAAAGAACGCTACAGTAATAAAAAATATCTGTCACACTGTATCTTGAAACGTTTACTTAGCCAGAGAAATGCAACCACAGAATCAGCAAGTTTTCTGAAGGAGCTGATGGATACTTCCTCAGATTGCTTAAATGCGTTAGGCAACCTGGGCATTGATGTTTCCACTTGGGATATAATAGTTATTCATCTGCTTTCGCTTAAATTAGATCCCGAGTCCCGTAAACAGTGGGAGCTCAATGTAACCACGAACACAGCTTCAGATGCCTTGCCCACCTTTGGTCAATTTAAAGATTTCTTGACCAGTAGGTTTCGTGCGTTAGAATTTATAGAGCCGAAACATGTAAGCAATGCAACAATGTCTCATGCAAGACCAGCTTATAGTAATTCAGGTCAAACAAAAGTCTTGCATGTTACGAATGCACCAAAAATTAAATGTGAATTGTGTAGTGAAGACCATAAACTCTGTTTTTGTAAAAAGTTTATAAATTTAGATTATGAGACCAGACACGATTTTGTCACAAATAATAGATTGTGTTATAATTGTTTAGGCAGTAATCATAGTGTGCGATTTTGCCAAAAGGACACTTCTTGTAGAGTTTGCAAGAAGAAACATCACTCCCTGCTCCACCCAACAAAGGATGGTTCCGATTCCACTGCCAATTTGAGAGAGTTAGGTCAGACAGTGGAAGAGGCTTCTGGTGCGGGTAGCGAAGTAGGCAATGTGTCGAATAGTTCACCAATAACATCACATATAGCTTGCAGTAATGTCAATACTCAGGTGTTATTGGCCACGGCTTTAATAGAAGCTAAATCAAGATCAGGGTTTCAAGTCATTCGCGCATTATTAGATCAAGCCTCTCAGGCTTCATTCGTGACAGAAGATACAGTTCAAAAACTAGGTCTAAAGAAATTGCCTATAAACAAGGTCATCTCAACTTTAGAGGGTAAGAGATCAACAGTTTCAAAGTTCATGGTCTCATTGAAGATAAGGTCTAGAACAGATCCAAACTTTGAACTGGAACTTAAGGCATATGTTCTAAATAACATCACCTCTTATTTACCAGACAAGAGAGTGAATATGGGAACGTGGAGCGAACTGCAACAATTGCGTCTCGCCGATCCGGAATACCATGTGCCCAATAAAATCGATATCTTGCTTGGAGCAGAGATCTACTGCCAGATACTGAAGGAAGGTTTGCTACGAGGTCCCTTTGGATCTCCAATGGCACAGTGCACTATCCTTGGGTGGATCTTATCTGGACCAGTAAGCTCAAAGACAGGTCAAAACAAGATCAATGTGTTACATGCACATGTAAATGAAGATGAAATAATACAAAGCGTTTGTGAACTAAAATCTGAGTCTTTATTAAAAGCAAAAATGTTAACAGAGAAAGATCAAATAGGCGAAGAAAGCTTTCATGCGACGTCACGTAGAGCAAATAACGGAAGCAATGCTATGAAGTGGCCGTTGCGCGATGAGAAGCTAACCTGTAAAGAAAGAAAAACGCGTGAAATTGCTGAAAAAGGAAACCTGAAAGGAAGTTTTGTCAAAAATACAGACAAAAAAGAAAGAGATACAGAAAACTTACCTTTGGATCACATGCTGTTGGTGCGAGAGCCCGACGTTAAGACAGAACAGGCAGCATCCTTTCCACATCATGGAATCATCCTTGGAAATAAAACCACTGCCAAGATCAAACTCGGTCCTGAGAAGTTCTGTAAGAAGGTTTCATTAAAGGATACTCGCATGGTAGTGCCAAAACAAACAGATTTTGGCCCATCTTTGGATCGATATATAGCTGTCAAGCCGTCAAATCAAGTTGATATGAACCACAAAAATGAAGTTTCATTAGCAGCTAGGAAAGTTGACAAGGATTTGACGACTGACGTGAAAACAACCGAAGAAGTGTGGCAGTTGTTAAATGAAATTAAAGAGCTATTAAATAAAAGAGATTTTACTATCCAAAAATGATCGAGCTACAATAAAGAAAATTTTAATATAGTAAAATTCTATGACTTACTTGGAATCAGAAGCAGGATCAATAAGCGCTATTGCGGTAAACTGTGCTTCGCGTGGCTTAAATAGTACATTCCAAGTTTAAAAGATTGGATATATATTTTTTTAGGTAGTTAACACTATATATTTAAGGTTATTCCAATATTATCAAGGTCATACATAGATTTTAATCACAGTTAGAGTCTTCATCCTACAGAACATTTGCAGTCTGTATAAAAATAGTTCAAAAATAAGAAAATATAGAGTTCAGATATCAAAGAAAGGGTTATCACCTAGTAAGATCATCAAAGATACAAATCTAGTTTCGTTTTTTAAAGGTCATTAAGTAAATAGCATAGATAGCACAATACATAAACTATTAACTCAACTATTCATTTAGGCTATTGAAGCTGGGGAAACTAACACCGAGAATACTCGTAGAATTCTAGTATCATAGGTTCTACTTTGACGCATTGTCTGCAACGTAGCCTACCAGGTGTCTCGGAACCTAGATTTAAAATAGTTTTGATAAGAAGTTTTGTTTTACCTCATATACATAGTGGCTTTATGGCTGAATCGTAAACTATCCTGGATGTTTTAATGGTTTACTTATATAAGATAGTTTATTGAAAACGTAAAAACCTTGCAATGGTCAATGTCAAAATGTTATGTTGTTTATTCATCTAATTTATGTTGTAAAGAGATTTAGGTCACGATTTTGTACGTTTTTAATATGTAGAGTGTTTTGTTAGTGTGAAAGTGCTTTGTATCCCACTAAGGACATCCTGAGATCAACCATGTATTTGCCTTTGGTCAAATGTTTTAAAGTTCACAAGGGTTAGCTCTGTCATGGTGGGCGGATGCAATGAAGGACAGTTTGTCCTTGGTGGGCGGGATGTTTAAGTAGGTATAGTTTGTATGGCAACATATAGATGTCGTTGTCACTGACAGCTCCAAAGCTGAATCGCGCGAACGATGTGTCGACGTAGAAAGTATAAAGGGGCTGCCTAAATTTTGTAACAGTAGCTATTGAACGGAACCAGCCAATAAAAGCATGATTTTTTATCAGTTTTACTTTTATTTAGTACACGCCGTGTACAGTCGTTAACGGTGAAATTATGATGGCCATAATATTGCACGTTGTTAATGTTTATAGCCCACTTTATAAACTTAGGTACCTACCAGTAGCGTGGCGTCCAAAGAACTCGATTCCTACCGGCTTGCCTAATATCAGGCATTTGAGCAACATATTCAATCTCATTTTACGCCACGCCACTGGTACCTACATACAACTCTAAAAGCCGGAGTAGGTATGTGTGGCCTGCGGGTAGGGCTGTCATCTCCAAAATTTGAATTTGACACTAGGACAACAAGCATACATCCCCGAATTTTGGAGCTCAAAACCCGGACACCTCAACAGCAACGTAGGTTTTTTTAACAAGCTAATACACCATAAGCCTCTGCAGAGGGGCATAATTTGTTACTAGCAGCCCCGCGGCGAAATCGCGGAGTGAGCTATTCTTGCCACTACTTTTACAGCTACTATATAATTTTATGCCACACCTGGCCATAAAGTGACTTTTATGCCAAACGTGCCCATAAAGTGGCTTTTTCCGCACGCTGCGCGTAAAGTAGCTTGTAGACATAAAATTATGTACACAACACGGGAGGTAATAAAGAAAGCTCTCGATCGCATATTTACGTCCCTCGCTTGCAGCTCGGGCCGCAAACTTCTGCGATCTCGGCATTTCTTTGTATTACCACCCTAGTTATGTAATGTACTATTGTATGCCAATGAAGAAGCTCGCATTTAGCCGCGTGTGACGTCATCGCCGGCCGTGGCGGCGCGTACGCAGCTTCAGCGACGCCGGCGTGACGTCGCGTGACGTCACGCACCAGTTGGCGGCGTGCCCTCTGGAGACGTGTTATGAAATACCTGTAAATTAGAACAAAAATATTTCTTTGCTAATCCGCGATATGATAACGTGTTAGTCAATTCATTCATTTAAAGCTATACCATATTGGAGCTCCTAATCGTCGGTGCGAATGCAGAGTTCGTGAAGTTTTGAAAGTTGGTTATTGATTTCTCAATCTTCATGCATACAAGGCTATCCATTAAACAATTGTGTCAAGAATCACCTCCAGATAGATCTAAACGGGCAAGAGACCTGATTCTCTCTATCATACAAAAAAATGAATACCTTACACCTCACTTATAGCAAACGATTGTAGTTACTTTGTGGCAAAGTAACTATTTCATTATTTCCATGGGTTTCCGAGATAAAAGCGTAACGCTGCATAAAGAGACATTTAAATGACAATCCTGAATCCTGGCGTACCCATCTTGGCAAATTAGCGTAAAAGCCATAATGCATAAATGGCTTTTACGCCAATTGAACCCAAAGGTATTGAAATTTTTGACTACTGTCATGTAAATGTCTAAGGAAGCCCTGTGCCAATTTTCTAGAACATTCTGCACGTCCATGAAGAAGCTCGCATTTAGCCGCGTGTGACGTCACCGCCGGCCGTGGCGGCGCGTACGCAGTTTCAGCGACGCCGGCGTGACGTCGCGTGACGTCACATGGCTCCAGTTGGCGGCGTGCCCTCTGGCGACGTGTTGCGAAACACCTGTAGGTAGCGTTTCCACTAGAGATGTGCCATTCCCGGGAATATTCCCCGTTTGTATGGGGAATATTCCCACCGCGGGAATATTCCCCACTTGCATGGGGCACATCTCTAGTTTCCACTGACGCAAAGAGGAGCGCGCCGTGAGTTGCTAGTCATTATGTTCCTACTGATGCGTAGTGGGAATTTCGAGCACTGTAATGGATCAGAATTCATGGTCTGTTCCTCTCTACCCCGCCGAGGTCCTCGTTGATGGAAACGCACTCTAAGGCCTACCAAACCGGAGTTCCAAATGGACAGTGCGAATTAATTCATAGAATAGAATAGAATAGAATAATTTATTCATCAATTCATATTACAAAATTATTATTACAAAAAACATAACCTGCAACAGAATGACATGTCACTGTTGCTTACATTTTCAATGTCTAACTTAGTTTTAGTTTTATTCATTATCATAACCATCCTAATTATTATTATTATTGAATTACTGACTTAATGTACTCGTCTATATTGTAAATTGTATTATTAAGTAATATAAGTTTTAGTTGGGACTGGAAACATGCCACACTTTCGATGTCTTTCACGCGCTTTGGTAATTTTTCGTAGAGGGTTGGTCCCATCACCCGGGGATCCTTGGTGCATAGGGCCAATCTTCCACGAGCATTAATTAGACGATGTGCGTTTCGCGTGTTAAAATTGTGCACATCATCACCACGTTTAAAGGTGCTTAGGTTACCCTTCACATACATCACTGTGTCGTGTATATACAGGGAGCATACTGTTAGTACTCGGTTGGATTTGAATAAAGTTCGGCAAGATGTTCTCGCGGGAACTCCCAGCACAATGCGGAGAGCCCGTTTCTGGAGTATTAGTATTCGATCGGTATCCGTTGAGTTACCCCAGAGGATGACCCCGTAGGAGATGATGGAATGTATATAGGCATAATACACTTGTAGAAGGGTGTCTGGCGACACTAGTTTGCTTATTTCGCGTAGTGCATATATAGAAGTTGCCAGTTTGTTGCATACATATTCAATATGAGGCTTCCATGAAAGCGTATTGTCAAGTTGGAAGCCTAAGAACTTTACAATTTTCTCCACTTGAATGTCGTTGTACAGCGAGAGTGCCGGGTAATTGATTGTACGACCACTGAACAGCATACATTTGGTTTTTTCTGTATTTAGTTTAAGTCCGTTTGAGTCAAACCATATATCGCTATATACGTTTCAGAGATCTGAACCGGTATTTTTCAAAACCCCTGAAATAGACTAATATTTTGAATTATTGTATGCTTTTAATGTAGGGCTCAGTAATGTATTTAAGTAATGATTTCGTATTATTAGATTGTCTGGTTAAATAATGAAATAATGAACCAAAGAACGAAAAGAACGGAGAAAATACCGGTACCTATTTTTGTATGGAGATAATACCGAGATCCGAGCCCTCGTACGTTTACAGGGTAAAGAGTAAAGACCGCGATTGGTGAATTTGCAGTGAAATGATCATTGAGGTCAACCAACAACAGGTGCGTCTATGGGGACAAATGCGTCTTTTAATGATTCCATGAAATCCAAACTTTTTAAAACTACCCCTACCCTACCTGCCTGTTACGCTGTACATATTGAAATAAAAACGAATCACTCACGTTATACAAAAGATGAGACATCCACTCGACATGTTTTGGGAGCATTCGGCATTCCCTTAATCATGAGTAGTAAGTATTCACGAACGCTACCCGGCGATGGGATTTTGTATAATAATAAATAAATATTAGGCGACAATCTTACACAAATCGAACTAGCCCCATAGTAAGCTCAATAAGGCTTGTGTTATGGATACTAGACGACGATATATTTAATAGATACAAATACTTAAATAGGTACATAGAAAACATCCATGACCAAGAACAAATATTCGTGCTCATCACAAAAATAAATGCTCTTACTCGGATTCGAACCAAGGATCTCCTGCTTCGTAGGCAGGGTCACTACCAACTAAGCTAAAGCGGTCGGCAACGTGTATAACGTGAGTGATCTCTGTTCTTATTTCAATATGTATGAGTCTCACGGTGGTTTTCTAAGTACACGCTGGACTTTACAGGAATTACCATTTAATGGAATATTTACAAGACGCATTTGCCCTCATAGACGCAATTACCTCTAATGATTACTCATGCAGGACGTTATCATAGTGAAGTGAACTAAATAAGGCCCTAGGTGTGTAATATACTATTACAGCTAAGTCAGTTCAGTTGTAATAGGTCGTAAATTCGCACAGCCATCAACTGGCCATAATCTTCACATCCCAAACGCATATCCTTTTCTCACGTAATGCGCCATCTCCGTTTGGCGAGGTGATCTAGGCCGCGGGGTCGTCGTCGCAGCCAGTTCCCACGTGGCGGCTAAACAAACATACTGAATTAACCAAGCGAATAGAACTGGGTAAGGGCGCGTACATATAAACACGATACAATGTGTAAGAATTCTAAGGTAGACGTCCTTTTTTTTTCTTTTTAGGGTTCCATACTTCAAAAGGAAAAACAACTCTTATAAGATCAATTTGTTGTCCGTCTGTCCGTCTGTCCGTCTGTCCGTCTGTCCGTCTGTCCGTCTGCCCGTCTGTCCGTCTGTCCGTCTGTCCGTCTGTCCGTCTGTCCGTCTGTCCGTCTGTCCGTCTGTCCGTCTGTCCGTCTGTCCGTCTGTCTGTCTGTCTGTCTGTCCGTCCGTCTGTCAAGACCCGTTATCTCGGGAACATGTAGAGGTATCGAGTTGAAATTAAAAACATATACTCAAATCTATAGTCCCTTGAAGCTGTGCAAAAATCAAGCTTCTAAGTTAATGTAAAAAAAAGATACGGCTATTTATTCCGCAAAAAACGTAAATTTCGACACTCAAGGAAACCAATTCAAAGGGTACTTTCCGTTGACCTAAAACTATGAAATTTGGCAAGTAATACAATCCGACAAAGTGTAGGGAAAAGTCTGAAAACTATACATTTTTAATCGAATCATAAAAAATTGACTTTACTAAGGGAATCAAAATGTATATAGTACTTTATTCTATGTACCTACAAATTTGTACGGAACTTCTTATAGGTCCACGTCATCGCACCCACGTGTTCAGTGTCAATTATAATGGCTGCGAATACAATCACGCCGCACGTGCGGCGCCCGCACGATTGCCTATCTTTAGCGATACGCCTTATTGTTGGCAGTCACCTAGATCTGAGAAAGGTAAACAAAGGGCTTCTAGAAGAACGCTTAGTTACTCGACAGTGTCAGCTGTGTTTCCTTGACGGGAATTATCTGTACGTGTAGTACCAGAGCAATGCTTTGGTCTAGTACAGGGGTGTCCAAACGACGGCCCGCGAGCCCTTCCAATCTGGCCCGCGGGAAGAAAGCAGGAGGGCCGATATACGTAACCCCAGGGTCGAACATGTCGCGTGGCCCGCGCGACATTTTCAAAGGTGTGGTATGGCTCTCTGGGAAAAAAAAATTGTGACCCCTGGTCCATGACGATTTGTAGGAAGAATTGAAGGAGTCTAGGATGGACTAAAGATAATTGAAAATAGAAGGTGAAGGATGTTTGGGCACCTCTTACGACACGACCATTACATCAAGAGCATCATGGAAGGTAAGACTGGAGGAAAGAGGGACAGAGTCAAGCCAAGAACGTACATCGATCAAGTGAAGGAAAAAGTAAAGAATGTGTAGTACCAGGAGGTCAAGAAGAAAGCCGAAGATAGAAGTTCATGGAAACTGCCCAACCGACAAGAGCCCAGCTCTTAAATGTATGATGATGACGATGGAGTACAGCTACTCTGAAGATGCCGGTGCAATTTGATTTTATAGATAACATTGTCTAATGCTTTGTGTCTCAATTAGGTACCATATCGAGGGTTTCAGGCCAAAGGGGCGTATATGCAAAGCAAAACGCTTGCTTATACGCCCCTTTAGCATGAAGCCCTCGATATGTGGATAGTGAAATCCTCTTCAAGTCCGATGGTGGATTGTAGGTTACTAACCTATACAAGGCATATATATAAGCACAAGGATTTTTTGAGCACGCTCCCTTTGATAAGTCTGATTAACTGTAAAATAGTGTAGAACTACGTGTTGCTGTATGCTGTGGAGACTTTCTTAGGTAAACGCTTCATCGCTCAAATATTAGCCATAAATAGTTGTTCTATCTTGCTATTGTATCTCGAAGTTACATTTCAGCTTCGTAATTTATTGATCTGTCAATTGCCACTGACAGTTTTCAGCAGAAAACGTGTAACTTCTATACAAAGAAATATTTATTTTATTTTATTGATAAAAATGTTTACATAACATTACAGTGAACCCAATGCGTTACGAAACTTAGACTAACAATTAAAGATACGTCTACACACAAACAATAATCACAATAACAAATAGAGAAAAATTACATAGGAACAGATGAGCACCTAGCATCCATCACCTCACAGAATCTTAAACATTCACTACACACTGTTGCCCATCGCCACGCAAACAGGTCACACTCAGGTGTCGATGCCAGAAGCGCATTGAGGTGTGAAAGGGCACGGGGCAGCGGCGAGTTCCTGCACGACACAGTGCGCGCCGGCGGCACGGCCAACAGGTCGCATCGTCGGGGTCTGAGGGTAATCCTCGGGATATCTGGGACAAATAACCGCACGACACGCTCTACGATTTCAGGACAATCCGAATCACCACGCAAGGCTCGACAAACCGTGATCATCAGGTAATAATTTCGCCTGACTTCTAAAGAGTT
The DNA here is from genome assembly GCA_947034925.1 of Eudemis profundana. NCBI lineage: Eukaryota > Metazoa > Arthropoda > Insecta > Lepidoptera > Tortricidae > Eudemis > Eudemis profundana. The sequence goes on from OX344818.1 coordinate 14,602,167, forward strand.
GTACCCAAGGGCGCCGAGAAGATATTTTGTTGGGTACAAATACGGGTAGGAGGGAATGCAGCCATAACCGAAAACCGAGTATCGGTTTTTCCACGGTTAAACTCGAATTCGAATCGAATACTCGAATAATAACCGAGTATTTTTTACAGTAAGCAAAGTATTGAATAATGATAGGTTAACGTGGTTTTTATGATTTTTCATCACACTTGCTCGAAAATGGTGTTGTTACACGTAGGTTTTGCTGGCCGTATATGACCTATTACGCCCTAGGGCGTAATGTTTTTTTTTTAATTTGAATAAGTTTCAGTATTTTGAAAATGACACTCAAATACACTATTTAAACATTTATTTAATGTTACAGAAATATGTGTTTACATGGACTTATTTGCATTAACAGTTCTCTTTAAATAAACATTACAGAGATTAAAGTTAAAAAAGTAAGTTGGCGTTTCCTTTGAACATGACAAATAAGAGTAAAACAGAACCAGCGTATTGAAATTAAAAAAAATTACACCCTCGGGCGTAATAGGTCATTTACGGCCCGCAGAGCTTGCGTGTAACAACACCATTTTCGAGCAAGTGCGATGAAAAATAACATCGAGTTACCTGAGTACCTGACGTACCTTGATTAGGGTAGGTAAAGGGATGAGCTGTATTGGCAAGATAAGAGTTATCTCGCGGTCTCTTTTGGTTTTGTGACCTTTTCTAGATAAGGACATACTCATTAAATTACTTATTTAGTATTAACATTAATAGTACATTGTGTTTCTAGGGCGTTAAGTACGGAATTACAAACGAGTGTTTGTTATAAGCCCGAGGTGAAGCCGAAGGCTTTAATAACACGAATTTTTAATTCCTTTACCGCCCGTGGCACACACAATGTTTTTCATCACACTTGCTCGAAAATGGTGTCATTACACGTAAGTTCTGCGGGCCATAAATGACCTATGGCGCCCTAGGGCGTAATGGTTTTTTTTTTTAAATTTGAAACGCTGGTTCTGTTTTACTCTTATTTGTCATGTTCAAAGGAAACGCCAACGTACTTTTTTAACTTTTATCACTGAAATATTTATTTTAAGATAGCTGTTATTGCAAATACATGTAAACACATATTTCGGTAACATTCATTAAATGTTTAAATAGTGTATTTCAGTATTTTGCAAATATAAAATCAACTAAAATGGCCGTTTTAGGTCTTTACTGCTATGGTTTCCGAACGAGACTTGACATTTCGCATTGTCTATGGACATATATCACTAATGTCACTTTCTATTTTAATATTTTCTTGTCATACTGGGACGATTAGTAAGGTTATATTAATCAGATTTCCTCACAAGTGTGATGAAAAACATTGTGTGTGCCACGGGCGGTAAGGGAATTACAAACTCGTGTTATTAAAGCACTCGGTTTCACCTCGGGCTTATAACAAACACTCGTTTGTAATTCCTTACTTACCGCCACTTGTGATGAAATCTTAATTAAACAACCTTACTAATCGACCCAGTATGACCAGAAAATATTAAAAGAGAAATTGACATTAGTGACATAAGTCCATAGACAATGCGAATGTCAAGTCACGTTCGGAAACCATAGCGGTAAAGACCTAAAATGATTTTATATTTGCAAAATACTGAAATACACTATTTAAACATTTAATTAATATTACCGAAATATGTGTTTACATGTATTTGCAATAACAGCTATCTTAAAATAAATATTTCAGTGATAAAAGTTAAAAAAGTAAGTTGGCGTTTCCTTTGAACATGACAAATAAGAGTAAAACAGAACCAGCGTTTCAAATTTAAAGAAAAAAACCATTACGCCCTAGGGCGCCATAGGTCATTTCACCATTTTCGAGCAAGTGTGATGAAAAATCATAAAAACCACGTTAACCTATCATTATTCAATACTTTGCTTACTGTAAAAAATACTCGGTTATTAACCGAGTAATATTCGAGTTTCAAATCGGTTAAAACCGGACGGTTAAAACCGATACTCGGTTTTTTCACTATTCGGTTGCATTCCCTAGGTAGGATCCGTATATTTTTTTATAAAGGAACCTTAGAAACGCCTTCTGAACCTTCTCGAGAAGTAAAGCGTATGTCGATTCGTAGGGATTCCATATTATCGACGAAGTCTCCAGCTTACTCCTTACTAAGGCATTATAAACCATTTTAATGGCTACAGGGTCATGAAAATGGCGGAGGTTACGGATAACAAAACCCAGTTTTCGATAGCAGTTCGTGGCAAGAGAAGAAATATGCTCGTGAAAAGTGAGCCGCGTATCGAACACCACGCCCAGATCCTTGACAGAGGAGACCCGATTTATCGGCTCTGTCCCTAGCAGGTACTGCGCATATATTGCGGTACGAGAGCGGGTAAATGTACACACACAACACTTGGCCGGATTAAAATGAAGTTTATTCTCCATACTCCACCGAAACACAAGGTCGATGTCCCCTTGTAACGTCTCACAATCAGCTCTTTGCTCTACCCCGTACACCAACTTCAGATCGTCGGCATACAAGAGACACTGAGCCGCCCGAAGAACTGACTTGAGATCGTTAATCATTATCCCGAAAAACAAGGGCCCTAATATGGAGCCTTGACTGACGCCAGACCGGGTATGGTAAGGAGTCGAGACAAAACAACCATGTCGGACGAACTGCTGTCGATCGCGCAGATAGCTGGCAAAAAAGGTTAGCAACTTGGGAGAGAAACCAATTTCATCCAGTTTCCTAAGTAGAACGTCGTTATCCACGCGATCGAAAGCCTTCGTGAAATCGAAATAGAGGACATCGACCTGAATACCTCTATCAAGATGCACAGCTATGTTGTCCGTAAGAATTATCAGATTTGTGTTGACCGAGCGGCTAGGCCGAAAACCATGCTGCGCATCACACAAGAAGGGCCGCACTTGAGAAGATAGAGTTCGGTGAAGTATGGCCTCGAACAACTTGCCAAGGGTAGGAAGAACAGCTATCGGTCTATAATTCTCAACCACGGAGGTGTCACTCGCCTTCGGGATCGGTCTCACTCTAGACACCTTCCACCTTCGAGGATATGACCCAGAAGAGAGCGCAAGGTTAAAAATATATTGTATCGGGATCTTTAAAAACTCCATACAACCCTTTACAATATACGCCGGTAAGTTGTCAGGTCCAACGGAGCTATTGGCCTTCAGGCGTTTTATCCCAGCTTCAACTTCCTGCAAAGTAATTAATTGATTTGAAATATATAGTATATAATAGAAACAAAGACGTGCCGGCCAAAATAGTAAACGTGCAGTGGTGCCAAAAGGGTTGCCTTTCATCGGTACGCCAACTCGTTAAGAAAAGGAACTAATTGGGACCAAGTGGGCATCCCTTAGCAACACTCACAAGCCATGAGCTAACAAGCAAGCTTCTAAATTGCGAAATAACTAAGTGAGGAATTCTCTGTAATTACAAATACATTCTTATGATTGTGAACATGGGAGTAATTTTGGAGAATGTTTTTAACGAAGATTAAAAAGAACTGCAAAGGCAAGAGTCAAGTCACCCATCAGTGTCTTTGTTTTTGATTCACTGTACCTAACTTACTTTTCTATAAAAACCTTTTACGAAATATCTAATTGAATATTACTAGTCAAAGTCTGACGTTAACTTACAATATGAGTCAAGCAAACAGCTGACAAAGAGTTCAAGACATAATAAACATACCGATACGAAAAGTTGTTTGTTTTGAAATACACGCGCCAGAAATATGGATTCTCTAAACTGTCGCGCATATTAATAGGGCTGACGCTTACCTTGAGTACGAGTTTAGACGTAAATCTTCACGAATCTAAGCTATAATTTTAGCCCAAACCTAACCGTCTGGCGTCTGGCTTGAAAACTTCGTCTATTTTAGACGCCGCGACGCTTGCGCGCGAATCGCCCGCGTCCAACTCATTTAAAATGTACAAAAGCATAAACAATAACGGGATTTTCGGGAAACGAATGGTGGTTCGAATTTTGAAATTGCCCGCGTGTTGTAGTGTCAAATTGGTGTATTAGTGATGTGGGTGTTTGCGATTGGGCGTGGTTTGTTATGATGCTGTGTTTGTTTATTTTGAGTCGGCTCGGTTCGGGGCTGATTTCTATCCGTATGTATTATGTATTCTGTAACGATACCCAGCGTCTGTAAGACTATTATTTTATCTCTCGTTTATATTTCTGGTTTTATGTCTGATAAGATTGACAGCATCTGAGACTTCCTTTTTTGCACCAAATGCATTATTCGCTAAAAATAAAGATGGAATTAGGATGTTAACAGATCAGACAGATCTGACAGATCTGTTAGGTTACCTACATATTTTTATGTTAGTAACTAAATAAGAATGGTGTACCTATTTTATTATTTTTACTTTAATCAAAAGATTATCTTAAACCATAAGTTTTCTTTTAAAACAATTACAATTATAATTATAAACTGTACTGGTAGAGTATGTTCTGATGGAGTGCAACAGGGCGGAAGATGTAGTTCGCTTGTTCAGTAACAGCTTATTCAGTTTTGCCTTGAGGGGATCTAAATTTTAGTTAATTGGCTGGCTATCATTGAGCCAGTTCCATTTTTTGACGTGCTAAAGGGTGTCATTTGCGATACCTACTTGCCAGCAAGATGTACAGGGTGGCTCTCGATTAAACTACATTGAAAGGGGTGACATTTCAGTTTAATTTATAGCTATGAATGTTTTTCTAGCAATGGTTTTTTTTACAGATTTTGGAACTTTTTAATACCATGTTGGATTGTTTACTCAGTTGTTACTCTTCTAATTATAGTAGAGCAGGGTTTCTTAAACTGTGGTCCATGGACCCCTTGGGGGTCCGTGATACGAGAGCCGGGGGTCCGTGGCTATGCATAGAACACAAACTTTCATATGCCCTTGATTTTCTTTTTCTCTGAATGTATTCAGAAAGGGTCCGTAAGGTTTTCGAAATAATGTAGGGGGTCCGTGACCAACAAAAGTTTAAGAACCTCTGTAGTAGAGAAAAAAGTTGTCGTCAAAATAAAAATGGATGAAATATATTGAGATAGAAGGAAATAGTTCGTCTATTTGTATGGGAACCAAGCGTGTAACGTTTTTCGCTTGGCGTTTGAAGCCAAAAATGTAATTTAGTGGTGGAAAACATAATTTTCTATTTCATCTGGTAGAATTGTTAAAGGCAACTTAAGTTAACGGCGTGCAAAGTAGGTCGCCATCACTTCTTTTTAGCACGCGATTTACATACACTTTTTGCTTTTACCACGATATATTTCTGTGTCTACATCGCTCCGCGTTCTGTGCTACTTTTAGGTGTTGTTGGCGTGGTAGGTACGACCACAGGACACCTTTAGGTGTTGTTGGCGTGGTAGGTACGACCATACGACAACTTTAGGTGTTGTTGGCGTGGTAGGTACGACCATACGACAACTTTAGGTGTTGTTGGCGTGGTAGGTACGACCATACGACAACTTTAGGTGTTGTTGGCGTGTTAGGTACAACCATGGGACATCTTTAGGTGTTTTGGCGTCTAAAGGGCTAATTGCTGTCGTCTGTACAGTATGTCCCGTTATCAAGTCTTTATCAGCTGGTATTCGCGACGCGAACAGCTGATGCCGGTACATTGATAAAAATATCACGCGTCAGCTGTCTCGTCCCGGCATCCCTCGTGTTTATTTTTACGAGACTGACAGAGTGCATTCTGGCAGTACGTAAGTCTAGCTGATTTTTGTGGAATACATATAATTATTGACTTAGGTATTTATCATTTTGTGCCCCTCTCCTTTGGAGCTATCTATTTGAAATTTGGAATAATATTAAAAGTAGCTAACCCGAGCCTATTGGATGTAAAAAAAATCTCGTAACTGTTTTACTTTTTTTAAAGGGGTCCGTTATGGGACTTTGAAAGTAAGGCTATTATATCGAGTGGGGTATCAAATGAAAGGGCTTAATTTGTAGATTAAAACGCCGTTTTTTGATTTATGACGAAAAACGTAAAAAAAAATACCATTCCCTCCCTATTATCTTCGAAGTTACTGAACAGAAAAATCTGTAATAATTACCAATTATTAACGTCATCTTAAATATTATAGGAAAAATATAACGGTTTTCCTAACTTGCACCGTTTTTGAGAAATTTGCAAAAATCGGAACACATACTTATTTGCTCCTATTAAACAAATTCCCATAGTTTTTCTTGAACTATTCATATATCTGCTTAGGAGTTTGTACGGAACCCTCGGTGCGCGAGTCCGACTCGCACTTGACCGGTTTTAAAGATGTAAAGGGTCTCTAGGCGTCAAAACAAGAAGAATAAAAAAAATAAACTAGAAAAATTCAAATTAATGGAGATGTAAAGAATCTCCGTTGTCAAAATATTATGTTTCGGAGGTGTACGAGTAAAGGATCTCCAAACGTCAAAATACAAAATGGGAATGCCAAATCGCGAACCTAACTCTAACTAGGTCGTTAACTATAGTCGGCGCGTGATTTTAATACCAATGTGATGATCGAACATGAATGATTTCACATGCGCAGTGACAGCGTGACTTCAATTTATCCTCTTGCGCATTTCATATGTCACAGTGTCAAACTTTAATCATACTTCGAGGGATGTAATATAATCAGGATACTTTTTCATTGGATATTTAGAGTCTGTGCGGAAAGAGAATAGGATTTAGATTTGGGGGCGCTGTAATGCTTTTCTACCGTATTTGCCATACTGTAAGCTTATGATGCTACGCTTTGTCACGCGATAAATAAATGATAAAGCATCCGTCACTCTCACACACTATTTGTCAGAACGTGACAAAAGCTTTATCATTTATTTATCACGTGACAAAGCGTAGCATCATAAGCCTACTGATTAGGTTAGTTCCGTTTTTCGCCACGCCTATTCTCTTTCCGCACAGACTCTACAAGCCAGCGTTGCCAGATTTTGTTTTTGCCAAGTCGGGATTTAGGAAATTTTAGAGTAAAAAAAAGCGGGATTCTTTCGTCGATAGCGGGATATAGTAAAAACACGTAATCAGATTTTTTTTAAATATTTATCTTTTTATTTGAGTTTTAAATGCCTTGTCTGTGCCACCCGCCCGCACTTCTTCCTATCCCCTATGCCATTGTTGTTTCTTCCTATTCGCGATTCTGCACAAAATAAATTCCACACAACTGAATTTAACCACATGCGTAATGCTTCACAGTCGTTATTTCCACGCAATCTTGTTTCTTCCTAGTAGCGATTCTACACAATATGAACTCTACACAACTCAATTTAATCACATGCTTTATACTTCCCGATACTATCTTTATCTTTTATTCTATCTATCTTGTTTTTTCCTAGTCGAAATCATCAAAAAAATTGTTCTCCGCCCCAATTTCGACCGGGTTCGATTCCCGGTTATGTATGAGATTTAAAAAAAAAATAATTACAGAATCGTGAAGTATAACGCATGTGATTAAATTCAGTTGTGTGGAATTTATTTTGTGCAGAATCGCGAATAGGAAGAAACAACAATGGCATAAACCTAATATAATCCTTCAGCGCGCTGCACGCACGGTCGAGTTATCCCCGAAAAGCGTGTCCGGTAAGATAGCGTACATCGCAGGGCCGGGAGGACAGGCGGGGCTACTGCCCCGGGCCTCCACAACACTTCCCTAATAAGTAGGGGCCTCCACTAGACCGTTAGGGGCCTCCGCTCCTTCGTTGCCCCAGGGCCTTCACACCTCCAAATCCGGCCCTGGTACACCGTAAAGATATTCAGAATCTGATAGAGAAATGAAATTTTATGCCCCTAGGGTACTATTTGGGTACTATTTTTTTGATATATAAAGCGTTTCCAAAAACAAAGCCGTTCCAGAGATACAAACGGTGTACGCCAGCTTAACGCCCGGTAGCGTACACCGTGAACAGGCCTTATGTTTCAGAAAGTTTAAGGGCACTATTTTTTTCACCTAGGTATTTCGTCGGTACTATTTGGGTACTATTTATTGGCTGCATCAGATTCTGAATATCTTTAGGGTGTACGCCATCTTGACGGACAACGAAATGCGGGACTGAGCCTGTCCCGCGCGGGACATTTAATTTTGATTTAATAATCGGGACGTCTGGCAACGCTGCTACAAGCATTTACCCGCGGCTTCGCCCGCGTTATTCCCTTTATCGTCTTAAGGGAGCTCACTGCCGGGATATCGCGGGCGTCCCAAGCTAGGTTTGCTAAGACGCGGTCCCCACTCCAGAACACGCGCCGTCAGAGAACCAAGGTGACCAACATAGCTCTGAAAGGGGCCATTAATTTATTACGTAAGACGATTTTTGCCAACCCCCTCCCCCCTCCCCTATGTAAGAAAAAATAAGAATTGGCTGACCCACTCCCCCCCTTTTTAATATTTATTACGTAAGAATCTAAAGGAAAAATTATTTTACGTTTGGGCTGTTACAATTTCTATTTTTCAAAGAATCATTTTTGTAGGGACGTTTATGGTCGTATATACGGGCCAAACTCTAGCACAAATACAAAAAAAAAAAAAAAAAAAAACCGTCAGCGCGCTCGCTTAGCCCTGTCCTTTGTATACGTCAATGGTAATAAGTTAAATAATACTAAGGTCCGACCGAGATATCGGTCTCGGTCTTGGCTTATCTCGGCCAAAAATCGCGCCGAGACACCGGTCTCGGCTCTCGGCCAAAAACGGCCCCGCGGCCGAGACTATGCAACGACTTCTGATTGCTGAATTTTGACGAGCGACGACACAATTTGACAGGCCATAATGCCGGAAAGTTGCTGTTTCTACGTTACAACATAGGCCTGTTTGATTTTAACTACTGATTCAGTAGTCAGTAGTACTGGAGCTCTTTATTTTTGTCAAATTTTAATTAATAAAACCTGTGTGTGTCAAATTTTAATTATTAAAATCTGTGTATGTCAAATTTTAACGATTATAACCTTTTTTGTACGAAATCCGCGTGTTTTCTTTATATTTATAAATTCTCGGTCTCGGTTTCGACAAAAAAAAACGGTCTCGGTCGTACCTTAAATAATACTGCCAAATACGGTCTGCGTTGATAGCGGCCAGAAGGAAACGGGAAAAGGCGCTAGTGCGAAGACGAGTAGATCTGTGTAACCATGTGCTTAGCGACACTGCTCCCATGTAATACTTTACCATGCACGCGATCCAAATCTCGGTTATCATGCGCTTTGCGACCTTAGGCCGCGTAGACAGGGTTCAAAATGGCTGTAGCCTGGCTGTGGTGTAAATTACACGTCATCTTGGGAGGCATCTGGCACGCAATATTAGTACCTAGGTACATAAGTAGTTGTTGGAAGTTCATGACAGACAGAATGATGATTTGTTGTAATAGGTAAGGGTTATTCTTCAGAAATGTCTGCGGTCACCTTATTCCTCTGGCCCTTTTTCATACTAAATGTATAGAGACAGAGGAATAAGTCGCAGACATATTTGTGACGAATCCTACACGCATCCTATTGCTGTTTTATAGCGGGTAGTACATATTTACTTATTTCACTTGTTTATTGAATGTTTAACGTTAAAAGTTTGGTTCTTGTAAAAATGTTGTCTCCTGCATGTGTGCGCTGCAGGTTGTAAGATGTGCGTATTGCTTAAGTTTATGTTTCTTACTTTAAATCTACATGTGAGTTCCTGTAATTGGCTCTGTATTTCTACTGAAGTTTCTACTTGTATTGTAATAGCTGTTGGTTCTCCTGAATAAAATAAATAAATAAATAAAATAAATAACCCGTAACCAAACCTTTCTTGTGTAGGCAACTGAATAAGTAATAGTACTATGCACAGAAGTTTCTCTTTCTAACAAAGCTGACGTTCGGGTCCGACCACCGGACGGAACGCGCCGCATCCGAACGTCTCTCTCTATAGCATAGGTTCCCAAACTTTTTTGACTTGCCGCCCACTTAGGCATGATAAAAAAATTCAACACCCCCCCACTACAAAAACAACCACATTGTTGTAAAAAAATAAATGGCAAATGGACGCTGAAGTAGCTTGACCCCTTCTAAGCGTGATTTGGGGATAGTACCATTGCCTATTGTTTATAATTTTGTTCTATGTACGTTTGCACTGTAAAGTTCTTTTGGTGTGCAATAAGGTCTTATTGTATTGTGTAGTAGCTCCGAATTTGGCCCCATTTAGACAGAGCAAGAACGCGTATTATACGATTTTCATTTAATTGCGGCGATTAATCGATCAACTGTACCGTACTCATCGTACCTAGGTAGCCCGCAATGTAATCAAACTCGTATACGAGTTCTCGCACCGGCTAAATGGGGCCGAATCATCTGTAAATTATGTTAAACTCTCTCCCTATTACTGACAATGACTACGTACCTAATTGTAAGTGATCGCGAAATCCGAAGGGCAATGAACTTCGCCTACTTATGTCTGTTTGTAAGTTCCCTCGTAGCTGTTAAACTGTTTATTAGCAAATGAGCCGGCGACTTGTCTTGTTCGTTATCCGTGTCATATGACGTCAAGCGTACAGTCTGCTAAGATATTAATATGTTAATCACTAGCGTACATGCGGTGGAAAAAGTAAAACAAAGAGGGAAATGAAGTCGCTATTATCTACCATTTTTTTATGTTTGAAATTTGAATGAATAAATTCAAATTTTATGACAGTTATAAAATCTAATTCTATGGCAGAAATGTTATGTTACATTATGCTATTTCTTTTACAATTAAATACATAATTTATTTTATGCCACACCTGGTCATAAAGTGACTTTTAAAAGCCGCTTTCTGTCCAAGTGTAGACATAAAATGATGTACACAACACGGGAGGTAATAAAGAAAGCCCTCGATCGCATATTTACGTCCCTCACTTGCAGCTCGGGCCGCAAACATCTGCGATGTCGGCCTTTCTTTGTATTATCACCCTAGTTGTGTAATGTACTATTATGCCACACCTGGCCATAAAGTGGCCTTTTCCGCACGCTGCGCGTACGGAAAAAGTCACTTTCTGGCCCAGTTTAGACATAAAATGATGTACACAACACGGGAGGTAATAAAGAAAGCCCTCGATCGCATATTTACGTCCCTCGCTTGCAGCTCTCGGCCTTTCTTTGTATTACCACCCTACCTCTAGTTATGTAATGTACTATTATTTTACAACATGGGCACTGAATTAATTGAAAACGATGAAGTCCAGCCGAATTCTGTGGTCTGCTTTTGACCTAATTAAATAGAGATATAGTATGGAAAATAATTCAATATTCAGTCTGCAAACGTCGGTCGGCACCATTTTAAATAAAAAAGTGTATGTTTTAGAGAAATCAATCATTTAATCGTTATTCATTCAATCATAAAATCCATACCTGAAAAGCATTAAACTGCAAGTGCCTCCATAGCCGAGAAGCACAACACTATTAGTTCATGTATTTAACATAGCACATACAGCGTTTTGCTCCTCAGGTACACGGGCTCTTATAATGTTATGCTTCTCAGGTGCGGAAATATATCCAGGCGACTCCATTTCCTTCTCTGTTTACTTTAGCCACCGCACCTCCGTACGCTATTAATCACACAAATATTTGTCTCACGGTTTTTTTTTGTGTTCGATCTTTGTTCTTAACATTAAAGTTTAACAATCATTTACCTCTCAGCACAGTAAATACTAGCTCAAAGCAAAGGTCATTGAGGAAAGATATAGAGGAAAACCGCAACACTTGAAGACTGCAATATTCACAAATCGTTTATATTATTTGTATTACCTGTTCAATAGGTAGTTCATTATTATGGCTCGAGAATCACAGTATTTGTCTAGATAGGTATATTCAAAAGTAAAATTTGTACACGGCATTTTTACCTTTTTAACCGACTTCAATAAAAAAAAGGTTATCAACTCGACTGTAAGTAATATTGTCAGAATTGCACAGTATTTTATTTTTTTTTAAACAAAATTTCATCCGCTTTTAGAAAAATGATTTCTTAGTAAATCTAGTAGGATATAGTTAGATTTGTTATCAAAATTATTAAAAAACAAGCTTTTGCCCGCGACTTCGTCTGTTTAGTTAGACAAACTATAAAGACAAATAAGTAGTCCATCTTCGGTCGTTTAGGAGCGCGCGACACGTAATCACGCAGACGCACGATCGCGAGTCCGTGTGAGTGCGATCCATACTGGAGCATTCTTACGCATTCTTAAATCTTTGCTTGTAGTGCGTCCGTACACGGCGCGCACACATTCAAGCGCGCGATGTACCTTGTGTAGGAAGAAAAATTACTGCTATTATCAGTGTTCGGATTAGGTAGTGCCATTTCGGGTGACGACCGATGGAAGCGGCCTCCGGAGGCCCCCGTTCGTGTTGGCGGTAACTTGTGTGAGTAGTTACGGCTGCACATAACAAAAAGCACACATGCGAATGTCACCAACGAAGTTGCCAAGCTATAGTAGCCGCGCCGTGGTCGCGAAGTAAGCCATTCCTGTACGTAGCATAACTGGCCGCGACTTCGTTTCTCGCGCGACAGAGCATCAGTGTCGCGGGTCACAGTTGTGCTAGAGGTACAGAGGGGAGGTTGGCCTCTAGCACAACTGTGACGCGCGACTCTTTGTCGCGCGACAAATGCTACCTACCTCTTTCCACTCAATATCGTGTGACAGTGACAGGTCATGCTCTGTCGCGCGAGATACGAAGTCGCGGCCAGTTATGCTAGACGTACTGAGCAACAAAACCGTGTCACTTTTTGGCAGAAAATTTCTTTCGCTCGATTAACCAGTGTGTTAAGGACACGGTCCTTAACCGGCGCACGCGCCAGTGTGACTAGACCCGCGCGCGCGCATGGTCGTGCTACGCTATACGTGTTGTGTTGTGAGTGTAAACAAGTGTGTGTTTGGATTGACACCGCATAGGTTTGATACTTGTTTATCATTTTTATACTTCAATGAGGATTTCGATATGGCAATAGTTGAATGATAAAGATGTACGTGTATATTTGAATAGTCTTATTTAATACGTTATATTTAATAGGAGTTAGTTAATTGATTAGTTACGAGCTAATACTATATGACGATTTTTTTTCTAGTATAAAAAGTTGGAGTACCTATTCCTTATATTACAATAATGATTGGTTTGGTAATATTACTATTTTATGAATTAGTGAAGTGTATTCATGGTATAAGGGTTTAAAAAACGCTTTTTTTAATGACTTCGAACTTAATCATTGTACCTACCTACTTGTATCATACCTACCTACACACTTTTATCGAGACATAATGATATCAAATAATGCTTTTTTAGATTGTCGTGTTTCATTACATACCTAATGTTAAGAAGAGCAGATTTTCTATAAAACTTAGCAATATTTATTTGGTTTCATAGTACTGCTACTACTTATTCCATGCAAAAATATCTGACATCACTCATTCTTATAGCAATAAGGTGTCTGATGTTTTTTGGGTCTCCATTCGTTTTTATATTAGGTACATATTGCTGCTCAAGCTCATGTACTTACGTGTTTTTAGATATAAATGAGTTTATACACCATTAGGCATATGAAAGTATCTAGAAAGAGCATTTAGTTCCAATTATGCATACTAGAGTCTGTGCGGAAAGAGAATAGGATTAATTTTGGGGGGCGCTGTAATGCTTTTCTACCGTATGTGCCGTATTTTCTGTTCTGTGGCCATACTGGTTAGGTTAGTACCGTTTTTCGCCACGCCTATTCTCTTTCCGCACAGACTCTACGTAAACATACAAATGCAGTACAATACGCTACTACTATCGTGTATATAGTGTACTATTTGTAGTCATTGACGTATACAAAGGGCAGGGCTAAGCGAGCGCGCAGACGGTTCCAACGCTTTGGCGGTAAAAATACCGCCAAATCAGTACCAGCCGGCAGTGCGACACGCGGCGCGTGCACTGCGCAGCTGGTCTTTATAGCTGCATTTTTTGCGAACTGTTCGGATGGGCCTATCTTCACTTTTGAAATCATTGTTTGTACCTACCAGTAGCGTGGCGTCCAAAGAACTCGATTCCTACCGGCTTGCCTAATATCAGGCATTTGAGCACCTTATTCTACAGCTCTTAAGGAAAATGTACGCCAAATCTGAACCGGCTTGCCCAAGTATAACTTTTACGCCACGCCACTGGTACCTACTACGTTTAGGTCGGACAGGGGCTTTCCCGGACTAAAGCGACCTTTAAACAGCGCATTGATGGATTGCGCCTCATGGCCTGCCGCCCTAGGCCATGGCCCATTCGGCCCTAGACGCCGGCCATGGCTCATTTGGGCCACAATAGGGTTCCATTAGCACCCTCTGGGTACGGAACCCTAAAAAAACGGGGGCTCGTAGAATTTGCTACACTTAGGTACTAATATGATTAACCCATTTTCTTACTTGAGTTTACGAGGTTTTTATGCTATAAAATTTTATCAACAGAGGAATGCACTGAGACAGAATCTTAATTTATACCACTGATATTTATGAAAGCCTTATAACTGAGTGGTAAGAACTGTTTTGCAATAAATTTCTGATAAATATTCATTCATGGTTAGGTGGAATAAGTTTTATACTGTTTATGTAGTTTATAAAGGCGACTCGTGGCAGATTTTTTTATAGCTTCGTTCGTGAATATAACGCTTAATCATGCACTAATTAATGAAATAATGAATGACTTCAATAAGTTACTCTGTAAGGCCTTTTCCCTATTGCTGAAACAGGATTGGTTAAATGGGCATAGCCAGCGACACAGAGCACGCGTTATGCGATATAGAGACGGTTGGATCGGATGCGTTCCGTCCAATGGTCGGACCCGAAAGTCAGTTTTGTTAGAAAGGGAAACTTCTGTACGTAGTAGGTACTTATCCTATGAATCTACGAACATTTCGCATGTTGAGAACGAAACTGACCGCACTCAAAAAGGCAGATTTGTGGGAAATCGCCAAAATGTTATTGACTATTAGGTTTGTCCACGTTTTTTGCGATTTCCCACAAATCTGCTTTTTTGAGTTGGGTCAGTTTCGTTCTCAACATGCGATTTGTCCTTATAATCGTTTAAATACAAACCTATTAAGTGTAATATGTTAATACGAACTACAGTAGAACCCGCTTAAGCAGGGCTCGGATACCGGTATTCTCTCCATAGAAAAATACCGGTATTTTTTTCGTTCTTTGATTTATTATTTAATTTTTTAATCGGGCAATCTAATAATACGAAATCATTACTTAAATACATTATTGTGCCCTACATAAAAAACATAAAATAATTCAAAATATTAGGCTTTTTCGGGGTTTTTTAAAAATACCGGTTCCGAGCCCTTCTGAGGGGGCCTAGCAAAACAAGCCTCACGGGTAGGGCTTGCTCCCAGTACTGGATTTCCATACAAATACTCTATTGGAACCGGGAATTCCCGGTTCTCGCCATACAAACTCAGTACCGGGAGCCAGCCCTAGTCACGGGAAATCGTATTAAACGAGAAAAAAGGTATGAAAACAGGCCACAGCGACCGGTGTAAAATGGCGTATCATGCGGGAAATCGTATTGAACGGGTTCTTGTACATACATACACACCTACCTACGTATTTTATATATGTAGTAGTAACCTAGGCCATGGATAACTCGTTGGGGAAAAAATTGAAATAGTGATAAGTTTTTCCCTAGTTTTAGCGCTATTTACATCGTTAGAAATAGAATTAAATGCACCTGCATGTGGTTCTTATGATTTGAATACATTTGCAACATTCAACATAACTTATGTAGGTAAATGTTTTGTCTTGAGCGCATATATTAAAACATCATCTAACCTTTCTTTAGAAGTAGCTTTTGAAAGTATGTGATACTTTTAATGGTTTATTTTTTACCCGACTGCGGCGAAGCCCAAAGGAGGGTTATGTGTTTGACCTGTATGTATGTATGTCCGTTCCTGTGTCCGCTCGTAACTACTCAACGGCATATCCGATTTTGATAAATGATACATCATTAGATTTGTCTTGATGGTGCAAGTGTCACTGGGTATGAAGTTAGTTAAAATAAACAAAATGGCGGATTTTATGCAGTTTCAAGTGCACCGCGGTCGGGTTTTTTTTTTAGTAAAAATGTGGTTATTTACTATAGAGGAGTACTAAAATGGAAATCTTGTGCCAGACCCACTTTTAATCGAATTGACGCAAGTAAAGGATCTAGCTAATCTTTCATTTTATCGAGTGGAGATCTGGAGATGAATTTAAATTTATGTTTTTTTCACTCAATAGTTTTCTATTAAATATCAGAAAGATACACATAAGCAGGGGTGCTATTAGATCAAGATAATCTAGTAATGAGCAAATGACAGGGTGCTAGGGGTCGGAAGCTAAAGCCTTTATTAGAGAGGTAGGGCGACGAATTGTGGAAATGGGTTACGATCCTCGCGCGGGTTCATAGGTAACTACTTGGTGCAGAGGTTGTCTATTGCCATTCAGCGGGGCAATGCGGCGAGTGTGATTTCTAAACTGAAGTCGTTTTGACTAAACTTAAGTTAGTTAAGTTTATTTTATGTCCTGTAATTGTGTTTTATTTCTTACTAGCATTTTCCCGCGGCTTCGCCCGCGTTGTTCCCGTTATCTTCCCAAAGGAACTCTTTACCGGGATATAATGTATCCTATGTTTCAATCCAGGACTTGGTCTACTTGCATGCCAAATTTCAGTTTGATCCATCCAGTTGTTACCCCGTTATAATGTAACAAACATCCAAACATCCAAACATCTTCACAAACTTTCGCATTTATAATATTAGTGGGATATTTGAATAAATGATATGACTATCTTGTAATAGACGAAAACATTATGAATACGTACGTTCAATAATTTAACATGCGTATTGAATCCTGATTTTTTTTCCTATAATAATTATAACTGAAGTTTTCTTACGTTCTTTCAGGCTTTCTTACGTCGAAGGAAGGGACGGAAAAATATCTAGAAAATACAAGCTTGCTCATTATATACCTTACAAATTATAATATTACTATAGGTATTATGACGGGAACACGATGAATAATTATCGTCATTAGTGACGGAAACGTGTGAATTCCCGAGTCCTCCATGAGTCAAACAAATGATAGCAGACGGTTCATTCCTATGCGACCTGCGTATCGTTTAAAAACTGGATCATGCTAAACAATTGGTAACAACTAATATGTTTAACCAAGGCCCATTAAAACAAGAGAGAGACTGTCATTCTCCATACTTTGGATCGTGCCCCGACCGCAAGGGGATATCCGGAGGCAAAAACTAGATGGCGCTAAAAAACTAAACATTTAACGATGTTATAATTGAACAAAGAAACATAGTACAGTAACAATTAGTTCGTAAACATCTAATAATAAGTAAATTGTAACATTTAAATACTGTGTCACGCTTGCAAAGTTGAATAATTGTTATACCAAGCTTATACATAGATAGCGTTGTACCTAATATCGGGGAACAGCTTTTTGTATCGAGAATGACAGTCCTCTTGTTTTAATGGTCCTTGATGTTGACTATTCATATTCGTAGGCATACATATTTTTAGAAGTGACTGTACTCTGGTTTTCTTAGGTTAATTATTTTCCCAGGTCATTGTGTCATTTAAAAGGAACTCATTCGGAATCAATCATTAGTAACCTGCACACAAATACTATGGAAAAGTAAGTGTTGTAGCAGGGGTCCGACACTCGTTTTTCGCCGAGCGCGACCTTGAGTGACGTCACTTACCGCCGGCGGTACAAAACTCAGTTGGTTGTCACGCGCTCGCATGCGTGCAGCCTACCGCTACGAAGTAAGTCCGATAGTTTTGACAGCTCATTGAGCCTGTTCACGAACAAAAAAAAACAAAAGCGCTCGCATGGACCGCGTCGCACCGCACTTCGATCGCGTATTTATAATTTAATATTATTATTTTGTTGATGATGGGGCGTGCGCGTTGAAGTGTAGACGGCTGCAACAATATCCAGTTAAATAAACATTTATCGTTTTTTGCACTACCCAAGGACGAGGAGAGGTAAATACCTGCTATAATATTACTAATATTTTATATCTTGCCCTTAAACATTTACAACCGAATATCTAAATTTCTAAGTATTTTATGAATTATAACATACTCAGACTGATTTTTTCGTTTGCTATGTCCATATAAACAGGCGGCAAAGTGGTATATTTAGTCTAAAAACGTTTACTTTTTAACCCAGTTAAAAAAATTAAGTTATCGACGCGTAGATATATATATACACCGTGTTTTTATTGATTTCCGTTAACTCCGAGGGCACATTCTCCAGATCTAATTTAGTTCATTTCTCTAGAAACTAATGTTGTAACTCATACAGTTTTTAAAATATTCATAATCTTAATTTAATCACCAACCAGTATAAATGAGCTGTCATAATCCCAAAACTGTCATAGTTGACGTTAATTTGTGACTAACTCAGAAGTGTCTTTTAAAATGGTTATGAACTCAATATTTATTTATTTTGTATGAAAAGTAAAAAATATTTTTATCGAATTAAACAAAAAGCGATATACCAGGTAACTTCAGTTGACATACGAAGCAACCTGTCGAATTTAACGGAAATAAAAATAAAAAAGCTGGCCAAGAGCATGTCGGACCATGCTCACTGTAGGGTTCCATAGCCGTAACTATAAGGTAAAAAATACGATGTAAAAAAAGTACAACAACAAAAGAGCGTATCTTCATAACAATTACGCCCTTTTGTTGAGAAGCGCAGTTTATCGGCAATAACTCAAAAACGGTACATTCGATCTTGTTGAAAATAATTTTACTTGAAAGTATTAATTAAGCGTTATCTTCGTGATTTTTTCCATATTTTTCGGACGCACGGTTTAGAAAATAGAGGGGGGGGGGGGACACAATTTACACAACTTTCGGAGCGATTATTTCCAAATACATTCACTTAATCAAAAACATTACTTAGGAACCTTATAGTGTTTTTTAAAGAGCTGTCGAACTATGTACCACACATTGATATTTGCTGAAAAAATTTTTTTTTACTGTCTTTAACATGTATGGAGTGCCCCCCCTAAAAATATTTATTTTAATTATTTATATACCAAACTAAGTAGCGGCTCATAAAACACATCTATATTCCAAAATTCATCAATATCCATCATGTACTTTCTGAGTAAAATGCCTGTGACATACGGACAGACAGACAGACAGACAGACAGACAGACGGACGGACATGACGAAACTATAAGGGTTCCGTTTTTGCCATTTTGGCTACGGAACCCTAAAAACACGGTGTATATGTACTTAATATTGTCAGCATTGAACAGTTTTTAACCAAGATTTAAAAAACGAGGTTATCGATTGTATATGTCCCGTATGTATGTCATATTGTTTGAATTATAAGAAAACGCTGTTTTTTAATTCAATCTATTTGTGAAATGATTTATTTGGGTATCGGTTGACAGCCCTAGCACTGATTTTACGCCGCGCGGGGTCGACGACCGCACTTCGGACGTTATGATTCCAGAATGTTCTTTTCTATTGTATTGCGGGAGAGTGTCGTATCTGTTCGAAGAACTATTATATAATCTGTGGTTGTAGGTAGTAGTAAGTGTTGCGGTCGGGGTAGGGGAGACCGGGTATGGTTGTCTCACGGGTTGGTTGTCACAGCGGCCATTAAATAATACGAAACGAAGGAATAAGTGCATCGATTGGTGAAGTAGGGAAGGAGGTGAAGCTCTTGCGATCTTTTAATACCGAGCGATGCAATTATTCCTTCGTTTCGTATTATTTAATGGCTGCTGTGACAACCAACCCGTGAGACAACCATACCCGGTCTCCCCTACTATCCAAAGTATGGCGAATGACAGTCCTCTTGTTTTAATGGTCCTTGGTCAACATCATAAATACGAATAATACTATCATAAATACGAGAAATACTTACGCCCCTGACATATAATTGTCATTTTAGAAAATGTCATTTCATGTGTATATAATTTATCATGTTGACTGAACCTTATTCCCGATACATAGTTCCGAAATGTATACATATTACACGTGACAGTCCACTACGAAGAAATATGATAGTAAGTAGGTACAAACGCTTCAAATTTTCCTTCGATGACGATCAATATAATAACAAAGTCCTGGAATTCAAGGCTTAATATATTTGCTTATAAGTGGCTTAAATTCTCGGAATAGTGACTGGACAAACTCGTGGACCCAGGCGGAACGTTATACTAAATATTATATGTTGTAGAGTTGTAGAGTAAACTTAGCGAGTGCGTATACGCATGTGAAGCGTGGCCAGTGTCATTCAATACGGAACCAACATAAGTAAAGTTTTATTTATTTATTGATCTCTGCCACGGAGTGTTCGGACTCGCCTTCGCAGTCAAATAGGATATTTGCCTGTAGTCAATATAAATTCCTACACGCTAGCCATTAAATCAGCTTTCGAAAATTTGCAAAACTGAACTAAACATCACCTATTTAGCGTTTTAAACGATTTTTAAAAGATTAAAACCTATAAATAAGAAGATGATTTGATGTTTGAGTAACATGACGTCATTTCATTTTTATTCTACACAAACTTCATACTATCTGAGCGTTTTGACACTTCATAAAAAATAACTGATTTGATCTGTCAGGAAAATAGCCTATTCTGGGCCCAGCACTATATAGTAGGTGCCGGAGCTGTTCCCGAACTTGATTGAGTTTATTTATTTAATTTTTATTGTACAATAAAAGAAAGTAAAAATGGCGGACTTAATTCTTAAGGCATTCTCTACCTGTAAATCAATGGACTAGACAGAAAAAGTTATACCTACGGACACTATTATTAACTTAAAAAAATCAGAACGCAACGAATTGAACTTATTCGTAAAGTCTTTTTGATGTGTGGCAACACTAACTTGCTGTTTGTTTCCCTAATTATGTTATAACAGTTGTTTGTAAAATAGTTACAAAGTGGCCACAACCAAGAGGTAAAAGAAAAGTGGGAACACCCAACCCAAGGCGGTCATTCGTACGATCTTGCATCGTGAAATAAAGTTAAAAAAAAATAAACAAAATGACTGGTCCACTTCTACATACCTCGATATTGAATTGATGTTAAGTGGTTGTAAATGTATCATCTGCAGTTTGATTCCAAACTTATCGCAGTCGTGAGCTCGATAAGATTCAAAAACATATTACGATGCTTTTATTGAAAAGTACAAACGGCGAACTTATGCCATAAGGCCTGTATTGTGCAATAAATTTGAAAACAGAGCTCGTAACCGGTATTAAAAACCCCGAAATAGCCCAATATTTTGAATAATTTTATGCTTTTTATGTAGAGCTCAATAATATATTCCGCTACCCAAAGACTCTTTGTCTGGAAGAGATCGCTCTTAAGCGATAAGACCGCCTGTTGTGTACCTTTTTAAATTGTTCTAATTATGTAAGTACCTCTTGTAATGTGTTTTTCTGGTGTGCAATAAAGTATACTTGTATTGTATTGTATTGTATATTTAAGTCATGATTTCGTATTATGAGATTGTCCGGTTAAAAAATGAAATAATAAACCAAAGAACGGAAAGAATTGGTTGAAAAATAGATAAAATAAGGGCTGGTTCTCTTCAGCATGAGGCGGCGCGATATTGAATTGATGTTAAGTGGTTATTTGTATCATATGCAGTCTGATTGATTCCAAGCCATAGCAGTCGAATCTTTTTCTCGATAAGAACATTCGAAAACATATTAACGATGCTTTTATTGTTTTTAATGTTTTATTCACCTTTTTGCTACACAGACTACGATGAGCTATTATTATATACTAGTATTTTCCCGCGGCTTCGCCCGCGTTGTTCCCGTTACTGTCCCAAAGGAACTCTTTACTGGGATATAATGTATCCTATGTTTCAATCCAGGACTTGATCTAGTTGCATGCCAAATTTCAGCTTGGTCCATCCAGTTGTTACCCCGTTATAAGGTAACAAACATCCAAATATCCAAACATCCAAACATCTTCACAAACTTTCGCATTTATAATATTAAGTGGGATGACGTTCCGCGGTTATAATAGTATCTTATGGATATTGTCGCTTGCGTCGTATCCGACTCCGTTACTATAGGATATCAAGATAGAAGGACGCAAGCGACAATATCCATAAGCTCTGTTAAATATAGCCAAGTGTTAGGTATAGTAAGGACATATGTACAAACAATAAATCTGAAGTTCATATTTCATTTAGTTAGCTAAGATATCGGTATCGGTATCGGTATCGCCGATAATTTACTACAAATATCGGTATCGGTATCGTATCGGCAAAATGATGTATCGTTAACTACTAACTCTGTAGCTCAGTGACCCAAAAAGGATCTTGGCTTCCGAAACGAGAACACGCCACTTAACCCGATCCTGCGCGTTTTCTTGCCAATCCTCGGCTTGAAGCTTACGCAGATCCGCCTTGACCACGTCTCCCCAGCGATATCTATCGCTGTGGCTATGTTTCGTTACATACCCACATATTACCCTACATATCAAGTCGTAGCAAGACTATGTTAGTGTGCGCATCTACGAACGGATCGATTTCCATGAAATTAGGTGTCATAATATACCCTCAATAAACCCTCGATGTTTATTAAAATAATTTGGAAAAATTACTGGGAATAAAAATGCAATAGCCTTATTTTCTAGACCTTTAAGATGAGGCACGAAAAAAAATGCAGATCTTTGAAAAACTAATCCTACCCAATTAAAAAACATGTCAAGATTTTATTAAACACGAGCCATATTAGAGATTTCTACTGTCTGCTTCATAAATATGTGATATACATTATTAATAAGATTTTGAAAAATCCCACAGGATTTTTTTAAATGGAATATTGCTTAAAATTCGCGTGAAAGTTTCCGGAAACTTCTGAGAACCTTCTTGCATTTTTGAGAATGTTCTGTAACTTGTACTTAAGTAGGTACACTACAAGTTTACAAACCCGGGTTTTTGCTAATTTGATGAATTTACCAGTTTAGCAAAAGCGTTGCCTATTATAGTTTTAATTTATTTATCTCCCGGGGCACAAAAATGTAGAATTAACGTTAATGGGCGGAACGAGCTGAATGAACAATTTAGAACAATCATCGGCGCGCGCGCAGCGTTACGTGCGCGGGCGCAAGGAGACGAACAACTCTTGTTTTGCCATACACTCCGATTCTTTATAGTTATTTATCAAAGCCATTTATTTCCTTAATACAATTACAGTTTCATTAAATTCACAATTAATATAAAACATGCGATTATTAATTTACGTTTTAAAAATAATTTATTCAACTTTGACAATATTTTTCTAATTATTAATAATTTATTGTTATCATTATCATTATTTTAGTATATATGTATTAATAAATTGCTGGTTATTAAGGACCTCTCAACGAGTATAGGCCTCCTCCATTTTTCTCCACTTTTTCCTGTCTTGTGCCATCTCCATCCAATCTTTTATTTATAGTTGTCACAATTATGATAGTAATTCTTCTTCCTGCGAAAGGTACATCGCGCGGTTGAATGTGTGCGCGCCGTGTACGAACGCACACTACAAGCAAAGAAAAAAGAATGCGTAAGAATGCTCCAGTATGGATCGCACTCACACAAACGTGCTATCGCGCGTCTGTGTGATTACGTGTCGCGCACTCCTAAATGGCCGAGGTTGGACTACTTGTTCGTCTTTATACTTTGTAGTTGTCCTTAGTTTTTTGTCAAAAAGTGACATAATCCATAGCAAAACAAGTCTTACAAGGCAAAGACAACATCTCTTGCAAAAGCGTTCTGAGTGACATTTGGCAAACAACTTCACTTTCACTAATCTTGTACAGTCGAGTTCATCATAATCTGAGCAAAGATTGGACCAAAAATATCTGAACAAGACCCTATTGTCAGAAGCATAAGAACTAGATCAGATATTTTTGATCCGTTCTTTGCTCAGATAATGATGAACTCGACTGTACAAAAACAAAAACACACCATAGCTTGTATGAAGTAAAAACTAGCTCATTTCAGATTACAATCGCGAAAAACCATAGAACAACCTGTTCGGTAATTTGTTGAAACATCTAGCGCAGGTCAAATTAAAAACTGGACAAGTACGAGTCGGACTCGCCCACCAAGGGTTCCGTACAAATACTTTAAATAAATACTATATTTTTTATGGTTCAACTAGCATTTTCCCGCGGCTTCGCCCGCGTTGTTCCCGTTATTGTCCCAAAGGAACTCTTTACCGGGATATAATGTATCCTACGTTTCAATCCAGGACTTGGTCTACTTGCATGCCAAATTTCAGCTTGATCCATCCAGTTGTTACCCCGTTATAAGGTAACAAACATCCAAACATCTTCACAAACTTTCGCATTTATAATATTAGTGAGATTACAAAAGTATAGTTTTCAGATTTTTCCCTATACTTGTAGTATAAGACGGTATTACTTGCCAATTTTCATAGTTCTAGGTCAACGGAAAGTACCCTATAAATTTTGGTTTCCTTGAGAGAGTCGAAATGTACGTTTTTTGCGGCATAAACGGCTATATCTTTTTTTTACGTTAACTTAGAAGTTTGGTTTTTTCACAGTTCAAGGGACTGTAGACCTCTGAGTATATGGTTTTAATTTCAACTCGATACCCACACGTTCCCGAGATAAAAGGTCTCAGACGGGACAGGTGGACAGACAGACGGTCAACAAAGTGATCTTATAAGGGTTCCGTTTTTCCTTTGGAACCCTAAAAATTACATAATTTGAACCGTATGTTCATACAAAAAAGGGTGACGTACCACAACAAGTTGACAGCCAATAAAAACATCTAGCACAGGTCAATGTAAAATGACATAATTTAAGCTTTATCCCTATACAGATAAAGGCATAATCCAGCTGCAAGTCTAACTTGACAGCACTATTTTTATAACCAAACTTGAACCTTAAATCCTCACGAATATGGCTCAAAACTGCATCTCTAGCAGATATATCGGCGCAAAAATTTGCCAGCCGTATATAGACCTTAAGATAATGGTTATAGAGGATATAGTGTTGTGCGCAGGTCACAGCGACCTCTCGCCTGCGCCCTTGACCGCTGCGCACTAGATCTGTCAAGAAAGTCAAGTCAAGAGTACAGCGGCAAAAAGTTGTTGCGTAAGCGCATTGTTCTCAAGGATTTGCTGTTTGTCATCAGCATCACTTTCCTTTTATTTATTTATTTATTCTTGAAAACCTTATAAAATTACCGTGTTCATACATTGAATACCAAATTCAAGAAGTGAGCTTTTCTAAGAAAGTTTCACAAAAATAAACACTTAAAACTACAATGTATATAAAGTTGATAAAAAGGTGAAAAAATAAAATATTGATTTAAACTTTCACAACTTTTACTCTTTATTATAACAAAACGATTAAGTCCCGTCCCAATAATGAGGTGAAAAAATAATCCATAAATAATGCACCGACTTGGAGCGGGAGGGTGGCTGGCCCTACCCCTAAAAATTAAAACAAGGAGACAATTTGATATATTGATTGATCAATTTGATTCGTTGGTATTTTTTAGGTTGACATTGTAATTGTAATTTTCTGATGGACATGTTTTTGGTAATTTATTATGTAGTTAAATACCTTTTTATTTTTTTACTTTCTGACGATCTTTTCGCTTAGTCTATAAAACACTATATAATTTTCAATCGGAAATAAATTAATCTATCTATCTTTCTATAACAATACATACCTGTGTTTTCATTTGTTCGTACATACTTAGCATATTTTCTTCGACGTTGCATTTTATCTGAGTGTTTTGACACTTCAAAAAAGAAGCCGATTTGATTTGTTAAGAAACTAGTCTATTAACCTGCTGTGCTAGTATTGACTTTCCTGACATCCAATATGTCTTGATCTGTCATGTTATGTAAGACTGTAGTCATTAAGCCATGACGTCACTGGGTAACGAGACGTGACAAATCAAACCAGATGACTGGTGGATATGGTGCCCTGGGGGCTTATGTTGTCTTGATTACCTTCGAAGATAGCAAGTATGTTGCGGCTGTTTGTCTAGCAAAACATCTTGTAAGGCAAACTGCGTGATTGCCAAAGGATCATTACGGTTCTAAATTTACAGGGCATTTCTTCAGAAATATGTCTGCGGTCACCTCATTCATCGGGCCCTTTTTCATACTAAATGTACGGCGACAGATGAATGAGTCGCAGACATATTTCTGAAGAATAGCCCTACAACCCTGTGGCAGACGGACAGCGGAGTCTTAGTAATGGGATTCCGTTGGAATCCTTTGGATACGGAACCCAGAAACATTACTAATGGTTTGCCGCGCGCCGTCTTGGGAATTTAATCTATCAGAATTACATTCAGTCGGATCTAAGCTGCCGAAATGCAACAAGTTACTATAGCTTGGCAACTTCGTTGGTGACACTCCCAAGTGTGCTTTTTATGTGCAGCCGTAACTACTTACACAAGTTAGCGCCAACACAAACGGCGACCGACCGAGGCTGCTTCCGGTCCGGCTTGGTCGGTCGTCGGGTAATTTGTATAAGTAGTTACGGCTGCACATAACAAAAAGCACACATGGGAGTGTCATCAACGAAGTTGCCAAGCTATAATCATAGTTATTCCGAGAAGTATGTTTATAAAGCCTTATTAAATACATTGGCATTGGCGAGTATACTCTATAGATTCGGATTCATTTATTTCTCAATACTCTTACACAGTTTTGAAAGCAATAAATTATGTAGGTACGTATATCGACAATTTTCAAATCTGACAATAATATTGACGGCAACTGACGTTGACGGCGTGCAAAGTAAGTAGGTAATCGTCACTTCTTTTTAGCACGCGAGGTACATGCATTTTTTGGTTTACTATTGGATCTTATAAATTTAAAAGGCATAATTCGTCATTTCGCATAATTCATCATTTGGCATAATGCTTTTTTTTCTGAACACGTAAACTTTTCAGGATTATTATAACACTAACCTAACTTATTTAACAGGATGAGGCCTTAAAGAGTCCTGAAAATTCTACAGTTTAAGAAATAAATGCATTATGCCGTATGATGAATTATGGCAAATGATGAATTATGCCTTTTAAGTTTATGCGATCCAATAGGTTCCCGCACTTTTTCCTTCCACCTCAATATATTTTCGTGGTTGAAACGGTTCAACCTTTCCTTATGTAGAGTGTGCGTGGCTAATGGGATTTTTAGTCGTCGGCCGGTTTTACTATCAGGAACCCCAATTGTTCTCTCAGACTTCGATAAAGTGTAGGCAGAGACAATCGCTCCACTTCCCACGAGACAGGCGTCGCCGCGGGCGCAGCTAGGCAACCTTCACGACGTGGGGTGGTGTAACCGATAACGAGATGCATTGTATATCATCCATATGTATATGTATACAGTACGTCACCTACTTAAATCGCTCTTTATTTTGGAAACACGCTTACCTATTTAAATCGTTCTTTATTTCGGAAACACACGCTTACCTATTTAAATCGTTCTTTATTTTGGAAACGCACGCTTTCCTATTTCAATCGTTCTTTATTTTGGAAACACACGCTTACGTATTTAAATCGTTCTTTATTTTGGAAACACACGCTTACGTATTTAAATCGTTCTTTATTTTGGAAACAAACATAATTAATTACATCCTATCCTACTATATCCCACTAATATTATAAATGCGAAAGTTTGTGAAGATGTTTGGATGTTTGTTACTCAATAACATGGTAACCACTGGATGGATTGAGCTGAAATTTGGCATGCAAGTAGAACAAGTCCTGGATTGAAACATAGGATACTTTAAATTCCGGGAAATAGTTCCATTGGGACAATAACGGGAACAACGCGGGCGAAGCCGCGGGTAAACGCTAAAAAAAACTGCAAGTGCTCTCAAGGGCTCTTTTACAAATCGTCGGGGATAGTGCAAAACCGCGTAAGTAGCACATGTAGATAAGGTTTCAATTTCTAACAAATTTGCTTGAAACTGAACCTTATCTACATATGCTACTTACGCGGTATTGCACTATCCCCGACGAAATCTGATTATATTATTTTCTTTTGGCGCTTCGGGTAGTGACCTTCTGGTGAGAAGAAGCGCCGGAAGAAACTCACCAGTTTCTCTTATTAAAATGTTTAATTAGAACAACAAGTATGACATTATTACATGTGATTTCATTAATACGTTACATTAAACTTAAAACTACATTTTTAGAGATGTAAAAGGTCTTTAGGCGTCAAAAAAGACAGTTAAAATAAATAGAGTAGTAAAATTAATGGAGATGTAAAGAGTCTCCGTTGTCAAAATATTCTGTTTTGGAGGTGTAAAGGATCTCCAAACATCAAAGTACATATAAGTATAGTAAGAATTCCAATATATAGGTAGATGTTACTGGTTCAGTGCCATTCACTCATCAAATTAGAGTGAAATCCAAGAGATGAATGAAAGTCATCACAGCACAATTGGCATGTCATTAGGAGCGGGTCATCGACCCCTAGACATTGTTTGTAAACAATACCTAATGACGTGATGCAATGCGTCTACGCAGCTTTTGTGGCGTTGTTTTTGAAACCGAATAACCGTTTGGGATCATTTCAAGCCAAATTGAGCATGAGCATGTACAGAGTTGTCTTCTTATATTGTTTCATACAAGTAAATTCATCCGAAAAATATACGGGTGTTGCATTGAACGTAATACAAATTAGGAAATTCCGGCTCAGTTAACGACAGAGAACAAAAATAACAAAATTCACGAATTGAGTTATTAAAATACGTCGTAATTAACCTTTTGATAGTTTGCTAACAAAATAAAGATATTTATGCCACACTTGGCCATAAAGTGCCTTTTTCCGCACGCTACGCGTACGGATAAAGCCGCTTTCTGGCCAAGTGTAGACATAAAATGCTGTAGACAACACGGGAGGTAATAAAGAAAGCCCTCGATCGCATTTTGCGATCTGCGATCTCGGCCTTTCTTTGTATTACCACCCTAGTTGTGTAATATACCCAACTACCACCCACCCTTACCTGACCTGTTTTTTTTTTATGACAAATAACAATTTATTCATAAATTATCGGCCTAGATAAAGAAGTGCGATCCGTACTGGAGCATTCTTAAGCACTCGTAAAACTTGGCTTGTAGTTGGCGCGCACACAAGCCACGCGATGTATTTTTTGTAGGAAGAAAAATTACGGCTATATTGCCTTCATCTTCATCAATAGCTTAGTCATGCATCTGTTTTACATATAATATAAATTAATATGCTGCCGCCATAACGCAAAAGGGCACATCTAACATTTTTTTTCGACACTGAGCTCTATACATATTCGGAATCAGTAAATTTCACTGATCCCGAATTTGTATACAACTCAGTGCCGAATAAAATGTTACTTGTGCCCTTTTGCGTTATGGCGGCAGTATGGGCATTGAGAGGAAAATTAACAAACCAGGTGTTTTAAGTGAATCTGTGTTTCCTACGGAGAAACCACTGGCCCAGAGCTTAACCGGTTCTGTACAGGAAATTGTCCGTTGTGTTTTGGGAAACCCCTGGGCCCTTCCAACCCAACGTGTTGGTTAAGGACAGAGAATGATGGCAAAAACTTTTGTTGATTCTGATATCTGGGCTGATCCCACTTTTCTCCTTAGTCCTTTTTAGGGTTCCGTACCTTAAAGAAAAACGGAAGCCTTATAAGATCACTTTGTTGTCCGTCCGTCCGTCCGTGTGTCTGTATGTCCGTCTGTCAAGTCAAGACCAATCTCGGGAACGCGTGAAGGTATTGATTGAGTTGACCAAAATGTATAGGGTACTTTCCATTGATCTAGAACTATGAAATTTTGCAATTAATACTGTACACTACAAGTATAGGGAAGGGAAAAATCTGAAAACTATACATTTGTAATTAAATCATAAAAAAATTGCCTTTATTTAAGAACTATATTTTTAAATTTAAGTATTTGTACGGAACACTCGGTGGGCGCGCACTCTAAAAAATCTGAGCCAACTATGAGAGATTTTCACTTTGTTGGCGTTAACTTAAATAAAACAAACAAGATATTAAACATATCAACGAAAGCTGATTAATTAAAACAGCAAGTTTATTAGTGATTAAAACAACAATCTAGAATCTTGATAATTTTAACCAATATACTTATTCCTTGCTTCAACATTTTCTTCTTTGTATGATTCGATCATGTTTAATTAGTTACGTTATACATCAATGTTTGTTGAATCAAATCAGAACATGGTTAATTGAACTATGATAAACAATCAATATCATCTTAGTTGGTGCATCTAACGTCTTGTTAGGCTCTTATGGAATCAAGATAGTAGGTGCATCTAACATCTGGTTAGGCTCGTATGGAATCAAGATGCTTGATTATAACTATCACAATCTTGTTAGGAGCAACCAACTTGTTTTAGAGTGCGTCCGACTCGCATTTGTTCGGTTTTTTTTTGCCTGTGTCCCGTATGGTCAATAAAATGGCCACTTCGGGCAATCGAGTTGCGCCTCTCTCCGACATTTGTGAAAACATTTCCGCTGCCACACCACTAGTTGGCGCCTGATAATTTGTGCCATCATCTGGCAATTATTCTCCAATTCATTTTTCAACACAAAACCGATTGAGCAACATTTCCCATTGAGTCCTGCAACGGAACCCTAATTATAACCTCTTTCCCACAGTCCGACATGTTTACTAATTTATACCTTATGCTCTTGAAGTAAAGGTCTAAATCCACACACATGATGTCTGTAATTTCATCTGAATCCATAACCGCATAAATCTACAAAAGCTGTCAGATTTAAAATTCATACAAATAGCGATCCAGTAGACAATTCACAATCCTGCCGTAATTCTGGTTTTTAATATAATTTGGTTCCTAATTCTGCACACCCTAGTAAAAATAATACCAAAAAAACCGGCTAATAAGTGCGAATCAAATACGCACACGAAGAGTTTCGTACCACCGTCGAGCAAAATACACCATAAAAACACGTTTCTTGTATGGGAACCCCGCTTTTATTTTGTTTTTATTATTTGTTGTTATAACGGTAATAGAAATACACACACATTGTGGGAAAATTTCAAGTCTACCTATTATGGTTTAAAAGATGCAGCCCTGTGACAGATGGGCAGTTTTTATTTTAAAATGTAAGGTTAGGCGAAACTTAAGCTTTTTTTTTTTTAATAATAAATATTAGGGGACAATCTTACACAAATCGAACTAGCCCCATAGTAAGCTCAATAAGGCTTGTGTCATGGATACTAGACGACGATATATTTAATAGATACAAATACTTAAATACATAGACAACATCCATGACTCAGGAACAAATATTCGTGCTCATCACACAAATAATTGCCCTTACCGGGATTCGAACCCGGACCTCCTGCTTCGTAGGCAGGGTCACTACCAACTAAGCTAAAGCGGTCGTCAAAAGCTATGTTTAAATACCGCCTAACCTGTTAGTGACGAAACATATGGAGTTTGACACTAATTAGTCAGTTTCGTGACGACCTGTTAAAACTGCTAGTTTAGAGGACATTTTAAAAGAAAAAGCCCAAATACAGAGAGACGGACAGCGGAGTCTTAGTAATATGGTTCCGTTGGCACCCTTTGAGTACGGAACTCTAAAAAATACGTTGTTTATTTGTGTTATTTTAATGACGAGAGTAGCGGCGCAGTTGTGAAGCGTGCAGTCCCTTATCTAGGTCGCTGGCTGTACCTATATGCGTATTGTATGTATGTGTGTACGTATTGTTTGAAGTGCCATGAATGTAAACACGTTTGTGAAGAGGAAAACGTTTTTATGTGTCACTAGTTTTCCCGTGACTTTGCTTGCGTGGAATAAAACGTGCGTCCGTGATATTTTTTTTCGTCATACTTACTCGCCCAGTGACTGCAATACGGCCACATCTCAATTTTTTTTTGATATAACGACTTTTTAGATCTTTTTAAGTCATATAAAAAAAAACATCACATCAGTAGTCATACTACATATACATCGCTATCATATATTCATAGCTTTATTCTACTCTCATAGACGAGAGTGAAGGAGCTGTAAGTCCCCACGCTAGCCCCCTGCGGATTGGGGACTTCACATACACCTACGAATTTTTTCGCGGACGTATGCAGGTTTTCTCACGATGTTTTTCCTTCACCGAAGCTAATGGTAAATATTAATTTAATTTATCTATAAATTTAATTGGGTAACCATGACATTCCAGACGATCCAATGCGTCATGATACTTATAACTCGCAAATAACAATACTTAAATATTACAATGGCACAGTTGACTCCTTGGCATCCATCGTGTCACTGAATCTCAGACATTCAGTACACACAGCCGCCCATCGCCACGCAAAAAGGTCGCACTCGGGTGCCGATGCCATGTGCGCATATAAAAATGAATCCAAAAAGTGTCACATAAACAGCTGGTTACGGCAGATTGGTTTCACAAACATTACTATAAGTAATCATTGAACTGGAGCATTTCACAAACGCAAGGCCCCTGCGCCGGCGCGGCGAAAGCGCCGCAAGGTCGCATACGAACTTTTAGAACACTTTCCTTATATGTACATATATGCTTTTAGTACCTATGGTTTTTTATGCGATTTCGGCCGCGTGAGAAATAGTTTTGCTAAAACGAAATCGACACACGTTTCGCCGAAAGAACCGGTTAATACACTAGGGGCATTCCACGAAAACGTCTACTTTGTCGGGCACGTGACGGCTATGGCAGCTACCTTAAAAACAAATAGAGTCCTAAATGACATTATCAATTCAGAAACCAAGTTATAAAATATTGACATACCAAAAATGTACTCTTACTCCCTAACTTTGTTAGAAGTATGAAAAAAATGGCGTCACGTGCCCGACATTCTGGTGGAATGCCCGACTACAATTATACTTTATTGCATAGCAGAAAAACACATTACGAAAGGTACATTAAGCATAACGTAATTAACAGTGGCGTGGTGTCCATAGAAACCGGGAATCGGCTTGCCTATTTTAAAGAATATGGCCGGAGTACTCCTGAAGAAAATTATAATCCAAATCTGCTCCGGCTTTACTAAGAATATATTTTATGCCACACCTGGCCATAAAGTGGCTTTTTCTGCACGCTGCTGCCGCTTTCTGGCCAAGTGTAGACATAAAATGATGTACACAACACGGGAGGTAATAAAGAAAGCCCTCGATCGAATATTTACGTCCCTCGCTTGCAGCTCGGGCCGCAGACTTCTGCGATCTCGGCCTTTCTTTGTATTACCACCCTAGTTGTGTAATGTACTATAACGCCACGCCACTGTTAATTAATCAACTGACGAGTGACGAAGTAGGAAGTTTACAAACTGAGAAATGGATGAAAAGGGAAATTGGCGAACTGATAAATAGGCAAATTAGGATATTAATAGAATGGTAAATTGACGAACCAGAAAATTGTCGAACTGGCTGCCTCATTCGTCCAAACAGAGGTCAAAAATTCTGCCGTCATAACACAAAAGGGCACATCTAACATTTTTTTCGACACTGAGTTCTATACATATTCGGAATCAGTAAGTTTCACTGATTCCGAATATGTTTACAAATTTGTTTAAGATTAGGAATAAAATCGTGGTGTTCAATCTCAATCAAACCTACAAATTTAGTCATGAGGTCGTCAATCTGATATTTGTTTTATGATTTAATCATATCAATTTTAATTTGGTTAAAATTTATATGATTAAATCATTAGATTTTAATCAGATTGACGATTAAAAAAATGAGTAATTTAATCAGACAGACTACAAATCGAACTAAAGTTTTAGTCGATTAACTTGTATTTAGATTAAGATTACTTTCACTTCACTGATATACTCGTAGTAGTCATATCGTAATTTGAACAGCTTAAGATAGGTAAATGTTCCAAAAGACTCTAGCGCAGCGGTCGGCAACATTTTAGCAGCCAAGGGCCACATAGTAGCTAACGAAATTGACGCGGGCCGCACTTTGTTAATAATTTCCGACTCTATACGATAGCGTCTGAAATATAACCATAACATGACGACCGCTTTAGCTTAGTTGGTAGTGACCCTGCCTAAAGCGAGAGGTCCTGGGTTCGAATCCCGGTAAGGGCATTTATTTGTGTGATGAGCACGAATATTTGTTCCTGAGTCATGGATGTTTTCTATGTACCTATTTAAGTATTTGTATCTATTAAATATATCGTCGTCTAGTATCCATAACACAAGCCTTATTGAGCTTACTATGGGGCTAATTCGATTTGTGTAAGATTGTCCCCTAATAAAAAAAAAAAAACACCTTTACATACAAAATAGCGGTTCGCGGGCCGCAGGTTGCCGATCGCTGCTCTTAGCGTTTTAATTCGATGATGATGAGGTTACATCAAATTATAAATACAAGCAGTAAATGAACAAATGTTCAGGCTACATATTCGTACATACGGCAAACTGCGTTGATTGTTCTATCAGCCATTAGATTCCGATCGACACTTGAGCGTCGGCCGTTAATCGCTCTTGAGTGCGTCGCTTCTGGGATCGGACATGTGGCATTGTTTTGATAAACAAGTCATCATCGTCATATCAGCCAAAAGACGTCAACTGCTGGACATAGGCCTTCCCCAAAGATCTCCACCACTGTCGGCATTGTGCTGCTCGCATCGGGTTTCCCGCGATTTTCACCAGATCGTCGGTCCACCGTGTGCTCCCACTTTTGAGCTCTTTTGTTTTTGTTTTTCCTTTTTGCCTGAGGTTTCTCGACCCTCGCGACCCCCTACTAGAGGCTCTGCCCTGCCTGACCCACACTTTGAAAAACACTGTTTTAGACTATGACGGCAGAGTGGACACTCCACCCCATACGATTACCAGAAGTTTGAATGCTTTTTTCTCATCAAATATTGCCGGAGACTGTACAAAACTTATTGCCAATTCAAACGGATAAACGGGCGACATGTCCACTGATTCGGACTAATACTAATTAGATTTAAAGCCAAATTAACGGTACAAACCCGTTATACGACAGATTAAAACAAACTTTGATTTTAGACTCCATTGCGTTGGGCATTTCTCTAGAAATATGTCTGCGACTCATTCATTTAGTATGAAAAAGGGCCAGATGAATGAGGTGACCGCAGACATATTTCTGGAGAAATACCCCGTTGCGATGAAACACGTTTTTGCATACGTACTAAGTTTATTGATAATTGAATACAATGTAGCCTTTTTCGTACACAGCTTGTTTTTGCCATTTAGATTAGGAATGAAATCACTTTACCCAGTTTTATAACTGAAAGATATTGTATTTAAATTGAAAATTTACTGTCTTTTTGTGAACAATTAGTATATTGTGTCCAACATTTTTTTTTTAGGCTGTATTGCAATTTGCAAACTCTGATTGGATCAAAACTGACATTTGCATATTCGAATAGATTAGCCGGTATCTAAATAGTTACCGTTTTAGGTATTAGGGGATCGGTTGCGAAGCAGGTTTAGGCGATTATAGCGCACGAACAAACAAGTGAAAACTTCAGTTACACCGTTATTTATAAATTAATTTAAACAAATGATAATATAAACACTATGTTTTACACCATGTAAATACATAGGTACTTTATAATAGAAAAAGGTGAGAATATTATCGCGTCATCTAATTTTCAAAATTTAAACGGGTGATTGCAAAACGAACTTTATGCCATAAAGCAGCGGTCGGCAACCTTTTAGCAGCCTAGGGCCACATAGTAGCTAACGAATTTGACGCGGGCCGCACTTTGTTAATATTTTGTAATTTTATGCCACACCTGGCCAGAAAGTGGCTTTTTCCGTACGCGCAGCGCTTTCTGGCCAAGTGTAAACATGAAATGATGTACGCAACACGGGACGCAACTAGGGAGGTAATAAAGAAAGCCCTCGATCGCATATTTACGTCCCTCGCTTGCAGCTCGGGCCGCAAACTTCTGAGATCTCGGCCTTTCTTTGTATTACCACCCTAGTTGTGTAATGTACATATGCACCAGGACAACATTAATAGGACTCTACATTCAATTATCCAATGGCTAAATAGAAATAACCTACATATAAATATTGAAAAGACACATATAATGAATTTTAAGTTAAGAGATAAAAATACATCAAAACTAACCATTACGTACCAAGACCAAACGATTAATGAAACGGACTCTGAAAAATTTCTAGGATTAAGTTTAGATAGTAGATTAACGTGGACGAATCAAATTGACTGTACCTATATGTAAGAAACTTAACCAAATTAGTTACGCATTATATAATTTAAGGAAAAAAGTTGATCGTTCAACAATACTGACTGCTTACCATGCATATGTTACGTCCACCTTAAGATACGGTATAATATTTTGAGGGAACGCTACAGACCGTGAAATGGTGTTTAAAAGTCAAAAGAAATGCTTAAGATCGACGTGTGGTTTAAAGTCTACTGATTCGTGTAAACCGCATTTTATAGATTTAAAAATATTGACATTGCCTTGCCTTTATATATATGAGATATCGATCTACGTCAAATGTAACTTGAGCCAATTTCCATCATTTAAGAGTTTACGGCAACAATTAAAAATTAATAATAGACCATCAAAGACTGCTTTCTTGTCAAAAAGTATTATTGGGATGGCACCAAGAATATTTAATAAATTACCGACAGCAATTTTAAAGCTGGAAAACATAAATGAAGTTAAGCACTCATTATTTAAGTTCTTAGCATCTAAGGTTTACTACTCGATTCCAGAATATTTAAATGATACCGTATAAATAATCTGTGCATGCTACACACATATACCTAGGTTAAATTTGCATGTCTCTTGACGAAACATGTAGTTCTGTAAGTAGATTTAAGTTAAGACCATCTGTATATATACCATGTTTAAGCAAATAAATGTCTGATTCTGATTCTGTACTATTATACAATTCTGAATATAGCTACTTTGTACTCCTTGTAGCCAGGGAGGCTCACGGGCCGCATGTGAGCGGGCCGCAGGTTGCCGACCGCTGCCATAAAGCATTCTCTGTCAGTAAACGTAAGTACCGAATAACTTGTCGTTAGTTAGTAATTACTTATAAAATTATCACAATAGGTGCAATGTAGTTTTTTACATGGCAATAAAAATGAATTGGTAATGTTAATAAAAATGCGATAATTGCATTTCAAGGCGAGCGGTGATGCTGGAGTCACGACTATAGGGCCACGACATTTACGTAACTGGTTATATAAGATGTGCACGACCATAATTTTAGGTGTAGTTATGTAACGGATGCTGGATCCTTTGAAAGCACTCCTGTGCTCTTAAAGGGGTCGATTTCAGATCATTTCGACCGTGGCGGTTTTTTCATTCGTGTTCCAGCAAATATAGCAGCAAGTGATGGTTACTTTTATTATAAAGGATATACGGTTTCGAGGCTAATCATGATTTAATCAAAAGTTATCATCACTCGATAGTTCTTTGCGGAAAAAAGCGACCAGAAAGAGCACGCGTTATGCGATAGAGAGACGTTTCAACGTTTGGTTCCGGTGCGTTCCGTCTGGTGGTCGGGCCCGAACGTCAGTTTTGTTAGAGAGTTCGGCTTTTTCCGTACGCGTAGCGTGCGGGATAAGCCACTTTATGGCCAGGTGTGGCATAATAGTACATTACATAACTAGGGTGGTAATACAAAGAAAGGCCAAGATCGCAGAAGTTTGCGGCCCGAGCTGAAAGCGAGGGACGTAAATATGCGATCGAGGGCTTTCTTTATTAGCTCCCGTGTTATGTACATCATTTTATGTCTACACTTGGCCAGAAAGTGGCTTTTTCCGTACGCGCAGTGTGCGGAAAAAGTCACTTTATGGCCAGGTGTGGCATAAAAGGTATTAATATTTTTATGACTGTATTAAGCACTCTATTAAGTCCGTTTGCCAAGTTTTCTTGAAGTTTTGTACCAATAGTGACGACCACTGGTGATAAAAGGCATTTAGAGTTAGTCGTAGCAACAGGCGCTTCTCAGGTCAAACTACCAATTAACACAAAAAAACAATCAAATCTTATTTAAGAATGCAATAAAACGCCCCTGACCGCTGTTCCACGTAATTACAACAAGGCAAAGTTCGCAAGTTATTTTCTATAGTCGTGTAGACTCATAGAGTTATCGCTAATTCCGAATTTTGGATAGTTTTAATAATATGGAAACAATTTCTGTTGTCAGGCTTTTTTGGAAAATGAGCACATTATTAAACTATAAGGTTACCGTAAAACGGTCCTACTTTGCTCCAAAACTTGCTCCAAAATTAGAAAATTCGAAATAAATCTATCAAATTTTAATTTTAAGACACAATTCTTTTATATATAACAAATAACAAAAAAAAATGTATTTCCTAAAGCGTTATAAATTGAAAAATACGCCACTATCTATTCCGTCAAATATATCGAAACAATAAATTTGGAGCAAAGTTACCCATTGACGCGGCAAAACTTTTCTCCAAAATACTAAATGTTTTTCCGAGCAAAGTTAGACCACATTTGCTCATAAAATGGGAACCGTAACAGAAACAAATAACAACCCGTTAAATATGTTTTCGGGTTTGGAGCATAGTTATCCCTGTAGGAGCAAAGTAGGACCGTTTTGCGGTACCTAGATACCCTTTTAACACTGTAATATAAGAGGGTACTCAATTGGAAGCGACTATAACCACAGAATAAGAGTTGGTACTACGTTCAGGCCTCTCTAACAAAACTGCCGTTCGCGTCGGATGACTGGACGGAGCTGACCCGCATCCGACCGTCTCTCTCTATCGCATAACGCGTACATAATGCGTGCTCTTTTTTCCAGACTAGGAAGATTTAATAATATTACAGCAAAACGGAATAATTATCATTTATGGTGTTACAGTTATTTAAAGTAAACACAATACCCTGCTAGGGCGCACAATATAGGTCCTTTACCAAAGTACTGTTAGATTTAGGCCCGCAAAAGAGCCATTGCCGCCTATTATTGCGTATTAAATTAGTTGAATCAAATAACCTAGAAAAATAACTTAAAAATTGATGAAACTTAGGGTAAGTTAGCTTCAAATTAGCCAGATTTGTATTCAGAGCACCGCCTTTTGCTGCATCCAAAAGTCTATTAGGTATAGTGGTAAGTTTCGTACCTGCGCTGTTTGTTGATAACATCTGCGCACACGTCAACACTCGGCAATATGCGCAGCGTCATGGCGGCTAATTATTAGGGATGTACCGTGTAGCCGGTAAAGCAGGATAGTCTATCCCTGCAGCAGGATAGGATAGGATAGCCCTCAAATATTCATCAACTATAAGTTCTTTCCGTGGGGCCCTGGCGCTCTAAGTCCCTTCAAGCAGTTGTCGAAGAGACTCACAGAAACTACGAGGGACCGAAGAGCTGGCAGCTTCCTGACTCAACGCATCAGCCTCACAATCCAGCGAGGAAATGCTGCCAGCATCTTTTTTTTTTTTTTATGAAATAGGGGGCAAACGAGCAGACGGGTCGCCTGATGGTAAGCAATCACCGCCGCCCATAGACACCTGCAACACTAAAAGATTCACAGGTGCGTTGCCGGCCTTTCAGGTGGGAGTACGCATCTTTGGTACTATGGCGCAGGCATTATTCTTAGATTTATTTTAGTTTTAGTTTTTTTTTTTAGTTTTTTAATTTTAATCTAGTTTTAGTTACTTTGTACTGTTTTTATTTTTGTCTTTTTTATTAAAATGTTATTCATTAAACGAGACCTTTGTGTTACAGTCGTTCGTTCAGGTAGGTATTTAAAGTAAATTCGGTGTAAAGTGGCAAACAAAAACTAGTTAATCAGCTATTAGTATTGTGCCACAGATACAAAAGATTTCTTTGATTAGCTGAACGATTCAAAGTAACTAAAAGAACATACTATTAAGTTGGCAGTAGATTGTTGACTGTTCGACATTTTGTATGCTGTAGAAAAATTGAGCCCAAAATTTTCAACATTGTTATTACAACAAAACATAATTTGAACCGTAAAAACATGATATATTTACCTCGACGTTTCGGATGTGTCGTAGTAATTATCGATCATCATAGTGCGTCAAAAATGTCAATTCAAGCGATTTACTCTAGTTGCGAGTTTTCTATTCTTTAGCACGATATACACGGTATCATGACGGTACGCCCGTTTCCTTTTATTTTTACGTGTTCGTGTTACATACATCACTTTAAAAGCAACATACTACAAGCATAATAAAACGTTCAACATTCACGGACGTGAGCGAGTTGCCGAAATTTCATTACCGTTCTAGTTCGACGTATTGAATACCTACAGGCGAAATTGAAGCAATTTGCCGTTTATTAAATAGTACTCGAGATCAGGTTATTGGTTTATATAAAAACTCGTCGTGACACAAGTTATTCATGTTGGTCGTGCCTTCGCTGCCTCTTACTTGTTTGTATGAGTATGCGAAGATGGCTTAAGAAAATGGCATACCCAAGCCGACATATACTCATACAAAATGTGTATGTATGTAAACACTTTATTGCAAAATAAAGGTGTACCTATGTACAAATGCGAATTTATCCCTTTAAGGGATCTCTTCCAGTTAACCTTTGAGCAGCTGAGTGATGAGACATGAGAGGTGGCAGACAAACTGAGAATTATGTACAAGAGATTATAGAGCAGCGTTGCCAGATTTTTTTTGCCAAGACGGGATTTTGAAACTTTTTGGGTAAAAAAGCGGGATTCTATCGTCGAAAGCGGGACATAGTAAAAAACGTATATAATCAGAAATTTTTAAATATTTTAATTTTGATTGAAAAATCGGGACGTCCCGCCAAAATCGGGACGTCTGGCAATATATAATAGCAGTAATTGTCTTCTTACAAAAGGTACATCGCGGGCTTGCATGTGTGCGCGCCGTGTACGAACGAACGCAGTACAGGCAAAGTTTTAAGAATGCGTTAGAATGGTCCAGTATGGATCGCACTCACACAGACGCGACTCAAAAAGTTACAAAATCCCGTCTTGGCAAACAAAAAAACTGGCAACGCTGGC
The DNA here is from genome assembly GCA_947034925.1 of Eudemis profundana. Taxonomy (NCBI): domain Eukaryota; kingdom Metazoa; phylum Arthropoda; class Insecta; order Lepidoptera; family Tortricidae; genus Eudemis; species Eudemis profundana. The sequence goes on from OX344818.1 coordinate 14,643,163, forward strand.
TGCGGTGTGGACGCAGCGTAGTCAACATATGGGCCACATTAAAGCAAGGGCCGCACGCGTGGCCCGGTTGCAGAAGGTGAAGGCGACTCGGTAAATACCGATCGCCGTACTTACGTCACTTTTTGCAACAATTAATGGGTTCGCAACTAAACAGAATTAGGGTTGCCAGAAGAAATAAATTACTGTATTTTTTTGTGGCGAGCTTATTATTTGTAGAAATGATCTAATTTAAATGATCCTATTGCCACAGTGACATTTTTAAAGTAGACCCATCAATAACACGCTCTATAAGCTTTGCAACTCACATGTGTGCTTTTTGTTATGTGCAGCCGTAACAAGTAACACATGTGAGTGTCACCAACGAAGTTGCCAAGCTATAATTATTACAGCGGAGTTCATCATTACATGAGCAAAGATTGGACCAAAAATATCTGAACAAGACCCTATTGTCAGAAGCATAAGACTAGATCAGATATTTTTGATCCGTTCTTAGCTCAGATAATGATGAACTCGACTGTACATCGCCTTACAAAAAATATTAAATTAGTGCAAGGGAATTTTCTTCTTTAAAAGTGTTATTTACAATAAATACAAATTGTATGATTAATAATGAAACCATGAATAAATAATAATTCTTTGATTTTGAAAGCTAGCCCGTCACGTATGTCATAAAAAGTTGATTATAGTCTATTTGAATATTTAGAATGTTAATGAAGTTTATATACTTAGGTTGAGGTTTTATTATTAATTATAATTATATTTAATAGATTTGAAAATTGTATGTGAATAAATTCCAGGATTTTATAGACTTTATGTGAAAACACGAACCTTTACAATTAAAACCGAGACGACCCGAGTGTCAAAGTGGAAATTATTATTTAACGCTGACTGTACATTTTAATACTGATCATATTTGTCTCGCATGGGCACTTTCAATTGGCCATACAACTCATACAATCGGCTTTCTACAGCCTTGGTCTGCGCACGCGCTTGTTCTGCCACTATTTACATACACGCCCGATTGTGACATTAAATGTCAATGATCTTGTTTGACATGGTATACGCCTCTTCATGTTGGTTTCGGCCGCCGCCCTTCTAGCTGCCTTCGGCCCTATGACAAAAAAATAACAAAGTTTATTTGTTTCGCCATTTGCATAAGAACACAAACAAGGTTGGAACCATGGTACATTGTAAACGAGGTATGTTTTTCCAGATACTGATAATGATGATCTCTTTTGACCTCAGACATTTCATTAATTTTTAACATAAAGTGCATCTACTGTGCAAAAAAACTGTGTAGCAGTCATTAAGTTATGATATAACCTCCTGCCGCCCAGAATTTTCTGGCCAAAGATGGGATAGCAGCCCAAAGTCCTTTTTATAGGTTCACATGGTTCCGGCCCAAGACTTTCGGCAGGTGATAACTTGACTTAGCGTTGTCGTATGAATGTATGGTTTTTAGGGTATCTTAAGTGATATGTATAAAAGGCTGTGAGACTAAAAAAACACCGAGATTCAATGTCTTTTTTAAAGGTCTCCGGGCCGCAACCATTACAAAGATTAAATTTTTAAAATGTGTATTTCTGAGTTTATTCTAATTACTTATGTGCCTATATGTTGATTTTTTATGCTTCTGTAGTATATTTATGTTATATTGCAATAAAAGTAATGCATTGCATATATATTGTTAAAATATTTTGTTTATGCCTACGACTGCCACGTGTTACCATTAATACTGACCACAAGCTGATTATTCTACAACCATGACTATTAAATTGTACGACTACTGTATATATTTATTCCCAAAAATACAATGGACCATTATTCAAATGAAAAATGAGCTGACAATTAGGCACCAAACTTGACCATATCGAACTTTTGTACTAAAACGGGGTAACCACCCGCAGACCTTTTAAAATCCTATAGAGTAATAACAATTTAACACTTATTTATCAATATTGCAAAAAACAATTATTGGGTTTTAAACCAGTTTCAAACAGAAATAAATAAAAAAAGCAAATTAAATTAAATTAGAAGACAATTTCAATTTTTTTTGTATGTAAACCAAAATAGCGTAGCGGTTAAAGCCCGTAGACCTATTAAAATCCTTAAATATGTTGCCGCCCACATGCCTTTTAATAGGTCATCCGATCATTTCTTGTTGTATTTACAATAATATTGATTTAATGCATAAAATAAATATGGTTAAATAAAGACGAACATCTTAGGCAGCACTCACAGCAAAAATACATACGCAATCTGCCGAGATAGCAAAGATAATCACAGATTTACTTACCTGTTCCTCGACTCATCCGCATTGTTTTGGCGGTTACGTCAAAACTGACAGATGATGTTACACAGATTGACATCGAGTGTCAACTTCAAACATGACATATTCGTTCAGAAACCATCGGAATTAAATACGCGGTAAATTTAAAGTTCTATGACAAGTTGAAGTTGAAGACCTTTTAAAAGGTCATTGGGCGGCTATAAGTTGAAATCGTCATTATGCTTGGGCCGGAACCACTACTCAGGCGAAGACCTTTAAATAGGTCTTTGGGCGGCAGGAGGATAAGATAATATTGTAATTGTTTTGAAAAAATTATACCTCGCCGTGTTTCTTAGCCGGTTCTTCTCGGGGCAGAGGTTTTTACACTGGAGCCGGTGGTAAATCTTGACATTCATAGGTGCATTTTAATATGCCTAAATTAAAGAATAAAGTACTTTGACTTTGACTGACGTCACAAGCTTGATATGTTGCTATACAGCGTGTAAGTCTAATACGGGCGATAAATTAAATCGGACATGGTGTTCATTAGTGTAATCATGAAGTAAAAGGTTTTTTTAAGTTGCAGTTCATTACGACCTCATATTTTTTTTTTTTTATTTCTCAGCAGCAATGTACTGTAAACATGGTTGCGGTACGGCGGTACCGAAATGTCAACGTAACTGTCAACGAGCGTTTACCGTGAGTGTGTTTGCATTACATTGCGGGCTGAATTATTTTGTATGGACAAAATTATTGTTGCAACTTTAAGTAAATGTTATCTAATTACCTTCACTTTGTCCTATACTAACCACCGTTAAAAGATTCGCCCGTATTAGACTTACACACTGTATTGTGAATATAAATTGTAAGTATCAGTTATTCATGCGAAATTAAATTAAAAACTGAATACTAAACTAAAACCCTAAAGTAGAAACAATATACACCTAAAATAAAAGCCTGAAGTAAAAATTAAAATAATCCTACCTGAAACTAAAATGTATCAATTTATTTTCTATAATTTTATTTGTCTTGTTGGACGCATAGAGAGACCCTTTACATCTGAAAGAAAGAAAGAAATATTTATTTGGATCTATTACAATATTGAAATGGTATGGTATTAGTAATGGAAGCGTGTACAATATTGAGATGTATCCAAAAAGGAGGCCACTCAGCATGTGTTTTTTTTTTTTTTTTTATCTAATCTCTAAAACTTTCGGCCCCTTTGGCGTGGCAAAATAAATTAACCGTGTAAGATGCGTTTCGTCGCTTATTTCCTTCTAAAGAAAATGAATATTGAGCTAGTAACAATAAATAGTTTTCTTTTCAATCGAAATTAAGCAAAAGTACTGCGTACAGAAGTCTCTCCGTAAAAAAACTGACGTTCGGGTCCGACCATCGGACGGACCGCACCGGCTCCGACCGTCTCTCTATATCGCATAACCAGTGCCGGATTAAGCCAGCGCGGGGCCTGTAGCATTTCTTCAAAGAGGCGCTTGGTTGGTCTTAGATATGCTTAAATACCGATTGACCGGTAATTTTATACGTGACGAATTACATAACGAGGGGTGGGGGGGTCCCCTTTAGCGAATGGGCGCGGGGCCCCCAATGCGCGGGGCCCGTAGCATTTGCTACTCTTGCTATATGGCTACCCGCTGGTCCGCTGCTCACTCTGAGCAATCAGCGAAAAGTCAAAGGTGGCCCTGGCCATCGTCCTGGTTCGACCCCAGGCGAACAGGCCCCCACCTAGTCCGACACCTATCGTGGTAGACCGGGACAGGTGACCTGGTTCGACTCCAGGCACCCCTCGGCACTTACCCAGCCCGATGTGCGTGCCGACTGTGTGTACGGCACACGGTCGGACGCCCTTGGGTGGTCTGACCAGCGACCTGGTTCGAGCCCAGGGACCGCAACGGCCAACCACCCGGCCCGACAATCACTATGCCCGGTTATGGGTTGTGAGTTTGTCAGGTTTAAAAAAAAAAAAAAAAAGCTATATGGCTAATCCGGCACTGCGCATAACGCGTGCTCTGTCTGGTCGCTAGCTAAAGGGCATTTCTCCAGAAATATGTCTGCGGCTCATTCATCTGTCTCTATACATTTAGTATGAAAAAGGGCCAGATAAATGAGGTGACCGCAGACATATTTCTGGAGATATGCCCTAAACCCCTCCCGAGGGTCAAAATTTGCTACAAGTAGCCGCGCTTGGTTTAACTGGTTCTATTTGGATAATTATATTAGGTATTATATTATATTATATTATTATGTTATTATTAATATTCTAAAGAACAGATTTATCTATGTGGTGCTCTTTTAGGGCATACAAATTATTTTTTGAATGCAGGTTACATGACAGACATAAGTTTTAATAGGTACATAACATTGCCATGCATTGAATGCCATCTAAAACTAAATATACTAATTAAGTAAAAGATATGCTCCATTATATTTTTGGCAAAACTGTTAAAATAGTATATTTTGTACAGTTTTGAAGGTTCTATAACAATTAAGTGACCTTCCTGTGTCTATCCACTGCGTCTAATTGACGAACGGAGAGTTTTTGTGTTAGTTTTTTCTTTCTGAGATTGAGCGTGACATACCCGTCCAGTGTTGTTTAAAATAGTTAGGTATTTGGCCAAAGAATTACCAATGGTTGTTCCGTCGATTCGGTGCTGAACGGATTCTCGGACTTTGGTACGATAAATGGAAACCTCTACTGAGAATTGCAACCTACCACAACATGGAGAAGTCATTGGTATAATCATTAAACCGTGTACCAATATATAGTAGAGGACGAGTAGTATAGAAGTATAGAACGACCTTCACCGAACTGGTTAATGGATGAAAAGTATTTTATATTGAATTAAATATGTTATTAAATATATTGCAAGTGGGTTGCCTAAAAAAATTCAGTCCAGAATATGATTAATTAAAAATTTAAGTTAAATTTGCACCTGGTTGGTACGTGATGCTAAGGAAACGAGGTGCAAACTTAGCTCAACCGGTTAGTATGAGAAAGTTTGGACGAAGTTGGCACGGGTTCCCGTTCACAGAATGAGCAGATTTTTGGTTTAGGGGCATTTTAGCACATAACACTCTTCTATCGCATGGGATGGTTCGCTGGGACCTCTCTGTCGCACGCAGGCGAAGAACACACGGAGCGGCGCGGCTTGCTATGTGCTAAAATGCCCATAAACCAAAAATCTGCTCATTCTGTGAACCCCCCCGACCCGACTCGTGACGACTTCATACTAACTTTCTCATAGTAACCGGTTGAGCTAAGTTTGCACCTCGTTTCCTTAGCATCACATACCAACTAGGTGCAAATTTAACTTAAATTTTTAATTAATCATATTCTGGACTGAATTTTTTTAGGCAACCCACTAGCAATATATTTATTATCATATTTAATTTCATATAAAATACATTTCATCCATTAACCAGTTCGGTGAAGGTCATCCTATACTCGGATCTTAGACTAATAGTACATTACACAACTAGGGTGGTAAAACAAAGAAAGGCCGAGATCGTGGATGTTTGCAGCCCGAGCTGCAAGCGAGGGACGTAAATATGCGATCGAGGGCTTTCTTTATTACCTCCCGTATTGTGTACATAATTTTATGTCTACACTTGGCCAGAAAGCGTCTTTTTCCGTACGCGTAGCGTGCGGAAAAAGATGCTTTCTGGCCTTGGCTTTCTCCCCTACTGCAATTTGGGCTTATATTGAAACATATTCTGTGACAATAATCAAAAACATAATCATCAGATACTATTAAAATTACCACATAACGTAATTAACGCAGAGTAGGTACTTAATATTATTGAAAAATACAATAATTGTATAATTTATAAACAACACTTTCATTGATCTTGAAACAAATTCAGGAATTCTTTATAAAAATTGGGACCATTCAAAGGTGTATGAAGTCCCCAAACCGCACAGGGTCAGCGTGCGGACTACAGACTACCTACTAGACCTGTGCCCAGCAGTGGGACGCATACAGGGTGATGATATTGTACCAACCTGTTAAATAAATAAATATAAATAATAAATAAATATTATTAGGGGATAATTTTACACAAATCGAACTAGCCCCCATAGTAAGCTCAATAAGGCTTGTGTTATGGATACTAGACGACGATATATTTAATAGATACAAATACTTAAATAAGTACATAAAAAACATCCATGACTCAGGAACAAATATTCGTGCTCATCACACAAATAAATGCCCTTACCGGGACTCGAACCCAGGACCTCTCGCTTCGTAGGCAGTCACTATCAAAAGCTAAAGCGGTCGTCAAAACCTGTTGGGCAAGTTATTTAACGATATAGTAGCTGTAGCGGAAACACTAGGTATTTCATGAACCAGGAAAAAAGTGACGTCTTCACAATGAATTTACCTCGACTAGAGATAAAGAAACAATAACAAATAACAATAAATTGCAAATGGAGCGAGAAACGTCGAGGCCGCGGCCTCAGTGGTCAGGTTTTTACATCTAATTTCTATTGCCAATGAACACTTAAAAATGATCCTCTCTCCATATCGTCGACCGTAGGCTGAATTACGGTAAGGGACAGGCAAAACAATGTCCCTTACGCTAATTCAGCCTACGGTCGACGATATTTTAATACTCGTGGACCCGCTCGCAGCTTTGTTCTTGGTGAAATAAGCTAAACGTTTCTTTTTTGCTTCGTCTTAGTTGGAAAAAAATATCTAACGTGTTAACTGGGGTCATAATCTACCTGTTCACTAAAGTTCATGGAAATCCGCCCACAAAAATACCTGTTCAATATTTTTACGAACTATTTTTTTTCTTTTTCACCAGGAAACAAGTCTATTACACCCTGTATACACATTTAAGACGCAAATGAAAAAGGCGCTGAATTTAAAACAAAATATAGCCTTTTTTATGATTTACCAGAACATTAAATTGCAAATTTGTCAGCTTTGTTGCCAAAAATACTTGTCGCTATGTGCATCTTGTAGGAAAATTGCAACTGAAAGCACCCGAAACCAAATAACTCCTTACGCGCTTATTTATAGTTTATTATATAAAATAAATGGTGCATTTGACGGCGATAGCGTACTCTGCCAGCCAACATTACTGATAACTGCGTAAGGCTGAGTGTCCCCCGCAGATGTGAAATAGCGGAGCGGAGCTCGAGGAAAAATCCTCTCTCTTTCTGAGCAACAGAGTGGTGAAAGCCTGGAACAAACTACTAGAAGATGTAGTTTCGGCATCCAATGTCAACCAATTTAAGAACAGATTAGACAAGCATAATTCCACTCAAGCACGTCAATAAGTTATTAGCTCACTGGATACAGGCATTATCAGTTGTACCAACTGCCTGCCTGATTAAATAATATAATATAATATAATAATATAATATAATCAATGCCTAGTCTCGATCTGCGGCTTTGGTGGTTTGTTCTTCTTAAACCACTCCTCTACTTCGTACAGCAGCAAAGTAAAAGGAAAGGAAAGAAAACACTCCGGGGGTTATTGCCACCTTTTACCACCAAATTGATTTAGTGGTAGAGTCTGAGCGGAAAGAGAATAGGATTTAGATGGGGGGGCGCTGTAATGCTTTCCTACCGTATTTGCAAAAAAAAAATGCCATACTAGTTAGGTTAGTTCCGTTTTTCGCCACGCCTATTCTCTTTCCGCACAGACTCTAACAGCTGGGATTTTTTTCCCACTTGTTTGTTACCACTAAATGTATGGTTTTAGTGGTAACAGATGGGAAAAAAATCACCACATCACCACCAAATCAATTTGGTGGTAACATGTGGGAATATCCCCTCTCCGGCCCTCTAGGAGCGCACGATACGAAACATGTCGAATGACTGACTCGTCTTTTGTATGTACGGTCGGCGTCAAGTTGCTGAACACATTTGTATCGAGGCCGACTGTACAACGTGAATAATCCGTTTATGCCACACCTGGCCATAAAATGATGTACACAACACGGGAGGTAATAAAGAAAGCCCTCGATCGCATATTTATGTCCCTCGCTTGCAGCTCGGGCCGCAAACTTCTGCGATCTCGGCCTTTCTTTGTATTACCACCCCAGTTGTGTAATGTACTATTTTAATTCAATATGTTTGAGTGTAACGTTGGTTTTCTAAGTGAAATTAAGAAAAATAAACTTAAAAACAATTGTGAATAGGACTCCCTTCTGGATGTAGGCCTCCTCCAACTTCCAGCACAGTAGCACACCCGGTTTTGCAGTTTTTCATTCTTTTTTCTGCTTTCTGCATTATTGTCCACAATTTCTGTGTATTAGGCTCGAAAGTACATACGATTCTGAGCAAGAAAAACTCAAAAAGTAAATATTCTAAGACCAAAAACACACGTACAAATTTTAAATGCTCACCTTCCATACCGGCTTTTGGTCAATTTAGCATCGGGAACGTGCACGTTGACGGTGCTGCCAACTGGTGCCGCCAATCTAAATCATATACACTCTCATGCTGGGGCTAATAACGTGAATTTATCGCGATGAAGGACGATTGACGTCAGTGTAGCTACGACTTACTATATTTGACATTGACACTTACATATAATCATTGACATTGACAGCTTGATTTGACAGGGGCGATAGTTTCCTTTATTGTCCGCCCGTCTCTCTTTTGTCGTTTAGTGCTGCCACCTTAAGTTCGTGCACGTTCCCTATAGCGCATGCTCTGATGGATATTCGAGCTAAAAGCCGGCTCCACGCGCGCGAGCGCAGCGCTAGTGCGCATTGTCTGACGGCCTTCGCGCTTCGAATTGTTGCCGCCATATTTGCCACGCGAAAGAAAACAAATTTGAATACCCGTACCCGTAATACCCGTATTTTGGTGTAAAGCCCAGAGACTGGACATAGGTCTCCCGGAAAGCCACGACCTTACTTACCAGTAGCGTGGCGTCCGAAGAACTCGATTCCTACCGGGTTGCCTAATATCAAGCATTTGAACACCTTATTCTACAGCTCTTAAGGAAAATGTACGCCAAATCTGCACCGGCTTGCCCAAGGATATCTTTTACGCCACGCCACTGTTACTTACCTGCTTATATTGCCTGCATCGACTTTCAGCGACCTAAACCAGATTGTGAAACCATCTCAGAGAACTAGAGAGAGAGAGAAAGGGAGAAAGAAAGAGTGAGAGAGAGAGAGAGAGAGAGAGCGAGCGAGATAACAAGTTGATGTGACAATGGGCAATATTTTACAACTTTTTTTTGTAGTATGTTATAGAAGGACCCCGACAATAGAAATATTAGTGAGAAAACTACGTCAGTATCATAAAAACTCACCGAGATAAAGTCTGTGCGGAAAGAGAATAGGCGTGGCGAAAAACGGAACTAACCTAACCAGTATGGCATTTTTTTTTGCAAATACGGTAGAAAATCATTACAGCGCCCCCAAATCTAAATCCTATTCTCTTTACAACAATGTTAAAATCACATTTTGAGACTTTCCCAAAAAACGCATATTAAAGCATACTAGCGTTGTGACGTCACACTCTTTTGTTGTGACGTCACTCACTGCCATGGTATGGCAGTATGTGCCTTCTGTCTAAACTTCTCCAGTATGTGCCTTGGACCTTAGAGTAACTCTAATTTTAAATCTGATTAAAAATGACATTAAATGATATTGCAGCGTTATCGCGTCGAACACCGTATCTCTCGCCTGACATATCCGCGGTAACTGACAGAATGATAAATTACTCTGACAATATCGCTGATAATGTACCTGTATATTTATTTACTAGCATTTTCCCGCGGCTACGCCCGCATTGTTTCCGTTACTCTCCCAAGGGAACTCTTTAACGGGATATCGTAGGGTTCCGATGCAAACTTTCAACCCCCATTTAAAAAAACACTTTAGAGGAGAAATTTCGAATAACGGTAAAATCACTTTTCATTTATTCTAATGAAGAGTCTAAACATCAAGATTCAAACCTTCAAACGTTTTCTGCTTCAAAAATCGGAGACTCTCCATACAAATTTTGAACCCCTATTTGAACCCCTTAGGGGGTGAATTTTAAAAAATCCTTTCTTAGTGCACCCTTAGACCTTATAAGAAACCTACGTGCCAAATTTGGGATTTCAAAGACCAGCGGTTTGGGCTGTGCGTTGATATATCAGTCGGTCAGTTTCTTCTTTTATATATTTAGATAAGTCGGTTAAAATAGAAGATAAACGGCCTAACGTTTCGATACGACTAAACCCAATAGTTGATACCCTCCTGTCTCCATGCAGGCCGCAGTTCTTGGTTTTTTGAACCGCTAGCTAGCCCTCTCGACAGTGGCGGATTAAGTCAGCGCGGGGCTTGTAGCATTTCTTCAAAGAGGCGCTTGGTTGATCTTAGATATATATCTATATAAATTACCAAACCTAACCTAACCTATTATGTTAAGCATATGCTTAACACCGACTGACCGGTAATTTTATACGTGACGAAATGACATAACCCGGTATGGGTAGGGAGGTCCCCTTTAGCGAGTGGGCGCCCCCCAATGCTCACCTTTTGCATGTTTTAACATGATTTAAATGGAACAAGATCTTACATCTAGAGATAAATTACCTACGTAAAGATAAAAATAAAACTCGTTTTTACCAATAAATAGGGTGACCCAGCGGACGAACTCTTATTTTCATACAAAAGTGGTGGACAGCTATGTCCACTGGGTCACTGCTTATAAATAAGTTAGAATAAATAAATTATAATAAAAAATATTTGCATTACGTAGCTTTATTATTTGTCTTTTAAATGAGCATACACTTTATTCAAAAAATATCCGAATAAAGATTTCCTTTTAATTTTAGTCGGAGAAGGTGAAATTTTGGTGACAAAGAAAAGTTGATTCACCCATTTGCTACTCTTGCTACGTAGATTTAGATCGAAAGGCGGCTTTAAAAAAAAAGTTAAAACTCAAATAACTTGATAACCATTGAGTTTTGACCCCTGGTTGATTGGACTTAAATCATTGCAAATAAGCTATAGAATAACCCCTTTCAAGGAATACGTCGAATTTCAAATCACCCTGTATAGACATGGCAAAGGCAGGATATCAAATTTTTTGAACAGGGGGACACAACTATCACCAAACCATGCACCGCAAATGGCTCTGATAATTTTTTTCTGTATCTTACTTAAATACTCTTTACATCCACAGAATTACCCCATAATAATCTGTTTCTCTAGTCTAAAGTACAGTAAGCTAAATGAGAAAGGTATTCATTCACGTTCTTTAGGTTCTGCTTGCCAGTTGATTACGTAATTTACGTATAGCTCGCATGTGTAGCGGTAGCAAAAAGGACGAAAAGAAAGAAATTCAAAAGTCCCAGTCGCCAGTTTGATAAGGCGCTTACTGCTATTATACTGAGCTCGCACCAAGGACCATTAAAACAAGAGGACCGTCATTCTCCATACTTTGGATCGTAACCCGACCACAAGGGGATATCCAGGCAAAAACTAGATGGCGCTAAAAAACTAAACATTTAACGATGTTATAATTGAACAAAGAAACATAGTACAATAACAATTAATTCGTAAACAGCTAATAATAAATAAATTCTAACATTTAAATACTGTGTCACGCTTGCAAAGTTGAATAATTGTAAATAATAATACAATTCTTATACCAAGCTTATACATAGATGGCGTTGTAAATATCGGGGAACAGCTTTTTGTATGGAGAATGACAGTCCTCTTGTTTTAATGGTCCTTGGCCCGCACGTTTCTCATCCGTCTCATAGGCTTGTGCCCAGCACAGGGGCTATAAGTTAATGATGATGCCAATGAGCCAGTAATTAAGATCGCGTGTAATCAGCGACCTTGACTGGATATGGGAAAGTTACATAACAAGCTTTATGTACTGAACAGTAAACTGAAGCGGTGACGCCGGCGCCTGCGCCGCGACGTCATACTGGCGTCGCCAACCGTCCTTTTTATGTAATAAGTGCTAAAGGCTGGTCTTGTCTTAATTCTTGTCTAGGCCTAGGTCTGCAATGTTGTATGTAAATCCATTGTCGGCGGATTGACCGCTTGGAATGCAATATCTTGTAACAGGGCTCGTAACCGGTATTTTGCAAAAACCCCGAAATAGCCCAATATTTTGAATTATTTTATGCTTTTTATGTATGGCTCAATCATGTATTTAACTAATGATTTCGTATTATTAGATGGTCCGGTTAAAAAGTTAAGTCATAAACCAAAGAACGAAAAGAACGGAAAAATACCGGTATTTTTGTATGAAGACAATACCGGTATCCGAGCCCTGTCTTGTAATTTACACTCGAGAGGAAATATTCTAGGTCACTAACATTAAATGTAGTATCTCGTAAGCTAATGCATCCAGCTTATTGATTAGTATTAATGAATGTAGGCTTCTCTACGAGGCATCATCATCACAATAATATGTTAACAGTAATTTTTCTTCTTACAAAAGGTACATCGCACGGCTTGTATGTGTGCGCGCCGTGAACGAACGCGCTACAAAGTTTTACGAATACGTAAGAATGCCCCAGTACGGATCGCACCTTCTGCGCCTCGACCTCGAATAGGTGCGCGCGCTCCTAAACAGCCGAATAGTGGCTACTTGTCGAATAGTGGCTGTGCCATGTGAACCGTGCTAGCCCGCCTGGTAGACCCATACCTGATAGCTAGCTAGTTAACCTTAAAGCTTATCAAAGGTTGCCCGCACCTGCAGGCTGATTCACATTTTCATCTTCAATCCGGTCCCTAATATAATTTGACCTGCGGACTGGTAATAACAGTTTGTAATCAGAGGTCACGCTGCTGTTCAAAATCCGGCCCGTGCAGAATTTTGAGTCTTACCTCGGTGTCAGGGACATTTAAACTTAATATCTACAGGCCTTAAAAGTAATGGTTAAAACTAAGGTTTCACTCACCCGAACTCAACGGCTTCTAGTCCGCACCAACACAGTTAGGGTACGCAGTACCGGCACCGTTCTGGAGAACCGGGATTTTCGGTACTGGCCGATAATAGAACCGGGACGTCCCGGTACTTTCGGGACGAGTTTTCAAAGACTTTCGATACTTCATTCCGATGAGATTCAGTTAGTTTTATAATAAAGACACACTACACTACACACAATTTTACGGACTAGTGGGGCAGGCAGGGGTGAGTCGCCGCCGATCGCCATTACCACGGTCGCTACCCGTGTTTACTTAAAATTTAACTATGCGTCTTTTTTTGCCATTTCTCTCACTACGATAGACATAATTCAATTTAGAACACCAGACAATATATTAAATGAAAAATGCTGCTTAAATGTGTTTCCAGAAAGTCCCACAAGTGCCGGGACTTTTAGTTTCACGTCTCGGTTCTTTGGACGGGCCAAAATACCGGGAAATCCCGGTACTTGCGGTTCTGGTATTTCCCGGGAGCAGACCCTAAACATAGTCAGAGTCTGAGGGTCGTTAGTCCATCAAAAGTCAAGTCGTACAGTCAGAAACTCCAGACCCAAGCTGGCCTGGCCCGCCCCAAAGACACCGCCGCGCGCCGTTGTGAACCGCAACCTTCATCGATTCTACTTCTTCGTGCCTTGGCACATACAAAAAAGAGAGTATAGCGCTTAAAATTACAGCGCTCCAACAAATTACTCCAAATAATTAAACAATGGGTACAAATCTCGTCTGCTCGCGGCCCAAGTTCGCTCCAAAAGTTAATGAGACAGTGTCAAACTGACTCTCTCTGGGGTCGGTCCCTCATGTCTGAGGATCATGGTCAGCATCAGGGCTGCATCTGGCGCAGATGATCTGCCTCCACCGGTTTCTGTCCAGCGCGTCTCTTACAACCGTGTAGAACCGTGTCAAACTGACAGGTGCTGTCATATGAAAAGTCTTAAGCCGTTCGGAAACGCGGCGGACTTAACACTGCTGAGACCCATCAAAGTCGATGCGACGAGCGGACCGGCATATTTTGATTTTGAACCCCGATTTTGCATTGTTATTATAGCATTAACATCTGCTAAAGTATTTTATTGAGAGTGAAAATTGAAATACCTCGAGCAGTATTCGAACCTGTATCGCCAACGGCTCTTTAGGTCAACGCAAGCGTGCGCTTGTATCACCAAAGCGCTTACACAAGTGATAATGATCACTGAATCATAAGTTACCGGTCGAAATCCAATCTAAATAAGTACATGTGTGACTTTCTTGATGGGATCAAAATCCGGTAACGGTATTTCACAGGATGTTGATTCGGATACGTGTCCTTTTACATGAACTATAAATGATCCAATAACTGTTCCAATATCGTAGGCACTCTGTAGGTAATACGAGTTCATCCCACTTCTAATATCGAAGTGAAGAAGAAGGCAGCCAGGTAACTGGTAATTCGCAGTCGCGTGTAGGTTTCCATCGGTTGGTGCCCGATAGTAGCAATTGCAACGAGTTATAACAAATGAGGGATGCAGTGAGGTTGGATGCGATTCTAGACATGTTCCTTCACCCAAAAGGCTCAGCTCAATCATCACTGACTCCAATTCCTTGTTCCGCACAATTCCCCGTTTTTCTGACATGCAAAAGATTGACATATCAACGACAGAACCAAGTAATTTTTTAAATAAACGTCATTCTATCGCAATCAAAGACATCTTTGATTTCAAACTTAATAAAACATTCCGTCATAAGCAAAACTCCGACACTGAGACATATAAAACTTTTTTTATGCCACACCTCGCCATAAAAGCCACTTTCTAGCCAAGTGTAGACATAAAATGATGTACACAACACGGGAGGTAATAAAGAAAGCCCTCGATCGCATATTTACGTCCCTAGCTTGCAGCTCAGGCCACAAACATCTGCGATCTCGGCCTTTCTTTGTTTTACCACCCTAGTTCTGTAATGTACTATTGTCGATTCAGCTTTAGGATTTTTCTCAAAATGCCATGAGAGTTGAAAGACTCGCCAAGTCTACAGCTCATAGAGCCACCATTGTATTTGGGACGAGATTGGCGTCTAGCTTGCGAACGCCCTACTGTTATCAATCTACACTTGACACACATGTGTGCGTTATTATGTAGCGTGTCGTGACGGCGCGGTTTGCGGGTCGTGACTGTGGCGAATCTGCGCGCGCGCATTGTTTGCATTAGTTATGTCACCTGTAAGGATTTCAGGTTTGTAGCTACTTGAAATCGCAAACCATTTGAAAATAAGTTGCTGTCAAAAAGTATTTTTCGAATTAAATATCCTTTACCTCTGTACAGCGTGCGTGGTAAAACAAAGAAAGGCCGATAGGGACGTAAATATGCGATCCAGGGCTTACTTTATTACCGCCCGGGTTGTGTACATAATTTTATGTCTACACGTACCTACGCGTAGCGTGCGGTAAAAGCCACTTTATGGCCAGGTGTGGCATAAATAAAATTGTGGCGTTCCCACATTAAGCTATAAAGAATCAAAATATTTTCAGTAAACATGATGATTTGCTAATTCTAAAAAAATATTTTTAAGACTTGCTTTTTATTCTGCCGACTATACCGTTTTTTGTATAGTCGCAAACTGCATGTTAAAACCAATCAAATGAACCCAAACACTGTGACTTTATCTTGTGTAATGTAGATGATCCTATAGCCTTCCAGCTCCATCATCATGCCAGCTCAGTGGTACCATAGTCTTGCAATATCACCAAACTTACATAGCCTGCCAAAGTTCAGGTCAATCGGACACCAGAAAGTAGTTGAAAAATTGTTTGCAAATTTTGAAACCACAACCAGGAGTGGCTCACTTGTGATAGGCAGACACGTCCGTAGATTAGCCGATTTAAGGAAGATACAAGTGCTATCCACTGATAAGGTCTTTCCTCTCATGAGCACATAGGTTAGTAATATACAGGGTGTCCCTAAAACCAACTTTGATACGAAAAGGGCTGATAGACCAGCTCATCAGGCACAAGATTAAGTAAATTTGACCTCAGTAAAAATTTCTTAGTTTTCGAGATATTGACGTTTTTGCAAAACTCGTGCTAAGTGATACCCTGACTCGGTTATTTGAGTGTCATGACTAAAATATCAAGTATTGCATCCTGTATATAGTCATTGTATTGTATCTTAAGGATAGCATAGTTAGAGTATAGTGGAGTAAGGCGGATCTCACACTGCAGCGCGAATCGCGGCGACACGCGACTCAGCGATTTTCAACTTTGTATGTAGAATCATCGATTTGTATAGAAAAATCGCGGGGTATGGCACACTGGCGCGTAAATCGCGGAGACTCCCAGCGACTCGCTCGCTGCGAATCGCCGCGACTCGCTGCGAGTCGCCGCGAATCGGAGCTACACGGAAATAATCGCGGCGAGAATCGCTCGTTAAAGCGAGTCGCGCCTGCGATGTCGCCGGCGACTCGCGTCGTCACGTCGCGACTGGCGATTTCAGTGTGTTCTGCACCTAAGGGTGATTGCAACCATGACCAAGTATATTGAGTTATTTGGATTAAAAACCCCATCTCGACTCCACATATTACAACTTCGCGATTTCGCCGCGCGGCTACTAGTACTGGAGGGGCTTAGCCAGCGACCAGAAAGAGCACGCGTTATACGATAGAGAGAGACGGTCGGATGCGGTGCGTTCAGTCCGGTAGTCGGACCAGAACATCAGTTCGTAGTACTATTACTTATTATGTGCCGTAATTTACATACCTACATTCTTAGTTACAAACGAACGAAAATAATAAATCGTGCATTCTTTCCAACTTACCTCAAAACTCCATAGCAACAACCACATGGCATCCATGTTCCAATGCCCACACATATTTTACGACAAGCTATCACATGAATACCTTCCATGAATAGTAGGCTTCTGAAAACCAAAACAGTCGAGTCTTAGGACGTGAAGATGTTGAATGAAGATGAGGAACCGTATTTGCAAACAATAGTACTCGATCAACGTCTGAACTAAGCGATCTACTTCTTTAATGTGCATGTAAATTTTCCGGTCAACGACATCTATTAAGAAAGAATGGAAGGTAGTCTGGAAAGTCCTTGGACTAGACCAAATACTTGGCATCAGTACCTAGTAACAGAGAAAGGACAAAAAAATGGCGATCCAATGATTTATTGCTGGAGGCTAAACATAGACAAAAGTACATGTTTTGTTTATAAGTTCCGAAAAACTTTGAAAGGCGTTAGTCTGAACCACTCGGCGACCACAGTTCTCATCTACTAATTAGTAAATAATTATGATTCACACGTGGGCACATATTGATATTCACTAAATATACACGGAAGTGTGGAATACCTATTTATTTATTATTAGTATTGTCGCATTACGGAAGTTTTTCGGGTTAAGAGGAAACAGTAAGGTCGAAAAATTAGGTATTTGTAAAATGTGTCGCTGTCCCGCACTGCCCGCCTCTCCCCCGCAGAGCGCGATAGAGACAACTGCAGCTTGGACCGAAAATACCTTTGAAAATTTCATGAAAACAACGTTTCGTAGTCCCCTGATTTCTTCCCCAAAACTTAACCTATTTAACTAATTTTTTCATTAAACATTAAAGAAAGGCTTTGCCCGTGTTCCTATGTTTTCCTTTTTTTTAATAACCTAGTCAAATTTGTTTTCTGGATGTGTGAACACAGCGGAAAATCTGGCATTTTTTTTTAGGTTTTTGAAGGTTAATATCTCTTTTGAGAATCAATTTGTCGTAAAAAGGAAAACATAGGAACATATCAATAGTAGCCATAGATTTTTGGACAAAAAATTATTGCTCTACTGGCATTATCCAGGGAGGAAACAGGGGACTACGTTTGTATGGAAAAACTGCCCTCCTGTTTCCTCTTAAAATCGGGCCACCAAGTCCCAAAACCACCGCCAATTCGAGGAATAAGAGCGTGAGCGTAAGCAGTACCACAAGCGAAATGAGTCCAAACTTGAAGGTCTTACCAATAGCCATTGAAGAGTTCCACTACCTACCTCCTGGTCCTATTCATCATCAGATCAGCTCGAAGCTAGTACCTAATTACTATGCCATAGGTTGTGTTATATTTATTCTAGGGATGTAACGATACCGATACCGATATATCGGTATCGCCGATATAACGGTATCGCCGATATTATACAACCGATATTTGAAGAATTTGCTGTATGAAAAAAAATCTGCAAAAAGTAATTTCAATTTCTGACTTAATTTATGTATTGATCTATTCTATTACCTTGTGCAATGATAATTACTATGTTAATTAAATCTTTGGTTCTTAATAAAAAAAAAGAATTTTGAGTTGACAATTTATTATTTTTACTTTACACTTTCAAGGTTGACTCTCTGGTAAATATAACCAGTAGTCATTGCCATTAGTTATAATAAGGACATAAAAATATCTGAAATTCATACTTAATTATTTAGCTAAGATATCGGTATCGGTATCGGTATCGCCGATATTAACTACTATATATCGGCATCGGTATCGTATCGGCAAAACTGTGTATCGTTACATCCCTAATTTATTCATGGTTAAAAAAAATATGAACATTAAAAGTGGGAGAAATAGTTTAAGTTACAAGTACAACCAGTGAAGTAAATGTAAAAGAAACTAAATTAAATTAATCTTATTCTAAATGGCAATTAGTCAACTAAAACGCTACTTTAACTAATAGTCTGCCTGAATAAATTAATCAAAATTTGATTTGTCATTTAGAATAAAAATGAAATGATTTAATCATTTTAAATCAAATCAGAATAACTTGCTCATGATTTTTCCATCTAACTCAAATAGTTTAATTGAGAATAAAATTTCGATTTTTATTCTTATTCTTAGTCAACTAAATTTTTGCCCAACTCTGGTAAGCACCGGCATAGAAGATAGAAGCCCCGCGTGGCGGCGCACTTTCAATCTTTATCAGCCTATATATGTCCCACTGCACAGCACAGGCTTACACTCATTGGTGAACGGGCTTTAATGCGGATTAGGGAATTCCCATACACTTTTGAATTTCTTCGCGGATGTGAGCAGGTTTCTTCATTGCTTGCATTGATATTCAATAAATATTCATTCGAACGATGTAACCTCTGGTCAGCCGGTCAATTAACGCTGGTTGGTCAGGTCAATGTGTGAGTGCTGCTCGTAGTAGACTACTGCGCTTGTTGATGTGTGCGTGCGGCTCGTAAGAACAAAGCGACCGGCTCACTAGAGTTGCTTCAGTTAGCTGTTAGCGAGGCTACGTCCGGCTATTTACATATATTGCCCAAAAATCGTAGAGTCTGTGCAGAAAGAGAATAGGATTTAGATTTGGGGGCGCTGTAATGCTTTTCTACCGTATTTGTAAGAAAAAAACGAGGTTTTGATCGCAGAGCGAACATGCCAACCTCATAGGTGTCACAATACCTTAAGTAATATAGAAAAATATTATCTACAATTTAGTAATTTTACAATTAACTGATACAGCTTAATCGCTAACTTAGACGTCGGGTTGGAAAGTACCACACTGCATATGCCCACATCAGTTAGCTGGAGGTTGGCCTCTGCTTCGAATGCCCTACGATCGGCTCCGATCCGAGCACATTCCACCAATGCGTGGTAGGTATCTTCCCTCACATCACATGTGGTACAATTCGGAGATTCCACGACTCTCATCAAGTGCCCGAACACATTAAGTGGCATGTGTCCGGAGCGCAGTCGCATGCTAGTGACCACCAATTGTCGGCTCAACCGCCCCTCGCTAAACCATGGTATTTTCGGTGGTTCACTGGTCATCGTCCTATACCATATGCCTTTCTCCCTCGATCTCTCGTTAAAGTATTCTTTCCAATTTTCAAAACAGTTCCTTCTAACTTCTCTGAGTAGATCGGTGAAGAAAGGCATATTATTTACAAATGTCCCTTCGTCCACTCCAATTTTTGCTAACCTATCCGCTTCGTCATTGCCTTTTAGATTTATATGTGATGGAATCCACTGGAATTTTATATTTCTGCCATTACCTTGTGGCTGCAAATATAAATCCAAAATATTACAAGCTACGGGGAGACCTCGTTCACCAGAGGTGCACAAGTCTTTTTAAATTGAAAATTGTCACATTGCGCCACATTTTCCAAATTCCAGGCTCACCTTGGTGGCGCAGGCACAAATTGGGCGCGCACGGCGGCTGTGCACGCGGCGGCCGTTGCGAAATGCGTGAAAATGTACAAATTGAGTCCTCAGCTTTGCGCATAAATTTGACGTCATTTAACGTAGATTGACTTGTTCCAGTCGAAAGACAATGAGCGATATTGAGAATTGATATAATTTTTATTACGATGTCTGGAAAATAATAATACGTGGAAAGATAGAAGGAAGGAGCCTTTGAAGTTAAACTCCAATATAGCTGGATTATTCTTCAGAAATATGTCTGCGACTTATTCCTCTGTCTCCATACATTTAGTATGAAAAAGGGCCAGAGGAATAAGGTGACCGCAGACATATTTCTGAAGAATAACCCAGTTATGCTCCCATAGGTCAATCATAATTAAGTATTTAACCCTTGTAAAGATTCAAACATTTGATTGTAACTACGAGTATTTTATTCGCTTTCGTTTTGTTAAAGATATTTTTTAAACAAATAAGTGCCCACCTGTTTCAAAGAGATTTGCACCGACGATAAACACATGAACGCCTCCAAATAAAGGGTTGAAACTGCTTTGACACCACGAGGATTAAAAAGCAATGCACCGTCAAAGCGGGTTACTTTAGCCCTTGAGGGTAATACCAACAAAAAGTTTTTACCATTTTATGTCAAAATGGATCAGAGGAATATAAAATAGGTACTTCTCTAGCTCACTAATAATATAACATAAATGTTATGAAGTAACCTAGAATATTTGCTCTGGAGTGTATGAAAAATATACACTTTTCTTTCTAACAAAACTGACGTTTCCCTCTTTGCTCTTTCGGGGTCTCGTTTCACGAAGCTACAAGTTACAATTTTACAAGTCTACACTTGCTACATTGCATTGGTCAAATACAGCAACGCCATTGGTTGATTTGGCCAATTTTGCTAGTTCAGACTTGTAAAATTGTAACTTGTATCTTCATGAAACGGGGCCCCGGTCGCTGGCTAAGCCCCTCCAGGGGCAGAATTTGGTACTAGCAAGGACCACAACAAGAGGACTGTCATTCTCCATACAAAAAGCTGTTCCCCGATATTTCAACGCCATCTATGTATAAGCTTGGTATAAGAATTATATTATTCACAATTATTCAACTTTAAATACATAGTACACATACACAGTATTTAAATGTTAGAATTTATTTATTATTAGCTGTTTATGAACTAATTGTACCCTGTTAGGGCACAGCAATTTTTTAATCTATAAAAATTACATACTAAGGTTAAGTTTACCATTTCTAGTTCAACACAAAAACATTAAAATACATTGCTAATTTATCATTTCGATATTTATACAATATAAATAGGTAAGTAAGGTACTCAATAGTTAAAATAATTAAAATAAAACATTTCACATAGTATTGTCATTTAAAAACTCGTCTATAGAATAGTAACATTTATTTATTAGTAATGTTTTCAATTTGCATTTAAACATTTTGTCGTCCGTTTCCTCTTTAATTGCCTCAGGTATTTTATTTGCAACTTGAATACATCGATAGTAGGGCCCAGTTTTGTACATTGCTAGTTTAGCTAGTGGTAATTCTAATTCGTTTTTATTCGTTTTACTATGTTTCTTTATTCAATTATAACATCGTTAAATGTTTAGTTTTTTAGCGCCATCTAGTTTTTGCCCGGAAATCCCCTAGCGGTCGGGTTACAATCCAAAGTATGGAGAATGACAGTCCTCTTGTTTTAATGGTCCTTGGTACTAGTGGCGGCGCGGAGAAAATCGCGGAGTACGACACTCAGGCGGATCTCACACTGCAGCGGAAATTGCGGCGACACGCGACTCAGCGATTTTCAACTTTGTATCTAGAATCATCGATTTGTATAGAAAAATCGCGGGGTGGCGCACACTGGCGCGTAAATCGCGGCGACTCGCAACTACTATGCGCAGCTACACGGAAAAAATCGCGGCGACGGGCGATTTCAGTGTGTTCTTCGCCTCATTGTATGGGATTTAATCTTCGATAGCGATAGTTGACTTTACCAATTTAATCTGACAACTACTCTAAAACAACAGGTGTAAAAATAGAACAAGAAATAAAGAATACATAGACAATATACAATATAGTATAAAACCTCGACACTCCTGGTAAAACAGTAATGTATTGCAAAAAAAAATATTAAGGACAATATGTCTATTCAGGTTCATTGTATCGTAATCGTACATACTGACCCATTAAATATGTAAAATTCACAAGTCGTTTTGTGAAGTCCTGCGACAAATGGTGTGACAACGTGCCTCGGCAGTTAGTATGATTTCTCTCACGATGGGTCAATTTGCGATATCCTTAAAATTTGAAATATATGAAACCAGCACTTACCTCCTTCAGCTGCGTTATTAAATAAATAAAATAAAATAAATAAATATTAGGGAACAATCTTACACAAATCGAACTAGTCCCAAGTCAATAAGGCTTGTGTTATGGATACTAGACGACGATGTATTTACTAAATATACAAATACTTAAATACATAGAAAACATCCAAGACTCAGAAACAAATATCATCACACAAATAATATTTGCACTTACCGGGATTCGAACCCAGGACCGTCAGCTTCGTAGGCAAAGTCACTAACCACTAGGCTAAACCGGTCGTCGTTATTTCCTTTATAGCAGCGATCGGCAACATTTTAGCAGCCAAGGGCATTTTAGTAGCTAACGAAAATGCGCGAAATTTTCGTTAGCTACTAATAGCTTGGCAACTTCGTTGATGACACTCACATGTGTGCTTTTTGTTATGTGCAGCCGTAACTAGGTACTTACACAAGTTACCGCTAACACGAACGGCTGCCTGCGGAGGCGTGGCATGTGAGTGTCACCAACGAAGTTGCCAAGCTACCTATATGTGGCCACACTTTTTTAATAATTTGTGATTTTATACAATTCTGAATATCGAGACCTTTACATACAGAATAGCCAGGGAGGCTCGCGGGCCGCAAGTGAGGGGTTCACGGGCCGCATGCGGCCCGCGGGCCGCAGGTTGCCGACCAAAGGAACTCTTTACCGGGACATAAAGTATCCTATAAACCTGCGCAAAATGTGTCGCTAAAGTGAAAAGAGTGATATGAATCTAAGGTGCAGTTTGCTAAAAAAGTTTGATATTCTGTGCCCCCGTTAGAGAAACGAACAAAATCCTAATATAAAATGACACAATGTATAGGCGCACGTATGTAATATACTATTTACACTGTTAATAACATCTTTACATTCCTTTCCAAGCAAATAAGCGTAATGTTGCAAAATCAGAATCCCACCAAGAATGTTGTATCTTACGCTATCATATTATCTATTTCAAGATAAATGGCGTCGTCATAGTAGGTAACCTATATTAAGGTTGTACGTTCCGTCTTTATATTGTTTTAATATTTTTATGAGACTGTAAAGAGTACTTTAATCATTGCTTTATTACATTATATGACAGTTTAGGGAAATTAACTGCGTAGGTTATTAGACACAGTTTTACACAAGGTACCGCCAACACGAACGGCGGCCGACTGAGGCTCCTGGTACCGCCCCACTGTACTTCGTCTCCCGTCGCCTGCGGACCAACAAATTTGCCAAGCCATAGATCTTTTTCACTCGAAGTGGAGGCATTGGAGGAAACCTATTTTTGAGGGAGGTCATGATCATGATGATGCGACAGGCAAGCTTTCGGCTAATTCCCCCCCCCCCCCCCCCCTTAGGATTCGATGACCACTGAAATTCTTTGCTACACGCTCGCTACGTTCGTGTTTTTATCTGGTTGTGCTATGACCCGACTTAGACGCTTTCCTAGCCGATTGGAAGAGAACTACTTTAGATATTTGAGCTGTAACTACGTGTTGTAAGGTCCGACCGAGATCTCAGTCTCGGCTAATCTCGGCCAAAAATCGCGCCGAGACACCGGTCTCGGCTCTCGGCCAAAAAGGGCCGAAACTATGCAACGACTTCTGATTGCTGAATTTGAATTTCACGCACGCTTCTATGCGGCCCGTTGGTCGGTTCAGCGTCGGCTATTGTGACGCTATTGGCGATTTCGATTAGCCATGTCACATTTAAAGCCATAAAATACCCACACGTATCTGTGTGCGTCAAATTTTGACGAATAAAACCTTTTTTTGTACGAAATTCGCGTGTTTTCTTTATATTTATAGATTCTCGGTCTCGGCCGAGAATTCCATTTACCTAGTCTCGGTCTCTCAAAAAAATGGTCTCGGTCGGACCTCACTACGTGGCGGTAGGTTTAGGTACCTCAGCATAACCTCAGCGCGGGAGTACCTAAATCGACGTGCTCTATGGTCATTCACATTATTTTAACATTTCAGATAAAAATACTTTGACTTTGACGGCGTGTCATTCATACATACTATAAGAGTTCGTCGCCTATCTAAGGCGTACGCGCCTTTAAATTTCATACAACTTACTACCATTTTACCCATCGTCTTGAATCATGAATATTGATCAGCGATTGTCCGTGCGCCCGCCAGTCGGGCCGAGTTAATGATGATTGGTGCTGTTAATGTATATTATGTCATAAAAATGCAATGACAATGAGACTCTCGGGTCTTTAAACTAAATATGGTAAGATTTCTGCGATACGAAAAAGAATTTTCATCTTTTTCTAATACTTTGTGAATATTCAAATCCATTTTTCTTAAAGATATAACCAGTGGTACCTAACTCTGAAAGGAACAGTGTAATTAAATCGTCGTTTGACATAATATCACATCACACAGATATATATATCCTTAGTAAAGCGAGTAGTCTTTTTGGCAAGCCGGTAGGAATCGATTTCTATGAACGCCACGCCACTGCATGACACCTAATATTATAAATACTTATGAAAGTTTGTAAAGATGTTTGGATGTTTGCTAAATAACGGGGTAACAACTTGGATGGCTGAAATTTGGCATGCAAGTAGACCTAGTCGTGTATTGAAACACAGGACTTTATATCCCGGTAAAGAGTTCCTTTAGAACATAGGTTCCCAAACTTTTTGACTCGCCGTCCACCCACAAAGGCCACAGATGTAAAACGATACGTGATTTGGGTGTTACTTGGAATAGTGTGTAGTGTAGTTGATATTGACAGCGCCCCCCTGGATAGTATTAACGCCTTTCAATGTACTTATGTCAGTTCTGGGCTAACAGCTGCCCGAATAATATGCAATGCATCGTAATCTCAAGATAACACATCAACGTTGACACCAATATTTTAACCGTACCGATTACGTTACACAGCACGCAGCACCATCAAAGCACCGTAGTATAGAGGACATAAGTCATCAAGATATCACGTAAGGTCACAGGATAAGTAATAGTACTAAGTACAAAAGTTTTTCTACCTAACAAAACTGACGTTCGGGCTCGACCACCGGACGGAACGCATCGGACCCGGAACGTTAGATCGATAAAATCTTTTTTTTAAATGCTGACATGTTACTGCGTTCGACTTGTATTCTAATGAAATAGTTAATTAGAGTAGGTATACTAGAAATGTGCGTGCAGCGATGACACGTCGTGGCTGTCAAGGCTGTCATTTCCAGCGCAATTACATGTCAACTGCTTGCGGGCTTAATGGATCTCTAGGAAAGAACTATGAAATGAATATTTTTCTCTTTTTTACTTAACTTTGTTGCATGGAAGGAAACTTATCGAAAAAAAGACAAACTTAATGCCATAAGGTACTGGTCCCACCACAATCGGAAAAACAATACAATCAGACCTATAAACTTAGGTCAAATGGAGCGAGAGAGGCAGGGGTGGATTTTCGTCCGCGACATTTGTATGCCATACATTTAGCTTGGCATACAAATGTCGCGGCCAAAAATCGACCCGCAGATGTGTAAGCTGCAGAAAGTTTCCAAAAAGTTCTCGGAAATTTCCATTTTGGAAAACTCCTTGTATCTAGAAAATTCTGAGAATTTACCGAGATTTTTCCAAGTATCTAATTTCACATTTTTTACACCTTCCGCCGCATCAGCAGCTGAACGTTTCTAAAAAAAAATCCTTTTTTTTTTCATTGCGCGAATTTTTGCCAATTTAGTTAATTTTTACTTACAATTAGAATTACGAGCTCTTAAGGTGGTTTTCCAATTTGTATGAAGTTTTCAATCCAATCCAATCGCTAGGAGAGGATTGAAAAGCCGGTGCCGGTGGAAAACCACCTTTACAATGTCAATGGGACAAAAAATTGTGCCAATATTTTTTTTCCTATTGTGTTACAAGGGAAATTTTCATTAATGTATGGAAGAATTGGGGCACTTTTTTCTTCTATTTGGATGAAAAGAGCTAGTAATACTAAGTAGAAATAACAAATTGGCAGAAAACTTCACAATGAAAAAATTGGCATTTAACAAAATGCTCAACTGGGACTCATGTCTACGATTTTTATCCGCACGTCCGTCCTCCTGCTCCGTCCACCGCTATCTGCCAGCCCGCTATCAGGTCTGCATGATAAAACCTCCTCAGTACCGCGTCGAAATCCGTCGCAGCCTGACGTAGCCGCGACCACGAGCCATCTGACCTTACGCGCTCGGCTCAGGGTCGAAAGTTGAACGATAGTGATTGATGTGGGATTTTGTGAATCTGTGACGGTTTTTTTGCTAAAGGTTTGGTTAGGTGTTTTGTATTTTAGTTTCTTAGAATTTTTTCTGATAGATACTTGGTTATACAACGTGTCCCAAAACTCAACGATAAGCCGGCACCAGAGGATGGAGCTACTTATGATTAGTCGAGAAAAAATAAGGAAAAAAATATATCTCAATTATTGAGATATATTTTTTTCCTTATTTTTTCTCGACTAATCATAAAAAATAAGGAAAAAATATTTCTCAATAATTGAGATATATTTTTTTCCTTATTTTTTCTCGACTAATCATAAGTAGCTCCATCCTCTGGTGCCGGCTTATCGTTGAGTTTTGGGACAGTATGTATACATTTGCATGGTGTCTGCGATGTCACATGTAGACAACATGCAAACTTAAACCTATATTGTAGGATAATTTAAAGCCACTTAACGTGAAATATTTATATTGTGATTTTCATACCGAGCAAATACCAATCGGTACGTAACTTTTGCACATGAGCGACCTCGCTTCGCTCGGTTAGGAGAATAGTACCTACGTTACACAACTAGGGTGGTAATACAAAAAAAGGCCGAGATCGCAGATGTTTGCGGCCCGAGCCGCAGGCGAGGGACGTGAATATGCGATCGAGGGCTTTCTTTATTACCTCCTGTGTTGTGTACATAATTTTATGTCTACACTTGGCCAGAAAGCGGCTTTTTCCGTACGCGCATTGTGCGGAAAAAGCCACTTTATGGCCAGGTGTGGCATAAAATCCATTTTTAACGGTTTTAAAATTCAAGCCATAATAGAGATACGAAATTGGGACTTATAGTAATAGATGCATGAATAAATATTAAGGCATTCCCATAAAAAAATAAATAAAATAAAATATAAAATTATCAAAATAATTTTACCGACTTCAGAAAAAGGTGGAGGTGCAGTTCGTCGATTTTTTCTTTCGTATTTTCTCCGATTAGTTTCTTGAAGACGGCTGGACCGATTTGGATTTTTTTTGTTTAGAAAGGGTACCAGTTAGTTCTATTGCAACCAGTGGGCTTATGATGCTACGCTTTGTCGCGTGTTAATAAATGATAAAGCACCGTCTGACAAATAGTGACTGAGAGTGACGGATGCTTTATCATTTATCTATCGCGCGACAAAGCGTAGCTTCATAACATCATAAGCCTACTGGATCTGATGATAGTATCTTGAAGTTAGCAAGGAAAGTCTTTAAATTATTATAAGTAAGCACACTTATAGCGATATGGAATTTATTTTCTAACTAGCATTTACCCGCAGCTTCGCCCGCGTTGTTCCCGTCATTGTCCCAAAGGAAATCCCCGCTTTGCCGGGATATAAAGTATCCTATGTTTCAATCCACTTGGTCTACTTGCATACCAATTCAGCTTTATCCATCCAGTTGCTACCCCGTTATTTAGTAACAAACATCCAAATATCTTCACAAACATTCACATTTATAATATTTTTATAATGACTCGTGCATTTGTTAACTAAATGGAAGTTTGAAGTCAGTTATTTAAAATTCAATATTTTATTAATCAGTTTAATCACAGTAAAAATTACGAATACAAAATCTTTAAAATGCAACTATTTTTAACACTAATTTACTAGATCCCGTTGGGAAACAATTTCATGCAATCAATTAATTTTATTTAGCGTTGTCATTTATTGATAATATGTAGGTAATATTCTTTTATTAATTTTATAAAAAGTGGGGCGTGATTTTAGTCATTTAGGTAAGAATATTACCGGTATTATAGTAAACAGCATGGTTATTTACTATTTAAACTTTCATTTGCGTATCAATGGAGGCACTAACGGACGACCTTCACAGCTATAATTTATTAGTACATACAATGAGCGTAGTTGATGGAGTGTAAGAGCACATTTTCTATACGACTGCTTTTGAAATTTGTCTGTCTGTTAACTTGTTGCTGTCCCAGAATAAATAATAGTACTACGCACAGAAGTCTTTCTGCTGTTAAAATTCAAACACACAACCATGCAATAGAATAAATATCGAATGACAATCAACCTAGTCCCAAACTAGGTAATGATTGTGTTATGGGACTAGATATATCCAAATAATATACATACTTACATAGATAATTACCTATTTACTTGGTACCTATTAAATTATAAATTGGTTTTACAATAAGAAAAAATTACACAGGTCAATCATTTTTTTTTGCGGCCGCAATAATTTTTACTTTAATTTGTAATTGAAGAATACACAATTTCAGTATTCAGTTACGGGCGATTTTATTTTGTAGGCATTGAAGACCAAACGTATTTTTTCATAGAATTTAGTTATACGAAAAAGCGATTTTATCGTAAACTAGAGCCAATTTTGAAGCACTGTTTGGACTTTGTCATTACAACATTATTTCAATGCTTAGTCATAATCTTTATTGGTAAGTAATAATAATTACAATTCAATAAAGTTATACAATGAAATAAATACAACTTTAAATCAATTAATAATAATTCATTTTATATCCATTACATATTACGTTACATATTTTTATATTCATTTTTATTTAATTTTTTACTTATATTATTGGCCGCAAGTTCACTGATCAGTTTTATAGTTGACATAGCAGTAATTTAAGTTGGTAGTAAGTAGTATAAGGAGTAAGCAAATTGCATAATTTGTTTACGAATAAGTGCAGGTGCACTGAGAGTTTGCGTTTCCAATCGTCAGGTGGCGCCGTGCGTCAGCGCTCCGGATTGGCCGGCGCTTGTTTCTCCACGCTGATTGGCTAAATTAGATTAGATGTGTTACGTCATTTACTACAATTCTACAAGCAAATGAAAGATAGATAAAGATTTATTTGTTCAATTTATTACTCATACAAAAGTGCAATAGTTGCCTGAAGAAAATAAAGATAAAACATAAAATTAATATCAAAAGCGCATAGGTTGTCGTGTGTAGCGTAATACGCAAACACTCCCGGGTTATTCTTCAGAAATATGTCTGCGACTCTGTCTCCATACGTTTAGTATGAAAAAGGGCCAGAGAAATAAGGTGACCGCAGACATATTTCTGAAGAATAACCCAGCTATGCTCCCATAGGTCAATCATAATTAAGTATTTAACCCTTGTAAAGTTTCAAACATTTGATTGTAACTACGAGTATTTTATTTACTTAGACAGGAGGGTTACCTCCCACCTCCACCTCTCCTGTCTTAAAAAAAGCGTCAGCAGTGCGATTGAATTTTAACATATTTTGTCAAAAGACCACCATGCTTCCTGAATTGATTGAAAACAGTCACTGACCAAGGACCATTAAAACAAGAGGACTGTCATTCTCCATACTTTGGATTGTAACCCGACCGCTAGGGGATTTCCGGGCAAAAACTAGATGGCGCTAAAAAACTAAACATTTAACGATGTTATAATTGAATAAAGAAACATAGTATAGTAACAATTAGTTCGTAAACAGCTAATAATAAATAAATTCTAACATTTAAATACTGTGTCACGCTTGCAAAGTTGAATAATTGTAAATAATATTATTCTTTTACCAAGCTTATACATAGATGGCGTTGTAAATTCGGGGAACAGCTTTTTGTATGGAGAATGACAGTCCTCTAGTTTTAATGGTCCTTGCTTTAACGCTCGATTTCTACACATGTAAGAAAACATTTGCTAGTGTGAGTACAGCGAAAACGAAACATCAATGAGTTATAAATCATAAAATAAATGAATTGTCATGGCTATTAAAGAACCATCAAGCATAATAAGGAAGGTTTTTTATCGTGTACTTTATTTTCTGAAGCGTAAGACAATGTGGCTTAAAGTTTTTCAGTGTTATTGGTTTTTGTTTGGCCTTGTGTCAATTGTTACTTTTCTACTAGGGATGTGACGACACCGATACCGATATATCGGTATCGCCGATTATATACAACTGATATTTGAAGAGCGCGAAAAGAATTTGTTGTATGAAAAAAATCTGCAGAAAGTAATTTCAATTACTGACTTAATTTATGTATTAGTCTATTACCTTGTGCAATGATAATTACTATGTTAATTATATCTTTAGTTCATAATAAAAAAAAAATTGAACTTTGAGTTGACAATTTATTTATTTTTACTTAACACTCAAGGTTGATTCTCTGTTAAATATAGCCAAGTTTTAGGTATAATAAGGACATACAAATATCTGAAGTTCATACTTCATTATTTAGCTAAGATATCGGCATCGGTATCGCTGTTATTTACTACAATAATCGGTTTCGGGATCGTATCGGCAAAATTATGTATCGTTACATCCCTATTTTCTACAGCCTTTGAGATATTGCATAAATGGTGGCGGGTGCGACATCTTTTGTATAAACTGGGAAGACTCACGTCACTCCTAGTATTTGATAACAGAGGTCGCTTACTATGAAACCGGTCGATTTTACTTTAGCGCAGAACAGTCTGTTATTTACAACCCTATGACAATGCCTGATAACTAGAGACCGGATCTGATGTAGCGATCTCAATATTAATATGGATATGACTAGTGCCGTTCGTTAAATACATGTCATGTTGGTTATATAAGGTCTTAATTTTTACTGTGCATTGTGAAGAAGAAATATTAAAGAACAAGTTACGATTAGTTACATTGTTTTTGTGTGTAGAAAAAAATATAAATTATACCAGTCATATCCATATTAATATTGAGATCGCTACATCAGATCCGGTCTCTACTGATAACGATCAGGTCGTAATGTATGGATCAGAATGTTGGGCAATAAAAGTGACGGATGAAAGGAGAGTGTATGCAGCTGAGATGAGAATGCTGATGAGATGGATGTGTGGAGTGACGAGAGAGGATCGGATTAGAAATGAGTATATAAGGGGAAGTTTGCAGTGGCACCGGCCACGGCGACGGAAAAGATGCGTAGCAGTAGGTTAGCTTGGTATGGGCATGTAATGAGGAGGGATGAAAGTCATATAGATAAAGTAATGTTAGGGATGAATGTCGAGGGACGGAGAGCAGCTGGTAGGCCAAAAAAGCGATGGATGGATTGTGTGAAGGAAGACATGAGAAAGAAAGGAGTGAGTGCTAGGATGACGAATGATAGAGGAGAATCGAAGTAAAAAATATGTTGTGTCGACCCCACGTAGAGTGGGATAAGGGCAGGGAGATGATGATCACAATACGTTATCAGGAATGTGGACGCATTATGTTTAAAAAATGTTAATGGTTTGATGCTAACTTAATAAACAATTACTACAAAACATTGTGTAATATGACGCACTATACATTAGATACCATATATTTCGGCTGGGACAAGTATACCTGCCCAAAATTCTTACTAAAAGACTTACGATAAGACTTGCCTTACCACGTCCCGATTTGCCCCAGGATCCGAATATCTTGAATTAACTTCCCTTAGATATTGTCGGGCTCAGCTAAGTTTCTTGCCGGAGTCGGAGTGTTCTTAGCTGGGCTAGGTTTTAGCGAATCGGCGTGCTAGTACTTCGCTTCGCTTCGCTTTGACTTTGACGGACCACATTAGCACGACCTCTGATTCTGAACTGTTATTACTAGATCACAGCTCAAATTATATTAGAACCTGATAGACGGCGAATTTCTGAACCACACTGTGCGTTCACTAGAAAGATTCTCAACTAGAAAGTCGTTCATTTTCAACATAAAAAGACTTGACTAAAACCTAACTATTGAGGTTACACGCTTTAACGCCTGAACTATATCCTATGTCACACGACATAAGACCTTATTACGAGTGATTAAAAGCTATTTTTGCTTGTCTTGTGACCATGTAATCCTCTGAGGGGTATTTTGAGTAATTACCCAAACTTTTGTCCACAAATCACGCCAATTTTTGGACAATTGGTTCGAGGCCAGTGATGTAACCACACGGAGCGATAATGTCGGACAGTTAGAATTATGCTGGGTTATGACATTGAACCGGTTTTAATGGTATTTAACGTTTTTCTGGATTTTGACCATGGCATGTTCTTCTCGAGGAAATTGCCATCAAATTACTGTTGTCGTGTGAACTTGAGTAGGTTATACAGTACACGGAGGCTTCTATGGTCCACACTCTAAAAAATATAACTAAGAGAGATTTTCTCTCAGTCGGCTTTAAATTAAATAAAACAAACAAGATATTAAACGTGTCAACGAAAGCTGATTAATTAAAACAGCAAGTTCATTGAAAAAATAATCTAGAATCTTAATAATTTTTTATAAAGATATTCCTTGTTTCTATCATTATTTTCATCTTTGTATGATTCGATCATGTTTAATTAGTCATCTTAGTAACCTTATACATCTATGTTTGTTGAATCAAATCAGAACTCATTAATTGAACTATGATAAACAGTCAATATCATCTTAGTTGGTGCATCTAATGTCTTGTTAGGCTTGTATGGAATCAAGATACTTGATTATAACCATCACGATCTTGTTAGGAGTGTTAGGAGTAACCCATTTTTTTTAGAGTGCAGGGGACATAACTATTCCAAACCCAAACTTGTTCCAAACTATTCTCATCTTCTTATGCTGAATTAACATTCAGCCAAGGGGGGCAGGGAAGTGGGCAGGACGAGAGTGTAAACTCGATGCTTCTCATTCCACTACCATTACCACTCGCGCCCCCCAATAGTACATTACATAACTAGGGTGGTAATACAAAGTAAGGCCGAGATCGCAGAAGTTTGCGGCCCGAGCTGAAAGCGAGGGACGTAAATATGCGATCGAGGGCTTTCTATATTACCTGCCGTGTTGTGTACATCATTTTATGTCTACATTTGGCCAGAAAGCGGCTTTTTCCGTACGCGCAGCGTGCGGAAAAAGTCACTTTATGGCCAGGTGTGGCATAAAACCATTTACATTCTGCTTACAAACTTCTATTACGATGGATATGTCGCAGCCAACCGGATTAATTAGCCATTTGGTTAACTGCGTAGCCTTTTCACTAAACGGCGCCATTTAGTTAACTGCCTGGATGAAATTTAGCCAATGCGTCAATGTATCAATTAATGAAATAGCTGGCTAATGCTCAGGCCGTTCATTTAGTAGGGTAACTATGAAAATGGGCTTTGATTAGGGTTTTCTTTCTAAACAACTATGACCCGCCAGCAGGTCGACGAAGCCCCGCTGCGCGGGGCTTCTATTTCTGCTCTGAGGGACACAAGCTGACTAACAAACCTAACCTAAAAAAGGAGTTTGTTTTCTTCAATTTTTACATGCGGCGGGCTCCGCCCCCCGAACCCCATGTGGTATCAGGTTTTAGGACAGAATAGATTTATATAACTAAAATTTGACGGACTCGGCTAGGCGGGTTATTTAATGTTGCCGAACGAAAGTAGTTTGCCTAGCCCTTTAATAGAAGCAGACGGCCCGATGTTCATCCAGCACTTAACTAAATGGCGCCGTTTAATGAAAAGGCTAGGCAGCTAAGCAAATAGCTAATTAAGCTAGTTGGCGGTGACATATAGGTACCGGTATTGCGTGCCGTATACACGAGGGGATACAAGAGGGACTAGGTCGATTATTGTACGACGTCCCCCAATATTTAGTTATTAATAAAATCGGCATAGTTAAATAAAGAGAAAAAAAAATCGGCATAGTAATACATGAACAGTTAGTAATTGACAGTCAAGGACAGAATAAAACTAAGATAATCTAGGTTATTAATACAGACTCCGATCAATCATTCTTATCATGAACTACACGAGTTGAGTGGAGGAATACTTGTAAGTCGTAAGATTCTTTCGAGTGCAAAGATGACTGGAAGAAAACTGCAAAAAAAACATGTTTTCCTATCCGTCTTTACACTTTATTTTAAATTAGGTGTTTCAGTGAGTAGTTCACACAAAAATAGTTCTGACTGAGGTTACGTTTTAATCATGACATTCACTTTCACTTATTCATGTCTTAAAAACGATGACTGTCACTGTCAAGGGTCAATTGCAGAAAAAAATCTACCTTTTACGTAAAAAGTTGTCCCAAGTTTTCCGTACAAATTTTGAATCTCAGTTTCGTTACGCCCAAACTAAATATAGGGGAAAAATCGTAACGAAACTGAGATTTTTTTTTATTAGAAAAGTTGGGATATTTAGGACATTTTTTTTTTATTTCATGAATGAAAAGTGCTCATGATTCTGAGTAAAATGGTATAAGACACACCATGATCAGACAAAAAAAGTAAACGGTAATTTTTTTCTGCAATTGACCCAAATGAACTAATGAAATAAATAATTCTAATATAAATAAAGCCTTACCTGGATGTGGAGTGGCTACCCTAACGAGTTATGTTAATTTTTACCTATTACGAACGAAGTAGGTCAGGAGTAACTCAGGTCAGGAGTAACTCACTCCGCGATTTCGCCGCGCTTCTAGTACCAAATTTTACGGAAAGTAAATTTTTGGTCAGCCGTTATTAAAATTGATCCGCAAAAAAAAATAAGCAGTTAAATCATTTGGGCAGCATACAAAGATTTGGCTCGCAATAAATAAAATCGGGCGGCAACTCTTGTTCAGCAAACAGTTTAAAAACGGTTAACATTTTAACCAATATTAATCTGCTTTTTTTATCATTTGGCTGCCTAATAAACAGTCGAGCTGCAAAATAATTACTTGGGTAGCAAGATTTTACAATTGGTCAGCAGAGAGTTTAATTGAGATATACAGGGTGTCACTGTGATATATACTGGGTATCACTGTGATATATACAGGGTGTCACTGTGTTATATACAGGGTGTCACTGTGATAGATACAGGATGTCACTGTGATATATACAGGGTGTCACTGTGCTATATACAGGGTGTCACTGTAATGTATACAGGGTGTCACTGTGATAGATACAGGATGTCACTGTGATATATACAGGGTGTCACTGTGTTATATGTATACAGGGTGTCACTGTAATGTATACAGGATGTTACTGTGATATATACAGAATGTCATTGTGATATATACAGGGTGCCATTGTGTTATATACAGGGTGTCACTGTGATAGATACAGGATGTCACTGTCAGCAGAGAAAACATGTCTGTAAGCAGTTTAATTGAAATATACAGGGTGTCACTGTGATATATACAGGGTGTCACTATGTTATATACAGGGTGTCACTGTGATAGATACAGGATGTCACTGTGATATATACAGGGTGTCACTGTGTTAAATACAGGGTGTCACTGTAATGTATACAGGGTGTCACTCTAAAAACGAAACAGCTCCCAAAAATAGGTAGGTTAGGGTTATTTTTTTTTGATGACCCTAAAACGAAACGGCTCCCAAAAATAGGTAGGTTAGGGTTATTTTTTTGATGACCCTAAAAACGAAACGGCTCCCAAAAATAGGTAGGTTAGGGTTATTTTCTTTTTTATGACCCTAAAAACGAAACGGCTCTCAAAAATAGGTAGGTTAGGGTTATTTTTTTTGCTGACCCTAAAAACGAAACGATACACGTTGTGAATAAATAATATAACTTCTAAACATTATGAGATGTATAAAAAATCGAAATACCAATTTTATATGAGCCCATCACAGTGACACCCTGTATACATTACAGTGACACCCTGTATATAACACAGTGACACTATGTATATATCACAGTGACACCCTGTATATATCACAGTGACATCCTGTCCTGTATCTATCACAGTGACACCCTGTATATATCACAGTATCACTCTGTATCTATCACAGTGACACCCTGTATATATCACAGTTACATCCTGTATCTATCACAGTTACACCCTGTATATAACACAGTGACACCCTGTATATATCACAGTGACACCCTGTATATATCACAGTGACATCCTGTATATATCACAGTGACACCTGCTACTTGACAGCTGACAATTACCGAATGACAAAATGCGCACACGATTGGCGGCAGAATAGTTGCGCCCAGTTAGGTTTTATTGCCCCCTTTTTTTTGATGAACAAAATGAAATATTTTGCTTACCTACTGATTGCTTACCAAAATTTGATTAACCGTAGATCGCTTAATGCAGCTCAAATATTTAATTTGCTGACCAAAATAATTTAGAGCAGATCAGTATATCATTAATTGCAGCCTGATTTATAAATGTTTGCTTACCATAAGTTGCTTGCCAACTAGCTATTTTGGCTAACCAAATACATATTTCTGCTGACCAAAATATGAATATTTTGCTGATCGATTAAATGATACCCAAATTTTACCTCTCCGGAGGGGCTTAGCCAGCGACCAGAAAGAGCACGCGTTATGCGATAGAGAGAGACGGTCGTATCCAGTGCGTTCCGTCCGGTGGTTGGACCCGAACGTCAGTATTATTAGAAAGATAAACTTCTGTAGTAGTACTACTATTTAGTGGTTTCGTTAGTTAAAAAGAATGAGGTAAGGTCGAAATTAGACCTTATCTTTATTATAAATAGATTACAAATATATGACTATAACCATGAACATTACTATAAGTTACTTATAACGGGATTTTCCGTTTCCTCGTATCAACAGTAAATTTAAGTCGTAAATCCTATATCCACTATTTATCTTTATTTTATATAGCCGGTTTATCTTCGCGAATCTCGAGATATCTTCATTAGGTTTTTATTTCTGTGAAATATTTGGTTATTTGAGGAATAGGTATTGTCTGATGTTAGCTTTTGATAAACCAAGAATGCCTAACTTACTTACACATATTTTGTTTAGTTTTAAATAGATTTCATTGTGTTAAGTTGGACTTAGTTTAGGTAGGCATGTCTCACTCCGTGATTTCGTTTCGACGTAATTATTATTCTTCCTTGCCTAATGCATTAGGCAAGCTCAGGGCTGCGCCGACACCCGGCAGCGCCTGTGTGCGAAACCTATGAAACCCAAAGGAGGGTTATGTGTTTGACCTGTATGTATGTCTGTTTCTATATCCGCTGCTAACTCCTCAACGATACACCCGATTTTGATAAATTATACATCATTAGAGTCGTCTTGAAAACGCGAGTGTCACTGGGTATATATCGTACCCTTGGTCAAATAACGTCGCATGTGACTTTACGTCCAAAGTTTTTTTATTGCTTAAAAGTCATACAAATCATACGAACTACATGATACACACAGATCCTGAAAAGTTGTAATTTTGCTTTTACGTCGTTATTTGACCAAGGGTACGATATTTGCAAAAAAAAACTAAATAGCGTAAGTACATATTTTTTTGCACATTTTTGCACTGCAGTCGGGTTTTTTTAAGTAAAAATGTGGTTATTAAATTGTAGTTTTCCATTTTCGCTAAAAGTATTGTATTTTATAGCAGTAGCTGCGGTGCAGGATTTATTGCCAACAATCACTGAATACTTATCGCGCGTCAGATTTCAAGTTATCGCAATCAGGGAGATAAAGCGAAGTTTAGCATTTGTAATCTACGAACCAGCGGTTTTTAAAATATCTACCTATGTAGGTAACACTGTAACTTTTGCACCACAATTAGCTACCTTTGTTAAGCACCTCGGGGAAGCACTTGCATCTCGCTGGGACAGATCCTTGTCTTGCGTTTTGGGCTGGCTGAGAGCTCGTATAATAACCTCAATAATTAGAGCGACCAGCATGTGCATCCGCGGCACCCGCCACAAATGGAAGCCAGCAGCGAAGTTGTTTGGTTTCGATGACGGTGCCGCCCTCCCACACCACGACTGAGAGGAGAGAACAGTAAAGATCCAGGCCAAAGAACAGAAGGAAGCGGAGAAGATTGAAAACTAGACTGATTAGAAGCATTCCGTTTTTAGCGTTAGCCCTAAATTTTGTTTGTGCTATTACTTTTTAATATATACACTGTAAGACGGTAAGATATAAATAAGTTTGTGTCAAAAAAAATTTTTTTTAGACATGCTTTTATTACCGACCTTGGGCTTCGGCCCGGTCGGGTAAAAAAGAATCTATACGAGCAAGTGTGATGAAAAAAATTAAACTATAACTAAAAAGTTAAACCTTAATTATACTTAACTAAAAATTATAAATAAAAAAAAAATATTTGAAAATTGTTAGCGTACTTTGTTGTGCCCAGCACAATTATCATTATTTGCGCCCGCGCCTCCGAGTTGAAGTACCGAAACGTGACTCCGGCCAGATTACAAGTAATGCCACTAGGTACATAGACTTAATATGCACTCTGAAATATCAGATTTGAGAGGTACTCGGTGCCGATTCCTGCCGTACTCATTAACTCGCGAATTGCAGCGCCACCCATACCTGCGGAGTGTAAAATTACATGATGCAACCGTAAAAAGATTATTAAAATTGTATAAAGATCGAAGTAGAATATAAAAACGTGGATGAAAGGTTTTTTAACCTGACTTGACCTACTGAGTCTTGGGTAGCCCTTTCCGGACGGGAAATTTGCTGCTGTTGTGACAGCTCATGGCACCCGTTTGTTTTTTTTTTGTGCTAGAACAAATGCTAGCTCTTTGAGCTGTCGCAACTATCGATCTTCGTGGCGGTAGGCATGCCTCGGCAAAACCTCGGCACCACGGGAGTTAAACACAAAAGAAAACCTTTAAGTATTCGCGCGCCGCGCTAGTGTCTGCACGATAGATCGATATCGTCCCGGTCACGAAAAAAGGACTTGCGCGTACGCAGAATATTCCAAAGTTTATTATATAGGAGTCGAAGGTTCTAGTAGAAGAGGTATACCAAGGAAGAGATGGAGGGATTGTGTGAGAGATGATTTGGCTAGGAAGGATGTAGACGCTGAGATGACGGATGATAGAGATGTATGTAAGAAGAAGACCCCAAGTGAATGGGAAAAGTGCAAGCGAATGATGATGATGATGATGTATAGGAGCCGGCCGGAAAGGGGTAGGAATTCTGACTAAGTGTGGACTTACAAACCTGCAAGCAAGTCCGCTAGCCGCGACCACCGTGACTTTTCGCTGATCGCTCAAAGTGAGCCATGGACCAGCGGGAATGGTTTAACCGGTTCAACCAGTCCTTATGTAAAGTGTGTGATCGAGCTACTGAGGGATCATCATCATCATCGTTTCAGCCATAGGACGGACTGCTAGATACAGGCCTCCTCAATAGATTTTCACATGGGCCGGATAGAAGCGACCCGCAAACAGCGAGCAACCCTAACCAGGTCATCCGACCGGTTGTACGTTGTTTTGCCTAACAACTTTTTGCCTATTTTCGTTTTGCCTAATTTCATTTTGACTAATATTGTTTTGCATAATTATTCATTTTGCCTAATTTTTATTTGAGTGAAACTCGTTTTGTATAATCCTTATTTTACCTAAATTTATTTCGTCTAATATTGTTTTGTCTAATTTTTAGTTAGTATAATCTACATTTATATAATGTTTGTTTAACATAATTATTTTTTGTCTAACATACATTTTGCATAATTTTGTTTGTTCTATACTTATTTCGTATAATGTTTCATTTAACCTAACTTAACCTACTTTTCTGACCGCAATTCGTTTTTGTTGGGGGACGCAGTTCAAACCTAACCTAACCTACTTTTCTGACAGCAGTTCGGTTTTGTTAGGGGACGCAGTTCAAACCTAACCTAACCTACTTTTCTGACAGCAGTTCGGTTTTGTTGGGGGACGCAGTTCGAACCCTAACCTAACCTAACCTAACCTAATTGAACTTATGGTTTGAGTTTTTTTTAATGCGGGGGGCTTCGCCCCCCGAGCCCCCCTTGTGGGGGGCTCCGCCCCCCCGTCCCCCCTTTTCGTTCTACGCCCTAATAATTTACCCAAGCAGAGTGGCTTTATGGGCTGCTGTAAAAATATTATTTATGGTTTTGTATAATATTATTAGTATTAGACGCAGTTCAAACCTTACCTAAACTACTTTTCTGACAGCAGTTCGTTTTTGTTGGGGGACGCAGTTCAAACCTAACCTAACCTACTTTTCTGACAGCAGTTTGTTTTTGTTGGGGGACGCAGTTCTAACCTAACCTAACCTACTTTTTGCTTAATGTAACCTTTGTATTGAGTTTTTAGACAAAAAAAATTTAGTTAAAATGATATTCGGCTATATAATTATTAGTTAAAATAAGAATCGACAAAGTGAGTTTTAGATAAAATAATATTCGACAAAACAAGAGTTATGCAAATGATAATTTAGGTAAAACGAGTTTCGACAAAACAATAATTATGAAAAATGAATTTATACATATTGACTTTAGACAAAAAATTTATTATAGTAAAAGTTGTTAGACAAACTGAAATTAGACAAAACGTTTTTAGACAAGTCAAGGGAATACCCATCCGACCACCTTGCGGGTGGCCGTCCCACGCTGCACTTGCCAGTACGTGGTCTCAACTCGAGTACCTTTCTGGACTGAGGGATGGAAGTGTGGAAATTCATTCCAATAACAAGTGCTTAGGCAACGTTTTGTAACGTGAATATCTCGAAACTTGCTGAATCATTCCTATGCTTAATCGTACTCGTATCTCCCTTATTTATCGCCATAAATCAAAGCGGATCTGTTTCAAATATTAATAAATGCTCGAAACAATAAGGGAGTAGGTCAAGTGACATTTGCTTGGCTACCATGTTTGCCGTCGCGCTATCTGACAGGTGAGGCTGTTTATTTGTTCGTTATCGTGTGTGCTGGCATTATGGCGGCGCCGAGC
Organism: Eudemis profundana; assembly: GCA_947034925.1. NCBI lineage: Eukaryota > Metazoa > Arthropoda > Insecta > Lepidoptera > Tortricidae > Eudemis > Eudemis profundana. The sequence continues at coordinate 14,684,687 of OX344818.1, forward strand.
GCTATCATATCTGACAATATTGGGCGTCTTCTACATTTGATCAAGTGCTCAAGACACCAATCCTCCTGCTAGGGACCCTAGCATCCTTAGTTTCCTATAGGTAGGGCTGCCGTCTACAAAATTTGACACTAGGACAAAAAGTGTAAATCCCCGGATTTTGGAGCTCAAAACCCGCGCACGTCAACAGCAATGCAGTTTTTTTTCGAATCCGGGGGTTAAATGAAACCCCGCCCGGACGTTCCCCGGACGCTCTCTAAACTACACTTCAGATTTAATTTCTTCTAGAAGACAGAGCAGGCTGATCCCAGAACGGTGTATAATAACCTACCCACTATTAAAAATAAAAAAAACACGACTGCCGTGAATAAACGCGAGCTTATAAGTTAACAAAAGTATATATTTTTTATGATCGGTTTTTAAATCTCTTTCCATTTTGATACCCCACTCGATGGGGTCGGAAGATTTATTTTTCTTCCGAGTACACAATATGGCGTACAGAATCCGCCATATTGTTTTTATGATGACGTCATATATTCTAACGATACCCAACACGTCTAAATCGGTTCAGGGGCTTAGAAATTATCGTGGAATAAAGAAACCCACATACATAGATAGATACATACATGAACTCTGAAACCATATCACTTCCTTTTTTTGGGCAGTCGTGTAAAAGACTTGGAAATTGGCGACAGGTTGGAAAATGAATGACAGTGACCAAAACTGGAAATTCCTGGATTTAACTCTGCAATCGGTCTTTGTTTGACATTTAAAATGCTCATCAATTTAGCATTTAATTGGATTTTCTGCTCAAACAGCTCTCTCCGTTCGTTGTTGTGGTTTGTATCCAACACCTAGATTATATATAATTGTGATTGCTTACGTGTGCGACACCATTAAAGTTCACTAATGTTTTATACTATGAATAATGCTTAGTTATTAGAAAATATTTAGCCAGGATAAGGGAAAATCCGCTTGCTTTAGGTTTAAAGAATCTTTATTTCTCATAAGAATAATTCAATTCACTTACATGAGAAAATTATAATCGAAATTAAGTAACATTATTATAATAATTATATTAGCTTTTATTATAATAATCCACGCTGTTCTTCTTATTGCCCGATATTGAATTAATTTTAGTATTTTTATTATTTACTTCACAAGTACACAATGCCTTGTCTCCGTGTTGATTGGTCTTTTATGAATCATTTTATGAAAAATATTTGCGGATTTCGGCAGTTGTCCGATCATTGTCTCGGATTATCAACTAAAATAGCTTGCTTGACATTTCAAATTAACAACGTCCTAATTCCAGTTAACATTTCTAAACCCATTCTGAATTGCACGACCATTGTCACATAAATGAAGTAAACTATGCCCACAAAAGCGTTGTTATAAATCTTTAACAGAACAATGAGGTTCGGAAAAACATGGCCGAAGATAATGAAGTAAACAATGTTTCTAATGGCGACAGTCTCACAGACGATGGTAATATCCATAATGCTCTGTGACAAGGAGAAGCATTGTACAGGTATGAGGATGTGCTAAAAATAATGTCTCAGATATTGAGACGGAGGTAAATCGTGCACTTCTGTTTAGTTAAAGACGTTATTACTTCTTTGGTTTCTCAAGGAATTGATTTGAAGTTTGCTTAAGTGCATAGATTCAGATGCATGGGTGTATTAAGTGATGTTTCTGTATCAATGTTGATTTCTTATTTACTGGTGTTAAGAAAAACCTAATCAAAATCAAAACGACAAACAAAAAAAAAAAGGAAGCCAACTGAAATTGTGACTTGACTTGATTTTTAGGATGAACTTGAGGTAACTTAAATTTATCTTTATACTCGTAAAATTCTTAGAGAAAGTACCCTTTGAATTTTTGTTTCTCTGAAGGAAACCAAAATTCAAAGGGTACTTTTCGTTTACCTAGAACTATGAAATTTGCCAAGTAATAATAGTCTTACTTAAAGGGTTACCCTCATCTGGCAGAATAATATTGGTCAGAAATACACTCCGCAGAACATGTTTCGCAGAAACACATTTAGTCGAATGGTAGTTTTGCATAAACTTTATTTGGCATTATTATTTCTAGGCATACAATACATTTTGTAGCATATCATTTTACAGATAATGACTTTCGCAGTTTTTTTTTTTAGCATAATTTTATGTAGCATAATAGTCCTGTAGCATACTTCTATTATGGCATAATGATTTTTCTGCTTGCAGAAAAGTAGGTTAGGTTAGTTACCTAAAGCTTAATATTCCTAACATGAATTGTCCTAAGAATTATTTTGCCTATTATTAAATTGGCTACACTTATAGCTCCTAAACTAAACTATGGTAGGCGTGAAGTCAGAATCGTTACGTATTCTACCTTCAGGCAGGTCAGATTTCGGTAAGGCACGACGCTACGCCACTGCGAGTCATAACTATACACAAATACTAATAATATTATACAAAACCATAAATAATAATTTTACAGCAGCCCATAAAGCCTCTCTGCTTGGGTAAATTATTAGGGCGTAGAACGAAAAGGGGGGACGGGGGGGCGGAGCCCCCCACAAGGGGGGCCCGGGGGGCGAAGCCCCCCGCATTAAAAAAAACTCAAACCATAAGTTCAATTAGGTTAGGTTAGGGTTCGAACTGCGTCCCCCAACAAAACCGAACTGCTGTCAGAAAAGTAGGTTAGGTTAGGTTTGAACTGCGTCCCCTAACAAAAACGAACTGCATTCTTATGAGCAATTTATCCTATCCTGCATATGTCTAGTACAGTTAGAGTAGTAAATGAAGTTCACCTTGACATCAAATTTTATTCTGCTAAGCAAATTTTATGCCACCTAAATATTATGCAGAATAATAATCTACGAAATGACTTTTCTTTTAGAAGACTGGTATGCCAACATATGATTCGGGATTATAAAATTCTGCGAAATGATTTCTGCTAAAAAAAATTCTGCGTAAGGTGTTTCTGCCAAACAATGCTTCTGCTAAGTATTATTATGCGAACCAAATATATGTCAAAAAAGTGTCTGCCAGATAATAGTGAACCGGCGAAGCGTGTGCCAGCAATGGGACACCATTAATATTAAAAAACCGGCCAAGTGCTAGTCGGACTCGCCCACCGGGGGTTCCGTATAAATTTGTAGGTACATATATTAAAGTACCCTACAAATTTTGATTTCCTTAGTAAAGTCTTCTTTTTTAATGACTTAATTAAAAAATTAAAGTTTTAAGTAAGGGTTCACTATTATTATTGGCCGGTTTTTTAATATTAATGGTGTCCCATTGCTGGCACACGCTTCGCCTCTCTCCGTCCGTTTCTCCCGATATCTATATCTAATTTTTTATGAATAGTCACTCAACATTTCTGTTTGTACATCACGAGTTGAAGCGTCAAGTTTGGCGGACAGAGAATTAGGCAAGTATACTTTGTTAACAGCAGGATCCAGTAGACGTATGTTTACATTGTATGTGTGCACTGCCTTGTTTAGGCTTCGGGGAATTAGCTGTGCCTACTTCGTAAGTTGACCGTCGGTCAGCCATCGTCATCAGAGATACTTAAGTTGGTTTTCCACTGGCAGGGCGAGATGAGACGAGACGAGGATTGAATTTCACGTACACATTTGTTTGATAATTACGTTTATAAATCATACGTCATATCTTGGAGATCGAACTACAAATTACTTATTATTTGGTCTGTAGATACATAATCACGTCATACTAATTGATAGAAACCAGTGACAAATTATGACTCTTTACGGCAGTAAAATGAGACAAAAGTCAATATGATTTATTTGCATACTGTATCGTGAGCGCGGAGTATGTGTTCCATTATGAGTAATACCTTAATACCAGATTATGTAGGGATTTATATTAAACCCGGAGAGATTTTGTTTTATTTAGCAGACATATTAAAGTACACGGGACCATATTGAGAAAAAAAATTGAGTACCTAGGGCTCGTAAGTACAAGCAGCCGGCGCATTAGAAATGGCTTCAGTTCTCTGTTGGCGAGCCTCCGTCCGGCTATTTATTTTATATATTCTTCTAAGATTCCATCATCAGATCCTGATTTATTGTAAGAGCCTTATCACACTTGCGATTAACGAGTTAGAAGCGAAGTTCCATACAAATGTCAACTGACTGAATGTTGACTGGTTTTGTATGGAAACTCGCAAAGCTCGCAAATGTGATAATAACGACTCGGCATCAGAACGGCGTACGCTCAGCTCGAGCCGCTTAGTATCCTTTATAAGAAACTCCATACTGTAACGCACACTTATCGGCATCGGAACGCCTCGGTTCGGCACAGGCTAGAGGCGCGCGGGCAACACGCGTTCACCGCGCTTACATCGCGCCTACACCGCGCTTACGGTTCGCCGATGCGGGGACCGCGAGTCGCTCGCGCCCCGCGCGCCGCTTGCGGTTCACTGGCTTGTATAAAGGCGAGCTACCGCCTCGCCAAAGACAACCAAGTAGTACGACTTCGGCCGTTTACGAGCGCGCGACACGTATTTACACAGACACACGATCGCACGTCTGTGTGAGTGCGCTCCATACCGTGGCAGGGGCGCGCAGGGGCAAATGCTTGCCTGTGGTGCCCACACATGCGCGCTCCCGATGTACCTTTTGTTGGAGCTTATACCGTGGCCTCGCGATGTACCAAGGCGAGCTGCCGCCTTGCGATAAGCGCGCTGCCGGCCAGCCGTAAGCGTGACAGCTTGGACGTGCCGATTCCCTTCCGTTACGTGCTTGCATATGGTTGACGGCGAAACGATGAGGCAGTGTCGTTCCGGTGTCGAACTGTTACACCGGCGCTCCTTTATTGCCAATGAGACTATCCTTATAAACAAAAAAAATTGTTTCAGCCTTTTTCGAGTAATCAGGGAACATAATACATAAAGAAAAAATTCAGACGAAATGAGATTTTTAAATTTTTTGAAGTCGATGAAATCATTTAAGTGTTAGGCGCCATATCAAGCAGTATCATATCAAAGAAGGTAGGTCACGATAGCCAAAGATGCTATCGCCGTGATTGATTTCCTATATCGTAGAAACGTGCTGGGTTGAGTTTTGGAGATTATGATATAATAAAAAACTACGCATTAAAAGTGCGTGGAACGTTGTAATTGTTTACACGTAGCAAAGTAATTGCTGTTACTGATTAGTAGAGCAGATTAGTACATTACAATGGATCGTCAATATTTGGGGTAAATCAAGTAAGAGCCATGAACATTTTTAGTGGAGTTTTTGTTCCATCACATTCGTCTCTTAATCATTCAGTTGACTTTTAATGAAGGGGTATCCTCGTCACTGTTAAAAAAACCAGCGCGTACGTATGATACTTCTCTCTTGTCCTAGCTCTTCTCTTTTGGATTACGCTTAAACTTTGAACATCAGTTAAAAGACGTCTTCTGCTGGAGATGACCCTCCCAAACGAATTTTACCATGTTCAGACTTTCACCACCCGCTTTCCATAGAATCCAGAACATTGACATCAGAATTTCATGACAAATTAAAGTGAAATTTTAATAATTAGGACAAAATGCCCAGAAATAACAAAATACCACCAAGAAATATGAAAATTCAAGAAATTCCGTGACGACGGTACTTACATTACTACATCAACTTAGTTTGTGTTTGGAAAGGTATTTGAAGCACGATAACTTGTCTTGCTTGTCAAAGGTCCCTCCAGGACAGTGGCGTGGCATAAAAGATATCCTTGGGCAAGCCGGTGCAGATTTGGTGTACATTCTCCTTGTAGAATAAGGTGCTCAAATCCCTGATATTAGGCAAGCCGGTAGAAATCGAGTTCTTTGGACGCCACGCTACTCTAGGGAGAAACTTCAGCAAATCTGCTATCAAAGCAAGTGGCGTACTCCACATCAGAATCCAATGAGACCTTTTTTGGATCACTAAGGCGAAATTAGTCACAGTTTATCAGTTTGCTGTTATTTATTTATCAACGTTACGTCACCGCTTAGCACCGGCCCGCCGAACAGAAATCAAACAAAGGGCAGTTTGAATTCTTCAGTCACGTCGCAATATACAAACAAAGTCCTTCCCTGGGTGGACCGAAGGTCTTATTACGTTGGTCTAATTACTCTATTTAATTCTTAGAGCAACGTGGGCTTTATATAGGGTTGCCAGATGGTCGGGAATTGGCTGGATTCTCCCGATTTTTTGTATGTCCTCCCGACTCCCGACAAAGAAGAAAATCTCCTGACAAAGGACTTCAGTTTAAAACTTAGTCCGATTCACTCAAGGTGGTCCGGCCAGCGAAAATTTCTGCTCTTTCAGGCTAAAAAAAAGCGCGCGCGGGGCATCTCCCGACCAAAGTCTCAAAATCCCGACATATTGTTTCCTGCTCCCGATAATACGGTAATTCAATCTGGCAACCCTAGCTTTATAGGGAATCTTAGCTAGACCTTCCCCTATACCAAGCATACCGCTAAACAATTTGACCAGTTGGACATGTGTTTTTATCTTTGTGCCCATGATATTTTCAGAATTGTTTTTCGTTATGTGTTAGAATCGTTATAACAGACTATTGTTTAAGTATAGGTAGGCGAACTGTTTTTTATCTGATGACTCCGTTCCATGTTGTTGTAATATTTAATTAGTTACCTACACCTACCCTTTTAGGCGTTACCATATAGACAATCATCTCGGTTATTGAATCATTACTCTTCCTTGTTTTGCTGCAGTCGGTTAATAAAATATTTCCAAGCGCATAAGTCTTCCGGTTGGTCTGGAAAAAATCTCAGAATTATTCTCAAATTATCGTACGATAGATTATCATTGCAGATCGATCCATCCCTCCTACAGCAGTAAATATTTTTCTTTAGTGTCCCTGAAAGCACAGGATTTCTTAAAGAAAGTTCAGAATTACTGTTCTACAATACACAATACAATACAATATTCTGTATTGTGCACCAAAACAAAAGATTACAAAAACTTAAATCTAAAACAGCATAAATGGTGAACAACAGGCGGTCTTATTGCTAATATATTCTAGCTCTTATTTATAATATAGTTTCTTATTCTTGTAGTCATTTATTTCCCTATGGTTTTAAAGCTACGTCTCGTCCACTCTAGATTCATATCATATCGTAATCTCATTAAAAGCATATTTTTATAGATATCGTCTGCTTTAGTTCGGTTTTCGTTGGTTTATTTCTACGTCTTAAACTAAAAGCATCCTTGATCAAGTCACACTTCATCTCTAACTCATATTTCGAGAGCATCTAATCTATTTCCTTATTTGCTTCTATGTTTATCGTGTTGAAATCGAAATGCGTAATGTACAAGCGGTTTCTTTGGATTTCTGTTTAAGTGCGGCCTTGGGATTTACTTTTCTCACTTCGTTTTTAGTTTGAGTAAATATGTCAGCATGTGTTTGCATAAATTCTTCTCTAGCTGATTTAAGGTGTTTAACATTATTATCTTGCAGTTAATTTTTCGATGTGATGCTATTGATATTATTAGGTACAATAAAAAAATCGCAACAATTATCTATATGAAAGTATTAGTTGCCACGTGGAAAGATAATATTTGCCTAAAAGTGGTTGCGTATTTTTCAGTGATAACAAAAACAGATTACGTAGATAGACTAAGTTGTACCATAATAATCACAATTCGATAGTAAAATTATAACATATCACGCTTGTAATTTGACGTTGACGTGTTTGTGTGTCAGTTAGAGCTGATTATTGTAATTAATAATTATTACAAAGTGTGTCATCTAAGAAATTCGTGGAAGAAATTAAGTTTTGTAAAGAAGCAATAGCTAGGTAAACAGTGAAAGATTTCATCCAATGACTAATTTCGAGACGACAAGACAAAATTATCTAAAGACAAGAACAAACAACTGACGGGAATAATAAATGAAGCAATGGTAGAAAAATCTTTGTGATGTGGCGTTTTGCCACTGTCGCATATCCCTCAGCCTAGCTTAGACTTAGAGGGTTTTCCTGAGTAGCTCAATCGGGTAACCAGAGATAGGGAGAGTGAATGCAAACACCACGATTATAGATATAACAAAAACTGTCTTTTATTTACTTTAAGAATCTCCTATAATTAAACAACGGGCCTGAAGGGCCAGAAAATAACTGCTGCCGTATGGGCTTTTATTAAGTTTAGCGTGCTGAAGGCTTATGGCTGAAAAGTTATATACGGAGTACAGTCTGCCGGCTGAAGGCTTTCGGCTATAAAAAAGTTGCTAACAATCGTGTCGGGCGGCTGATGGCCGGGTACCGTTTTTAATGAAATTAACCAGAACGGTCGGGAGGCCGTTGAGTTGACTGAAACGTTATGCCTGAAGGCTTATGGCTGAAACGTTATGTGGGATACAGATTCCCGGGCGAGTCCCAGAGTGGGTTTACACGGGAGCCGAGCGGTCGCGGTTTTCAGGGTCCCGTGGGACGTTATTTACGTTCGCGGAGCGGTCTAGTAATGGTTTAGGGTCTTGAAGAGACGTTAGTTCTATCTACGGAGGAACACGGGGTTTTGACGGGAATTTCAGGACTCCCAGCCCCTGTCGCGATGCGTTAGAGCACACACGGCGCCAGGAAGCCAAGAATTGGAGACACTCCCGTCGTCCGGTCAGCGATGCGTTGTAGCACACACGGCGCCCGTCTTACGGGAGGGGGAGAGGGACGTCGCAAATGCGTTGATGCACACACTGCGCCAGGAAAGGTTAGGGATTCATTTGGTTGCTAGACGTCCTTACGCCGGCGCGCCGAGCAATCAAATGCTGCTGTTAGTGGTTCGCGTGCCGCTTTTATAGACGCGATAGCTACCGCTCGTCCCCGCGCCCCGCCCGCGGCTGACGTCACGCGCGCCCCGCTCTTAGCCGTTTGCTGCGGTGACTCATCCCTGGCGCGCGCGGCGTCCGCGGCGGCCGGCGCCCGCCGCCGCGCGCGGCGTCTCATGCGCCGCTCGTACTGCACAGACGCGGCTGCCGCTTCAGGGCCGTGGATGCTCATTATATGCCCTCCCCACGCACGGAGATTTTTACCTGTAAAAATCACCTATTAATCCGGGCAAATCCTGCTGAGGTGAGGAGAGTCAGGGGCCTAAGGTGTGGCTTGGTCGGTATAATGAGCATCTGGATCTATTAAGTTATGTTTGGGATCGATCTAATACTGTTGTCTGATGTATTCTATCGCGGGGTATATGTGTCAAGTTGGGAGGAGCTCATCTGCTCTCTAATCGGCACGGACAGCCTGTTAGGTATTAACTAGGTCTGAGGATGAAATGGAGTTATTATTATGGTAACTATTTGACACATGGAGACGGCATCGGGGAAAACGGTAGAAAGTAACGGTTAATAAAAAATAATTAAAATCGTCCCAAACCAAGAGAAACAAAATAATAACTGAATTGTTTACTTTATGTTACTGGAATATGCTCTATGCTTCGGAGGGAGATGAGAGAGCATCGGTGACAGGGAAAGAAAGGAAAAAAAAAAATTTAATTCGTCCCAAGCCACATCAAAAAAAAATACTGCTTTGTTTATGCTATGTTTCTGGAGTGACTATCCCTGTCTATTTATTTCTTATTTATTTATCCGCTTGCTCATATTAATATGTTTCATTGTGTAATTATTTAATTGGGTTCAGCTTGCCCATTCATTTCTTAACTTATATGTTTTAAATAACCACGCCATCTGTTTTAAGTTTACTGAATTAATGTGTATTCTTCGGTTGTACGTAACTGAGCCGGTTGCTAGTTCCTATGGTTTGACATAGGTGTCGCTGTCATTAATTGTTACTTCGGTGTCAACGTCTGCGCAAGTTATGTACTTATCTCTTTAATTAATTCCCGGTGCGGTCGGTAGATGGCGCTGTTATTTTGTTATTTATTTTATAATTTATCGGTATTTCTCGGTATTTATTTTTAACTATTATTTTATCTTATTTCGCTATCTTAGCTACTACTTATCGGTATTTATGCAACTTATTTTACGGTTATTTATCGTTTTGGTTGTTTACTACGAATGATTATAGGTATAAGCCGGTATTGTTTATACAGAGATTTTAATTATGTGGGGTTTTAAATATACGGTGCCCTTAATAAAATATTCCTTTCAACTAAAACTGTACTTTTAAATATACGGATCTTTAAATATTATGTTATGGTGCTATAACCATTTTTTTTGTTTTTACGGGGCAATTTTAATCATACACGGTTTTAAAACTTTGACGCTAGTTATCTATTAACGATTCCGGTTTTTAATTACCACATGTTTTGCACTATATAGGGTTTATATGTTATTAAGTAAATGATTTCGGCTACAATCTAGCCGTCAGGTAGGTATGCTGTTATGCACCGGTATATCCCTTCTTAGGTTATATGTTAGGTCGGTATCTGTTATTCTGGTTATGGATCGCCGCTTTGTTTGTTAGGTACTTCGGTATGCCACGCGCAGTAAAACAACATTAGTTTGGTTCGGTTTTGTTCTTCGCCGGACTTGCAGGTTTCTTTACGTTTAATCCTGTTCTTACCTTCCAGGGGTCGTCAAACCGCGGGTCGCGGTCCATGCATATGATGCTGGCTGACTGTGTGCTGTTTGACGCAATGTCTTATATCCGGGATCGTGGTTGTAAACTGACGTGACGTGTTTTCTTCGTTATGATGATTATTTAATGTACATGATGTCTTTTATGCGGGGTATTGATTGTTTTCTGACGTGACGTCTTTCATGCGGGGTATCGGTTGTTGGGAAATGTGATGTATTTTATGTTCGGGGAGTTCGACGCTTCGACACGACGTCCGTTCTAGGTTGATGCTTGTTTCTTGACGCGGCGTCTATTATTTAAGGTATTGGACACTTTGGACGCGATGTCGTCTGTCCGTAGATCTCGACACTTTTAGACGCGACGTCTTTTCCGGTATATACGATTGTTTATCGACGCGGCGTCTTTCTTCCGGGGTATCGTTCACTTTTTAACGCGATTTCATACGGAACACTTTTCTTGGCGGTATTTTATATACTAAGTACCTTTTGACGCGGCTGTGCGCTGGCTGGTCGGAATTATGTTTTGCGAGTAAGCTGTGGCGTTTTGTTGATACGCGTGCGCCCGCTGCTGTCCATAGTGATGTGATGTTTTGTTGGTACGTGCGTGTGTGCTGCTGGTCGTAGGCGTCCCCCACTGTTGCGTATTTTTTCTCTGCGGTTCTCTGCGGCGTTTTGTTTGATCGGCGGTTTGGTGGTTTCCATACGGAATATTCTCTCCTTTCTGTTTTATATATTATACGGGATGCTGGGTATGTCTCGACGTGACGTGTTATTCTCGGGATACAGTGTATGTTTTGACACGACGTTTTACTACCGGGATACAGGGTATGTTTTGACGCGACGTTTTCTTCTCGGGATGCAAGGTACCTTTTGACGCTGCTGTGCGCTGGCTGGACGGAACTACGTTGTAGTATTATTTTGCTACGGTTTTGGGTGCGAGCGTTCGCTGCTGGTCGTAGGTCTCCCCTGCTGTTTTCGGTGCGGTTGTCTGCGTCATGTTAGGTAGGCGGGTTGGTGGTTTCTGTTAGCAAGTACGGTATTGGGTATGTTTGTACGTATTATCTCTGGTCGTTTGCGGCGTTGTGTTCGGTCGGCGGGTCGGTGATTTTTTTTGTTAGTGAGTACGGTTGTATGTCTGTTGGCAGGTCTTATGTCCAGCGTTTCCCTTAGTCGCCTCGTACGACACCCAACGGGAGGTCATGGGGTAGTATTATTCTTAAGCCGACTACTACACGGCTGGGTGCGGTTTAATCGGTTCTGTAATCAGGCCAGGGATCCTTATCTGGATTACTGTATATCGTTGAATTCTTCGAGTTGCAGAGGGTTCTCCAGTATATTTTCCTTTTCCTCGCATGACTCGATTCACGACCTGATTGTTGGGTTGACGGAGTTCGTGTCCTCACTTTGGTTTTGAAATTTTCGGATAGTACTTGCTGTGGTTTGTCGGTATTAATTGGGTGCCTCGGCTGTCGGTGTCGTAAACTACGCTGATCTGTTTTTAATTCTAGATCTCTCGTTCTATGGTCCCCTTTTCTTCCCTGGTTGTGTTGTTCATACGCTTGCGGAGAAAAAACTGACGATTTCTTTTGGTGTTGCGGAATCCGGTTGTGTAATGTTACGGTTTTTACGAATGTTCTCGGTGTTTTCTTATTGGTTGCGGTATTTGTCGGTCGGTTTGAATATTCCCTATACATACGGTTGGATATATTTCTTTGAGGCGGCTGGTCGGGTCGGCGGAACGGGATCGGCGCACGCTCCTGCGATTTTCGGTTATTATTCCGGTTTTTCGGGGCCGATGTGATGTGGTGTTTCTCGGTTTCGCGGTGTTTTATTTTACGGTTACACTTTTGATTGTGTATTATGGTCGATGGCTCCTGTTGGCGTTCCCCTCGTGTATGTGCGTTGGAGTTAGATGTGATGTGGCTTTTCTCGGATTTTCGGCGTTTTATTTTACGGTTATGCTCGCTTGGCACTTTGTTAACTTCCGAATTATATACGGTCGGTTTACACTTTTGTTTGTGTATTGCGGTCGGTGGCTCCTGCTGGCGAGGGCGTCTATGTACGTTGTAGTTATTCTGCAGAGGAATATGACATGATTCTTGGGCGGGTTTTTCGGATTTATTTCTTTCTCCTTTCCACACGATTTGCAGTCCGACTCTTCGGAGGATGTCCATTCCGAGGATTATGTGTGTGGCGGTCGGGAGAACTCGTACACAGTGTCGTATAAGTACTTGTTTTATTTCTATATCCACCATCACACACTTATTTATTTGCGTTCTTGTCCCGTCGGCTAGAAGTATGCTTCTCTGCTTGTCGGTTTCTCTGACTGCTTTCTCGACACACTTTGTATATACCTCCTCATTTATATAAGTGTTCGTCGAGCCGGTATCCACTAGAGCTTCGTAGATGTCTCCCATGATGCGAATCTCGGTGTAAATACGGTTGTCTTCTCTTGGCTGCTCCATTACTGACCCTAGGGGTTCTCGCTTACTCTGTACTTCTTTTCTACAGCAGTTCTTGCTTAGGACTCCACGCTTCCCGCACTTGCTACAGAATATTTGTTTAGTACCTCGGCACTTTCTTGTATCATGTCCTGGTTTTCCACAGGACCAGCAGCAGGTGGAAGGGTCGTATTTCGGATATATTCTGGTTGTCTCTTCTACCTTGAAGTGTTCCCTGCTCGGGGACTGTGTCACTGGTTTTCGTCTATTTTCACTCGTGCTTGCTTCTGGATAATTGGTGCCTCGATCTGCTTGGTTGTCCTCCTGTGTGTCTTGGTTATTGTATTGCGTCACTACGATGTTTTCGTAGTCGGCGGCTAGTTTTAGCAGCCCCGGAAGATTCTGGTAGTCTTGTTTTTGTATGTAAAACTTGTAGCTTCTCTGCATATTTTCGTATATTCGGTGCAGTTGCTCTGCTTCGGACAGCTTCGCGTAGCGTCTCATGAGTGTTTGCAAATCGGTCACGTATTCGGTAAACTTCTCTCGGAATCTCTGTTTTCTAGCCACTATTTGTACTATTAGGTCATCTTCGTAATTGCTCGGAAAATAGTACAATTTAAATAATTCCAGGAACTCACCCCATGTTTTCCAGGATGCGGCGTTATTTCTGTACCACAGCAGGGCTCTTCCCTGCAGGATTCTTGGCAGCGCCCGTAGTATTTCTTCATATTCTACGTCGCATGCTTCGATTAATTCTTCTAGCCTTTCTAGAAATTCTACGGCGTTATCTGTACCCCTAAACGACAGGTTCCATTCCCTTATCAGTTTTGAGAGTGTACTCGCCTTTGTATCTCGTTCGTTGTCGGCCATTTTTGGTAGATTTTCTTTGCGCGGCGTCTGGAAGTCTTCGGCTTCCTCTGTCGCCTGGGTGACAGGTTTTCTTACTTGCTCAACGGTGTCGGTTGGTGAAGCTTTTGTCTCGGCTTCTTTTAATAACTCGGTTTTCTTTATATCTTCGGCAACAAGTTTTCTTACTTGTTCTACGGTTCGATTTTCGGTCGGAATACCCCTTTCTTCGGCTTCTTTCATTAACTCGTTTCTCTTTAAGCGGTATATCTCGGAGGTGGGCATTAGCGATTACCTGAGGGCCTAGTTCTAGCCTAAATCACTACTATCGGAACTTTTTACGGTGCAAAAAAAAATGCTGTATCGGAAAAACGGAATCGCTAAGGTAAAAAAAAGTTATATGGAATTGTTAATCTGTAAAAAAAAAATGGTTATAGAGATACGTTAAACTGAAAGAAAAGGTTATTAGGCACTCGTTAAGCTGAAACAAATGATTATTTATGGCACAAAACAAAGTTATTCGGTTATATTCTCTCTAGGAAGTTTTTATATTTTATTTCTCTCTTTATCCCTGGTTTTATTGAGCTGTATGACTCGCATGTGAGTCTTTTAGTTGGGCGCCAAATGTGATGTGGCGTTTTGCCACTGTCGCATATCCCTCAGCCTAGCTTAGACTTAGAGGGTTTTCCTGAGTAGCTCAATCGGGTAACCAGAGATAGGGAGAGTGAATGCAAACACCACGATTATAGATATAACAAAAACTGTCTTTTATTTACTTTAAGAATCTCCTATAATTAAACAACGGGCCTGAAGGGCCAGAAAATAACTGCTGCCGTATGGGCTTTTATTAAGTTTAGCGTGCTGAAGGCTTATGGCTGAAAAGTTATATACGGAGTACAGTCTGCCGGCTGAAGGCTTTCGGCTATGAAAAAGTGGCTAACAATCGTGTCGGGCGGCTGATGGCCAGGTACCGTTTTTAATGAAATCAACCAGAACGGTCGGGAGACCGTTTGAGTGGACTGAAACGTTATGCCTGAAGGCTTATGGCTGAAACGTTATGTGGGATACGGATTCCCGGGCGAGTCCCAGAGTGGGTTTACACGGGAGCCGAGCGGTAGCGGTTTTCAGGGTCCCGTGGGACGTTATTTTACGTTCGCGAAGCGGTCTAGTAATGGTTTAGGGTCTTGAAGAGACGTTAGTTCTATCTACGGAGGAACACGGGATGTTGACGGGAATTTCGGGACTCCCAGCCCCTGTCGCGATGCGTTAGAGCACACACGGCGCCAGGAAGCCAAGAATTGGAGATACTCCCGTCGTCCGGTCAGCGATGCGTTGTAGCACACACGGCGCCCGTCTTACGGGAGGGGGAGAGGGACGTCGCAAATGCGTTGATGCACACACTGCGCCAGGAAAGGTTAGGGATTCATTTGGTTGCTAGACGTCCTTACGCCGGCGCGCCGAGCAATCAAATGCTGCTGTTAGTGGTTCGCGTGCCGCTTTTATAGACGCGATAGCTACCGCTCGTCCCCGCGCCCCGCCCGCGGCTGACGTCACGCGCGCCCCGCTCTTAGCCGTTTGCTGCGGTGACTCATCCCTGGCGCGCGCGGCGTCCGCGGCGGCCGGCGCCCGCCGCCGCGCGCGGCGTCTCATGCGCCGCTCGTACTGCACAGACGCGGCTGCCGCTTCAGGGCCGTGGATGCTCATTATATCTTTAACACTCGAAATCCCAAGCCGACTGACGTTACCTAAATATTTGATATTTGAAATAATGTTGATAGCGTTATCATCATCCGGCAATCAGGGACGTGTCACCATGCATCATCATTCATCATCCGAGATCTCGACGTGATTCTGCGACATGTGCCATTTTGATAACATTTGTTACTACGTCGTTTACAGTACATTTTTTTACTTACGCAACAACTTATGTAATACTATCCTTGGTCGTATCCACCATTCTTATATAGGTCTTTACCATCTCTAGTTCCATCTTTATCAAGTTCGACGTCACAAATCAGAACATATTCACGTGTAACATCAATTACAATTTTTATCTCCTAATTATAAGCTTAAAACGTCACGAGTGCATCAATCACCGTATCGTAATCCTCTATTATGTCTTGAAATTACTTAACAATATCTACAACTTTATCATTGTCCAGCGTATCGGAACCAAGCAGTATTAAGTAACCAGTGATTTGTTAGTGATCAGTATTACCAGTGATATTGGACCATGTGTTTAAGTAGTGGTGGACAAAAGTGAAGATGATAATGAGGTGACGAAGGACGCCGATCGGCGGAGTGCGTCTGGACGGAAACATTCCACTTCTAAAAATAGTAACCCAGGGCCCGGTGGAGCAGCGGAACGAGATCTGCAAAATGACCAAGGGCCCTAGGAAAGTCAAGCTAGTCATTGTAGTCAACAATAAGAAAGAGTGAGTATACATTATTTTAAAGCTAGTTCTAAGAACTTCCTTTGTGCTGGATAAAGGCATCTGCCTTTATCCAGCAATGGGACACAATGACGGGATATAAAAAAGACAAAAGTTAGTGATGCAACATACGCAGAGAGAGTGGTAAGAAGCAGGAGTGAAAGAGGAGCAGTAATAGGAGGAAATATTATGGTTGCCGAAGTATTGCTGTTTTGGTCTGGAGTATAGTGAGATTTAGATTTACAGTTGGATGACGGAAACTTCATTATGTCGTTAACTATGTATGTGTTCCTTTTGATACAAAACGACTGCCCGAGATTATTATCGTAATCACAGATAATGTTGTCTTTAACGGTTGTATATAGCTTGTACATTTATTTATTTGTTTATATATAATATTATTTATTTGGTTCCAATTTTGTGATAGCCTTTTTAACTCTTTCTTCTTAACCGCTTCTTATGAACCTTAGCACACATATTGAGTTTTACTCAGAAAACTACCGTACATACATGTTGAATTAAAAACGAATCACTCACATTTTAAAGAGTACTCATGAACTCATGATTAAGTGAAAGCCGAATGCTCCCGAAACATGTCGAGTGGAAGTCTCGTCTTTTTTACAACGTAAGTGATCCGTTTTTAATTCACTATTGAGTTCTCGTGAAAATAAAACATTACATAGGGTTTGACGTATTTTTTTTTAATTCACTTGTTTCAGTAGAGTTCAGTTTAATTTTTTCGACCGATTTCCAATCATTACATAAACACGACTTGCGGTTTCTAACTAACCAATCTTTGTGTTAGTTAACCGATGACTGTTAACTGTCACGGTGAAGGGAACATTTTTGCAATATAACTAAAGTCAAGGTTAGATAAATCACCGCAGCGTATAATTACTGGAAAAACAGATGATTTACAATAAAATCGATTCAACTCAGTTTTAAATGGAAATCAGAATTATGTTTATTTGGAAATAACTAATATACTGTACAATAAACTTCAAACTTACAGATTAAATTAACTGAAAATATATATTCAAATCTTACACTGGGTATTACACGTGGAAATACATCAAATAAACTTAATTGGAATGGTTTATTAAGGATTAATATGGATGCGACCATCAATAATAGCCACTTAAGAACAGTTATTGATAATGGAAAGGGATAAATAAACATAGACGTAGCTACTAGCTACGGAATGCATATATTATACAGTAGCAAATCAACTAAATTACATCCAACTTATTGTAATAAAACAACGTAAACGGATTAAATCGCGTATATTTCTACATTTTTTAAGTCCCGACGTTTCGTAACCCTTTTCCACGAACGCTAAAATGGGTTACGAAACGTCGGGACTTAAAAAATGTAGTAATGCATCATCCCGTAGACTCATATCAAATCATAAATGACGGAAGCACAATTGTAATGATAACATTTTATTATATAATTTTTCCTCTGCTACGACGGCGTCATTGCCGGATTTCCCAAAATGACGAAAGAAATTTAATTATACAACTAATTAGCCAGTAATTTGATTATTTTAGACTTCAATCACTCGTCAACGTCGGTAAATTAAGTGACATCGGCCATTTTAAAATCGATTAGTATATTGTAATTATTGTTAGATGAATCCCCTTTTTGCTGAGTAAGCAGGTTACTTTTGTTTCTAATTAACGCAGAAAAAGATATTAGCACAAACAAGTTCCTACATTTCATTTGATATTACCACGAACAAACATTCCGAAACTAGGCCGCACGGGGACTTTTACAAGCATTTTACAAGTCTGAGTCTCATCAATCAAAAGTTACCTTATTTTCAGTACTCAATTAATACTTTTATCGCGCAGAGGACATGTATAGATAGACCAAGCAAAATAAAATACCTGTTCAAACATTCATGCCTATACCTACGTCCCACAGAGAAAATGGTCTGTATAGTCGCCACGCTGACCCAGTGCGGATTGGGGACTTCACATACACCTTTGAATTTCTTTGCGGATGTATGCAATATTCTTCACGATGTGGATCTGGTGTGTGGAAGCGAATAAACCCTTTTTTGTTTGTATGACCCAATGGACTCGAATCACCAGCCAGCTAATTCCCACATTGATCTGTAACAATTCAAATCTACATAAACACGACAATTACGAGATTCTTCCTCTTTTAAGGTGGTTTTTCCACCGGCAGGGCGAGACGAGACGAGACGAGGATTGAATTGAAATTTGTATCAAGTTGCGCGATGCTCGAGGACAGGATTGAAAACTTCATACGAATTTGTGTCGCCATGCCGGTGGAAAAGCACCTTTAAGGTCTTATCACATTGGCGATTGGCGAGCGAGTTGCGACCGTGTTTTCATACAGATTTCGATGGCGGCGTATTTACAGCGAGTTCGCCAGAAGTTCTCTATGAAAACACGCTCGCAAACCGCCAATGTGATAAGCCCCTTAAGCTGAGAATCTAGATGCTTAATTAATTTTAAAAATAATACATTTTATCGCGACTAATGACGACGTCATGATTAGCATATTCGCGTCATGACAAGTTCCGCTGCACGGTCTTGAGTCCATCCGGTGACCATGGTTGCGATGATTAGGTCTCTGTAGTCTTACGAGTATGATGCTTTGCTTTGTCGATAGATAAATTATCACATCACACTAATAATAAATTATAAATAATAAATATTAGGGCACAATCTTACACAAATCGAACTAGCACCATAGTAAGCTCAATAAGGCTTGTGTTATGGATACCAGACGACGATATATTTATTAGATACAAATACTTAAATACATAGAAAACATCCATGACTCAGGAACAAATATTCGTGCTCATCACACAAATAAATACCCTTACTGGGATTCAAACCCAGGACCTCGTGCTTCGTAAGCAGGGTCACTACCAACTAAGCTAAAGCGGTTGCCATCACACTAATATTATAAGTGTGAAAGTTTGTGAAGATTGGAGTTTACCTCTACTTACTTATATCTCCAAAAAATCGTTCTTTTGTTTTTTCACTTCTGTATCTCGAAGTTTCTGAAGTATATCTTGGATGGATGTTTTCTGTAACTCGAAGAAAAAATATGGCAGGTAGGTCATACGTATCTAGTCTATAGGAAATTTTATCTTTGTAACTCAAAGTCAAAAAGTATAGGAGCTTGAACGTCTGTAAGTCGTCTATGAAAACCTCTGTAAACCGAAGACCTTTTTCTTTAGAAGCTGACTAACTCGCGAAACTTATTGGGCATAGCGATCGTTTGACAAGCTGATCGGCTGTGGCGTTCGCTGGGGTCGAACCAGGTCGCTAGCCGGCCCACCCTGGTTGGATCGGACTGGGTGGGCGCCGGGGGCGCCTGGGGTCGCCCGGAGACCTCTATAAGTCGAAACCTCGATACACGATTTTTTTAGCGTTCCCCTTTAGTTTGGACGACTTATCGCTTTATCACTTTCACTGTATATTAGATACGAGATTATCGGCGATGTTCTGAAATACGACTCTGCGTCATCAGACTCCATTTGAACCTCTGCGTGAAACATCAGCATCTCCTTGGAGACTAATCATTGACTCACTCCCAATTTAGTTCTTTATAAGTTTGAACACAAGACTGATTCTTTGACAAGCTTATTATTAACTTGTGAAATATAAGTTCTGCCAACGAATTCTAAAACGATTATTTATTTGGAATTAAACAGAAAATACAGGTAGCTAAGCAAACATAAAATAATTTGAATAGCGCGGAGAAATGGTGTATGTGAAGTCCACAATCCACAGTGGGCTAACGTGGGGACTATACAGCACATTCACTCTCATCCATGAGCGTAGGCCTGTGCCCAGCAGTGGGATGTATATAAGGCTGATGATGACTTTTATATGAGTGATTCGGAATCGGTCGATTCACAAGAACTGCCGCGGATTTTGTAAGCAGCCAGTGCTTATTTCATGCTAAATCCGCACCAGCTCTTGTGAATCGAACTGTACTCGAGTATATATATATCAACTTGTGCGTATCTGCAATCTCTCTCTTTCTCTTCCTAGTTATTTCCTTCCGAACTTGTCTCCTCCACTTCACTCTGTCTCCGACATCGTCCTCGGATACCTGACACTCAATCATGTCCTATAGCACTACATCTTTCCACCTTTTGATGGGCCTGCCCAGATCTTCGACCGGGAATGGAGAGTTGTAGTGCCAAGTTTCCTCCGTAGTCTGGTGGTCTTCTCCTTACATGGCGTACCATCGCAGCCTACCAGTGGCGTGGCGTAAAAGATATCCTTGAGCAAAGAATAAGGTGGTCCAATGCCTGACATTAGGCAAGCCGATAGGAATCGAGTTCGTCGCGGACGCCTAGGCTTCCTCGTACTCGTTACGGTTGTGCGTATCTGCAATGATATACAAATTGTTACACAACAAAATACTACAATCATCAATGGCAGTTCCATGAATGGGCGCATTATATGCAAATCTGTTATCGTGTCATCGACTTAATTACCTTCAGTAATAGGACGAAGATCACTTGCATCCGGCCCGAGAGGTGTTGTGGTTGTCTTTTAATTGACTTGCCGCGTAAACATTGTAAAAAGTTAGCTTGCATTACTAATTGATTTTGAACCTTGTCCAATTAGCCCAAAGTTGATTTCAGGTTATCAGGATTTCGTCTTGAGATGGTTTAGATGAGTGCAACTCTTATTTAAGACTATTTAAAAGTTACAATAGGGTATTTAGTTGGAAAAAACTGCACACAGATAAAAACTGTTGTTGGAATTGTCTTCATCATGAGCGCCAACCAACATTGAATATAACAAGGCTTTGCCAGAATTATATTTCGCTCCTGTTTTATGCTGGGAAATGGGGTATTCCCACCTGTTACCACTAAAACCATACATTTAGTGGTAACAAGTGGGAAAAAAAATCCCAGAAATTCATTCATTCTCATTCTTTGTAATCGATCGGCAGAAGAAATATACCTTCTTTGAACATTTCAAGGCTCTGCCTATTACGGTTCATAAGCTAGAGCCCCTGTGACGCACGGACAGACGGACAGTGAACGCTTAGTAATAGGATTCCGTTGGCACCCTTTGGGTACGGAACCCAAAAAAGAAGGGTTGTATAGAGACGCCACGGTAGGTAGGCTACAGTGGCGTGGCGTAATAGATATCCTTGGGCAAGCCAGTGCAGATTAGGCGTACATTTTCCTTAAGAGCTGTAGAATAAGCTGGTCAAATGCCTGATATTAGGCAAGCCTTTAGGAATCGAGTGCATTAGACGCCATGGTAGGTAGGGTAGCGTGCTAATATGCTAACGATACGCGGAAGCGTTTAGATGCCGCTGACTGTAACGACTCTCACGCCGATTTGCCGCGGCCTTGTGGACGCCATTTGTCGTAATTTGACCCGCTATGGAAGGCCGAAGATCGCTCCATCGCCACGCGTTAACCCCATAGAGTTTGACATACCAACCGATCGAATCGGCCTAGTTTCAGTAGTTCGGTGATATTGGTCCGGTTCGAACTAATATATGTATATGAACCGGCCTAAAATCACGGAACTACTGAAACTAGGCCATCGAATCTCGCTTTCCTGTGTGCCTAGTTGAGACATGCGCAAAATGTGTCACTAAAGTGAAAAGAGTGATATGAATCTTTAGCTCTCAATTACATGTATCACTCTTTAAGCTCAGTAGCTCCGTGGTATCAACGGCTCACTAGCTTTTAAGCTCAGTAGCTCCGTGGTGTCAACGGCTCACTAGCTTTTAAGCTCAGTAGCTCCGTGGTGTCAACGGCTCACTAGCTTTTAAGCTCAGTAGCTCCGTGGTGTCAACGGCTCACTAGCTTTTAAGCTCAGTAGCTCCGTGGTGTCAACGGCTCACTAGCTTTTAAGCTCAGTAGCTCCGTGGTGTCAACGGCTCACTAGCTTTTAAGCTCAGTAGCTCCGTGGTGTCAACGGCTCACTAGCTTTTAAGCTCAGTAGCTCCGTGGTGTCAACGGCTCACTAGCTTTTAAGCTCAGTAGCTCCGTGGTGTCAACGGCTCACTAGCTTTTAAGCTCAGTAGCTCCGTGGTATCAACGGCTCACTAGCTTTTAAGCTCAGTAGCTCCGTGGTGTCAACGGCTCACTAGCTTTTAAGCTCAGTAGCTCCGTGGTGTCAACGGCTCACTAGCTTTTAAGCTCAGTAGCTCCGTGGTATCAACGGCTCACTAGCTTTTAAGCTCAGTAGCTCCGTGGTGTCAACGGCTCACTAGCTTTTAAGCTCAGTAGCTCCGTGGTGTCAACGGCTCACTAGCTTTTAAGCTCAGTAGCTCCGTGGTATCAACGGCTCACTAGCTTTTAAGCTCAGTAGCTCCGTGGTGTCAACGGCTCTCTAGCTTTTAAGCTCAGTAGCTCCGTGGTGTCAACGGCTCACTAGCTTTTAAGCTCAGTAGCTCCGTGGTATCAACGGCTCACTAGCTTTTAAGCTCAGTAGCTCCGTTGTGTCAACGGCTCACTAGCTTTTAAGCTCAGTAGCTCCGTGGTATCAACGGCTCACTAGCTTTTAAGCTCAGTAGCTCCGTGGTGTCAACGGCTCACTAGCTTTTAAGCTCAGTAGCTTTTAAGCTCAGTAGCTCCGTGGTGTCAACGGCTCACTAGCTTTTAAGCTCAGTAGCTCTGTGGTGTCAACGGCTCACTAGCTTTTAAGCTCAGTAGCTCCGTGGTGTCAACGGCTCACTAGCTTTTAAGCTCAGTAGCTCCGTGGTGTCAACGGCTCACTAGCTTTTAAGCTCAGTAGCTCCGTGGTGTCAACGGCTCACTAGCTTTTAAGCTCAGTAGCTCCGTGGTATCAACGGCTCACTAGCTTTTAAGCTCAGTAGCTCCGTGGTGTCAACGGCTCACTAGCTTTTAAGCTCAGTAGCTCCGTGGTGTCAACGGCTCACTAGCTTTTAAGCTCAGTAGCTCCGTGGTGTCAACGGCTCACTAGCTTTCAAGCTCAGTAGCTCCGTGGTGTCAACGGCTCACTAGCTTTTAAGCTCAGTAGCTCCGTGGTGTCAACGGCTCACTAGCTTTCAAGCTCAGTAGCTCCGTGGTGTCAACGGCTCACTAGCTTTTAAGCTCAGTAGCTCCGTGGTGTCAACGGCTCACTAGCTTTCAAGCTCAGTAGCTCCGTGGTGTCAACGGCTCACTAGCTTTCAAGCTCAGTAGCTCCGTGGTGTGTCAACAGGTCACTAGCTCTTATAGTAGCATATTTTCGAACGAAAGAGAGAGCAGTAATAGGCGACAAGACAGGGACGAACAGTTCATGTTGATCGTGTGTTTTCTCGCAGCTCACGGCTCAATAGAGCTACTTGAGAACGAGTGAGTTAGAGATACTGAGTTGTTTGGATCGGAACTGAGCTAGTGAGCCGGTGAGCTAGGCCAACTGATATAGCTCTTTTGAATCACTGACTCGCGAGCTACACATGTCTAGCTTGTTCAGTTTCCCGAGAGCGACTGAAGAGAAGACGACAATCGGGTTCACTTCACTTTAGGAGCACGTGTAGTCTGTTTAACTAAAAAATATCATAGTTTGTAGATATAGTTAAAGTATAAGGCCGCGTTTCCACCAGGGATGTGCGAGGACGAGGATGCGTAGCGAGCAGTGGCGTGGCGTCCAAAGAACTCGATTCCTACCAGCTTGCTTATGAGGCATGTGAGCAGCTTATTCTACAGCTCTTTAGGAAAATGTACGCCAAATCTACACCGACTCGACTTGCCCAAGGATATATTTTACGCCACGCCACTGGTAGCTAGAGATGTGTTTGTCATTAACCAATAGAAGTGTTCGTATCTTCGCTCCGCTGAGCAGTTTACTGCGCTAAGCGAGGATAGGTAAATGAAGTGTTTCTATTGGTTATGCTTATGACAAACACATCCCTCGCTACGCATCCTCCCACATCCCTGGTGGAAAAGCAGCCTAATAGCGGACAAGCAGTCCAACTTCGGCTGTTTAGAAGCGCGCGACACGTATTCACACGGACGCGACGCGCGATCGCGCGCCTGTGCGAGTGCGATCCATACTGGAGCATTCTTACGCATTTTAAATCTTTGCTTGTAGTGCGTTCGTTCACGGCGCGCACACGTACAAGCGCGCGATGTACTTTTTATAGGAAGAAAAGTTACTGCTATTATACTGTGTTAAATGTTTTTCCTGCATTGTGATGACTCTTCGTTATAAACGGGTTCTTGATAAGCAACCCACTTGTATCCTAAAGTAAGCAAGTTATAATCAAGGATGACATCATTTTTTAAATAAGGATTGTATCGTCTCACCAGTATCACTTTCATCACTGCATGTCACTCAGCGATCGGAGACAAGGGATCGATGCGATAAGTGTTAACAGGGGTTAGACGTTTGAAATATTTATCGGCTTAGGCTATTTTATCTATGATTTATGACGAGTCTTGATCAGTGGCGGATTAGCCGCATAGCTAGAGTAGCAAATGCTACGATCCCCGCGCATTGGGGCGCCCGCGCCCACTCGCAAAAGGGAACCCCCGCCCCCCCTCGTTATGTCATTTCGTCACGTATAAAATTACCGGTCAGTCGGTATTTAAGCATATCTAAGACCAACCGAGGGCCTCTTGTGGCAGCGAGGTGTTTATTTTTTTTGTGTTTCCTTGTTTTCTATTTTTCTCCCATGTTTTATAACTTTTTGTTGTCACAAATAAATGTGTTTTCTTTCTTTCTTTCTTTGAAGAAATGCTACAGGCCCCGCGCTGGCGTAATCCGGCACTGATCTTGATCTTTCTAGGGTTCCGCACCTCAAAAGGAAAAACAGGACCCTTATAGGATCACTTTGCTGTCCGTCCGTCTGTCTGTCTGTCAAGACCCTTTATCTCGGGAACACGTGAAGGTATCGAGTTGAAAATATAACAGTCCCTTGAAGCTGTGGAAAAATCAAACTTCTAAGTTAACGTAAAAAAAGATATGCCAGTGTATGTACATATATTTCGACACTCTCAAGGAAACTAAACTTTATAGGGTACTTTCCGTTGACCTACAACTATGAAATTTGGCAAATAATACCGTCTTTTTTATCATAAATCACTTCGAATAGGTAAGGTAGGGATTCTTTTAATATTATTCGGAAAAGTCAATGGTATCTGCACAATAACCATTAGATATATGTACGCGGAAAAAAGGATTCGACCTAACAATACATTCAAAGGAAAATATCAAACTAACAAAACAAGGGGAACCATTCATTTAGAAGACCCCGAGTTAATTCTTAGAGTATTCCAAGCATGACAATGTCGAATTCTTAATTAAAACCCCATTACCGAAGCCGACCAATCATGGCCGTCCTTGGCTGACATCTGGAATTAAGATTCCTTAGAAACTCGCGTGCTTCCATTCATATTGCTAATGTACGAACAACCTAAATAAACAGACCTCCAATTAAATAACGTCCATTTAGCAATTAGGGATCATTATATTTTGGCTAATACACGAAACAGTTTTGTTATAAGTAGGTAGTCTCTATTATTTAACCTAACCTAACCTGCGCTGTAGTAGCAAATAGTAACTTTAAATGACGTGACGTTTCTAAGAAGTAACAATATTCATCATAATCACTATACCAGAAATGCTCTCGCAACAAAAATAAACAAAAGACTCCTTATTACAGTATATACGCCTGCCACCGCTTCTACTTATTTACATTATAGTTTAGATAATTATCAAACAGTATGACTAAATCAAGTCGGCCACAAACTGCCCCCCTGCAAGAGAGCACCAGACGTGCAGCCGTCGAAACAGAATGGCGCCGTGTGGCCAAGAGTGTAAAGAAGAAGAATTAACAATATGGCTATGTAATATAGAGATCGGACGATCGTATGCAAATTACATAAGGAACAGGACTAATAGATTAGAAATCTCGGCATGTGATGATCTCGTCATGACGTGCGTCGCCCCTGTCTGGTTCCACCAGAACACCAGTGGTGGCTCTTAGGTCGGCATTTTGCTGAGGTGGGACCATTTTGTGGCAGCGTCACAGAATATAAATAGAGCAGTATGGAAACTACGCTTACTTTTTGAAATAAATACCTACGCTCCATTAGAGAGTTAGGGTTGTTTAAAATTAAAAGATCGCGGGCCGTCTGGGCGCGCGCACGTAACAAACGCAAAGCGCGACCACTCGTCGCAACGCGGCACTCGGGACTGACGGCACCGCGAGATTCGCTTAGGGGCCGTGTAAAAGCGCACGTCTATGTGTGCGTTCGTTTCGATCGTTTTGTTTGTAGTTTCCTTACTGCTTTAGCTTATATATATTCTGTGGCAGCGTTCAACTTTTGCTGTATTTTCAATATGTGCTCTCATGAATAAATGGATTTTCTTTCTTGTTTTCTTTCATATCATTGTTACATTTTTGATGCAGTTGATAAAGTCGATTTCGCCGTAGATACAATTTCTACATAAATATTTTATCGTTATCACGATGACATCGACAAATTTATCGACTGCATAAAAAATGTAACAGCGATTTGTACTCCAGTCCATCGAAATATAATATATAGAACAATAACACCGAACAAAAATTACGTTGAAATTTGCCCCAACACGCCCACTTTTTATAATCAATACGTCTTATGTGTCAGTGAGGCTGATAACTGTATGCGGTTTTGGGTCTAAAGTCATTTATGACAAATATAATTTTCATCACACTTGCTCGAAAATGGTGCATTACACGTAGGTTTTGCGGGCCGTAAATGAGCTATTACGCCCTAGGGCGTAATGGTTTTCTTTTTAAATTTGAAACGCTGGTTCTGTTTTACTCTTATTTGTCATGTTCAAAGGAAACTATCAACTTACTTTTTTAACTTTTATCACTGAAATATTTAATTAAAGAGAACTGTTATTGCAAATACATGTAAACACATATTTCTGTAACATTAATTAAATGTTTCAATAGTGTATTTCAGTATTTTGCAATTATAAAATCAACCGTTTTGGGTCTGTACCGCTATGGTTTCCGAACGTTTCGCATTGTCTATGGATATGTCACTAATGTCACTGTCAGTTTTACAATTTTATTTAGGTTAAGTAAGGTTAATTTTAATTAGATTTCCTCACAAGTGTGATGAAAAACATTGTGTGTGCCACGGGCGGTAAAGGAATTACAAACTCGTGTTATTAAAGCCCTCGGCTTCGCCTCGGCCTTGTAACAAACACTCGTTTGTAATTCCTTACCTACCGCCCTTGATACACAATGTACTATTAAGTTTGAGAAGGCGCAGTTTCCAATAGGTTGCATATCGTTTAAAAAACAAAAAAAAATGTGATTTGTTACAAACCTACAGACGACGACGTGAGAAATTCATTTGATTCTATAGTTTTTTCTTCAAGACTAAGTACTAGCTCCGCCCCTTTGGTACGTATTTCGTGGAGCTGATTTAGAGCTTCCGTTCCGCTTCCATACTTATTATATTTCGATGCTCCAGTCCTATTCGTTATGTCATTTGCATTCGATTGTCCAATCCCTACTAATATACTATTGACCACCTCATCTATCCCGACTCTCAATAAGTTGGACGCCTATAAGGGTGGAATAACTTTACGCATTTGATAATGTTCAGTATGTAAAAGTGTAAACCGGTATTATTAGTAAAGGATTTTACGCCAGATCAAGGTTGGAAGCTACGTCCACCGTTGACAAACTGTTCCATACACGTGCGTGATTAGGGTAATGACGGGAAGTGATGTTTCCGCGTGGCGATGACCATCATTACGCCATCTGCATCAGTGCATGGGAACTTACATCATTCAAGGTTCAATCCGCCCTGTGTCCTTGCGACAAGGATATCGGGATGTTGGACTAGCTAGTACTGAATATTTTATTGCAAGAGAAAAATTATATCTTCTCGGCTATCCGGGCCAAATACAGCCGCATTACCAACTACGCTACGCAAACTCTGCCCAAGTCATCCAATTTTTCAACCGGTCCCTCTATTTGTGACGTCATCCTGGGTGACGTATGTAGCATCATCTACCATTAAGTCCTTACAACCTATATGAATGGCACTTGTGGTTCCAATTCGTATTGAGAAATCCACTAGCAAGTATTGATTTAAAGCATCCAGCGCCGGATTTCCGCGTAGGCCTACAAGGCTCCGGCCTAAGGCCCCGGCCAGCCTAGACAGGCCCCAGCAGTGGACCATTCATATAAGCCCAAAAGCATGGCTTGCCATCTCAATACCAAGTTCCTAGGGGTCCTGGATCTTTAAATACGGGCCTGAAAGCATTTGTCTCTTTTTAGCATGATAGGTTAGTTGCGAACGAGACACGCATCGCATGGATGCAGAAGTAACAAAATCTAACTTTTGGACTTGAATGTACCGCGAAATCTCCTACTTATTGTTCAAATCACACAATTTGTGTGTATATTAAACCATAGTTTTATATAAAAGTATTTGATAAGTTTTGCTTTCAGTGAAAATTATATATAAGATAGGACCAAGGAAACAACCTTGGGGTACGCCTGTCCTGATAAGGCGAGATCCAACGAATTATATTTCTATGATGTACAAAATGCTATGACGTGGAAAACTCCTTGACAGCTTGCAATTCCACTACAAATCCAATCGTCGTTACAGTCCTATAGAACACACACACAGCTTCATCACAGCTTAGAGAAGGTCAAAAGCTTTTCTTAAATCTTTGGATTGTAATCATTATACCACTAACAACACTTTGGCGACAAATTATTTAACGATATCACACGGAATGTTTTTCACTCCGAACTACTCACACTCGAATATCCCGAAATCTTTATATCATCTAAAGCCAAGACGAGACAACGGAAGCGCATGTGTGGTAGGTAGTGACCTACCTTATCTTCCACACATTTTGACTAAGTAAGTGTAAAGTTTGTTGGAGAACTCTATGATGAGAGTTAGAGAGTGGCTATGGCGTGTAGAGTTAGGTGCTTGGCGCTCCATAAGATCTGACAACTCTTTTATAATGCAAGCAACGTTCTTGGCGTTACTTTACATGTAAATGTTTTGGTGGGATAATAGGTATTTTCTCAAGATCAGGCACCATAATCGCGTTAATACGGATAACACGTATAACCTACGTCATTGTTACATAAAAAGATTTTTCTCATGTTCAACAATAGATGTCGCTGTGAATGAGTGACGTAACAAGGTTCTTCTGAATGAAGCTTTACTCTACCCAACTAAACCAAAAAGGGCATAAACTCCATACAAATTTCATGGCATATACGTCATATTTTCCAATGAACTCAATACTATTCTGACGTACATTCGGAATTATCGTTTTCTATAGAAACTTGACGTCGGTAATTATATTAATACGGCAATTATAATCACAATGGCCGACTAGTCGTCTGGTTGAATTTAATTTATCGTTATTATGATTAAGTTTAGCGCCATCTATTGCTGTATTTGGGATTTTTTTATTCATTTCAAGAAATTGTAGCGTGAAGTTAAATTTTGTTACGTGGTTGTGCACTTTTTCAATGTTTATAATTAAAACACTTATTGTTAGGCTTTTACTGCCGGCGTTTAAAAAATCTCGACTATTGGCTACTTAAGTATGCCACATTAATAACTTCTGTGCAATATTTCAAGCTCTTAATTTAAGCTGTGCATAGTCTGTCAGAAAATTAAGGATTTTACGAAGTAAATGCATAAAATAAATATGATTATATTTAAAAATTAAAATGCATCTAAATAATTATGGTTACATGGCTTTAATCCTGTCACATGGCTTAAAAGATAATGGAGATATCGTTTTAAAATTAGCTTAAAAGATAGTGATAAAGTTTGAAAACATGCATAAGGATATAGTTATGATATCAATGGATTAGGATAATGTGCTCGTGCCTAGCTTGGCATACAAATCACTTATGTAACATCGTAACTTGATTCAATTATTATGTTACACAGATAACCCAATACGAGTATACGAACTGGCGAGATATGGAATGAGCTCTCTCTAGCGACCAGACCGCGTTATGCGATAGAGAGAGACGATCGGATCCGGTGCGTTCCGTCCGGTGATCGGACCCGAACGTCGGTTTTGATAGGGAGAGAGACTCTGTACGTAGTATTATTACTTATTCCAAGGACCATTAAAACAAGAGGACTGTCATTCTCCACACAAAAAGCTGTTCCCCGATATTTACAACGCCATATGTAAGTATAAGCTTGGTATAAGAATTATATTATTTACAATTATTCACCTTTGCAAGCGTGACACAGTATTTAAATGTTAGAATTTATTTATTATTAGCTGTTTACGAACTAATTGTTACTATATGTACTATGTTTCTTTGTTCAATTATAACATCGTTAAATGTTTAGTTTTTTAGCGCCATCTAGTTTTTGCCTGGATATCCCCTTGCGGTCTGGGCACGATCCAAAGTATGGAGAATGAAAGTCCTCTTGTTTTAATGGTCCTTGCTTATTCTGAGAAACGAAGAAACGGTTTCATATTATTACTTGCCAAATTTAGTTCAGTACATGTCACAGTAAACGGCCGTATCTTTTTCACGTTAAGTTAGAAGTTTGATTTTTTCACAACTTCAAGGTACCGTAGTCTGAGTATATGGTCTAATTTTCAACCCGATACCTCCACGCGTTCCCGAGATAAAGGGTCTTGACAGACGGACAGACGGACAACAAAGTGACCCTATATGGGTTCGGCTTTTTTCCTTTAAAAGTACCCTAACCCTAGAAAACACCAATTATCCGAATTTGAAAATTCTGTTGCCTTCAACAGATATAATGGACCGATATAATGTATAAATTATCAATTAGTGTCTAGTTATTATATTTATCATCATTGTCTTGTATTTATCTATTCTAATTCATCTACAGATCTAATTGTGCCCACTTTCGCAATCTTAGTTTGTTTACTGTCAATCATTCCTAGAAACGGGTGCACACCTACCGCATGTGATCGTATCACACACACAACTATGCAATACAGCTTCTGATATTGAGTTGTTCAAAATGGGCTTTTAATCTTCTAAGTCCTTTCGGTCCTTTGGGAAATCAAGTATTTGTCCAGCAGCTAATTGTAAGTTAAAACTTGCGTTTGTCTTAACGATTTTATAATAAAGTTACCATCAATTTTATGTGCTATTCAATCGTATTGATAGTTTTTAATATTTTCATATTTATAAAATGGACTTTCCCACGCAACTTTGAAGGCTCATAAAACAAGTTACGATTTAGGTATCGAACTCAAAACTTCAACATATTTCTTTGCTTGATTATCTTTATTTTGGAAATAGTAAAGTTTAAATAAAACAATAACAATTGGAATTCTAACGCATTCGTACAACTTTGCTTGTAGTGCGTACGTTCACGACGAGCACAGATACAAGCCGCGCGATGTACCTTTTGTAAGAAGAATAACCACATTTTTACTAAAAAAAACCCGACCGCGATGCATTTTGAAACTGCATAAAATCCGCCATTTTGTTTATTTTAACGAACTTGACACCCAGTGACACTCGCACCATCAAGACGAATCTAATGATGTATCATTTATCAAAATCGGATGTGCCGTTGAGTAGTTACGAGCGGACACAGGAACGGACATACATACATACAGGTCAATCACATAACCCTCCTTTGGGCTTCGCCGCAGTCGGGTAAAAATTACTGCTATTATACCGTGTCCGTGTGGTCGGTGCGCATGCGACCTATTGAACAGTCGTCAACCATGACAGTTACATGGCATACAATGTACTTAGCGCAATCGTGCGCAGCCTGCGCTTGCGCCTCTGGCGACTATAGCACAGTAGGTACCTATAATAGCAGTAATTTTTCTTCCTACAAAAGACATCGCGCTTGAATGTGTGCGCGCCGTGTACGAACAAGCAAAGAAATAAGAATGCGTAAGAATGCTCCAGTATGGATCGCACTCACACAGACGTGCTATCGTGTGTCTGTGTCGCGCGCTCCTAAACGGCCGAAGTTGGACTTTGTTCATCGGGCATTTCTCCAGAAATATGTCTGCGACTCATTCATCTGTCTCCATACATTTAGTATGAAAAAGGGCCAGATGAATGAGGTGACAGCAGACATATTTCTGGAGAAATGCCCCATCGATGTACCGTTTGTAGGGAGAAAAATTACTGGTATTAAACTGCGGTATGAGCATCTCTAAATACGCCATTCTGCCGTCCTAGTCTAAACGGCGACTTTTTGCTATGGAAGTAAGTCAAAAGTCTTAAGAGGAAACAGTAAGGTCGAGAGAATTGAGAATTACGTATTTGTAAAATGTGTCGCTATCTCGCACTGCCCGCCTCTCACCTGCAGAGCGCGATAGAGACAACTGCAGCTTGGACCGAAAATACCTTTTAAAATTTCACGAAAACAACGTTTCGTAGTCCCCTGATTTCTTCCCCAAAACTTAACCTATTTAACAAATTTTTACATTAAACATTAAAGAAAGGCTTTGGCCGTGTTCCTATGTTTTCTTTTTTTTTAATAATCTAGTCAAATTTGTTTTCTGGATGTGTGAACACAGTGGAAAATCTGGCATTTTTTTTAGGTTTTTGAAGATTAATATCTCTTTTGAGAATCAATTTATCGTAAAAAGGAAAACATAGGAACATATCAATAGTAGCCATAGATTTTTGGACAAAAAATTATTGCTCTACTGGCATTATCCAGGGAGGAAACAGGGGACTACGTTTGTATGGAAAAACTGCCCTCCTGTTTCCTCTTAAACTGCGGTATGAGCATCTCTTCTATCGTCTTTTCGTCCAAAATACCTCAGTGTCTTAAGACGAAAGTCTACAATCAGTGTGTGTTGCCAGTGATTACATATGGATCCGAGACGTGGTGCTTCACTATAGGCCTTATGAATAGGCTCAGAGTCGCTCAACGGGCTATGGAAAGGGCTATGCTCGGGGTTTCTCTGCGGGATCGAATCAGAAATGAGGAGATACGTAGAAGAACGAGGGTCACCGACATAGCTAAACGGATAAGCTTGTTGAAGTGGCAATGGGCAGGGCATATAGCACGTAGAACAGATGGCCGATGGGGCCGAAAGGTTCTCGAATGGAGACCACGAATCGGCAAGCGCAGCGTCGGACGTCCACCAACAAGATGGACAGATGATCTGGTTAAGGCTGCTGGCTCACGGTGGATGCAGGTTGCTTCCAACCGAATTAAGTGGAAATCTATGAGGGAGGCCTATGTCCAGCAGTGGACGTCCTATGGCTGAAATGATGATGATGATGATGATGATGATGAGCATCTCTAAATACGCCATTCTGCCGTCCTAGTCTAAAAGGCGACTTTTTGCTATGGAAGTATGAACTTCCATAGCAAAAAGTCAAAAGTCTTAAAGGCGACTTTTTACTATGAAGTAAAAAGTCGCCTTTAAGACTAGGACGGCAGCATTGTCGATGTGTCAAAAGATCAATCTTACATATCATACCTGTAGTATCCAATAAGTCATTTGAAACATCAAAAAACTTGGTATACATACCAGTGGCGTGGCGTAAAAGATATCCTTGGGCAAGCCGGTGCAGATTTGGTGTACCTACATTTTCCTTAAGGGCCGATACAGACGGACTGCAACCCAACTGCAACTCCCTACGATTTGTATGGGAACTGCATCACAACTGCGCAGTCGGCGTGTATGGGAACTGCATCACAACTGCACGCCGACTGCACAGTTGTGATGCAGTTCCCATACAAATCGTAGGGAGTTGCAGTTGGGTTGCAGTCCGTCTGTATCGGCCCTAAGAGCTGTAGAATAAGGTGCTGAAATGCTTGATAGTAGGCAAGCCAGTACATGCCAACATTATATATAAATACTTTCATCACGGCGTCCGTTATTACGGCACTTCGACTACGCCGCACACATCATAAATACGTACATGTATGTCTGTTGATATGTTCTGTATTAGCGGTCAAGGGCGACGCGTTGCACTGAGCGGGTTGGATGTAAACCGTGTGTGTAAGGTCTCAGACACGTTCTAAACATGATGGAGAAAGGAAAACAAACAGGACTTGTAATCGATTGGAGATAAATGGGCTAGACGACTAAAAACTGTTTAGTCCGTCAGTTAGATTATTAAAAAATATTGTACACGCTTTTTTCTTTTGTTTGACAAATGAAAATTCAAACTCAAACTCAAACTCAAACTCAAACTCATTTATTTCTGTAAGTAGGCCTCAAGGGCTCTTTTACATGTCTGATTCTTTTCTTTTGGCGCTTCGGTAGATGACCTTCTGGTGAGAAGAAGCGCCTGAAGAAACTCACCAGTTTCTCTTTTAAAAACATCATTACAACAATTGTGACATTATTACATAAGATGACAATATTTATAAAATGCAACAAGCAAATAACTGGGCACAGTTTTTTTTACATTTTACCGAGAGACGTATATAATCTCCGGATCCATTACATTACAAAACTTAAAACTACATTTTTAGAGATGTAAAGGGTCTCTAGGCGTCAAAACACGATAAAAAATATAGAAAATAGGCAAACATAGACTAAAATTTATGGAGATGTAAGGAGTCTCCGTTGTCAAAACATTATGTTTTGGAGGTGTAAAGGAACTCCAAACGTCGAAATACAAAATGGGAAACGTATGTTTCACGTCGAGAAATAGACTATTAAGCTAACAGTCATTACAACTAGCTACAGTATACATAACAGGTATGTATTCAGTATGTCAAAATGCAAATAATGAAATAAAATTACAATAAAAATAAAAATAAATGTAACAATGGAACGATACAGCCCGTAGCAGCGACGCCATCTGTAGGCATCATGTACCTAAACCTCTCCGGGACACTGCCCTATTTCGACGACTGCTGCGACTGATGCTTTGGCCATGGTTCTTTGTCATCCAAGTAATCTTGGACTTTATAATAAGCTCTCTTCAAAAGCGCAGATTTAATGTAATTTTTAAACGAACTATAAGGCAGTTCCCATGCATCTAGGGGTACCTTATTGTAGAATCTAACACAGTTGCCCACGAAAGATTTTCTTACTTTCTGTAGACGGATTTTTGGGACAAACAGCTTATGTTTGTTCCGCGTATTTAAACTGTGGACATCAGACTGCTTTTTGAAGGAGCTGATATTCTTGTGCGTATACATTATCACGTCTAATATGTACTGTGAAGCCACTGTGAGGATTTCTATTTCCTTAAAACGTTCTTTTAGCGAATCTCTAGATCCTAAGTTATATATGGATCGAATCGCTCTTTTTTGTAGAACAAAGATGGTATCTATGTCTGCTGCTTTACCCCAGATCAGTATGCCATAAGACATAATACTATGGAAGTAACTGAAATAAACAAGGCGAGCGGTTTCCACGTTAGTGAATTGCCTTATTCGTCTTATAGCAAAAGCGGCAGAGCTCAGCCGGTTAGCCAAAGTAGATATATGAGGCGCCCATTGCAAGTTGTGATCCAGGGTAAGCCCAAGAAAGAGTGTATTGTTAACAAGATCAAGTTTCTCACCGTTTAAAGATATAGATGTGTCAACCTCTCTTACATTTGGCAAAGAGAATTTCACGCACTTTGTCTTCTTTGCATTCAGAACCAGGTTATTTGCTGTGAACCACTGTAGCACTAATTTTAAGGTCTCATTGATGTGACTATAGTCATCTAGTTGTCTATCAACTTTGAAAATCAATGAGGTGTCATCAGCAAATAAAACTATTTTACAATTTTGTTCTATGTGGTAAGGAAGGTCATTTATATACACAAGAAAGAGAAACGGACCTAAAATCGAGCCCTGCGGTACTCCGAGCTTTACAGTCGAACCACTAGACTCAATTCGGTTAACAACCACTTTCTGAATTCTTTGGCTAAGGTAAGACATGACAAGGTTTAAGGCCTCGGTCGACAGGCCGTAATGCTTTAGTTTGTGAACCAGTGTCTCATGTTCCACACAGTCGAACGCCTTGGAAAGATCGCAAAAGATTCCTATCGCATCTTGTGACACTTCCCACGCATCATAGATGTGTTTAATAAGCACCGTCGCGGCGTCCGTCGTCGAGCGGCCTTTTGTAAAACCAAATTGCTGGTCGTGCAGTAGTTCATACTTGTTAAAATGACGAAGCAATTGGTTTAGTATGACTTTTTCAAAGACTTTACTAAGAACTGGTAATATAGAAATCGGTCTAAAATTCCCAAGATCATCCCTGCTGCCCGATTTGAACAAAGGAATGACTTTACTATATTTCATCAGATCGGGGAAAATACACTTATCTACACAAGCATTAAACACAATGGCTAGAGATGGCGCCACAATATCGATGACAGATTGCATGACTCTGACAGAAATACCCCAAAGGTCCTCGGTGTTTTTCAGCTTCAGAGATTTAAACGTTTTTATTATTTCATAGGGATCTGTATGTTGGAAGTGAAATTCCCTATCATATCTGGTACTAATAGGATCTAGAAAAGAGCTAGCCTTCGCTACAGAAGAATTCAGGTTTACCGTAGTATTCACAGCAATGTTTGTGAAGAAGTTTTGAAAGGCGCCAGCTACGTCCAAGTCTGCGGTCAGGATTTGTTCCTCGACTTTAAGTCGGTAATGGCCTTCACGGGGTTTTGTTTTGCCAGTCTCTGTGTTTATTATGTTCCAGACTGCCTTTACTTTATTTTCCGCTGACTTAACTTTATTTCCTAAGTATAAAGACTTGGCGGCGGCACAAACTTTCTTAAACATTTTCGAATAATTTCTAACATATTCTGTGAAATTATCATCTTGTATGTAGCTCTTCATTTCGTACAATTCATACAATCTGTTCCTACTCTTATGTATACCTGATGTGGCCCAGTCACTAAACCTTATTTTTGTGCCTCGCTTGAAAGTTTTACATTTGAATATGTCTTTGTGCACGTCATGAATCACCTCTGATAACTCTTTAAAGAGTACGTTAGGATCACTACTGTTAGTCGGGAGCGCAGGAACTCGACAAAGTATGTTATCTTTAAATCGTTCCATGCGACTCTCCGTGATGGGCCTATATGTAATAATTTGCTGTTCGGTATGAACATTTACTTTGAAAAAGGCTTTCTGTCCGCGGTGATCAGAGTTAAAGCAATTAAGAATCGTTTTATTAGTAGCTTCACAATTACAAAATATGTTATCTAGACATGTCGCCGTGCTGGCCGTAACCCTAGTGGGTTCATTGTATAAAGGATACAAGCCAAACGATTTAAATAGGCTTAATATCCTAACCGTATGAGGGTGTGCAAGGTCTAGCATGTTGACATTAAAATCCCCACATACTATTATTAATTTACTACTAACAAAGACTTGCTTCAAAGCATCTTCCATTACGGCCTCAAACTGGCTAAAGTCAGATGACGGTGGCCTGTATAAGCAAATTATAATGTGACTTTCAATTTCTACACAAGATATTTCAATAGTTCGCTCAATAGAAAGTTTCACTATGTCTTTCATTTCCTTACATTTATGTTTGTTTTTTACTATAATCAGTGAGCCCCCGCGAATGGCCTTCTTTCTACTGAACGAACTAACTACATTAAAGTTAAAAAAATTAAGTAAGGCCAGTTCATGTTCCTTGAGCCAGTGCTCCGTTGCACAGAAAATATCAATACCCTGAGAGTCCAAGAAAAGACCCACCTCTAATTCTTTGCTGGAAAAGCCCTGCAAGTTTTGGTGGACAAAACTCACTTCTCGGTGCTTCTCCGTTGTCGCCCGCGTCAGTTTAAATGTTCCGGGCGGCCCGCGGGAGAGGGCGCGCGCGCGCCGCCGGCGGCCACTCTATGACTATAGAGTGGCGACAACTCCTCCGCAGTAAAAATTTAGTGACACTAAGGCAAAAAACGCTGGAAATACGGCTGAACTCGACCTACAAATGAATATTTCGGTCCCAGACAAGAGGATTTTGTAGGCCTTTCTTGCCACGTGAGGTACTTACTACTTTACTGGGTAAATTTGACTCATTAAACGTTGGAATTGGAGGTACATTGAGTAATAAAAAGAAGTCAAATATATATCTACTTTACTTTCTTAGTAATATTATAAATACAACAATAGCTCTCTTTACCTGACTGTTACCTTATCACGTTTGTAAAAGGAATACAAACTAGACTTTATCAAATTAAAAAAAGATTCGATCATTTATTCTACAAATAAATATGTCTATTCCAGATATCCTATCCATAATCAGTAGTAGCTAGAGGGGGGTGTCACCCACTCTAAGCTATCCATAATATCTAGCTATCCTCATAACCTAAACTAAGTTTTAATAAAAATGGACCAATCTAGAATGGATAACCTTTCAATTAAACAGAAATTAAGCCGGTAAAAACTACATGTTAATAACTATAGATATAAAGTAACATAGTGATTCGTAGTAATTCCCTTGACTATAATACTAGTTCCAGTTTCTGTCTTCAGTTCACTGTTTGTTATCAATTTTAGCGACTGATAACGATAGCTGCATAGATCTTCCTTATCTGCTATCAGGGATCTAGGCGTCAGCCTAGTTGACATTGGATTTGTAAACTATTCTATTGATAAAATCGATCGTTTATGTTACAAAATGTTTGGGGTTTTTCCTAACTTGATATACGTCGTAGCAGTATAGGTATTAATAGTACATTACTTAGCTAGGGCAGTAAAACAAAGAATGCCTCAATTCGCAGGTATTTGATACGCGAGCCGAAGGCAAGGGCGATAAATATGCAGAGGCTTTCTTTATTACCTCCCGTGGTAAGTACAAAATTTTTCTGCCCTCCGGCCGGCAAGCGTC
Source organism: Eudemis profundana (assembly GCA_947034925.1). NCBI lineage: Eukaryota > Metazoa > Arthropoda > Insecta > Lepidoptera > Tortricidae > Eudemis > Eudemis profundana. The sequence goes on from OX344818.1 coordinate 14,723,680, forward strand.
ACCTTGCCGATTTCAAGATGCCGCTTTCTGGCTCCGTCGAACAGAAAAATAGTATACAAACCTTGGCCAGTAAATAAGAAAGCCTCAGAACACATGTTTTTCGTCCTCGGCTTCGCCTCGGCCGACAATTCCATGAGATCTGAGGCATTTCTTACTCTACTGGCCTCGGTATGTAATGTACTATTACGTCTCCCCAGGTCAGGAAGTGGGATTTTCCGCACGCGTAGCGGTTATTGTCACTTTATGGCCAAATGTGAGGTATGATAAATAAATGCTTCAGGTTACAATTAGTTGAGTCGTATAGGTCTCCTTTAAATCTTTCAAATGTTCCGTTTAAATAAAAAGGATAACAGATACTGACATATCTTTATTTATAAATCGTCCCTTTGAACGTCCCGTTATAAATTGAACCCTTGAACTAAATCGCTAAAAATTACCTCACAGATTACATCGCTAAAGAAGATTTAACGAATAACTTTATATTTATGGGTACTATAACGCTTTGAATAAAAATAAACGAGTTGAATTCTTACAATAACGTAATACCTACCTACAAATGTGGTCATAAAAACATACTCTCCTTGTCCCGTTTTAACCAAATTCGCATGCAAAATTGTTATCAGTAACTAGGCTGCCCACAAGGACCTTAAAATAAATAGCCGGACGGAGCCTCGCTAACAAATAACTGAAGCATATCTAATCTAATAAGCCGGCTACCGATGAGTGCGTGCTGCTCGCAATAGGAAAATACTAGTTGAGTGTGCGTGCTGCTCGTAAGTACAAGCAGTCGGCTTATTAAAAATGGCTTCAGTTCTCTGTTGGCGAGGCTCCGTCCGGTTATTTATTTTAAAGGTTTTTGGCTAACCACAACCAGGTCTGATTTCCGGTTTTGCGGGACAAACGCATTGAAAATACGGGATTCGAGGTTAAAATACGGGACAGGCCGTTTTTTGTTAGAAATCAACATCAATTTTTTTGTATAATTTGGCATAATCAATTAAATAACCTATACATACAAACTTTCATTTTCTTTATGAATTTACCCTTCGCTGTGTGCGGGAAAATAAATATTGTTCGAATAGTAATTTTTGTCATTAAATGGCATTGAATCATAAAATAACGGGACAATGTACTGTCCCGTATTGCTTTTGCCAAATTACGGGACAGTGAAAAAATCGTAACATCTGGTCACCCTATCACTAACAGTAAAATGAAGTGTATAAAGTTGAAATGCAAACAAAGGTGTTGTCATACCATTAAAGTTTCTTTAAATTTAATTCTCATTGAACCGGAATAAAGTTTAGTTTTGAACGAGATTTTAAAAGAGATAAGACAAAGATGGTATACCTACTCCAAAACAAGTGCCAATTCAGAAAAAGGACAGTGGACTCGTGTTGAATTTTACGTAAGTTAGTTACGTATAAATATCCTACGTTACGTTACGTACCTACATATTTTAAAAAAATCCCACCTGTTACCACTAAATCAATTTGGTGGTAACAGGTGGGAATAACCCGTCTTTATACTTCGAACAAGGTCGATTATCAGATAACAAAACTTCGTGAAACCCCAAGTTTGCCAGGACACAAACAACAAAGTTATAAAGTAGTAGCTCCAACAGTAGTTTTCAAATCACCCACTTAACCCCTTTCCCATGTACAGAGAAACGTATTAACTATGTACAAACGAAGCCATTGTCAACTGACCACCCATAAGGCTTTAACACGGTGCAATAAAGTTGACATTCGTCTACAAATGTACACCTAACAGTGTGTTCGATTGTACAGAGTTTAACGACTTACGTCGTTTCTCCGCTAGATGGCAGCGGCGCTGTCGTCACATCTTCAGCATTTTCGGCGCGTGCGCAGATTCGCGAGGAATTATAAGCGAGCCAAACAATGGCATTGCGAAATGACTGAGTTTGCCGTTTTGAAGATTAGGGGTCACTTTCTATCATCATCATTTCAACCTTGAAATGTCCGCTGAACATAGGTCTTCCGCAAAAACCATAACGACCTGTGCACGCTAGTATGCCTCCATCAACTTCTGATGACCTTAACCTACTTAATCATCAGAACGTCATGTGCTTTCTATAGAGACAACGAGCTTTTACCCGCAGCTTCGCTCGCGCTATTCCCGTTAATGTCCCAAGGGAACTCTTTACCGGGATATAAAGTATCCTATGTTACGATCCGGGACCAGGTCTGTCATGCCAAACATCATCTCAATAGAAAAGGAAACTGTCTCTAACTCCGTCAATACTTTTGGCAACTTCGAGCTAGACACGTGTAGCTCGCGAATGAGTGATTCAAAATAGCTATATCAGGTTTTTTTTTATTTTATTTATTTGGAGAACAAACAGAGATAGACGTACATACAAAACACTATGGTATAGATTTTAAGATTAACATGCATCTAACTCCTCAACAGTTCTCACTAAGACAAAAGTTGGTCTAGCTCACCGGCTCACTAGCTCAGTTCCGATTCAATTTGAATCATTCAAACAACTCAGTAGGCGTATGATGCTACGCTTTGTCGCGCGATAAATAAATGATAAAGCGTCCGTCACGTTCTGAAAAATAGTGTGTGAGAGTGACGGATGCTTTATCATTTATTTATCGCGTGACAAAGCGTAGCATCACAAGCCTACAGTATATCTTTCAACTCACTCGCTCTCTAATAGCTCTTATGAACCGTGAGTTGCAAGAATAGACACGATTAACACGAACTTTTCGTCCCTGTCGTGTCACCGTATACCTAAATGCTCTCTCTTTCGTTCGAAAATACTCGGATTTGCAGCTACTGAGCCGTTGAAACACCACGGAGATACTGAGCTAAAAGAGTTACTGAGCTGACAGAGAGATACATATCTTTGAGATCACTCTTTTCACTGTAGTGACACATTTTGCTTATCTACTAATCTACTTCGAGCGTATTTCCCCATAAAATGGGACAGAGGCCACATTGCACCTGACGCGACATCATGATGAGCTGTCTCATTCGCAAACACCATCACAATCGTTTCAAGGCTCTATTTATATTTATAGAGGCACGTTGTCATGCAGTTGTACACACATATCTCAACCACGCAGAACTAATTTCTTGAATGAACTACATAGATCCGATACGGCATACGTGAGTAGAGTAAAATTAACCATGCTTGCTAAGGCTTGGGATTTTTAAAAAGTTTTCAACCGAGAATATTTTGCTGGTGGTATGACCTTGTGCAGTGCAGGGTCCACCGGATCGCTACCATCATCTTACCCACTAAACTGCCGCCAAAAAACAGTATTCGCAACACAGAAATATATCGAGATGAAGGAAATGGTTCGTCGATGTGTTTGGGAACCCACACGTGTAACGTTTTTCGCTTGGCGTTTGACGCCAAAAGTGCACTTTAGTGATGGAAAACAAAACATAATTTTTCCATAATAACTACTATTAACGACAGTTACTCCGTGCTGATGGCGCCACAGTGCCGAAATATCGGGAACTCACAAAAACAAACATACATGGTAAATATCCCGTCGTTAATAGTAGTTATATGTGATGATTAAAATGATGAAAAGAGAAACTGGTGAGTTTCTTCCGGCGCTTCTCACCAGAAGGTCATTACCCGAAGCGCCAAAACAAAGAAGAGAAAATAATATAACACATGTAAAAGAGCATTATTATTTTATTTTATTTTTATTTTTTGAATGACCATGTTAGCTTAAAATCAATTTTTCCATTTCATTTGGTGGTATTTGAACAATTAACTGTATCATTATTATTAGATTTTCAAATCTGATAATAATATTGATAGAAACTGAAGTTAACTGCGTGCAAAGTAGGTTGCCGCCACTTCTTTTTAGCACTCGAGATACATACACCTTTTCTTTCTACCTTGATTTCCTGTGGTTCGCACTGTTGTGTTCCGGTATATAAGACAGCCGAGGAAATTACTAGCATAGAGGCATTCCATCTTAGTTATCAGGGTTGGCAACGCATTTAATTTCATTTCATTTATTTATTGCACCATGGTGTTTAAAATAATCTGTTACAGTTGTTTACGTCCTTTACATGGGCCCTTTTTTGGGCATTTGTAATATTAAGATTGCAAATGGACGAACGGTTTCTATCTCGATATATTTCTATGATTTTCTCTCACATATTGAAACCTCACATTTGGTGGAGGAGCGTTTACGTCTAGCATAACTGGCCGCGATGTCATTTCTCGCGCGACAGAGCATCACCTATCACTGCCACACTATATTGAGTGGAAAGAGATAGGTAGTATTTGTCGCGTGACAAAGAGTCGCGTGTCACAGTTGTGTTAGAGGTACAGTCTAAGATTGTTTTTACTCTGCCACATGAACGTAACATACGACGTTTAAATGTAAGATTGTATAAATGGAGTAGTATTTTTCCTTGTACCTCGTGTAGAGTAATGATAAGATACGAGTAGTATTTTTATTTTACCTCTAATCCAGTTATCTGTACTTATATACCCGTTGGTACTGCTTTATTTGATGAAAATTAACTTAGATAAAAGACAGAATCGTAGTTCTCAAATTTTGCTACAAATATACCTATCTTGTAAGTCAAACATAAGCAAAGTTTTGCCGTCACTATGACTAAAAACCGACTAACCTCTGTATAGAGTAAAGAGGGGTGTTTGGGGTTTTAGATACTTACAGGACGGCAGTTTTGTTGTTACCGTGTTTGGACTCATTTGATTAGTTTGGACGAGCAAATTGCGATTATAAAAAAAAAATACTGGCTATACTTTACTGAACGCGTGTGTTGTTTGTTACAGCCCGCCTACGTTCAAAACGCTAACGCCGACGTCGCGCACGCAGCTCCGCCAGCAGTTGATGCGAGAGCAGTCTCACGAGCAGCGCCGCAGAGAATCCTTACAGGTGAGCGAGCACAATAGATCACCGTTTTTTGAGCCGGACTACGGCTTAAGAGGAAAGAGTAAGGTGGAGAGAATTGAAAATTAGGTATTTGTAAAATGTGTCGCTGTCCCGCACTCGCGTCTCTCGCGTAGAACGCGATAGAGACAACTGCAGCTTGGACCGAAAATACCTTTTAAAATTTCATGAAAACAACGTTTCGTAGTCCCCTGATTTCTTCCCCAAAACTTAACCTAGTTAACTAATTTTTTCATTAAACATTAAAGAAAGGCTTTGGCCGTGTTCCTATGTTTTTCTTTTTTTTAATAATCTAGTCAAATTTGTTTTCTAGATGTGTGAACACAGCGGAAAATCTGGATTTTATTTTAGGTTTTTGAAGGTTTAATATCTTTTTTGAGAATCAATTTATCGTAAAAAGGAAAACATAGAAACATATCAATAGTAGCCATAGATTTTTGGACAAAAAATTATTGCTCTACTGGCATTATCCAGGGAGGAAACAGGGGACTACGTTTGTATGGAAAAACTGCCCTCCTGTTTCCTCTTTAGGCCGAGTGACACCGGCTGCGTGTGCGTGGCGTGCACGTATGCGTACGCGTTGTAAAGTACACGCTAAAAAAAATTGGTTGCTCCTAACAAGATTGTGATAGTTATAATCAAGCATCTTGATTCCATACGAGCCTAAGAAGACGTTAGATTAGATGCACCAACTAAAAAGATATTCATTGTTTATCATAGTTCAATTAACCATGTTCTGATTTGATTCAACAAACATTTATGTATAAGGTAACTAATTAAACATGATCGAATCATACAATGAAGAAAATAATGATAGAAACAAGGAATATATTTGTTAAAATTATCAAGATTCTAGATTGCTGATTTATCACTAATGAACTTGCTGTTTTAATTAATCAGCTTTCGTTGATATGTTTAATATCTTGTTTGTTTTTATTTAAGTTAACGCCAACAAAAAGAAATTCTCTCTTAGTTGGCTCAGATTTTTTAGAGTATATGAATACGCGATGTCACACCGCCTGCGTGGCACGTACACGCGCGTACAATGCGTGCTGTACGCATTGCAGTCATTGCTGATACGATCCCTCAAAGAAACATAGTCTGTAGTTGCCAGAGGCGTGGCGTCTCTTATATTTTAGTAAAGCCGGAGCAGATTTGGATTACTTTTTCTTCAGGTGTACTAGATACTCCAGTCATATGCTTTAAAATAGGCTAGCCGGTGGGAATCAGGTTATATTATATTATAGATGCCACGCCACTGGTTACTTACATAGGCGTGTATAGGGGGAGCTGGAGGGCCGTGCCCATCCCAGTATGGTCTAGTGCCCACCCCAGGATGTAGGGTTACCGTTTCGGCATTCCACGACGGACACCTAAATAATGGCATCTCAGGAGCCAGGCCCACCCTGAAAAATAACCCTAGATACGCCAATGGTTGCTCAGCGAACTAAGGAGACATAGCTCGCTGAGCACCTTTAAACTTGTGGATGATCCGTCACATACCTAAAGTGACAGATATAGCCCAAAGAATAAGCAAAATGAAATGGCATTAAGTAACTAATTACCGGTATGTAATTTTTAAATGTATTTTGTAACTTTCCAGATACAGCAAGCTGGGCAATCCAAGGACAATGTTGAGGAGAAGAAGAAGTCAGTACCGGCGGACGTGCCGCGGATCGTGCCTCACGTTGAACTGCCGCCGCAGGTTCTCCAGGTTAGCCACAACCACTCAACCTTCTTCGTTCTTCATTCGGAATTATTCGGATTTGGAACTTCTGAGCTATAAGAGCTAGTGAGCCGTTGACACACCACTGAGCAAGATATAGTGATACATATCTTTGAAAGCTAAAAATTCATATCACTCTTTTCACCTTAGTGACACTTTTTACGCATGTCTAATATAATCACGCCTTTTTCCATCCACTTTTACGGTCCTGTAGGCTTTTGATGCTACGCTTTGTCGCGCTATAAAGCATTCGTCACTCTCACACACTATTTGTCAGAAAGTGACGGATGCTTTATATACTGGGCGTAGCTGGGGTACCTCTTTGGGGGGTCCTGAACCTTGCTGTGACTAACTGTGGCCGCCGCTGATAATGATGATGATGGTTTCCAGGTGCGGACAGTTCTGGAGAACCCCACCAGGTATCACGTGATCCAGAAGCAGAAGAGCCAGGTGCGCCAGTATCTCAGTGAATCCTTCCAGCCTAACACACAGGTCAGTAAATTAGATAGGTCGATAAAACTAGATATTAATTCTATTCCTGTTTTATACACATAGTTACATTACAGTCTTGGAATGAAAAAATCTTTACATTTCTCAACTAAATGTACGATTATAGATAAGTTTTGTTTAAATAAAGTTTAAATAAATAAATAAGAAGGTGGAGCGACGGACTGAAAACGTTTAACTTCAGTGTGGCCTCTGTGAAACTACCAGGAAAGCCGTCTGTATTTGCGTATGCGAGTTCCAATACCCTGCTCTACCAGGTTCGAATCCTGGCCTCATCGAGGTACGAATCCCCTCTCATAATATCCTCGACGAGGTCACGCCCCCTAGACCAGATTCCTGAGTCGTACTCTCTGGTATTTTCCCTATTTCATAATGACTTTTACTTACTGAAGTCTGTCTGTATAATTCCAGGTGATAGCGTCTCCCCGCGGTGCGCCGACGCAGTCCGCACCCGAGCTGGGCGCCAAGCCTCCTCCCTCGCCCGACCATGGCTCCACGTCCAGCCTCCTCAGCCCCGGGATATGCTCCGTGGGGACCACCAACTCTGAAGTACGTTCCACCCATAATTTCTTCTTTAGTCTCCCCACATTATCGACGCGGAATCGGCTTACGCCAGTCAGAAAAAGCTCCACGCAACACAATAAAGGTGAAATAGTACATTACATAACTAGGGTGGTAATACAAAGAAAGACCGAGATCACAGAAGTTTGCGGCCCGAGCTGCAAGCGAGGGACGTAAATATGCGATCGAGGGCTTTTTTATTACCTCCCGTGTTATGTACATAATTTTATGTCTACACTTGGCCAGAAAGCGGCTTTTTCGCTTTTCGACACTTATTGCAGGCTCAGAGCGGGCCACTAAACGCGGCCACAAGTAGCGAGTGTCCTTGAAGGTTCATCGAGCTTTATGCCTAGCCCATTACCACTTTAACTGTTGCTGCTGCTGCCTCTTATATTTTCTGAGCTCTTGTTATTCGTAGATGATTCCACCCTCGATGTTCTGTTGCAGGCGGATGAGTTCCTAGAAGACATCCTGTCGCTGGACAGCGGCGCGGGCCCGCTGTCGTCGTCGGGCCCGCCGTCCGCCGCCAGCTCCGTGGCCGGCGACTGCGCGCTGCTGTCCGACGCCGACATGCACGCGCTAGCCAAGGACAGGCAGAAGAAGGACAACCACAATATGAGTGAGTAGCGTAGATTGACACCTCATACTGAGACGGAGACATCCAAGACAGACAGACTGACGTGACAGACAATAACTAAGGTAACTGACACATCTCAGAAGAGGGATCAGAGACACCAAGTACCTAAACGTACACAAAAAAGGCAAACTTGAAGGGCATCAAGAACTGCATGTGGAAAACTTGCATCCTATCATTTGTATTTACGCTTTTTCACCCGTATAACCTACTAGCATTTACCCGCAATTTCGCCCACGTTATTCCCGTTTAAGTCCCAAGGGATTTTTTGCCGGATTATAAAGTGTCCTATGTTTTAATCCGGGACAGCATGGCAAATTTCATCTCAATCTATCCAGTTGTAACCCTGTTATTTAGTAGCAAACTTTCACATTTGAAATATTAGTAGGATAGAATACTGAAAGGACCATAGGAAAAGGTGGCCGATTGATTGTCCCCTTCTGAACTGGAACCACCCTTCATTTTCCAGTTGAACGCCGCCGGCGCTTCAACATCAACGACAGAATCAAAGAGCTCGGGACCCTGCTCCCGAAGACCAACGACCCGTTCTACGAGGTCATCCGCGACGTGCGGCCCAACAAGGGCACCATCCTCAAGAGCAGTGTCGACTACATCAAATGCCTCCGGGATGAGGTCAACCGGCTGAAACAGAGCGAGCAGAGGAGGAAGCAGATTGAGCTGCATAACAGGAAACTGACGCTTAGGATACAGGTAACTGAACCTTGATACGGAATCTTGTTTCTCAAACTTGGTCAGAACTTTATTCAGAAGATCTATACTGCTAGCACAAATCCGCCACGAATCTATCTCTCACGCGGCTCAGCAAAGAATGGAATTCGCTCCCAGCGTCTGTATTTCCTGAAAAATATGACTTACAACTCATCAAGACAACAGTGAATGGGCTTTTCTTGAACTGACGAACCACATCTTCGGCCTCCCTCAGGCACTACTGAGGTCAATCGCGGGCCGGGGCGAGGGAGACAAAAAAAACAAGATTTTTATAATTTTGTAACTGACCTGCGATAACATTTCTCGAACTTGGTCAGAACTTTGTTCAAAAGGTCTGGGAGAGATAAACTAACAAACATTCGTATTGCTAAAGAGCTAACATTGGTAAAAAGATATCATCATCATCATCATCATTTCAGCCATAGGACGTCCACTGCTGGACATAGGCCTCCCTCATAGATTTCCACTTAATTCGGTTGGAAGCCTGCATCCACCGTGAGCCAGCAGCCTTAACCAGATCACCTGTCAAAAAAAAAGATAAAAAGATATAAGGTAAAAAGATATAAAGATGGCGATATCTAAGACGCCACCCGAACAGTCCTAAGACCCCGTAAGCACTTGACATCCTGGTCAGTTTCCATGTAATCCTGTTCTCTAAGTCCTGGTATTTGTCTGTTTCAGGAATTAGAGCGCATAGCGCGACTGCACGGGCTACCGCTGTCCGCGCCTGAAGGCGGCGCCTCGCCACAAACGGAGGAGGCGCCGCCGCCGCCAGCACCGGTAATTGCCTCTTTACTTTAATGCCACATCACTACCGTTGTGATGACGCTCTACGTGCTCAATACTTAGTTCATACTGAAAGTTTCTGGATTCTGATAAGACAAGACATTATATTGATGATGCATTTATTGCTTTTCAAAGTTTATGCCCTCAGAATTGACACGTTTTTTGCATTTTCTCGAACCTCTCGAGGTATCAAGTTAACCGAGTGTTAATCGTAGTGATAATGCTCTTTGTGCGATCAGAGATCGAAGACGATCGTACTAGCTATGATAATTAAGAGGAAACAGTAAGGTGGAGAGAATTGAAAATTGGGTATTTGTAAAATGTGTCGCTGTCCCGCACTGCCCGCCTCTCCCGCGCAGAGCGCGATAGAGACAACTGCAGCTTGGACCGAAAATACCTTTTAAAATTTCATGAAAACAACGTTTCGTAGTCCCCTGATTTCTTCCCCAAAACTAAAACCTATTTAACTATTTTTTTCATTAAACATTAAAGAAAGGCTTTGGCCGTGTTCTTATGTTTTCCTTTTTTTAATAATCTATTCAAATTTGTTTTCTGGATGTGTGAACACAGCGGAAAATCTGGCATTTTTTTTAGCTTTTTGAAGGTTAATATCTCTTTTGAGAATCAATTTATCGTAAAAAGGAAAACATACGAACATATCAATAGTAGCCATAGATTTTTGGACAAAAAATTATTGCTCTACTGGCATTATCCAGGGAGGAAACAGGGGACTACGTTTGTATGGAAAAACTGCCCTCCTGTTTCCTCTTAACACAGAAATATATCGAAATAGAAGGAATAGTTCGTCGATTTGTATGGCAACCAAGCGTGTATCGTTTTTCGCTTGGTGTTAGACGCCAAAAGTGGAATTTAGTGATAGAAAACATACATTTTTTATTACGTTTGGTAGTATTTGAACAATTAATTATACCATTATTATCAGATTCATAAATCTGATAATAATATAGACGGCATTTGAAGTTAACGCCGTGCAAAGTAGGTCGCCGCCACTTCTTTTTAGCACGCTAGGTACATACAATTTTTCCTTCTACCTCGATTTCTGTGATAATGAGGGTATTTAGAAATCAGAAAACCACCAGCTGGCAGCAGAGTGGCGAAAGCTCTATTTGGCAGTAGATGTAAAAATCAATTGGTGTGATTGGTGGATCTTGACGCCTACTGTCAAAAAGACCTTTCGCCACCCTGCTGCCAGCTGGTGGGTTTATGATTTCTAAACACCCTCAATAATTCCATTTATTACTTACTTATCCAGGAGGTGATCCTGCCGAAGACGGAGCCAGCGCCGCTGATGGAGCTGGGGGAGCAACCACCTGACCTGCTCCGAGACATGCCCTCCACCGACTGCCTCTCTGTGCCAGATGCTTTAGGTGAACAACCCTACAAGCAGTTATTTCTCTTCAGGGCCGTATTTGGGGGAGGGCAGGCGGGGTTACTGCCCCGGACAGGTGCACTTCACTCGATTTTGGCCTCCCGCGCGGTGGGCGTAGCCGATGCGGTCGCCGGCAACCAAAACGTCACAGTTTCACAATATAACTATCGTAACAGTACACAAACGCCGTTGATGGCGGCCGAACGCCGCTAGCAAAAACTATGCAAGAACGTATTGTACTATACGAAGTTTCCGTGCTGTGGCTGTGGCGGTGGAAATTTCCACGCTCGCAACAAAACAATAGGCTTGACACGAGCGTGGGAATTCTTGTTTTTTTGTATGGATACGCGCGACACTGAAATATCTGTTTATATTCTCTAATCTGTGCCCCGGGCCAGTAAGACAAGCAAAGCATATGATGTTTTTTCGCGTTTGCTTTAAGGCAGCCAACGTTAGATTATATTTATTATCTTTAAAATAAAACGATACATGCATTTGTATTAACAGCTAGGTTTTTTGACCCGGGTTCTGAGTCAAAATACTCGGGTTTTACCCGACTCTAAATAAAGGGTTTCGGGTACCCGGGTTGCATTCCCTAGTACCGTACCCTTACCTTTAACCTTTTCGCCGCTACGTAAAACATAAAAGTCGCAAATCAGGCACCATGACATAACAGTGTCAAAACCGAAATTGAAGTTTATGCTGGTGCATGAAGGTTTATAACGCTCTGCGGTCTGTGACCAATATATGCGTCGTTGGCGTGGAAGAGGTTAATCGAATTCGTTTTCTCCGCAGATGGCCTAAAGCTGGGCTCGTGTTCGCCGCTGCGGGGCGAGGAGGGGCTGTCGCTGGGTTGCCTGGAGCCCGACCTCTGTCTGGACCCTGAGCCGGACCACTTCCTAAACCACAAACACATAAAGGTACTTTTGCGCAAACTTTCTGCAACCCTAAGGGACTCCAACACATCCGTCCCTGATTGTGCGAGACCTCCGCCCACATATTGTATTGGATGATTTTTGTGACACATACTGCGATACTATATCACGAGCATTCGCGGATTAAGAGGGAAGAGCGGAAAGGCCTTCAAATTTCGCATTTGCATACGTCATTCCCGCTGGTCCTCACTTTGAGCAATCAGCCTTCAAGGTGGCCCTGGCCTAGCGTCCTGGTTCGACCACAGGCGCTTTGGCCCCCACCTAGTCCGACCCTCTCAAGGTGGACCGGGACTAGCGACTTGGTTCGACCCCCCGGCCCCCACTTAGTCCGATCCACTCAAGGTGAACCGGCCAGCGATACGTGATCAAGGCACTTCTTTGTTTGGCTTCATGAGTTGTTGTTCCACAGATGCGGCTATCGCCGTCGCCAGGACTGCTGGGCGGCGTGGACGACGCGGTGCTCAACCTGGCGCAGATAGAAGACCTCATGGACGACGACTCGCATAACCCCGTCACCACAGGTACCCGTCTTTTAAGCCACTATTATATAGAAAAAATAATCCCAAATTATTTACTGCCAACAATGTGGTTCATAAAGTAAAATCCACAGACCTACGGACTAAATTGACAAATGACTGACAGGTAAAATGATACCAGGAACAGCAAAATAAAAATAGTGAAGGGTATATGTCGATAACAATATATCGACAAGTTGTAAAGTACAAATAACAGACTAGTTTAAATCAAAAATAAGTGTATTAGTTTCAAATAATGATTTCAAATGCGAATCCATAGTAACACGTAACAATTTCAATAAACAATCGTAATAGCAATGACAACGTATATCGTTAGATACATAAAAGTAGTTTGTAAACAGTGGTTAACTATTTCTGAAGATACCCGCTTTTTTTTGTTAAAAAGATGGACCACATTGTTGGGAATTTGAAAATAAAGAACAATAATTTTATTAATTCATTTAATTGAATGTATGTATTCAATAAACTATCATAAATATATAATTTTCATGTACATTATTGCTGGTTTGATATTAAACTTTTATCTCTTATTAGGGGTCTACAGACCTTTTCATCTGTCGAAATCACTGAAAAAAGTTGGTATATAGATTAGTCGATCAAATTGCCAATTTGATTGTCCCGTGTGGGTGGACCTTAAACCTACGATGTAACAATAATTTTAATATCGATGAGAACGACACTGGCCAAACTGTGGCAACATTTGTTCATACTTACTTGTCAATTTAGTCCGTAGGTCTGTGGATTTTACTTTAGATAATGTGTTTTACGAGAAAAAGAAAGAGATAAAACCCCACTTCCTGACCAGGGCAAGACGTAGAATTACGTTCACATTACTGGTAATAAAGAGCCCCTGATCGCATACTTATCACCCTCACTTATCGTTCAGCCTAGACATGTGTTAGCTTGCGAGTGAGTGATTCAAAAGAGCTATATCAGTTAGTCTAGATCACCGACTCACTAGCTCGGTTCTGATTCAAACAATTCGGGTGTTGACTAATGTTGAATTTTACAACATAATATAGTCACATGGATTGAAAAATACTAAATTATCATAACACAAAAGAAATAAACCAAAAATGTATAAAAAATATAAAGTTATGAGACCACAAAGTTTAAAAAAAACGTATCGTCTTCAAGAAAAATTAAATCAATTTCGGAATGATTAAATAACACTGAAAAAATTAATGTATAACAACTATGTGCTTAAACGCACTTTTTCGTGCTCAAAATGGCACAATGCAATTTTTTTCATACACCGTCATCGATCTGCTACTTTTGATTACAATTTGTGGCTGTTATACTCATACAAATGTATTAGGTGTCATATAGATATTTGTTCCTCACAAATAGTAGAATCCCTTTACGACATAAAAAAAAATCGAGTCAACAGGCGAATTCAGTATATCTTTCAACTCACTCGTTCACTCGCTCTCAAGTAGTTGTACTCGTATTTAGCCGTGAGTTGCGATTAACATGAACGTTCGTCCCTGTCTTGTACCCGTATCCGAATATTTCTGAACGAATAACCACATTTTTACTAAAAAAAACCCGACCGCGGTGCACTTTGAACCTGCATAAAATCCGCCATTTTGTTTATTTTAACGAACTTCATACCCAGTGACACTCGCACCATCAAGACGAATCTAATGATGTACCTATCATTTATCAAAATCGGATGTGCCGTTGAGTAGTTACGAGAGGACACCGGAACGGACATACTTACATACATACAGGTCAAACACATAACCCTCCTTTGGGCTTCGCCGCAGTCGGGTAAAAAGAATGCAGTACCTAATGGGTTACCGGAGCATTCCACGGAAACTTTATGTAACCGAATACCTTTTTAATAAAGGAGATTGCCGACGCGTCTATGGGGCCTCGTACCAAATCAAAAGTCATTGTGTCAACACGAAACCGACTGTATCTTAAAGAACAAGAAACTGCCTTTCCTAATCACTAAATCCCATTAAAATCGTATTCGGGGATCCATAGGAAATTGAGATTGATTTCCAGATTTCGAAGTGAGTTTTTGCGTAGCAAATCGTCAAAGTATTTGTCAACCGGCCAAATACAAAATCACCTAATAACTTTAATTCCTGACGTTGACGAGACTTCACTTAACTTAGTCGTATGACATGCCATTTCGGATACCTGTTTTAGGTATTTTATTGTGCCTATTCAGATTGTTAAAATAATATTATAAAAAAAGTTATTTGAAACTATTTTGATACATCGTGAGATAAAAAATATTGTAACATTACATTTACGCTCAATGTCTCGTATAGTGAAGTATCAGCGAAATATCACTAGTTATTTGTACCAAATAAAGAATTTAAAATGATTTACGACCTTCGACACAAAATTGTGAAAAGACGTGTCTTATAAAGTACCTTATATTTAAACTTAGAATAAGACAGAATGTCAAGCTGTCAATTTTCGTGCTAAGATCAAGAAAACTACATACATAATTAATTGTATTAAGACGTATCTATGACGTTAGCTTTGTCTTTTACACTCATGTTAGAAGTAGTCTTAAGAAAGAACGAGACAAACATGTTACTTTCCTGGGTATAGGACAGCTGGATGCAGTTCGTATAAGAAAGAACCGCGGAGTTTTATGGAATTAAAATTTTTGTATACATTTGTGTAGACGGTGGTGCCACTGTCATAGGCCTTTTAGGTTTTGACCTATTTTGTCTGTCAAATACAGTTTTAAGGAAATCATACATTTTTCATGGCGGCGGCGGAAATCGTACAACACATTCTTTTTTAATTGATCTCAGATTTCCCATTTTAAATTCAGTAATAAAAAAATCCCTCTGGTTAAAAAAATAAAACTAAGTTTTTGGTATCGTTTTGGTTGTGACACAATTTAATGACGATATTGGTACCAAAAGTCGGCAATCTCCTTTGACATGTAAAATTAGGAAGCTAAATATCGGTATGGAATATCATAACTTTAAGATTGGTAGTGTTCGTAACGAAACTGAGATTTTATTTTTTCTCAGTTTCGTTACGATTTTCCCCTATATTTAGTTTGGGCATAACGAAACTGAGAAATTCATGTACGGAAAAGTTTGGACATTTTGCATTACTTTTTTATTTCATAAATGAAAAGTGCTCGTGATTCTGAGTAAAATGGTATAGACAGACACGCCATGATCAGACAAAAAAAGTAAAAGGTAATTTTTTTCTGCAATTGACACTCTTAGCAGCTAATAAGTTTTATTAAGTAAGCTACCATAGCGTTACGTAAGCGACAAAAAGTTGATGTTTTCATGGAATGCTCCAATATAGTATTTTATGCCACACCTGGCCATAAAGTGTAGACATAAAATGATGTACACAACACGGGAGGTAATAAAGAAAGCCCTCAATCGCATATTTACGTCCCTCGCTTGCAGCTCGGGCCGCAAACATCTACGATGTCGGCCTTTCTTGGTTTTACCACCCCAGTTGTGTAATGTACTATTGTGTGCTGCAGGAGACCCGATGCTGTGTTCGTCGCCAACGCAGCTGGCGCACCTGGCAGATGCGGAGGCGGCGCCGCGCGGGCTCGCCGCCATGCTCGACGCCGCCGCGCACTACGACCACACAGGTATCCTCACACTGGCCACATTGTGCCACTAATCGCAAATATCGAGGTGGCGCGCCACCGCCATATAACGGGCTGCACATCAATGGGGCATTTCTCCAGAAATATGTCTGCGGTCACCTCATTCACCTGGCCCTTTTTCATACTAAATGTATGGAGACAGATGAATGAGTCGCAGACATATTTCTGGAGAAATGCCCATTGTGCCACAAGTAGCTCGGCGCGCCACTCCCGCAGCCTGTGGCCCGAACGAGGCTACGAGCACGCCCACCGTGCGCCACCGCCATATAACACTAATAATAATTATTATAAGCCCATTATGTCCCACTGCTGGGCAAAGGCCTCCCCCGCTCCTTCCAATTTTCCCGATTTTGTGCGATCTCTGGCCATTCCTTTAGAAAAGAGTCTAGCTCGTCTCGCCATCGCCTGCGAGGTCTACCGCGTTTTGGTTTGGAGTTATCGGGCATCCACTCCGTGGTAGCTCTAGCCCACAGCTCACTCGGCATGCGGCAGACATGACCAGCCCAGTCCCATTTCAACTTCTCCGACTTCCGAGGCACATCGACTATTTGAGTCTGGGAACGTAGCGTGGTATTCCGGATGCGATCAATTACGCCATATAAAATTAATGAAAACCTCGCCCGCAGCTTGCGGCACTAGTGGCGGCTCTTAGCCTTCACGATTGAGGGTTCGACGCGGCGTAAACACTAGGAGAAAGGAGAATTCCAGAATTCTAAAACAACTACCTAACAACGCAGCACGTCCGTAGTCGTGACACGTGTGGCCTAAAAACAGAAAAGTTTACACCATGACACAAATTAATAGAAATTTGTAGGGCATCAAGAACTATAACTTGGCATCTTCTAGCTTGGAATCTACGCAGTGATCAAAATAAACCATTCTAGTGAAGCGAGATTCATCTAACATTCGCCAATATGTGTGGATATAGGAATGATATTTTGGAAGAACTTCTTTACTCGTACTCGTACAGTCTCCATCAGATATATCGTAGCGGGCGAGGTAGTCAAATACTACTGAGCCGTGTTCAATTTCAATAACTTCATTGCACTAGATATGACCTAATATCTGAACATCCGGTTGACCGAAAACATATGAGCAGCTGATTTTCAATAAAATCTGAACACACTAACTACGAGCAAAAGTATCTGACCGCACAAAACGCCAAAGGTATGCAGTCGGGTGATCATAAAGATCTGAACGAACATTTACGGAAAAAACACCTTGACAATGGAGTAACCCAAGGAAAACTCATTTATGATTTCGTAGTCCCATCAGACGCAATCGATCAGACGCAATTTTTTAACCCTTGTTGCTGTTTTCCAGGTAACTCCCTCATGTCCGACGGGTCGATAGGCCTCAACGGCCTCCCAGGCCTCGGGGACAGCTGCCTGCCCTCGCTGCTGATGGGCGGCCCCCACCACCACGCCCCGCACTCCCCCCATTCGCACCCGCGACAGCACTGCTTCGACATGGACTTGGGGGCTTAGGGCGCTGGGAGCATCACCCGACCAAAAAGTGGGTGGTAAATTGAGTTGAGAAAAGGGCATGGGCCACTTAGCCTTAGTATGCTGCTCTAGGTGCAAATCCGGCTCGAAGGACCATTGGACAATTTAACTGCCTATGGTAACGGACGTGTGTTGGTGAATCTGGTATCGATAAAAAGGACTCCCTGAGATAAATTGACAGTGAGATTATGTCGGCTTATAGAGTTTTTCTCTAACAACTACAGGATTAAAATTGGTTAGGAGAATCGACTTTAGTTTTTTTATATTGGCATCGCTCGCTTTCATGTTCGCAGGACCGTAACGCCTCTATTTAGGTTATAAAATCGTACCAGTATTTTTGGAGATTATTTTACACTTCTTAGACATATAGACGGTGTTATACGGTTAGATCATGGATCTAAAGACTTGCGAATGGACTTCGGCACGGTTCCCTTTGTTATCGCATAATTTTATTTGTCCTAATACTATTTACCAGTGCCGTGGCGTCCATAGAACCCGATTCCCACCGGCTTGCCAATTTGTTAAAGCACATAACCGGAGTATCTACTACTTCTGTAGAAAATAATCCAAATCTGCTCCGGCTTTACTAAGAATATATTTGACACCATGCTACTGATATTTACGCATAATAGTTATTTTACTGATACATTGACTTTTCAGAATAATTATAAAATAAACTTAACCTATTATATGTGACTTACGTAAAAGATTTTCCAAAATATTTTCAGTTAAAGCTGGAGAAAAATTATGCGAAATAAAATTTGAAGTAATTATACTTTCGAACAAATAAAACCTATGCGATATAGAGGGAACCCTTCGAAACATCTTTCTTCGAATTGATTCTGCTAAATAGTGTTCAAATAATGTTCTTAAATAATAATTATCTAGTTATAATGTGTTCATTATTTGATTATCGGCACAATTTGTAAGAGTAGATAATTTTTGATTGTTTTTTTAATGTATGCCATTTATGGATTTTGCTAAATTACATTATACGTAGACATGAGTCCCAGTTGAGCATTTCTGAAAAATTTCTTCATTTTCTGCCAATTTTATGTTATTTCTACTTGGAATTACGAGCTCTCCCCATCCCGAAAGAAGAAAAAAGTGTCACAATTTTTCCATACATTATTGAAGCTATCCCTTGTGTTACCCTTATACAAAGTATATGGAAAAAAAGTAACGCAATGGGAAAAAAAATTGGGACAATTTTTTGTTCCATTGGGATTACTGGTGGTTAAAAGCCTGAGAAATTACATTAAATTGGACAAAAATCGTGCAATAAAAAATGGTAATTTTTTTTTAAGAAATGCTCTCTTAATTTTAGAGAAACCAAAGAGATCATTAACATTTGGGTAGAAAAAAAAACATTTTTGTTAAAAATGTCACTCCACTAAAATAGTTATTTTTATATTAGTAAAATCCTTCCTAAGTAGCTTAGGTATTTAAGAGTTAGTGATCGTGATAAATTAGTTACCAGCTCATTCTTTGGACGTTGTTTTAAAGGCGATTTTTTTTAATGATTTGGTTGGCTGGCCACTGCTGGCATTCTTTAAGAATACTTAAATAGATTAGAAAAATGCTTGCTTTTTATTAATCCATATTTGACGTTTTAAATATTACTTTTGCTGCAAAATTCTGTTTATATGAAGTATTATGAAATTTTTACATTATTTTTTTTTAAAAACGCCTCATGGTGCTCTTTTTGAGATATATTATTAATTATTTTATAGATGAATTATATCAATAAACTGGGATAGTATAACTAACGGACCACAATATTTTATACAGAAAAAATGTGATACAATATATTTTTAGATAATTAATCAATAAATAATAAAAAATAATATTTTTGTACAGACTACCTATTTCAACGTCTTTAATTTGTATGAAACAATGTGCCTTGATAGAAATAAAAATTATGAAGTTTTTCAAACTTCCAATGTAAATAAAATAATTAGTATTGTTGGAATCACACTGGTTTTGCAGATCACATGTTTATTTATTAAGTTTTATTTTGTGATGAATTTATTGTTAATTGTTACTGTTTATGGTCTAAGCAGTATAAAAACGACGCTAAGTTTGCCGAACAAAGTTTTACTATTTTAAGTATATACAGCATATTATCTAAAGAAATATAATGAGACATGCAACATTGTCATTGGAAAACACTTCTACAGTTTTTATAAACACTTGTAAACAATACAACAATTCTGAGAAAATAACAATAGTGTACTTTGTATAATAGTGATATATTTTCAAATAAAACTAGGTAAGGTAAATGTCTTAATGCTTGACACGCTATTGCTCAATAGTTGGCACCCTCCTGTCACCTCTATTGCTAATGATGTAACATTCAAGATGGCGACTACTAGAACAGTGTCAAGTACTCGGACGTCTACCTTAATTATAATCAGAAATTACAAATTTAAAGATCATCATGGAATACACGTGAAAGAACTATAATTTTTGTTCTTATAGTATGACAATTGAACGACAGTGTGGTGTGGTTACCGATTAATGTATACGACTCTAAATTAATACCTTCGGATAAGTTTGATTTGCCTAACCTAATAGTCCAATCAATCAAAAATGTATAATCTCCGCAGATATATGTCACAATGTATAAAATTGATTTCTGTTGCCTGCTAATGGAGTTTTCAGAATATTATTTCCCTTTGCAGTGACATTTTATTTCGAAATTTAGTCAAGATTTTGCAAGCAATTTTTTAACCTTAAGTCCATTTGACATGGATTTGTGCCTAAGCATATGACGGGTTAAACTTCTCTATTCGCTATTTTACATGAAAAATCAAGTGGTTACATGAAAATGACCTGTATTTTATTTACCAATTTATTTAAATTTTATTGCACAGAAGAAAACTTATCATACAGTCGCGGAATGAAGTGGTTCGTCACTTTTCGACTCTGTCAATGAGTTAAGGTTTAATAAAAGTGACGAACCTTTATATTCCACTACTATACAAAAGGCGAACTAAACGTCATTGGGCATTATTTGGGCTTTTTTATTTAAAGTGCGTTCTTAACTGACAGTTGGCAGGTCGTCACAGAACTGACGATTAGTGTCAAACTCCATACATTTAGTCACGGACGGACAGGTTAGATGGTATTTGAACATAGCTTAAGTTTCGCATTACCGTAGATTTTAAAATAAAAATGCCCATCTACCAGTTATCCTTACAATTCGTGCGGTTAGTTGGTAACCACACTAACGTTTTCTCTGATAAGTATTCCACGTGAGATGAAAAATTTAAACTGCCTTCGGGAAAGTGCAAGCTAATGATAAGTTCGAGCCAGGGTCGAAAAACTTGAGTGGATTGGTGCTTATGTGTATTCGCTCGGAGCTAATTTAATAAAATAAATACTTTATCATACTAAATGTTACAGAACTGTAACATTTTAAGCAATTATGTCGTACATTGCAAATATTGGTTTATGTCAGGCAGCGTAATGAAAAAAGCCGTTGTATAAAAAATGGTGCTCGGATTGGTATCTTCAATTCAACGAATATTCTAGAATTTTGCCCTTAAAATATCCGTCATATTGACTTATTTTTATTGTATTAATTTCTATTGCGTGCAATACGAAACTATGGTGCCACATGCGCTCAAAGTAATTTAAGCAATATAATGATATTGTTTGCTATGTATAAGATTTATTAATGTCAGAATAAGATAAAATATAGTACATTATATTGTGAGAATATATACCTACACATCATTTTCAATATACACATCGTGAGATTTTTTGTTTGTTTAGATAAAACTATTATACAAAATATCGGCAGCTATATTATTTTAAGTGATATTAAATTAAAATCGACTGGACTATTTGTATTATAAAATAAAATATTGTTATTGATATTCTTATTATTATTGACGATATTTTATTATATTTATCGTAGCTAAAAGGTGATATTAAACAATTTTGTGCCTTATTACGTACTTTAGTATTCCGAATACGTTATAATAGATAAAAAAAATATTTATAATATTATATTGAGGTTATTCGGGCGAAACACAAACACAAATGTATGATTTGTATGTTATTTAATATTGTATGAGATTAAAAAGCATTGTTGAAGTACAAAACGTAAATAAAACAGAATTTACCAGATTATTCGTCTTTTAATTTAATGAGTTCCCGAATTTTTATAAAAAAAAACCCTAAGTAGCCTAGCCACTTTCTCAGAATATTGACTTTTGACGTTTTTATGGCTCAGAATCAAGGACCATTAAAACAAGAGGACTGTCATTCTCCATACAAAAAGCTGTTCCCCGAATTTACAACGCCATCTATGTATACGCTTGGTAAAAGAATAATATTATTTACAATTATTTAACTTCGCAAACGTGACACAGTATTTAAATGTTAGAATCTATTTATTATTAGCTGTTTACGAACTAATTGTTACTATACTATGTTTCTTTGTTCAATTATAATTATAACATCGTTTAATGTTTAGTTTTTTTAGCGCCATCTAGTTTTTGCCCGGAAATTCCCTAGAGGTCGGGTTACAATCCAAGGTATGGAGAATGACAGTCCTCTTGTTTTAATGGTTCTTGCTCAGAATCAAAAGAAAAAAAGTGCGTATAATTTTACATATGAAAAAAAAGTGTGGCAATTACTTTCCGAAAATCGAATTTTACTTTAAGTGATTTTTCCGTTTGCAATATTTCACAATTTTCTGGTTTTTTTCGTATCAGGGTGTCGGTGGTAACATTTATAAATAGTGTAAGGGCTCGTCCAGAAATCATGTGATCGTCTATATACGCCTACTGGTTGAAATGATTAGCACCCTGATATCAGTGCCATCTCTGATCAAGTACAAAAAGCTTCAAAACTTCGCGTTGTTTTTAATTTTGCAAGTAACTCGCGCACTTAGCACTATCGTAGTTACAGCAATCTCAGCTAGATGGCGCGATTTACAAAAACGTACTTTACACCATAGATAAGTATGTTATTATCGGAAACTTTACACATCACCCTGCGTTATATCCATAATCGTCGTTTTATTGCCTTAGACTGGCAAACAGGCAGGCGGGCCACCTGATGGTTCCGCCACCTAGACGTTTCCAACACCAGATTAGATTTCCACATTACCAATGTGTGAAGAGAGATGACACCCTTTTTAAAAATCCCATATTGTATCGCAGTGGGAAAATCTTTGCAGGAAATTCATTTTAAATCCCCTCCGGCCGCGATGGCAACTGAGTTTGGTAACCAGTTGCTGAAAAGTATTGAATATTCTTGTTAGACAACCAGTTGCCAAAGACGAATGCCTATTCTTGCTACACAACTATAGTTGCCAACTAGGAATTTTTCAAGTATAGTTACTTAATAGGAATTATCATTCTCGTTTCATAACTAGGAATCATAATGTTGTTAAAAAAAACTTATGTAATTACTGCGGAAGGTTTTTTACTACCGTGGATTAACTACATACACACAGTACCCCCCCCCCCCCCCCCCCTTCGGCCGCCTACGAATTTCTATTTTTATAAATCATATTCTGACCTTTATTCCAATTACATATAAAAGACTAAACGGCGAATACAATCATCTAGCCCAAAAAAGGTTAGATATGTGTTTAATCCTTTAGCAACTTCGGTTGAGTAACAAGATTTTTTTTTCTTTTTCGGCAACTGGTTGCGAAACTACAAGGGGAAAGATAACAGTTATGTAACGAGAACAGTCATTCGTCTTTGGCAACTGGTTGTCTAACAAGAATATTGAATACTTTTCAGCAACTGGTTACCAAACTCAGTTGCCATCGCGGCCGGGGGGTTTAAATCTCTATTGTACCCACCAGAAAGGTTCTGGAGAACCTATGGTCTTAATAAATACTATGTGCAAATCCGGCTCGAAGGACCATTGGAGAATTTAACTTATAATATCGGACGGTTAGGTCGAACGTTTAGAAAGAGCAATTAAAGCCACGGTAGTGACATCATCACGGTAATAACACAAAAATGAGAATGACCCCAGAGATTCTGCACATGTTGGAATTTCAAAATTTTGCTTTCCTCAACTGCTCTTCTACCATATTTGCCAAATAGGTAAGAAGAATGCTGCAAGACACTGTTGGGGGTGAACTTACTGATAGTAAGATTCGTTTATAGTGACTCTGTTAAATAACGTCCGGGTCCGAGTGGGAATGTATTTATGTGTGAAATTTTCACTGCTTTACTTAAAATATCTGGGGGCACGGCAGTGCCCCCGCCAAGTCAAGCAAAGCAAATGCACGGCCGTACATACCATCCTTTTCTCGAAGCCATTCAGGCCATTTTCAGCCTCCCGTACTGGCTAAAGCTAGAACCCTGATTCTAGTTTAAGAACTATTGCACGTCAAAGTTCCTTGGTTTTGTCACTGATTCTCTCTCTAATAATCTATAATCTCCGACGACCGGTTAAATAAAGACCAAACACCGCTGATCAATTGAAGGGTACTTTGTTGGACACTTAATAATAATAAGGACACTTTGTTGTCCGTCTGTCAAGACCCTTAATCTCGGGAACGCGTGAAGGTATCGAGTTGAAATTAAAACCATATACTGAAATCTATGGCCTCTTAAAGCTGTGAAAAAATCAAGCTTCTAAATTAACGTAAAAAAAGATATATGGCCGTTTAGGTCGCAAAAAACGTACATTTCGAATCTCTCAAGGAAATCAAAATTTATAGGGTTCTTTCCGTTGACCTAGAACTATGAAATTTGGTAAGTAGCTTACATTTCACAAAGAAGACTGACAATCCATCCGTCAACGTCATATTTCCTCCTGCCTGGATTACTCAAAAAGGATCTAATACTAGATGGTTAGTCATAACTAGCGCCCTCTCTGCGACTTTATCCAAGACAATAATCAGATATTTTTGGCCAATGTAACGTTGTTATTTTATCACGATACGACATATATATATACATATATATATATATATATATTTGTAATTAAATCATAAAAAATATAGATTTTATTTAAAGTTATTGTAAGGAACCCTCAGTGGGCAAGTCCGACTCGCACTTGTTCGGTTTTTTCATCTTTTCCCGCTGTCTCACTCACCTTATATCTTGTGATTATGTAAGTACACACAGCCAACGAATTTGGTTAATATATCTAGAGCTTTTTACAGTAAGAACAGAACCATTGTTTTAATGGTCCTGTTCGGTCACGTCGGATTTAATTATTTTTACCAAGGACCATTAAAACAAGAGGACTGTCATTCTCCATACAAAAAGCAGTTCCCGAATTAACAACGCCATCTATGTATAAGCTTGGTAAAAGAATTATATTATTTACAATTATTCAACTTTGCAAACGTGACACAGTATTTAAATGTTAGAATTTATTTATTATTAGCTGTTTACGAACTAATTGTTACTATACTATGTTTCTTTGTTCAATTAGAACATCGTTAAATGTTTAGTTTTGTAGCGCCATCTAGTTTTTGCCCGGAAATCCCCTAGCGGTCGGGTTACAATCCAAAGTATGGAGAATGACAGTCCTATTGTTTTAATAGTCCTTGGTAAAAAATAATTAAATCCGACGTAAACTCTGCGTTCACGTTACTTGTCTTAATGTACAGTAAACAAGTTCAATTCAAATATATTAACCGTACATATAATATATATGTACATATGGGCCATATTTCCCAAATAAACGGTTTTTCTCTTCACATGAAGTACATCGAAGTGTTCAGTTGTAATTTTCTCCCATAACCTTCTACACTATATATCTCTCCCTCTTCTATCCTGCTAATATGAACTTTAGTCTCACCACTGAAGGTCTTATTTGCTTTAAATATATAATGTAAGATAGAAGGTTTCCACAATAATGGTGCGGGGTGGGGTGAACGCCCTCCCCCACATGTTTATTGAATATAAAAATGCGTAAACACCTCCATATACGATATTATTATTATTTTTGGGTGGTATTATTTTATTTACCCTTTCCGGGATTTAAGGTGACATCAAAATGTAACACAAAATGTTTTATCCGATTAAAAAACTATTTCATATTGAAACTAAACCTATAAACATGTTATTCGCTATTATTGAGACGAAGATCAAATAAATGTAGTTTTTTTATGTCATGGGAAAAACAAACGATCACACAGGTCACCTGATGGTAAGTAACTTCTGATTGTAATCCCACATTGGCCCACGACCCATGTTTAGGGCTGCCATCTCCAAACACCTAGGACAAAAAGCGAAAATCCCTGGATTTTGGAGCCGGACATCTCAACAGCAACGCGGCTATAGCTCTCGCGAGCCAGAGTAGCAAAGCCGGACTACAAATGAATCCAAGGCCAAGTCAAATCTACCTACCTACTTTAAGATCTCACATTTTTAAATAACAGGAATTGTTATAGGTATCCAATAAAGCAAAGAAATAGAGTTTAATACTTGTTCATAATGTTATTTTGTTCCTATAAATACATATGTATTTGGATTTTGCATAGCACTTGGCACTCATTTAGATCTCTATTCTTTTTGCGGCGAAGCCCACGGCCAAGCATAATTTTTGTATTGAACTTGGCTCTCCTTTTTTACATTTATGTTTTTGGTGGGTTCCTCTGTGTCCATACATTTAGTACGAAAAAGGGCCAGAGGAATAAGGTGACCGCAGACATATTTCTGAAGAATAACCCATTTACGTCTCGCAGTGCAACTGAACTTTAATATAATTAAAAACCTCGAAATATTAAAAAAAAACCGGTCAAGTGCAAGTCGGACTCGCCCACCGAGGGTTCCGTACAAATTTGTGGGTACATAAATCAAAGTGCCCTGTAAATTTTG
This sequence comes from Eudemis profundana, assembly GCA_947034925.1. Lineage (NCBI taxonomy): Eukaryota > Metazoa > Arthropoda > Insecta > Lepidoptera > Tortricidae > Eudemis > Eudemis profundana. Next base: position 14,750,337 of record OX344818.1, read on the forward strand.
ATTCCCTTAGTATAGTGTATAAATGTAGTTTTAAGTTAATGTAATGTATTAAAGAAATCTCTTGTATTAACATCATATTGTTGGAAATATTGGCTGCCGTTACACTGTTAAAAGATAACGCCCCAGAATGTAGTAAAGACTTTCATTTTGAACATGTTAGTACCTCAGATGTAGTAAAGGCGTTTAAATCAATTAATGTCAAATCAACTAATGACCTTTGGGGAGTCTGTCCATGCTGTTAAATCCCTAATAGAAATCATAGCGCCTGACTTGGTAGTCGTGTTTAATAACTGTGTTGATTGTGGTGAGTTTCCTGATCTAATGAAATATAGTAAAGTAACACCTTTATTCAAATCAGGTAGCACTACTGACCCCACTAACTTTAGACCAATATCTGTGCTACCAACTTTTAGTAAAATTTTTGAGAAATTAGTTCTGTCCCAATTAATGAAACATTTTAATACGAATAACTTAATGCATAATAAGCAATTTGGTTTTACTCGGGGTCGCTCGACAACCGACGCTGGTGTCGAGCTAATTAAACATATTTTCGATGCCTGGGAGGAGTCATGTGATGCTTTAGGTATCTTCTGTGATTTATCCAAGGCATTTGATTGCGTTTGTCATGAAACATTGATCGGGAAGCTGCACTACTATGGAGTTAGAGAATCTGCACTGAATTTATTTAAGTCGTATTTACAAGGTAGAATACAAAGGGTTGACGTGAATGGACAGCACTCACCGGGGTCACTGGTCTCGATGGGTGTACCACAGGGTTCAATATTGGGACCATTCCTGTTCCTTATTTACATAAATGACTTGCCATACCTCGTAAAGACCCACCATGATATAGTATTGTTTGCAGACGACACCTCACTTATCTTCAAAGTTAAGCGACAGCAGCAAGCTTACAACGATGTAAACAATGCTATCTCTAAAGTAGTAAATTGATTCAATGTTAACAATTTACTCTTAAATGAAAGAAAGACTAAATGTATTAACTTTATCACGCGTAACGTAAATCGCGAGCAAGCAAGTGTCACTGTTAAGGATGAGGAATTGGAACTAGTTGATAGTACAGTTTTTCTAGGTATAACATTGGATCATAAACTCCAGTGGGGTCCCCATATTGCTAATCTCTCGAATAGACTTAGTTCTGCAGCTTTTGCAGTCAACAAGATCCGACAATTAACAGACATCAAAACAGCTCGATTAGTATATTTTAGTTACTTCCACAGTATTATGTCGTATGGTATTCTACTGTGGGGCAGTGCTAGTGCTTCAGAGCTTAATACTATATTTGTTCTGCAGAAGAGGGCCATTCGAGCGATATATAAGATGAACTATCGAGACTCACTTAGAGATAAGTTTAAGGACATTAATGTAATGACATTGCATTGTCAATACATCTATGAGAATATTATGTATGTACATAAGAATATCATGAATTTTAAGAAGAACTGTGACATACATAATATTAATACTAGGAATAAACATAAGCTCGCAGTGCCCACCACTCGGCTCCATAAAATAAAAACATCATTCATGGGTAATTGTGTAAGGTTTTATAATAAGCTGCCAAGGAATATAACTGAATTATCTATAAACAAATTCAAGAATTGTGTAAAGCGTAAACTCATGGCTAAGGCTTATTACAGCACACAAGACTGATGATGACTGATGACATGAATGATGAAACACCGTGGGATTAACTGCGACTGAAAATAGATATATTTTAAAACAATGTTTGATTAGTTGTCTTTTTCTGTTTTTGTACTTGCCAATTGTTTTGACACTTAGAGACCATTTACATCTCTAAGAAAAAATGTTTTTTTTTTTTTAGTTATATCATGTGAGTCACAGATTTTTTTACATTTCTGTAAGATATTTAGAAAATAAGTATTCTTAATTTGTATTTTGACGTTTGGAGATCCTTTACACCTCCAAAACATAATATTTTGACAACGGATACTCTTTACATCTCCATTAATTTTAGTATTGATTTATTTTCTATTTTTTATTTGTCTTGTTTGGACGTATAGAGAGACCCTTTACATCTCTATAAATGTAGTTTTTAAGTTAATGTAAGGTATTAATTAAATCTCATGTATATCAAAGGATGAAAAGAGAAACTGGTGAGTTTCTTCCGGCGCTTCTTCTCACCAGAAGGTCATTACCCGAAGCGCCAAAAGAAAAGAAAAGAAGAGAAAAGAATATAAGAGAATAGCCCTTGATATAAATTATTATATATTTTTTTTATTATAGTCTATTTTTTATGATTTAATTAAAAAAATATAGTTTAAGTTTTTTTCCTATACTTGTATGTAGTAGGTAATTATAAGACGGTATTACTTGCCAAATTTCATAGCTGTTCTAGGTCAACGGAAAGTAGGTACCCTTTGACTTTTGGTTTCCTTGAGAGTGTCGAAATTTACGTTTTAAGAGGAAACAGGAGGGCAGTTTTTCCATACAAACGTAGTCCCCTGTTTCCTCCCTGGATAATGCCAGTAGAGCAATAATTTTTTGTCCAAAAATCTATGGCTACTATTGACATGTTCCTATGTTTTCCTTTTTACGATAAATTGATTCTCAAAAGAGATATTAACCTTCAAAAACCTAAAAAAAATGCCAGATTTTCCGCTGTGTTCACACATCCAGAAAACAAATTTGACTAGATTATTAAAAAAAAAAGGAAAACATAGGAACACGGCCAAAGCCTTTCTTTAATGTTTAATGAAAAAAATAGTTAAATAGGTTTTAGTTTTGGGGAAGAAATCAGGGGACTACGAAACGTTGTTTTCATGAAATTTTAAAAGGTATTTTCGGTCCAAGCTGCAGTTGTCTCTATCGCGCTCTGCGGGGGAGAGGCGGGCAGTGCGGGATAGCAACACATTTTAAAAATACCTAATTTTCAATTCTCTCGGCCTTACTCTTTCCTCTTAAGCGGTATCTTTTTTAAAGCGGTAGCGGTAGGGGTAGGTAGCGGTAGCGTATCTTTTTTTAAGAAATTTGATTTTTTCACAGCTTCAAGGGACCGTAGAGCTAAGTATATCGTTTTATTTTCAACTCGATAGCTCCACGCGTTCAGAGATAAAGGGCCTTGACAGACGGACAGACAGGCGGACGGACAGACAGACGTACAACAAAGTGATCCTATAAGGGTTCCGTTTTTTACTTTTGAGGCACGGAATCCTAAAAAAGATAACTAGAGTCTGTGCGGAAAGAGAATAGGATTTAGATTTGGGGGCGCTGTAATGCTTTTCTACCGTATTTGCAAAAAAAAAATGCCGTACTGGTTAGGTTAGTTCCGTTTTTCGCCACGCCTATTCTCTTTCCGCACAGACTTTACCACATTTAATCGAATTCATACCTATAAAAATATCTTTTTCATTCATTCATTCATTGACCTTTTAATGTATTGCCCAACTTAACATGAAACTACTTTGCTAACTGTTTAGTTAGTTAACTGTTTATGTCAAATGTAATTTGTCAATTGGAGATGCTTCTAGTGTGTACAACAGGAGTTCACAGGAGTTAAACCACCAACCCAATAACCGCCAAGCCTAATCCCCCCGCCATTGTACTATTGCTTAGCTAAAAGGTAAAATAATACATCCACATCTTATTACGGAAAAATCTTTAATTGACTTGCCTCCCTCACACACACACAACACAGAGACAAACACACGGTATATAAATAGTTGTACGGATATATAGTAATAAAGTATAAATGATGGAACTAGCATATAGGAAAATATAATATATTTGTTCGCATAGCTACGCCGCGGCTATATATATTGTTGGTGATGGACGACAGGAGCTATGGATGCGACGGATTGCTATTTTTTGTATTTTTACGTGTCGTGATTCTTCACTATAGGCCTTATGAATAGGCTCAAAGTCGGTCAACGGGCTATGGAAAGGGCTATGCTCGGGGTTTCTCTGCGGGATCGAATCAGAAATGAGGAGATACGTAGAAGATCGAGGGTCACCGACATAGCCAAACGGATAAGCTTGTTGAAGTGGCAATGGGCAGGGCATATAGCACGTAGGACAGATGGCCGTTGGAGCCGAAAGGTTCTCGAATGGAGACCACGTATCGGCAAGCGCAGCGTCGGACGTCCACCAATAAGATGGACAGATGCTCTGGTTAAGACTGCTGGCTCACGGTGGATGCAGGTTGCCTCCAACCAAACTATAATTGGAAATCGATGAGGGTGGCCTATGTCCAGCTGTGGACGTCCTATGGCTGAAATGATGATGATGATCATGATGTCGTGTACTCTCTTTTAATAATCTAATTTGAGCAATATGGAAATTGTAGGGAGTAATGGTGCTCCTAAACTTGTGTTTTGAAGTGTTGTATAACGTTACAAAACACGATCACATTCACTAACACTTAAAAACATGTTGTTACAACTTGTTAGGTGTTATAAACGTTCCCGCACTGGTAAAAATGTATAACATGTTTTATGCCACACCTGGCGATAAAGTGGCTTTTTCCGCACGTTGCGCGTACGGAAAAAGCCGCTTTCTGGCCAAGTGTAGGTAGACATAAAATGATGTACACAACACGGGAGGTAATAAAGAAAGCCCTCGATCGCATATTTACGTTACACTCTTTTGTTACAAATTGTGATAAAGTTGTATAGCAATAAAACCAATGTTTTTCATGCGGTGGGTGTTATAATAGTACATTACACAACTAGGGTGGTAATACAAAGAAAGGCCGAGATCGCAGAAGTTTGCGGCCCGAGCTGCAAGCGAGGGACGTAAATATGCGATCGAGGGCTTTCTTTATTACCTCCCGTGTTGTGTACATCATTTTGTCTACACTTGGCCAGAAAGCGGCTTTTTCCACACGCTGCGCGTACGGAAAAAGCCGCTTTATGGCCAGGTGTGGCATAAAAAGTTATATATGGTTACATAACATGATAATAATGTATAACTTACTTACTTATGTCACCTTTGGGATGGTTTCGCCAAGTATCTGAAGTATCAGTTAGCCGCTTTGGACTCAATTGAGCGCCGAGCACGGGCTCATTGGAAATGATCCGTTGACTGAGGTGAACTGCCAGAGCCTCGAGCATCGTCGCAGGATCGCTAGCTAATACATTTTGTGGAGTGTGCGCAGGAGTTACACGACTTGATTCCACCCTTGGCGTTTCATCAACGGACATCCAGGCGTGGGAAGCGACTTCAAGCTTTTGTTGTCAATATTTCATTTATTCGCACGAAGCGATTTGCTTCAACGTTTTTAATGCGCACCGCCAAGGAATGGAACTCGTTCCCAGCGTCCGTATTTCCTGGCGTGGCGTTGAAGAAGTCCTTGGGCAAGCCGGAGAAGCTTTGGCTTCAATTTTCTTTAAGAGCACTAGAATTAGGCGCTGAACTGCCTAATATTAGGCAAGCCGATGGGAATCGAGTTCTATGGAGGCCACGCCACTGATCTTATGAAGTAAAGAATTTGGCAGTGAATGCGGTCTCGCTCCTTCGGAGCAAAGCACCACTTCCCATTGCCCAAAATGGCCCTTATGCTGACTAGGGTTCCAAGAGTACCAAGATTTCCCGGTATTTTGAGCCGAACAAAGAACCGGGACGTGAAAATACGGGACTTTCGGGAAACACATTAAAGCAGCATTTTTCATTTAATTTATGTTTTCTGGTGTACTATATTGAGCTCTGTCTATCGTAATTCAAACAGTTAGAGAAACAGCGAAAAAGACGTATAATTCGGAACGAACAAGCGCGTAGTTAAATTTTAACCAGACACCAGTGGCGACAGTGGTAATGGCGAAAGTGGTAATGTTTGCCTATTTTCTATATTTTTTATCGTGTTTTGACGCCTAGAGACCCCTTACATCTCTAAAAATGTAGTTTTAAGTTTTGTGTGTAAAAGGTAAAAAAAAACTGTGCCCAGTTATTTGCTTGTTCCATTTTATAAATGTCATCTTATGTAATAATGTCACAATTGTTGTAATGTTGTTTTTAAAAGAGAAACTGGTGAGTTTCTTCAGGCGCTTCTTCTCACCAGAAGGTCATCTACCGAAGCGCCAAAAGAAAAGAAAAGAATCAGACATGTAAAAGAGCCCTTGAGGCCTACTTACAGAATTAAATGAGTTTGAGTTTGAGTTTTGAGTTTTGGCGATCGGCGGCCTCTCATCCCCGCCTGCCCCACTGATCCATAAAATTGTGATTGTTAATTAAAATATATTAATAAATGTACCTTTATTCGTCTTTATTATAAAACTAACTGAATATCATCGGACTGAAGTATCGAGAGTCTTTGAAAACCCGTCCCGAAATTACCGAAAGTACCGGGACGTCCCGGTTCTATTATCGGCCGGTACCGAAAATCCCGGTTCTCTAGGACGGTACCGGTAGTGCGTAATAAAAAAATATTCTGACGAACTGGAAACCTCCTCTTTTTGAAGCCGGTTAAATAACTGTCGTAGTGGGAGCCACTTTGTCTTAGAAAATATTAAATTGAAATTGAAATTGAAATTATATTTATTTGCATTAAGTGTGGTTAACATTTCGTTGACATATATAAGAGAAAAAATCGCTCGCACACTCAGCTTATTACAGCATGCAAAAAATCATGTTTATATAATTATTACTAAATAGTTACATGAAACTATAAAAACACTATTACATTATTATTATACATTACATTGCATTATTACATTCTAAAAATTCATCTACTGTATAAAAGCATTTTTCTGTCAACCATTTAAATAGTGCTCGTCTAAATTTGACAATTGTTGGCAATTGTCTGATGGCTAGAGGTATGCGATTGAAGATTTTTATAGTCATTGCATGACAGTTTTTTCTCTGCATCGCACTTTTATATTGCGGAATCATCAATTTCGCAGGATCCCTTGGTCGAAGTTTAGTATTTACGGGTAATACGGTGTATAAGTTTGGGTTTGTCCATACAAATACCCCGACTTCAAAAATATATATTCCTGTAAGAGTTAAGAGGCTTAATTTTTTGAATAAGGGTCGGCATGATTCTAGTGGCCCTACTCCACTAATGGCTCTTAGACACTTCTTTTGACAAATAAATACACATTTTGCATTACTCGAATTACCCCAAATAATGATTCCGTAACGTAGCAGAGATGCAACATAGCCATGATATGCAGTAAGAGCAGCTTTTTCACCAGCAACACGTTTTAGTTTCCTTAGGGCATATGTAAATTTTTCTAATCTGGTACAAATATTTTCTGTATGATATTTCCAACTACAATGACGATCTAAAATAATACCTAGAAATTTTGTAACATCAACTTCTTCAATTACTTCTCCATTGCATTTAATGTTTATTTGTGGTACTTGTGTCCTTCTGTTACAAAATTGTATGTATTTTGTTTTTTGTGTGTTTACTAATAAATCATTGTTTTCCAACCAATTACATACAGAGTCAATCGTTATATTTATATCATTTATATATGCATTATTATCATTATTAACATTAGGAATTATAATTGAAATGTCATCTGCAAATAATACAGTTTTATAGTTACATACCTTTGGAAGATCATTTATATAAATTATAAATAGCAGAGGACCTAATACACTACCCTGAGGTACTCCTGAATCATTGATTTTGAACGGTGATCTATATTGCTGAACTTCATTTTTCACATTAATGTCACTTAATTCTACACATTGGTTTCGTCCTGAGAGGTAGCTTTTAAGCCAATCCAATGCAACTCCTCTAATTCCACACTTTTCACATTTTGTTATTAGCGTTTGATGATTCACGTGATCAAACGCTTTACTCATGTCGAAAAAGACACCTGTTAGATAACTATTTTTATTAATTTGATCCATTATCGATTCTATTAGTGAGTAGCAGGCTAAAGTTGTCGATTTTCCTTTTTGGAAACCGTTTTGCTCGTTGGCTATAATCTGATATTTGTTACAAAATGTTGTTATCCTTAGATGCATAGCTTTTTCGAATATTTTGGAGAAAATCGAAATGAGAGTTATAGGGCGATAATTATTAATGTCTTGCCTATTGTCTTTTTTGTGCAAAGGTTTGACTAGAGATTGTTTTAATTTGGAAGGAAATTTACCTTGGCTGAAAGACTCATTTATTAGATGTGCTAGAATAGGAGCTATTAGTTTGGCACTCAGTTTTATAATCCGAGTAGCTATACCATCGAAACCTACGGCTTTTGTGTTATTAAGCGATTGTATATGTCTTAATACTTCGTCTATTGTGCAAGGATTTATGAATATACTTGTACTTACTGGTATAATATTATCCGTATTTGGACGATTATATGTTACTTTTCTAAGAAAAATTATTGCAAAAATAATACAAACGCGACTCCGCTGCCCCTATGTCCCGAACACACATACGAAGCGCGCCGCGCTCCGTCTTAAGGACGACATATGAAGTAATTTTTTTTCCAACCCCCACCCACTCGAAATGAGACCTTATTACCTTCCCCTAAGACCCAAACTCGGCAAACTCGCGAAATATTTTTTCCATTTCATATTTACGAATATGCCCCAAATTCCCCAAAAATTAGAACCGTGAAAGCGGAGTGTGTATGTGTGCGTGAGAGTACGAGGGCGCACACAGCTGAGGGGGGTGGGTGGGGGGAGTGAGATAGTAGATAGTTTTAGAGTAAGAGAAATATATGGCGGCGGCTGGAGATCCGTCAGCGCGTTTTTAATTTTCAAGACGTTTTGAGTGACGTCACGGCTTCCTTGGGCGGATTCGAAATATGAATTGAAATCTTTAGTAAAGGGTTACATTCATGACTACCTACATTAAACATGGCGGATTACAATATTTTGTTTATGCCTATTTCAATCTTACATCTTTCTAGTTCAATCCAAGAGGGGTGGGTGTTCAAAATGACAATAAGTGGAGTTCATAAATAAATACGCTTCTTATACTAATAAACTTATATTCAGTTGATTTTACAAGATTTATAAGCACATCCGAAAAGATGGCGGGATGACCTGGACTCATTTCAAGTCGGGTGGCAGGAGCATGCATTAAACCGAGACGAGTGTCTGAAAAGAGGCAGTGGGACCCACAAACAGAAAAAAAGCACATCCAGCCATACTACATACAATACGTATTACTAGAACAGTTGATTCGATTTCTACCGGGACTGAATTTAAACTAATAAGTTGTTTAATATATTTAAAAGAAGCAGGTCGAGAGTTCGTAGGCGGTTGGAACGGTGTTAGGCCACTGGACTCCCCTGGCTGTCGATCTGGTGGCTGTCAGGGCCGCTGGCGGGGCGGGATGATGGCGTGGAGTGTCGTCTGAACTAAGAAGTCAAGATTCACACCGTGACACAATAGTGGTTCAGGCACCAAAATGAATAGAGGGTTGCAGGAGTTGGAGGTCCGACCTAACCGAATCATAAAATTTAGATCAACGAGGCAATTCCATGAAAATGTAACGGAAGTTACCATTTTATCGCGAGCTTATTTGTTTAAGGCATTAAGTATTAATTTTAATGGTGAGGAAATCTGATTAAAATAACCTTACTTAACCTGAATAAGATTGTAAAACTGACAGTGACATTAGTGACATATATCCATAGACAGGGGAGTATGGGGAGAACGGAACCAACAGCTTATCCGACCCAAATGTCAACCTCACCTGCACGCGCCACTGGCAACGGTGGTAAACAATCATCGTGGTGCTCCCTGCTAGATAACAGACGAGGCTCTGGCGACCGAGCAATGGCGGTATAACCACACACCTGACCGGGCAACCGGTTGGAAGAGGCAACAGCGGCCTTGGGGTCCAAATAACCTCAGAAATGCCTGGAGCAGAAGGCAACGGGAAACCACTGCTGCTACCTCCCAAGACAGTCATCATGGATAGTAACATAATGGATGCGAGTATGTTATGCGATCCGGCTGACGCCCGGCGCCGCCCCTCCGGGAAGGGTGGTGTGAAATCTGCTACCGGCCATGCCTCACTGACTCATCAGGCTGCGCATGGAAATTCTGTTACTGGTGACACCAACACCATTAACTCCCGACAACCACATCGCATTGGGACATGGAATGTACGTGGGCTGAACCAACCGGGCAAACTGAAGATTGTGGAAAGCGAAATGCAAAGGAAGAATATACATCTTCTAGGACTTAGCGAGACTCATTGGAAGGGCCAAGGGCATTTTTATTCGGACTGTGGAAATAAAGTGTTCTTTTCGGGACCAGAGGATGATAGCAGCAGAGGAGTGGCTTTTGTGGTACCACCGAAGGTCGAGAAATGCGTGTTGGGGTATAAACCAGTCAATGACCGTATAATTACTATACGACTGAATGCCAAACCATGCACGTTAAATGTCGTACAAGTTTATGCTCCAACGGCCCAGTCTAGCGAGGAAGAGGCGGAAATCTTTTATGGTACACTGGTGACGACACTTAGAGAGATACCAAGGAGAGAAATTACTGTCATCATAGGGGACTTTAACGCAAAAGTAGGCAACACTGCAGACGACGACCATCTTCGTCGAGTAGTTGGGAAGTATGGTATCGGAGAACGCAACGAGCGAGGCGAACGTTTGCTCCAATTTTGCAGCGAGGAAAGTTTTTGCCTCAGTAACACCTGTTTTCGCCATCACATCAGGCGGCTATATACATGGATTTCTCCTGGCGATAGATACCGTAACCAGATAGATTATATTTTAATAGGTTCACGGTGGAGATCATCTATATTGAACGCCACTACGCTCCCTGGTGCTGATTGTGGCTCAGACCATCAACTCCTAGCAGCAAGCATACGGACTCGTCTAAAGAAAATTATTAAGCCTAAAGCGAACCCGAATCTGCGTAGAGTGGACTTGGCTGGTTTTAGACAGAACCTAAACCAACAAATCGCGAATGTATCATGCGTAGGTTCAGCACAAGACAGATGGAGTCTTCTAAAGCAGCTGATCACCCAGGCTGCTAGCCAGCACATCATCAAGAAACAAGACATGAAGGACTACATAACACCAGCGACCAGCCGTATTATCCTCGAACGACGCGAGCTGAAAGAGAGAGGTACAAGTTCAGCTATTGACCAGGAACGGTACATGGAACTCAGTCGCGAAGTCCAAAGAAGATGTCGCCAGGACTACAATGCGTACATCAACAACATTTGTATTGAGCTGGAACAACATAGCATACGCAGCGAGACCAGAGATTTGTTTTCGAAAGTGAGGGAGCTGGCTGGGGCGCGAAGCTTTAGAACTTGTGCCATCGAAGACGAAAGCGGGAATATCCTGACAGACACGTCGCAGGTTCTGGAACGCTGGAAGCGATACTGCGCAGAATGGTTGATTTTATATTTGCAAAATATTGAAATGCACTATTTAAACATTTTATTAATGTAACAGAAATATGTGTTTACATGTATTTGCAATAACAGTTCTCTTTAAATAAATATTTCAGTAATAAAAGTTAAAAAAGTAAGTTGGCGTTTCCTTTGAGCATGACAAATAAGAGTAAAACAGAACCAGCGTTTCAAATTTAAAAAGAAAACCACTACGCCCTAGGGCGTAATAGGTCATTTACGGCCCGCAAAACCTACGTTAACAAAACCATTTTCGAGCAAGTGTGATGAAAAAATTACTACACGCTAGCCAACTGAGATTCAAAAGTTGTACTGAAATTTTGGACATTTGGACAGCTTTTTTATTTCATAAATAAAAAGTGCTCATGATTCTGAGTAAAATGGTATAAGACACACCATGATCAGACAAAAAAAGTAAAAGGTACGTTTTTTTCTGCACTTGACCCACAACCTAATTGAGAGCAACCTACACGGACCAATTTCAGAATTATAGAATTTAAATTAACAATTCACTGATCACTTTTTGTGGGTTGGATCCTTTTCCCCAAACTACGTGCCTAGTCCCCGTTGCCCCCCCGCACCTCACCTACCCCGGCTCGGAATTAGCTTGCACGCCTCTAGAAATCTTTAGGGAATCCATATTGTTTATAATAAAGCAAACATTACTACTTCCACAATTTATTTCATTCTTACCCTCGCCCCCTCAAGACATCATGCTATTTGATTTTGAACCCAATGTAATACGACATAGAGTTGTCTTTTAAATGTATCATCAAATTGGGCTTTTGATTTCTGCGAAATTCATACGTTTCTCGAACACACACATGGACACACCGTGCAGAATCGATAAGAATCTGTCATCTACATATATACAGCCTGTAAATCTAATACGGGCGAATATTGAAACGGTGGTCAGCATAGGAGCTAAGAAGCATATTTAGATAACTATTGCTTAAAACCACAATGAAAATATTTACCATACAAAATAATTCGGCCCGCAATGTAAGGCAACACATTCAAGTTGACAAACACGTTAGTTGACAGTTACTTTAAAAAAGCTCGTATCTCGCAATGTCATAACATAACAAGCATGTATGCGGTACATTGCTGCTCGGTAAATTTTCAAAAAAATTTTACGAGGTCACTATTAAGAGTAATTTAAAAAATCATATATTATTAATTAATGATAACACTACTAAACGCTATATCTGGTTTAATTGTTCGCCCGTATTAGACTTACACGCTGTATTGTTATAAAATTGTAAACACTACTTTCCTTATAGGGCCGATACAGACGGACTGCAACCCAACTGCAACTCCCTACGATTTTTATGGGAACTGCATCACAACTGCGCAGTTGGCGTGCAGTTGTGATGCAGTTCCCATACAAATCGTAGGGAGTTGCAGTTGGGTTGCAGTCCGTCTGTATTGGCCCATAAAAATAAAAAATAAAATAGTTTATTTTTGCAAGTAGGCCCTCAAGGGCTCTTTTACAAGTCTGAGTCTAAATATTATTTCATTTCTTTTCTTTTGGCGCTTCGGGTAGTGACCTTCTGGTGAGAAGAAGCGCCGGAAGAAACTCACCAGTTTCTCTTTTTTAACAACAGGTATGACATTATTACATTCGATTTCATTAATACGTTATAATAAACTTATAACTACATTTTCAGAGATGTAAAAGGTCTCTAGGCGTCAAAACAAGACAATTAAAATAATAGAAAATAAATTGATAATAAAAATTCATGGAGATGTAAAGAGTCTCCGTTGTCCATAGCACAGTTAACAGCAGTCATTATTCTTCCTACAAAAGTTACATCGCACGCTTGAATGTGTGCGCGCCGTGTACGAACGCACTACAAGCAAAGAAATAACAATGCGTAAGAACAGACGTGCTATCGCGCTGTAACGTAAACCGTTACATACATGGATGTATAAAATAGAAGGATACCGCGCGGTCTAAGACGCGGGTGAAGCCAAGCAATGGCCGCCGAAGTGAGCATGTGTGGGTTGACGGCCCAATGGCAGCCGACCGGCCCATTATGCTGGTTGATGTGTGCGTGCGTGCGTACAAAGCGCGGCGGCCATTGCTTGGCTTCACCCGCGTCTTAGACCGCGCGGTATCCTTCTATTTTATACATCCATGGTTACATAACCTTCATTATAGAAACTAAACCTAAAAACATAATAATTTATATACAAATAATAATTAAAATAAAACAGTATTCTAATCCTTAATAATAGCACTTACCTAAATAATAACTATTTACACTTAAATTAACAGATTAATACATGTATAACTAACTTACACTATAATAAGTTAGTCATACATTTTGTCGCGACACTAAATTCCATGGCGAACTGTACTCGGCGCGCATTCCTATTGTTCAGAACCAGCTTGCAAGGCGCTCTCGCCCGCCCGCGCCCGTCACCCGCTGTGGTCATGCATGCCGCGGCCGCTCTCACAAAGATTTGGCTATCAACGCAGGCGCACGTTCGCTCGTCTCAGCGTCTTCATACGTCGCGCCCGCGCAACTACATTTCGATTGATCGAATATTTAATTGTAACTTTTTCCGAGTGGAGTACTCGCTAATTTGTTTAAAATCAGTGTAAACCCCTATATTGGGTAAGTGTTGAACATTTCTTACGCTTTAAATTAAAAGCAGGTAGATTTTAGGGCGTTTCTAACGGCTTTTCCGTTATAGGTGTCTTTGTTCTAATTTCGCTTGCAAATCAACTTTAAATGCTAAATCACGCTTATTTAATTCTTCCGTAATTTTTACCATGCTTAATTATAATAATTAATGATTTTTATAGTAGTTAAAAAAAACAGATTTGTCAATTTAATTCCACTTTCTTTTTGCAAATTTTGTATTCAAAATTTCCACTTATTTTGTAAACTCCGTCTGACTGGTCATCCGCACTTCACCAAGCCATTTCACCATCACCATCACGCAGTACTTTCTCTTTTCTTCTGCTTCTGCTTACACCGGTGACAGTCAACGGAGATAAATGTGGAACAATTTTAATTTACACGGCGGACGTAAATTCCAGGGTGCTACCGTACGGTTAGCGAACTTCTGACGCTCATCACCACCACCATCCCTGGTACTGCCGGCTGACGTCCCTCAGCCCCATTCCATCTCCACGGCGTTCCCGAGATCCAGGGAAGTACTAGCGTGGTGGCAGTTACCATCCGGTGGAACCGAGGAGTGAAATCAGACCGGCCTACACGAACCTACCCCCTAGCGACTTTTTCGCGTGCTCGCGGCGTTCGGGAGTAATAAATCTATATTAACGGATTTCTTTTGTTTAATTTATTTACTCCCGACCCTAAAACGTAGCAGCGCATCTGTGTGAATACGTGTCGCGCGCTCCTAAAGGGCGAAGTTGAACTACTTGTTCATCTTTACCCTTTGCTTATAGGGTCATGATTCCGATTTCCTGGTAGGCCGGGACAGGTGACCTGGTTCGACTCCAGGCACCCCCCGGCACTTACCCAGCCCGATGTGCGTGTCGACTGTGTGTACGGCACACGGTCGGACGCCCTTGGGTGGTCTGGCGAGCGACCTGGTTCGAGCCCAGGGACCGCAACGGCCAACCACCCGGCCCGACAATCACAATGCCCGGATGTGGGTTGTGAGTTTGTCAGGTTTAAAAAAAAAAAAAAATCCGATTTCCGAAAAAAAGGTCATGATTCCAAGCGTGATGTACGATTAAATCA
This sequence comes from Eudemis profundana, assembly GCA_947034925.1. Taxonomy (NCBI): domain Eukaryota; kingdom Metazoa; phylum Arthropoda; class Insecta; order Lepidoptera; family Tortricidae; genus Eudemis; species Eudemis profundana. The sequence goes on from OX344818.1 coordinate 14,765,388, forward strand.
GAATGTATGAAATTTAAATAGAGAATAAACGTATAGATTTTTTCAAAAATCCTGCATTGTGATGATTGAAAATTTAGAAAAGCTAGCCAACTATTAAACAATAATCAAGATGAACAAAAAACTTTTTTTGTCCATTACTCGTCCTCGGTCTGCGTTGAAAGATTATTGCTTTTTGGTTAATTATAGAGATGGGAGAAGAATATCGACCCGGAAGAGGGCATTGACAGTGCCAAGGGTGCGAGTTCAATTCCCACTAAAGATTATATTAACAACCCTCGTCTGACAACGAACCTACACGATTTTCTGCAAAAAATTACTTCTTTAAGTGTATAATATATTTTGGTCATAGCTGATGAATAGAGACCGGATCTGATGTAGCGATCTCAATATTAATATGGATATGACTAGTGCAATTCGTTAATTACATGTCATGTTTGTTATATAAGGTCTTAATTTTTACTGTGCATTGTGAAGAAGAAATATTAAAGAAGAAGTTACGATAAGTTACATTGTTTTTGTGTGTAGAAAAAATAATAAATTATACCAGTCATATCCATATTAATATTGAGATCGCTACATCAGATCCGGTCTCTACTGATGAAAAATGGTGACTAAAGTCTACTACACTCCACTATATTAGTTATTTGTAAGCAAAACATTTGCGTATATTTTCGGTAAGCATTTAAAGATGCCACTAGTTTAGTCCACTTTTAACTTTATTACTACCCCATATATAACAAAACGCTTCTAAAAAACTACCCAAACCTTCAACCCTCCTGTCATTTAATTTTGAACCTTCCTCCCTTACCTTAAAGTCCTCGACACTCGACCAGTGACCTCTCCTAATTTACATACGGTCAATCGGCAGTGTCGGTAAGCGATTTGATACCTTAAACATGAGGTGGTAGGGTTTATATTTGTGTTGGTATTTCGTCTGCTATTTATAGAGAATCAAAGGCTGAATGGTACATTTGTGTAGAGGTCACTGCTCTATTATTCGTATCTTGTTTTTGTGACATTCCGTCACAAAAATAATAGAGTTTTTGGGATGATTTAACAAAAATATTAATCCCTCTCTCTGTCTTCTATACGTATATAAACACATTTTTACTTTAAAAAACAGGTTAAAGGTCAGTACATGACGCCCTTTGAGGGCACACAATTAAAACAATTTCCTTAACCTAACTTAAATCAATGTGTACAGGTAATAATTCTAATTTTATTCATTTATCCATTAATGTATACCCGGAATGCAATACCCGGTCAAATATAATAATAAATCTTTATTGACAAAATAGGTACAATTTCAGTTGAAGTCCTTGACTTCTGAGCTAGGTTGATACCTGTGTTACAGAAGTCAGTGTCCTCTCCCATGCACTTACTCAATTACATTTCGTCTTAGATGGTATGGTATGTAACTCTTATTTAATATATGTGTGTGTTTGTGTGTGTGTGTGTGTGTGTGTGTGTGTGTGTGTGTGTGTGTGTGTGTGTGTGTGTGTGTGTGTGTGTATGTGTGACTCTAAATAAAGTCAGTTACCCGGATTTTCGGGTACCCGGTTTGCATTACCTACAATGAACTTGCCGGCATTGCCGGCCGTGTTATGTAAGATAAGCAAGCATGTGATGTTTTTCGCGTGTGCTTTAAAGCGGCCTATGTTTAACTTTATTTATTATCTTTAAAGTCATAATTGCATAATTTTTATTAATTAGTACGTTGCCAGAACCCGGGTTCTGAGTCAAAATACCCGGGTTTCACCCTACTCTAAATAAACTCGGTTACCCGGGTATATAACTGCTGGCTCGTTCCTCGCTCAGCGGATAAGCATTGCCGTCGAGCGAGGCTACTGCGAGGTTTGCATCTTGATATTCCGCCTCACAACATCTCGCGAGACAGACTGGCGACATTTGGAGATCAGAACAATTTGAATTTAAACGAATACAGTCTGTCTCGCTCTAGTTTAAGAAGATCTGTTGAGTCTTAAGTTAGCTCTAGTACCTACCCAGCACATGAAATAAAAATACATTATAAAAGTTATTCCATTTATTATTCCGAGTACGTCATTACATGGTGCGGGAAGATATGTAGAGACGCTGGCTGTCTCTACAGTAGAATTGTGAGAATAATTCAAATGGCTGTCAGTTTAACTTTATGTTTAATGTAAGGGTACGCGCAGACAGAGCACGGTCCAGCGTTCCGAGTTCTGCGGTCAGAGTTCTGCGATTTGACCGCTCGAGAGTTCCAACGCACACAAGAGGACTTCTAATTCTTGCGTTCTATTTAGTCCATGTCTTTATACGTGGAAAATGTCGCTAGAAAGTTCATCTCCCTAATAAAAGCACTGCTTTTTTAGAGCTAGAAACTTCTAAAAAAAGATGAAAGTATTGGGTGCACCTAAATTAACACAACACGACGAGAAGAAGGCGGATTCAGTAGTATTTTTCGTGAATTACTTAGATTTTTCTAGTGTACTTGACTTAAATCATATAATATTCTCCTTTTTCTAACCAATTCAATCACTTTTTCTATATTTGCAACCTCAGACATCGTGGTGAACGCGGCGTTCTCTGTCTCGGCCGGCGGCAAAAGAACTCTAGAACGCGGCGTTCCGCTTTGACCGCCGCGGTGTGACCGCCTGCTGTGTGCATTATCGTAAGGGACTCGGTACATTCGAATGAACGCAGAACTCTGAACGCGGAACTCGGAACGCCAGACCGCGCTCTGTCTGCGCGTACCCTAAAATATTGAGACAGTTCTCATCTGAGCGCCGCCATAGAAACATTATGTAAATACTTTTTATATGAAAGAAACATTTTTGTTCCTTCATCGGTTTTTAATGCGGGAAATTTTACACCACATTTTTATGTCACATATATAGATACAGGAAATCAAAGTCCACAGAAAAAATTAAATGGCACTCGCCTGTGTACAGACCGAGAATCGAACCCGGTACCTCTGGATACCCTCTCTCTGTATAGGTTTCTCATAGATGGCGTTTAGGTTAATTCCTATTAAAAAAGAAAAGTACGGAAGTCAAGGTAGATAGCAGAATTGAGGGCTTTTTCTGAGTGTACGGTGGACGAATGGTTGAGTCACTGGGCCGGAAATCCAGAGGTACCGGGTTCGATTCTCGGTCTGTACACAGGCGAGTGCCATTTAATTTTTTCTGTGTACTTTGATTTCCTGTATCTATATATGTGATTATGTAAATATTTGGATAATATAAAGACTAAATTGCCCAGTGAATGTTTTACTTCAATAAACCACCGGCTAGACCCTCACATTACTCAGCCAGCCTTATGGGAGTCCTACCCACAGAAGGCGACATAAAGGACATTTGTACATATAATTTAGGTCCCAATAGGTTAAGTTAGGTTTATTTAGTTAGTGTTTTTTTAGACTATTGTATGTTCTTATAATATAATGTTCTAAGAAAAAAAATAAGAAAGGTTTTTTTCAAAATTCAACCTCTGAGAGTTTGGAACGGGGTATGGAAATATCCTCCAAAATAGGCTTCTTGGTAACCCTTCCAAAGTCATGTCAATTTGCTTGAAAGTTATTTCAAATGCGCCGCGCGCCCAGGCTGGCGCCGTTTTTTAAAAAGGGAGCGTATGTAGGGCACTGGAGTACCTTCCGCGAAGGGTGAGGGAGAACAGTGGGTCACAGGTTCAGCTTCCCGTTAGGGCTTAAAATTTAACAGCGAATTAGTCCGGTGCTGGAGTATTCCATGAAAACATCACTTTTTGTCCCTTACGAAACGCTATGGTAGCTGCCCTAATAAAACTTATTAGTTGCTAAGAAACACTACCTTAAAGATAAACTATAATATTACTATACCGACATTCAGCTTCCAATTTTTTCTGAGTTCAAAAATCAATAGAATCAGACATGTGAAAGAGCCTTTGAGGCCAACTTGCAGAATTATATTATTTGATTTCAGTTCAATTTTTAGTTACATTCAGCAAATTTATTTGCAAGTAAATTAAATGCTAAATTATCATTTAACAAAATGATCAATTCCCAAATAAATCTTTTTTGGGTGTATTTTTGAAACGAGTCTTTTTTCGTAATTTCGCTGGGCAAAATTTTTTTTTCGATATTGGTTAAAATGATCAGTCACTTCGAAAGACCTTTAAACTGGGATTCTAAATCTGCATGAGGCACCATTCTATTATGAATACTTTAGCTGTAATGAGATCTTGAAAAAAAATGTGCCAGCGAAATTATGATGTTGGCAGAGAAATGAAGATTACATGAAACAATTAGGTAAGTAAGTGGAAAATTATCGTCCATTTGATATCCTGCATATGCAATCGGAGTAGGAGCTTAGTAAAATATTACAGTTTAATGGACCATAGGCAAATTAATATGGGCAATGTTCCCAAGACCAAAAAAAATGAGTTATGTGTCAGTTAATAATGTGTTGCGAAGGCGCAACACGATGTTGGTGAAGATCATCCCAAGAATGGTTTTTTTTTTGGAAAATTGTATTTTGTTTTGTATAGGAAGGGCCCAAAAACAGGCCCCTGTGAAACAACACACCGTAATTGCAACCCGCGCGTTTCCGTGTTCGCCTTGTGACATAGAGTACTACTACTCTGTCGGTTTTTTTTTCCTGGGCAGTACGCATATTCCATTCCAGCATGGAGATCACACCGAGGTTCCGCCGCTAGAGTCACTGATGTCGTCCATAAGACTGCGGTAGGTTCGTACTACTCTCACTGTGATAGCCCTCTAACTCACCTGAGGTCTTCTTCGGGCGGCTTTATTCTGAACGGCGAGTCCGTCAATCCAGTGCGTCAGCCATGCTGAGCAGGACATCGGCATTGGCTGTTGGGCCGTCCAATATTAGTCAGCAGCCAATTCAGGTCGTGTCGTTCTAGTTGAGAGAGGGGAGGTAGTCAATCTCACTAGACGTCAAGAATGCATTTAACAGCTTTCCTTTCGAGACCATACTGGGGGCCCTTCGATTTCGTGGAGTGCCGAGATATCCGGCATGTATAGTGCAGGACTACCTCCGGGACAGGGTGGTCCGATGAGAGGGCGCAGACGGGAGGCTCCACCATCGCCTCGTTGGGTGCGTTGCTCCGCAGGGCTCTGTCTTGTACTGTGGAACGTTGACTTCGACTGGCTGCTCCGCGGTCCGCTCCTCCAGGGAGCTAGCATAATTTTCTATGCTAATGATACGCTCGTCACAACCCGGGGACGGACATATCAAGAGGCTGCTCGGCTTGGCGAAGTGATGGCGACACTGGTGGTGGAGCGGATCCATATGCTGGGATTCCAAGTCGCCGTGGAAAAGATGGAGGTGCTACTTTTCAATGGCCCTCAAAGAGGTCCGCCACGTGGGGCACAGATCCAGCTCCAGGCATCGAGAATCCGGATTGGGACCGAGAAAATACCTCGGTCTCATCCTTAACCGCAGGAGAAGCTTCAAACTTTATTTCACTAAACACGCTCCTAGGTTAGTCAGTGCTGCCGCGGCACTCGGTAAACTCCTGCCAAACGGCGTCTTTACTCCGGCGTTGTCCGAAGCATGGCCTCTGTATAGGGCACCCGTGTGGGTAGATGCTCTCACAGTTGGAAACAAAACCCTTTTGCGTAGACCACAGAGGGCGATAGCATTGAGCGATGGCATTGTCAGGACTGCGGCGACTCTCTGCAGTACTCCATCCGGCTCATGAAGAATCCTTTCAAAGGCAATCAGCGGCTGGTTGAGGGAGAAAACAACTTGTAAGGCCATCCATGGGGAAGGCCCATTAACTGGCCCGTAACTGGCTAAAGGAGGGGATCTCTCCGGAATGCTGGAAACATGTCCACCATGGACGCCATAAACTCCCTGGGGAATTCTCCAAGACGGTTAGGGACTACGTAACCAGAACAGGGGAGGGTGAGTGGGTGCAGACATCGGTAGTGCTCTACAAAATGAGGGGAGCATGGTGACCGTGAGGATTGCAGTGCGGTGTTGAAGGGCAAGGGCCTGTTTTTAGACCCTTCCTATAGAAAACAAAATACGAGTTTCCAAGAATCCCATTCTTGGGATGATCGTCGCCGTAGTAAAAATCCATTGTGTTGGCTTGGTCTATTAGCTGACTCATCTCTGTTGGTGGGTGCGGACGTTTCCGCCCACCGTCCTTTGGTATATATTTCAATTAAACATTTTTTCTTATGTACTTCAAACAGTTAGGACGAGCTCTATTATGCTCACAATCCTTTTACACAATCAAAAATAATTTCGCTGGGGCAAACATCATTTCGCTGGACAAAACTGCCAGAGAAATGACGCCAGATAGGATGATGACAAACGCATATTTTTATGATAACTTTTAAACCATATACTTAATTAATATATGGCTTTTACGTATGAATAAGAACACAGTTAACTATTAAATGCTAAAATATAGATTAAAAAAAAGCCACTTTACATCCGTAAATCGATGCCCAGCGAGATTACTTTTAAGAGAACCAAAACACATCGTGAGAGAAATTTACCTTGTTGAGTAGCCAAAATGCGAGAGTTACACGTCCGTTCTGCTTGATTGCCGTAGCACAACTAACGGTTGTTTCCATAGTAACGAAAACATGGCGGAATAGTCGTCGGCCAATCAAATATTTGCAGGTATTTGAACGAAGAGATAGAACAAAGTAATCGTGGGACAGTGACAAAATGGTTGGCCACTTGTTAACACAACGTGCGTTCGCGTTAAATATTATACGATGTAATGCGTTATTTAATATTCTTTCTAATAGTGTATAATTCTTATCAATACGATTCCTAAAAACAAAGTTATGCGAAATTGTTTGAACAAATCCGCGACTGGGACATGGCTCACAGACTTAGTGCACCATACTTTTGTGAAGTTTTGATATTTTTTTTAAACGTTGTTTTTATATTCACGGTGTTTATTTTATTATGCCTCGGTGTATTTTAATGTGCAAAATGTGTAAAAAATATGTAAGTAGTATTTTAAGCTCGGTTTTTTTTTAATTGGCTTGGGACAGCTAAAAAAGTGCGTTTGAAAATACACCCTTTTCAAAACAAGTTATTTTCCAAAACTCGGATTTATAAATTATTGTTTGATTAATACTGTATGTCTGCAATGTTATTAAAAGCATATTTTAATGCCATGCACTCCGTACTAACAAAAAAGTCACAAGACAGTCTACCCTCTAATTTCATCCCTATTAAAAAAAAGTAGGTAGGCGGCAGTGGCGTGGCATAAAAGATATCCTTGGGCCGGTGCAGATTTTCCCCAAGAGCTGTAGAATAAGGTGCTCAAATGCCTGATATTAGGCGAGCCGGTAGGAATCGAGTTCTTTGGACACCATGCTACTGGTAGGCGGTATCATAACACACTACTTACTTCTACCCTACTGCCCTTGACAGGGTAGAAATAAAAAAAAAGTAATCTATCTGTAATAAAATTTTGCAAGTTAAATTTGACCCACTTACCGGTATTGAAATTTTGCAAGGCTATGTAGGTATATCAGATGACAATGCAATATTATTATGACACGATGCTGATCTGTAGGCTTATGATGCTAAGCTTTGTCGCGTGATAAATAAATGATAAAGCATCCGTCACTCTCACACACATATTGTCAGAACGTGACGGATGCTTTATCATTTATTTATCGCGTGACAAAGCGTAGCATCATAAGCCTACTGATGATGGAGCCGGATGGCCATAGGATCATATAAATTCAGGGCTTGGAACCGGTATTTTGCAAACACCCCGAAATAGCCCAAGATTTTGAATACTTTTATGCTTTTTATCTAGAGCTCAATAATGTAATTAAGTCATGATTTCGTATTATTAGATTGTCCGGTTAAAAAATGAAATAATAAACCAAAGAACGGAAAGAATACCGGTATTTTTGTATGGAGCAAATACCGGTTTCCGGGCCCTGTATAAATTACACAAGATAGATTCGCCGTGTTTTGACGCGCAGTTGGAATATCAAAGCACAGTCGGCAATAAATCTTGTCTGAAAAAAACATTATTTGACAGAAACTTATATTTTATCTTTATAGAGTAGGTACGCTCTGCCGCCTTGAGACGTGTATGTATGTATATATGTATACATGTTACATACATAAAGAATCGCAAAAGGGAAACTTCACTATTAAACTTTCCTTTAAAAAGGCGGGTATGAAATTTCGCCCCGGCATGACCCCGTTTCCAGAAATGAGATTTCTTATTTTTTATTGCTCCAGCTGAGGGGGGTTTGTTCCGCTATTGTAGTGTTCCGTTCACTTCGACGTTGTCATGTCGTGTTTACGATTGGACTATTATTTTTGCGGTACTTGTCAACCGACTTCAAAAAAGTTGAAGTCAGTTCGACTGTAATTTTTGTGTGTTTCAGTCAGAGTTCTTTATTCGTCAATTTAGGCATAGTAAAGTGCATCTATGAATGTCAGAGTTTACTCAATGGACACTATGCACCGGTTTGAAGAAATAAACCCACAGAAATATATCGAGATGGTTAGGCTCATAAGGACCAGGTTTCAGAATTACCATGCAAGTAACCAAAGTAACAAAAAAAAGCAAAGTAAAAAGTAAAGTAAAGGCCGGCAACGCACATGTGACTCTTCTGGTGTTGCAGGTGTCTATGGGCGACGGTGATTGCTTACCATCAGGCGACCCGTCTGCTCGTTTGCCCCCTATTTTAAAAAAAAAGTAAAAGGCCTAATTTGCATCAGGTCCCGAGTTGTAAAATGCCAAAGCATGTAAAACGTCCTATTATTAAAACGACTGTATAATATGGACTTAGTTGCCCTACGTCTTGTTTTAATAACGGCGAAATATACAAAACTCCCTAATAGCAAATTGACAAAGTAGCAGAATACAGGGATAGTAAAATGACAGGGTAACATAAGACCGAATGTGTACTAAGTTTTAGTTGCAAAACGTCTAAAATTATCGAATGACAAGAAAGTGACAAATAGGAATTTATTGACAGTTATAACCTTGTCATTATGCAACCACGACGTTTTGCTGCCTAGACGTTTTAGGGCCTCCGCTAGCTGACGCGGATTACCCGGAACGGACGCCCGTCTAATAAGAAATTGTATGAGCAGCGCTAAGTGAAGCGGGCGCGGGTCCATACTTTTGCCCGCCCGCCGCGTGCGTCCGCTCCGTGCACCCGCGTCAGCTGGCGTAGGCCCTTAAATTCAAGACTTAGTCGCTATTTAGACAAAATGCATAGTGTCATTTTACAACCAAGGCATAATAAAACCTGGTCTTAAATCAATTGGTTTAAGACCAGTAATTTCCTACCGCGCACAATCCGAATGTGGAATGAGCTCCCTGCCGCAGTTTTCCCGGAAGGCTACAGTATGGAGTTCTTCAAGAGGGGGGTGAATAGGTTCTTAAAGGGTCGGCTACGCGCACGTAATGCCCCTGGTGTTGCAAGCGTCCATAGGCTGCGGTGACTGCTTACCATCAGGCAGGCCGTACGCTTGTTTGCCATCCTAGTTGTATAAAAAAAATAGTCATTCTGCAACTAAGGCATTTTGTTATAATGACGTTCGTGCAACTAATACATATTGCCCACCAGGTCATTGTGCAAAACAGTAATTTTGTTTACTGTTTAGGGTACTTTAATATATGTACCTACAAATTTGTACAGAACCCTTGGTGGGTGAGTCCGACTCGCACTTGTACGGTTTTTTTAGTACCAGTAGGATAAGTATATGATAGAAATCATTTTACTATTTAAAAACTATATCTAACTACAAGTAAACTAAAATCCCACTAATATTATAAATGCGAAAGTTTGTGAAGATGTTTGGATGTTTGTTACCTAATAACGGGATAGCAACTGGATGGATCAAGCTGAAATTTGGCATGCAAGTAGACCAAGTCCTGGATTGAAACATAGGATACTTTATATCCCGGTAAAGAGTTCCTTTGGGACAATAACGGGAACAACGCGGGCGAAGCCGCGGGAAAATGCTAGTTAACTATAAATTAAATTAAACCTAAAAAACTAAGACTGAAGTGTATATTACAAAATATCAAAAAAATTGTGCCCCCTTGGCATGGTGCCGAATATGCTGGCTGCGTTTCCTCGCACGCCTGTTTTACAATTTTGTTGTTTAACAGGTTATTATCAATAAAAATCTTCATAGACTCCAATTTCTCCTCCTAGCGATGGTAATTATTTTGCAGAAGCTTATGAAGTAAACTGTGATTAAAAACGAACGGAATAAAGCCATACAAATGCCCCGCAAATCGACTTATGGTACAAACGAATCCACTGTTAACTGACCACCCATGGACTTTAATACGTCGCAATAAAGTTGACATTCGTTTACAAAATGTACAGTTAACAGTGTATTCGATTGTACATATACATACATACAAATTGTATATGTATATAGCCGGCTAATGTTGTCGCTTGAATCGGTCTCTGAAGATTTACATTTACATACATACCAATGAATAAGATCGAAGAAGTCCTCAAACGGCGGAAATACAGGGGTCTCAGCGCCAACTGCCATTTTATGGCCTTTGGTGTTGAGACCTTTGGTCCATGGGGCCCATCAGACTCTTTTTAAAAAAAATTCAAAACGGTTGATCGACGCCGCGGGGGACAAGCGAGCTGGAAGCTTCCTCGCTCAGCGCACAAGCATCGCGATTCAGCGAGGAAATGCTGCCAGCGTTCTCGGCACAATGGCACAGGGGCCCATTTTAGAAATACGTTTTTAGCAATAGGTAGTTTTGATTAGTTTTTACTTTAAAATTTTAATTTAGTTTTAGTTGTTAGTATATTTTATTTAAACCTCGTTTCTATTTTAATGTTCATGTCATGTACAATAAAGTTTTATTCTATTAATAAAAATTTGAAAATTAAGAGCGGGTTGAATGTTTTATTGTTTTTAAACCATCCATGTTTTTTTTGCCTAGAATACTTAGGTCACATTGCTAGAAAATTACGGACAGACGGACAGACAGACAGAGTCGCACCATAAGGGCTCCTTTTTTATCATTTTGGTACGGAACCCTAACGAGTATGTCACAGATAAAACGAAACAGTTCGACAAATCATTTTGTAAGGTTTTTATAGATAATAACAGATGTTCAGTGACATAAACAAATCGATCTTCGAATGTGAATTGATTTAGGACTGGAAATTTGGTGATTCACGATCAATAACATTAAGTATTCCTCAGTTAGAAGGTCAATAAAAAAAACTAGTAGGTAAGTATATGACTAAGAAGCGATCCCATTGTTTCACAAAAAGTTATAAGTCAAAGTCATAGTGTATCCCATCAAAAACATTACATGTAAAAATATGCAAGTCTCGCAACGCAGTTCTCCTACAACAAAAAAGTTTTGAGATGTAAAGTTAAACCAAGTCAGTACCGGGGGGGTATCAACAGAACTCGATTTCCACCGACTTGACTATTATTAGATCTATAAAATGTGTTCCTCCACGGTTAAATAATAGGCAAGTCGGTGGAAATCGAGTTCTGTTGATACCCCCCCGGTATATACTGACTTGGTTTAACTTTACATCTCGAAACTTTTTTGTTGTAGGAGAACTGCGTTGCGAGACTTCCATCTTTTTACATGTAATGTTTTTGATGGGAACTCATTTCTTTTTGTAAGCGGTCTTCCTTTAATTATTACATTCCAAACCATTCTTTTTAATTTTAACTGCAAAACTAACATTGTAATCGCATGTATTTGTATAGGATTACAAACTTATGTGTACAGTTGTGACTGAAATTACAACATATTTAGGTTTTTAAGGACTTGATAGGCTAAAAACTAACTATGTTTAAAATGTACCTTAGAATTATGGTGATCATCAGTGAGTGAGTCAGTCAGTCAGTGAATCAGTGACAAAACTAAGGAACGATATGCAATAGTTCTTAAACTACTCGTTCAAATTGAATGATATTGAAAATATATATGTCTTATTGTGCCCTATATATTCCTGAAATTTCAGGGTTCTAGCTTTAGCCAGTACAAAATTACGGCAGGCTGAAAATGGCCTGAATGGCTTCGAGAAAAGGATGCTACGGCCGTGCCTTTGTTTTGCTCGACTTGGCGGGGGCACTGCCGTGCCCCCAGATTTTTAGTCATAATTTACTATCGAAAGTCATACATATTTGCTTTTTTAAAACGGTAATATTTTCAGGATGTTTCAAAACCAAAAATGGGCATTACTGGATTTTTTTTATCTGAATGATCATTCGATTAAAAAATAATTCACGATATTTTTATTCACGAATGATTTATTTATTCGACAACTTTTTAAATGACGGATGTTTCATTCGTTATTTTATTCGAATAAATCCACGAAAAATGTTTAAGATACGAATATGCTTTAAAATTACTTGTTTTTACTGTATTACTTCTTTACTTCTAACACATAATGTATTTCTAAAGGCTTGAGCCTTTTCGCCCAAAGGTTTTAACTCTGGAGCCCTTTATTAGAGCTGGGTTCATAGAAAAGGCTTAGTAGAATTCGTGATTTTAATAAGGCTCGAGTCTTAAAAACTTTTTGAGACCTAAGCATTATCGAAATTCTTAACATTTATGAATGCAGTCTGATTCTGCGCCTAATTGTACGGGAATCTTAACTAACTCGTCATTAATCAATCCATACCATACCTATACATCGGCCGATATATCGGTATCGGTATCTTTACATCCCTAATCTTCATCATCATCATCATCATTATCATAATCATCATCATCATCACCATCACCACTCGCTCTTATCTCGCCAGCAAATCGCAAGTGTGATTAAGGTCCTTAGTCTGCGCCCAGAAAGAGTTCCGTCGGGTGGTCGAACCCGACCGTCCGTCTTAATAGAAAGAGCGATTTCTGTACGTAACGTACTATTGGGCACCAATGATATTTTATAAGAAGATACGTTACACGCATACTCGCCAGCTGAGAAATATGCTTCCAAGAAAGCAGCAGCACACATTGGTACCTCACTGTACGGTGTACATACTCACACATATTAACAGATTGCATAAAAGAGATGGCATAGTTACAATAATGCAAAAAAAAGAGACAGCTAGCTTTTTGTTACTTGCGCGATTAATTTTTAAACGTAACCGAGTGAACCCATCGGCTAGATTCGGATTGACTCGGAGCCTGCTCGGCTATCCTTGTCACTCTCATTGTTAAAGATGTAAGTTTGTCTCTTTCATTCAAATGACCTCTATCTATGGTAGTAAGATGGCGTCGTATTTGAAAAATAAAATAATAAAAATGATAAAATTAAATTATTTCAGCGTACTTACAGGTGATATGTGATCCCTTGCGCTTTGTTGCACTTTTTGCTATGGTTGGTGCACTTTCTGATCACACACGACGGCATTTTTTTTGTGAATCTTGTAAATATTCACCCTTGACATCGTCGTGCGTTTCGTTGACCGACCCGCGAGTGACTACCCACTACAAAAAGGGCACCAATACATTTATCGTGGTTTCAGTGCTTCACTTTTGGAGTGCTTGTAACCTATCTACTTATAAAATATCATTGTTGGGCACAGAGAAAGTTAGGAAAACCGTTATAATTTTCCTGTAATATTTAGAATGACATTAGTAATTTTCTTTTGGTGTGCAATAAAGTATGATTGTATTGTATTGTAAAAATTGGTAATTATTACAGATTTTTCTGTTCAGTAACTTCGAAGATAATAGAGGGGAATGGTATTTTTTTTTTATGTTTTTTATCATAGATCAAAAACTATTTAATGAAGAAAAAGAAATAAGAACAGTGTTTTAATTTACAAATTAAGTCCTTTCATTTCATACCCCACTCGATATCAGTGGCGTGGCGTAAAATATATCCTTGGGCAAGCCGGTGCAGATTTGGCGTACATTTTCCTTAAGAGCTGTAGAATGAGGTGGTCAAATGCCTTACATTAGGCAAGCCAGTAGGAATCGAGTTCTTTGGACGCCACGTCACTGCTCGATATAATAGCTCTATTTTTGTTTTTCGACATCCCATTTGGATCCCGTTTAAAAAAAAGGTATAAGATTTTTTTTCTGTCCAATAGGCTCGGGTTAGCGGTTTTTAATACTATTCCAAATTTCAAGTCGATAGCATCAGTAGATCTTGAGATATCTTGCTGTGACAGACGGACAGACAGAAGGACAGACAGACAGAGTCGCACCAGAAGGGCTCCTTTTTAGGGTTCCGTACCAAAATGGTAAAAAAGGAACCCTTAGGTGCGACTCTGTCTGTCTGTCTGTCCGTCTGTCACAGCGAGATATCTCAGGATCTACTGATGCTATCGACTTGAAATTTGGAATAGTGTTAAGAACCGCTAACCCGAGCTTATGGGATGTAAAAAAAATCTTGTAACTTTTTTTTTAAAGGGGTCCGTAATGAGACTTCAAAATTGAAAGTAGGGCTATTATATCGAGTGGGGTATCAAATGAAAGGCCTTGATTTATAGATTAAAACACTATTTTTGTATTTTTTTTAAATAAGTACCTAGTTTTTGATTTATGGCGAAAAACGTTAAAAAAATATCATTCCCCCCCTATTATCTTCGAAGTTACTGAACAGAAAAATCAGTAATAATTACCAATTCTTAATGTCGTCCTATACATTACAGGAAAAATATAACGGTTTTCCTAACATGAACCGTTTTTGAGAAATTTGGAAAAATCTTAACACATAGTTATTTGCTCCTACTAAACTAATCGCCATATAGTTTTTCTTGAACTATTCATGTATCTACTTATGAGTTTGTACGGAACCCTCGGTACGCGAGTCCGACTCGCACTTGGCCGGTTTTTTATCTTTTTCGTACGGAACCCTAAAAAGAAACAAAGCGAGGTCTCGAACCCACGCTATGTTGCGTATAATAAATACCTGGATGATTTAGGCCCCATTTTGACGGAACGAGAACTCGTATGCGATTTTCATTTCATTGAAGCGATTAGTCGATCAACTGTAGTCATTGTACCTAGGTAGCCCGCAATGTAATCAAACTCGCATACGAGTTCTCTCCCCGTCTAAATGGGGCCTTAGGGCACCCACTGTGCGATTACTTATTCTGTGATATAGGGAAGACAACGCGTACGTATGTAAAATGAGGGCTTTCTTGAATGACTAGAACTATGACCTAAAGAAATCTACGATTCGCAGCCTTCATCAATTGTTACTTAGATTTATTTTATTTGTACGTTAAGTTTTAGGGCCTTATCACACCAGTGGCGTGGCGTAAAAGATACCCTAGGGCAAGCCGGTGCAGATTTGGCGTACATTTTTCTTAAGAGCTCTAGAATAAGCTGATATTAGGCAAGCCGGTAGGAATAGAGTTGTTTGGACGCCACGCCACTGTATCACACTTGCTATTTGCGAGCGAGTTGCGGGCGAGTTAGAAGCAAAGTTTCATATAAATGTCGTCGTCGTCATCGTGTCGGGACGAACTCGCCGCAACTTGTTTTGTATGGAAACTCGGCCGTAGCTCGCCCCCAAATCGCAAGTGTGATAAGGCCGACTGTCACTAACATTGTAATGTTCAGAGAGATAGCTCTATAACAAAAATAAACCGTCGAACGATTCGAAATTGGAACGTAACTAAGAATCGTTGAATCGCAGCCGCTGGCAATTGTACAAACAGCCCGATTTAAAAACGTTCCAAATTCCAAATTCAAATTTCAACCAGCAAGCGTGTATAAAAAGAAGGTCCAAACTTTGCGTTGGATGATTAAAACTATGATTTGAATAAGACTCGCAGTCACGATCAGTTGTTTCTTAGATAGATGAATATAAGCTCAATTTAAAAAACAAACCGTTGGAAGATTCGAAATTCGATAAGAACTGGTAATTCCCGGCCGCTGGCAATTTTTCGGAGAGTCCAATTTAAAAACGTTCGAAATTCCAAATTCAAATTTCAACAAACAAGCGTGTGTAAAAAGAGGGCCCGGGCTTTAAAAATCGAATCAGGGCCGTCCTTGAGCGCGGAAAAAGGAGGCGTTCTTGCCGTCAACACATAAATCATATTTCTGGAGAATTTTTAAAAGTCCTATTGCTTTCGCGTATTTGCCATGTACTCCCCCTGGGGGGGGTGTGTGTACTTACCCCCTCGTTTCCTAGTTCTGGGAGGTACAGGGCGTTCGGATAACCGTGGCCTTGGAAGATGCTTGCTTTGGGTATTCGATAACGGTTTTTTTTATTGAATTTAAGTAACAAGATTAAGAAATCCTATCCTACTATATCCTACTGGTTTGTGAAGATGTTTAGAGGTTTAGATGTTTTGATGTTTGTTAATAAATAACGCAGTATCAATTGAATGGATTGGGTTGAAAATTGGCATACAACTAGACCAAATCCTGGAATTAAACATGGGATACTTTTTTATCCCGGTAGGCCCCCGGTCCAATGCCGGGCGCGTTGAGCGAGGCTGGGCTTTTTTTTGGAAACTGACAAACTCGCAACCCATATGGGCATGGCGAATGTCGGACCGGGTGGTCGGCCGTGGGCCCTGGGTTCGAACCAGGTCGCTAGCCGGACCACCCCGAGTTGGGTCGGACTGGGTGGGTGCCGGGGGTGCCTGGGGTCGAACCAGGTCACCTTGTCCCGGTCCACCTCGATAGGATCGGGCTAGGTGGGGGCCTGAACGCCTGGGGTCGAACCAGGTCGTTTGGCCAGGGCGAGGCTGGGCGAGTAGGCACGTTGATTGGTGTATTTTACCGCTCCGCTACCTTCCACAGCTCTGGTGGAAACGCATGCTTATACTGACTTGACCATAAATTAGGAATAAGTTCATATTTTAAATGTCCCGTAATTGACAATAATAGACAATGTCCAACAATGTCCAATTTCCAATAAATTAATCGTCATTTATTGGAAATTGGACATTGTTGAAGCTAGTGTTGGATGGGTCCAACACTAGATCCAAGACGGAAGACGGCAATAGAATAGAATAGAATAGAATAGAATAATTTATTAAACAACGTATTATACAACAATGACATTTAAAGACTAAGATATACAATTAGAGAGTTGAACCTATGCTTTGCAATGTCTGAAGTTTCGGAAACCCGTAGTCTCATCGCCAACAGAACAGCCCACAGTGGTCGAATAGCCCCAATGATATTCAGTACCCAATGTCCAATAAACGATCATGTTCAACACTGGCCCCAAGACGGAAGACGGCAATATCTGAAGTTTGGGAACACGCTGTAGCGGGCCGAGGCGCCGCGGCGGAGCGAGGGCGGGCGCCGCCGCACGCAGCGCGCAGTACACCCTGACAACGCAGAGCAAACTATATTTATTACTAGTCATAATATGGGGCATTCCATGAAAACTACTTTTTGTCGCTTAGGTAATAGGTAGGTAACGTTATGGTAGCTACCAGTAGCGTGCCGTTCAATGAACTCGATTCCTACCGGCTTGCCTAATATCAGGCAATTGAGCACCTTATTATACGGCTCTTAAGGAAATGTACGCCAAATCTGCACCGGCTTGCCCAAAGATATCTTTTAGCTACCCTAATAAAACGTATTAGCTGATAAGAAACACTACCAATCTTAAAGGCCTTATCACACTTCGAGTTTTTAATAGAGGTGTGCCAGTCTCAGAAACGTTCTTCGTTTTGTATGGAGCGAGAATGTTCTCAAGAACTTTTCTCATACAAAACTGAGAACGTTTCCGAGAATTCTTGAGATCGGCACAACTCTGTCCATACAAAACCAGTCGCGTGAACTCCATATTTGTATGGAACTTCGCTTCTAACTCGCCCGCAGCTCGCTCGTAAATCCTAAGTGTACCATCCTTTTCTCGAAGCTATTCAGGTCATTTTCAACCACCTGTAATTTTGTGCTGGCTAAAGCTAGAATCCTGAATTTTCAGGGATATATAGGGCATAATATGAATTAGATATATTCATAATAACAATCAATTTAAACTCGTAGTTTAAGAACTATTGCACATTATATTGTTCCTTTGTTTTGTCACTGACTCACTGGCTGACGATAATCATAATTCTAAAGTACTTCTAACAGACCTACAAGCTCCAAATTTTAAACATAATTAGTTTTTAGCCTACCAAGTCATGCAAAACCTAAAAATATTGCAATTTCAGTCACAACGCACATGTAAGTTTATAATCATTTCCTATACAAATACTTGCGATTACAAAGTTAGTTTTGTAGTTCAAATAGGAAAATGAATGGATTGGAATGTGTAATAAGTAAAAGAAGATCACGTACAAAAAGAAATGAGATCCCATCAAAAACAAATTACATGTAAAAAGATGCAAGTCTCGCAACGCAGATCTTCTACAACAAAAGAGTTTTGAGATGTAATGTTAAACCAAGTCTGTTGTTTTAGATTTCGATTTCCACCGACTTGACTATTATTTCACTGTGGAGGATTCTTTATTTAAGAACTATAAAATATGTTTCTCCACGGTTAAATAATACGACATATTTAAGTCAAAATACCCTTAAATAAATCTATTACAACATTAGAGTTGTTGTCGAAAACCTAAGTATCAATCAGGGCTCGTAACCGGCAAAAACCCCGAAATAGCCCAATATTTTGAATTATTTTATGCTTTTTATGTAGAGCTCAGTAATGTATTTAAGTCATGATTTCGTATTATTAGATTGTCTGGTTAAAAAACGAAATAATAAACCAAAGAACGATAAGAACGGAAAGAATACCGGTATTTTTGTATGGAGCGAATACCGGTATCCGAGCCCTGTTATCAATACACAACACCGGTAAAACAAACCAGTTGTAACCGGAAACGTAGCCTCTGGATCCCGCGCGTATACTGCGCCCGGCACACATGTGGTGGGGCACTAGGAAGAAAGCGGGCGAAGAAAAAATGAGGGAGACGAAAAACTAGAGCGGGACGGAAAAGTGGGCGAAAAACGAAAAATTTCACCCGGCCCCCACCCGCACGCACACACGCGTAGCCTAGCGCGCCGCCGCCTCCTTGATATTTGCGAGATATTTCGGGCATTTTGGTAATTGCTGAAAATCTGTAAAATAATAAGAGTAAGTTTAATCGCAATAATGCTTAATTAATGGGTACTCTACATCTACTTTTACTTTACTTTACATTCTTATAAAATTGGCATTTATCATATAAATACAGATAGCACAAGGCAGCTGCGACACCACATGTAACAACCAATGAAAACACGCGTACATAATGTGGCTTGAAATCCAGATTCTATTTAATTTTAGTTTTAAGAAATCGCATCACGCGGTCTCGCCTTGACTAACATTTGAATAATAGACTTCAAAGACTGAAATTTTATACCTTTTTCGCTTTTAAATAGCCAAAACAAAGAAAATCAAAGCCAAAATATATTGGAAAACGTTAAACCACCAGAAAATCATCGGAAAATATCCGTTACCATACTTATTATACTCTTTGCATTACATAATGTAAATTGAAGGCAAATATATCTGTCAAACGACATACGGAACACTCCTTCCCATAATAACGGCAAAAGATACCAACACAAAATACCGTGCGCCTCAATCGTACCGGCGGCCCGCCCGGCTAGAGACAACAACTTCTACGGAAAAGAAAAAATATCCCCGCATGCGTGCCACCGGCCGGAGCCCTGTCTGTCATCAACGTCAATATGAAAACTTTGTATTTGTTTATTTGTGATTGTGTAAATTGTGTTGTATACTCTATCGTTATATATTTAAGTGCCGTTCAATGTCTAATACGCATATTGATAGCCAGTCTACCAGTCAAAATCAACACGTCGCCCTGTCTCTGGATGACTATATTCAATGCCCACACTGCCCCGCTCCGAAACTCTTGAAAGGACGCCGAGGTCTCCATATACACTTAGGCAAGTGCCACAAACTTAATAATAGCCAAAACATCTCCATACCCCTCATTCCATTAGCTCCCGCGCCGCAAAATCACATCGATTTATCGTCAAAATTAAGCACATTAAAAAATTCTGTACCAATCATCAAGAGAATCCCCAGAGGCGCGAGATTCACTGTGGCAACAAAATTAACCAAAACCATCGATGATTGCGTCAGTGAAAACTCGCTCCAAACTTGGGAACATTTGCTCTCATTTGCTTATAACATCCTCCACGTTAATAAAAACGACACCACCAAATCACTGACCTCCAAAATCAAAGCCAACTGCTCAAACACCCATAGTATAAATCTAAAAGACAACACGCGCCACCCTAAGCCCGGCAAACTAACTAAAATTGTAGAATCTAAAATCAGTGATGGGGATCTCAAAGGCGCTGCCCAACTTCTGTTTTCCAGCGACACGTCGGCCCCAGACACCCCAGATACTCTGCTCGCCCTACAGAGCAAACACCCACCAGCTCCCGCAGTACCTGGCCTCCCCGACCCTCCCAATTCAGTTCCGCCGTGCCTGCAATGCTCAGAGGACGCCGTATCACAAGCCATAGCATCATTCAAAAAAGGCTCCGCGGGCGGTCTGGACGGGTTAACACCGCAACACCTAAAAGACCTAATCTCAGGTATCCCTGGAGGTCAAGGCAACAACTTGATCACGAGCATCACACGCCTGATCAATCTGATGCTCGCAGGCAAGGTGAACCGCGATGTGGTTCCCACCATCTACGGCGCCAATCTGTGCGCCTTAGCAAAAAAAGATGGAGGAATCCGACCCATTGCCATAGGCTCCACAATCCGAAGACTTGCATCAAAAATCTGCTGCAAAAACATAATCCATAATCTAGAGTCAAAATTTCAACCCATCCAACTCGGTTTCGGCAGCAAAGGCGGCTGTGAGGCAGCCGTCCATGCGTGCCGAACCTTTCTACTTAGTCCCAACGGCCAGGTGCTGCTCAAAGTCGACGTAAAAAACGCATTCAACTCCGTAAACCGAAACGCCATGTTGACAGAAATCCAAAAAGAAACTCCCGACATCTATCCTTACCTTTGGCAATGCTACAGCGCACCCACCAACCTAGTATACAAAAAAAACAATATCCCTTCGGCGGTCGGCTGTCAACAAGGCGATCCTCTCGGGCCGGCCGTTTTCAGTTTAGCCATTCAGCCCATTATTTCGAAATTAACTTCCAAATTCAATGTCTGGTATCTTGACGATGGCAGTCTAGGGGGCGACGCGACTTTGGTTCTCAGTGATCTATTAACTATTGTGGACAAATTCAAATCAATAGGACTTGAACTAAACACCAACAAGTGTGAACTATATATCAATCCAGATATCCCAAATAAATTACAAATCCAGCAACATTTTGAGAACGCCTGCCCGGGCATAAAAATCTTATCCACGAAGTCGCTTCACCTCCTGGGTGCACCGGTCCTAGAAGAATCGATCCCGGAATTCGTACAGTCTAAAATCAACCGTTTTTCCGAATTCTCGAACCGCTTGCTAGAAATTAACGCTCACATGGCTACCCATATTCTACGATTCTGCCTCCTGGTCCCAAAATTTACTTACTTCACACGCTGTAGCCCATTATGGAAATTTACAAATATCTGCGAAACCATCGACAATGTACTGCACACGCAATTAGAAAAAATTATAAACATCAAAATTAACGACCGGCAATTTCTACACGCTACTCTCCCTATTAGATTCGGCGGACTCGGTATCCGTCAAATTTCCAGTGTTGCCCTACCAGCATTTCTGTCCTCGGTACACAGTACGCTTCCCCTCGTCGGCAAAATCTTAAAGCCATCACTGCGTGATTTCGAGGTAGCGTACCTGCCCGAGGCAGAAATCGCTTGGAAAACGGTCTGCCCGAGCGAAAATATCCCGGCCAACAAATCCATGCAGAGAATCTGGGACAACCCAATCTGCAAACAAGTGCATGCCCACCTCCTAGACTCCTGCTCCTCGAGCCAAGAAAAAGCCCGCTTACTAGCCGTATCGGAGAGGGAGTCTGGGGCTTGGTTGCATGCACTTCCTTCCTCCCACATTTCCACACTACTGGACAATAACTCATTTAGACTGGCTGTCGGCCTGCGACTCGGCGTCCATATTGTGATGCCCCATCGATGCCCCTGCGGAGTCCAAGTGGACCGTCTGGGCCACCACGGTCTCGCGTGCACAAAAAGTGCTGGCCGCCTATCCCGCCACGCCTGCCTCAACGATATCATCCGCCGGGCCCTTGTCAGCGTCAACGTGCCGGCCACATTGGAGCCCCCTGGCCTTGCACGCGACGATGGCAAGCGACCCGACGGCATGACCCTCGTGCCGTGGCGACTGGGACGGCCACTGATATGGGACGCAACATGCGTAGACACCCTTGCGCCGTCACATCTCGCCACAACCTCGCTGAGAGCAGGCGGGGCGGCTGCAGCGGCTGAGGCAGCAAAGCGCCGCAAATACATGTGTCTCACAGATCACCATGTGTTTGCGGCCTTTGCAGTCGAGACTCTCGGACCGTGGAGTCAAGATGCCCACGAACTCATAAAGACGCTGAGCCAAAAGCTCTTTCAGACAACTGGGGACCACAGAGCTGGCTCGTTCCTCACTCAACGGATCAGCATAGCGATCCAGAGAGGGAACGCAGCCAGCATAATGGGGACCCTGCCGCAGGGGCCCGATCTGGGGGACATGATGTAGTTTTAGTCTAGGTTAGGTTAGTGTAATCATATAGTTTATATTTGTATATATTTTTTTTTACTATTCAATGTACCTCAACTTCCCTCGTCTAATGTAAATAAATAAAATAAAGACTGAAAGAAATTTAAATATGCCCTTTAAAATAAAAGAAAGCTAGAATTAATAAATAAAAAACATAGATTATGTGCTTAAGTAATAAAAAAATACCTTTAGTTTGCATCGGAAATTTGATTGACAGTCACCTACATTAACTGTCAAATGCAAAGAGCCCATTAATCGATAGATCTATGATCTACGATTGGAATGAGAAGCCATAGTCGCCAACCTTGACTTCAAAAAGAAATATCTAGATATAAAACAAACGTTCTGCTCTAGCTTAAGTTATTATAAGAAAACCAGTATTATAATAGGTGCACAATAATTGCAGTATTTAATGCGGACATTGTTGATATCTACACTATACTTCCCACGTGAACTATGTAGACATAGTGTTATTCGTTACAATCACGTTTAAAAATATGTATACATTTCGCAATTCATGTCTTTATGTGAGATAAGATTCAAAATGTATATACGTATATGTTTTTTAAGACTTCACCGTACCTAATGTAAATCACAGTAAGTAGCTTGATGCTTCCTTCTTTATCAATTCAGTTTTCACTGACATTTTGAATCCTTCTCAGCACTCGTGATCGGGAGATATAATCAATTAGCCGACTTCAAAAACAGGAGGTTATTTAGATTAATGATAATCACCAAAACCGAAGACAATGTGAGTAAGTTAGGTCCGACTTGACGCTTTAATTTAAGGTGTCTTTAAAGTATTTAGTCAAATTAAATTGACACTCAACAGCCCAAACTAGAAGTCGATGAATCTTGGTTTCTCAACACGGACAGCCTCACAAATAAAGCAAAGTCAAATTCAAGTATTTATGATACCAATGGCGGGATTCAAATCAAACTCATATCGTTTGGCTTCAATTCAAATACGGTTGCTTCACTAACTGGTCACTGTTATTTTACTCCAACCAACATTATCTTGGCTCACTTATTATCTCATATATTTTCTTCATCGTGCGTAGGCAGTCTAATAAGAAAAGTTTACATTAGGGAACCTTGTTATGTTTATGCATGCCGCGGTAGAAAAGAAAAATACTGGCAGAAATTGTAGCATGTTTTTGAAAGCAGTTCCTGTAATGTAGAACTAGAATTGTTATTAAGGATCATGAATTGAAGTGAAAAGCCGGGTTTGTAACGATTTGAATTGAGCTTTGAGCGCTACGAGTTAAGGTCGAGTTTCGTTTGGGGCAATCCCGGAAAGGGCTCGCTAGGAGTTTCCCGCGCAAGTACCAAGGAGGTTTTCTCCTCGGGGAGGCCATTGTAGCATGTTTTTATACCCAAAAATTTTAAGTCAGTAGGCGCTCGAACTCAGAGCGGCAAGAACGTTTTTATTATTATTAATATATATTTATATTTCGTTTTCATTTACAAGTTTTTCCATCGTTCATAATTTTAATATTTTTATACCGTTTTATACAATCAAGTGTTTATAGCTAGGCGTAATACAACAAACAAACTTTTGGATAGAATTACAACGATAATCGGCTGAAACAAGTTTCTCAAGTTGGAGTTTTGACAGTTGGATTTCGAATTTTGAAAAATTGACGTTACAACTGAAGAATGGCGCGTGTGGCTGCCTTCGAGCGAGGGGTCGGTGCCCTCTGCTGCTAACATGCTCAACTACCAGAACATTTGACGGTTACTCTATCCGTAAGTACATTTCAAATCAATCGCGTTCTAGAATTATTGATGATCTATTACATAAGGGTGCGTTCATAAAATGTCTCGTGAATATTGTAGTAATATGATCGGGTTTGTGTGTGTGGACGCACACAGAGCTGCGATTGTTTTTATCGCTCGCAGTAAATTAGAGGGGCGATAGTGGATACTAGTGTTGGTATTGATTTTTTTCCCTCATTCTGTTAAATTTTATTTATTGTGGGGAGAGCCGGACAGGCCGATGACGTGCGTGCCTTGGCTCGCCATTGTGCCGATAAGTAAAGAAATTGGACGGCCAAGCAGCCATGTTGCTCCATTTTCAAAGTCGCCGATACCGTTCCAATTTCAAACTTATCCACGCTTAAGGAACATTCCTTTTGGAATGTCAACGTGGCCGTTAATTTTTCTGTTCTATTTTTGAATATCTGATTCTGTTTTCAAAGTTGACGGATATGACTTTACTGGTCTTTTCGAAGTTGTTCTCGTTTGTTTTATGTGCGGTTTTAAGGTTATTTTCTACCATTTCCTCCGAAGTCGCCGGCTATGGTGGTTTGTTTTTGACTATGATTACGTTTAGTTATTATGAGTTGTTTTCAAAGTAACTTTAGTTTTTATTATATTTAGTGTTTCTACATACTGTTAGTACAGTCGCCATCAGATATATCTGAGCTGTCAGTGTACTCATAAATATCTGAACACGGCTCTATTTTCATAGCATTAGAGCCGTGTTCAGATATTTATGAGTACACTGACAGCTCAGATATATCTGATGGCGACTGTACCGTCATCAACATCCTAGCGCCCTACACCGTTTCTATCGGGGTCCACTTTTGACCATGATCCCAGATTAGACAGGTCAGAGACCTTGGAAAGACTACCGTCAGACCTTCGTAACCTTGCGAGTATATTGTGGTCGATTATAACGCTTTTTGCGTTTATGTCTAAGTATAGATGTCTATGGTGCTTGTATTGTATTATTTTTATCTAGCTGTCTACTAGGAAAATGGCCAACTCGTGACTTTCATACGTGTTTCTGTTCATAAAGGTAAGTTTAAATGGTGAAGAACTTTGCATTTGGATTTACTTCGCCCACATACCTATTTCGTCCAATTCTTATTTCGTCCACTTTCTCACATCGACTACATTCCATTCCTATATCTTCCGCGTTCCCTATTCGTCCAAAGTGGGACTTGAAAAATCCAGACTTTTTTATGGAGCCTGGGACTTGGAGAAATTTAGAAATGTGGAAGATTTGGGGATACAGACCAATAGGTGGGCATTTCTTCAGAAATATGTCTGCGGTCACCTCATTCATCTGGCCCTTTTTCATTACAGATGAATGAGTCGCAGACATATTTCTGAAGAATAGCCCAGTACGTCTAGCATAACTGGCCGCGACTTCGTATCTCGCGCGACAGAGCATCACCTGTCACTGTCACACTATATTGAGTGGAAAGAGATAGGTAGCATTTGTCGCGCGACAAAGAGTCGCGTGTCACAGTTGTGCTAGAGGTACAGGTAATAAGGGCGAAATAGGAATATGTGAATACAAACGGATATTGATATTGACGTCTCAAAGAAATATATTAAAAAATATATCTCAGTATCAAAAAATTAACTTTAATAAGCTTTTAGTATTAAGTATGTAAGTAAAATCACAGTAATAATCAGCTTTAAGGTCTAGCATAAGTACAAAATTAACAAATTGAAACACCATCAATGCTACCCGATCGCCAATCTAGCAATCACTGTTTATCTTGTCCAATATAATGGACAAAATACAATATTACTTACATAATGCGAATAGCAAAAAATAAAACCGGAATTCCGGTATTTCGGTATTGGTCCTTTTCAATACCGGTATTCTGATACCGAAAAATAAGGTGGAATTACGGTTTCTCGAGATTTCGGAATTCTAATTATTTTTTTATTATTTCTTATTTAGCGTATAAAATAATAACTTATTAAATACGATTATTTTATTGTAGCATTTACGACTGCCAACGAATTCTAAACCTATCCATATCCTGCCCGAGACATAATAAAATAAAAACGTTACAAGATATTTTTTACATCCAAAAGGCTCAGGTTAGCTACTTTTAATACTATTCCAAATTTCAAATCGATAGCAGCAGTAGTTTCTGAGATATCTGGCTGTGACAGACGGACAGACAGACAGAGTCGCACCATAAGAGTTCCTTGTCTACCATTTTGGAACGGAACCCTAAAAATCATGTTTGGGCGTAGTGTAGCACATCGTTTCTGTGGATTTCTCAATACGACCACAGAGCCATGCACATGGGTTGTAATGTAAGGACTCAACAGTGGCGTGGCGTCCATAGAACTCGATTCTCATCAGCTTGCCTAATATTAGGCTGCAGTGGCGTGGCGTGAAAAATATCCTTGGGCAAACCGGTTCAGATTTGGCGAAGATTTTCCTTAATAGGTGTAGAATAAGGTAATCAAATGCTTGATATTGGGCAAGCCGGTAGGAATCGAGTTCTTTGGATGCCACGCCACTGTTAGGCTGATCAACTTTGCTCAGTTTCTAGATAGTTAAGAGTTATATTTTTAATACAAAGAAGACTATCAGGTCTGGTATTTTAATAGGTCAGTTGGCCAATATGTAGGAGATCTTGTTGATGCAACGTCACATTTCATTTCTGTAATGTAATGGCATTCATGAGAATGCCTAATCACGACAATTTCACGTAGGTACTCGTAGGTGAGGGCCAATGGGTTAACTATTCTTCAGAAATATGTCTGCGACTTATTCCTCTGTCTCATACATTTAATATGAAAAAGGGCCAGAGGAATTAGGTGACCGCAGACATATTTCTGAAGAATAACCCCAATAGGTAATGGAGCCGGAAGCCCGGTAACAGCTAATGATGAAAGATAAAACTGTTAATTAATTACTGTTAAAATATTGATTTAAATTTCGAGATTTCACTCATCTATCTTTATATAATTCTAATGTACGTGTGTTTGTTACATTACTCCTCAAAGTCAAAGTCATTTATTTGCATTGAATGGGTTACATGAAGATCTTACAACGATTTTGCGCCATTCAGCCAAATCTGGCGTAAAAATAATTAAATATTAATTCTTATAAAGTATTAATATTTTATTTTTAATATTTTTGCATAAAAAATATATCACGGGATCATATGACACTTCCGAAAAGAAACCTTAGTTTATAATTTTTTTCTAAGAGTCAATAAGAAAATTTATTACATTTCCAAAATCATACTATTTACAAAACTCACAATTTCAGTTTTTCCTAAAAACTATGAAACTGAGATGCGACATTTTGAATTAGGACGGCAGAGTAGACCTCGCGAGTCTGTCAGCCCCAATGCCTCCGCCATCTTGAAAAAATCCAAAAACGAAATTGACAAAAGATATCTTCATAATTATGCAACCTGTTCGCAAAATTTCACGAAAATGTTTGGTTGTTCTTGATTCTTACAGATTGCATTTCTTTTGAATGCATTTATTGCAGTTCAGGGGACATAATAAATCATTTTTGTTACATATATAGATACAATAAATCAAAGTACGTAGAATCGAACCTGGTAGCTCTGGATTTCCGGCCCAGCGACTCAACCAGTCGTCCACCGGAGCACCCAGCAAGTGCCCTCAATTTTGCCATCTACTTCGACTTCTGTATCATTCTGGTTGTGTCCAAACCGGGAATTGAACCCGGTACCTCTGGATTTCCGGCCCAGCGACTTAACCACTCGTCCACCGGAGCACCAGCAAGTGCCCTCAATTTTGACATCTAGGTACTTTGACTTCTTTCTCATTCTGGTTTAATAGGAGGATTAGGGCTGGATTTAAGGATTTAAACTCTAGGTGAGTGCCATTTAATTGTTTTATGCACTTTGATTTCCTGTATATAGATACAGGAAATCAAAATGCATAAAATAAAAATGTGGTGTAATTTACCCGCATTAAAAACTAATAAAGGAACATCATGTTTCTTTCATATAAAACCATATTTGCTCAAGCTGAAACGAAGAGGCTCCATTCGCTGGCTCGAATAACCCTTTGCACGCCAACGACGCATATATTGGTCACAGACCGCAGAGCGATATAAACCTTCAGGCATCAGCATAAAAAGTTCAATTTCGGTTTTGACACTGTTATGTCATGGCGTCTGATTTCCGACTTTTATGTTTTACCTAGCGGTGAAAAGGTTAATCAAATAATATTGCGTATATAAGTTCCAAAAAACTCCTTTGCGGAGCACCTAACGAACGAGTGATAAATGGGGTATTAATATTATACAAAGAACTGTAAATTATTCATCATTTTCTATCCTTGTATGAAATAACAAGATGATTCATATACGTCTTATATTTCAGTGATTCAGTCAAAAGACCCATTCAAACAATTGAAAACATTTAAATGACTCCCAGGGACCACTGCACTGACTCATATTTCTTGCTATTCAATTGTTTTGGCATGTGACATACTATATTAGTGTGATGGAATAACATACGCACCTCCAGTCGCGTGGCGTAAAAGATATCCTTGGGCAAGCCGGTGCAGATTTGGCGTACATTTTTCTTAAGAGCAGTAGAATAAGGTGGTCTAATGCCTGAAATTAGGCAATCCGGTAGGAATCGAGTTCTTTGGACGCCACGCCACTAGTACCTACGTATGTTATTCCATCATACTATAGTACATTATACGACTAGGGTGGTAAAATAAAGAAAGGCTGAGATCGCATGCTATCGAGGGCTTTCTTTATTACCTCCCGTGTTGTGTACATCATTTTATGTCTACACTTGGCCAGAAAGCGGCTTTTTCTGTACGCACAGCGTGCGGAAAAAGTCACTTTATGGCCAGGTGTGGCATAAAATACAGATTCTGTGAACATTTTAAGTCTCTACCTGTTAAGGTTAAAAGAGATAGAGCCCTGTGATAGACAGACAGACGGAGCCCGTAATTTTGACTATTCTGAGTAGAAATAACATAGAATTGGCAGAAAACCGCAGAATAAAGAAAAACGTATTTTTAGAAGTGCAAATAACAGCTGGTAAATATCTATTGGGTTATTCTTCAGAAATATGTCTGCTCACCTTATTCCTCTGGCCCTTTTTCATACTAAATGCAAGGACGATTAAAACGAGAGGACTGTCATTCTCCATACAAAAAGCTGTTCCCGGATATTTAAAACGCCATCTATGTATAAGCTTGGTATAAGAATTATATTATTTACAGTTATTCAACTTTGCAAGCGTAACACAGTATTTAATGTTAGTATTTATTTATTATTAGCTGTTTACGAACTAATTGTTATTGTACTATGTTTCATTGTTCAATTACAACATCGTTAAATGTTTAGTTTTTTAGCGCCATCTAGTTTTTGCCTGGAAATCCCCTTGCGGTCGGGGCACGATCCAAAGTATGGAGAATGACAGTCCTCTTGTTTTAATGGTCCTTGCTAAATGCATGGAAACAGAGGAATAAGTCGCAGACATATTTCTGAAGAATAACCCTATTAATTGTTCATTAGAACCCGCCTAAACTTATTCGAAATCTAAATGTCGTTTGCCGGAAATAGCTTGGTCACGCGTCAGACCATGCAACCTCCTCGGAGCATTCTTGTGACGTCACATCCGGAGGGCAGGTCAAAGGTAAAATGCTGCTTTTTTGGAGGCCTTATTTTTGCAACACATTGAGGAGCACTCTTTTTACCCGACTGCGGCGAAGCCCAAAGGAGGGTTATGTGTTTGACCTGTATGTATGTATGTCTACGCTCGTAACTACTCAACGGCACAACTGATTTTGATAAATGATACATCATTAGATTCGTCTTGATGATCCGAGTGTCACTGGGTATGAAGTCCGTTAAAATAAACAAAGTGGCGGATTTTATCCACTTTTAAAGTGCACTTAATTTTTTAATAACTGCATTTTTATTTAATATGTCACACGATATAGTTTACTAACTATTTTTATTTTCTATTTTACCCCCCCCCCCCCCCCATGTTTAAAAATCATATATTTCCGTTACACGTCCATCTTTGGGTGATCGAACTTAATATGTACCAAAATTCAACTCAATCGGTCCAGTACTTTAGGAGCATTTTTTTTGTTTAATAATTATTTTATTTTATATTTTTATTTTATTTTAAGGGTTCCATTTAGTGTCCGACCGAAATTAGTTTCCGCGGCCGAAACCGTTACCGAATTTTGGCTTTGATTTCAGTTTTGGCCGAAATCGAAACCGAAACTTCCATATAGGTCAATTTGTCGCGGGAAACCCCTCAAATTCGTGTCCGTCAAGATAGCGTACACCGTAAAGATATTCAGAATCTGATGCAGCCAATAAATAGTACCCAAATAGTACCGACGAAATACCTAGGTGAAAAAAATAGTACCCTTAAACTTTTCGAAATATAAGGCCTATTCACGGTGTACGCTACCGGCGTCAAGCTGGCGTACACCGTTTGTATCTCTGGAACGGCTTTGTTTTTGGAAACGCTTTTTATCTCAAAAAATAGTACCCAAATAGTACCCTAGGGCCCTAAAATTTTATTTCTCTAGCTATCGTAGAAGCCGAGATATAGTGAGCTCTTTCTATAAGGAATTCCCGGGTACGCCAGCTTGACGGTGTGAAATTTTGTACACCGTTAAGTTATGGAATATCTCGGCTTCTACGATAGCTAGAGAAATAAAATTTTAGGGCCCTAGGGTACTATTTAGGTACTATTTTTTGAGATATAAATCGTTTCCAAAAACAAAGCCGTTCCAGAGATACAAACGGTGTACGCCAGCTTGACGCCCGGTAGCGTACACCGTGAACAGGCCTTATGTTTCGAAAAGTTTAAGGGTACTATTTTTTTCACCTAGGTATTTCGTCGGTACTATTTGGGTACTATTTATTGGCTGCATCAGATTCTGAATATCTTTACGGTGTACGCAATCTTGACGGACACCTCAAATTCCGTTTCGGTTTCTGCCGCAGTTTCGGCTGGATGGCAGCCGAATCTAAGCCGAAACTAGGCCGAAACCGAAAGTTCGGTTGGACTCTATTTCCGTTTTTTTCCTTCTGAGGTACGGAACCCTAAAAACAACTATAGCTTGGCAACTTCGTTGGTGACACTCACATGTGTGCTTTTTGTTATCTGCAGCCGTAACTACTTACACAAGTTACCGCCAACACGAACGGCGACCGACGGCGGCAGCCTCCGGAGGCCCCCGTTCGTGTTGGCGGTAACTTGTGTAAGTAGTTTACGGCTGCACATAACAAAAAGCCCACATGTGAGTGTCACCAACGAAGTTGCCAAGCTATAGTAGTAGGTCAGAACCTGTGACGCATAAGCCTGTAATGCACCGGGCCCGAAGGCATGCAAAGATGTTAGGATAAACGCCTGTTGCGCATCCTAATGCGCATGACATGACAAATCCTAGGTTTTAACTCAGGAACGCGCCGCAACCTGCTTAAGGTCTCTGCCCACTACACCGTATATAGGTACCTGACCGTCACAGAAATATATCCAGGTAGAAGGAGAAATGGTATGTACAGTCAAGGAATTTAATTTCCTACCCATTTCATTGAAATGTTGTTAAGCATTCACGATGCATTAAGGTCGAAATTCCTATTTCAGTAATAGTATTTAAATGTCAATACGTATTATTTGTCACTGCACATTACAGATAGCCTCTTTGCGAAGTCATTTGTTCATCTAATTACGAATACGTGTCAGTCGGTGCGAGTGTCAATCGAGAAAATTTTAAAATAATTCCGAATCCAGACTCCGGAAAGTCTACCGCAAACGTCGATAATCTAAATTTCGTTATCTGCGTTCCTTTCATCGGATATTGTAAGAGCGAGAAAGATGGACTTTCTTCGAATTTCGATTCCGCGGTTGTCGTCCTTTTTTTGGTAGTGCCTTGACGTTCTAAATTTCAGTTCACCATGTCAACGTTGTTAATCTGTTACCGAGTTACTGACACAAAACAATGCGTGTGATATGTCAAAGTAACGTCGTACTCTAGCTAGCTCTTATGATGACAGGATGCTATACGATATTGGACCTTAGGTGGGTTGGAAATTAAATTCCTTGACTGTACCTCGAGTGCTAAAAAGAAGTGGCGGCGACTTACTTTGCGCGCCGTTAACTCCAGATGCCGTCAATATTATTATCGGATTTGAAAATTTGATAATAATGGTATAATTAATTGTTCAAATACCACTAAATGGAAAGGAAAATATATGTTTTCCTTCACTAAATTACACTTTTGGCGTCAAATGCCAAGCATAAACGTTACACGCTTGGTTGCCATACAAATCGAAAAACTATTTAATTCTATCTCGATAGGTGTATTTCTGTGATGACCGTGCTATGAACGTATCAGGCACGGTATGACAAATGCCGGTCGGTGACGGAACGTAGTAGCGGGCCTGTAAACATTTTTTCAAGATCAGGTCTATAGTTTTTGAACAAATGTCCATTTTCGTCCTGCTACAGTCCTTAGATAAGTTAGTTTGGTCTTGGTTTACCTACAAAAAATGGCCTGATCTGAAACAAGACCTCCGAATTTGTGTATTTCTGAAGTACATAGAATAGAATAAAGTGTAAAAATAAATAGGGCATCAAAACGTGTCCGTCAAGATAGCGTACACCGTAAAGATATTCAGAATCTGATGCAGCCAATAAATAGTACCCAAATAGTACCGACGAAATACCTAGGTGAAAAAAATAGTACCCTTAAACTTTTCGAAATATAAGGCCTGTTCACGGTGTACGCTACCGGCGTCAAGCTGGCGTACACCGTTTGTATCTCTGGAACGGCTTTGTTTTTGGAAACGCTTTATATCTCAAAAAATAGTACCCAAATAGTACCCTAGGGCCCTAAAATTTTATTTCTCTAGCTATCGTAGAAGCCGAGATATAGTGAGCTCTTTCTATAAGGAATTCCCGGGTACGCCAGCTTGACGGTGTGAAATTTTGTACACCGTTAAGTTATGGAATATCTCGGCTTCTACGATAGCTAGAGAAATAAAATTTTAGGGCCCTAGGGTACTATTTGGGTACTATTTTTTGAGATATAAATCGTTTCCAAAAACAAAGCCGTTCCAGAGATACAAACGGTGTACGCCAGCTTGACGCCCGGTAGCGTACACCGTGAACAGGCCTTATATTTCGAAAAGTTTAAGGGTACTATTTTTTTCACCTAGGTATTTCGTGTGACATTGCAATTTCAATATAGCCATTTAATTTAATAATTATCGAATATTGATCTCATTTAAATTTTTAATTGTATACATTTATTATTTTATTGCCTACTGTCTAATTTAACTTAAGTATTGCACAATTGAATGTAATGGTACTAACATAATTTTTAAGTGTGTACTAACAAACTATGGATCTGTGACATCTGGAAATAAACGTTATATTATTATTATTCTCCGTATATCTTTATTTGCTTAAGTTAGGTTTTTTACAATATATATATAAAAAGTAAAATACAAAATGAAATTACAAAACATAAACACATTATAAAAAACCTAACCTAGGGTGCCGCCGGCAGCGGGGCGGGGCCCAGGCTACCGGTGGTTAGGGCCGCAGAGAGAGGAACCTCCTGACGATGCGCGCCGTGTCCAGAAGAACCGCTTTCTGTATCTGACCCTTGATCCAGCCATCTAGCGAGAGTCTCTTGAGATGGTGATCGAGACTCTTCGCTATAAGCCCGTTCGCCGAAACGACTATCGGAACAATGATCGCCGAATCAACATCCCACATGGCGGTAACCTCGTGAGCCAAGTCAAGGTACTTGCTGAGCTTGTCCTTCTCGGCCTTCACGAGGTTCTCGTCATGGGGGATGGTAACGTCGACGAGCACTGCACGGCGCTTGGATCGATCTATTAGCACGATATCAGGCTTATTGGCTACAATAGTCCTGTCCGTGATAATGGATCGATCCCAATAGAGCGTGGCACGGCCATTTTCGAGAACTGGCATTGGTGCGTACTGATAGTACGGCACCTCAGACCCCACAAGACCATATCGAACAGCAAGTTGCTGGTGAATGATCCTGGCTACTTGGTTATGTCTGTGCAAGTACTCGCCGTTAGCTAGATGGGAACAACCAGAGATAATATGCCTGATAGACTCTCCGGGACGGCGGCATGCCCGACAGATGTCGACCGTACCGTCCTTCAGGATATATCTCCGGTAGTTGTTCGTCATCATAACTTCGTCCGCAATTGCACAGACAAAACCTTCAGTTTCCCCGAAGAGATCACCGAAGCGTAGCCAGTTCACCGACGCGAGCAGGTCTACATCGGGCCCCGTGAGGGCCTTGTAGAACCGCCCGTGTAGCTCCTTACTCTTCCATATGTCCTTGCGGTCGTCGGTGCTAAGCACCTTAGGTCTACGCCAGTTCTCGTTTGCCAAGGAAAGAGGGGTAAGGGTTCTGTCTACTGCTACTACATCGCGATGTATCTCACACTCGTTGTTTAGGAAGTACTCCCTGAGGCTGCACACCTCGCGGTTATGGAGGTCCTTGGCGTTTAAAAAGCCACGGCCGCCACACTTACGCGGGATGTACAGTCTCATAACTGACGAGCGTGGGTGTAGCATGCTTATTATTATTATTATTATATTATTTCGTCGGTACTATTTGAGTACTATTTATTGGCTGCATCAGATTCTGAATATCTTTACGGTGTACGCTATCTTGACGGACACCATCAAAACTGTTTGCTGACGCCCACCCATATGGTTTTCATGCCATTATGCGTAAGATAGTGTCACTGTTGCGGAGATTGTCACGCAGCCAACCGAACTAATTGGAAATCTATGAGGGAGGCCAATGTTCAGCAGTGGACGTCTTATGGCTGAAATGATGATGATGATGATGATTGTTACTGACATAGCTCTAAGTCAATTGTA
Source organism: Eudemis profundana (assembly GCA_947034925.1). Taxonomy (NCBI): domain Eukaryota; kingdom Metazoa; phylum Arthropoda; class Insecta; order Lepidoptera; family Tortricidae; genus Eudemis; species Eudemis profundana. The sequence goes on from OX344818.1 coordinate 14,800,645, forward strand.
ACTAACCAAAACTTATATGGGTCTAATGGTTTTCAATCCAATAAAAAAAAACCATTTTGTTGGTCTGTGTGATGGTTGTCAAGCTAGAAGCCATTTGTCTGGCCGCCCCGCCACCTCGCTCGCCCGCGCATAAATAAATCAAACCGCGTTACGTCACTGTAAAAGATATTTTAATTAGCCGTGGTTCTGTGGAGCACTCCGGCCCGCATCGTGACGTCACTAGGGTTTTTGCGTTCAGAACTTGGACGATTTTTTACACGTTTATTTTGTAATTGATTTCCCAATTTTTTTTAAACAAGGCTTTTTCGAAAAAAGGAGTCTTGCTCTTTGTGCGTGGAGAAAGCCAGTTTTTTTCGTCAATTCCAAACCACCTTTTAGAACACATTTAAAACTCATACTAACAATCATCATAGCCCCTAATCCTATATTATCCTTTTAAAATAGGAGGTTACTATTTTCAGTTATTATGTTTACCCGTTATTTAGTTCAGTTCAGAAGCAAATAAATGTAACTTAGTTTTCTCAAACATGCAATGAAATGTTGACATTACGTGCCTTATAATAGGCGGCAAAGTATCTCGTTTTCCGTGCGGCTTGACACTTGGCATATAATGAAATTACGTACAACATTGCCGGCCTAGGTCATTTTGTATATAATAGCTCATAGAAAATGACCCGAATTCATTGTCCGTGAGTGTCTTATAAACACACATAGCAATTATACAAAATAAACTAAACTAACTAAAAAACATCTCGACCCACACTTTAAAAAACACTGACTTAGTGTATATTCTTTTTTTTGAAAGCCCATTCCAAAAAACCACCAACGCTAATTCAATTTGAACTCACAATTTTGAACTCATAAAATGTTTTAATTAAAAACGAAGGTTAACAGATGACACTTCGTAATAGCTAAGTGGGTAAGGCCGAGTCAAGGACGCGGATTCAATCCATATCAACCGTGACGTCATACAGCGAAATCGGTGGTCATCGCGGATGGCGTTTGGATGTGTGGGTCATAATAATAACACTGGTCAATAACAAAAAAAATAAAATAACAGACTTTATGCCGCACCTGGCCATAAGATTATGTACACAACACGGGAGGTAATAAATTTATCACCCTAGTTGTGTAATGTACTATTTCTGTCCTCCGGCCGGAAAGCGTCACCTTGCCGGCCGCTGCGCTAAACGACGATGACGCTTTCTGGCTCCGTTGAACAGAAAAATAGTATACAAACCTTGGCCAGTGAATAAGAAAGCCTCAGATCACATGTTTGTCGTCTTCTATTACTCGTATATGTGACCTGGTGATTTCCTACTTTACTGGCATCGGTATGTAACGCGACCCACTGGGGGGGGGGGGGGGTCGCAGAGCCTCTAGAAGGGGGTCGCGACGGTCGAGATACCTCAGGCAAAAAAGAAAAAAAGCTCAAAAGTGTAACGGAATAAAATTCAAGTTAGAAATCGTGGAGGATAGGGGGTCACCAAATATTTTCACATACAAAGGGGGTCGTGCCATGAAATAGTTTGTAAAACACTGCACTAAGTAATATAGACCCACACAAAGTCGCAACAGAAAGAGCTTGTAACAGAAATACGCATTATGTTATATTTTTGTATAACACTATATTTATATATAGCACTAAAAATAATTTCGGCCCGTTAGTTACTCTAGACTGTTTTAACTATCATCCATCTTTTTACCAATAAATATTTTTTTGCCAGTGTCTGTACGACGACCTCAAGTGTGACAGGCAGTTGCTACAAAACCAGCAGTGCGTCTAATCGAACGGTGCGCGGGCGCGGGTAATCCCGCGCACGCGCCGACCCGCATAACTGCGCTTTGCGAGGAATTCCCAAAGAAACCCCGCTCATTTGCGAAATCCACTTTACCAATAAGTTTAAATTAATTCAATATTTTAATATAAGTTTGATTTTATTAGTTTTAGTTTTAATTTTCTAGATTAGTTTTATAATGTTTAGTAAGTAGTTTTATTTAATTTAAATTGCATTGTTTTTGTGTATTTTACTGTTTATCCGTTAAAGCTGTATCTATAAACAAAAAAAAAAAACATTTAAAAAAAATTCATTCAATTAATTTATTTTGGATCAAACAGTGCCAATTATAACATAGGTATACAATTTTAGCTTGCGCCAGGCTCCAATCACGCTCAATGATAAGCTGGGCTATTCTTCAGAAATATGTCTGCGGTCACCTCATTCATCTGGCCCTTTTTCATACTAAATGTATGGATAGAGATGAATGAGTCGCAGACATATTTCTGAAGAATAGCCCAGCTATGATAGCATTTTTTTTATTCACTTCTTTTGTGAGCCATCGCTCACAAAAGAAGCCTATGCTCTCTAATAACTTATAACTGAGCTAGCATTTGCCCGCGGCTTCGCGTCGTTTCGTTTTTCGTTCTCTTTACTGGGATATATAGGATGTTTCAATCGAGGACCAGGTCTACTTGCATGACAAATTTCATCTCAATCCATCCAGTTGCTACCCCGTTATTTAGTATCAAACATCTAAACCTCCAAACATCCATCATGATTAATTTCTTGGACTAATTTCAAAAGGACTGGCCAGACGAAGCCAAGCCAAGAGCAATGGAAGAACAGGGGGAGGCCTTTGCCCAGCAGTGGGACACAGCGGCCTCATAAAAAAACATAACAGCTGCGTTGGGCCTATTTACATATTATTTGACATAATGACATAATGTTATTTTGGCCTAAACACTTTGTTATAATTTTATATCGCATAAGGTACAAAACACGTAATAATATAAACATAAGGTACCAAAGAGTTGTGTTGCATTTCATTGGTTGCAGTGCGTAGATTTTTGCAGATATTATAACTAGTATAAAGTAAAATTATACGAGTTCGATACCTCTTTACTTTCTACGGCGCACCAGGGCGCCGCGTCGCGGCGCACACTTTGGGAACCCCTGTATTACACAATATGGATCATCTATTTCCTGTTGGGTTTTTCGTCTACCAAGACGTGACTGGCAATTAAAATGTATCGATTTTATTTCCTAGGAATACCATACTGATTATATGACTCATACAACATCTAATACAAGATATAGCACCAACTTGCCCATTCACATAACATCGGCGCCACTGTCTATGCAAAACGCGGGTTCGATACGTGAAATAACTAGTATTATAATTGACCGCACGCAATCATAAGGTTGTATTGCCTTATCAATGAAGACAGCTGGAAAAACCCTGATGCTTTAATTGATAATGCTTATTTAAATATGGACTTTAAGTCGTTGACTTAAGGTATTTTTTACAAATATTATGTTGATGGTTGGATTAGGTTTCTCCGTTTCATGAAATGATTTTGCAATTATGCGTAAACTAAATCACGCGTGTTTTTTACGAAATTGCCTTGCAACACTCAAGCAAACAGATATTTTTGCTAAATCAAAATCATAATTCTTAATATTAGCTACATACTCGTGGATTAAGAGAGAATTCCTTAAAGCATAAAAAAAATCAAAATCAGAATCATTTATTAGGCATTAAGTCCGCCTATTATTATGTAATAAAGTTTGAATATATAGTTCTACAATAGCTCCTCCGTTAAGTCTATTCCTCGAAAAGTACCTAGAACTCTTCAAAGTTTAAGTGTCCATTATTAGTTAGACAAACATGCTTAATTTTAGACTCAGTTGCAAAGTATAAAGACGAACAAGTAGTCCAACTTCGGCCGTTTAGGTGCACGTGACACGTATTCCCACAGACGCGCAACAGCACGTATGTGTGAGTGCGATCCATACTGGAGCATTCTTAAGCGTTCTTAAAACTTTGCTTGTAGTACGTTCGTACACGGCGCGCACACATTCAAGCGCGCGATGTACCTTTTGTACGAAGAAAAAATACTGCTATTATACTACTGCTAGTTGCCTATGTAGCAAATGATGACCCTCATTTGGTTTGTTTGGAAAATCGACCGATTCGGATCACCTTATGGGACCGATCTGGAGCCCATGCATTATACATATATTTTATGCCACACCTGGCCACAAAGTGGCTTTTTCTGGCCAAGTGTAGACATAAAATTATGTACACAACACGGGAGGTAATAAAGAAAGCCCTCGATCGCATATTTACGTCCCTCGCTTGCAGCTTGGGCCGCAAACATCTGCGATCTCGGCCTTTCTTTGTTTTACCACCCTAGTTGCCTAATCTATACTATAGTTTATCTGTTATCCTTTTATTAACGCCATATATGTTTAGTTTAAAGTGTTTATTTTTAAATATGTTATGTTATGAAGTAAATAAAACATTTTCTTTACGCTATCCACTTGATTATTTAATACATGCAATTGCATAAAATTTGTTAAGTAACAAATTAGAATAAACAACTTATGTCAATCAAAAACATAGTTTGTTTTTCCGTACGGTAATGCCTACAAGTATAAATCTTGTACTATTAAGCCACATAATTATTTGATTATGTTTGTTGTTTGAATATAAAATTATTTTGTTTTGTTGTCACGTTTTTTATGTGTTTGCGGTTTGTTTAAGGTCAACATGGGCTCTATTAACTTGAAATTAGCATTCAATACTTATAATTTGCGTATTGAATAAAAATATATTATATCTTGATTTTTATAATTACTCATCATTTAAAACAATGTTATTTTACTTTGAAACAGCAAATTTGACTTTACTCCTTATACCTGGCATTTTCCTAATCATTTTGGAGGCTTAAAGAAATACAACAAAATACATTTAAGCATTGTATTTTATTAAGAATAGTAAATGCAAAATTATAAATGTAAACTTATATTAATTAAAGCTTTGGTTCAACTACATCTATTATTTATAAAATCAATCACAAAAATGCTTTGAAAATATATACTACCAATTTGGCATCCACAACAAAACGAACCTACTCGTTTGTCAAAATTAACCTAAATATTAGTAATAAAAATTTAATCATTGCAATCATAATATAAACAAGTACAATGTACAAACTAAAATACTGGCTTCAGAAATTACACAAATGAAATCCAGAGAAGTTAAGTCTCGCTTCAATCTATTGCAAAATCACAAAAAACCAAATCACTGGCCTCAGAACTAAACTAGATAGATTTAAACCAATAAAAGTAAATTTCCATTGCAAACTTCTGTTAAAGATCACATAATTAACGGTGCTATAAAAACACTGGGCGAAACACGAACGAAAACACTTGGATGCTCTGAGGTTTTATCACCTTTTTAATAGAGCATGTCATTGGCTTTGATGCACGTTTTCCCGACCCTGAGGTACCCCACAGGGCAGTTCCTGTTACTGATGCGTTTAGACGGCGCCGGCGTCGCTGTCTCCTGTTCGGTTACCCTGGGCTTGTCGATGAGTGGGATGTCTTCTCTGGGCAGAATCTTCCGCTTCCTCCTTAAGTTCTCACTGCATTGGCACCCAAGCGATCCAGTGACGACGCCAGGAGGAACGGCAGGGTACTTCTCATCTTCAGAGACAGCTGTCTTCGAGACTTTTACCAGGAACTCCACGATGTCATTGCTTTCTTTGAGAGATTGTTCGATTGTCGCGCCAGAACAATCGCAGTTCTGCGCAGCCGCAAAAACGACGTTCAGGAGGAGGAGAGCGATTTTGAAATACATGTTTACACTTCAAACGCTGTGATTTGAATGAATTGAACGAGTTACGGGCGATGTTATATACGCCAAGCTTGACTCACGAGCTTGTGAGTCAGTAGACTTGGTTTCTAATACTAAATACGCAAAAGAGATCATCTTATTAGTAAATCCATGGCGCTAATGTCCTTTTTCAAGTAGGGCACTGGTTGTTTACTTGTGATTACGGCTAATGAGCTGTCTTTAATTACGTCTTAACGTTTGATTGTAGGCCTTTAGCATGTCATAAATTGCATCGAGTAAATAAATTAATTGTTTTACTACTTAAGTACTTACTAACGATATAATGGCTTAAATAAAATATATTATTGTAAAAATAATCTGTCCATCCGATACAAATCAACGAGGAAAATCCCACTATCCCACTAATATTATAAATGTGAAAGTTTGTGAAGATGTTTGGATGTTTGTTACCTAATAACGGGATAGCAACTGGATGGATCAAGCTGAAATTTGGCATATAAGTAGACCATTTCCTGGATTGAAACATAGGATACTTTATATCCCGGTAAAGAGTTCCTTTGGGACAATAACGGGAACAACGCGGGCGAAGCCGCGGGAAAATGCTAGTAATTAATACTTCTACGTTAAGGTGATAATCGAGAAATCAAACTAGCACATTTTTTTTTCACAACAAATGTAAAATAAGTTTAGATAAGGTGGCATCACTAATGTATTCTTTCTTTTATGACATAATTTATGGCTTGTCATAACGATAATTTAACCTAATGACATTTTTGAAATAAAACTCGGAATCGTTATTTAACCATCCAACATATTATATATATTATGTCGAAATGTGTATATAGTTTTGTGTCTCATTGTGGACACCATTACCTCTAGCACAACTGTGACACGCGACTCTTTGTCGCGCGACAAATACTACCTATCTCTTTCCACTCAATATCGTGTGACAGTGACAGGCGATGCTCTGTCGCGCGAGAAACAAAGTCGCGGCCAGTTATGCTAGACGTACATGTATGTGTCCATATTGGGTATCATTTTTTTTACCATAATGTTATGTTCGTAATAAGGAATCATTTCCCATAATTCGTTTCTTTCTATGACTGGTTGTTAGGTTATAAGGAATGGTATAAAACAAACCTAACTTAATCTAATGGGTTCTCCTGTAGAACCTTGTCTCCTGTAGGTAAAGATTAATTCTTTCGGATATTCAAAATCCACAGTTTCAGAGAACAAAAATTATGATTATGACTAACACAAATTATGACTTTCAATAATTATGCAAACAGATAGGCACCCAGGTACTTTCATGCTCAATATTTCAATATTCATTTCATTTTATTTTGAATAGATAAACTATAAACTGTATAAAATATTTGTGGCATAAGAGTTTGTACCTATTTAATTTATAGTTTTAGTTCTTATTGTTTTATTCAAATTTTATAGTTTACTAATAAAACGTTGGCATAGGATAGTAACCTTTCGGGTAATATTATCTAAAAAAATATTACTTTCAAAAATATATACTCTACACTTGAATCACTTTCACCTTCGCCGTGCCAAAAACGCGCTGGGATTTTCACCCTTGAATTACTCGGCTATACATAAGTAGTACATAGAGTCTGTGCGGAAAGAGAATAGGATTAAATTTGGGGAGCGCTGTAATGCTTTTCTACCGTATGTGCCGTATTTTCTGTTCTGTGGCCATACTGGTTAGGTTAGTTCTGTTTTTCGCCACGCCTATTCTCTTTCCGCACAAACTCTACCCATAGACTTTTCCTTCTAGCACTTTTCTGGACCAAACATTTACAAGTTCGTCCCTTTACTTTCTCAACCACGTATCTACTGGAATAGTTTTTCATAGGAAAATCGCAATTTTCTACTCGTAACACAGGTGCTTTTTCTATCAAATTATTCCAGTAGATACGTGGATGAGAAAGTAAAGGGACGATTTGTGACTGTCTGTTGTTTTATGAATTTCGTCATCTTTCCATATCACTAAAATTAAACTTGGAAGCATTGCGGCAGCCTTTTTCCTTCCTCTTAGCGACATAAGTACGGAATACCCAGTATTAAAACGAATCAGCTCGTATGTTGGGTCAAAACATATGTGTCATGAGCATTTTGGGAAAAGTATAAATTATATTCATGTGAATGTTATATGTTCTGCTAGTCATTATGCTTAACTCACAAAGCCTTAATGTAGTGCCTAAAATTAACTGTCTCGGGAAAAAGATCAACCGCTTATACAAAAAACCGGTCAAGTGCGAGTCGGACTCGCACACCGAGGGTTCCGTACAAACTCGTCAGTAGATACGTAAATAATTCAAGAAAAACTGTATGGTGGCACAAACTTAACTTTGCTCTTGTAAAACTGTTGTCTCCATACATCGACATATGCCGCGGTTAGTTTAGTTCCTACTAAACTAACCGCGCCATATGTCGACGTGAAATAAGGTTGTTTTACGATTTTTGCGAATTTCTAAAAAACGCTGCAAGTTAAGAAAACTGTTTTATTTTTCCTGTAATATTTAGGATTACATTAATAATTGGTAATTATTACAAATTTTTCGGTTGAGTAACTTCGGAGATAATAGGGGGGGAATGGTATTTTTTTCAACGTTTTTTATCTTAAATCAAAAACAACATGACAAAGAAAAAAAATAAAAATGGTTTTGGGATTTACATATTAAGCCCTTTCATTTGATATCCCACTCGATATATTAGCTCAACTTTTGATTCTCGACATCCCATTTCGGTCCCCTTTAAAAAAAAAGTAAAACAGGCATAAGATTTTTTTTCTGTCCCATAGACTCGGATTAAAGGTTTTTAACACTATTCAAAATGTCAAGTCGATAGCATCAGTAGATCCTGAGATATCTTGCTGTGACAGACGGACAGACGGACAGACAGACAGAGTCGCACCATATGGGTTCCTTTTTTACCATTTTGGTACGGAACCCTAAAAATGCGAATTATAATACTATATCGTTTACCTGCGGTTTCGCACGCGTTGTTCCCGTTACTGTCCTAAGGGGACTATTCTGCCGCCATAACGCAAAAGGGCACATCTAACATTTTTTTCTTCGACACTAGGATGTTTACATATTCGGAATCAGTAAATTTCGCTGATTCCGAATATGCATATAACTCAGTGTCGAAAAAAAATGTTAGTTGTGCCCTTTTGCGTTACGGCGTCAGTATTTGCCGGCAAGATAAAGTATCCTATGTTTCAATCCAGGACTTAGTCCTCGTTATTTGGTAACAAACATCCAAACATCTTCACAAACTTTCACATTTATAATTTACTAGCATTTTCCCGCGGCTTCGCCCGCGTTGTTCCCGTTATTGTCCCAAGGGAACTATTTACCGGGATATAAAGTATCCTATGTTTCAATCCAGGACTTGGTCTACTTGCATGCCAAACTTCAGCTTGATCCATCTAGTTGTTACCCCGTTATAAGGTAACAAACATCCAAACATCTTCACAAACTTTCGCATTTATAATATTATAGTGGGATAATATTACTGTGATTTTACCATATATGATCAATACTTTATTTTATTTCTTCTAGTTGTTTCTTGACGGCATTATTTTTCTCTTTATTTTTAGGTATGTACGTCTATTCAGCAAAATTGGAAATATCCTAAAGACGACTAATCCATAATCATCACTTCGCATAATAATTACTTTTATGAATCTAAACCTATATTATGAATGATGTGTGCAAAAGATGTACCTACTGAATATAAAATTAAATAAACTGTTTCAATACGACAAGAACTAAGTCAAAAATAACTCAGACATTAGATCTAATCTTTGCTTTAGATTTCCGCGATTATCACTTATTGTAATAAATAATGTTTAAATTGTTTTATTACAATGAATATTAGATGTCATAAAATTTAGCTGTCCTAATTTAACGCTTCACATAAACCGACCTTTTTGCACGATATATTGAACCCGTATGCCCTTAACTATATTTATATCAATAACTATAATACTCGTATGTATAACCTTGGCAAATCAAGAGTCATTATATCAATGGGGGTCTCTTGATTTCATATTATATTTAATGTTGTCTGAGTATGTTTTGATAAAAACGCCAGGGTCAATGTACGAGTATCTGAAAATGCTCTTACGCTTGATATTACATTTCTAGGTATTCTGTAAATCTATTTTTGTCTAGTGTCTGTGTTAGATTTTTTGGAGTGTTTTTAATTTATTTCATTGCATATTTGAGAAATCACTATACATACCTCGGCGTGAAATGGGGTTGCCAGCCTCGTAACTATCTGGCCTCGCGTTCGCTCGGCCATCTATATGTAGTCGACCGGCAACCCCTCACTTCCCGGTCTCTGTATTAATGTACTATAAAACATATAACAAATTAGAGATTGTCGAAATAGGCCAATAGGCTGAAGTAGGCTGGGCCGATTGTCATGATGGACTAATATAAAGACAATTCGACTTTATGGATATAGCTGTTATACAGGCTGTAAGTTCATTGCCGTCTGATACGACTAAAATAATTGGTAGAAGTTAGGTCAGGTTAAAAATGGAGTCAACTATAGTACATTACACAACTAGGGTGGTAATACAAAGAAAGGCCGAGATCGCAGAAGTCTGCGGCCCGAGCTGCAAGCGAGGGACATAAATATGCGATCGAGGATTAGATTATTTATTACCTCCCGTGTTGTGTACATAATTTTATGTCTACACTTGGCCAGAAAGCGGCTTTTTCCGTACGCGCAGCGTGCGGAAAAAGTCACTTTATGGCCAGGTGTGGCATAAAAATATTTACGTCACACCTGGCCATAACGTGGCAATTACCGTGGGAAGATCCCACTTCCTGGCCTGGGGCAGCCGTAAAATTTTGTACTTACCACGGGAGGTAATAAAGAAAGCCTTATATCGCATATTTATCGCCCTTGCCTTCGGCTCGGGCGTCAAATTCCTGCGATCTGAGACATTTTTTGTATTACCTCCCTAGGTAAGCAATGTACGATGGCCCACCAGCGGTTTTAATAGTTTTTTTTAATTACAATAAAACAATTCTCATACGTCTCTGAGTGTTAATCTTTTGTATGTTGTTTTCACTATGTAGATAGTAACATTAATTGACAACCTTTAATTTTTTTGAGCCTTTAATTTTATTGGTTCTCTGTATTTGGTTTGAAAAGACGAATACGCTGATAGTTTATTTGTTTCACGAGGGTTTGTATTTCATTTATAATTAATATATTAATTTTTATTTATTCTAAGGGGATGAAGTTATTCGCGTCCGTAGGACTTACCATCTTTTCCTAGACCCACCCTACACGTGTCCCCTGGGTGGTGCAAAACGAATAACAACGCCGAGCATCTGGCGGCGGTAATTAACCAGACCCACTCGGCCTAACAAGCCAAGCCAGCGTTGGGAGGAAATGACCAATGCAACCCGTAACCTCGTGGTCATGTCTCGCGAGAATGGGGGTCTTGGCTTCACCGCCCGGACCGAGAGGAAGAATACCTCTATAAAAAATTACCCTAATCCCACGGTGTGTAACGCGCCAACGGGATGCGTGGCTGAAAGGAGTTCAGTCCCTAGCGCCAACCTCGGTGGACCTGGCAAACACCGTTGAATTGCTCTCTTGCGGGAATGGGCGTTACCCCGCAAGCGACCTGTTTTTCGACCCTACTCGTGGGAATAAAAATAAAATGAAAGAACTGAACCCAAAAACCTCTCTAACTGACGAATCTGCACCCTCTAACTCGAAACCTGAAAAACAAACTGGTAAAACACTCACTCAGCAAATATTTCACCCGGCCTTATTCAACCGACCAAGATCCCAATCCCTTAGCAACGCTGAAGACCCTAAGGAAACAGCTCCAGAACAGTGGAGAACAGTACCAACTGGCAAAAGATCTCGCACCAGCCCGGACAAAAATAGTACTCAAAAGCAAAGGAAGCTCGATACCTATTGGCTTAGCCAGACTATCCCAACTTCCAATAGGTTCACGGAACTTGATAACGATAACCAAGATGATATCATTCCTACGGAAAAAACTGACATCAAACCTCCTCCACTATATGTGGACAGAGTGAGCAATATCCAACCACTCCGGAAATTAAATAAAACCTGGAAAATCCCCTGAGGAAGCATCGTCTTACCGACCCATCAGTCTACTACCAATTGTGTCGAAACTTCTGGAGACCCTATTCCTAAAGAGACTCAAATCTGTAATTGCTGGAAAGAAAATAATTCCGGATCATCAGTTTGGATTCAGAGATAAACATGGTACCATTGAGCAGGTCCACAGACTAGTAGAAGTAATCCACAAAGCCTACGAGGAAAAGAAATATTGTAGCGCCACCTTTCTTGACATATCACAGGCCTTCGACCGAGTATGGCACCTGGGGCTACTATATAAAATAAAAACCTTACTTCCATCAAATTATTATGGGTGTCCCTTATTAGGCATAACTTAATAAGCCTAATATTAAAATGCATAACAGTTTAGGCATACGATGATTAAGCATACCGATTAGATGGCATAATCATAAAAACGCATACTAGTTAATTTACATACCGATTGAATTGGCATACCTGAAATCCGCATAATGTTATTAAGCATAACGAACGCATACTTTTATGCGTTCGGTATACGTGGGGCGTTACTTGGAAAAAAATAACTTAATCGGTCCTTGTTGTCTACAGAATCCCTACTTTTTGGGATTTATCAACTAGTACTATTGTTTATAATACCTACAATAAAATATGTTCCCATTTTTACGATGTTTTTTTAAGGTTTTGTGATTAATATTTTCCCCCTATTTATTCATTTGTTTTTATGCATGTATATGTAGGTTTATATTTGCCCCTGCGATTATTTACTTTTGGTAATTAGCTCTCGCTTTTGTTACCCTTCGCATCAACTATTTTATTTTTGGCATGTAAGTATACCAAGTCCTGGATTGAAACATAGAAAACTTTATATTCCGGCGGTAAAGAGTTCCTTTAGGACAATAACGGGATCTGCGCGGGCGAAGCCGCGGAAAATGCTAGTATTTAATAAAACACACATTATTGAATCAACATTAAATTTATTTCTATCACGTCATCTATCACTTTAAATTTAGGTAGTTTCGTTATAATATATAGTATATTACACAACTAGGGTGGTAATATAAAGAAAGTCCGAGATCGAAGATGTTTGCGGCCCGAGCCGCAGGCGAGGGACGTAAATATGCGATCGAGGGCTTTTTTTATTACCTCCCATGTTGTGTACTTACATCATTTTATGTCTACACTTGGCCAGGACGACTTTTTCTCGCTTGCAGCTCGGGCCGCAAATTTCTGCGATCTCGACCTTTCTTTGTATTACCACCCTAGTTGTGTAATGTACTATTTCTTTACTTTTTAGTATTTTATTGTCGGGAGTTTTTTATCTTCACTGTAGTTGAGCCACTAGGCCACTTAACTGGGCGTACTGGGTGTTTTCTTACATAAATAAAATTGGCTTATCAGCATATACTATAATTAGGGATGTAACGATACCGATAGGTACCGATATAATATCGGTATCGCCGATTATATATGACCGATATTTGAAGAGCGCGAAAAGAATTTGCTGTATGAATAAATCTGCAAAAAGTAATTTCAATTATTGACTTACTATGTTAATTAAATCTTTAGTTCTTAATAAAAAAAAACTGAATTTTGAGTTGACAATTTATTTATTTTTACTTTACACTTTCAAGGTTGACTCTCTGTTAAATATAGCCAAGTTTTAGGTATAATAAGGACATACAAATATCTGAAGTTCATACTTCATTCTTTAGCTAAGATATCGGTATCGGTATCGGCAAAACTATGTATCGTTACATCCCTAACTATAATAGTGTAGGTATTTTAATAAATAAATTCGAGAGAAAGTACCTACTTTACGTAATTAAACTGGAAGCGACAGTTAGTTGTCAAATCAAGTATTGATATGTCACTGTAAACATAGGTACTTGTACAACCTCTGCGATACCAATTATTCGATTAAGCATCTAAAATTAAAATGTCTGATTAGACATATTAAAATTATACTTTTTAGTATTTATGAACACTAATGTTATACCAAATAATTGTTAGACGTTTTAATAGTATGCAAATTAAAATATGCGTTTTAAAATATACATTTTAATATTATACGAATATACAATTATGCGTAACAACGGTATGCATTGTCAAAATAGGACGTTTTACTGTATGCGTTTTAATATAGACCCAATTATTATATATTCCTCAAATCATACCTAACTGACAGATCTTTTCTGGTTAAATATGGTGAAGCAACTACCAACCTACATAAAGTCTACGCCGGAGTGCCTCAGGGTATCCTCTGTTTACATCTTCTGTTTACATCTGACCTACCCCTGACAGACGGAGTAGTTATAGGCACGTTCGCAGATGATACAGCAGCCTTAGCTACTGACAAAAATCCGATGGTAGCCAGCAAAAAACTCCAAGAATGCCTTAATAACATAGCAGACTGGTTACAAACTTGGCGCATAAAAGCTAACGAGTCAAAGTCAGTGCAAGTGACATTTGCAACAAGACATGCCACATGTCCCCCTGTGATGCTCAACGGAGAAGCAATACCTCAAGCTGACGAAGCTAAATACCTTGGACTTTACCTCGATCGCCGCTTAACATGGAAAAAACACATTTTCACAAAACGAAAGGCTCTTAGTTTACAGTTAAGAAAGATGTATTGGCTTATGGAAAAAAAATCCCGGGTCGCCTATTTTACGCATATTTTTTTTCGTAATAATTCCTTTTCGCAGAAGCAGTATAAGCCTAATTGTATATTGGCATATACTAATTTTGCATAACCAAGTTTCGCATACATTTAATACGCATAACGTTATTTCGTCGAAATATATTTAAGCATAAAATGTGAATTCCGAATGTTGAATAAGCATAATCTAAACATGCAGAATACAAGTTACGCATAATCATATTCCGCATAACTAAATTGAATAGGCATCCTCCACAAATGAATATAGGCGCTCCACCACCAATGAAGAAAAAAAAAAGTGCTTGACAGATCGTACCGTATAAATCAGATTTTACAAAATGAGAGTGATTATACGAAAATTGGTTTTTTAAAAGCTATTGCCGCTAATTTAAAATTAGTGTAACACATATTGCTTGAAATTACTTATTACCACTTTAATATTATACTTATTGCTTGTTGTAATCAAATAATAAAGTTCTTTGTTTTTATATTTTGTTTTAGTAACTTAGATATTGAAAATAAGTAAACTATTTATGAATTTATATTTTGTTTATAGTGCTTTCAACCTAAACTACTATTCTGGCAGCGGTTCGTTTTTGTTGGGAGATGCAGTTCAAACCTAACCTAAACCAAACTTAACCTAACCTACTTTTTCTGTCAGCAGTTCGTTTTTGTTAGAGGATGCAGTTCAAACCTAACTTAACCTATCCTTCTTTTTCTGCCAGCAGTTCGTTTTTGTTGGGGGACGCAGTTCAAACCTAACCTAACCAACTTTTTCTGTCTAATTTTTTTTTTCATGCGGGGGGCTTCGCCCCCCGAGCCCCCCTCGTGGGGGGCTCCGCCCCCCCGTCCCCCCTTTTTTGGCTTTTCCATAGCTAAGAACTCGTGCAAAATTCTAGTTGCTTAAATGTTTTAACTTAATCTAATCCCCTTTCCTATCAATTATTTATTTTGTAAGGAAGTAGCTACTTTTCTAGCAGTATTTCGATTTCGTTGGGGTCACAGTTCCGAAGTAACCTAGCTAATTTTCTGGCAGCAGTACGGTACTGTTAGAGTTAAGAATATCATAACTTGAAATAAAACGACATGGTTTCGGACCAATTTTCGGACTATCAAAATTATGCCAAATAACAAATATGTTATAAAAAAATATTCGTAATAAATTTCGACCACGACAATATTATGCTATTATAACTTTCGGACAAACAATCATTCGGAAAATTGTGGATTATGCCAAATACACTTTCTGCAAGAATAATATTCGTCAAAAATAAATTATGCGAAGTCTGTTATGCAAAATTCGATTCGGACAATAAAAATTCTGCGAAATAGATGGCACCCAAAAATCCCAACTGTCTATGGAAAATAAACTACTCCTATACAAATGTATCCTTAAACCAATCTGTACATATGGTATCCAGTTGTGGGGAACCGCCTCCAACTCAAACATAGAAATCTTACAACGGTTTCAGTCAAAAATCCTCAGAATGGTAACAAACGCGCCCTGGTTTATCACCAATGAACAGCTACACCACGACCTAAAAATTAAAACTGTCAAGGAAGAGATAAATATCTCCATGAAAACATACAAGCAGAGACTAAATAACCACCCAAACATTCTGGCTACGCAGTTGATGCAAAGCGAATCCACATTTACTCGATTAAAGAGGAAGGCCCCCATAGACCTCCTGTGAGAAAAACAAGATATGGCGACCGTCAATGGACTGCTCGCCCTTCAAGTCAATGATGCAACTCCCTAACCATTTGCTGAATGTCTTCGTGACAGTATTGCAAGAATGAACTTATAAAAAAAAAAAAAATATTCTAAAAGGGCGTAACTATAGTTCTACGGCACAATAGACCATTACTTTAGTCTTATCGCGATCGAAAAACATCGATAGTATACATTGACAATGTCAAATTCAAAATTATGACAGCTTATTATTTCTGTGGCAAAAGGCACTGGCATTTCATCTATTGCGCCGTAGAACTGGTAAAATGAGAATATATTTTTTATTCTTTTGTATTTTTTATATTAAGCAATATATAAAAATTATAAAAATAGTGTACTGCTCAGGAGGCAAAATGCTTTCGAATCGTATATACATTTTTCATCACACTTGCTCGAAAATGGTGTCATTACACGTAGGTTTTGCGAGCCGTAAATGACCTATTACGCCCTAGGGCGTAATGGTTTTCTTTTGAAATTCTAAACGCTGGTTCTGTTTTACTCTTATTTGTCATTTTCAAAGGAAACGCCAACTTACTTTTTTAACTTTTATTACTGAAATATTTATTTAAAGAGAACAGTTATTGCAAATACATGTAAACACATACGTATCTATTGTTCATGTTTACTGTTCTATAACCATTGTGTGTGTTTCTGCGAATAAATTATCATTCTATTCTATTCTATTCTATATTTCTGTAACATTAATTAAATGTTTGAATATAGTATTTCAGTATTTTGCAAATATAAAATAAACCATTTTTAGTCTTTACCGCTATGGTTTCCGAACATGATGTTCGCATTGTCTATGGAATATGTCACTAATGTCACTGTCAGTTTTACAATTTTATTTAGGTTAAGTAAGGTTATTTTAATCAGATTTCCTCACAAGTGTGATGAAAAACATTGTGTGTGCCACGGGCGGTAAAGGAATTACAAACTCGTGTTATTAAAGCCCTCGGCTTCGCCTCGGCCTTGTAACAAACACTCGTTTGTAATTCCTTACTTACCGCCCTTGATACACAATGTACTATTGAAATGTTCTTAAAATGAAATGTTGTCAATTGTGTAGAATTGTGTAGAAAGCATAAAATTCAATTTGATATTTTTGGACTGCAAACCAAAAAGTTAAATAAGTATAGGTTAAAAATGAAAGTTCAAATATTTTTAACAATTCATTTTCTTATTCTTATTCTAATATCATTAAATATAAAAGATTAATCGATTTGACACTTTCAAACCTCAAAATTCGTATAAAAATTACAAGACCAGTCAACCCCAATTTCATTATTATAAAAACACAGACAGATAAAACAAAAAAACTTTAAAAATCATATTCCCCCATTTGAATATCCTTATAAATAACCATTTAGGTAAATACAATATCTACATTGATTTGAAACGATGTCGATTTTTACTTATTAGTATTTAACAAAATGGAACCTATAATATCCAAAAACATTCCCCAAACACTAACCCAAGCATCACCCGTCCGCATAACAATAACAATACCGCAATATTGATCCATACCCGAATTAAATAAAGATCTATACCAACATATTATAAAGACACACACAGCCTGTAGAAAAATCTTAGACGCCCACCCTCTTGCAATAATTAGTTTAACAGAGTTGCCACCTTCCGCCTATCTCCCCCCACCCCCACATACGCGCGCGCCTATACGTATACGGCT
Organism: Eudemis profundana; assembly: GCA_947034925.1. Taxonomy (NCBI): domain Eukaryota; kingdom Metazoa; phylum Arthropoda; class Insecta; order Lepidoptera; family Tortricidae; genus Eudemis; species Eudemis profundana. Next base: position 14,818,483 of record OX344818.1, read on the forward strand.
TTGCATGTGTGCGCGCTAACTATCGGCAAAAATTTCCCGGAAAATAGGGGGAAGTGGGCAATTCGTATTAAGACTCGGTTTTATACTTGTGTTATGTAGTTTCGGTTGATTCAGTCGATAAAATGTGATTTTAACCGTTTCATCGGTTGGTTTTGCCTGTAGATTTGATTTAATTCTCAGTATATTTATCAACTGCCTACCGTGACCTTCGTTGGTAATAACTGTCGATAATCCACAAAAAGGTTTCCCTTATTTGATTTTTTTCCGCAATGGATGGTTCATTCGAATACTATTCCTGCATAATAGTTAGTTTAGTAGTCCGTGAAATTAGCAAAAAATATTGGACACGTATTTTTTCTTTTTTTCCACGTGACGTCACGAGTAGTAGTGACGTTTCGAGCCCCCACTCCAGAACTTTGATACGCTTTACCATCGTCATTTTTTGTTTTATTGACAAAAGAAAAAATACGTGTCCCATATTTTTTGATAATCTATCTGAATGACCAATTATAATATTATTTATTCGTTACCCAAACCACATCCATTATGCTATGTAGTTTGCTGGGGGTCTGATTTTGTTATATTTTAATGGCATAATAATGACTAAGTATTTCTTGTTATTCTTCCCCAGTGCCATACGGTTAGCCGTTATCATATTTAAAATGCCATGGCATTTTGAACTTTACGCCTACAGACTTAAAATACAACCTCCTTAAGACTCTGAATAAGGAAAAATCGCTCCTTGGCTGACGTGGATGGATCACGTCAGGAATTGAACTTGCGTACTGTCTACTTAGATAACAGAACTTTATATGTATTTACGTATTTCGGTTTGCGTATTTGAGCTATTATCTGGTATAGTATTAACTAGACTAACTTACCTACCCGCAGCTTCGCCCGCTATACTGTCCCGTTACTGTCTCAAGGCAATGGAACTCTACCGGGATATAAAGTATCCTATGTTCCAATCCAGGTCCAGTACTTGGTCTACTTGCATGCTGAATTTCAGCTCAATCCATTCAGTTGCAATCCCATTATTTAGTAACAAACATCCAAACATCAGCAACAACAGGTTTTTTTGCCTCAGAATCGTTAGTACTTTCGAACCTTATACGTAAAAAAAAAGTGTCCCAATTTTTTTTTTCCATTACGTCACCATTTTGCATAGTGTTCGTATGAACGTGACGTAGTGGAAAGACAAAAATCCCATACAAATTTTGGGACACTTTTTTTTACGTATAAGGTTCGAATGTACTAACGATTCTGAGCCAGAAAAACCTCAAAAGTCCATATTCTGAGAAAGTAGTTACCCCGGTATTTTTTTTGGAAAACGCTCCTAAAACCGCTTAAGGTGCCACCAAGCGGCCTCTTAACATGAATTAAACAAATAAAAATTATGTCAACGCATTAAATAACAATAGAACCACTATGCGGTTCAATATGACCAACAGCTGATTAAAACACTAGTTGACCCTTTTATTCAGCTTTGCTTAAGTCACTATTATGTCGATAGTGAGTAACACTAAACGTGACCGTAATGTTGTTTATGCAAATAATAAATGAATTATAATTTCAAAATTCGTGAATCATTAATAATGACGTAACTATGAAATGCTATTTTGCGTATTTTTTTAAACTTACTATTTCCATAATTGTCAGTCACATCATTTCTGCCAATTTTATCTTATTTTACGAGCTCTTTCAGCAGCTTTCGATTCTAAGTAATGGGCCAAACAATTGTCCAATTTTTTTTTATTGTAGCGGTTAAGTCACAGAAATATATCGAGGTATAGGTAGTTTGGCAACTTCGTTGGTGACACTCACCTGTGTGCTTTTTGTTCCGTGCAGCCGTAACTACTTACTCAAGTTACCGCCAACACGAACGGGGGCCTCCAGAGGGTGCCTCCGTCGGTCGCCATTCGTGTTGGCGGTAACTTGTGTAAGTAGTTACGGATGCACAGAACAAAAAGCACACAGATGAGTGTCACCAACGAAGTTGCCAAGCTATAGAAGGAAGCCGGTAGGGAAGGGATAGACGGAAAAGGGGGAAAAGTGTATGTACCTTGCGTGCTAAAAATATGTGGAAACGACCTGCATGCCGTCAACTTCAGTTTCCGTCAATATTATTATCAGATTTGAAAATCTGATAATAATGGTATGATTAATTCTTCAAATACCACCAAATGAATGGAAAAATTATGTTTTTATTACTAAATTACACTTTTGGCGTCAAACGCCTAGCGAAAAACGTTACACGCTTAGTTTCCATACAAATCGACGAACTATTTCCTTATATCTTATATCTCGATATATTTCTGTGGGTTAAGTACAACTGAATAGATTGCGATAAAATTGGCCATACAAATAGATCAAGACTTGAAATGAAAAGCAGAATACGTCGTACTGAGATATACATACTATATCCGATACGGTACATATTGTGGTTACACAACTAGGGGGGTAAAACAAAAAAATGCCGAGATCACAGATTTTTGCGGCCCGAGCTGCAAGCGAGGGACGTAAATATGCGATCACGGGCTTTCTTTTTTACCTCCCGCGTTGTTTACATCATTTTATGTCTACACTTGTCCAGAAAGCGTCTTTTTCCGTACGCGCAGCGTGCGAAAAAAGTCACTTTATGGCCAAGTGTGGCATAAAAGTCTTTCTACTTAATTTTACCTATAACTTAACCAGGTAATATAATTACAATGTAAACAAACCAAAGCGAGAGAGTCCAAGAAATGATAACATTCGCGTTACCCGTCACTCAAACCGCAAACAAAAACATGTTTCAAACAGTAAATTCATTGAAATTCTGTCGCTCGACTATATTCATTTTTGCTATTGACTGTCACAAGCCTTCAACTGAAGAAAAATATCCTTAGTTCACTGTCCCCATATAAAACTATCCGACAATGGGTTATTCTTCAGAAATATGTCAGCGGTCACCTTATTCCTCTGACCCTTTTTCATACTAAATGTATGGAGACAGAGGAATAAGGCGTAGATATATTTCTGAAGAATAACCCCAATGTCACATTGTCCCAACTGTGCAATCAATATGGGGAAGTGACCCACAGTGAAAGCACGGACTCCTGAAAAAACCTTCATGACCCCACATTGGGTGCACCAGGGCAGAGTAGAACGTGTTATGTGAATGTTGTTTTGTACAGGCAAAAAGTATCAAGCTATATATTAAAGTCAGTTTTTTATCTCAATATATGAGGCTGTCTAATTAAATATCTACTTATATTTTATTAATAACAAACAAACAATAATTAAAGAAACTAAATTAAATTAACGTAATAAAAATTAATAACAATGCTAACTGTCTAGTTAGCAGTGGCGTGCATAGAACTCGATTCCCATCGGCTTGCGCTTGCCTAATATTAGCCAGTTCAGCACTTTATTCTAGTGCTCTTAAAGAAAATATAAGCCAAAGCTGCTCCGGCTTGCCCAAGAATTTCCTCAACGCCACGCCACTGCTAGAGTTAGCATTGCGTTTTTAGGCATATATAGGCTTAGGTATGTTTATACCTATACCTATTATGGGGTCGTAATGAACTGCAACCTAAAAAAACCTTGTACTTCATGATTACACTAATGAATACTATGTCCGATTTAATTTATCGCCCGTATTAGACTTACACGCTGTATGCCTACAAACTAATTAAACTATATACAAAAGAAAGAACATTATAAAAATAACACCCCTTCCTGCCAACTCGGCCTGCGGCATGGTCCCCATTACGCTGGCGGCATTACCTCTCTGGACTGCGAGTGCAATTCTTTGAGAGAGGTAAGCGCCAGCACTGGGATCTCCCGAGGATGAAAACACATACTATGGACACCTAATCCGAAATATTTTTTTTTAATTTGAAAACACATTTAAAATTTCAGCCGACATTTATGTAAAACCGCCAAGTGTTAAAGTCCTTCGCGTTTTATTTATAGAATAAATAATTATTGCGGGATATCTTTCATAAATCGATGTGGTCCCAAATTAAGCAATGCTAGTATGGGCACTAGACAACGATACACGTAACACCAGTGGCGTGGCGTAAAAGATATCCTTGGGCAAGCCGGTGAAGATTTGGCGTACATTTTCCTTAAAAGCTGTAGAATAAGGTGCTCAAATGCCTAATATTAGGCAAGCCGCTAGGATTTTTTTTTTATGTGTGATAGACAAGCATTTGACCCCGATCGCACCTGATGTTAAGTGACGTTGAAGCCTAAGATGTAGATGTCTATTCACTCTCAACTTGAAAAGATCCAAGAATCGAGTTCTTTGGGCGCTACGCCACTGATACACACACAACATACATACATATATATTTATACAGATAAATATACAAGGTGAGAATTTTGAACAACTTTTCCTATGGGGTCAACTTTGTAAATGCAAGAAAACTGTTTTACGCCCTTTTATTTTTAATTTTATTTAGTTTTTTTTTATAGCAGCATCAAAAATACATTATTATGCCACACCTGGCCATAAAGTGGCTTTTCCGCACGCTGCGTGTACGGAAAAAGGCGCTTTCTGGCCAAGTGTAGACATAAAATTACGTACACAACACGGGAGGTAATAAATAAAGCCCTCGATCGCATATTTACGTCCCTCGCTTGCAGCTCGGGCCGCAAACATCTGCGATCTCGGCCTTTCTTTGTTTTACCACCCTAGTTGTGTAATGTACTATACTCTTCCTCGGTCTGCGTTGAAAGATTAGGTATTGATTTTTTTTTGGTTAATTATAGAGATGGGAGAAGAATATCGACCCGGCAGAGGGCATTGATACTTTGTGCTACCAAGGGTGCGAGTTCAATTCCCGCTAAAGATTTTATTAACAACCCTCGTCTGCCGACGAACACCTACCTACACGATTTTCTTCGTCTTTCGATCTCGGCCTTTCTTTGTGTTACCACCCTAGTTGTGTAATGTACTAAATTCTGTGAAAATTTCAAGTCTCTAATTATTACGGTTCCGGTTCTGTGATAGACCGGCAGCGGAGGCTTAGTTAGGGTTCCGTTGGCTCCCTTTGGGTACGGAACCCTAAAAAAACTAAGGTTTCCACGTGATATGTAGGGTAATTAAAACCTTGCCGTAAACGTCGTCCCTAATATCAGTCGACCCGTGAACATCACTGTAGTCCGTCATATTCGAAGCGACGGACGGACCAATATAGTCTGACCTCTGTCTTCAAGCTGTTATTACCAGTTCACGGTTCAAATTATACCAGTGACTACAGGCTACAGGTATTTATATCTGATATACACGACAATTATGGAGTACATAATAGGGACGTAACGAATATCGGTATCGAATGCGAATACGAATAATCGACGTTGATATTCGCGAATGCGAATACGAATATAGGTTATACAATTTTATAAATTTCGATACTTAGTTTTCAATTACGATTGACTTAAATTTAATTCAGTTTTACAATAAAATGAGTAATGAAGTTTTTAGAAAAATTCGTTAGCTAAAGATAATGATTATTTATTCAGTAGAAAAATTGGAATAAGGGGTTAAAAATAAATATCTTCTTTTCGTTTTGCTTCCGTACTCATCTAACAGAGTTTTTAATTACTCATTGATAGTTTCGAAATCCGACTCCAACTTGGCCATATTTTTTTTCTCTTCCACTAATTTTAGAATCCAAAATGCACCAAAAATATTCGCAATATATTCGCAACGATTTTTCCGAATACGAATGCGAATGCGAATATTGAAAACCTTGCGAATATTCGCGAATACGAATGCGAATACGAATAATTATTCGTTACATCACTAGTACATAATTTAATTCTTTATTTTTACGCTTAGTTAATTAGCAACCGTACCGTCAAGCTTAAACGGCCGCGATTTCGTTTCTCGCGCGACAGAGCATCACCTGTCACTGTTACACTACATTGAGCGGAAAGAAATAGGTAGCATTTGTCGCGCGACAAAGAGTCGCGTGTCACAGTTGTGCTAGAGCAGTGGTTCCGAATCTGGGGGTAATAACCCCTTTAGGGGTAAATTTAAGTTTTCTCTCTAATACTCATATTAAGTCGTTTTTCTTTGAGTACTTTCATATAATTGTCTGTATTACCCATTTTTTGGAGGGGGATACAAATCTAGAGGGGGCCTGTGGATGTGGCAATAAAGGTTAGGAACCACTGTACTAGAGGTACAGAGGGGGGAATAGGGAATATGCATGATATTTTTTATTTACTTTAATAAAAGCTCATTTATATAAAATACAGTAGGAAAAAAATATTTTTCGAATAACTATAAAAATAACCAAGATATAACACAACAAAGATTTATCTCTATCTCTTTCTCGCAAAACAGAATATAGTATGGAGATTGTATGGTGGCCGTGTACTATGACGTCATAGTACATATCGGATCTCTCTCTCTAATCGCTGTCTGATTAGTGGTTTAAAATGTTTATATCTTCCGTGTTTCTCGGTCGATTTCAATTTTATTTTGACTGTATGTCATCTTTTTTACGGTATTTTCATATTTTATTAAGAAATCTGTTAAAAAAAAATCATGCATATTCCCTATTTTGAATCATCTGGTGCGTCACACAACACAACCGGGTATCAATCAATGCCCCTCATTTCAAATTCCTCTGGTATTGTACCTCTGTTGCCATAAACTTGCAGGGAACCAGATTAATAGCCGGCCCAGGGTTCCGTACATATTCATGGACAGTAAAACCTTTCCGATCATGTATATATCCGTCTAAGGTTAATTTTATGGCCACTGCATTTGGCAGTGCATAATAAACGAGCCAAACATTGGGTGGGCATTTCTCCAGAAATATGTCTGCGGTCACCTCATTCATCTGGCCCTTTTTCATATTAAATGTATGGAGACAGATGACTGAGTCGCAGACATTTCTGGAGAAATGCCCGGGTACTATAGTTACTTTTTTGAAGGGTACTATAATTTTGTTCCTGCGCATTTTTGAAAATGTTATTGAAACCAATTTAAGATTTAAAAAACCGGAAGAAGTGCGAGTCGGACTCGCCCACTGAGGGTTCCGTACAAATGCTTTAAATAAAGATTTTTTTTATGATTTAATTACAAATGTAGCGTACTCCCACCTGAAAGGCCAGCAACGCACCTGTGACTCTTTTGGTGTTGCAGGTGTCTATGGGCGACGGTGATTGCTTACCATCAGGCGACCCGTCTGCTCGTTTGCCCCCTATTTCATAAAAAAATGTATAGTTTTCAGATTTTTCCCTATTCTTGTATTATAGGTATTACTTGCCAGATTTCCTAGTTCTAGGTCAACGGAAGTATCCTATAAATTTTGACTCCCTTTATTGTCGAAATATACGTTTTTTGCGTCATAAACGGCCATAACTTTTTTAATGTAAACTTAGAAGTTTGATTTTATCACAGGCTTCAAGGATCAGTATACCTGAGTATATAGTTATATTTTCAAACTCGATACCTTCACGCGTTCCCGAGGTAAAGGATCTTGACAGACGGACTGACAGACATACGGGCGGACGGACGGGGGTGAATTTCAGAGCGTGTCAACCGCCGTCATCACCAACCCCGAAATTTCGACGATTCTCTTTAAGAATGTCCCATTATTTTGATAAAATCCGAAAATGGTACAATACTTTTTTCATGATTTGATCAAAAATTAAGTAAATTTTCAAAACATGTTATCATAATTTATTTACTCCGTGCGCGTAGCGTGCGGTAAAAGCCACTTTATGGCCAGGTGTGGCATAAATTATTTTACCTTGTCGACACGTCCCCTGGGCGACCTGCCGTCCCGATGTCCGGGGTTCGATTCCGGTCACCACTCGGGGATGCTTGCGTGTTTAGTTAAACTAAAGTAATATTTTATTTTACGTAATAGTTACACACACTAATAAATGCGGGACAATCTTACACAAATCGATCTACTACCAAAGTAAGCAATGCTTATATTAAGGATACTAGACGACGATATACCTATTATAATATAACCTAACCTAACCTAATATTATTAATGTATATCTGTATTTATTTACTATGATATGTATATATATAGTTAGATAATATATTGTCTATTTTTAATATATGTATATCTAATAATAGTACCTATATCCACGTTAAGTTTTTATGTGTATTCAAAATTTGCCTTATTTTCCTTTACTTGTGTAAATAAATTAATTGCATTTGTTGGTTTGTCTATCTTCCTTGACATTAGTTATTCTCTCTCATTTGCTCAAAGGTTAGCTGGAAGAGATCCCTTACAGGGATAAGTTCGCCTTTGTACATAACCATTGATCTTTGTACTGTTTCTGTGTAATTTTATGTGCAATAAAGTGTTTACATACATACATACATACATAATATATAAAAAGTCGTATTAGTTAATCATTTATCACTTGAGAACACGTGGACCGATTTTTATGATGGGTTTCACTGCCCCGAATAGCAGAATAACTAAAACCTCTAGAAAATTAATAACTGAATATTTTTACTAAAAAAACCCTCCGCGGTGCACTTTAAAAGTGCATAAAATCCGCCATTTTGTTTATTTTAACGAACTTATAGACAGTCGCGCCATCAAGACTAATCTAATGATGTATCATTTATCAAAATTGGTTGTGCCGTTGAGTAGTTACGAGCGGACATAGGAACGGACATACATACATACATACAGGTCAAACACATAACATAACCCTCCTTTGGGATTTGCCGCAGTCGGGTAAAAAATCTGAGGCGGAATGAAGTTCGCCAGGACAGCAGTATATAATAGTATATATAAATACATACTTAAATAGATAGAAAAACTACAACTTAACATATACAAATAACTGATACACCAAAAAGGTTACAGGCATAAGGGAACGACAGGCGTCGATGATACTGATTGTCACAGCCTTGGCCAAAAGTATTGAGCAGTTGTTACTTGTTATTGTGAAATAACTTTTAAATTAAATATTATTTTGTAACAATAAATAGTACATTACACAACTAGGGTGGTAATATAAAGAAAGGCCGAGATCGCAGAAGTTTGCGGCCCGAGCTGCAAGCGAGGGACGTAAATATGCGATCGAGGGCTTTCTTTATTACCTCCCGTGTTGTGTACATCATTTTATGTTTAATCTTGGCCAGAAAGTGGCTTTTTCCCTACGCGCAGCGTCCGGAAAAAAGTCACTTTATGGCCAGGTGTAGCATAAAATAAACAACCTGAAAAAAAAGAAACAAAAAAAACTGAAAGCGAAATTCAAAATTTATAAGAAAATACTGGGTTCAGTAAAAAACGGTAATGTGTGAGCCTGTGAGATTAGAAACTTTGTTACTAAATAAACATACTATGATAGACGGAATAAAGTTCTTTAACAACATTTATTTTATAGCAGTCATTGAGTACCTACCTACGATAATATCCTTACCCCTTAGCCGTAGAAAACATAACAGATCCATTAACAATGCGAACTCACTATGATTAATATCTCAATAACTACAAGGTATTCGCAATCTAGTTACATACTATTATTACTTTCTTTTGAAGTGTCCGACCCGGGGGATATCATTTCCTAGACAGAGACAGCGTCCTCCGTCCCGCTCGCCGACCTTTTAGTTTTCGGCCAGCGTTTCTTATTTAGTTTCTCGCAAATTATCTCCAATTCTTCATATTATTAAACATCTAAGGGGGAACTACCCCCACCGGGGGGGCTTAATGACGGCGAGCGGTCAGCGCCCCCTCCCCCCGGTCCGGCACACTTGTTTCTTGTAAAATTTTTCCCCGATCTTTATTTTCTTTCGGCCGTAGACGTATATAATTAGAGTGGGCGCGGGTGTGTGCGTGCGGCCTGCTGCGCGTGTGCGTACGGTCCGGCTAAGTCTGCTTATTAGTTTTCTTGCGAGTTTCGTACGATGCTTTTGTTGGATTTCGATAATTTCGCGAACGACAACGCTTATCGCGGGGAGGGAAATCAATAATGTGGTACGAATATGCTGCGTGTGTATAAGGGGCCGTTAAGGAAATCCTTATTTATCGAATCGTCTTTCGTAATTACGTTTCGAAAGCAAATGAGCCAATTTACTGGGACAAAGCAATCAGTCGCTGAAATTAAGTAGAACAAAATGTTGAAATTTTATTCTTGAAGACGTTCGTGAGGGAAAACTACATTTTTTATCTGGGCGCCGGGGGAAATTTGTCACAATCTTTTATTTAACTTTCCTTGTTTGTATTTAGCTACATTTTTTTTTATTTAGGTGTGGTCTTTAAATTTTATCAGACATTTTCTTTTATCTTGCTTAATCGCACAAAGAGCTGAACTATCGTAACTCAAAATGTCAACATTTTTAGTTATACTACGTATATGAAAGAAACATGATGTTTCTTTATGAGTTTTTTAATGCGGGTAAATTACACCACATTTTTATATTACATATAGGTATATAGATACAAGAAATCACAGTAGATACAAAAAAATTACGGCGCTCACCTATGGTCCAGACCTGGACTCGAACCCGGTACCTCTGGATTTCCGGTCCAGCGTCTTTACCGATTCGACCACCGGAGCACCCAGCAAGTGCCTTCAATTTTACTATTTACTTTGACTTTTGTATCATTCTGGTTTAATAGGTTTTTTGACCTAAACGCCATCTATGAGAACACGTGCATCGACCTTTCCAGATCCGCAATGTAATGCTACTCGCCCAACTTTACTCGCTTACTCGCCGGCGATGGGACCAGCCTTAGGCCTAAATTAAACAAAACCTTAATTTTATTCTTTGTGTGTCGGAAGTTACCATACAGTTTATATGATTAACTTTCTTTCTTAAGAAAATAGTTAACACTTGGTTTAATAAAGCCCTAACTACACCTTTTTTTGAGAACGACCCTGAAATTATTAAAAATCTGCCGTCCTCAAACTAAAAGGCCGCTACTTAGTATGGAAGTTCATACAAATGGGCTGTTTAGTCCGTCAGTTAGATTATTAAAAAATATTGTACACGTATTTTTTCTTTTGTTTGATAAACAAAAAATTACGAGGATAGAGTGCTTAGAAGTTTCGAGTGACGTCACTCCTAGGTACAATTTTCACTTGGGAGTGACGTCACAAGCTCCAGAAGTTTGATGATCTATAACTTTGTCGATTTTTAATATTTTAAAAAAACCAAAAAATACGTGTCCCATATTTTTCCATAATCTAACTGACGGACTAAATAGAATTATATATTTTTACCCGACTGCGGCGAAGCCCAAAGGAGGGTTATGTGTTTGACCTGCATGGATGTATGTATGTATGTCTGTTCCTATGTCCGCTCGTAACTACTCAACTGCACATCCGATTTTGATAAATGATACATTATTAGATTCGTCTTGATGGTGCGAGTGTCACTGGGTATGAAGTTCGTTAAAATAAACAAAATGGCGGATTTTATGCAGTTTCAAAGTGCACCGCGGTCGGGTTTTTTTTAGTAAAAATATTTAGTTATTAACCCAGTCGTCATCCCCATTAGCGGCCTTTTTGTCTAAGGACGGCAGAATTGACAACTAGGAACATGGAAATGACAACGATTAAGATGGAAGCCAGGAAAACACTTTTTATGAATGAATGAATGAATGAATGAATGAATTTATTTGCTGATTATGGGTTTACATAGGTGTTAAAAGAATACAGAAGGATCAACCATAACCTACTTAGAATAGCATGCAAAATTTTACAGGTGTCTCTCGAAGGCCTCTCAAGAGATTGCACACAGAACATTAAATCAATTACAATGTCAAATAATAATTACAAATAAATATACATTAATGGCGTCAGGATTTACAGACTTTATAATCAAATTATATAATTAATGTATTGAAAGGTCAGATGGTTATGGAACCACTATTTAAGTACTCATTTACAGAGTAGAAACACATGTCACAAAGCCACAAGAATAACTTTCTTTTAAATTGTTTCACGGGAAGCTCTTTCATGTTTGAGGGTAACTTATTGAATATTTTCACGCACATGTAAAAGGGACTGCGCGAGGTTTGTTTAAGACGAGCTTTTGGCCTGAATAGAAGGTTGCGCTGCCTCGACTGTCGGCCATTATATGGTATTATCTCACTGTTTTTTTTGAAAAAGTGATAATTTAAGCGCACAAATACAGCTACTTCATAAATGTACAACGACGGAAGAGATAAAAGTTTATAAAACTTCATAACTGGTTTACAAGTGTCCGTCGGCCGCAATGAGAAGATGGTTCTGATGCATTTTTTTTGCATTAAAAATGCCCTTTTTGCGTTGACGGAATGACCCCAGACAACAATACCATATCTGAGTGTAGACATTATATAACTATGGTAAGCTAGTAGTGCTGATTCCCGTGACACGGTTTGCCTCAATTTTTTTAATGGGAATAGGAATCTGTTTATTTTGGTGCAAACATTATCAACTTGCGTATTGAAATTCAAAAATTCATCTAGATTTATTCCCAGAAATTTAATACTCTTCTCTTCGTCAACAGAATCCCCTAAAGAAGCAATATTTAACTGCAAACTTAGACGCCTACATGTTCTAAATTGCACATATTTTGTTTTACTAATATTAATCGATAGGTTATTTGTATCCAGCCAAATAATTAATTCATGTAAGGTTCTGTTAATGTCATTTTCAAAAGTTTCAACGTTTGTGCATGGGATCACTATGGAAATATCATCTGCAAATAATATTGAAGGAAAAGATATAGCTTTAGGGAGGTCATTTATGTAGAGAGTAAAGAGCAATGGCCCTAAGACACTCCCTTGAGGCACTCCAAAATAATTAGCTTTGTAGTTTGATCTGTAGTTTATTATGGAGTCCCCTTCCTTCCTAACAATTTCAGTGCATTGTGTTCTTTGATTTAGATATGATTCCAGCCAGCAAAGTACGTTGCCTCTTATTCCACAGTGTTCTAATTTGTTTAAGAGTCTATTATGTGCTACTAAATCAAAAGCTTTTGACATATCTACAAACAAACATTTTATGGGAAAAATAAGTGTTTTTTTTACGTTTTCCGGGCAATTTTCCAATTATTCTCTTCACACGACCCTTCCTCGGACCGGCCAAGTGCGAGTCAGTCTAGACGACGCGTTTAGCCTGTGGGAGTGGCACCGCCTACGAAGCTAGAGGTCCCGGGTTCAAATCCTGGTAAGGGCAAATATTTGTGTGATGAGCACAGTTATTCGTTCCTGAGTCTTGGATATTTTCTATCTATTTAAGTATATATTTTTATGCCACACCTGGCCATAAAGTGACTTTTTCCGCACGCTGCGCGTACGGAAAAAGCCGCTTTCTGGCCAAGTGTAGACATAAAATGATGTACACAACACGGGAGGTAATAAAGAAAGCCCTCGATCGCATATTTACGTCCCTCGCTTGCAGCTCGGGTCGTAAACTTCTGCGATCTCGGCCTTTCTTTGTATTACCACCCTAGTTATGTAATGTACTAATCTATATAAGTATGTATATCGTCGTCTAGTATCACAAGCATTGCTTAGTTTGGGACTAGATTGTTTTGTGCAAGATTGTCCCGTAATATTTAGTTCCGTACCATCGTCGAGCAAAAAACACCACAAAAACACGTTTCTTGTATTCCATGCAACCCCTTTCATTTTTGGTTTTATTTTGTTTTCACTATTTGTTCTTATAGCGGCAATAGACGTTTTCAAGTCTCTACCTATTAGGTAGGTTCAACAGATACAGTTCTACTCTGACTGACGCTGACGGACAGAGAGACAGACGGACAGACGGACGGACGGACAGGCGGACAGATGGACGACGGGTACGGAATCCTAAAAAATTGGTAAATTGATCCAGCCGTTCTCGAGTATGCGCTCAGCAATACATTTAGCGATTAATTTTTGTTCAAATAAATCTCGCAACGCATTTCTCTACAGCAAGCGGTCGGCAACCTTTTAACAGCCAAGGGCCACATAGTAGCTAACGAAATTGACGCGGGTCGCACTTTGTTAATAATTTGTGATTTTATACAACTTTGAATACAGCGACCTTTACACACAAAATAGCCAGGGAGCAAAGTGTAAAGACAACCAAGTAGTACGACTTCAGCCGTTTAGGAGCGCGCGACACGTATTTACACAGACGCACGACGCGCGTCTGTGTGAGTGAACGCCATACTGTGGCAGTCGCGCGCAGTCGCAAATGCTTGGCTGTGATGCGTCCGTACACGGCGCGCACACATGCGCGCTCCCGATGTACCTTTTGCTCGGAGAAAAACTACCGTATACCGTGCAGGGAGGCTCGCGGGCAGCAAGTGAGCGGTTCACGGGCCGCAGGTTGCCGACCGCTGTTCTACAGCAAAAATGTTTTGAGATGTAGGTAATGTTAAACCAAGTCAGTAGGAACCGGGGGGTGTCCACGGTACTCGATTTTCACCGACTTGCTTGTATTTAACAGTGGAGGATTCATCATTTGAGAACTATAAATTAAACATTTAAAAAACCCCCGACCAAACATAACAAACGACCTGATGACCTTGAAGACCTGAACCGATTTCCACCAAACATAGCTAAGAACACTCTCGACTGATATACCTTTCAAACAAAAAAAAACGCATTAAAATCGGATCATCCGTTTGGGAGCTACGATGCCACAAGGACATTTACACACACAGACACGTCAAACTTATAGCACCCCGTCGTTTTTGCGTCGGGGGTTAATAAAATGTGTTCATTCAGGGTTCTAGCTTTACCCAGCACAAAATTACAGGAGGTTGAAAATGACCTGAATGGCTTCGAGAAAAGGATAGTACTGCCGTGCCTGTGTTTTGCTCGACTTGGCGGGGGCACTGCAGTGCCCCCAGATAGACAGATAGAGAAGTAATCAAACTTTAATAATTAACAGAGTTAAGAAAAATTATTTAATTTGCAATAATATAGACAACATCAAATTACTGCTGACTACATTCTTCCTTATCACATGTTATCAATGTTCATATCCTTTATTAACATAACAATAGATGCACACCGTTTTCCGAGTCATTTTTCACTCATTCATTCTCCATCTGAGGCTTGGTTCAAAACGCCCTCTCTGTCTCTAATGAACAGAGTGAGCAAGACAGATGACCCGGCCCCGGACCGAAAACATCCACTATCTTGTACATTCTACGGATAGGCTAGGAGCTAGATGTGTATTTAATCTGGGGTTTAAGAAAACTGTATTTTTACGGGTCGCCTATTTTTGGCATAATTTTATTTGTCCGAATGTTCTATTTGCCCGAATACTATTTACGCATAATTGTTATTTTACAGATAATATTGACTTTTCAGAATAACTATAAAAGAAACCTAACCTAACCTAATATGTTCTAAATGGCTGATGTAAAAGATTTTGCAGAATATTTTCCGTTAAAGCTAGAGAAAAATTATGCGAAATAAAAATTCGGGCTAAACAATACATTCGGACAAATAAAATTATGCCAAATAAAGGGCACCCGTATTTTTACACGACTGTCCCAAAAAAGAGTGTTACTTGTCACCCGGCCATTCTCACGAAGTATGTCTGCGGTCACCTAATTACCGCGACGCTGTTTTCATACTAAATGTATGGAGACGCGGTAATTAGACGCAGTCATACTTCGTGAGAAAGGCCGTACCATGGTTTTAGCTATTATTATTTGTACAAAATTAAACTCAATGGGGGCTACCGCGAATGAATTTCATTGCTAGCGGCGCTAGTGTAGCGCGAGGTCTCCAAAATGTCAAATATCACTGTTTGTAGGGGGCCTACCGGGTCTATCTGTTATTAAAATAATGTTATCAATATTTTGCAATATCGACGATTATTTATAGCAAATATTAGTTACGGGTCAACGAATGTCACTGTATTGAGAGTTTCACAATTCGGCAATTTATGTCCTCTGAACTAAACTCAATACTGCCGTCCTCAAACAAAAAGGCCGCTAATTTGTATGAATTTTCATACAAAGTGCAAAGTAGCAGGCTTTTAGTTTGTGGACGGCAGAATACTGCAGCATGCTCGATATTTTTATAGTACGCTTTTAAGGCATTAAATACGATTGAAATGTAAACTTCGTTTTCACACCCGTAATAACAAACTGATAGCTATATTTCAGGCGCCAACTGGTGAGCACAAAAACGGTAGTCTTCATTAACACTTTCAACACCGGGAACCCGAGCCGTGGGCGCTATGCTCGTAGCAAATTTTCGCTACATGCGCATTTCCCCGTATCATCAGCTAGGAGTGTAGCCCTCGTTCATTTTCCTTCATATATGGGGTCGGCCCTCCTCGTAATATGACGGTCTAGCACAGTGGTTCCGAACCTGGGGGTAATTACCCCTTCAGGGGTAAAATTAAGTTTTCTCAGGGGTAATACTCATATCTAAGTCGTTTTTCTTTGAGTACTTTCATATACTTGTCTGTATTACCTATTTTTGGAGGGGTAACGATACAAATCTAGAGGGGGGCTGTGGGTGATGTGGCAATAAAGGTTAGGTCTAGCAGTATAGAGATTTTAAAACAATAGTACATTACTTAAGCTGCACGCTGCGCGTAAGGAAAAAGCCGCTATCTGGCCAAGTGTAGACATAAAATGATGTACACAACACGGGAGGTAATAAAGAAAGCCCTCGATCGCATATTTACGTCCCTCGCTTGCAGCTTGGGCCGCAAACATCTGCGATCTCGGGCTTTCTTTGTATTACCTAAATCTAAAACCACTATACTTACTGTATCATAATATGCAGGCATCTCATGTTCCGCTACTTCTTGTCATTCTGTATCATCAGTCGTCCAATCAAACTCGTGAATACATCGCACTGTATTTGTACTGTAAGTATTTTAGAGAAACGTGGACCAAATACACGCGAGCTCTTGTCCTTGATGTTTACAAGGATCCGCCGTCCCTTCCCGGGCGATCAAACTTTTATTGATATCACTCCGCCCCGGGACAATACAATAACCATGCCGCCGTTTTATAGTGTAGTCTTGCTTTTAAATCTTTTGAAATTACGAAGTGATAAAAAATTATGTTATATTAAAACGTAAAATCAATACAAAACAATAATGGATATCAGTGGCGTGGCGTAAAATATATCCTTGGGCAAGCCGGTGCAGATTTCGCGTACGTTTTCCTTAGGAGCTGTAGAATAAGGTGCTCAAATGCCTGATGTTAGGCAAGCCGGTAGGAATCGAGTTCTTTGAACGCCACGCTACTGATGGATATATACAACCTGTGAGCATAGATAAATGTAGGACCATTTGGCTGTTATTTGTGGTAGCGTAGTTACAGTATTTAGCATTCGCTTTACGATTTCTGTGATGTATGCAGATAATTCCATATTATAAATAAATATTAGGGTCAATCTTACACAAATCGAACTAGTCCCATAGTTAGCTCAATAAGGCTTGTGTTATGGATACTAGACGACGATATATTTAATAGATACAAATACTTACATACATAGAAAACATCCAAGACACAGAAACAAATATTCATCACACAAATAATATTTGCTCTTACCGGGATTCGAACCCAGGACCGTCAGCTTCGTAGGCAGGGTCACTAACCACTAGGCTAAACCGGTCGTCAGATATTCTACTTTTACATGAAAGAAACATTTTGTCTCTTTATTGGTTTAATGCGGGTAATTTACACCACATTTCTATGTTACATATATAGATACAAGAAATCAAAGTACATAGAAAAATTAAATGGCACTCGCCTGTGTACAGACCGGGAATCGAACCGGGTACCTCCGGATTTCCGGCCCAGTGACTCAACCATTCGTCCACCGTACACTCAGAAAACGCCTTCAAATTTGCCATCTACTTTGACTTCCCGCACCATTCTGTTTTAATAGGAATTATTAGTTATTTTCTGTTTTATTAGGTTAATTCCTATTAAAACAGAAATCCAGAGGTACCAGGTTCGATTCCCGGTCTGTACACAGGCGAGTGCCATTTAATTTTTCTATGTACTTTGATTTCTTGTATCTATATATGTAAGATATTCTACTATTCGATATCTTCGGGAATCAGGAACGGTGCAGGAATCATTCCTGCACTGTCTTCACATTCGAGGCTTTTGATTAGCAACTTGCTTTTAAATCTTACGTCCGCTGTTTTTATATAGAGGTAGTAGGTATATGAGATTAACTTTTGTAAAAATACTGTTTTTACTTGCAACTTTGTTAGGAAAACCTACTTAACTGCCTATTACTTCAAAGGACGTATTTAAATTACGCGTTTAGACTAGAGTTTATTGAGGTTATACTGAGAGAGTAACTCTAGTATGTGAATCTATATGGGTCAGCCCGTATAATTGTTTTCTTAATCTGCTTTGGTTCTGAAGTATTTATGATTAATTTTATTGTAAAAAGAGTAAATAGATCCGACCATTTGTAGGATAACACGAGAATTTTTACTGTCGAAATTGTTTTAATACTTAGATTTTACCGTGTACTTTTTGCGCAATCATGGAAATATGTTCGATAACAAAGGTTATAGAATATAATATATTTTTTAACAGGCAATTTATCCCGTTACAAAAAATGGTATAAGGTAATAGATGATAAAAATAAAATGGAAATGAAATTGTTATAATGGCTCCTCTACACGATGGCCCATCATGATGGTCTACTATGATGGGCCAGCGTGTGGAGGGCATAGTGGTGACGGATGGCTTATGGCCCGTGCGATGGTCGTAGGATGGCGTCGGTATCGGTTTTTCGGCCGCACATCAAAGGCCAGCGATGGCGATACGCATCTACACTATGGCCCATTCCACAGTGCGTGCTCGAACGCGGTTGAGTGTGGACATCAACCATCGCATGGCCATCTCGCTGGGCCAGCGATGGCCCATCGTGTAGAGGAGCCATCAAACATCGCATGGTCATCTCGCTGGGCTAGCGATGGCTCATCGTGTAGAGGAGCCATCAACCATCGCATGGCCATCTCGCTCGGCCAGCGATGGCCCATCGTGTAGAGGAGCCATCAACCATCGCATGGCCATCTCGCTGGGCCAGCGATGGCCCATCGTGTAGAGGAGCCATGAACCATCGCATGCCCATCTCGCTGGGCCAGCGATGGCCCATCGTGTAGAGGAGCCATCAAGCATCGCATGGCCATCTCGCTGGGCCAGCGATGGCCCATCGTGTAGAGGAGCCATCAACCATCGCATGGCCATCTCGCTGGGCCAGCGATGGCCCATCGTGTAGAGGAGCCATCAACCATCGCATGGCCATAAAAGTGTGTATCAAATACGCACTAACTCCTAGCTTATGTCTCCCGGGTGACCCAATGTTTCGCCGTCAAACTTTTATAACTGTGGTCTCAGGAAGGCTCCGTTCCTACTATAGTCTGTTCCATATAGGAATAGACAGAATAAAAATAGCTTCTTTAATACAAGAAATCAAAGCACATAGAAAAATTAAATGGTAGGTACTCACCTGTTGTCCAGACCGGGAATCGAACCGGTACCTCTCGATTTCCCGCCCAGCGCCTTAACACCTTGTCCACCGGAGCACGCAGCAAGCGCCCTCAATTTTACCATCTACTTTGACTTTCGTATCATTCTAGTTTAATAGGTTTTTAACCTAAACGCCATCTATGAGAACACGTATTACACATGTATCCCGCCTCAACGCATAAACTTCACAGCCATGACAATAGAGCGAGAGATGGCACTAAAATGTGGTAAAATTTACCCGCATTAAAAACAAATGAAGAAACATCATGTTTCTTTCATATGTAGCTCTTTAATGTCTCAGTTTTAGGCTGACGTTCAACAAATGACATCTCCAAAGTAGATGCTCAAAAATAACCACATTTTTACTAAAAAAAACCCGACCGCGGTGCACTTTGTTTATTTTAACGAAATTCATACCCAGTGACACTCGCACCATCAAGACGAATCTAATGATGTATCATTTATCAAAATCGGATGTGCCGTTGAGTAGTTACGAGCGGACACAGGAACGGACATACATACATACAGGTCAAACACATAACCCTCCTTTGGGCTTCGCCGCAGTCGGGTAATAAAATATTGATGATATCAATACTTTCGTCTAATTCATTCACCAATGCTTTTTTACTACTTTTTACCTCAGAATGTCGAAATAATATTAAAAAACTGGTATGAAGTAAAAAAACTAAATTATAGCTTGGCAACTTGGTTACCGCCGACTGCTGGTTTTGTAACGGTGACCAGTCTCCGCAGCCTCCAGCAGCCTCCGTCGGTCGCCGTTCATGTTGGCGGTGACTTGTGTAAGTAGTTACGGCTGCACATAACAAAGAGCACACATGTGAGTGTCTCCAACGAAGTTTCCAAGCTATAGTATGAACCATAGAACTGTGCGAGGAAGAGGAAAATCGACCAATCAACGTGCAATCGACGTTCCGTACCTCAAAAGGAAATGGTACATTACACAACTAGGGTGGTAAAACAAAGAAAGGCCGAGATCGCAGAAGTTTGCGGCCCGAGCTGCAAGTGAGGGGCGTAAATATGCGATCGAGGGCTTTCTTTATTACCTCCCGTGTTGTTTACATAATTTTATGTCTACACTTGGCCAGAAAGCGGCTTTTTCCGTACGCGCAGCGTACGGGAAAAGCCACTTTATGGCCAGGTGTGGCATAAAAACTAAAACGTTATAAGCTCACTTTGTTGTCCGTCTGTCCGTACGTCAGTGTGTCTGTCCGTCTGTCAAGACCCTTTATCTGGGGAACGCGTGGAGGTATCGAGTTGAAAATAAAACCATAATTATACTCAGGTCTACGGCCCCTTGAAGCTGTGAAAAAATCAAAGCGATTCGCGCAGTTGTTTAAAAAAATTCTATTCAGTGTTGTATATTAATAAATAGACGTTCAAGTATTGAATAAACGCATAAATAGTATAGGTACTTATCCGTTAAAGGAATATTGATATACTTTGAATAAGTGAGTGTGGGGCCTTCTTGCCACGCTCTTAAATCTAGGACACGTTTCCTCCCATATTGCCATCGATCGGTTAATATAATAATATAATATTACTTTCATGTTTGCCTGAGTCTAAGGGATGCAAATATCAATAACAGTAAGGGATAGATATAATAGCTATAGCAGCCGACTGGTTCAGACGTGCGCCTTTCAAGGGGTGGTCGTGGGTTCGAATCGTGACGTATGTACGAAAGAGTTTTTTAATACACTTGCTCAAAAAGTGGTACTTTTCTTAGCTGTATATCGTGGGGAAAGTTGTATTTGGCGCACTAGTGCTTTTTACTTTTCAGTTAACTTTCGAACCCTAAATGGGTTATTCTTCAGAAATATGTCTGCAACTCATTGTTCTATCTCCATTCATTTAGTATGAAAAAGGGTCAGAGGAATGAGGTGACCGCAGACATATTTCTGAAGAATAACCAAAATAACAAATTGAATGAATGAATTATGAATGAATTAACATTTATTTAGCGCAAAAACACAACATACACACAGAAAATATACACATAGATAAAAAACGGCGCTAAAAAGGGTCACCACTCAGCATTGTGCCATAGCAAGCCATGGCGCTGATTTTCAGTGGTGCCCTAAAACTAAAAAAAAAACTAAAAACTACCTTAAACTAATTATCCTAATTGGACGAACGCAAAGTTGAACAATTGAGAAAAACAACAGAAGTAGAAACTTTAACAAGTGTGGTTATTTACACATTATTAACAAAAAATAAAAGAAAAAAAAAACAATTAACAATACTCATGTCATTTAGTCATAGAACTGAGTAGTCATAGAACTATATGCCTAATACCCATCATCATGATTTAAAAAATAAAAAATAATAATTAATGCCTAATTATTTTCCGTTGTATTGTGCTTTGTAAATAAGTAAACTACAAGGTGTACTGCCATCTGGCCGAAATATTTTTCGCCTAATTTCACTTCCCAACCAACTTATTGCAGTACTTTTAGTTGGCAAACCAATGCTTAGCATAGTATTATTTCGCATACTTTTTATTTGATCACAATAATATTTAGCAGATATTCATTTTACCGAGATTCATTTAGAAAAATAGTCACTAAGCAAATGTTTTATTAAAGCTAACTATGTATTGTCAAATAACGTTTGCCCAAATTTAAACTTCGCATACTTTTTATTAAAATTGGATTATCTAAAATTGGAAAAGACGACAACTCCGAGGGAAACGAGTAGGTATAAAGCATGGAAAAAACCTTTAAAACAATATCTGATTTAATTTAGGTAGATTGGTTAGGTCGCTTGCGTCCCTCAGAAAGAAATAGAAGCCCCGCACAGCGGGGCTTCGTCGACTTGGTCACAGTCCTTTCAGGTTGAAACTGTGACGCTAAGAAAAATTAGGTTAGACCACAGCCCAGTTAGGTTAACAGGTCAGTTTAGCTAAATCTAAGGCCTATTCTCCCACTTTTATTGAGTTGGAAATTTTATTGTTCGGTGAATTGAATTTCGGAATTTTAAAAATCGGTACTTTGATTATCGGAATTCGTATTTTTGATGTATCGGGTTATCATAGATTCGGACTTTTCATTGTTCGGTGTATAGGTTGGGTGCGTAACGGTCGATATAACAACTAATGGTATATTATTGGTCAATATAACGATTAAGGGATATAATGAACTTTTAGAATAACAACATTTTGTATATTTTGATAGGATCTAACTATTATCCGGCATAATGAACATGTAATATAACAATAATTAATATAATAGTAATGTGGTATAAAGTACATGTGATATAATTTTGTTCGATATAACGTTCAGTGGGTATAATGAAGTATTGGTATAATGTATAACTGTCTCCAGAAAGGTTGGTTAGGTTAATTAGTTATTAGGGCATAGAAGGAAAAGGGGGGACGGGGGGGCGGAGCCCCCCACAAGGGGGGCTCGGGGGGCGAAGCCCCCCGCATTAAAAAAAACCCAAACCATAAGTTCAATTAGGTTAGGTTAGGTTAGGTTAGGGTTCGAACTGCGTCCCCCAACAAAACCGAACTGCTGTCAGAAAAGTAGGTTAGGTTAGGTTTGAACTGCGTCCCCTAACAAAAACGAACTGCTGTCAGAAAAGTAGGTTAGGTTAGGTTAGAACTGCGTCCCCCAACAAAAACGAACTGCTGTCAGAAAAGTAGGTTAGGTTAGGTTTGAACTGCGTCCCTCAACAAAAACGAACTGCTGGCAGAAAAAATAGGTTAGGTTAGGTTAGGTAACCGTGACCCTAACATAAACGATACTGCCCAAAAAATAGGCTAGGTTATATTAGAACCGTGAAAATGAAAATAACAGAAAATTTTATATCTAAAGTCACATTATACCAATAATATTTATTGCATATGTTCATTATATTAGATAAACGTTATATTAAACAACTATTATACTTATTGAACATTATACACTCTGAAATTATCTACTTAGTTGTTATATCAAAAGTTTATTATGCCTCTTAAGTGATTATATACTATGAAATTATATCAAATGTTGATATATCCAGTGAAAATATATCAAAAGTAGTTATACCGATCATTACACACCCGTATAGGTTAGGTTAGAACTGCGACCTGCGACAAGATGGAATGAACAGCCTTATAACAGCATATATTAGTATTATGCGTCATAATATTATGAGTAAAATAACTTATGCCATTCAAGACATTCGACAAAACAATTAAAGACATTTTGAAACATGACCAACTAAATATTTTGCTAACTAATAATATTCTAAAAAATAATTTGCGATATGTTATATATGCGAAGCATTGGTTTGCCATCAGATGATTCTGCGAAATGAAACTATGGGAAAAATTGTTTGCGAAGTGATAATTTGCCTTATAATTTTCGGCCACATATTAGTAAACCAAACTACAAAGGTCGGAGGTCCGTCAGCAGGTGTCCTTTATCCTTTATGCTACACTAATTCAAAGTGAACCTGAAGGCCCGAAGCGTTTCAGGTCGCGGTACGCAAACCATATATCAATCTCAGTTCTGCGAGCCCGTAGGGCGAGCTTCAGGTTGCGAGGCCGAAGGCCGAGCTCTTCTGCAAGCGCACTATATCCGCAGTAAGTGCAACGGAGGCCGAAGGCCAAGCACCGATTTGAGCCAAAGGCACATGGTTATCTCACGCAAACCGTAGTATATGAGTCTCATTTTCTGGAGCCCAAAGAACGAGCTAAGCCGAAGGCGAGCTAGAATTTTGTTTAAGTCTTTTTGGTAGTCAGGTTATAATTTTTAACTATACTTTCATCTGTAGCGCATTTCCTTTTAGTTATATATTACTACACTGAGCATCGTCCGACATGGTCTTGGCCAGTTATTTATTGATCGAACCCTTTAAAATCGGTACTTGAGAGCCCTATCATTGTAAGTCCAATTGTTTTCCATACTTACTTACAGTGTTATGCTTCTCAGGTACTGAAATATGAAGCAAATTATACTATGGAGACTTGAATGCTCTGGTCGTCTGGCCGCCCTTAAATCTAGGAAAAAGAAGTACATACAAAAGTGTATGATACACTAACAAAACTGACGTTCGAGTCCAACTATCCGACCGTCTCTCTCTATCGCATAACGCGTGCTCTTTCTGGTCGCTGGCTAAGCCCCTCGGGCGGGGCAACATTTGGTACTAGTACCGCGGCGAAATCGCGTAGTTACCCACTCCTGATTTAGGGCACATTTCCTGCCCATATTGCTATCGATCACTTAATATATAATATTACTTTAATGTTTGCATAAGTCTTGGGGATGCAAATATCAATAAAAGTACTGATTCGATTTGGAGGGCCGTTTGTTTGATTTCGTGAGCGGCGTTATATAACATTTATAAACAGTAAATAATATATGAAAGAGACGGGTATATAATGTCTCCCATAATTTTTAAAAGTCATAATTATCGAAAGTCGGTTGTATGACTTTCGATAATTATGACTAACATAGGTACGTATTGTCTACGAAACTGGTTTTCAGAATAATTACTCATAAAACAATTCTAAACTTTTAATAAAATATTTTTACTGTTTTTCTAATTATCATTTAAATGTAAATTAAGTGAAAAATTACTATTATACTTTACAATAAACTTCAAACTTACAAATTAAATTAAATACTAAATTAAAACCCTAAAATAGAAACAATATACACCTAAAATAAAAGCCTAAAGTAAACTATTGTTTTCTATATTTAAAATATCCTAAAAATAATACCGTTTCATAAAAACAAATACTGCATAACTTTCGATAATGATGACTTAACAATACAGTACAGTCGTGGTACAGTGGCGTGGCGTAAAAGATATCCTTGGGCAAGCCGGTGCAGATTTGGCGTTCATTTTCCTTAAGAGCTGTAGAAAAAGGTGGTCAAATGCCTGATATTAGGCAAGCCGCTAGGAATCGAGTTCTTTGGACGCTACTGATACAGTAGGTATGACTTATGGGAAACAAGGGGATCCCGAAAGGAACATGATGTTTCTTTATTAGTTTTTAATGCGGGTAAATTACACCACATTTTTATGTTACATAATAATACAAGGAATCAAAGTACACAGAAAAATTAAATGACGCTCACCATCCAGACCAGGAATCGAACCCGGTACCTCTGGATTTCCGGCCCAGTTTCTCACTCTCAACCACTCGACCACCGGAGCAGCCAGCGGAAGTTGAAGGCACTTTTCAATTTTAGCATCCCCATACATTAGAAGTTGACGAAGCATGTTGCGGATTTTTTTATTGTAGATTGGTTCAATAAAATTTATTTTAAAAATAAAAATTTTAGCATCTACTTTGACTTATGTATCATTACGGTTTAAAAGGTTTTTAACCTAAACACCATCCATGCGGTACCGGGTTCGATTCTTGGTCTGGACCATGGGTGAGCGCCATTTAATTTTTCTATGTAGGTACTTTGATTTCTTGTATCTGTATATGTGATATACAGGCTGAATTTTAAATCGTGAATCGTAATAATTTTTTTGGTAGTCTATACATAGTTAACAATAACTTACAATGCTTTTTTATTTATCCTAATTTTTAAAATCTCGTGGTCACCCTACATTCATGTTTCGTACTTGTCATGAAAATTTCAACATTAGATATCCAACCTCCTAATATTGAAGTTGGCTGGATAGAATTTTGGCACGTGTTGTCAATAATGTCAACATCGTCGACATAGTCAACATAAGTAAAATAATTCAGTTTTATTACGATTAATGGTATAAGCGCCTCCACCATTTTGTTCATAATTAATTAAGCTGGTCTTGAATTGTGATTAACACTAGTGCTCTGTATTAGTCTTAAATAGCTTTACCGGTAAACGTGGTTACGATTCACGATTTAAAATTCACCCTGTATAAAGAGCTTATAAGACACTAGTTCGTGCTTCGCTCAAGTTCTCATTCATTAAAACCGAGGGAATACATCAATATATATATACCTTCATCATCATCATTTCAGCCATAGGACGTCCACTGCTGGACACAGGTCTCCTCAATAGATTTCCACATGGGCCGGATAGAAGCGACCCGCATCCAGCGAATCCCCGCAACCTTAACCAGGTCATCCGACCACCTTGCGGAAATCCCACGCTGCACTTGCCAGTACGTGGTCTCCAAAACCTTTACTGATCTGTCTATAACATTCATGTTTCCTTGAATGTAAGTTCTCCTTTATGTCACCTTTACCATATCGATATTCAGCTTCCAAATTTTTCATGTCAATAGTATTAAAAAGGTAGTGTCGCTTACGTAATGTTTCCCTGGAATACTCCACAGAGGTTCCTCAGCCTATAGACGACCCACTGCGGGGCATAGGCCTGGTGCTTGGCCTTTGGTCTCTCTATGAGAGTAGGCCAAAGAAGTTACTTTTATCTCGCACTACTGAACTGTGAATATTAATTGTCGCTTACCGCATTTTCGGACCGATACGACCTTCAAACCTTTAATAAAAGAGCGTACTCCCACCTGGAAGGCACCACGCACTTTGTGACTCCTCTGGTGTTGCAGGTGTCTATGGGCGGTGGTAATCGCTTTTTTTTATTTTTATTTTTTTAAAAGTCTGACTAACTCGCAACCCTAGTGGGCGTAGCGATAATATGACCGGTCGGCCGTGGCGTTCCCTGGGGTCGAACCAGGTCGCTAGCTGGACCACCCCGAGAGGATCGGACCGGGTGGGTGCCGGGGGCGCCTGGGGTCGAACCGGTCGCCTTGTCCCGGTCCACCTGGTAATCGCTTACCATTAGGCGATCCGTCTGCTCGTTTGCCCCGTATGGCATAAAAAAAGTTGTATGAACAAAACTCCGAGCCCTCTTTTAATAAAACATTTATTAAACTCCTCCAATCCTCCATATGTCTCATTCTCCTCCAATATGTTTTGAAGTTCTTACACGCGCGAGTTAAATTGTAAAACCAAACTTCACCTGTAGGGCATTTCAGGACTTTATCGTCAACATTATCTTAATATCGATACCTTTTGACTCAAAGGGCGTAAACGCCATTAGAACCTACGGCGTTTACGCCCTTTGAGTGTAAAAGTACGCTTGAATGTGTGCGCGCCGTGTTGTACGAAGGTACTACAAGCAAAGTTTTAAGAATGCGTACGTAAGAATGTAGTGATAGACGCGATTTAATCCGTTTAAGTTGTTTTATTACAATGATAATCGCGGAAACCGAAGACAATATTATTGCGTAAGAATGCTCCAGTATGGATCGCACTCACACAGCTTAGACGTGAAGTTGGACTACTTTCGTCTTTAAACTTTGCCTTATATCTTAGATACCATATGACAGAAATGGCGTAAACGCCATGAGAATAACAGCGTAACGGATTATTCTTAAAGACGCTTACGCCCTTCGAGTCTTAAGGGATCGAAATGATTCTTAGACTTCATTTATTTCACCTACATAGGTATAATATGTCATGTCTCAATTAGTTTGACGCCCATACAAGTCATACAACCGTGAAGACAAAAGGATAATATATCTAGACATCTCCATTCATAGACCTTCAAAGCTTTTAAATTATTACAAAGTCCTAAATATAATGAACATACATACTTAAAGCTGGAAACACACATGCCACTTTAGTTAGGAAAGTTAGATTTTGTTTGTCTAGGTTCAACCTAGTTGTACAAAAAAAATATACCAGTGCCGTGGTGTAAACGATATCCTTGGGCAGCAGATTTATCGTACATTTGTTTAAGAGCTGTAGAAAAAGGTGCATTAATGCCTAATATTAGGCAAGCCGGTAGGAATCGAGTTCTATGGAAGCCACGCTACTGCTAGGGTGGCATACAAGCATACGGCCTGCCTCACGGGCGTAGCCGGGGGGGTAATAGTTAGTAATCAATGAGATATACCGCACGCCTGTTCTTATATTAATTCTATGAATGTTAATATCTGAACTTTTCGGAGGGGGTTTGAACCCCCAAAACCATCCCCCTGGCTACGCCCGTGGCCTGCCTGATGGTAAGCAGTCACCGCAGCTTATAGACTTGCAATAGGGGCATTACGTGCGTGTTGCCGTCTACCACTTTTGGACACTGGTCCCATCCCACCCACCGCCACCGCAAAGTGAAGAGTATCGGCACAGTATACAGGGTGTCCCATAAGTCACACGTCACAGTGACACCGGGGTTAGGTCAGCTTAAGAGGCACCAAACCAGCCTAATATGACTTTAGTAAGAGTTGCACGGTTTTCGAGATAATGGCAAATTAAAGCTTTTTAGAAATTTTCACGTTTTTTAACATGACTGTGTAGTACCAGCGTGTGCTCCAGTAGCTCTTAAATCATTTTATTTGTACGCTGTCATGAATAGTGAATTGAGATGACAAAAGTGTTATTTGGTCGATTACTAGTGTAATGTACGAAAAAATACTGCATTTATCTTGAAACGTGAAAATTTCTAAAAAGCTTTAATTTGCCATTATCTCAAAAACCGTGCAACTCTTACTAAAGTCATATTAGGCTGGTTTGGTGCCTCTTAAGCTGACCTAGCCCCGGTGTCACTGTGACGTGTCACTTATGGGACACCCTGTATAATAATAAGACCTGTATAGGTACATATTTTTTAAACTTTGCGGTGTATACATATTGGTGCCCGTGTAGCTTATAATTTACTGAATCAATAAAATTGATGCTGCTAATGTTTCCTGAGTCATCCTGTATATTTTTCTATCCGTTCATGGACAATATCTCGACCTTTCATAACGTCACTCAAAGCTATTTATATAATGTATTGTTCTGATCCTATTGTATTAACAGACATCCCTATAGGAAAGTATACCGCCACGCCGTTTCGTCGCCTAAATAGATATTTTATTTCTACGTTTCATGACGCATTGGTTTTTTTTACTGTAATGTCATGTTAACATGTATTAATAAATAAATACCATGGGCGACGTTGACTGCTTTCCATCAGGCAGCTCGTCTGCTCGTTTGCCACTTGTAACATAAAAAAAAACTTAATAAAGACGAACAAGTAGTCCAACTTCGGCCGTTTAGGAGTTCGACACGTATTCACACAGACGCGCGATAGCACGTCTGTGTGAGTGCGATACATACTGGAGCATTCTTGTTTCTTTGCGTGTAGTGCGTTCGTACACGGCGCGCACACAGACGCGCGATAGCACGTGTGTGTGAGTGCGATACATACTGGAGCATTCTTAGGCATACTGGAGCAGTCTTAGTCCTTCCTTCACGCAACCTTGGAACGTAGATTGCCTGTAGTGTAATGATAACGATATCTATAGCACCTTCAAGCATTTTTAATGTCAGCCTTGGTTTTTATTAGGGATGTAACGATACCGATATATCGGTATCGCCGATATTATACAACCGATATTTGATGAGAGCGAAAAGAATTTGCTGTATGAAAAAAAACTGCAAAAAGGAATTTCAATTTCTGACTTAATTTATGTATTGGTCTATTACCTTGTGCAATGATAATTAATATGTTAATTAAATCTTTGGTTCTTATTAAAAAAAAGATTGAATTTTGAGTTGACAATTTATTTATTTTTACTTTACACTTTCAAGGTTGACTCTCTGGTAAATATAGCCAGTAGTCATTGCCATTAGTTATAATAAGGACATACAAATATCTGAAGTTCATACTTCATTATTTAGCTAAGATATCGGTATCGGTATCGGTATCGCCGATATTAACTACTATATATCGGTATCGGTATCGTATCGGCAAAACTGTGTATCGTTACATCCCTAGTTTTTATACTATCCGCAAAACTAAGGGGCGAGTGGGGCAATAAAAGGGTTTCTTTTATAGACCACATTTTCGAAGAATTTTGTTTCACAGAAAATGTTTGTCATAATTTCATTTCGCAGAATAATCAATTTATAGACCATTTATTTCATAGAAACTCGAGTCGATTATTATATCAAAGCATTTCAATTTTTCGAATGTTCGCGTACGGAAGAAGCCTCTTTCTGGCCAAGTGTAGACATACTCAATACTCAATCATTTATTACAATTTCACAAAAGTAGGTACAGATGTTAACTTAAAGCTACAGATCATTGTGAACCCTGTTGGGCACTGCAATTTTAGGGAGAGGAGGACTTATTAAGCCTTTATAATTTATCTTCTAGGTATTCATTTAGCGTGTAATTAGGATTTAGTTAGTAGTAGTTGCTAAAAGGTAATAAAGAAAGCCCTCGATCGCATATTTACGTCCCTCGCTTGCAGCACGGGCCGCAAACATCTGCGATCTCGGCCCTTCTTCGTATTACCACCCTAGTTGTGTAATGTACTAATGTGCCACTATTATTACTAGTTCACAGATTCAGTTATGAACTAGACTACAGAGACAAAAACGCCAAAACTAATCGAGGCACCTCCCAAGCACAAGACTAAACTCGTCCATGAACCCAGAGAAATGAAAGTGAAAATAGTACGAGAAAAATAAAATAAAGTAAAATGAAATAAAAAGCCATGCGAGCAAAATACGTCCCCGCCTAACTCACACACTCGCGCGCCCAATTTATAATATTGTTTTTCCTCGGATATATTTTTTCACTAGTGTGGGGTGGGAGGCGCCTCCCTCTTCCCCCAGTTATTATTAAAGACGTATACTCACACATTGGCGGAGGCAGAGTGTGATTAGATTAATATAGGTCTGTTTGTATGCTTCGTACTCGCGTGCCCTGAGATCGTTCGGGATCGTTTTTGAAATCTTCGCATTGTGTTCTATTTTTAAAAGATGGGCGTAATGCTGGAGAAATATGGCGTACGTAGCTTGCGTAACTTCAAGCTGGCCGCATGGCAACAGAGCCTGCACGATAATGTCGATAGGTTTGCTTTGGGTCGATTTCAGAGCGTTTCGACCGCGGCGGTTCTTTTCATCCGTGTTCCAGCAAATATAGCAGCAAGCGGTGGTGGTCACAGTTAACTTTTACTATAAACGATAGACGGTTTCGAGGCTACACATG
The DNA here is from genome assembly GCA_947034925.1 of Eudemis profundana. Lineage (NCBI taxonomy): Eukaryota > Metazoa > Arthropoda > Insecta > Lepidoptera > Tortricidae > Eudemis > Eudemis profundana. The sequence goes on from OX344818.1 coordinate 14,849,881, forward strand.
ATTTAATCAAAAGTTGTCGTCACTCGATAGTCCTTCACGGTAAAACTCCAGTGACACTAATGAAGTTACAAAAAAACGCTGGAAAAGGGTTCCCTTTATTTGGCATACGTTTTATTTGTCCCAATGTATTGTTTAGCCCGAATTTTATTTCGCATAATTTTTCTCTAGCTTTAACGGAAAATATTTTGCAAAATCTTTTACATCAGCCATTTAGAACATATTAGGTTAGGTTAGGTTTCTTTTATAATTATTCTGAAAAGTCAATATTATCTGTAAAATTACAATTATGCGTAAATAGTATTCGGGCGAATAAAACATTCGGACAAATAAAATTATGCCAAAACAAGGTAAACCCGACGAACTAAGCTCACGGACAATGAATCCGGGTCATTTTCTATGAATAATTATATAGTAAATGACCCGAATTTATTGTCCGTGAGTGTATTTCCTTCTATCTCGACATATTTCTGTGGTAAACGGGCAACTGAAGAGACGCTAATAAAAAAGGGGTCGATTTCAGGCGTTTTTCCAGCGGTTCACCTTGTTTTGGCATAATTTTATTTGTCCGGATGTAGAAGGAAATACACTCACGGCCAATAAATTCGGGTCATTTACTATATAATTATTCATAGAAAATGACCCGGATTCATGGTCCGTGAGTTTAGTTCGTCGATTTGTATGGGAATCTAGCGTGTATCGTTCGCTTGGCGTTTGACGCCAAAAGTGTAATTTAGGGATAGAAAACATAAATTTTCCATTTCATTTGGTGCTATTTGAACAATTAATTATACCGTTATTATCAGATTTCAAATCTGATAATAATATTGACGGCAACTCAAGTTAACGGCGTGTAAAGTAGGTCGTTGCCACTTCTTTTTAGCACGCGAGGTATATACACTTTTTTTCTGCTACCTCGATATATTTCTGTGGCTGTGCCTGTTTACGCTACAAGTTACAAGGGATCTCCTTGTTTCCCATAAAGTTATAATTCATAGTATATTGTTAGTCATAATTATCAAAAGTCATACAGTATTTGTTTTTCTAAAACGGTAATACTTTCAGGATATTTTAAAACGCTAGCTTATAGAAAACAATAGGTTAGGTTGCGTTTGTTTTATAATCATTCTGAAAACTTAGCGGTTTCATAGAAAAAAGTCGTATGACTTTCAATAATTATGAGTATAACTTTTAAAAATTATGGGAGACAATTAATTAATCTAATATAAGGCTGCATTGCGACTGATTTCTAACCGGTGAATTGATCTCCAAGAAGGAGGTGGAAATCGATTAAGTGTCGCCTACGGACGTATAGAGGGTCCGACCGTGACCCCCAGAAAAATCTGACTTTTTGGTCTACCGAGTAAAGTTTCGGATTCGATCAACGGCCCGCCTAAACGGTAGTAGTTAGGTGTAGGGTGCTCGACCAAATGTCATAGAGGACCCTGGGCGACGAAAGAGGGTCATCATTTTTTTTCAAAATGGCGTCGTCAAAATGGCGGAAAATTTTTAAATTGGTCGTAGAGAGTTGAAATTTTGCACTTGGGTAGAGTTTGGGCCCCTAATTCGAAATGTTGAAAAATTTTTTTGAAATTCAAAAAAAAAAATTTGTATGGCGTTTTTTTTTGAATCGCATTAACTTTTAAAAAGTGGCAGATAGGTACAGGGTGCTCGACCAAATGTCATAGAGGTTTGTAAGTAAATTCTAACTGCATATTTTTTTTTTCAAGATGGCGACTTCAAAATGGCCGCCGATTTTCAAATTAGTCTGAGGGGGCTCAAATTCGGTATCGGGGGGTTTTTGGGGCCTACGAGTTCAAATCTGGAATCAGATTTTTTTCGTTCATACAAAAAATATTTTTTTTCATACAACTAAAAAAAGTAATTTTTGCGAGCCCGAAGTGCGAGCTTCAGGGTGCGAGGCCGAAGGCCGAGCCCCCGCGGAGGGCCGCAGGCCCGACGCGTCATCCCCTTGGCAAGCCCTCTCCATCCCCAAGTAACCTAAAGCGAGGCCGAAGGCCGAGCTCCGCGTAGGGCCGAAGGCCCGAAGCGTCCGAATAGTCCCAATTATTACTATATTCAAGTAAATTTTAGCTCACCCGAGGGCCGGAGGCCCTCGGGGGAGCGTTAGCGACGCGAGGCCGAAGGCCGAGCTCCGCGTAGCACCGAAGGTGCGGAGCGTCACAGTGCCGCTCCCACCTACGCGAGCCCGAGGGCCGCAGGCCTGAAGGGCGAGCCCGCCCAGATCCTTACTACCCCCTAAGTGTCTTATAGCTCACCCGAGGGCCGCAGGCCCTCGGGGGAGCGTCAGCGACGCGAGGCCGAAGGCCGAGCTCCGCGTAGCACCGAAGGTGCGGAGCGTCACAGTGCCGCTCCCACCTACGCGAGCCCGAGGGCCGCAGGTCCGAAGGGCGAGCCCGCCCAGATCCTTACTACCCCCTAAGTGTCTTTCAGCTCACCCGAGGGCCGCAGGCCCTCGGGGGAGCGTCAGCGACGCGAGGCCGAAGGCCGAGCTCCGCGTAGCACCGAAGGTGCGGAGCGTCACAGTGCCGCTCCCACCTGCGCGAGCCCGCCCAGATCCTTACTACCCCCTAAGTGTCTTTTAGCTCACCCGAGGGCCGCAGGCCCTCGGGGGAGCGTCAGCGACGCGAGGCCGAAGGCCGAGCTCCGCGTAGCACCGAAGGTGCGGAGCGTCACAGTGTCGCTCCCACCTGCGCGAGCCCGAGGGCCGCAGGCCCGAAGGGCGAGCCCGCCCAGATCCTTACTACCCCCTAAGTGTCTTTTAGCTCACCCGAGGGCCGCAGGCCCTCGGGGGAGCGTCAGCGACGCGAGGCCGAAGGCCGAGCTCCGCGTAGCACCGAAGGTGCGGAGCGTCACAGTGCCGCTCCCACCTGCGCGAGCCCGAGGGCCACAGGCCCGAAGGGCGAGCCCGCCCAGATCCTTACTACCCCCTAAGTGTCTTTTAGCTCACCCGAGGGCCGCAGGCCCTCGGGGGAGCGTCAGCGACGCGAGGCCGAAGGCCGAGCTCCGCGTAGCACCGAAGGTGCGGAGCGTCACAGTGTCGCTCCCACCTGCGCGAGCCCGAGGGCCGCAGGCCCGAAGGGCGAGCCCGCCCAGATCCTTACTACCCCCTAAGTGTCTTTTAGCTCACCCGAGGGCCGCAGGCCCTCGGGGGAGCGTCAGCGACGCGAGGCCGAAGGCCGAGCTCCGCGTAGCACCGAAGGTGCGGAGCGTCACAGTGCCGCTCCCACCCACGCGAGCCTGCGGGCCTGCGGCCCCTGGGCCGCAGGACCGCACGGCGAGCCCACCCAGACAATCACTCTCGCTTTCCTTCGCAAGCTTATTTCTTTGCATGCAGATTATTCACTAACTCTCATTTCCTTTCCCTTCCCACAGCAAATTTAAAACTTGAAAAACAATACCGCTCTCCCCCTCCCACGCATTCCCCTACCGCTACCCCCTATATGATTTAAGTATAACTTCGCCTCCTGCACGCGGGGCGCTTGCGCCCCGCGCACCATGCGACAACTAGTTTATCTTATATAAAGCCGCAAAACGACTGATTTCTAATTGACATGTTTTTTTCGGAAACTAGAAAAAAATTGCGGAAAATAAGTATGAGGTCCTAAACGGACCCCGCTCCTTCAACGAGGAAAAATATAGAGAAAGGTCTACCTCCAGAGACCCCCAAATCGATGAACGGCCCGCCTAAACGGTGACAGTTAGCTACCAGGTGCTCGACCAAATGTCATAGAGGACCCTGGGCGACGAAAGAGGGTCATCATTTTTTTTCAAAATGGCGTCGTCAAAATGGCGGAAAATTTTCAAATTGGTCGTAGAGATTTGAAATTTTGCACTTGGGTAGAGTTTGGGCCCCTGATTCGGAATGTCAAAAAATTTTTTTGAAATTCAAAAAAAAATTTTTGTATGGCGTTTTTTTTTGAATCACATTATCTCCAAAATGGTGGCAGATAGGTACAGGGTGCTCGACCAAATGTCATAGAGGTTTGTAAGGAGATTCTAACTGCATATTTTTTTTTTCAAGATGGCGACTTCAAAATGGCCGCCGATTTTCAAATTAGTATGAGGAGGCCCAAATTCGGTATCGGGGGGTTTTTGGGGCCTACAAGTCCAAATCTGGAATTAGATTTTTTTCGTTCATACAAAATTTTTTTTTTTTCATACAACTCAAAAAATGTATGGAGATTTTTTCAAATTATTCCGAGGGGGTCCAAATTCGGTATCGGGGGGTTTTTGGGGTCTACAAATCTGACTGTATAATCAGAATTTTTTCGTTGATACAAAAAATTTTTTTTTTCATACAACTAAAAAAAGTAATTTTCGCGAGCCCGAAGGGCGAGCTTCAGGGTGCGAGGCCGAAGGCCGAGCCCCCGCGGAGGGCCGCAGGCCCGACGCGTCATCTCCTTGGCAAGCTCTCCCCATACCCAAGTAACCTAAAGCGAGGCCGAAGGCCGAGCTCCGCGTAGGGCCGAAGGCCCGAAGCGTCCGAACAGTCCCAATTTTTACTATATCCAAGTATCTTTTAGCTCACCCGAGGGCCGCAGGCCCTCGGGGGAGCGTCAGCGACGCGAGGCCGAAGGCCGAGCTCCGCGTAGCACCGAAGGTGCGGAGCGTCACAGTGCCGCTCCCACCTACGCGAGCCCAAGGGCCGCAGGCCCGAAGGGCGAGCCCGCCCGGATCCTTACTACCCCCTAAGTGTCTTTCAGCTCACCCGAGGGCCGCAGGCCCTCGGGGGAGCGTCAGCGACGCGAGGCCGAAGGCCGAGCTCCGCGTAGCACCGAAGGTGCGGAGCGTCACAGTGCCGCTCCCACCTACGCGAGCCCGAGGGCCGCAGGCCCGAAGGGCGAGCCCGCCCAGATCCTTACTACCCCCTAAGTGTCTTTCAGCTCACCCGAGGGCCGCAGGCCCTCGGGGGAGCGTCAGCGACGCGAGGCCGAAGGCCGAGCTCCGCGTAGCACCGAAGGTGCGGAGCGTCACAGTGCCGCTCCCACCCACGCGAGCCTGCGGGCCTGCGGCCCCTGGGCCGCAGGACCGCACGGCGAGCCCACCCAGACAATCACTCTCGCTTTCCTTCGCAAGCAACATTCTTTGCATGCAGATTATTCAACAACTCTCCCTCGCTTTCCCTTCCCACAGCAAATTTTACAACTTGAACTACAAACTCGCTCTCCCCCTCCCACGCATTCCCCTACCGCTACCCCCTATATGTATAAGTACAAACCCCCTACTGCACGCGGGGCGCTTGCGCCCCGCGCACCATGCGACAACTAGTTTATCTAATATAAAGCCGCAATGCGACTCATTTCTGTGGACATAATTGTTCTCCAAGAAGGAGTCATACTGGAGTATAGATTTATATATGGGGGTATAGAGGGTCCGGGGGTGACCCCCAGAAAAATCCGACTTTGGAGTCTACCGAGTAAAGTTTCGGATTCGATCAACGGCCCGCCTAAACGGTTATAGTTAGGTACAGGGTGCTCGACCAAATGTCATAGAGGACCCTGGGCGACGAAAGAGGGTCATCATATTTTTTCAAAATGGCGTCGTCAAAATGGCGGAAAATTTTCAAATTGGTCGTAGAGAGTTGAAATTTTGCATACGAGTTAAGTTTGGGCCCCTGATTCGGAATGTCAAAAAATTTTTTTGAAATTCAAAAAAAAAAATTTGTATGGCGTTTTTTTTTGAATCGCATTGGCGTGAAAACGGTGGCAGATAGGTACAGGGTGCTCGACCAAATGTCATAGAGGTTTGTAAGGAGATTCTAACGGCATATTTTTTTTTTCAAGATGGCGACTTCAAAATGGCCGCCGATTTTCAAATTAGTATGAGGAGGCCCAAATTCCGTATCGGGGGGTTTTTGGGGCCTACAAGTCCAAATCTGGAATTAGATTTTTTTCGTTCATACAAAATTTTTTTTTTTTCATACAACTCAAAAAATGTATGGAGATTTTTTCAAATTATTCCGAGGGGGTCCAAATTCGGTATCGGGGGGTTTTTGGGGCCTACCAATCTGACTGTATAATCAGAATTTTTTCGTTCATACAAAAAATTTTTTTTTTCATACAACTAAAAAAAGTAATCTTTGCGAGCCCGAAGGGCGAGCTTCAGGGCGCGAGGCCGAAGGCCGAGCCCCCGCGGAGGGCCGCAGGCCCGACGCGTCATCTCCTTGGCAAGCTCTCCCCATACCCAAGTAACCTAAAGCGAGGCCGAAGGCCGAGCTCCGCGTAGGGCCGAAGGCCCGAAGCGTCCGAATAGTCCCAATTTTTACTATATCCAAGTATCTTTTAGCTCACCCGAGGGCCGCAGGCCCTCGGGGGAGCGTCAGCGACGCGAGGCCGAAGGCCGAGCTCCGCGTAGCACCGAAGGTGCGGAGCGTCACAGTGCCGCTCCCACCTACGCGAGCCCGAGGGCCGCAGGCCCGAAGGGCGAGCCCGCCCAGGTCCTTACTACCCCCACAGTAATTTTCAGCTCACCCGAGGGCCGCAGGCCCTCGGGGGAGCGTCAGCGACGCGAGGCCGAAGGCCGAGCTCCGCGTAGCACCGAAGGTGCGGAGCGTCACAGTGCCGCTCCCACCTACGCGAGCCCGAGGGCCGCAGGCCCGAAGGGCGAGCCCGCCCAGATCCTTACTACCCCCTAAGTGTCTTTCAGCTCACCCGAGGGCCGCAGGCCCTCGGGGGAGCGTCAGCGACGCGAGGCCGAAGGCCGAGCTCCGCGTAGCACCGAAGGTGCGGAGCGTCACAGTGCCGCTCCCACCCACGCGAGCCTGCGGGCCTGCGGCCCCTGGGCCGCAGGACCGCACGGCGAGCCCACCCAGACAATCACTCTCGCTTTCCTTCGCAAGCTAATTTCTTTGCATGCAGATTATTCAACAACTCTCCCTCGCTTTCCCTTCCCACAGCAAATTTAAAACTTGAAAAACAATACCGCTCTCCCCCTCCCACGCATTCCCCTACCGCTACCCCCTATATGATAAGTAAGGCCGCAGGCCCTCGGGGGAGCGTCAGCAACGCGAGGCCGAAGGCCGAGCTCCGCGTAGCACCGAAGGTGCGGAGCGTCACAGTGCCGCTCCCACCCACGCGAGCCTGCGGGCCTGCGGCCCCTGGGCCGCAGGACCGCACGGCGAGCCCACCCAGACAATCACTCTCGCTTTCCTTCGCAAGCAACATTCTTTGCATGCAGATTATTCAACAACTCTCCCTCGCTTTCCCTTCCCACAGCAAATTTAAAACTTGAAAAACAATACCGCTCTCCCCCTCCCACGCATTCCCCTACCGCTACCCCCTATATGATAAGTAAGGCCGCAGGCCCTCGGGGGAGCGTCAGCGACGCGAGGCCGAAGGCCGAGCTCCGCGTAGCACCGAAGGTGCGGAGCGTCACAGTGCCGCTCCCACCCACGCGAGCCTGCGGGCCTGCGGCCCCTGGGCCGCAGGACCGCACGGCGAGCCCACCCAGACAATCACTCTCGCTTTCCTTCGCAAGCAACATTCTTTGCATGCAGATTATTCAACAACTCTCCCTCGCTTTCCCTTCCCACAGCAAATTTAAAACTTGAAAAACAATACCGCTCTCCCCCTCCCACGCATTCCCCCATACCGCTACCCCCTATATGTAAAAGTACAACTACGCTTACTGCACGCGGGGCGCTTGCGCCCCGCGCACCATGCGACAACTAGTTAATCTAATATAAGGCTGCGTCCCCACTCATTTCTGACGTTGAATTGATCTCCAAGAAGGAGGTGGAAATCGTGAAAGTGTCATACCCGGGCGTGTAGAGGGTCCGACCGTGACCCCCAGAAAAATCTGACTTTGAAGTCTACCGAGTAAAGTTTCGGATTCGATCAACGGCCCGCCTAAACGGTAATAGTTAGGTGGAGGGTGCTCGACCAAATGTCATAGAGGACCCTGGGCGACGAAAGAGGGTCATCATTTTTTTTCAAAATGGCGTCGTCAAAATGGCGGAAAATTTTCAAAATGGTCGTAGAGAGTTGAAATTTGGCATCCGGGTTAGGTTTGGGCCCCTGATTCGGAATGTCAAAAAAATTTTTTGAAATTCAAAAAAAAAAATTTGTATGGCGTTTTTTTTTGAATCGCATTAACTCTTAAAGAGTGGCAGATAGGTACAGGGTGCTCGACCAAATGTCATAGAGGTTTGCGAGACAAAGAGAGTGGCATTTGTTTTTTTTTCAAGATGGCGACTTCAAAATGGCGGCCGATTTTCAAATTAATCTGAGGAGGCTGAAATTTGGTATCGGGGGGTTTTTGGGGCCTACAAATCTGAATCTGGAATCAGATTTTTTTCGTTCATACAAAAAATTTTTTTTTTCATACAACTCAAAAAATGTATGGAGATTTTTTCAAATTTATCCGAGGGGGTCCAAATTCGGTATGGGGGGGTTTTTGGGGCCTACAAATCGAACTGTCAGATCAGATTTTTTTTGTTCATACAAAAAATATTTTTTTTCATACAACTAAATAAAGTAATTTTCGCGAGCCCGAAGGGCGAGCTTCAGGGTGCGAGGCCGAAGGCCGAGCCCCCGCGGAGGGCCGCAGGCCCGACGCGTCATCTCCTTGGCAAGCTCTCCCCATACCCAAGTAACCTAAAGCGAGGCCGAAGGCCGAGCTCCGCGTAGGGCCGAAGGCCCGAAGCGTCCGAATAGTCCCAATTTTTACTATATCCAAGTATCTTTTAGCTCACCCGAGGGCCGCAGGCCCTCGGGGGAGCGTTAGCGACGCGAGGCCGAAGGCCGAGCTCCGCGTAGCACCGAAGGTGCGGAGCGTCACAGTGCCGCTCCCACCTACGCGAGCCCAAGGGCCGCAGGCCCGAAGGGCGAGCCCGCCCGGATCCTTACTACCCCCTAAGTGTCTTTCAGCTCACCCGAGGGCCGCAGGCCCTCGGGGGAGCGTCAGCGACGCGAGGCCGAAGGCCGAGCTCCGCGTAGCACCGAAGGTGCGGAGCGTCACAGTGCCGCTCCCACCTACGCGAGCCCGAGGGCCGCAGGCCCGAAGGGCGAGCCCGCCCAGATCCTTACTACCCCCTAAGTGTCTTTCAGCTCACCCGAGGGCCGCAGGCCCTCGGGGGAGCGTCAGCGACGCGAGGCCGAAGGCCGAGCTCCGCGTAGCACCGAAGGTGCGGAGCGTCACAGTGCCGCTCCCACCTACGCGAGCCCGAGGGCCGCAGGCCCGAAGGGCGAGCCCGCCCAGGTCCTTACTACCCCCACAGTAATTTTCAGCTCACCCGAGGGCCGCAGGCCCTCGGGGGAGCGTCAGCGACGCGAGGCCGAAGGCCGAGCTCCGCGTAGCACCGAAGGTGCGGAGCGTCACAGTGCCGCTCCCACCTACGCGAGCCCGAGGGCCGCAGGCCCGAAGGGCGAGCCCGCCCAGGTCCTTACTACCCCCACAGTAATTTTCAGCTCACCCGAGGGCCGCAGGCCCTCGGGGGAGCGTCAGCGACGCGAGGCCGAAGGCCGAGCTCCGCGTAGCACCGAAGGTGCGGAGCGTCACAGTGCCGCTCCCACCTACGCGAGCCCAAGGGCCGCAGGCCCGAAGGGCGAGCCCGCCCAGGTCCTTACTACCCCCACAGTAATTTTCAGCTCACCCGAGGGCCGCAGGCCCTCGGGGGAGCGTCAGCGACGCGAGGCCGAAGGCCGAGCTCCGCGTAGCACCGAAGGTGCGGAGCGTCACAGTGCCGCTCCCACCTACGCGAGCCCGAGGGCCGCAGGCCCGAAGGGCGAGCCCGCCCAGGTCCTTACTACCCCCACAGTAATTTTCAGCTCACCCGAGGGCCGCAGGCCCTCGGGGGAGCGTCAGCGACGCGAGGCCGAAGGCCGAGCTCCGCGTAGCACCGAAGGTGCGGAGCGTCACAGTGCCGCTCCCACCCACGCGAGTCTGCGGGCCTGCGGCCCCTGGGCCGCAGGACCGCACGGCGAGCCCACCCAGACAATCACTCTCGCTTTCCTTCGCAAGCAACATTCTTTGCATGCAGATTATTCACAAACTCTCATTTCCTTTCCCTTCCCACAGCAAATTTTCAACTTGAACTACAAACTCGCTCTCCCCCTCCCACGCATTCCCCTACCGCTACCCCCTATATGATAAGTACAGCCTCGCTTACTGCACGCGGGGCGCTTGCGCCCCGCGCACCATGCGACAACTAGTATTATGTTATAATTTTACAACCCTAAACTAACGACATTGGTCAAACACAACACCATTGGTCCACCACATTTTTGTTATTTAGCAACACCAATGTTGCTAAATAGTTCAAAAAAAAAAGATAAATGACCGAAATGTCGACTTAAGTTTATTTTCTTCATTATCATCATCAACAACAGATGCTTTATTAATGATAATAGCCGCTTTTAGCAGAAAAGATGCATTTTGGTTGAGGATAGAAACTTGTTGACTACTCAGGTGAGCTAACGAGAGTCAGACTGTACATGGGTTATTCTTCAGAAATATGTCTGCGACTTATTCCTCTGTCTCCATACATTTAGTATGAAAAAGGGCCAGAGGAATAAGGTGACCGCAGACATATTTCTGAAGAATAACCCACATGACGTCGTAGTGTCCGACCAAAACTAGTTTTCACGGTTTTTTTTTTGTTGCGGTTTTTTTTAATAGATAGAGTGATTGAAGAGGAAGGTTTATATGTATAATACATGCATAATATAATAGAGAAACACCATGCGAAGCCGGGGCGGGTCGCTACTAGCGATTACTAGCGACTCGCTAGTAATCTATACTGCAGAATATACATATATACGGTTCAAAACACATAAACCAAATTCTATATCTACAATATTCAGCCGCTGGGTCTCCTCCGAATCGTTTAAGCAGTTAACCAAGAACCATATTTAATATGACTTGTAAAATATCTGGTACAAGAGACGTTTCATCTTAGTCCTCAGGTAGCGACGCATAAGCAGGCTTTTATTGGTGCGGCTGTGTCTATGGGCGATTATAGGCGGCGATCACCAGCATTTACTATCAAACAGGTCGTCTGCTCATTTGCCCCTTCGTGGTTTAAAAAACATGATACCTAGTTCTCCAATTATTTGGCGATTCGATTTTCTACACTCTAGACATATATGTATCAATTTTATATGAAATAATCATGACAGACATTATAATTTTTCGACCAATCGTGTTGTATGTATTTCGAACGTTTAGACAACGAACATTATTCATTTAGATTTTCGACATTCTAGACATATGTGTATCGAGCTTATGGCATTTGATGTTAGATATTTTGCTACGTAACCGTTAAAATAATTAAAAAAAAACGTAGTATAGATTGACAAAGTACCAGTTACCACTGCCCGTTGTTTTCGGGCGTCTATTCCGATAACACCAATCGATGGTCTACAACTATATTTTTAATTTAGCTTATCGCTGGCATTATCTTTAAAGTAACGGCAGATAAAGTGAAAAATGTTTTGACACAAAATCAATACGCGCGGGCGTACCGAATACGGATATGAATGTGAATGATATACGTATGTATGTCAGGTTGAGCTTGAAAAACTGGAATCTTATTCATATTCATTCATTTATTTATTGCAGAATGGGTTGTTATTGTTATATACAAGGTGTTATATACATATAAACACAGTTCCAGCATAACCCTGTTAGGGCACAGTAACATTATATAATAAGTATACTTATTCTAAGTTAATGCATGCAACACGCTCACATGTATAGGATACAAAATTAACATTTAAATTACGATGAAGTTACAACAAACATATACACAAATCGGCGTTACATTTATATATAAAGGTGTCAATTGGTAACATTATAAATTCATTCAAATGGTAATAGCATTTATTTATAAGCATTTTTTTCAATTTAGTGTAGAAAACATTAACTCTATTTATGCCACACCTGGCCATAAAGTGGCTTTTTCCGCACGCTGCGCGTACGGAAAAAGCGGCTTTCTGGCCAAATGTAGACATAAAATGATGTACACAACACGGGAGGTAATAAAGAAAGCCCTCGATCGCATATTTACGTCCCTCGCTTGCAGCTCGGGCCGCAAACATCTGCGATCTCGGGCTTTCTTTGTATTACCACCCTAGTTGTGTAATGTACTATTTCGCTTCTTCGCTGGTTTTACTTTGTTCATCATGTTTTACCGTACTGTTTGAACGAACTGGCATTTGTCAACGTTTCTTAATTTAACAAAACCTCCAGAAGGTCTGAAAACCTGAATTCTTAATGAAACCGAGGTCCAGAGGAAGGAAATTGTACTTATTTCATTGTTTATAAGTTGCGGGGGCGAGGTTAGTAAAATCCGTGTTTTATGAAGTTTAGGTATGACCAGCTTATCAATAAGTAAATATGTCTCGTCTTAAAAGGTCGGTCGGTCTCGATCTCGGCTAATTGGCCAAATCCGCGTAGAGATTCTCAGTGTCGGCCAAAATGCGCCGAGATTCGCAATCTCGGCCAAAATGCGTCGAGATTCTCAGTCCCGGCCAAATTAGCGCCGAGATTCGCATTCCGCAGTCGCAGGCAGTATAATATTGTAGTCTTTGGTCGCAGGCGTCCAAAGAACTCGATTCCTACCGACTTGCCTAATATCAGGCATTTGAGCACCTTATTTTACAGCTCCTAAGGAAAACGTACGCCAAATTTGCACCGGCTTGCCCAAGGATAACTTGTACGCCACGCCTGCTAGCTACTAGCATTTACCCGCGGCTTTACCCGCGTTGTTCCCGTTACTGTCCCAAGGGAACTATTTACCGGGATTGGTCTATTTACATGCCAAACAGCTCAATCCATCTAGTTGTTACCCCGTTATTTAGTAACAAACATCTAAACATCTTTACAAACTTTCACATTTATAAGTGTGATAATTCATAACTGCTCAAAACTACAATTTGAACATAATATTGAGTGAATCGGAACGTTGGTCAGTGTCAATCATAAAATGTAAAACCCGCCTAGGGGGAGGGGGTTCGACTGTCGATTGAAAATAAATACACGACAACGCGGACACGGGTGGCGCGGAGTCAAACTTTATAATTATTTAGATTTATTAAAAATTTTGACGACCGCTTTAGCTTAGTTGGTAGTGACCCTGCCTACGAAGCAAGAGGTCCTGGGTTCGAATCCCGGTAAGGGCATTTATTTGTGTGATGAGCACGAATAGCTCCTGAGTCATGGATGTTTTCTATGTATTTAAGTAATTGTATCTATTAAATATATCGTCTAGTATCTTACTTACTACGGGGCTAGTTCAATTTGTGTAAGATTGTCCCCTAATATTTATTATTATTTATTTATATAAAATTCATTCGCTTTGCTCTGTAGGCGTATGATGCCACGCTTTATCGCGCGAAAAATAAATGAAAAAACCGGTCAAGTGCGAGTCAGACTCACGCACCGAGGGTTCCGCACAAACTCGTAAGTAGATACGTGAATAGTACAAAATAAACGGTATGGCGGGACAAACTTAATTTTGCTGTTGAAAAACTGTTGACCCCATACGACATAGGTCGCGGTTAGTTTAGTGACTGCTAATAAGTTTGTGTTACGATTTTTGCGAATTTCTAAAAAACGACGCAAGATAGGAAAACCGTTAGGTATCATTATCCTGTAATATTTAGGACGATATTAATAATTGGTTTTTATTACAGATGTTTCTGTTCAGTAACTTCGAAAATAATAGAGACAAGCTTAAATAATTTAAGTACCGTTAAAATGTACACCTTTTTTAATCACTCACAACACAACTGCTTACAGTGTAGGTATTGTATATTTGGTTTTCTAATTAGCCAGAGGCTACAGTAGGGGAGACCGGGTATGGTTGTCTCGCGGGTTGGTTGTCACAGCGGCCATAAAATAATACTAAACGAAACATTAAGTACATCGATCGGTGCTAAAAGATCGCAAGAGCTGTACATCTTTCCGTACTTCACCAATCGATGCACTCATTCCTTCGTTTAGTATTATTTTATGGCCGCTGTGACAACCAACCCGCGAGAAAACCATACCCGGTCTCCCCTAGGCTTTTTCACGCTATAAATAAATATTTTTATAAAAAAAAACCCGACCGTGGTGCACTTTATAAGTGCATAAAATCCGCCGTTTATTTTAACAAACTTCATACCCAGTGACACTCGCACCACTAATCTAATGATGTATCATTTATCAAAATCGGATGTGCCTTTGAGTAGTTACAAGCGGACATAGGAACGGACATACATACATACATAAATACATACATGCGTACAGATCATACACATAACCCTCCTTTGGGCTTCGCCGCAGTCGGGTAATAAAAGATGAAACACCTGTCACATTACAAAATTCACGACCTTGCCTTGTTTCAACCGTTTTCATGACAATATCGTTAACTTTTCTACACGCATTTCATTTTTATAACTTCATAATATTACTCAAGGAAAATATTTTTTTATTGTAAGGGTCTTGTTCACTGGTCCAATTTTTTTCACAGTCATAGTTCGTAGGCGGGTTATTCTTCAGAAATATGTCTGCGGTCACCTTATTCCTCTGGCCCTTTTTCATACTAAATGTATGGAGACAGAGGAATAAGTCGCAAACATATTTCTGAAGAATAACCCAGGCGTATGATGCTACGCTTTGTCACGCGATAAATAAATGATAAAGCATCCGTCACTCTCACACACTATTTGTCAGACGGATGCTTTATCGTTTATTTATCGTGTGACATCTATGATAGAATCCATGGATTGAGGGAACTCTCGAATATTAGACGTATAGGAGATTAGATACATGTAACAATTTCTGTATTTTCATAGTACATATATCGTTAATTTGCTGCTATCGTCGGTCCAATGTTTGAAGTCGGTTTTTAAGTTATTATAACTTTATAGCATAATTAAAGTTAATTTTACACAGAAGAGTTAATTTTAGTTTTATTGAAAATACTGTTACTCTAGACACAATGTAACAAGCATGTGACTGTCAATTCTGTCAACAAAATGTAAAGTCCACCTGGCGGGGCGTGGGTTCGACTCCCGCCGATTGAAAATAAATAAGCGAAGCGGACACGGGTGGGGTGGAGTTGTATTGATTTTTGATTAATTTTAAAATTGGGACGACATTTTTGCATGATTGTACTGAATAAAGAAATTTTCAGGAATTTTGTGAGTATATTGCATAATACTTACTCACAAAATTGTTCTAATTATTATTATTGTTTTAATATTAATATTTACCACAGTATAATTATGCAAAATTTTTTTTTTTTTATATCATTTATACCTTTAAGGGCCTTATAACCCTAGTGATTTGCGGGCGAGCCGCGAGCGAGTTTCCATAAAAAACCAGTCGCAGCGAACTCGCAGCGAGTTCGCTGCGAGTAACATTTGTATGGAGACTCGCCCGCGGCTCGCCCGCAGCTCGTTCGCAAATCGCTAGTGCGATAAGGATCTATATGCATTTATCTATACACCGTGGGCCCGTACAACCCGACCAACTTTAACCACGTATTCCTGATGGTATTACAAGTAAATAACGTTATATCAACATAGGTCGAATTTTGTCATTTTACATTAATAGTCTTATGTAACAAAGCAAATCAATAAATTCAGTCCCTCGTTATAAACATGTCCCTACTGGAGGAAAAGTTATTAAAAAGGAAAAAAAAGCTAAAATGGAAACGAAAGGTCAATATTTCCGCTTTGTAATCGCTTACCATCTAATACTGCGAAGGTTAATTGCTGTTTAGTTAAAGGATTTTAAAAAATCAGTAAAAGTATCTTAGTCACATTTATTAGGGCTTGTTACACACTTGGGAGTTTTTATTTTAAAAATTATGAATATCTCGGAAAGTAAGCGTTAATCGACTATACGTCACATAACTTTTTTTACTTCTAATAGTTGTTAGAATCTATGGTTAAAGTTGGTCGGGTTATACGGGCCCACGGTGTATAAGTAGGTATGTATATCGTCGTCTAGTACCCATACTACAAGCATTGTTTAGTTTGGGAGTAGCTCAATTTGTGTAAGATTGTCAGAAGGAAGACAGGTGCAGTAACCAAAGTCGTGTTAAAATCCTTAAACATATTCATGTTCCGTCGATTCGTTTCAGTTTTATTAGCGCGATTTAATTTACATCGGTGAACGAGCGACGTCACGCCAAAGGCGGAGCCGCCATTAGTGCTAAATGAATGTCCGCCGGGCTAAACTTGGCCCGAATAGGCTAATGTTTTGAGCTACTTATGAATCTAAATAGCATCTATAATATCCACCAGTTTTAGTTGAGTCGCAATACGCTAAGTCTGCAGAGGTCGAAAAAAGGTTTTATTTCAAGAAACACACATGGCAACATCACAAGCAAGATGATTAAATAGTCTTGATACTTGGCAAGTATCTTTCCGTTTAATAAGTAAATAATGTGTCTAACATAATCTACGGAAATAAATATTTAGGACAGTATTGCACAATCGATCTAGTTCCAACCAAACTAAGTAACGCTTGTATACATGTACATAATATAAATATAACTAGTTGTCGCATGTTGTGCGGGGCGCAAGCTAGAGTAAGCTAGGCTGTACTTGACATCATTCCGCTTCTCCGCTGCGGATACTCTTTATCACACTATTGTGAAGTAAAAAGGACAAACATAACACTACGCATCGTCTTTTTTAGTAATATTTACTTATAACGAAACTAAAACGCTCAATAGCGCTATTACAGCACGCCTATTTCAAAAGCCAAAAACGTCTGCAAAAAGAAATTTCGCTGACATTTCGACTCCACGACTCCCCTACGCGCCGCGGCGGCGCCCGCATGTCATTTCGACGTCCATTATAAAATGTCGGCCGTAATCGGCCTTTATTTTTATTTTATTTGCCAACACCCCCGGGGGGGGCGACCCCCCCGCGACCGATATTTCAAAGTTAACGACTACGCCATAAAAACATGGCCTCTTGAAAACTGAATGAGGATTGAGTGCTGGGTGCGACTAGGTTTGGGCAAATGTTTGGATAATTATTATAGGCACTATTGTCTGTTATTCTAATAGGACGTAGTTTAGGGAAAGGGAAAAGTCATCAGTGAAATGTCAACCTTTTGTTTAAGCATTTTAATTCTAAAATTAGTTCGAATGGGTTGGATCCTTTTCCCCTAAACTACCTACGCTACGTCCAATTGGTATTAGCTTTTCCGTGAAGGAAAAACTTGAAGAAGCGTGCATATACATGGCCTGGATTCAGTAGTTCTGTTTATTAGTCCGTTGCCATATAATATTAGTTCGAACCAGACTAATCACTGAACTACTGACTGGGCTGCATAAATCCGCTAAAGAATTCAAAGATGGCGTATGTAAAGTCCGCAACCTGTACTATGCCAGCGTGGGGACTAGAAGTACTACAACCCAATTATTCTATTTATTTCAAAATAGAAATTATATTAATTTAACGCTGAGATCATCCGTCATGAATGTCATGATAGAGGTATGGAAGAAGAAGAATGCACGGGACAAGGGTAAACTTTTTTTTTGCTTGAACAGGTGCTAGCTCTAGGAGCTGTCACAACTATCGGACTTCGTGGCGGTAGGCTGCCTCAGCAGCTTGTATAAAACAGTGGCTTGCGCGGGCACAGGACCACAGTGAAAAGTGTACCTAGACTGTTAGGCCGGCCTTACACAGTCTGAATCCGAATCTGAATTCATACTCTGAATCCAGAGTCTGAATTCCGGAGCCTTGCCTTATACAGTCTGAATCCGAATCTGAATTCAGAGTCTGAATTCCGGGGCCTTGCCTCCAGTGTTGCCATTTGGTTCCGTTTGTTCCGATTTCCGGAACTTTTGACACCTCCGCGGAACTCGGAAGGAATTTTAGATTTTAGGACATTTTTCGGATCTTATAAGGACAGGGGCCGTTAAAACCCACGAACACTCTAAACATTTTAGGATAAAAAAGTCAACTGCTTTATCAGTAGATCTGGCAACACTGACTGACGGATTCATAATCTGAATCCAGTATGTGTGTGCTCGTCCGTACTAATCGTATAGAAAAGGGTGCGTCCGGAATTCATAATCTGAATTTTCATATTCTGAATTCATAACGCAAGTCAGTATCATTTTGTCAGATCAATCTGAGAAATTCATAATCTGAAAAAATCAGAATGTGTGTTGATAATAGTTAAATTGTATGCAATTCCGTGCGTTCTGAATTCAGATTCTGGATTCAGATTCTGAATTCAGATTCGGATTCAGACTGTGTAAGGCCGGCCTTAAGATTGCGGTGAATGATCTTGTAAGTTGTTGTCCTAACTGAGATGCAAGTAGTCGAGAGGAGGCAAATTTTTGTGGGTGCCGCGGTGGCCGACTCCGCTGGTGGAGTTGACGGCGTGCATGAAAGGAGCCCCTGCGTTATTACGTCGTCCCGGTCCCCAAGGGCAAGCGAATGATGATAATGGGTTTCCGCGATTATCACTTATTGTAATTTTAAACTGATTTATATGCATATTACTATATGCGTATTACTGAATTGTACATCTATCTGTGGTGAATCTTCCTTGACTCGTAAAATCAAGAAATACAGGCGATTTAATCCTTTTAAATTGTTTATTACAATAAAATTTTCAAGGAATTTCTCACAATTTCGGAACGACAGACAAATAAACATAACTAAGACACCCTTCCTTACAATCGGCTCCATTTTCCTGTAGGGTTGTCAAAACGTAGCGTTTTTTGACGTGATAACGTCTTATAATTCGATGAAGACGGCTGCACGCACGAAAAAGTGTGACGTCATTTGCCGTTACCTTGCGGGGCCGTTACCTTGCAGGGCCGTTACCTGTCAAATAGGTACTTTATATTATTCCAGCACTAAAGTCGTTAAGACGATAGTTTCTTACAAATTGTTAATAAATTAGCCCTTATTCCCTAAGATACGGCTGTCAAAATCTCTATTGAATGACAAGAGACACTGCTGAGTTTGGCAAAAATCTTTAAATTTAAATAGTGGATGCTGCTTTGGCAGTTCCGTTTTACGCCTGCTTTAATCGTAGTTTAAAAATTATTAAAACAAATCTTTGACATTATATTCGTGGAACGGCAGATATATACACTGGCCACTTAGCCATCATTTTAGCGTGTCAATGTCATTGTAGCAGCTTATTGGGAAAAAAGTCGAAGTCCAAGTCCAAGTCTAAGTCAAAGTCAAAGTCAAAGACAAAGTCAAAGTCAAAGTCAAAGTCAGTCAAAGTCAAAGTCAATGTCAATTTCAGTCAAAGTCAAAGTCAGGGTCAACGTTATCACGTTCGACTATCGTCAGTAAACCGACTTTACAGACAACCGATTTTTTTTTGCGTTGCCATAAAGTTGACATTCTTTTGGGCGTTTCTCCGAGCATTTCAAACGCCGTGACTTAGGTGGGAGCGATATTGTCGTTCCGCGGGATCCGTGCACCATATTCAGTCATGAGGTAGGTGGCGGGGTTTTCTACGACATAACTGAAAATGGTGCACGGGTCGCACGGAACTTCGACAATATAGCTCCCACCGAAGTCACGGCGTTTGAAACGCTCGAAGAAATGCCCGTTTACAGTGTGTTCGATTGCACAAGAAATATAACTACACTCATACAATCACGTCTATTTTCCGGCCTGTAGGGTTGTCAAAACGGTGTTCTCGGACGCGAACGGTTGTATTTTTCAGCGCTCCAGCCGACCGCGTAAAGGTCGAGCGCGGACCTTCGCGGTGACCCTGAACTGGGACCCACGGGCCACGTGTTTGCTAAATAAAACAGGTGTATGGATGAATTGAATACTAAACATCGGACTCTCGCATTGCATACATTAACAAAATGTTAATCTTGGTCCTTTGTGTAACGAACGAAACGGAAGTACGCTTCTTCCCCTTGACCTAGAACTATGAAAGTTGGCCAGTAATTTCTATAAGTATAGGGAAAAATCTGAAATCTATACATTTTGTAGTTAAATTTGAAAAAAATAGTCTTTACTAAGGGAATCAAAATTAATATATGTACTTACCTACAAATTGGTAACGAACGCACTTGTCACTCGTGTGAATAAATGTCACCTTTTTCTTCGTTCATAGTGTACATTGTTTGTATAAATTACAGTTTTCCTCGAAACAAAAGGAACGCTTGTTATTGAGAATAAGAACAGTCCTTGACATAAAATAACAAATAAATTGTATAGAACAATTATTTTCTCAATAAATGCTAGTAACGGAAATAATTGATTCATGTACCTACAATTTGTCTCGTATACATTTTGGTGATTCAAAAGTGAACCTTATCATTATAGCAATAAGGTGTTATTTAGAGAAAAATATATATAGTCATAAAATTCAATGACAAGACTAATTCACTAGAAAACTTTTCAAAAGAAATAGCATTTTTTATAACAAAACTTTCTTAAGAAATGACATACACTTTCAATACCAAAAAAAATACAACTGCTGACTAAACTGTTTTTTTTTAAATCTTTTTTAATTTTTGCAGAACCGGGAAATATTAGTATGGCAGTACCGGGAAATCCCGGTTCTCTAATACTAAAATTTCCCGGTTCTGCACGCCCTAAACGCAAGTTATCATTTGTCGCGTTTTTATTTATCTCTGATGCAAAAGTAGGTAAGTGTTAATTTTATTCCAGATATGTATTACTATAATCCCTAGATAACTATTGTCACTTAAATTTGCACAATCAATAAAAATAAGCGAAGAATAGGTAACCGACGTTACTCTCTGCCTTTGTATTTTTTATTTTATGTTATAAATCATAAAACCCTCGCAGAAGCTTTTTTGTTTTTACAAAATAGGTATCTACATTTAAAAAACAAAATACATTTCTAAAACCATCCATAACCTCAACTCAAAGTAATTACGCAGTATTTTAATACTTTTAAAACTTTTCACTTCGCGTTACACATAGATAAAGAAAGCTCGTTTATAATATGCCCGAACTTCTTAAAACAAAATTTACGCGTGACGTCATACGTCGGTGAATTATTGGTGTACGATTTATCATAATCATTAGTGTGCGAGTGAGAGGGCTGTGTGAAAGAGACGGGTATATGGAGATAGCGCCCTATTGATAGTGTTTCCAAAATTTCGGAAAGCACCGCATGTTTGAGTTAGGGGTGGTTTATATGGTGCGAAGCAGGATGCTTAACGCATTGTAATTTTTATACATGGTGGGAAGGAGTATCCCGACTAACTTTAACCACGTATTTCTGATGTGATTCCATGTAAAAAATATTGGGTTCCCTTTATTTGGCATACGTTTTATTTGTCCGAATGTATTGTTAGCCCGAATTTTATTTTGCATAATTTTTCTCTAGCTTTAACGGAAAATATTTTGCAAAATCTTTTACATCAGCCACTTAGAACATATTAGGTTAGGTTAGGTTTCTTTTATAATTATTCTGAAAAGTCAATATTATCTGTAAAATAACAATTATGCGTAAATAGTATTCGGGCAAATAGAACATTCGGACAAATAAAATTATGCCAAAACAAGGTGAACCATCAAAAAATGAAACTATTTTTAATTGCAATTGATGCCATAGGTATAGGTTTACTAGCTTGAGTTTCCTATACTTACTCGTTATTTATTCATATTCAATATATTGTGCAAATTATTGTGAACAATGAGAATGATGATAAATGGAAACGAGGAGGTAATAAGCAATGATGAATGGGTGAATCCAAAACTATAAAAGATAGGAAAATTTGGATTAAAACCAAGTTTGGAATAATAACAATTCATTGGTATTTTTTTATTTCATATGGATTTGCGAAAAAATGTTATTGTGCCATTATTTTACGTGTGGCAATGTGGGTTCCTCCTTTTGATTGAAATAGAGTAACGAAAATCGTATTGTACTTAAATAGACAAACAATTTTAAATAGAAAAGCTTTTCTTTGGCAGGTAATATGACAAAATCGAATAAAATATTCTACCTAATAAAACAACTTAAACGGATTAAATGTCGTATATTACTTAATTTCTTTAAGTCCCGATACTTATGTTTCTATTACAATGAGTGATACTGATAATCGCGGAAACTGAAGACAATATTAGGGTACGTATTATAAAAATATATTTATACAATCAGAAAGCACTTTTCAATTTTCAATGTTTAATCAAAATACCACGTCGGGAGCGCAAAATATGTACAATTCTTATTTTAAAATTATCGATAAAAAAAAATTAATATTTATCTCATTAATATACAAAAAAATATCTCCATGTGAACCCACCGCGTTCATAATGCACCGGCCAAACCCCTCGTCAACACGACTGGGGTTCGACACTCGGGTGGGGTACATTTTTGCCATTTTCTACAAAAAAAATTACGCCGCACGCGTTTTTACTTAAAACACCAATTTTAGTCGCGCGCGCAACCCCGCACGGGTCGTTCCATTTTAAAACAATTCGATTATTTCGAGTGTCAACGGTTTCTAACTCGAACGCGAAGTTTTTAAATTTGGAATGTCAGTTTTTAAATGTGTGTCTTGGCCGTTAAATTTTAATTTTCTGTTATAGTTTGTGAGTGTTGTGATATGGTGGACAGGACTTGAGTGTCTGATGAAGGAAGAAATAGAGTTTAGACACGATCGGTGAGTTTTCTTATTGGAATCAGGTTGGAATTGGAGATCAATACTTCATACTGTGCCCACGCAAAAGTAATGTAGACAGTCAGTTTTACGGATTATTCGTTTGTTCTACATGAAAAAAAAAACACTAAGATAAAGACCACTTTTACAGAACTAGATGAAATATTGAAAAATAAATAAACGCACCTAAAACTAAATATAAGTACTTACCTAAAAACATATTAAAAGACCTAATAGACTTCAAATTCTCATTTAGGAATATTTTCTCCATAATTTACAAGACGTGTTGATATTAGATCATTATGGTCTAAAATTGGATTTCTAATTTTTTTTTTTTGATATAATTTACTTATCATTTTGCTCGGAAATTATAACAATGTCAATTTGTGATGTTACGTCATCATGCAGACATAAAAATGATTGTAACTTGAAAAATACGTAAAATTCACAAAATTTGAAATAAGTTTATTTTTTATCTGAACATTGTCTGAAAATACATGTATTCATTAATTGTCATTCATAATACGGATGACGACTGGGTTAAAAATATATACCTAACTCTATTTAGTCCGTCAGTTAGATTATGGAAAAATATGGGACACGTATTTTTTGGCTATTCAAATGGGTTTTATCAAAATATTAAAAATCGACAAAGTTACAGATCATCAAACTTCTGGAGTGGGGGCTTGTGACGTCACTCCTAGGTGAAACTTGCTTGTACTCTTGCTATCACACCTGAAACAACTAATGTTGGCTTTGGCAAACATAGAACGTAATTTATCAAAGTATTTGAACGTGTTCAAATATAATTTGCGCACACTTTATTGTCACCTACTATGTCAGTTTCTCTTTTCAAACAAAGGTATTAAGTATTAAAACAATATGACGTTAATCGAGATTTCATTAATAAGTACATATAGTCAAGGAATTTAATTTCCAGCCCACCTAAGGTCCAATATCGTATAGCATACTGCCGTTATAAGAGCTAGCTAGCGTATGACGTGACTTCGACATATCACACGCATTGTTTTGTGTCAGTAACTAGGTAACAGATTAACAACGTTGACATGGTGAACTGAAATTTGGAACGTCAAGGCACTACCAAAAAAGGACGACAACCGCGGAATCGAAATTCGAAGAAAGTCCATCTTTCTCGCTCTTACAATATTCCGATGAAAGGAACGCAGATAATGAAATTTAGATTATCGACGTTTGCGGTAGAATTTCCGGAGTCTGGATTCGGAATTATTTTAAAATTTTCTCGATTGACACTGACACCAACTGACACGTATTCGTAATTAGATGAGCAAATTACTTCGCAAAGAGGTTATCTGTAATGTGCAGTGACAAATAATACGTATTGACATTTAAATACTATTACTGAAATAGGAATTTCGACCTTAATGCATCGTGAATGCTTAACAACATTTCAATGAAACTGGTAGGAAATTAAATTCCTTGACTGTACATATAAAGGGTCTCTAAGCGTCAAAACAAGAAGAAATAAAATAATAGAAAATAAATTGATTGTAAAATTAATGGAGATGTAAAGAGTCTCCGTTGTCAAAATATTGTTTTGGAGGTGTAAAGGATCTACAATCCGATTTACCTGGCACTGGCAACTATATCATCCAGCCAGTGAGCCATGGCTCTGCCCACTTTTGCCTCTTCTTCATCTTGTAATGAAACAACTTTCGGATTAAATCGCATATATTAGGTACTTTATTCTTCCGTCCCGATGTTTCGTAACCCTTTTCAGCGTTCGTGGTTGCGGGCAGACCGAGAAAAACATTTTCTCTGTCAAAATTACTGTTGTGAAAACTACTCACTATGATAATGTGTGAAGACGTTTACACACATGTCAGGAGGCATCGACTTCATCTCTTTTTTGTTACCTTGGCCATTTTATTAACGCAGTTGGTATATTTCGTTATTTGTATCAAATATCATTCATTTGGCTCTCTAGCCACAACAATACCTTAGCAGTTGGGTACATAACAACACCTGGGCATTTCTCCAGAAATATGTCTGCGGTCACCTCATTCATCTGGCCCTTTTTCATACTAAATGTATGGAGACAGATGAATGAGTCGCAGACATATTTCTGGAGAAATGCCCACCTCCATTTACAAGTCACATTTCTATGAAAATTGGATTTTCTGCAGAGTTACCGTAGTCGCACTCTATTTATCTTCTTCTTGAGGCTGCGTTCTACCAGAGCTGTGCGAGGTAGCCGAGCGGTGTGCGAAGAAAAAAATCACCAATGCCAATCCATCAATTTACTGCATATGCATAAACATCCTCAAGGAATAGTCAGATTCCGGCGACCTTAACTAATTACTTTATTGACTGAATTCCTCAACCCAATTTTATATTCAAATTCGTTGTTAAGTTCATTGCAACACTAAACATAGCGTTTTGCATTTTCCAGATGCGGCGGTGACGCGATGTCAGTCGCGCCGGCGGTGAAACGGGAGCTCGACCTGGAGAGCGGCGGCGGCAGTCCCGGGCGCAAGCGCCGCAAGCAAGCGGCACCCACGCGCGCGCCGCAGCCGCTGCCCCCGCCGCTCGACCTCCACGCCAAGATGCAGGACATCTACAAGAGCGCCCTGGCCTTCGGAGAACTCACCCTCCCCACCTTCGACCCCCTCGCCGCCTTCCGACTCCTCCCCCGCCACGATCCCCCGCGCATCTTCAACCCCGAGGCCTACTGCGACCTCTGCTGCAAGGAGTTCTGCAACAAGTACTTCCTGAAGACCCATCGCGCGAACAAACACGGGATCTACGACGGCGGAGAGCCGCAACCGCAACCGCCGCCCCAGCCGTCTCCACCGCGGCGGGCGTCCGACGAGGAATCCGGCGGCACGCCGAGGCGATTATCACCAGATTCGGCGAGACGAGCGCGGGATGCAGGCTTCCAGCCGGATGCGCTGCGTCGCCTCGGTGTCGTCAACCCTGAAGCGTTCTGCGAGATATGCTGTAAGGAGTATTGCAACAAGTATTTCCTGCGGACGCATCGGGAGCGGCGGCACGGCGTCCCGGTGCACCGCTCGCCCGTCGCCGAGCGATCCCCACAGTCGATGACCCCGCCCATGATACACCTGGGCACTCCGGTCGGGACGCCACTCGCGACCCCGCTGGCGACACCGCCGGCGCCCATGCCGCCTCCGCCGGACACCCCGCCGCGCTCGCACTCGCTCCCGCCGCCACTGGACCCCGAGGAGATGGCGGAAGTCAAACGCGAATGCGAGGAGGAGCTAGAGGCGGCACTGCGCGACGGGCAGACGAGCCCGCTCAACCTAATCGTCGAAGAACGCGGTGCCGCCTCCCCCGGCTCCGCCAGCGAGGAGCTGCGGAAACTACAGACGATGATATCGCAGCTCAACGAACTAGCGGCGGAACGGCTCGCGGAGGAACCGTCCTCGCCCGCCCCGCGCGCGCCTTCCTCGTCACCACCGGCCCAGGACGAGCGCCGCGCCTCCTCATCCGGCTCCAGTTTCTGCGAGATCTGCAACAAGGAGCTCTGCAACAAGTACTTCATGCGGACCCACATGCAACGGATGCACGGGATCTCGCTCGAGAGCGGCACGCAGCTCGGCGGCGTGACGTGCGATATATGTCACAAGGAGCTGTGCAGCAAATATTTCTTGCGCGTCCACAAGCACAACACCCACGGGATCCCCGCGCCGCCAGCACCGGCCACGACCGCCCCCGCGGAGCCGTGTCCGCTCTGCGCGCGTCGGTTCCGCGGGCCGCGGGCCCTGCGCGCGCACTTGCTCGCCGAGCACGCGCCGCCGGCGCGCCCGCCGCCGCCGCCCCCTCGGCCGCTCGACCTACTGGCTCGCGACAAGCCGTACGCGTGCTCGTACTGCCCGTTCACGACCGACGTGCTCGCGTTCCTGTTCGCGCACGAGCGCGCGCACGCGCAGCAGGCGAGCGAGCCTGCGGAGAGCGCCGGCGAGATCGGCGCGGGGCCGGCGACGGCCGGCGGCGACGCGGAGAGCGAGGCGGGCGGGGAGACGGAGGCGAGCGAGGAGGAGGGCGTGTACTCGTGCTCGCGGTGCGAGTTCCGCGCGGAGGGGTTCGCGGCGCTGGAGGCGCACCTGCGCGCGGCGCACTCGGGCGCGGGGGCGCTGCTGGCCGTGCCGCGCGCCCCGCAGGCGCCGCTGACGATGCAGCCGTTCGTGGTGGAGGAGGCGGGCGGAGCGCTGAGCCTGGTGCCGGCGCTGGTGTTCCTGCCGGTGCGGCGCCGCGCCACGCGCCGCGCGACGGTGACGTTGACGCTGACACCCGCCTAGCCGCCGCCGCCGCCGACGCCGACGCCGACGCCCGCGCCCGCGGCAGACTGGGCGACTACACCGCCGCGGTCGCGCTACGATCGCTGAACTGTACTAACTACATTTAACGCTGTGTGCCTTGAAGCGATTGCTGAAAAACATTATGAGACGTAATTATAATTGAAGCCCCGCACCCGCCGCGGCGGCTCCGGCTTTAGTTGACAGAGTCTTCATATATTGAGAATTATATTGAACGGGTGATATATGAAACGTTGCCGCTTATAAATTTAATTATTTATTATCTCCTCGATGTTCCTTTGGGTCGATCCGAGACGAGTTTTTGAAACGTTCATTTCGATCGGGAGAAGAAATACACCCTAGGCGTAATTATTATTTAAATGTATTTATCTGTGAGTGTCGCTCACGATAGTGTCGTAGTACAGGTGTGATGTTGATCACTGAGGGGCGCGGGTCGCGACGGTCGCGTGGGTGGCGATCGTCGTCCGGTCACGGTCGGTCGGCCGCGACGACTACGCGCGGTCGCGGCCGGCCGGACGGTCGCGGCCGCTCGCGGTCGCTCCTCTCCTCTCCCACAGTACTGTCAGGAGTACTACGACTATAACCGCTCTACCTCACACTAGGTTTTATATTAGCTGTTGTTGTATAAATTATATTTTGGAGTTACACGGAGTACAAATATGTAGTTATACCCGGACAGAAGCCGGCATGTTAGCTTAAACCTATTTATTGTTGTCTAAGGTGACTTAAAGCACAAAGATACGTACTATCGGGCAGTGATCAACATTAAACGTAATTTTAGTATTAAATTTGATTAGATATGTGGTGGTGGGGCCGGGGCCTGCCAGGTTGGAGCCGCGAGGCTATACGGGTCGTTGTTACTGCGGGGGGCTCAGCCCCTCGCCCGCGGCCCCGGCCTGTATTTACACTTATTTGTATTGTAATCGATAACATAATATGTTACTGCAGTTTCACTTGCGCATCCCTAGCGTGCATGACACGAAAATCTAGATTTTACAGGCCTACCGATTTTAAAAGCTTTTATTTGGACCCTATTGATCCGCGAAATATCTTAAAGAACACGCTTATAATTTAACATAATCATGATAGACACTACAATCGAAATTAATCCGACTTTACCTACGTAAACTGACAACCCTGATCAAATTCCCATGCATTATTTCAACAAATTAAAAACAAATGACAATAAATGGAACCGCGAGCACGCTAGGGCTGTGCAAGCCGTCATCAATGTTACTATCTTGAGATAAACAAGACTTATTTGATGGGTAAAGGTAACAGATTTGTTTATTCGGTAGATCAGTGTGGAGGTTAGCTTGTATAAACCTTGCAGCTTCTAAAGAAAGTTCCTATGTAACTACGTAAGTTGTAATTATAGTAAAACTAGAGGTCGAGAGTGGGACGGCTGCGGGCGGGGAAGCAAGCCCTATTATATACTAGTTGTCAGGGTAATGCTTGCTAACAATATTTCAAAACACCTATACACGATTGCCATAACCGTACTTAAATATAACCTAAATGAGACGTGAATTTTCTATTAAAACACATTTTTATAGCATGTTTCAACATTTTTCTTGGACGATAAGTGTATTTTGATATTCTTGATCAACGTCACGATTCAGAAAGTACGAAAAATACATAGTTCCTAAAATCGTTTCCATAAATTTCTCATAAAGCGATAAACAAATTTGACTAAGTAAATTTGAAGAATCAATATCGTCTGTGTATACCTACTATTACCAGTTTAATCAAAAATGGATATATAATTGAAACACAGAATACTGAATCTTTCATTTTAATCACACAACAAAACATGCCAAAATTTTACTAAAAAGTCTGGTCGTTTTACCGGTTTTTTTATTGAATACAAACTTTACAACAGTTAAGGTTTAGCTCAGATGCACAGATAATTTCAATAATGATGTGTGCGATAATCCAAATAATGTTGTTGCAATTCGAGTGTAATGGAAATTATAAAGCTGTTATTCTCTCAGAGTCCTATTTGGTATAAAAACCGTATTTTTCTCAGATAGTTCCTCGAAATTCCTTCCGAACAGTCTTCCTACAGGCCAAATTTCCAGCCTCGCTCGGAGCCGAACCGCTTTCGCGCGTTACAACAAATTATATTATTAATAAAGTTTTAAATAATAACAAAATTAATAAAAAATGTACGCGTGGTGCCGACTTTTCAGTACCTGCTGCCGAAATTCCCAGGCTGAACTACAACATAAAGATACTTGAGCTGGACACGGGGTCGCTTACATTATTAGAGGAAAAACAAAAGGAGGTCGAGTAATGAAAGACTTATACATTTTTATTGTAACATTAAAGGCAGAATTATATTATTCCTGCCATATTCTAGCCGTATATTTAAGCGACTAGGTAATCGTATGATGACAGCGATGTGTAATGGTGACATCACTTATCGAATGCGATTAAATCACCTAACAAGCGAGCGAGATGAACGGTGTTTTTACTCTGTCTTGAACTATGCGCCACTAAAGAATGTTACAGCTACTGAGCGACGTAAAAATTAAAAAATATGAGGAGCAATGTAATTGAGCCATAGGGGAAATAAGCTCTTTATACTTAGATCCTAAAATATCGTACGCGACTACGTTGTTTTAATTTTTTGCCAGCTCAAGTAACCTTTCAGTGCCCAGGTTTTTATTACACGGAATTTAGGCGGTTATCGTAAGTCGGTGTCATTGGATGTAGTGAAAATGTATTGAATTGTGTTCAGAATGATTTTCCAATCGCGTTGTACCTTAGTGGAAACAGACCAAGTCTAAACCAATAGTACAAAATATACCACGTAATGTATCGGTGTTTTGGTAAAATAAACGCAGTACAAATTAATGTTAAGTATAGATGGAGTTTACACATATAGAAATAGGAAGTACACTCGGGTACAATGCTTGTAAACAGGTATGGACAGTCGCACGCAGTTAAGCTTGTGATATGTTTTAGATCTCTTTAATGTTACTTCCAAAAGCGTTTTGTAAAATGTTTACTAGGTCTTTAGTTCCTATTATACCATTTAACAGTCAAACCTTGATATGTGACAGTGTATAGAAAAACTTTAAACAGGACAAGATCGTGAAATAAGGTTTGGTGAAGTGTTTGCGCTAACTACCTCTATACCAAAAATGATGTAGAACTAAGAATACGCGAGTACATGGATCGTATGTGCGACTTATTGGTCCATCAACATTATCTACCTCTTAAAAATGAGACTTATTTTTGTTTTACTTAGTCGGAGAATAATAGTAAGAAAAAAATTATGATTTTCACGTCATCCAGGTTTGGCTGTATATGTAAGCTGAAAAGAAATGTAATAGAACTCACGATAACATTATTTTAATGGTGTAATGAAGTGCTACGAACTTATTATACACTTTTCGCTCTCTTTCTATAGGTGTGAAAGAAACGAAGAGGCAGACGTAATACTTAATTACGCAATTTGTAAAGTAATTTTGAGTTTTTGTTTAATACCAAATTGGAAGTACGTAATAATGCTTTTTATGGTTTATGAATGAAACTATTTGTATGATGATTTATGTTTAGATTTGTGTATGAAAAGAATTTGTACCAATATTGAGTTTAATATTATTCTTTCGTGACAACTCGATAGTGGTGCAAATACTTTTAATACATATTTTATAAAATAGACTAACCAGATAGAATAAGCGAACCAAAGTTCCTTTTAAGTCTTCAGCATTCCAAAGTATTCCAAATATTAGACTTAATTTATTTTCTAGTCATCTGCATAATGCTAAGTCAGATTATTTTTAAGTGCGACTGTACCAAATAAAGCAGGTCATAATTTGTCAGGTTATAATGTTATTTCTAGTCAAATTATTTTATGTATTCACCAATGCGGCGGCAGACAGCCATTTTTAATAATAAATGTATTTTGTTCCATGACTAATAAGTTCCTGATAAAAAAAATTTAACCGACATAATAATCGTAATTTTACTTCCTAATGATCGAGTTTGTTTGGTTCAAATCACAGTTATTTCTACAAATGTATATGCTGTTAAAATACAAATCTAATCATATGACTAAAATGGTGCAAATTCGTAATTCGGGGAATCTTATTACAATTTAGTCATCGTACGATCACTACAATTGTGACAGCATCGTCAGATCAGACGGATACGATCAAGTTATCGCACGGACGACAATCAAGCGATGACTGAAATCATTGTACCAACATGACGCTTCTCGGTCGGATTAATTTATGACTGACACCCTCATCGTATAAGCTTACCGAAGCAAGTATTTGAACCAAATTTTAAAAAGTCCAAAAATAGGCAGTCAATTTTATTAAATGGCGTCTGTTCCGTATTGGTTAAATTGTATCTATTTTAAGTGTAAAAGAGAATTATATTCTGGCTTGAGGAGAAGCCAAATCTTTTGCCGTGACCAATGTGTAGCACTTATCTAATATGAACAGGTTTATCAGTAGTTAAAGTCATTTTGCGGGCAATTATTTGATAATTTTCTTTTCACCTTTTTTTCTTCGTCGTTAGGCATGACAGTCGTGTGTTGGTCGTGGTCTTCATTTCAGGTGTTGGTGGATGGATCCCGGGATCACGGATCCCGCGCTTTTTCGGGCCATTTTTTAATACCGATATTGAAGGCGCAATACCAGGATCTCGGTATTCCTGTCTAAGAACTGCTCTGGTGCATTCGTGAACTTTTTTACAAGAACAGATATTTTAAAACGTTTCCATCAATACATAAAAAAGTAATATTTCTGATTCTTTATAGTTTTTTACAATTAAATTAATCATATTGTCTTCGCTATTTCTCGATTAGGTACACATTGCAATAAAACAATTTTAACGTATTATTGATTAAATATAATAAAATACGGGATATTTTCCGTCGAAATTGTTTCGTTACAATTATTTTTGACCACGTCAAATTAGAATCGTCAGTTTCATGGCGTTATGAAAAAAAAAATACATTTTTTCATCTTTTCCATTTCATGAGTGATCTAACAAATAAATGTAATCTTGAAAAATAATACACATTTTTTTATAATTCTTATTAGGAGGCTAACTTAACATATGAGGGTTCTGGATACTTTTTACCTGAGTAATTTTTTTAGTATATATTTTTTAAATAAATTAAAAGTGCTACACGTTGTTCCGGTAGGTATATGTTCCTAGATCCGTCTGTTTGTTATTTGTTTTCCATTAATACTACGAAGCATTTCTACCGTATTCAATAAATTAAATATACAAGTAATCGTGTTTTAATTATTTCACACTATATCACCTTGATTGGTCGTAGAGTTTAGTCGATGGCATATGAATGCAGAGGCCTATGTCCGGCAGTGGACTTTAACAAAAAAATGACATATTTATTGATCTTAATTCAACTTTGGTGTCACAGAAATACCTATATCGAGGTAGAAGGAAAAATCATAGGCATAGGCCTTCCCCAAGGATTTCTGGATTGGGATTTCTGGTGCACATAGTGCACCAGTGGACGTCTTTCGGCTGATATGATGATGATGAGGAGGAGGAAAAAGTGTATGTACCTCGCGTGCTAAAAAAAAGTGGCGACGATTACTTTGCACGCCGTCAACTTCAGT
The DNA here is from genome assembly GCA_947034925.1 of Eudemis profundana. Taxonomy (NCBI): domain Eukaryota; kingdom Metazoa; phylum Arthropoda; class Insecta; order Lepidoptera; family Tortricidae; genus Eudemis; species Eudemis profundana. Next base: position 14,882,406 of record OX344818.1, read on the forward strand.
CTCCATCATTATAGGAGCATTCCATGAAAACGTCAACTTTTTGCCCCTTACAAAACGCTATGGCAGCTACCCTAATAAAACGCTAGCTGCTAAGAAACACTACAATCTTAAAGCCGAGTTATGATATTACAATGCTGATAATTAGCTTCCTGAATTTATTTCTCGGAAGTATTAAAACGGTGGTGTCCCTTACGAAATATTTTCATGGAATGCACCTATTATTATCAGATTTGAAAATCTGATAATAGCGGAATACTTAATTGTTCAAATACCATCAAATGAAATGGAAAATTTATGTTTTCCATCACTAAATTACACTTTTGGCGTCAAACTCCTACCGAAAAACAATACACGCTTCATTCCCATACAAATCGACGAACTATTTCCTTAATCCCGATATATTTTTGTGTTTGGTGTCTATCCTAGTAGCTGAGATGTAGTTTAAAAATCGCAGGGTCCTGGGTTCGAGTCCCAGTGATCGATACGTTTTTTTTTATTTATTAACTCGATTCATTACCTGACCAACGGATAAGCTTTTGAAGTGGCAATGGGCAGGGCATATAGCACGTAGAACAGATGGCCGTTGGGGCTGAAAGGTTCTCGAATGGAGACCACGAATCGGCAAGCACAGCGTCGGACGTCCACCAACAAGATGGACAGATGATCTGGTTAAGGCGGCTGGCTCACGGTGGATGCAGGTTGCTTCCAACCGAACTAATTGGAAATCTGTGGGGGAGGCCTATGTCCAGCAGTGGAAGTCCTATGGCTGAAATGATGATGATGATGATGATTACCTGAGTAATGTTGAGTAGGCAGAAAGTTTGCCCACCACTGCACTGAAATAAAAAATAACTGGCCAAGAGCATGTCGGACCATGCTCAGTGTAGGGTTCCATAGCCGTAACTATAAGGTAAAAAATACGATGTAAAAAAAGTACAACAACAAAAGAGCGTATCTTCATAGCAATTACGTCCTTTTGTTGAGAAGCTCAGTTTATCGGCAATAACTCAAAAACGGTTAATTCGATCTTGTTGAACATAACTTTCGTTGAAAGTATTAATTAAGCGTTACCTTCGTGATTTTTTTCATATTTTTCGGACGCACGGTTTAGAAAATAGAGGGGGGGGGACACAATTTACACAACTTTCGGAGCGATTATTTCCAAATACATTCACTTAATCAAAAACATTACTTAGGAACCTTATAGTGTTTTTTAAAGAGCTGTCGAACTATGTACCACACGTTGATATTTGCTGAAAAAAAAAAAATTTACTGTCTTAAACATGTATGGAGTGCCCCCCTAAAAATATTTATTTTAATTATTTATATACCAAACTAAGTAGCGGCTCATAAAACACACCTATATTCCAAACTTCATCAATATCCATCATGTAGTTTCTGAGTAAAATGCCTGTGACATACGGACAGACAGACAGACAGACAGACAGACAGACGGACGGACATGACGAAACTATAAGGGTTCCGTTTTTGCCATTTTGGCTACGGAACCCTAAAAAGGGTGGCATATAAATTTAAAAAAAATCTACTGTCAGACTTGGGTTGTCAGACTATCCAGCTCTTTAGGGACTTTAGGGGCTACCCGTCCAAGAAATGTCGACTTACATTGAAATTTCCTAAGTTTTTTATAGTGTAGATAGGAAATAAAATTTAAATACTGAAATAAATGGGCAAGTAAATGTGTGGGGGATTTTTTAATAAAACCTCATATTTGGAGGGATCACACACAAGGTTTGGAAGCAACTGGGGCATCTGGCAACAATGTAAGTATTTTCGTCCAATTATTGTTCTATCATTTTAATTAAAATAATCACATATGACTAAGGTTTTCAGTATCGGCATTTTTGTTTAGCTAATACCGGGATACCGGTATTATTCATACAAAAAATCAAGGGTTACCGAGTGTCTCCAAAATTTAACTAAACAGCAAATAGGTCACATATTACTTAGCTAACTTTGAACCTAAACAACTTTTGCTGAACCGTGGAGATCCCGGGTTAAGCTTGCTAACACTGTGACGATATTTAATAAAAAAAAAGTAAAAAACACCTAAAATAGGCAAAAATAGACCTTCAAGTAATGTAATAAAAACTATACGGAAGAGCTTGATTGTGTTCTAACCCCGTGTCTATTTCAATGTTGTGCCATTCTTTTTTAACATTTAACCCATTTTTCAACAATTTCCCTTCCCCTACACGTTTGACAATACAACCCTCCCGATTTTTAATGGATGTCGCTTTTTCATACTTTTTTTAGTTTTTTTATTAATCCGACAGTTGACGCGAACGTAATCTTTTAAAGAGCAGTTTTTGGGATTTTTGTGTAATTTATTTATTGATAATTTTACGGATTTGCAGGGGTCGCAAGCTGTGTGTACATTTAATTAAGTTTTATTTGTGATACTTTTGGTTCGTTAAGGTTCAATCTGTAATGTGGATGTCAATTTTACAACGTAAATTTGTAATAAATATAAGTATACTTAGTATTTAAATCGGTGTGACGAGTGACGTCATAGGAAACCATCATAAACCGAGGATCTCAGAAGCATGATTTTTTACCACAGAAATACATCGAGATAGCAGGAAATAGTTCGTCGATCAGTATGGGAATCAAGCATGTAACGTTTTACGCTGAGTCTTTAACGCCAAAAGTGTATTTTAGTGATATGAAATGAAATGATAGTACATTGTGCACCGAGGGTAGTAAGAAGGGAATTACTAACGAGAGTCTGTTAGGAGCCCGACGCCGTAGGCGGAGGGCTTTTAATGACTCGAGTTGGTAATCCCCTTACTGCCCGTGATACACACAATGTTTTTCATCACATTTGCGAGGAAAAAAAATAAAACATAAAAATCAAATAAACTAAACGCACCCGCTAAGAGACAACTGCAACTGTCAACTTTTTGAATATATGTAGTCTTCCACAGATAATGCTAAGAACTGCGTTTAGTTTTTAAACTTGACAGGCAATGCCGCCAGATTGTACCGATTTTCATAATAAAATTTTAAAGTAAATGAATTTAATTGCATTAAAATAATTGCAAAAATTACTGAAATAATAGTAAAATATACCACATAATTTTTTATATACACTAAAATTGGTTTTTTAGCCAAGTTTTGAAGATGTGAAATAAGCCTTGGCTGATTTGAAACCTCCTTAGTCTGAAATGACGTACGGGTAGGTCCTATATTTTAAAACTAAACTCATAACTCCCACGGGAGTTATAGATTTTCATACAGTTTTTCCTCCCGTGGGAGTTATAGATTTTTATAACCCACGGGAGGTAAATCGGCTCGAGCTGATCTATAAGCCCGCGTGTTATAACACCCTTTACGAGCAAGTGTGATGAAAAATAATTTATTTCTGCAAGTAGGCCTCAAGGGCTCTTTCACATGTCTGATTCTTTTGGCGCCTCGGCAGATGACATTCTGGTGAAAAGAAGCGCCGGAAGAAGCTCACCAGTTTCTCTTTTAAACACATTACAATAATTGTGACAATATTACATTGCATATCACAAACGGAAAGTAAATTTTTGGTCAGCCGTTATTAAAATTGATCCGCAAAAAAAAATAAGCAGTTAAATCATTTGGGCAGCATACAAAGAATTGGCTGGCAATAAATAAAATCGGGCGGCAACTCTTGTTCAGCAAACAGTTTAAAAACGGTTAACATTTTAACCAATATTAATCTGCTTTTTTTATCATTTGGCTGCCTAATAAACAGTCGAGCTGCAAAATAATTACTTGGGTAGCAAGATTTTACAATTGGTCAGCAGAGAGTTTAATTGAGATATACAGGGTGTCACTGTGATATATACAGGGTGTCACTGTGTTATATACAGGGTGTCACTGTGATAGATACAGGATGTCACTGTGATATATACAGGGTGTCACTGTGTTATATACAGGGTGTCACTGTAATGTATACAGGGTGTCACTGTGATAGATACAGGATGTCACTGTGATATATACAGGGTGTCACTGTGTTATATGTATACAGGATGTCACTGTAATGTATACAGGATGTTACTGTGATATATACAGAATGTCATTGTGATATATACAGGGTGCCATTGTATTATATACAGGGTGTCACTGTGATAGATACAGGATGTCACTGTCAGCAGAGAAAACATGTCTGTACGCAGTTTAATTGAAATATACAGGGTGTCACTGTGATATATACTGGGTGTCACTGTGATATATACAGGGTGTCACTATGTTATATACAGGGTGTCACTGTGATAGATACAGAATGTCATTGTGATATATACAGGGTGCCATTGTGTTATATACAGGGTGTCACTGTGATAGATACAGGATGTCACTGTCAGCAGAGAAAACATGTCTGTAAGCAGTTTAATTGAAATATACAGGGTGTCAGTGTGATATATACTGGGTGTCACTGTGATATATACAGGGTGTCACTATGTTATATACAGGGTGTCACTGTGATAGATACAGGATGTCACTGTGATATATACAGGGTGTCACTGTGTTATATACAGGGTGTCACTGTAATGTATACAGGGTGTCACTCTAAAAACGAAACAGCTGCCAAAAATAGGTAGGTTAGGGTTATTTTTTTTGATGACCCTAAAAACGAAACGGCTCTCAAAAATAGGTAGGTTAGGGTTATTTTTTTTGCTGACCCTAAAAACGAAACGATACACGTTGTGAACAAATAATATAACTTCTAAACATTATGAGATGTATAAAAAATCGAAATACCAATTTTATATGAGCCCATCACAGTGACACCCTGTATACATTACAGTGATACCCTGTATATAACACAGTGACACTATGTATATATCACAGTGACACCCTGTATATATCACAGTGACATCCTGTCCTGTATCTATCACAGAGACACCCTGTATATATCACAGTATCACTCTGTATCTATCACAGTGACACCCTGTATATATCACAGTTACATCCTGTATCTATCACAGTTACACCCTGTATATAACACAGTGACACCCTGTATATATCACAGTGACACCCTGTATATATCACAGTGACACCTGCTACTTGACAGCTGACAATTACCGAATGATAAAATGCGCACACGATTGGCGGCAGAATAGTTGCGCCCAGTTAGGTTTTATTGCCCCCTTTTTTTTGATGAACAAAATGAAATATTTTGCTTACCTACTGATTGCTTACCAAAATTTGATTTACCGTAGATCGCTTAATGCAGCTCAAATATTTAATTTGCTGACCAAAATAATTTAGAGCAGATCAGTATATCATTAATTGCAGCCTGATTTATAAATGTTTGCTTACCATAAGTTGCTTACCAACTAGCTATTTTGGCTGACCAAATACATATTTCTGCTGACCAAAATATGAATATTTTGCTGATCGATTAAATGATACCCATCACAAACAACTACTTAACTAAATACATTTCAATAAACATAAAACTACAATTTTAGAGATGTAAAGGGTCTCTAGGCGTCAAAACAAGATCAATTACTAAGAAAAATAGAAAATAAAAAGGCATATACTAAAATTAATGGAGATGTAAGGGGCCTCCGTTGTCAAAACATGTTTTGGAGGTGTAAAGGATCTCCAAACGTCAAAATACAAAATGGGAAACGAGAAATAGACTATAGAACTATCATTAAATTTACATGGTTTACACAAAACGAACGTACAGAAATGTAAAAAAAAAAAAAAAAATCTGTGACTCACAAAACTTAAAAACTAAAATTAAAAGATAGAAAACATAAATATTCCATTTCATTTGGTGGTATTTAAACAATTAATTACACCATTATTATCAGATTTTCAAATCTGATAATAATATTAACGGCAACTCAAGTTAACGGCGTGCAAAGTAGGTCGTTGCCATTTCTTTTTAGCACGCGAGGTACATACACTTTTTTCTTCTACCTCGTTATATTTCTGTTTTCTTTACCGATTAATAACCAATAGGATCGGGTTACCGGTTTTTAAGATTTCAGGTTTTTTTAATTTCAAATCGATAGCAGCAGTAGTTCCTGAGATATTTCACTGTCACAGACAAACAGACAGTCACACAATAATGGTTCCATTTTTACCATTTTGGTACGGTGTACTGTGCCTCAACTAACTACAACTCACCAATACGCCTCGCAACATATGACGCACGAAGTGGGATATTAGCCAGTAAGCAATAATTAACTATAAGTATTCATTAACATAGATTAACTGTGTTCTATATTTTGACATACCGTGAATACAACATCTCCGGTACTATGTCTGGTTTTACTTGAAAACTCCCATCCAAACCTCAACTTATCTCATGGCGACCCTGCCAGACGACCAAGGAATCGAAGGAACCAAGATTTATACAACAAATTTGAAGAAATCAAGACATTTTTGAAGAAAGAAATTCATGAAGATTATTTTGAAAAATAAAAGACTGTATGTAAAACGAGGAATATTTTGAAGATTTGAAGAAAGAAGAATTGAAGACTAAATCAAGAAAGAAGAAAAATATTATGCATACGAAGAAGCACCACGAACAATATTAAGAAGAACAGAAGAGCGTTGTCCAGGGTTATCCCGGCTCGCAAATCAAGAGGTGTCCAGGGTTATCCCGGCCCATTTCAAGAGGAGTCCAGGGAAATCCCGGCCCATGTTCGAGGGAGTCCAGGGTTAGCCCGGCCCGTCATCGTGATCATCAGCAAACCTGGTGCCAGATCCGTCGACATCGTGCTACGTGCCCGCCGACGTGACCGCCACCCGACATCGTGCATCGCGCAGCGTCAGCCTGACCCACTTGTCGGTACATAGTTCGCGGTTTATGTAAGTTAATCTTATGTTGTAACTTAATTATTATTATTTTGAAGTATATACATATTATGCTACGTGAATTACAGTCATTACGGGATAATTTAAATAAGTTAAGGGAAAATATTGTAAAATTAGGTCCAGAGAGGCGACAGAAGGAAGTCGGTCGAAGGAAATTACAAGAGTCTAATGAATTATACAGCCAATTAACGCATATTGTGTCTCGTTTAAATGACCAAACAATACAATTAAGTCATTCTGACATAGAAGTTGCTAAGACACTAATAGAAGAAACTAAGGTAGCATACAGTAAAATTAAGGTTTTATTATCACTTGTAGACACAGAGTCCCAGACAGATAACAAAATGGACAAATCCGGGTTTGATATAAAGACGGCCATCGCCCTGTTGCCGGTAATGACTGGCCCAGAAGAAATAACCAAGCAGTTAATAGATGGCATTTTAATGTACAGCTCCGTCATCACTGATGCATCCCATAAAATGCTCATAGAGTTTGTACTTAAAACTAGGTTGTCTTCTAGTGCTAAGCTGAGGTTAAAAACAACTTATACTAACGTAGAAAACCTTATCAGTGACATGAGACAATTTTTGTTGCCCAAAAAGTCAGCAGAGGCAATTCAGGCCCAACTGTACAGAGCTAGGCAAGGACGGAGATCTATTGAAGTTTTCGGGGCTGAGATCGAGGATCTCTTTGTAAATTTAACTATCTCACAGGCCGATGGTGATGACAGTAGGTACGACATATTACGGCCAATTAATGAGAAGTCGGCGATCAAGCGATTCGCCGACGGGCTTTCAGATTCAAAACTGAGCACTATCATAGCTGCTAGGCAGTTTGCGTCATTGCCCGAAGCAATTAGGACAGCGCTTGATGAACAAAGTTCATCAGTAGCGGACGGCCAGGTTGCATATTACCGACAGATGGGTTTTAATCATTACCGCCATATGCAACCTCAAAACAATTATAATAATGCTCTTTATCGTAATCGCCAGCATTCGAACTATAGAGGTAATTTTAATTCCGGCTCAAATCCAAACAGTTCGCGATATTATTATAATAAAAACAACAGTATGTCACAACATAATCCGTCGCATAGCTCAGGTCAATCACAGCAACATTTAGCCCGCTCAGCACGCGGCGGCGGCGGTCTCCGCGCGCGAGACTTCCCGCGCCCCGCGGCGACGCCCGCACGCGCTCAACATTTTCGTAGTGATAACAGCGATCACCAGGAAAGTGATTCGCCGCCAATAGATAATAGCGAACCACGCGAAATGCAGTTTTTTCGTGAACAATATGAATAGTGGGATATTTAGTTATAATAACTTTAGTACGGTCAACTGTACAATAGGTAATACAGGTAGATTAAGCTTATTAGTAGATAGCGGGGCCAGCCTTTGTATTGTTAAATATGAATGTTTAGAGAATAGACATGACCTACCTACTGAGGCAAATGTATACGGATAAAATAACCATAAAAGGAGTTTGCGGAAATTTAGTTTCAGAGGGATTTATTTATTTAACTTTGAATTTCGGCGGCTTTATTTGCCACGAAAAGTTTTATGTTTTTAGGAATTTATCTTGTTTTGCAGACGGCATTTTAGGACAAAATTTTTTTAAGCGTTATAATGCATCTATAAGTTACAAAAATGACACATTGACCTTAGAGGACAAAGGTCACTCTATTTTACTACCTATCGAAGGCAATACTGCTACGTATATACATACGATCCCACCGCGTTGTGAGATTGTGACTCACGTCCCCTCGCAGCTATGCGAGGACTGCGTAGTGCTAGCGGAGGAACTGCAAACAGGTGTTTACGTTGCCGGTCTAATTACGAAACCCGAAACGGGAAAAATCCCAGTGCGGATATTGAACACTACTGAGAAAATGGTAAATATAGATTTGTCAAACTTAAAAATGTACAGTTTAGCTCATTTCGATATTTGCAGCTTCGACAGCGGAAAAATTAATGTTAATAGAGTAACAAATTTGCTTACACTTTTAAACCTACATACATACTTAAATAAAGAGGAGCAGTTAAGTATAGAACAAATTTGTGCCAAATACGCAGATGTTTTCCATCTGCCCGGCGATAAGCTCAGCACTACGAACTTGCTCGAGCACTCGATTCAGTTAAAAGAAAATGCGAGTCCTGTCTATGTGAAACCATATAGGATACCTCATGCTTTACGCAAGGAACTACATAATCAAATCCAAGATATGATAGATAACGACATCATTGAAGAAACCACTTCGGAGTGGTCGAGCCCCGTATTGCTCGTTCCCAAAAAAAGTGACAAGTCGGGAGAAAAGAAATGGAGGTTAGTCGTGGATTATAGACAATTGAATAATAAAATTCAGGACGACAAGTTTCCGTTGCCCAATATTACAGAGATACTAGATTCTCTCGCGGGTAGTATTTATTTCTCGAAGCTCGACCTCTCCCAAGGTTATTATCAACTTGCCTTAGATAAAAACTCTCGCAAATACACGGCATTTACCACTGATAAAAAGTATCAAATGAAAAGATGTCCAATGGGGCTACGCACTAGCCCTAGCGTTTTCTCTAGGCTAATGACCATAGCCATGTCAGGTCTAAATTATAAACAATGTTTCATATATTTAGATGATTGCATTGTTATTGGAAAGTCAATGACCACACACAACCAAAACCTCATTCGTGTTTTAGAAAGATTAAAAAGCACTAATCTTAAACTTAATCCCCAAAAGTGTGAATTTTTACGTAAAGAGATAATGTATTTAGGCCATAAAATTACTTCGCTCGGTGTTGAACCTGACCCAGCAAAAGTAGAGGTTTTGAATAAATACCCAAGGCCAACAAACGTAGATGAAGTTAAAAGATTCGTCGCATTCGCTAATTATTACAGACGGTTCATCCCTAATTTTGCTAACATCGCTTACCCGTTGAACCTATTATCTAAGAAAAACGCGACATTTGATTGGACCGCTGAGTGTGAAACAGCCTTTTCAAAACTAAAAAAAGTGTTAGCGAGTCCTCAGGTGCTAGACTACCCAGATTTTTCGAGCAATAACCAATTTGTGTTACACACAGACGCGTCAAAGGTTGGTTTGGGCGCTGTATTGTCAAATAGCAACGGAAAAGTTATTGCGTACGCTAGTCGTAACCTTAAACCGGCAGAATCTCGCTACCCAGTTATAGAACTGGAGCTGTTAGCTATAGTTTGGGCGACTAGACATTTTCGACCATATCTATATGGGAAAAAATTTAAGATTCTATGTGACCATAAACCGTTAATTTATCTTTTCGGCATGACTGATCCATCAAGTAGACTGACCAAATTCCGATTGTATTTAGAAGAATATAATTTTGACATAGAATATATCCCGGGACCGCAAAATGCAGCAGCAGACGCATTGAGTCGGTTACCATTAAACAGTAATGATTTAAAAGAAATCAGCACTCACAGTGTATCAGTCGTGACAAGAGCGCAGACACGAAAATTACATGCCCAACAAAATTGCGGTAACAATGACAACCACCTTTTGCCTGATGTACCCGAAAGGTTTGATGAACCCAGAGTCGTGGATATCATCAAAGCCCCTAAGAATTGTGTGGAGCTAGTATTAAATTCAGATTATAAATTAAGCAAGATTAATAAATGCCCGAATGAAGTTTTCAGTAATAAGGGAAGTTTTGTGTACGTACCAAATAAATCGTGCATTTTTCTATTAACCCGATCGTTATCTACCGTAGGCGTGTTAGCGAGGGAATTAGAATTATTATGTAAGAGACTGAATATAAATGAAGTCACTATAGTAAAAGACAAACAAAATGCTGAGATAGTAAACGCATTTTTAGAAAAATATAAATGTAAGGTTCCTAGAATCCTAGTGACAAAAACTGTTACGAAAGTGTATGACAAATCAGAAATTAGAATTATTTTAAATGATTTCCACCTGTTACCCACGAGCGGCCATGCCGGCGTGAACAGGATGCTCAATAATATTAAAAGATATTATTTCTGGCCAGGAATGAGTAACGACGTATTGAAATATGTAAAAAATTGTACTCATTGCCAGCATAATAAACATACAAACAAGTACATTAAAGAACCAATGGTAATTACTTCGACACCAAGTACCTCTTTCGAAAAAATTACCCTGGACGTAGTAGGCCCCTTAGATATAGACAACTTAAATTTTAAATACATATTAACACTTCAGTGCGAATTAACAAAATTTGTTGAGGCTTACCCTCTAGAAAGAAAAGATACTGAATCGATTAGTAAAGCTTTTGTAAATAACTTTATTTTAAGATACGGAATACCAAGCGCTGTTTTGACAGATTTAGGTACCGAATTTATGTCGAGCGTGTTCTCTGAAATATGTAGTTTGTTAGGTATTAATAAACTTAACTCGACCGCGTACCATCATCAAACTATAGGTTCCCTAGAAAATACACACAAGTGTCTAGGTGCGTATCTAAGAATTCAATGCAGCAACAACAGCACAGATTGGAGCAGCTGGTTGAGCTATTGGTGTTTTTCATACAACACTACCGTGCACACCGAGACACAATATACGCCACATGAGCTAGTTTTCGGAAAATTATGTAAGTTACCAAGTAATTTAACTTCTTCTGTCGACCCTCTCTATAACTATGATAGTTATCCAAAGGAATTCAAATACAGGTTACAGAAAGCACACTTAGAAGCTAAGAATAATTTAATGTCAAGTAAATACAATAGGAAACTAACATACGATAAGAAAGTTAACTCATTAACATATAATCCTGGTGACTACGTACTATTAAAAAATCAAATTGGTAATAAGTTAGACTGTATCTATACTGGTCCCTATAAAGTACTTGAAGATATGTCACCTAATGTAAACATTTTGAAAAATAATTTGATTTATATAACTCATAAGAATAACACTAAGTTGTATCATAATGATATTTAAATAATTCCTAAAATTAATTATTATTCTTAAAAAAAAAATGTAAAATTCCACTACGTATGTCATTTTTTTTTCTTTTATTGCGGGGGTGAAGGCTAACTCTTCGGGGGAGGTGTACTGTGCCTCAACTAACTACAACTCACCAATACGCCTCGCAACATATGACGCACGAAGTGGGATATTAGCCAGTAAGCAATAATTAACTATAAGTATTCATTAACATAGATTAACTGTGTTCTATATTTTGACATACCGTGAATACAACATCTCCGGTACTATGTCTGGTTTTACTTGAAAACTCCCATCCAAACCTCAACTTATCTCAACGGAATCCTTGAAATAATTAACGGACAATGTACCTAGCTTATACTAACTTAAATAATACTAAAGAAGGAAAAAAACAACAATTAAGTATTGCGTCTACAATTGAGTCGAAAACCGCAATAAAAATTTAAAACCACAAAAAAGTCACTTACTAGAATTGTTCAATTCTTGATTTCCATGAAACATGAAGTGACATTTCAAGACCAAATGGTATTGGTATATATGTATGTACCTATCATATTATATAAATATAACTTTAGTATGATCACTTACGCCCTTCAATTCTAAGGTTATAAAGTCGTATTTGGAATGTTAAAAGAAATAAAAAAGGATTGAAATAAAAAAAAAAACAGTCTTTTAAAAGGTTTTATCTTTTTTTTTTAATCTAATGTACTTAAGTAAGTATGCCAACAATTTTTTTGAGGCCAGTGCCAGCCTTCATGTGTATTTGGAAAAAACGTTGTCACTTGATCGTCGTATTTACTATATGGTCGCACTAATATCGTCGGCCGTAGGCTGAATTACGGTAAGGGACATTGTTTTGCCTACGATCGACGATATAATAAATGTGAAAGTTTGTGAAGATGTTTAGATGTTTGGACATTTGGATGTTTGTTACTAAATAATGGGGTAACAACTGGATGGATTGAGGTGAAATTTGGCATGCAAGTAGACCAAGTCCTGGATTGAAACAAAGGATACTTTTTATCCCGGTAAATAGTTCCCTTGGAACAGTAACGGGAACAACGCGGGCGAAGCCGCGAGTAAATGCTAGTTAATAATAAAAGGGAGTCCCCAATGTCCCCATACAAGAAACGTGTGTGTCGGTCAGTCACAGGACTGTATCTTTTGAACCGTAATAGATACAAATTTGAAATTTTCGCAAAATTTGTGTTTTAATTGGCGCTAAAAGAACAAATAATGAAAAGAAATTTAAATCAAGAAATAAAGGGGGGCCCCATGCAAAACAAACGAGTTTTCTACTCGATTTTAATAATGCTTGCTAATAATAATACTTGCTTCATTCACAGAATATGTATTTCTATTGCCGCTATAACAAAAAATAATAAAACTAAAAAAAAAGAAAATAAAAGGGGCCATACAAGAAACGCGTTCGTGTCGGTCAGAGAAAGAGGAAAACCAAACCGCGGGTAAAAGCGTGTATAAAATAAAAATAATGCTTTTTGCTTAACATTAAACTCATGTAGAATATATTTTTTAAATATAATAGAATAATAATTCCAAAATAATTTCACAAAAAAAAAACAATATGCAATCACTCATTTTATAATTTCGCGCTCTTGACACCTACCCTTCAATCTTATTCAACTTACAAAAGTGAATTCCTTTAAAAAACTGCTATTTTCCCCAAAAAAAGCAAATCCGTTATGCTATTAAAAAAACTCTAAATCATTTCCTAAAACGGTATTGTTATTTTTAAACCCTTGCTTTTCCAACACGTGACATACGCGCGCCGACATTTAACAAAAAAAGTATAAAAAAGAAAAAAAAGTTTTAATTCGGCTGCACCCACTGACCTACAAGCGCCTAAGCCCCTGTATTTCCAGAATTCTGTAAAAAACACCCTTTTATTAGATTTTTCGCGTCGCGTAATTGAATTCAATCCTTTAGAAAAGGGTTCAATAAAGTACCTAATATTAACTTTTTTTCTGCGCGCGGATTCTTTGGCACACGTCACTTGATTGTTGCGACAAAAATTACACGTTCTGTCAAAATTTCGCGCCATTTACCACGGACATCTGCCGATGGAGAAAAAAGTTTAAACACAATGCAAATAGGGGTGTGGGACATAAATTTTTAGGGAGAAATCGACATTTTTGGGTGTAAAAAAGAATGCATTTAAAGTATAACGAACAATCATGTCCCCTCATTTCAATATTAATGTCCGAGACTGTTAACTTTGAACGAATATAGTCTATATTACAAAGCTTTTAAAGGTTAGAATTGTGTGAATGGAAAAGTAATTGTTTTGCATTTTATCGGCGACTTTGATTTTTATTATTTCACGACATTCGAGGCCATTATTCAAAAGTATTGTTACATTTTATGTCCGTTCATTATGGAAATGCATATTCATAAAAATAATAATTTCGGGTGTAGGTCATTATTTCTAAAGTTTGCGTTTTATTTATTATTACTTTATTACAAGATTTATAATAGTAATGTAACTATAGTACATTACATAACTAGGGTGGTAAAACAAAGAAAGGCCGAGATCGCAGAAGTTTGCAGCCCGAGCTGCAAGCGAGGGACGTAAATATGCGATCGAGGGCTTTTTTTATTACCTCTCGTGTTGTGTACATCATTTTATGTCTACACTTGGCCAAAAAACGGCTTTTTTACAATTTTATTTTTATTATATTATTTACAATTTTATTATTTAACTTTACAAGCGTGACACAGTATTTAAATGTTAGAATTTATTTATTATTAGCTGTTTACGAACTAATTGTTACTGTACTATGTTTCTTTGTTCAATTATAATGTTTAGTTTTTAGCGCCATCTAGTTTTTGCCTGGATATCCCCTTGCGGTCGGGGTACGATCCAAAGTATGGAGAATGACGTCCTCTTGTTTCAATGGTCCTTGGTCTTTAGGCTTTTCCAATGACGTTTCCAGCCCAGGGGGTTGCCTGTCGAAAATATTTTGAATTTTTCCCCTTTTTCCACTGCCTAATGCAGTTTTTTTTTTTTTATTTTTTTTTTATTTATATATTTATTCAAATGACAAGAACATTACTAAGGTACATCGTCCCACAAAACTGTTTCCACAGTTTGACTGTGGGATCCGTGAGTCTTACTTATAGGTACAATATTACAAATCTTCATTAGGTAGGTACATAGAGGATATCTAGGTATGTAAATACCTCGACAGTAATCAATTTAAATGAATTAAATACTGTCGAGGTAATATTTAGACAGGGCTTTTTTAAATTTATTTTTATTTTTCTCCGTCCTAATAGCTGTAGGTAAGGCGTTAAGTAAATATGGTAAGCGCTTTTCGATGAGTCTGTCCCCATAGTAATTCAAGTTGGCCGGACTTTACAAGAGTTCCATTGGGGTTGCATAAAAACACTGAAAATCGATCAACTGACCGTCCCTTGCATAAAATGCCGTTAATGCAATGCGCTTGCGCCGGTCCCCCGAGTTCTTTGTCCGACTGCAACAATGGTGCGTTTCAAATTTCTACCAAATTTGCGTTTTTGCATAAAACGACGCGTGCGCGCCGCATTAGAAAGATACGGTGACCATGATGGTTCTGGTCCTAGGACAAGTTTCGCGGAGGAAACGAAATAGATCTACAAAATGCAATACATTTACGTGTATCAAGTTTACCCGCTGAGTTGGGTGGGTTTCTAGCAAACAGCAGACGATTTTTTTACAAGCTTTCATTAGGTCTATAACTTGATAACGGCCATTCTCACGAAGTATGTCTGCGGTCACCTAATTACCGCGACGCTGTTTTCATACTAAATGTATGGAGACGCGGTAATTAGACGCAGTCATACTTCGTGAGAATGATCGATAACCATTGAGTTCTGACCCCCGGTTGATTGGACTTAAATCATTGCAAATGAGCTATAGAATAACCCCTTTCAAGTAATGCATCGAATTTCAAATCACACTGTATATGGATGGATTTATAAATAATTCGGTATATGCGTGTGTGCGTGTCTGTGTTTGTGTGTGCGTGCGTGCGTATTTGATTGCTCTCATATTTGGTATACTTACATATTATAATATAATGCTTCGGTGGCAATGAAATCAAATCAAATATGATATATGATGATATCGGTTTCGTAGTTGCTTACCGTCAGGCGCAGCTGAGGGTAATCGGTCAGTCATAGAATAAAAAATAAAAGAGTCTGCACAAGATATACTAGTTTCAGTTTTATCCCCAGAAATACCTGCATAATAGCCAACGCATGGTCACCCTACGTCACCATTGTAACTCGAGCGCATTGTTACTAGATTAATAAAAGCGATACAGTTTCTTTTCCACAAATTTAAATGATCCCCAATAATAATACCGTATTTGCATGAACATTGATTATCGATTATTTGCTTGTCGTGGGGACTCGGACTTCGATAAAAAACGGTCAAGTGCGAGTAGTGCCCGCGGCTTGGGAGCTCCGTATCTTTATTTTGTGGAAAGGAATACATGATGTATTTTTTATTTATCTGACCTTTTCGGCAAGTTTTGGCGCTTCATCATTATCTGTGCATAGATTGGACGAAAAACATCTGAACAAGACCCTATTATTGTCACAAGCATAAGAACTAGATCAGATATTTTTGATCCGTTCTTTGCTCAGATAATTATGAACTCGACTGTACAATCGCGCGATGTACCTTTTGTGTGAAGAAAAATTACTGCTATTATATTGGTAATGTCCAGTAAGGAAGGTTTATCATACGGATAACGGAACCCTAATAATTTGACTATCGATTAGCGACACTTACGCACGTGGCAGATAATATTCGGGACCCTTGGGAACTGCAGCCTTATCTGGGTCTAGTACTTTTTGACCCACACGACGCCGTCCGCAACTTTTAATTTTCGTTGTAAAATAACGGCTCCAAATAATGGTTTGTCCATGTTTAAATTTATGGTGTAATACACATACATAATATGAAATGTTAGTTGCTGTACACTCACGGACAATGAATTCGGGTCATTTTCTATGAACAATTACATAGAAAATGACTCGAATTCATTCTCCGTGAGTGTATTTATATGGTGGCTCGGACAGCCGTTGGAAACGCAGGTTCAAAGCCTGCCCGAGCCATATAATTTTTATTTTTTTCTAAAAATATTTATAATACATAGCTACATATATAAAAAAGTATAAAAGTCCGTTGATCTGCAACTCTCCTCTTTATTGAAGTCAGTAAAAAAAACTATTTTTCGACGAAAAAACCTCTTAAAAGAATTTACTTAACCTGCAAGAATTTGACAACGTCAACTTGTCAAAATCCAACAATTTAGAAACCCGTTAATCAAATTATAATATCAAACGTATTTGTGGACATTATGCTGGTAGCCCGAGCCCCCGTGCCCTGCGAGCAGTTCCAGCTGGTGGAGGTACCGCTGGAGAAGGGATCTGATGAGGAACAGGATCCTGAGGCCTTGCCAGAGACGTTAGAAGATCATACCGTAAGGCCCCATCCCCATTTAGACGAGGCGAGAATTCGTATGCGAGTTTCATTACATTGCGGGCTAGCTAGGTACGATGAGTTCAGTCGATCGATCAAACGCCGCAATGGAATGAAACTGGCACACGAGTTCTCGCTCCGTCTAAGGCAGTGGTTCCGAACCTGGGGGTAATTACCCATTTACGGGTAAAATTAAGTTTTCTTAGAGGTAATACTCGATCAAATTAAGTCGTTCTTCTTTGAGTACTTTCATATACTTGTCTGTATTACCTATCTTTTGGAGGGGTAATGATACAAATCTAGAGGGGGCCTGTGGGTGATGTGGCAATAAAGGTTAGGAACCACTGGTCTAAGGGCCTTGTCACACTTGCGATTTGCGGGCGAGTTTACATACAAAACCAGTCGCGTCGAACTCGACATTTGTATGGAACTTCGCTTCTAACTCACCCAACACAAAAAGTAGATTATACTATTGCTACTATACTATAATTAACAAAGCAGCACGTCTTTTTCTACAGTGGCATTTTTCGGAAACTCTGCCTTTGTTTTGCGCTACTACTTAGCTAAATGTCACTTTGCTATTCTGTTAAAAATAATATTGAATAGTATTGTCTTCAGTTCACATGCACATTTTTACTTTATGATTATTTTATACATGTAGTTCATAATTTGGATGGATAAGGGCATGTAAACACAAGTAATTTACTTTCCTCTTAATTTTTAACGGAATAGCAAAAACAAAAACATATTTTAAGTTACTTAATTTGCAATTCCGTAAAGTCACACGCAAGTCACATCTAAATCAATTGGTCCGTTAACTTTAAGTTGGTCACCACTCTTGGTTTTATGGATCCATCATAAAACATCGTCTAACAAGTCGAAATTACTCACATTTGTCGACTAGTATTACAATCTGTTATAGTAATGAATTCATTTTTGGATCCAGCAAGCAAAAGCAGCCTCAGAAGTCGGGACCACATCGTCTGGTCTCCAAGAGCTGGCGACGGTGGAGAGACTCCACATCACGAAGAAGGTGGCGGTGGGGCAGGTGCTGTCGCTCAGCAGCCAGCGGAGCCGGTACATCATCAGCGCGCCCGGGCAGAAGCTGGTCTACTCCGTGCTTGAGGAGAACAGGTCAGGATGTTTTTAATGTCATAGGGGGCAAACCGAAATGAAGTAATTCGACAGAGAACGAAAGTTACTGGCATAGCTCACGCAACAGCAACCTAAAGTGGCTGGGGCATATCTGTTGTAGAGCCGACGACCACTGGGACAGACGAGCTCTAAAGTGCAGGCCGCGAATCGGAAAACGTAGTGTAGGGCGCCCTGTAACAAGGTGGAGTGACGATAATCGAAGGGCAGTAGGTGGCAGTAGCGTAGCGTCCATAGAACTCAATTCCTACCGGCTTGCCCAATTTTAGGCATTAGAGCACCTTATTCTACAGCTCTTAAGGAAAATGTACGCCAAATCTGCACCGGCGTGCCCAAGGACATCTTTTACGCCACGCCACTGGTAGGTGGTGACTGGAGGAGAGCTGAAGATCGAACTCAGTGGTGTGCCATGGGAGAGGCCTATGTCCAGCAGTGGACTAATACAGGCTAATAATGATGATGATGATGGGCAACGAGCAGTCGGATCACCTGATGGTATTGATACGCGATTACCGCCGCCGCCGCCGCAACACTAGAGAAGTCACAACACAAGTTTAGTGCGTTGCCTGCCTTTCGGGTGGTACGCTCTTTTCTTGAAGGTTTGAAGTTCGTATTGGTCCAAAAATACCGTAAGCCACAATTCATTCCACATTTCAGTAGTGTGAGGCAGAAAGTTTCTATTAAAACACACAGTTGTGGACTGCCAATGTTGACGATAGCCCCACCGAATCCCGACCCAACTGAACATCGTCTAACTAAGACCCTGAACATGTTTTGTAAGTAGCTATAAGCCCTAGGACTACTTCCTAGAACCATGTTTTGTAGTTAGTATGTAAGTGAAATATTTAAGTATTTTACGAGTTTTTGCCCGTACAAGAGGCCATATGTGTAGTGTAACGACTCATTAGCACTTGTGTAAACCTTAGAACCCGATCCCCCTATCTAGAGCTTAGATAAAGACTCGTAACGAATGTGTAAATCGAGTGTACCCAGACTTCACTGGCAACTAGTGCTAGGAGCGGCCAGTGAACGATTTGGTAGGAGATCTCGACACACCCACTCGAGGCTTCTACCTGTCAGAGCCAGCTTACCATGAGGATTGTGAGGCAATGCATATAGCACGCCCATAATTACCATGAGGATTGTGTAGTCGAGTATATAGTACGTTAGTCGTTACCATAACGTAAAACGGCAAAGAGCGAAAGTTTTCGAACAACTTTGTGTATCGATGCCCTATAATTTCTCGGTCTGACCACGAGAATTCAGCGTAGGATGGTATCATTCTGAACGGAATTTTCCATCACGCAATATGTTGTAAATGTTGCGCAACAATCGCTTGCTTAAATACGCCGGGAGCTCATTTGGAGCCCAGTTGGCGTCGTGAACCCAAGTTGTAAACTCATAGTGAGAAACAGAACCGAACCAGTAGTGATCCGATCCGAACATAGTGAACAAGTATCTAGATCCCCTAGCCTATGACCTAAGTGAAGTCTAGGTAGGACTTAAAGTCAGTGAAACAGTATTTCTTTATTACGTGTTGCGGCCCGAGCCGCCCAACTAAGAACAAGTATTCCTTTAACAGTGTTTAGCGTGTAAATAGCTTATAGGGAAGTATGAACATTATTAACTATTTGATACTGATTCGCTGATTGATTTTTGTGTGACTATTTCTGTGTTATATTCCGTGTAATAGATTTAAGTGTTGTGTTTAAAAGATGGTTAAGCCAGCGTCGGGTTTGTTAGTGTCATTCTTCCCGCGTGGTAGAACCCTAGGAAGGGCACACTAGAGTCAGTGATTTAAAACAATATAAGTGTTAAATCTGAACCTTTGTTTTGAGCCAATCGATCCCTTAGTAATTAAAACTCCAGGAGCCTTACAACCTCCTGTGTATGAACCTGAAGAGCTATCGTAGCTGTATCAGCTGTTAACTTCGGGACCTCACGAGATCCGTGAGTGCGTCGTTAACAGTTTTTGGTCCTTCGAGCCGGATATAGAATCAGTGAGTGAACATCATCAGACCCTGAGTTGGTCTTCAGATCCTTGAACCTGGGAAAGCCCGGAATACGAACCCCTGATCCATTTCACGTATAGACGTGAAGTTCCGGGATTTTTAAAATCATTATTTTCGATTTTATCGAATTGTTTCTGTTTTTCCAAATTTTTTGTGAGTGCTCTAACTTAGTCAATTCTCGTGATAATCACGAAATTCGACCTGATCCTGAACCGCGTACTCTAGGAGTACTGCTAGTGTAAATTGTAGATTTTTCCCGAATATTTTTGCGCAACGACGCAATTTATTTTTGGAATTTCCAAGTGCTCCAAAGCGGTCAAATATTGTGCGAATCACAAATTTCGACCAGAACCCGAACCCTGAACCTGTGGAGCACCGATCCTGTGACTTTCATAATTTTTGGAATTATTTAATTTTTAATTATTTTACGCCGCGACGTAATTTCAATTAAAAATTCATTTGGCTCAAAACTCAACCAAAATCAACCAAATTTAAAACATAGTTTGCAAACCAGTAAAAAGTAACGTAGAGCCACTCGTGACCAGCAAACTTGAACAACAAGCAT
The DNA here is from genome assembly GCA_947034925.1 of Eudemis profundana. NCBI lineage: Eukaryota > Metazoa > Arthropoda > Insecta > Lepidoptera > Tortricidae > Eudemis > Eudemis profundana. The sequence continues at coordinate 14,903,402 of OX344818.1, forward strand.
CCGATCCAGTTGTTGCAAGTCGAACGCTAGGCACGAACGAACCTGTATAGATAGAACCTGACCGATCAGCTGTTTCTGTCTCGCGTGTAGATTGTTCGCGTAACAATATCGCGTGTGCATCATGGTGCTGACTAGGAGCCAGTCAGACCCCCAGGAGGCGGACGCCCGCCGCCGCCAGCTGCAAGCGCAGTCAGGCGAGCAGAGCGGGGCGCCCCTCCGCAATCCCCGGCTGCAAATGCAGCCAGAACCGAGGGACTCACCGGAGTCACCTCCAACCGACACCACCGAGCAGCGGGAAGAGCTGGAGGAGCTACTTCGCCGCAACGAAGAGCGTCGCGCGAAGCGCCACGCCGAGGAGCGCGCCGAGGCGGAGCGCGCTGCGTGCGCAGCAGTGACGCATGCGCAGGCCGTGCGTGCGCAGGCCGCGCATGCGCAGGCCGCGCATGAACGAACCACCAATCAACAGCTTGCAGAGCCAGGAAACCGTGAGCTGTCGAACCCTTATTTATTCTCGAGTGATCAACCTATCCCGCGTGTGAACCCGAACTTAGAAATGCGTGCGCGTGTGCCGGAGCGAGTCGTTTTCGCAGATCAAGTGCCATCGACGTCGCGGGCACCGCCGACGATCCGATCCCAATGTAGTAGTAATACAGAACTACGTAAACGCGAGGCGCAGCTACTGGCCGACCAGGAACTGGCCGCGTTGCGTAGGCGCGAGATAGACTTAGAAAAAGAATTAGTACATAAACGTTTAGCAGTAACTATGGAGCGCATCGATGCCGAGGGATCCCGCGACGGTGACTACCGTGCCGGGGGCTCGATGGCCGCTTCCGTCCACCGGGTGGACCAGTGGTTGAACGATGTCAACCACCCAAACAATAGCCGTCGTATGCGATCCACGTCGCCGCCGCCGCCGGCGTTGCGCCGTCCGGTACGGTCGACTCCGATCCGCGACCGCTCTACGAGCCGAACCAGGAGCCAGGGTATCGAGCGTCTTGCCGAGACTTTAGAGTCCATGATGCGCCCTCCTCCACGTCAAGTTTACGAGCTTCCTGCGTACGCCGGTGAAATTAGTGAATGGCAGACATTTCTCACCGCGTACCAGCAATCGTCGTCGCGTTATAAATTCTCGGCGTACGAAAATGTTGCACGCTTGCGACAATGTTTGAAAGGGGAGGCTAGGCAATGTGTGCAACACATGCTAGCCTCATCCGCGAACCCTGATCTTATCGTACGAATTTTAAAGAAGAATTTCGGTCGTACCGATTTGTTGATTGATCGCGCATTAGAAGATTTGAAGAGGCTACCGTCGGTAGGGCCAAGTGCGACGGATTTAAATTCTTTTGCGATCAAAGTTATTAATATAGCTTCAACGTTAGTGGACTTAGATAACAAGAGTTATGGAGCGAATCCACTTCTGATCCGAGAAATTACGGAAAGGTTAAGCCCGCATCTACGATCGCGATGGTGCGCGTACGCTAGAGCTAACGGTTCGCGGCGCGATAGCGAGTTGATGCTGATGGCCGAATTTCTCATGGACGAGAGCGATCAAGAGCTTGAGTTCTCGCATGCACGTGCGCCGCCGAGGCGTAACGTAATTTCAGAGGATGTCCGACGATCCCGTGCGGGGCCGCGGCCGCCGCCCGCGCCGCCGGCCCGCACCGGCGCTCGGACACAACCGACCCGCGTGCAAGCATATGCGACGGAACGAGTCAGCGTGTGTTTGTGCTGCGGCGGGTCGCACCGCACTCCAGAGTGCAAGAAGGTTTGCGCGATGAACATCGCCGCCCGTTGGTCATGGGCCAAGGGCAACAAGATTTGTTTCAAATGTTTTGATAGCAAGCATAGGAGGGACGAGTGCCGAGCGAAGGGCTGCGGCGTTAACGGCTGCCCCCACGCCCATCATCGTCTTCTCCACGATCCCCCGTATGAACCACGAACCGAACCCAGATACGAACCACGACCTGACCCACACTATGAACCACGTAATGAACCACGGTTTGAACCACGATCCCCTCCTGTCATGTCTCGGCGTGAGCCCGTGAGCGGGCCCCGCGGGCCACGGCGGGAACCCGTCGTCTACCACCGTACGCCCGTTGACGGGGCGCGTGGTGGGCGACTCGAGCCTGTGTCGCCGCAGCGGGGGCCCTCGGATAGGGCACGCTGGGCGGACCACGAACCAGTCTCTCATCTGCGTGCGCCCGCGAGTGGGACGCGCTGGGCGGATGAGGAACCCGCTCCTCCCCGGCGTGCGCCCGCAAGCGGTGCGCGCGGGTATGAGCACGAACCAGAAACTCGCCGGACGGAGCCGCCGCGTTCGCCGGCCGGAGCCCGCGAGTTTACTTCGAACATTGCTAGTGTAGGTACCTCCCGTACGTCGGTGTTGCTGCGTGTGGTACCCATCGTCATCAAGGGGCCCAGGGGTGAGGCTGAGACATACGCCCTTCTGGATTCAGGATCAACGATAAGTCTTATTGATGCCGATCTAGCGAACGACGTAGGTGCCGTCGGACCTGCTACGGACCTATGCATTCAAGGCGTGGGAGATATGGAGACCACGCAGCGAAGCCGGGAGGTACAAGTTGCGTTAAAGGGACGCGACGAAGAGTCGATACATTCCGTCATTTTTAGAACCGTTCATCAATTGGGACTGCGTGAACAACGTATGAACATGAACGAGATGCTGCGCTACAAGCACCTCGCCGACCTGCAAGAAGCCTGCTACGACGTCGCGACGCCGCGGGTATTGTTGGGGGTCGACCAGTGGCACCTGATGATGCCACTGGAGGCACGGACTGGCCGCAATAACGAGCCTGCCGCTATCCGTTGCCAACTAGGATGGGCGATATTCGGTATTGCGCCCCGCCTAGTACGAACCGATGATCATATAAGGGCATATCATTGCCACGAACCAGACCTCGAATTGCACCAGTTATTAAAACAGCACTTCGATGTCGACGCTTTAGGTATTAAGCACGTGAACAAGGTGAACCCGGCAGAGCAACGAGCAATCGACGTCTTCAATGCAACGGTCCGTAGGGTAAACGGACCAAAGTATGAGGTCGGTCAATTGTGGCGGGAAAATGACCCGCAACTGCCGCCAAGTTTCGGCATGGCGTTCAATCGGCTGCGCGGCATCGAACGTAAGATGGACCGCGACCCCGACTTCGCCGCCGAGTATACTGCACAAATAAACAATTTAGTGCAGAAAGAATATGCGAAGAAAATTTCAAGTAGTGAAAATAGTAACGTAGCATGGTATTTGCCGCATTTCGCAATAAAGAACCCGAATAAAAGTAAAACTCGTCTTGTTTTCGATGCCGCGGCGTGTTCGTCGCAGCGAAACCCGAACGTTCGTGTATTGAAGGGACCTGACTTGAACGCGACGTTATAGGGAAGGCGCGAGCGCGGCATTTGTGCTGCGCACGGTCGATGCGCCGCCCGCGCGGCGATACTGACACCGGTCGCGACATTTATGCTGCGCACTGTCGACGCGCCGCCTCGATGCTCTTCAGTGAGTGTCGAGGTGGGTCGACATTTTCACATAGAACAATTTAGAGTGCGCGTAATGTTTTTATGGCGGGGCGCAAACCGAACCGACCCCCCAGACATCTACAAAATGACGTCAATGATATTTGGCGCAGCAAGTTCTCCTGTTTTGGCACACAGTGTGCGGAATAGGAACGCCGCAGATATCCCTACCCGATCCGATCCCAAACGAACCGTGGACATTGATAGTGTGTGGTTTAATGGTCCCCAATTTTTATATGAACATCCGAACGAATGGCCAGCCGAACCCGAGCCGCCGACGGGGCCGCCGCCCGAATTGAAGGCGACGTGTCATGCGTCGACGGAGTTCGTCTCGCCGTTGCCGGACATTCATCGCTTCTCGAACTATGATCGACTGATTGGAGCAACTGCGCGTGTGCTTCAGTTCGTCGAAGTAATGAAAACTAGATCCCGTGTACCCCTCTTGTTGAAACATATACTGTCCGCCGAACATCTCTATTTCCAGTGGTCACAGAGAAGAACCTTCCCAGAAGAGCTACGCAGCCTGTCACGGGGGGAGCCCGTGCCCCGTGGAAGCCGTCTCTACGAACTGGACCCGGTGCTGAGCGAGGATGGCGTCATCCAGATGCGCGGCCGCATCGACGCCTCGCCAGCCTCCATCAACAAGAGGCCAGCCATCCTGGACGGGCGCTGCCCGTTCGTGCGGCTACTGATCCTGCGTGCGCACAAGCGCGCACACCACCAAGGAGGCGCCTGGGAGCGCATGGTCCGCTCAATAAAAGAAGCCCTGAAGACCACACTGAAGACGCGAGCGCCCAAGGAAGAGGTGCTTGCGACTCTCCTTGCCGAGGCCGAGTACACTGTAAATGCTCGGCCCCTCACCCACGTCTCCGTCAGCCACCATGACGAGGAGGCGCTAACACCGAACCACTTCCTGCTGGGAGGCCCCGCGAAGGTCCCACTCACTGGCCTTTGCGAGGAGGCCGACCGCAGGGCCTGGCGCGCCAGCCAGGCGCTCGCTGACCGCTTCTGGACCCGCTGGGTCCGAGAATACCTGCCGACGCTCGCGCCGCGCCGCTCCTCTGCGCTGGGCGAGCGTCCACTCACGGTCGGCGACTATGTCATAGTCGTAGACCCGAACCTGCCACGCAACGTGTGGCCCCGGGGAATCGTCGAGGCCGTCTTCCCCGGCCCTGACGGCAGCGTCCGAAGTGCTGACGTCCGCACCGTCGGCGGCATGTTCCGGCGCCCCGTCTCCAAGCTGGCTATCGTCTCCCTACACCCTGAGGCTGCCGCGACGCAGCAGCGGGGGGAGGATGTTGACGATAGCCCCACCGAATCCCGACCCAACTGAACATCGTCTAACTAAGACCCTGAACATGTTTTGTAAGTAGCTATAAGCCCTAGGACTACTTCCTAGAACCATGTTTTGTAGTTAGTATGTAAGTGAAATATTTAAGTATTTTACGAGTTTTTGCCCGTACAAGAGGCCATATGTGTAGTGTAACGACTCATTAGCACTTGTGTAAACCTTAGAACCCGATCCCCCTATCTAGAGCTTAGATAAAGACTCGTAACGAATGTGTAAATCGAGTGTACCCAGACTTCACTGGCAACTAGTGCTAGGAGCGGCCAGTGAACGATTTGGTAGGAGATCTCGACACACCCACTCGAGGCTTCTACCGGTCAGAGCCAGCTTACCATGAGGATTGTGAGGCGATGCATATAGCACGCTCATAATTACCATGAGGATTGTGTAGTCGAGTATATAGTACGTTAGTCGTTACCATAACGTAAAACGGCAAAGAGCGAAAGTTTTCGAACAACTTTGTGTATCGATGCCCTATAATTTCTCGGTCTGACCACGAGAATTCAGCGTAGGATGGTATCATTCTGAACGGAATTTTCCATCACGCAATATGTTGCAAATATTGCGCAACAATCGCTTGCTTAAATACGCCGGGAGCTCATTCGGAGACCAGTTGGCGTCGTGAACCCAAGTAGTAAACTCATAGTGAGAAACAGAACCGAACCAGTAGTGATCCGATCCGAACATAGTGAACCAATCTAGATCCCCTAGCCTATGACCTAAGTGAAGTCTAGGTAGGACTTAAAGTCAGTGAAACAGTATTTCTTTATTACGTGTTGCGGCCCGAGCCGCCCAACTAAGAACAAGTATTCTTTTAATAGTGTTTAGCGTGTAAATAGCTTATAGGGAAGTATGAACATTATTAACTATTTAATACTGATTCGCTGATTGATTTTTGTGTGACTATTTCTGTGTTATATTCCGTGTAATAGATTTAAGTGTTGTGTTTAAAAGATGGTTAAGCCAGCGTCGGGTTTGTTAGTGTCATTCTTCCCGCGTGGTAGAACCCTAGGAAGGGCACACTAGAGTCAGTGATTTAAAACAATATAAGTGTTAAATCTGAACCTTTGTTTTGAGCCAATCGATCCCTTAGTAATTAAAACTCCAGGAGCCTTACAACCTCCTGTGTATGAACCTGAAGAGCTATCGTAGCTGTATCAGCTGTTAACTTCGGGACCTCACGAGATCCGTGAGTGCGTCGTTAACAGCCAACTATCTGAGTGTAGGATGGAAAAGCTGTCGCGACGAACGATGGAGGAAAGTAAGCAGGGATCAATCTGAATAATTCCTACGCAACCCAACGCTACGGATATACGCAAGAGTTGGCGACGGAGGCTCCACATCACGAAGATGGCATGGTGCTGTCTCAGATCTCAGATACCTGATCAGCGCACCCGGGCAGAAGCTGGTCTACTCTGTTCTCGAGGAGAACAGGTCAGGATATCCGTTTATTAACACTAGGGTTGCCAGATGTCCGGGGAATCTGGGATTGTCCCGGATTTGGTAACAATTAGGAATAGATCAATTCTATATTATTGTTTGTATACAATATTGCTCTTAAATGCCTTCATCTTCAAACCATTATGAAATTATCATGATACTCGTAGCCTGACTTCTCTTCATAGATTTAAAATATGTCTAAGATTTTGCATGTCACTGCGTGACAAGATAGCTGGGTTAGCATTAATTACATCAATAAGATCTATTGTACCCTATCTTGAGCAAATAAATAACTTACTTACTACTTACTTACTAAGTCTTTATTATTTATGACAGTTGGTGGCTCGGCCTCCTCTGCTACGGCCTCCGGCCCCTTCAGCTCAAAATCCTGAACGAGGCCGGCGAGGAAGTGATCCGCATCCTGCGCCCCTTCGCCTTCACCACCCGCGTCACCCCGTGCCAGCTGCAGCGGATGGAGGTGACCGTTATCAACTTCATCATCACTCTCGATATTATCTGGAGGCACGGCAGTACCACCACCAAGTCGAGCAAACAAAGGTTCGGCCGTACCAACCTTTTCTCGAAGCCATTCAGGCCATTTTCAGCCTCCCGTAATTTTGTGATGGCTAAAGCTAGAACCCTGAGTTTTCAAAGATATATAGACATAATAAGACTTATATAAGCCAGCATAGAAAGATATTCTCAATAACATTCAATTTGAACGTCACGTGTAGTTTAAGAACACGTCAGAGTTCCTTAGTTTTGTCACTGATTCAATCACTGATTATCATAATTCTAAAGTACTTCTAGCAGACTCACAAGCTCCGAATTTTAATCATAATTAGTTTTTAGCCTATCATGGAAAACCTAAAAATATTGCAATTTCAATAGGCTACTTGATGACAGTTCAAATCAGCTTATTTTTATGAAGTGTCAAAACGCTCCGAAAGTATGCAGTTTAGTATGAAATACTATCTTGTGACGTGCTTGTGACGTCATGCTCAACATGGTGCCTTATTTTTAGTTTTCGTCATTGTAAAATCGTTGATGGCACGAAAATAAGTTTGAATGATTTTATCCGGGCTGTTTTGGAAGCGTTATTTGCTGGTTAGAGTTAATGAATTTATTTTGATTGTTGTCAAATACCCTATTGGAGGAACACATTTTTATAGTTCTCAAATAAAGAATGTCACTATCATCGAAATCATGTTTAATACTTACCTTAGTTTTAGTTATGGGTTAACGCGGGCAAATATTTCGCAACTCAACGACAGAATATCCGTCTATTATTTTTAGTTTTTCTCATTTTAAAATTGGTGATGGCACGAAAATTGGTGTGGCTGTATTTTATCTGAGTGGTTTCGGAAATATAATACCATTTGTAAATAATAGTACCTACATTACACAACTAGGGTGGTAATACAAAGAAAGGCCGAGATCGCAGAAGTTTGCGGCCCTAGCTGCAAGCGAGGGACGTAAATATGCGATCGAGGGTTTTCTTTATTACCTCCCGTGTTGTGACCATAATATTATGTCTACACTTGGCTAGAAAGCGGCTTTTTATATATAAAAATCACTTTATGGCCAGGTGTGGCATAAATTATTGGCAGCTCGGGCCGCAAACTTCTGCGATCTCGGCCTTTGTTTGTATTACCACCCTAGTTGTGTAATGTACTATTAACTAACAAAAGAGTTTCTTGACAAATGTAATTTTTTTGTGATTTACATTTCGTTTATGATAATACTTTTTTCATCATCATGCATCGTGGCCAGGTCTACTCCCCGCCTGACATGCTCATAGGCACCATAGAGCAGCAGTGGTCTCCGCTAAAGCCGCTCTACGCCATCAAGAGCCCTGAAGGCCAGGAACTCTTCTTATTGCGAGGTAAAGGTCTACCTTCAGGTAAGGTCTTATTATTACGACATCTTGAAACTTATTGAATTTAACCTGTATTTCCTTGTAAATAATGCAATACACAAGAATTATATCCAAGCCAGCTTCTTGTACTTACGAGCCGCACGCACACATCCACTAGTTTTTTCCTATTGCGAGCAGTACGCACACATAGGCACCCGGTTTATTAGACATGCTTCTGTTCTTTGTTATCGAGGCTCCGCAGGGCCGCGCCGGTCCTGTGTTCGAAGTGTGCAACGCACACAGGCGCCAAGGCAATAGGGGCGCCGGAATTCGAAACACGACGACAATAAAGAGGTGGCTTCATAGGTTTGCACACAGGCGCGTCCGCGCGGGCCTGAGGCTCCGTCCGGCGGTTTATTTTAAGATGCTTGTGAGGTTTATAGGGCCTTCGATGTTGGTGGTGGACTGTATTAATTAAAAGACTTATTTAAATTCCATAGCCAAGTGCTACCTCAGCTTAAGCACTTATTAAGAGCTGATTATCGTTTGATGATAATTGTAAGACAGACTAGAAATGGCAGAGAACCGCCATTTTATAAGATTAATTTTTTAAAGGTGGGAGATTTTACTGAGAAACTCCCGGCGACTCGAGCTTGTTCTGAGAACCACGCCGAGTTTGTTCTGAGAATTCGAGAATCAGCTATTCATTTTAGCGCTTTAGGTGGGGATAGCGGACGTTTGTTTATTTTATTAAAAAACACATACAATTGCACATTTCGCCGTTTGGTGGCTAAGCTGGGCTGTCATGAGGTTAAAGTGGGGATGGCGGGATACCTTCAGCCGCATCAGTTGGGTTTTGGCACACAAAGGGGGTGTGAGGACGCGATTCATGCCACGCGCACTTTTGTCATGGAGCCCGGGAATGCAGACTGCGTCGTTTTGAAATTAGATCTCAAGAATGCATTCAATATGTCGGTAGGTAGTGCGTAATTGTGCGGCGACCCTACATCTTGATTTATTAGAATAAACAGTCTTGAAGCATATCCCGAGTATCATTGACGCATGCTCTGACATGGCGCAGCCGACGGTTAATTAAAGGGTTAAAATAAAGTGATTTATATTCCAATACATAGAGAACAGTGCATTCCAACATAGTGTTAAAGAAAAAACTAAAATGGAAACAGTGTTGGCGCCGCCGCCTCCGTTTTGTTACGACAATAGTTTAATTAACATTACGAGCGGTAGTTTGAGTGACAGTTGGAACAAGTGGAGTAAAGGTTTTAAAATATATTTCGATGCGTGTGAACTTTCTAAAAAAACGGCCGCTGTACAAATAAATATATTGCTTCATATTGTTGGTGAACAATGCAGAGAATTATACGAACAATTAGGTGTAAAGTGTACTACGGTGGACGAAGTATTAACTGGTTTTAAAAATCATTTCGAACAAAAGAAAAACTTAACGGTCGAGAGACATCGATTTTTTACAAGGAATCAAATAGAAAGCGAAACCATTCAACAATACGTGTATGATTTAAAGAAACTGTCAAATTCGTGTGAGTTTGGAAATTTGTGCGACTCACTAATTAAGGACAGGTTGATTTGTGGCATTACGAGTAAGGCTATTCGTGAAAGGTTATTACGTGAAGCGGACTTGACGTTAGATCAGGCCATGGAAATATGTCGGGCCGCCATTGTATCTAAAGTGTACTCGGACAAAATTATTCAAGGATCGAATGAACAATCAATACATAAAATAACGGAAGGAAATACTAGTAATTTATTAGAAGATGACAATGATAACAATAATATCTGGAGAGTGAATCAGCGAGGTGGCTACGGGTCGACAAATGGCCGTGGTCGAGGCCGGTACCCGGCGTTGCGCGGCGGCCGAGGGGCCCGCTTCGGCGCGGGCGCAGCCACGGCCGGCTGGCGTGACCGGGAGGCGGCGCGCGCGGTGGCTGGCGGGAGCAGCAGAGGCGGCAGGGCCAGCAGAGGCGCATCGATCAACGCGTACAGTTATAATCGTGGTTGTAATAAGTGCGGTACGATGCATGGAAGGAACGATTGTCCCGCGTATGGCAGGCGATGTTTACAATGTTCGCGAATAAATCACTTCGCACGTATGTGTGGCGTGTATCAAATAGAGGAGTCCGATCAGCAGGTAATATACAGCCTTAATACTAATATAGACGAATGGTCGATCGATTTAAATATTAATGATGCAATGTTAAGATTTAAAATCGACACGGGGGCTGATGTTAATGTTTTGCCGGAGCGATATTTGTCTCAAGTCGGTTTAAATAAAAGTGATTTGCTGGTTACCAATACGCGGTTACATGGTTATTCAGGCGCCACCATAAACGTGTTAGGAAAATGTTATCTCAAGGCAGTGTATAAAGAGAATGCTTATTTTTTGGAGTTTAAAGTGGCTGATGTGGCGTCTACGCCTATTTTAGGTCGACATGATTGTAAACAATTGAATTTAATTCAACGAGTATTTGCGGTTTGTGAAAATGATAAGCGGGACTCCCCGAACTTCATTGCGGAATATCAAGACGTTTTTCAGGGCATAGGTTGTTTGCCGGGCAGCTATAAAATTACGTTAAATCAAGAATGTCGGCCGGTCGTACACGCTCCGAGGAAAGTACCGATTCCGTTACGAGAAAAAGTAAAAATTAAGCTCGAAGAAATGGAGAGTCAAGGAATAATAGCAAAAGTCAATGGGCCAACAGATTGGGTAAATAGCATGACTATCGTGAAAAAACCCAATGGTGACCTTAGGATTTGCTTAGACCCAAAAGAACTCAATCAGGCTATTAAAAGAGAGCACTTTAGGTTGCCGACGTTAGACGAAATTTTGTCAAATCTGTCGGGAGCTCAGTATTTTAGCACGCTGGATGCTACTAATGGTTTTTGGCAAGTAGAAATAGAAAACAGTGACCTGTGCACTTTTAATACACCATTCGGCAGATATAAGTTCCTTCGTATGCCTTATGGAATTTCATCTGCATGCGAAGTATTTCATAGGAAAATATATGAGAATTTTGATGACATAGAAGGTGTTTGTATGTATGTGGATGATATTTTAATTTATGCGAAAAATAAAGCAGAACACGATGACAGACTAAGACAGGTACTAGATAGATGTCGTAAAATAAATTTAAAATTAAATTTCAGTAAGTGCAAGTTTGGCCTGGAGGAAATTAAATATTTAGGCCACAGAATTACAAGGAATGGTTTATATCCAGATGACAGTCACATTTCAGCTATTATAAATATGCCTACGCCGAAAAACTGCAAAGATATAGAACGTTTATTGGGAATGGTAACGTATGTAGGTAATTTCATACCAAATTTGTCAAGTAAAACCGAACCACTCAGAGAATTGCTAAGAAAAGACATAGAATGGCATTGGAATGAGGTACATGAAAAAACATGGAATTTAGTGAAAAAATGCCTGTCAGAAAAGCCTGTATTACAATATTATAGCATGAATAAGCCAATTACCTTATCTGTGGATGCTAGTAAGAGTGGTTTAGGTTCAGTACTGTTGCAGGATGGCCTGCCTGTGTGTTATGCTTCAAAAGCCCTCACAAAAACCGAACAGAGATACGCACAGATTGAGAAAGAGTTGTATGCGTGCGTACATGCGTGTGAAAAATTTTATGGGTATATTTATGGACGCACGGATATAACCATTGAGACTGATCACAAGCCCTTAATCAGTATCATAAAGAAACCAATCGTTGAAGCTCCACCAAGGTTGCAAAGAATGCTGTTAAGGCTCCAACCTTATACTGTTAACGACGCACTCACGGATCTCGTGAGGTCCCGAAGTTAACAGCTGATACAGCTACGATAGCTCTTCAGGTTCATACACAGGAGGTTGTAAGGCTCCTGGAGTTTTAATTACTAAGGGATCGATTGGCTCAAAACAAAGGTTCAGATTTAACACTTATATTGTTTTAAATCACTGACTCTAGTGCGTATTTCCTAGGGTTTTACCACGCGGGAAGAATATACGCAAACAAACCCGACACTGGCTTAACCATCTTTTAAACACAACACTTAAATCTATTACACGGAATATAACACAGAAATAGTCACACAAAAATCAATCAGCGAATCAGTATCAAATAGTTAATAATGTTCATACTTCCCTATAAGCTATTTACACGCTAAACACTGTTAAAGGAATACTTGTTCTTAGTTGGGCGGCTCGGGCCGCAACACGTAATAAAGAAATACTGTTTCACTGACTTTAAGTCCTACCTAGACTTCACTTAGGTCATAGGCTAGGGGATCTAGATACTTGTTCACTATGTTCGGATCGGATCACTACTGGTTCGGTTCTGTTTCTCACTATGAGTTTACAACTTGGGTTCACGACGCCAACTGGGCTCCAAATGAGCTCCCGGCGTATTTAAGCAAGCGATTGTTGCGCAACATTTACAACATATTGCGTGATGGAAAATTCCGTTCAGAATGATACCATCCTACGCTGAATTCTCGTGGTCAGACCGAGAAATTATAGGGCATCGATACACAAAGTTGTTCGAAAACTTTCGCTCTTTGCCGTTTTACGTTATGGTAACGACTAACGTACTATATACTCGACTACACAATCCTCATGGTAATTATGGGCGTGCTATATGCATTGCCTCACAATCCTCATGGTAAGCTGGCTCTGACAGGTAGAAGCCTCGAGTGGGTGTGTCGAGATCTCCTACCAAATCGTTCACTGGCCGCTCCTAGCACTAGTTGCCAGTGAAGTCTGGGTACACTCGATTTACACATTCGTTACGAGTCTTTATCTAAGCTCTAGATAGGGGGATCGGGTTCTAAGGTTTACACAAGTGCTAATGAGTCGTTACACTACACATATGGCCTCTTGTACGGGCAAAAACTCGTAAAATACTTAAATATTTCACTTACGTACTAACTATAACATGGTTCTAGGAAGTAGTCCTAGGGCTTATAGCTACTTACAAAACATGTTCAGGGTCTTAGTTAGACGATGTTCAGTTGGGTCGGGGTTCGGTGGGGCTATCGTCAACATCCTCCCCCCGCTGCTGCGTCGCGGCAGCCTCAGGGTGTAGGGAGACGATAGCCAACTTGGAGACGGGGCGCCGGAACATGCCGCCGACGGTGCGGACGTCAGCACTTCGGACGCTGCCGTCAGGGCCGGGGAAGACGGCCTCGACGATTCCCCGGGGCCACACGTTGCGTGGCAGGTTCGGGTCTACGACGATCACGTAGTCGCCGACCGTGAGTGGACGCTCGCCCAGCGCAGAGGAGCGGCGCGGCGCGAGCGTCGGCAGGTATTCTCGGACCCAGCGGGTCCAGAAGCGGTCAGCGAGCGCCTGGCTGGCGCGCCAGGCCCTGCGGTCGGCCTCCTCGCAAAGGCCAGTGAGTGGGACCTTCGCGGGGCCTCCCAGCAGGAAGTGGTTCGGAGTCAACGCCTCCTCGTCATGGTGGCTGACGGAGACGTGGGTGAGGGGCCGAGCATTTACAGTGTACTCGGCCTCAGCAAGGAGAGTCGCAAGCACCTCTTCCTTGGGCGCTCGCGTCTTCAGTGTGGTCTTCAGGGCTTCTTTTATTGAGCGGACCATGCGCTCCCAGGCGCCTCCTTGGTTCGGTGCGCCGGGCGGGATGTAGCGCCATCCCATCCGGCGCTGCAGGCCGTAGGCTTGCAGTTCGGGCAGCCACTCGGCATAGGCTGCTTTCAGCTCGGCGTCAGCACTCTTGAAGCATGTTGCATTGTCGGAGTACATCAGGGCCGGCCATCCGCGTCGCGCGGCCATGCGGCGCAACGCCATGATCGCGGAACTCGTGTTTAGGGTGTGCACGAGTTCCAGATGCACGGCACGGGTAGTGAGACAGGTGAAGAGGGCCACCCATCTCTTTTCCCGTCTTCGTCCTATCGTGACGGTAATCGGGCCGAAGTAATCTTGTGCGCAGTTCTCAAAAGAACGTACGTGTGGTTCGATGCGGGCCAGCGGCAAATTTCCCATCGCTGGCACGCGGGGTCTGGCTCGGCGCAGTGCGCAGTAGCGGCAGTTGAGGCCGACTAGGCGCACTGTTGGTCGCAGGTGGAGTATCCAGTACTCGGATCGCAGGGCATTCACGACGCTCTCGTTGCCCTGGTGGTGTGCGCGCTTGTGCGCACGCAGGATCAGCAGCCGCACGAACGGGCAGCGCCCGTCCAGGATGGCTGGCCTCTTGTTGATGGGGGCTGGCGTGGCGTCGATGCGGCCGCGCATCTGGATGACGCCATCCTCGCTCAGCACCGGGTCCAGTTCGTAGAGACGGCTTCCACGGGGCACGGGCTCCCCCCGTGACAGGCAGCGCAGCTCTTCTGGGAAGGTTCTTCTCTGTGACCACTGGAAATAGAGATGTTCGGCGGACAGTATATGTTTCAACAAGAGGGGTACACGGGATCTAGTCTTCATAACTTCGACGAACTGAAGCACACGCGCAGTTGCTCCAATCAGTCGATCGTAGTTAGAGAAGCGATGAATGTCCGGCAACGGCGAGACGAACTCCGTCGACGCGTGACACGTCGCCTTCAATTCGGGCGGCGGCCCCGTCGGCGGCTCGGGTTCGGCTGGCCATTCATTCGGATGTTCATACAAAAATTGGGGACCATTAAACCACACACTATTAATGTCCACGGTTCGTTTGGGATCGGATCGGGTAGGGATATCTGCGGGATTAAGTTTAGTGGGTACCCATCGCCATTGGTTCGGTGACGTCAGCTCCGCTATCTCTCCTAAGCGGTGAGCAACGTATACGGGGTACCTTCGTGCGTCATCCCGCACCCATTGCAGCACGGTTTGGCTGTCTGACCATAACACTACTTCGTCGGGTGTTATTCTGTGGCCATCGACGATGGCTTTCTGCAGTCGCGCGCCTATCAAGGCCGCCTGCAACTCCAGTCTGGGCACGCTGAGGGGTTTGAGTGGACATACCTTTGCTTTAGCCGCAGCTAACGTTATCTCAGGCTCTGCTCGTTCGGGGCTTTCCACTCGCCAATAGGCTGCCGCCGCATAAGCCTGCGTGCTCGCGTCTACGAACACATGTAGCTCGATGCGGGAGGCTCCCCCCGTCTGAAAATATCTTCGTGGTATTCTCAGCGTCGCTACCGACTGCAACTCTTGCAGCCATTCAGCGAATAAGTCTGCCTCTTCGGTTGGCAGCTCTTCGTCCCAGCCGAGTTTCAGCAACCACAATCTCTGGATCTGTATTTTTGCTGTGATTGCGTAATGTGATATGAGACCTAAGGGATCGTATATACTCATCACTGTACTTAGCGCCTCGCGCTTGGTTGGGCTCCTCTCGCCGACTCGTACCTCGGCTGGGACCCGCAGCATCTTTGTGTTGAATCCTAAATCGTCGGTAGTAGCATTCCAGTACATACCGAGAATTTTCTGATCCTTGGCGCCTAGCTGCGCCGGTTCCTCCGCACGTTGCTCCGGCGGGATACGCTCGAGCAGCCGTCGCGAGTTCGACGACCAGCCTCGCAGCGTGAATCCGCCCAGTGCCCAGTGCGTGTGATGCTGCCACTTGCTCGGCTACATGGACTGCGTCATCCTCGTTTCTAAAACTAGACACAAAATCATCCATATAATGGTTCGATTGAATCTCGTATACGGCGTCGGGATATTTGTCAGCGTTGTCCGCGGCGTTCCTGTTCCGCACACTATGTGCTAAAAAAGGAGAACTTGCTGCGCCAAATATCATAGACGTCATTTTGTAGATGTCTGAGGGGTCGGTTCGGTTTGCGCCCCGCCATAAAAACATCTGTGAAGGCTGATCCGCCGGCCTAATCTTCACTTGAAGAAACATTTCGCATATATCGGCCGTCACGGCGACTGCACCTTCCCTAAACCTAAATAAAATTGCATACAACTCTTGTAACAAATCGGGTCCTTCTAGGACATGGTCGTTCAAGCTCCGCTGCGACGAAATCGCTGCGGCATCGAACACGAGACGAATTTTATTTTTATTCGGGTTCTTCACTGCGAAGTGCGGCAAATACCATGCTACGTTACTATTTTCACTACTTGAAATTTTCTTCGCATACTTTTTCTGCACCAAATTATCAATCTGCGCAGTATACTCGGCGGCGAAGTCGGGGTCGCGGTCCATCTTACGTTCGATGCCGCGCAGCCGATTGAACGCCATGCCGAAACTTGGCGGCAGTTGCGGGTTACTTTCCCGCCATAATTGACCGACCTCATACTTTGGTCCGTTTACCCTACGGACCGTTGCATTGAAGACGTCGATCGCTCGTTGCTCTGCCGGGTTCACCTTGTTCACGTGCTTAATACCTAAAGCGTCGACATCGAAGTGCTGTTTTAATAACTGGTGTAATTCGAGGTCTGGTTCGTGGCAATGATATGCCCTTACATGATCATCGGTTCGTACTAGGCGGGGCGCAATACCGAATATCGCCCATCCTAGCTGGCAACGGATAGCGGCAGGCTCGTTATTGCGGCCAGTCCGTGCCTCCAGTGGCATCATCAGGTGCCACTGGTCGACCCCCAACAATACCCGCGGCGTCGCGACGTCGTAGCAGGCTTCTTGCAGGTCGGCGAGGTGCTTGTAGCGCAGCATCTCGTTCATGTTCATACGTTGTTCACGCAGTCCCAATTGGTGAACGGTTCTAAAAATGACGGAATGTATTGATTCTTCGTCGCGTCCCTTTAACGCGACTTGTACCTTCCGGCTTCGCTGCGTGGTCTCCATATCTCCCACGCCTTGGATGCATAGGTCCGTGGCAGGTCCGACGGCACCTACGTCGTTTGCTAGATCGGCATCAATAAGGCTTATTGTTGATCCGGAATCCAGAAGGGCGTATGTCTCAACCTCACCCCTCGGCCCCTTGATGACGATGGGTACCACACGCAGCAACACCGACGTACGGGAGGTACCTACACTAGCAATGTTCGATGTAAACTCGCGGGCTCCGGCCGGCGAACGCGGCGGCTCCGTCCGGCGAGTTTCAGGTTCGTGCTCGTACCCGCGCGCCCCGTTTGCGGGCACACGCCGGGGAGGAGCGGGTTCCTCATCCGCCCAGCGCGTCCCACTCGCGGGCGCACGCAGATGAGAGACTGGTTCGTGGTCCGCCCAGCGTGCCCTATCCGAGGGCCCCCGCTGCGGCGACACAGGCTCGAGTCGCCCACCACGCGCCCCGTCAACGGGCGTACGGTGGTAGACGACGGGTTCCCGCCGTGGCCCGCGGGGCCCGCTCACGGGCTCACGCCGAGACATGACAGGAGGGGATCGTGGTTCAAACCGTGGTTCATTACGTGGTTCATAGTGTGGGTTAGGTCGTGGTTCGTATCTTGGTTCGGTTCGTGGTTCATACGGGGGATCGTGGAGAAGACGATGATGGGCGTGGGGGCAGCCGTTAACGCCGCAGCCCTTCGCTCGGCACTCGTCCCTCCTATGCTTGCTATCAAAACATTTAAAACAAATCTTGTTGCCCTTGGCCCATGACCAACGGGCGGCGATGTTCATCGCGCAAACCTTCTTGCACTCTGGAGTGCGGTGCGACCCGCCGCAGCACAAACACACGCTGACTCGTTCCGTCGCATATGTCTGCACGCGGGTCGGTTGTGGCCGAGCGCCGGTGCGGGCCGGCGGCGCGGGCGGCGGCCGCGGCCCCGCACGGGATCGTCGGACATCCTCTGAAATCACGTTATGCCTCGGCGGCGCACGTGCATGCGAGAACTCAAGCTCTTGATCGCTCTCGTCCATGAGAAATTCGGCCATCAGCATCAACTCGCTATCGCGCCGCGAACCGTTTGCTCTAGCGTACGCGCACCATCGCGATCGTAGATGCGGGCTTAACCTTTCCGTAATTTCTCGGATCAGAAGTGGATTCGCTCCATAACTCTTGTTATCTAAGTCCACTAACGTTGAAGCTATATTAATAACTTTGATCGCAAAAGAATTTAAATCTGTCGCACTTGGCCCTACCGACGGAAGCCTCTTCAAATCTTCTAATGCGCGATCAATTAACAAATCGGTACGACCGAAATTCTTTTTCAAAATTCGTACGATTAAATCAGGGTTCGCGGATGAGGCTAGCATGTGTTGCACACATTGCCTAGCCTCCCCTTTCAAGCACTGTCGCAAGCGTGCAACATTTTCGTACGCCGAGAATTTATAACGCGACGACGATTGCTGGTACGCGGTGAGAAATGTCTGCCATTCACTAATTTCACCGGCGTACGCAGGAAGCTCATAGACTTGACGTGGAGGAGGGCGCATCATGGACTCTAGTGTCTCGGCAAGACGCTCGATACCCTGGCTCCTGGTTCGGCTCGTAGAGCGGTCGCGGATCGGCGTCGACTGTACCGGACGGCGCAACGCCGGCGGCGGCGGCGACGTGGATCGCAGACGACGGCTATTGTTCGGGTGGTTGACATCGTTCAACCACTGGTCCACCCGGTGGACGGAAGCGGCCATCGAGCCCCCGGCACGGTAGTCACCGTCGCGGGATCCCTCGGCATCGATGCGCTCCAAAGTTACGGCTAAGCGTTTATGTACTAATTCTTTCTCTAAATCTATCTCGCGCCTACGCAACGCGGCCAGTTCCTGGTCGGCCAGTAACTGCGCCTCGCGTTTACGTAGTTCTGTATTACTACTACATTGGGATCGGATCGTCGGCGGTGCCCGCGACGTCGTTGGCACTTGGTCTGCGAATACGACTCGCTCCGGCACACGCGCACGCATTTCTAAGTTCGGGTTCACACGCGGGATAGGTTGATCACTTGAGAATAAATAAGGGTTCGACAGCTCACGGTTTCCTGGCTCTGCAAGCTGTTGATTGGTGGTTCGTTCATGCGCGGCCTGCGCACGCACGGCCTGCGCATGCGTCGCTGCTGCGCGCGCAGCGCGCTCCGCCTCGGCACGCTCCTCGGCGTGGCGCTTCGCGCGACGCTCTTCGTTGCGGCGAAGTAGCTCCTCCAGCTCTTCCCGCTGCTCGGTGGTGTCGGTTGGAGGTGACTCCGGTGAGTCCCTCGGTTCTGACTGCATTTGCAGCCGGGGATTGCGGAGGGGCGCCCCGCTCTGCTCGCCTGACTGCGCTTGCAGTTGGCCGCGGCGGGCGTCCGCCTCCTGGGGGTCTGACTGGCTCCTAGTCAG
The DNA here is from genome assembly GCA_947034925.1 of Eudemis profundana. Lineage (NCBI taxonomy): Eukaryota > Metazoa > Arthropoda > Insecta > Lepidoptera > Tortricidae > Eudemis > Eudemis profundana. The sequence goes on from OX344818.1 coordinate 14,922,739, forward strand.
CACCATGGTTCACACGCGATATTGTTACGCGAACAATCTACACGCGAGACAGAAACAGCTGATCGGTCAGGTTCTATCTATACAGGTTCGTTCGTGCCTAGCGTTCGACTTGCAACAACTGGATCGGATGATTGTTGTTCAAGTTTGCTGGTCACGAGTGGCTCTAAATTACTTTTTACTGGTTTGCAAACTATATTTTAAATTTCGTTGATTTTGGTTGAGTTTTGAGCCAAATGAATTTTTAATTGAAATTACGTCGCGGCGTAAAATATTTTAAAAATTAAATAATTCCAAAAATTATAAAAGTCACAGGATCGGTGCTCCACAGGTTCAGGGTTCGGGTTCTGGTCGAAATTTGTGATTCGCACAATATTTGACCGTTTTGGAGCACTTGGAAATTCCAAAAATAAATTGCGTCGTTGCGCAAAAATATTCGGGAAAAATCTACAATTTACACTAGCAGTACTCCTAGAGTACGCGGTTCAGGATCAGGTCGAATTTCGTGATTATCACGAGAATTGACTAAGTTAGAGCACTCACAAAAAATTTGGAAAAACAGAAACAATTCGATAAAATCGTAAATAATGATTTTAAAAATCCCGGAACTTCACGTCTATACGTGAAATGGATCAGGGGTTCGTATTCCGGGCTTTCCCAGGTTCAAGGATCTGAAGACCAACTCAGGGTCTGATGATGTTCACTCACTGATTCTATATCCTCGGCTCGAAGGACCAAAAACTGTTAACGACGCACTCACGGATCTCGTGAGGTCCCGAAGTTAACAGCTGATACAGCTACGATAGCTCTTCAGGTTCATACACAGGAGGTTGTAAGGCTCCTGGAGTTTTAATTACTAAGGGATCGATTGGCTCAAAACAAAGGTTCAGATTTAACACTTATATTGTTTTAAATCACTGACTCTAGTGCGTATTTCCTAGGGTTTTACCACGCGGGAAGAATATACGCAAACAAACCCGACACTGGCTTAACCATCTTTTAAACACAACACTTAAATCTATTACACGGAATATAACACAGAAATAGTCACACAAAAATCAATCAGCGAATCAGTATCAAATAGTTAATAATGTTCATACTTCCCTATAAGCTATTTACACGCTAAACACTGTTAAAGGAATACTTGTTCTTAGTTGGGCGGCTCGGGCCGCAACACGTAATAAAGAAATACTGTTTCACTGACTTTAAGTCCTACCTAGACTTCACTTAGGTCATAGGCTAGGGGATCTAGATACTTGTTCACTATGTTCGGATCGGATCACTACTGGTTCGGTTCTGTTTCTCACTATGAGTTTACAACTTGGGTTCACGACGCCAACTGGGCTCCAAATGAGCTCCCGGCGTATTTAAGCAAGCGATTGTTGCGCAACATTTACAACATATTGCGTGATGGAAAATTCCGTTCAGAATGATACCATCCTACGCTGAATTCTCGTGGTCAGACCGAGAAATTATAGGGCATCGATACACAAAGTTGTTCGAAAACTTTCGCTCTTTGCCGTTTTACGTTATGGTAACGACTAACGTACTATATACTCGACTACACAATCCTCATGGTAATTATGGGCGTGCTATATGCATTGCCTCACAATCCTCATGGTAAGCTGGCTCTGACAGGTAGAAGCCTCGAGTGGGTGTGTCGAGATCTCCTACCAAATCGTTCACTGGCCGCTCCTAGCACTAGTTGCCAGTGAAGTCTGGGTACACTCGATTTACACATTCGTTACGAGTCTTTATCTAAGCTCTAGATAGGGGGATCGGGTTCTAAGGTTTACACAAGTGCTAATGAGTCGTTACACTACACATATGGCCTCTTGTACGGGCAAAAACTCGTAAAATACTTAAATATTTCACTTACGTACTAACTATAACATGGTTCTAGGAAGTAGTCCTAGGGCTTATAGCTACTTACAAAACATGTTCAGGGTCTTAGTTAGACGATGTTCAGTTGGGTCGGGGTTCGGTGGGGCTATCGTCAACATTATACCTTCAAGTTGGTGTACAAGCCAGGTAAACAACTGCACATCGCGGACGCGCTCTCGCGAGCCTACGAGCCGGCGTCGGCTGCGCACGCAGCCGACGAGCTACACGACGAGATGACAGAAGCCGTGCGCAGTGTCATGTCATGTAATGAGTTAACGGATACGCACTATCAAAGTTTACAGAAGGAGACAGAACAAGACAGTGAGATGCAGCAGTTACGAAGATATATCAGAAAAGGATGGCCAGAAGATAAAAAAGATGTAACAGATATAGTAAAACCGTACTGGCAATACAGAGAGGACTTAACTGAAGGTAACGGGCTATTGTGGAAGGGGTGCCGAATAATAATACCAAAAAAATTACGTAGTGAAATGCTTCATAAAATACATTACGCGCATTTAGGTCTTGAAAAATGTATGTTAAGGGCGCGTGAGTTACTATTTTGGCCAGAAATAAATAATCAGTTAAAAAACTTTATTTCTAATTGTCAAGCATGCCTAACATTCCGAAAAAGTAACATTAAAGAAAAATTAGTTCCACACGAAGTACCTAAAAGGCCATGGTTAAAAGTAGGTATAGATTTATTTCACAGTCAAAGAAAAAACTACTTGTTGATTGTTGATTACTACAGTAAATTTATCGAGGTGCGTGAACTTCACAGCACGCTATCCCGCGCGATAATTGACGAGTTAAAAAGTGTATTTTGTGGCCACGGAATTCCGGAGATTATAATTACAGATGGGGGTCCACAGTTTACATCAAGAGAGTTTAGTGAATTCGCCAAAAAATGGGGATTTGATCATGTGCGCTCATCTCCTCACTACCCTCAATCAAACGGGCAGGCCGAACGTAGTATACAAACAATTAAAAATATAATTAAGAAATGTACCTACACATCAACAGATTTCCGTTTAGCACTGATCGAGTACCTAAACACTCCCATTAGCCAATGTTTAGCCTCCCCTGCAGAATTGCTTCAAAATAAAAAGCTCCGCGGCATTTTACCAATACGAGAAACGGTGCTCGATGCATCGGTGAACCAACCAGTAAGATACCAATTAGTAAATCGCCAAAATACATTCAAAAAGTATTACGATCGTAATGCAAAAAATTTAACGTTTTTAAAAATTGGTCAAAAAGTAAAAGTCCGTCATGAAAATAAAGGTAGATGGTCAAACGGCGTAATTAACAAAATATTAAGGGATCGTTCATACGAAATAATAATGCAAAACGGCAATAAAATAGTTAGGAATAGGCGTCACATCATCGCGGATTCGCCGAACCGTGCTGAAGGCGTTGGCGCGGAGTCCGGACTCGAGTAGTCGAGTTTGATGACGTTCGTCCGGCTGTCCGGCACATGGTTCATTAACTTCGGCTCCCGTTTCGTTAAATTCCAATACGAATCAAACTGACTATTATGTAACTCGTTCCGGCAGGACAGTGATACCTCCCAATAGGTATTGAAAAAACCGGAACCGAGAGGCCTACCTGGATAGCAACACTTAATCTTAATTATATGTAATAAAACCAGATAAACCCCATACTGTAAGCCATAATAACTTATTTTTATTGTTAATAATGTAATATTCTTAATCATTCAATTAATACAAATATACAAAAGTTGTCTTGTTTACGGTTATTCTTATTAAGGTAATTCGTGACTTACTTGAAGATTGAACTATTGCTATATTGTATATTTACTTGAGAATATATTCTGACACAATACTGTAGAGAGGGACGTTCTGTTGGGCGAAGTGGAAAAACATATTCCGGTCTTGTATCCATTCTTACATCAAGTGTATCGTTCTCCGTCTAACCTCGTCTATGATGATTCCCTTATTCTTTCGCAGGTGGGTGCGCAGCAGGGAGATCCACTTGGGCCGATTGCTTTCAGTCTTGCCATTCATGAAGCGGTGTCGGCTCTGAAATCTCCTCTTAACATTTGGTATTTGGATGACGGCACCTTAGGAGGGGAGCCTGAAGTCGTAAAGAAGGACTTGGCTTTACTTATCCCCCGTCTTAGGGATATGGGACTGGAGGTGAATGCGGGGAAGTGTGAGGTGTACTGCTGTGGACCTACCTCTTCTTCTTCCTTATCTTCTTTAAGGTCTTTGCTTCCTGGTCTAAAAGAGCTTTCGCACGGGACGTTTACCCTTTTGGGTTCTCCTATATTCCAGGAGGCCATTTCTAACGCTATAGAGACCAGGAAGCGTCTCCTTTTGCTCGCTCAAGAACGCTTAAAAAATATTAATGCCCATGTCGCCCTGACTTTACTTCGCATGTGTTTCGCGGTTCCTAAAATAACATACCTCTTAAGAACCACTCCAACATGGTTGTGTCCGGGTGACGTGTCTTCATTTGACGTCGTGTTGAGGGATGCGGCAGAGTCTATCTTGAACGTGTCTCTTTCGGATGAGCAATGGATCCAGGCGTCTTTGCCGGTACGTCACGGTGGCCTCGGTTTGCGGTGTGCGGGGGATGTTGGTTTGCCTGCCTTCCTAGCGTCGGCGCATGGAGTTGGTAGCCTGGTTTCTAAAATTTTAAATTATCATGGAGACAGGGTTACCATTCCGTTTGTGGAGGATGCACTGGCAAGGTGGATTGCTCGTTACCCAACTGCGTCGCTCCCCGAGGCTCCGCAAGTACAGCGGGGTTGGGACGATGTGGGTGCTAGGGACGCTCTGGCACAGCTTGTGAGTGTAGCGACGGGGGTGAATTTGGCCAGACTAAAGTCGGTGTCTAGGGTCGAAGCGGGAGCGTGGTTGCAGGCTTTGCCTGCTCCTTATCTGGGAACACTCCTGGACAACGACTCATTGCGGGTGGCAGTAGCGCTCCGCCTGGGCTGCGATGTATGTGTGCCACATAAATGCATTTGCGGTTCCACGGTGGAGGCGAATGGCCATCACGCGTTGAGTTGCTGTCGTTGTTCAGGGAGATTCCCACGCCACCACGCTCTGAATGACATCGTAAGGAGGGCTTTAATATCCGCCAACATCCCCTGTGTTCTGGAGCCTCCGGGCCTCTGCCGCACTGATGGGAAAAGGCCTGACGGCTTAACCCTAGTGCCGTGGCAGAGGGGAAAGTGTTTGCTGTGGGACGCCACGTGCGTTAGTACTTTCGCCGCCTCGCACCTTGGCCGAACAATGCAGACAGCTGGTGCGGCTGCGGATTTTGCCGCACTCAAAAAGCGGGACAAGTATTCGGCCCTCGCCGGTAATTATTATTTCGTGCCCCTTGCCTTTGAAACCACTGGGTGCTGGGGGTCGGAGGCTATTGCCTTCATTAGGGAAGTGGGACATAGAATTAGGGAGAGAGGGTCTGACGCCCGCGTAGGCTCGTACCTGGTGCAAAGGTTGTCCATCGCCATTCAGCGTGGTAACGCGGCTAGTGTGATGGGTACCTTTGCGCCAGGGACAGCACGAGGGGGTCTTTTTGACTAGGTTTAAGTGTGTTAAATCTTATATTGTTTTTATATGACCATTTTGTATTTATATATTGCACATTACACAGAAATAAGGATAATATTAATTAATTTCTTATAAACGATGGACATTGAAAGCACTTAAAATTAGAGTAAAACACACGTTATTTATGATTGAATGATTAAACAGTAGAATGATTGAGTAACGAAACAATAATAAACAGTAAAAGATTCTAATTAGATTTCAATATGATTTTCTCTCCTACGTGATTGACTTAGCCTATTTGATTGTTACATTATATATACCTAACTACTAAATATATGTACAAAGGCTGTTTCCGACAGTGTCCCCCTCGGTGTGACTACACCAGTATAGTTAAGGAAACGACTATGTCTAGAATAGAAGTAGTGAATGGAGTACTACTTCGTGGTACTTTAAGCTGCCTTTAACTTGACGGTGACTTTGCGTATTTTAGGCTTTTTTGAAGTCGTACGTCCAGTTTCCTGTAACTCGATTTTTTTGTCGAAATACATGCCTGTGTCTGTATTTCTTTCAAGTATTGTGGCTTTGGGTACCTTGTTGGCGCAAACTACGGTAGCAGAGGCCCTAGCTAAACGTGGGCGTTTAGAAAACGTACCTATATCGAGTAGGTACGGGAGTGGGTCCGATTTGTTTGCGACTGACTCTAATTTTTTCGGGCATGCTGCGCCTGTATCCGTAGGCTGGCTTAAGGCCAATTGATGGAGCGTACGGTCTGTGTCTGTGTCCGTAGGCGGGCTTAAGGCCAATTGATGGAGCGTGCGGTCTGCGTCTGTGTCCGTAGGCGGGCTTAAGGCAGATTGGTGGAGCGGACGGTCCGCGCCCTTGTCCATTCTTTCCGCCGTTGGACACCGATCGCGATGATAGTCTGTGTTTTTATTTTCTTTATGCCATATCGTGGCGGGAGAGCGAGCCGACTCGGAACTTAATTGTTCCCCTGTGTACTCAGCCGGTCGCTTTACCTGATCTCCTCCCCCATGATAAAAACGCAGGCTATTTTCATCGCACTCGGTTTCAATAGATACGGGGCCGGATACGACTTTGCTGTCGTGTAACTCTTTCTTGTTACATGGTCGTAAGAGGCCGGCCTCATTTTTATTTTCACGTGACTTATCTGAATTATTTATCGCGCGCAGATTCGGATCAATTTTAGGTATATTTTCGACACTTGTACATTCATTTTCATAATCTACATTCAATAGTGCGGCTATTCCTGTTTTTACGGGTGTCGATTGAACGCGGCCGACGAAAAAAGACCCACTCTCTTGCGCGTCCCTATTAGGCTCGGGCCTCGCCAGTCTAATGTGACTTACGAAAAAGGGCCTCTTTTGAGGCTCCGGAGCCGGCTCCGGCGTCGCTTGTGTGCTTATACCGTGCAATAAAATGTGATGCCCTGCCTCTCAGCCAGAAATGCCGCAGGCTACGTACTGACATATACTACCTTGCCTATGATTCGGATATAAACATCTAAAACACAACTTGCCGTTTCTAACAACCTCCCACCTATTTGCTATAGGCATCTTATTGAAGTCCGAACACTCACTTAATTTGTGTTCACCTCTGCATATAACACATTTATCTGTATAGGTGGAAGTTGCTTGGGTCGGCTGCGACGCCCTTGGGAGCGTTATTTTCGCGGGTGGCGCGGAGTTTCTTTTATTTATCGGTTCATGTTTTTCCGTATACCTATTCCGATTTACTTGAGCTACCATCAATGGCCTAGGCTCGTCATAATCTGAATTTGATTGTTCTGAGTCACTGTAGTATTCTTCATACTGCGGCGCGCGGCGACCTTTGCGCATGCGCGGCAGGGGGAGGGGTGCGGGGTCATAGTGCGCCTGCGCGGTGTGCACGTTGGCTCGCGTCTTGCGAATTTGAGATTTTCGCGTTGCGCTACTAATCTCGTTTAAAAACTGTGCCATAGCCACTAGACCCGGTGTCCCTTTATTAATTACGCGATATTTATTCCACTCGTATCGAACAATCAGATTCATTTTATCCACGATTTTATTGACGAGTTCGGGCGCGTATAGAAACTCGTTTTGTTTTAACCCTTAATTTGATATTGTTTACTGTGATGAACATACAAAATAAATAAATCTTTGAACTACATGAGCATAAAATTTGCTTTATTTTTGTAATAAAGTGGTAACATTACCCTTGAAATATTAGTAGAAAAATATTTCACAGTACTAGCAACATTCTTTAATGTCAGTGAGACAGCAACATGCCAGCACGCGGAAGTTCGTCTGTTTTAAGCAAGGTATTTATTGTTTTTTTTGTGTATTACCGTTGCATTTTTATTAAAATAACGGTAAAATGTTACAAATAGGTGTTCGTGTAATGATTTCTATTAAATTCTTCTAGTTCCAGGCAACACTTTAGCTTTTGTATCATTTTTTAGTTGTTTGTTCATCACAGTGAACAATGCCAAATACTTAAAAAAGTACCTTTGATTTGTAATGTTCATCGGAGTGAACAATGCCAAGTACTCAAAAAATTACATGTAATTTGTAATGTTCATTGTGATGAACTATGCCAAATGGCGCTAAGACTAAATGTGTAAAGTTGTTTTTGCTTTTTGGCTAATTTTTTTGTTTTACTTGCTTGTCAACAGAAATTAAAACAAAATCGGTCAGCAAAAATATTAGCTCTTGTGCCAAGATCGCATGCGCCTTCTGAAACTAGCGATATATCGGATACTGACATTGATCATGAACTGCATGAACGAATTTCATCTTCTTCACCTTCGCTTGACTCTTCTTTTGAACGCTTGCACTTACTCAGTAGTTCTGACTGCGAGAATGATGATGATGTTGAAAGTGTACAACAAAAGTCAAATAATATATTTGACGACGTCCCTCTCACCCCATTAATAGAAGTAGTTTGTCCTGAAAATAGGGAGCCCAATTACTTTGACATACCGTCGATTTCATCCATACCATCTCTTTCTTCTGCAACTGCAACACCAACTGCACGACCACCTAAAACAAGATCTAGAACAAAGATTGCTCCAGTCGCAAAGAAAGCAAAAAAAATGAAAAAGTTTACGTTGGATTATAAATGGGTTAAGGCGGTTTTTCAGCATAGGGCTACTATCCAAGAAAGTGAACTAGAATCGCAAGAATATATCGATTTACCTGACATGAACTCTTCCCTCGACCACTTTTATAAGTTTTTCTCTCCAGATATCATAACATACGTTGTAGAGCAGACATACATATATTCCGTTCAACACACTGGAAAATCCATCCAAGTAACAGAGGAAGAGTTCCGGAATTTTCTGGCGATCCACATTATAATGGGAATCGTCCCCATGCCATCATACATCGACTATTGGTCTAATAATTTTCGATATGGGCTGGTCGCGGATTTGATGTCATTAAAACGCTATCAACAGATACGCCGATTTCTACACTTTGCCGATAATACCAGACTTAGTTAGACCAGTTGTAGAAAAAATAAAAAAGAATTGCCTGAAGTTTGAAACTGAAAGAAAGTTTAGTATTGATGAAATGATGATCCCCTACAAAGGGCGAAAAGCTGGGAGCCGAAAGCAGTATATGAAAGATAAACCCAGTAAGTGGGGATTCAAAAATTATGTCAGGGCTGGAATATCTGGGATGATCTACGATTTTATCTTATATGGCGGAGAAGACACCTTTCGATTCCACTCGTTCACAGATCAGGAGGCTTCAGTTGGTTTTGGAGCTCAAATAGTGATCGCTTTATGCCAGAGTATCAAAACTAAACCAGCAACGGTTTTCTGTGATAATTTTTTTTCATCTCCCGAGCTTTTTCACATTCTCAGGGAAAATTACGGCATCTTTGCCCTTGGTACCATTCGAAATAATAGAATTAGAGGTGCTGAAAAAGTCTTACCCACAGAAAAGGTAATGAAAAAAAAAGGAAGGGGTAGCTACGCACAAGTGGTTTGTAACAAAAACAAACTTGCTATTGTGAGATGGAACGACAACAAACCTGTGACTTTAATAAGCACCTTTGTAGCGTCCGAACCCGTACACAAAATCAAAAGGTATTCAAAAGAGAAAAAGGTAAAGGTTGACGTAGAATGTCCTGTAATAGAATGCTTTTGATGGTACTGATTGACATTATTTCACAGTGTTTTAATAGATTGAATTCATAATGTAATTGATTAGTGTTACGTGCACGCGCCCACACAGCCCGCGATCGTTTCATTTTAAACAACCTTAACGTTCTAATGGAGCGTAGGTATTTATTTCAAAAAATAAAGTTTCCATACTGCTCTATTTATATTCTGTGACAAGTGGTGACGCAACCCTATTGATCAACGCCAAAGCGGCATTGACAAAGAAACTTGTGCCGACAAGTTTCTTTGTGTCGCGCCGCCTGTATTGTTAGATTCGAATAGCGAGGGAGCGGCCTTGAATACATTGAAGACATTGAAGGCATTGAAGACATTGAGGACATTGAAGACATTGAAGACATTGAAGACACTGAAGACATTGAAGACACTGAAGACATTGAAGGAAGACATTGAAGACATTGAAGACACTGAAGACACTGAAGACATTGAAGACATTGAAGACATTGAAGACATTGAAGATATTGAAGACATTGAAGACATTGAAGACATTGAAGACATTGAAGGAAGACGTTGAAGACGTTGAAGACATTGAAGACATTGAAGACATTGAAGACACTGAAGACGTTGACGCAAGTGACGAGCGTGGTTTAAATACGAGTCGTGCGCTACGGTCAAAAAACATTTTCTTTGCAAACCCGAACAGTACGGACGTCTGGCTGACGTAAATTCTCGCCGCGTAAATTGTTTCGTATTTAAATTGTTTTGTGGAATGGTTTGGTGTTTGATGGATTTTAATGACTGACTATGACTGTGACTAATTGTCCATTAAATATTAAACCATTTTATTGTTATTTTATAATTGAAATATCACGCATTTAAATTGTTTTGTGGAGTGATTTGGTGTTTGATGGATTTTAATTGTCCGTTAAGTATTGAATCATTCTATTATTATTTTATAATTGATTTTAAATGTATTTTTGAAATTACGGTTTTACATGATTGAATGGCGGAGTGTTTTGTGGATTTATCCACTGACTATTTGGCTATTTAATTATTGTTTTAATCGTAAGTTTCGTGTGATATTATTTGATTTGATTTACGCCAGAACCCGTACATTAGCGAAGTGTGCTAAACAGAGCTTTTAACAACGAATAACGGTGACAAACGTTGAAAGCTCTGTGTTCATAGTTTAACGTAGCTTTCAAGGGTGGCATCCTTGACTCCAGATCTTATATAATGCTGGAGAATGCCTCGAGGTTCAATGGGGTCCAGCTAGCGTATATCTGAGAGGACCACAGAGTTGGACATTTGGGATACCATACTCTTGGAGCTGCGCTAGTCCCGAATCTCGGTCTTGTTAAATATATTTATCTATTATTTTATATACACGGATAGAATTGTCTTACTTTGCGTATCCATAGCTGTTTCATCAAGCTTATTGCGCAAGGGGGAGGCACTCACACTGGGTTGTAAGTTGCTTTCTCAGTCACCCAACTGAATTTTAGTTGCATAGTTAGGGACACACTACACTCACGCATTTAAATATGAGGCCGGCCTCTTTGATATACAAACTTTAGTAGTGATGGGAAACAGATAGATTTAGAGTCACACACATTGGGGGTGGGATAGTGCAGGCGGATAGGAAACTATTTTGTAGCTAATTTATTATTTAGGTAGCAATATTATTTTTAACTCATTTTAATTAGTTATAGTTATCCTTTGATAATAATTATCTGGGTTTATTGGAATCTGATGGGATTCCTGGTTATTTTAACTGTTTACTTGTATCTTTCTAAGATGTCACGAATTCTAATTATAATGTTGAAACAATTAAGTAAATTTTACTTGCAAATAATTTATTCAGGAAAGTATAAGCTAAGAATGGCTTACCCCAGTCTAGATTTAGACTACCAGAATGTTCTGGGCTTGCTGAGCTGCCGTGACTTCTATCTACCTCATCATGCTATCTTGAATAAAATAAAAGATATAGGCTTGCGGAGCTGTCCTGTATCTTATTTAACTATACCATTTCAGACCGTTATATTGGAGATTGTGACATCTATCTTTAACATTAATTGAATATTTTGTTCTGGAGAGTATAAGCTAAGAATAGCTTCAGTCTAGATTTAGACTTATAGAATGTTCTATGCAGGCAGAGCAGACATAGACTTCTATTACCTCATCATACTATCTTGAATGAAATCAAATCTAAGGCTGATTGAATTGCCTAACATCACTGAAGATTGAAACTTCTTTATTGATTTATTTGAATATTACTTTTACGAAAAATATTAGCTAAGAATGGCTTAAGCCTAGATTTAGGCTTGCAGATGTTTAGAGCTTGCTAAAGCCGTCTCTAACTTCTGTTGTTTCATCATACTATTCTGAATGATTGTAATAATATAGGCTTATGAAGCTGGCCTATATTCGACAAGGTATTAAAGGAAGGATTTCATCCTTTCCTTAGACATCGACTCGTTGACAAGACCTTTACAGAAGTAAATACCTACCGGCGGACAAATGTTTCGTTGCTTTATTTTGTCCTCAACGGCCCTTGGTTACAAAGCGATAGTAGATTGAAATCTGTGGGAAAAGGATGCTTAATATAGCACCCACATATCAGAGTATAATTTGCATTAGCTTTCCTTGAAATAAGCCTGAAATGGTGAATGTTCTGCTTTCTCTGGAGAGTAAGAATGTAATACCCATTCAGCACAAAAAAAAATACTCCCTTTGCATATCTCCTCTCGAAATGATTAGATTGCGTGCTAATCACCATTGGACTCTGAGAAGCCTCTTCCAGGCTGGGGGGGGAGGTTGCCCTGCATCAGGCCGAAACCTATCACGGCAGCGGGGTGGAGCTGCCGTCCTAAAGCCCCGTGATAACAGAGTTCAATAGCAGTAGCTAGGTACATTCAGACAGACCTTGACTTTGACAATATGACTAAACCACTTTCGACTGTTTACCTCTACCACATATCATACTAATCTTCATTGACTATAGACTTTAGTAGTAGTAGGTAACAAATAAATAGGTATAGGTATTACTCGTAGGGATAAATAGGTATAGGTGTGTGCAAAGAGATAGCTGAGTTCTGTGCGTTACATTAAAGAATATGGGTTCTCGGTTCATAATGTAGTGTCCTACCATTAGACTAGACGATTATACGGTTGGCCAAGCCATAAGACTGGAAGATTCTTGTAGAGGTTTCTGAGTAACTTTTACAGTCCCCAAATAGTGAAAGACTACAATAAGCATATGGGGGGTGTAGACCTTGCCGATATGTTAATATCTTTATACAGGACACCACTTAAGACAAGAAGATGGTACCTAGGAATATTTGCTCAGCTGATAGATATTTGTGTGAACAATGGTTGGTTACTTTACAAAAGACAGACGAGAAATAAAAAAATTAATTCACTCAAGACTTTTCGGTTCGAAATTTATGAAGGTTTGGTAAAAAACGGCAGATGTAATAATTTATGTAAAGAAAATGAATGTAAAATAAAACAACCTCGTTCAGCCAGGCCTACAAGTCCCATCAGATAACGTTGGGCACTTCATTTCTACGAAAGAAGATATGGGACGGTGCAAATACTGTAATAAGAATACCACGGTCCATTGCATAAAATGTAATATTCGACTTTGTTTTGTAACAGGAAAAAACCCCAGGAACTGTTTTTTATCTTTTCATTCACGTTAATAAGATTTTCATTAGGTAAATAAAAATATTTGCTAACAAAGTGCAGTTTTCTTATACCTTACAACATTGGCAAAGATCACTACGGTGAACATTGAAATTAGCGTGTAATACTTTGGTTTTTTGGCAATGTTCATTCCGATGAACGTAGCTTTTCACGAAAACTGAAAACCCTAGATTTTTTTTATTAATTTTACCGAGCTTTCTTATATCCATGAAACCCTCGTAAATGAAAAAAAACATGAATTTGATTTTTTATGTCTTTGCCAAATTAAGGGTTAACGACTTAATAGTTGCCACGACGTTGGCAACTTGACCGGCAAAGGAAATTATATTGCTGTTATCTTCAGCTAATCTGGGCATACGCTTTACGTTATGAATTTCGTTCAATATTATTTCCTCTGGGTCTCCGAAATGTCGTTCTAACGCGCCTATAATTTCAGCCGGAGATATCGCAGTGTACATTATGGACTTAACTGCGATTTTCGCTTCGCCGCGAAGCGCGCGACGTAAACGGCTGATGTTAGACACGTCCGAATGCATAGGTGCACTATCTTCGTACTCGGCCCTAAATGCGATCCATTCCTGAGGCGATCCTTCGAAATGAGGAAGGTCGTAACTTTGCCTCGAGGCCATGGGTGCATTCCTGTTCCTAGTTACCGCGTCTACGACCCTATGCGAAAGTAATTCTAAATCCCTATTCATGAATTCGCTAGGTCGTTCGGGTTCGTTCCGCGGCGGCGTGTACGGCGGTTCGTGCGCGTGTACACCTATCGCGGCTACCTGGCGTTGTTGTTGAGCAACCCAGCCTAACACGCGAGCGTCTCTGGCATCGTGACCCGGTGCCGCCATGCTGGATACCTGAGTGAGACGCTTCTAATCTAGCTATCTCGAGCTTACTCCTAGCCGCGGCGGACGCGAGCTGTGCCTGCTGCAATTCGGCGTTCCTAACCTCTAATTCAGCCATTAAGACTGATAATTGACTAGCCCTATCATCTTGTACGCCTACCAAAGTCCGCGGATTACTACGTTGCTCGTTCTCCATAGAGTGAACCGACTGTTCATCATCCATGAGCGGCGCGCGGGTCAAAGGGGCGTGGCCCGACGGCGCGGCGCCGGGAGTGGGGATAGGCGGGTCAGAGTGCGCGGAGGGCGCCTCGGCTTCCGAAGCCTTACGGGGAGCGTTATTTTTCGGCATACTGCTACTTTCGTTTGCGCTACTGGTGCCTTTACTCAACGTACTGGTACTCGTCGTTGTCGTTTGACCGGACGACGGAGTTGTTTGGGAACGGGAACGCGATCTTGTAACGCGTTGTTCCTTATGCATAGTACACCGAGGGGGTGGGGGGTCCCTAACACTATCGGGCCCTAACGCGAACGTTACGGAATTGACGTCGCTGTAACGTTCGGGTACCTAACGTCCCTACGGTTTCTTCTTTCTTGAGGTTTCGCTAAACCGCTCTTGCATTTAACACCGCAAGGTGCAAGATTGGCCGCTCATCAGCTAAAGCTGGCGGAACTGAACCATGTCAGCCCAAAAAAGAACCGAAGTCGAAACTTCTAGGTTCCCGGAACTCAGGCTAGGTACTGGGTTTGCACTGTTCCCTGGTTAGAGTTCCTTATTGAGACACAAGAGGCACACACAGACAACTGAAGACGAAGACGAAGACACGAAGACACTAATCCCGAAGGCACGAACAGTTTGGAGCGCGAAGACCCTTTTGCACGGTGGTATTTCTTTTTTCTCAGCGACTCTTGCAGTCTTCTTTTTTCACTGCGTCACCTTGTTTTTTCACTGCGCCACCTTGCTGTCTTCTTTTTTCACTGCGCCACCTTGCTGTTCTTCTTAATTGTGCTGCAGGGGGGTCCGGAAAAGTGGTCACGGACCGGCCCTTCTTCGGTTTTCTGTCTTCACACGGCGGATCCGGAATTAATTGCTCACGGATCACTTTCTTTACTCTTGAACGGAGAGCCCGGATTTTAGGTTTCACAGGCTAGCACTTTCACTTTTTTCGACGACACGGCGGGTCCGGAATAGCAGTCACGGACCGACAAAATTTTCATTCGATGAACACGGATGACCCGGAATGCAGTCACGGGCCTTTTCTCGGCGATCTTTTTTCGATGAGTACGGCGTGTCCCGGATTTAAGATCTCACGGGACAGTTCGGCGATAATTTTGCTGACGACGATGATTCTGTGATGCTTGAAGGTTTGTGTCTTCGTGCTTCTTTGTCTTCTTATTGCTGCTGTGGTGTGTCCATTCTTCTTTGATGCGGCTTCTGAAGGACCATTGTGAGGTTTATAGGGCCTTCGATGTTGGTGGTGGACTGTATTAATTAAAAGACTTATTTAAATTCCATAGCCAAGTGCTACCTCAGCTTAAGCACTTATTAAGAGCTGATTATCGTTTGATGATAATTGTAAGACAGACTAGAAATGGCAGAGAACCGCCATTTTATAAGATTAATTTTTTAAAGGTGGGAGATTTTACTGAGAAACTCCCGGCGACTCGAGCTTGTTCTGAGAACCACGCCGAGTTTGTTCTGAGAATTCGAGAATCAGCTATTCATTTTAGCGCTTTAGGTGGGGATAGCGGACGTTTGTTTATTTTATTAAAAAACACATACAATTGCACATTACACAGAAATAAGGATAATATTAATTAATTTCTTATAAACGATGGACATTGAAAGCACTTAAAATTAGAGTAAAACACACGTTATTTATGATTGAATGATTAAACAGTAGAATGATTGAGTAACGAAACAATAATAAACAGTAAAAGATTCTAATTAGATTTCAATATGATTTTCTCTCCTACGTGATTGACTTAGCCTATTTGATTGTTACATTATATATACCTAACTACTAAATATATGTACAAAGGCTGTTTCCGACAATGCTTGATCTAAGCTGTTGTTTTGAATACGTACGGCGGTCGATGAAGCGTGCGATCCACGTGCGACTGTTTATTGTGGAAGTTATTGGGGACCTATGTTCAGCAGTGGACGTATCAAGGTTGAGATGAGCATGATGATGTTGTTTTGATTGTTTCATAGGAAGTAGCAGGTTCTTGCCAAAACCTAACCTCAATTACCAATACCTACTAGGTACTTGTTACATTTGACTTGAAAACAACACATTTGTAGGTTAGCCATGATGGTATTCATTTATTGATCAGGTCCAGCGAATACACTGAGCATCTATCGAGACCTGCACTTCGACATCAGCCGGCCAGATGGCGCGCACGTCGGCAGCACCAGCAAGCGCTGGCGCGGCGTCGTGCACGCGTTGTTCCGGTCGCCCATCCTAGACAAGTGAGACAGAGCATCAGCCCGCCTCGCTCACACACGTCGGCAGCACGAGCAAGTGCAGTTGACCTGCTTCAAATTTAATCAACGCTTATCAGCTCTCAGTTATGTTGTACAGTACAGTGCAAAAAAGAAACCCCTAACCTAGAAACTTGCAAAGAAAAGTAATCCCTGCCATACTACGAATGTTTGACAGAGAAATTCCTTCTTCGATTTTTTTGTGATTAGATAATTATACAGATAGTGTGATTAATGTGTTGTTTTACAATCGTCGCAGATTCGGCGTGGCGTTCCAAAAGGAGCTAGCCGTAGAAGAGAAGGCACTCCTCCTGGCCAGCACGCTTCTAGTCGACTACATGTACTATGACACGTAGACCATCCATGCAGACAGACATCGGGAGGGTTTCCAATCGTATTTCCACCAGACAGCAGCACTGTGGTGCCGTTTTTTTAACGGAAGGGACATTCCACCTAGGCTTAAGGCTTCGCTACTAGGGCGTTTTCCAAAATAAATCCCGGGGTAGCTACTTTCTCAAAATATGGACTTTTGAGGTTTTTCTGGCTCAGAATCGTTAGTACTTTTGAACCTTATATGTAAAAAAGTGTCCCAAATTTATTTTCCCATTACGTCACCTTTTTGTACTTATGTCTGTATGAACGTGACGTAGTGGAAAAAATCCATACAAATTTTGGGACACTTTTTTTACGTATAACGTTCGAAAGTACTAACGATTCTGGGCCATAAAAACCTCAAAAGTCCATATTTTGAGAAAGTAGCTACCTACCCCGGTATTTATTTAGGAAAACGCCCGCTAGTGTCCGACCGAACTTTCGGTTTCGGCCTAGTTTCGGCTAAAAAACGGGTTTCGGCTTAGTTTAAGTTTGTCATTCTGCCGACACTACGGCCGTAATCGCAACTGAACTTGAGGGGTTTCGCGCTGCGATCGGACAGTCTTTATTTCAAAAAGAACTGATAATTTATTTGAAATAAGAACTTATAATATGGTATATTAATTATTACTTCAAATATCGGAGACTAAATGATTATAATTCAAATTCAAAAACATATTATGTTAGTTAAACATTTAGACTGGCTGATTAACCCATTCATTGCCGAAGACGCGAATTCGCGTCACTCGATTTACTAATCGTAATGCCGCGGACGCGAATTCGCGTCGTAAAAAACTTTGTCTCTATGCCGCGGACGCGAATTCGCGTCATCGCTTATAAGGCGGCGGCACCGCGGGGAGTGTAGAGATTTGGAGCGTCGGCAATGAATGAGTTAAGTTATGATTGACATTTCTTCCCAGGACAACATGAACAGTCGAGGTCATAAATATGTTTACACTTTTCGACCTTATTCCAAGGAAAGGTCGAAAAGTGTAAACATATTTATGACCTCGTCCTCGACTGAACATGACCTATATAGTATAGCTTGGCAACTTCGTTGGTGACACTCACATGTGTGCTTTTTGTTATGTGCAGCCGTAACTACTCACACAAGTTACCGCCAACACGAACTACGACCGACGGAAGCAGCCTCCGGAGGGCCCCGTTTGTGATGGCGGTAACTTGTGTGAGTTACGGCTGCACATAACAAAAAGCACACATGTGAGTGTCACCAACGAAGTTGCCAAGCTATAGTATCGGTTTCGGCGGAAACCACGAAATGGGCATTTCTCCAGGAATATATCGATACCTTTAGACTTTAGACTCAAAGGGCGTAAACGCCGTAGGTTCGAATGGCGTTTACGCCCTTTGAGTCTAAAGGTATCGATATCTGCGATTCATTCATCTGTCTCCATACATTTAGTCTGAAAAAGGGCCAGATGAATGAGGTGACCGCAGACATATTTCTGGAGAAATGCCCGAATAAGTAATAGTATGTACTTCCGAAACTAATTGTAAGATCTAAGCCGAAATTCGGATTCGGTTCGTCATTCTCACGCACTATTGTAAAAAAAAGTCCATAGTACTGTCAACTGGTGGAATTGGAACTAAAAACCTGGGTCTAGAAAGAAAATTTTGTAACAAAAGATTGAATAAATTGTGCAATGTTGCAATGCAATCACGGTTTTATTTACCTACATTTTGAAGTAAGTAAATTACTTTGTTGAATAGGGTATTTGACAACAATAAGAGGAAACAGGAGGGCAGTTTTTCCATACAAACGTAGTCCCCTGTTTCCTCCCTGGATAATGCCAGTAGAGCAATAATTTTTTGTCCAAAAATCTATGGCTACTATTAATATGTTCCTATGTTTTCCTTTTTACGATAAATTGATTCTCAAAAGAGATATTAACCTTCAAAAATCTAAAAAAAATGCCAGATTTTCCGCTGTGTTCACACATCCAGAAAACAAATTTGACTAGATTATTAAAAAAAAGGAACACGGCCAAAGCCTTTCTTTAATGTTTAATGAAAAAATTAGTTAAATAGGTTAAGTTTTGGGGAAGAAATCAGGGGACTACGAAACGTTGTTTTCATGAAATTTTAAAAGGTATTTTCGGTCCAAGCTGCAGTTGTCTCTATCGCGCTCTGCGCGGGAGAGGCGGGCAGTGCGGGACAGCGACACATTTTACAAATACCTAATTTTCAATTCTCTCCACCTTACTCTTTCCTCTTAACTCTATAATTATTGTTGTAGGTTTTGGGCCTTTTATATGCCGCTTCGACCATTGCTGATCTATTGTGGCAGCCCTTTTGTTATATTTCACTGCAGAGGCCCGTTGAATCTAGGACATTCCAGATTCTTTCGGCAGTGAGTAGTTGTATCTCATCCGGAAACAAAATGTGTCGAGATCAGTTTCTTAAACTGTGGTCCATAGACCCCTTAGGGGTCCGTGATACGAGAGTTGGGGGTCCGTGGCTATGCATACAAATTACAACACAAACTTTCTTGTGCCCTTGATTTTCTTGTTTTCTGATTGTATTTGGAACTGGTCCGTAAGGGTTTCGAAATAATGTAGGGGATCCGTGACCAACAAAAGTTTAAGAACCTCTGGCCTAGATAGATACTGCGTTTCCGCATGAGTGGTCCGCATTAGCAAAGGATGTGATGTGCATGGCAGTCTCCTCTGACTCTTGGCAGAACCTGCACGCTGGATGTTGTTTCATACATACCCATTTGAAACAGATGTTTGTTCAGTTTGCAGTGGCCAGTGAGGATTCTGGTCACTGAGCAAATTTGAAATCTTTTGAGTGATAATAGCTTTGTATATTTTTTGGTGTTGAACCCTTCAATAAGTACCTCCCGTGTTGTGTACGTACTTGTATGGCCATGTGTGGCATAAAAGATAAAACGTGTTCCAACGTTTACCATGAAAAGAGACCCTTGTTGAAAAGAAAAGTAAAAAACTCTCACAAAAAAGTTTATTTCAAAAAAATATTTTTTGAGTCAAGCTTTTATTGTCGACTGTACTTTATTGTATAATCTAATCGCAAACTGAACGTCAAAACTCAAACACACGAGTAAAAAATAAAAGCGTGTAAAAATCACAATTTCTGTAATAAAATATTTCATTCTCGATATTACGATTATCTAACTAACAGCGCCATCTAATTTATACACCGTATAACTACAAAGTCGTGACAGTGACGCAACTCCAGTACCACATAGCTAGCATACAACTTGTGTAAGAAATTCATTAGTACGCAGAAGAAATTGCAGATGGCGCTTTAATCAATTGAATTTAAGAATTTTAATGAGATGGAAAACAATTCAGCATTATTTTGATTATTATGTAAATAGCATTATGAACATTTTATTTCGGCGTTTCTAACAGACCTAAACGAAATACGTTAGCATAGTATAAATACTTAAACTTAAACTCTAAATAATTATACTTAGGTACTGTCAATCAATGTCAAAAGTTGTCAAACAGACAAATCCATAACCAACAACAGTAACTGTGATAATGTACAAATACCTATCCTTTAAATTTAAATAACCAAACACTGCAACCATGCCGAAACCAAGACGTAAATGATACGATTTAACAATCCTGACGACTCGGAACAATGGATGCCGTGCCCGAAACAATGATATTTTATAAGAAGATACGTTATACGCATACTCGCCAGCTGAGAAATATGCTTCCAAGAAAGCAGCAGCACACATTGGTACCTCACTGTACGGTGTACATACTCACACATATTAACAGATTGCATAAAAGAGATGGCATAGTTACAATAATGCAAAAAAAAGAGACAGCTAGCTTTTTGTTACTTGCGCGATTAATTTTTAAACGTCACCGAGTGAACCCATCGGCTAGATTCGGATCGACTCGGAGCCTGCTCGGCGATCCTTGTCACTCTCATTGTCAAAGACGTAAGTTTGTCTCTTTCATTCAAATGACCTCTATGGTAGTAAGATGGCGTCGTATTTGAAAAATAAAATAATAAAAATGATAAAATTAAATTATTTCAGCGTACTTACAGGTGATATGTGATCCCTTGCGCTTTGTTGCACTTTTTGCTATGATTGGTGCACTTTCTGATCACACACGACGGCATTTTTTTTGTGAATCTTGTAAATATTCACCCTTGACATCGTCGTGCGTTTCGTTGACCGACCCGCGAGTGACTACCCACTACAAAAAGGGCACCAATACAATTATCGTGGTTTCAGTGCTTCACTTTTGGAGTGCTTGTAACCTATCTACTTATAAAATATCATTGGCCCGAAAGTCTTCGTAGCCTACCCCAGCCTAGCTCACATCTACCCCCTAAACAGACTTATCGTATCTAAAAAACTAGATAAACTACACTATATCATAGGAGTACCTAACAATTGGGACATTGGCTACACAATATACAACGACAGAAGCGAAAAAGTATTCCTAGCGGTCGAAAAGCAAAGACTTATCAAACTTTACAACAACTATGGGAACGAGGTTATGAAATTAAGAATAATGAAATATTGCTGTATTTTGAATAAAGCATTAGTGTGCGCGCCCACTGATAATTTCGTTGGTTGTGTGAAACAAGATTTTCGAGGATTTCAAGTGAAGGACAGAAATGGGACGATTATGGCGATCAGAGCCAAAGGTTCTGGGTATAATATTATGTTGTCAGAGGGGCAGGAGTTGGGGGTGATGAAAAAGTGGGAGGACAGCCCCCAAAGCTATGAGGTGACTTTTCCTGAAGAGTTGGAAGTGGAGAGAAAGGCATTGCTACTCGGTGCGTGTTTTCTGGTAGCCTGAAATACCTATATTGTAATAAAAATGGTAATCAGTTGGCTTTTTGTTTAAGTTACAAAATCTGGGTCATACAGATTTCGAAAAAACGTTTTTTCATGTGGCTGTGGACAAAACAATGATAGTTAACGACCCGAATGCACATCACTATGTTTTTATCAATTATAGGCCTAGAAGTACAAGAGTAGGGTCATTTGCCTATCCAGCTAGAAAATTAGGCGTTTAAAGCCCCTAATTTTGAGATGTCCACAGGATCTTTCCGCGAACACTTAAATCATACTACAAAATCTGTATGACCCATCTATAGTAGGTATTTACCTACCTACTTCGTTATACTTTTTAATACATTTACTTATAGGTATTATAAATCTGGTAAGTTTAAGATCGTGTCACAACATTAGAACTCCCTATTTTTATAATTAACTTACTTATTAAGATTCTATGCACGACTTAATACCTACCTACCTATTACAATTCGAAATCAATTCCACCTTAATTTATCTGTTTGCTTACTGACTATGTTCCAGGTAGAATAACAAACATCCAACATGTTATGTACAACCTACATTCATAAATAAAAATAAAGATACCTTCGTTATACTTAAGAGGAAACAGGAGGGCAGTTTTTCCATACAAACGTAGTCCCCTGTTTCCTCCCTGGATAATGCCAGTAGAGCAATCATTTTTTGTCCAAAAATCTATGGCTACTATTGATATGTTCCTATGTTTTCCTTTTTACGATAAATTGATTCTCAAAAGAGATATTAACCTTCAAAAACCTAAAAAAAATGCCAGATTTTTGATTGTCTTTATACTTTACAAATACATATACCGGTGTTGTAGTACACCTTGACCACGAGGTACTTTTGTTTGAGAATGACAATAGCTAAGGATAAGGACGCTGAATCTTCGCATCGAGATGAGGGTTCCAGCTAATAAAGGAACAATAATAATAGAGCTGGCTGGAATAAACAGGTACATATTGTATGGGTACATTTGAATATTTTGAATGTGAATGTGCCCTTTACAATTACATTACCGAAAGTCGGGGTACTTTCACCCTGGGGGGGCAACTTTGGCCTTAGGGCCGATACAGACGGACTGCCCATCCGCGATTTATATGGGAACTGCATTCCAGCTGCACACTGACTGCACAGTTTCTATTTATACAAGTTGCAGTTGGGTTGCAGTCCGTCTGTGTCGGCCCTTAGGGATTAACTCGATTAGCTTTTATTATTGCAAATAAATTACGGCACATTGCCACATTATAATAGCAGCAATTTTTCGACTTTACATAAGTACAAAACCAGTCGCGGCGAGATCGCCGCGAGCGACATTTTCTTCTAACTCGCAAGTGTGATAATGATAAGGCCCTAAAGCGGGAAAGTGGATACTGGGTATTATGAATCAAAATGAAACCAACAAGTATAATTTGAACTTAACATTTTATTTAAAAAAATCAGTCTTGAAAAATAGAAATACTGGAATGATTTATTCTAGTTATTTAGGATCTAACGCCTTCTCTTCTTCTGCGGCGATTTCACTTCTTCCCCATTCTCCACTTTTTCCTTCTCCACTTCCCCGTCTTCTTCCTGATGATTTCTCCTCACCGGCCCAGTCTGGGTGATAGGAACCGCTCGTTCTCCGTTATTCTCTGATTTTCTAGGAGCCAGGACAGTTAGGACGCCGTCAGAGGACAATCTCGACTCGACGGTGTCAGGGTTGCAGTCTTCAGGTAGCGTGTATCTTCGTTTGAACTGCCTGGAGATGTAGCCATGTTCGTCTTTCTTTTCTTCATGTTTTCCTTCTATAATGACGCAGCCGTCGGCAGTTTTAACGGATATCTCTTCAGGAGCGAAGTGTTGGACGTCCATGTTGACTTGGAACTTGTCTTTGTCAGTCTTGATGGTGGATCCGACGTCCCTCGCCGCCAGAGATAGGTTGCGCCATGGCCGCGAGTATCGAGAGCGCAAAGATGGCCGGTCCAGAATGTCCGTTAGAAAATCGTTCGGCGACAAATCTAAGCCGAAGAGCTGGTCTCGCAGACGTCGAGGACGTAATTCGTCGAACAATAACAACGCCATTGGAATAATCGCTTATTTCGCTTGTTGAGACTGAGATTCGCTTGATTCGCTTGCTTGCGGTAGAATGATGCCAAGCGCAGCAGCTCCCGTGTTTATATTATGGATCGAAAACGCATTCGAGAAAATGCACGAAAGTTCTTTATGAAAGTGGCACCTAGCGGAGAATAGTGGAACTTTACCGAAGTCTCGCGAAGCAATGAGATAACGTATGGGTACACGCTGCAGCTATTTGTCGCTAGATGGCAGTATAAATCAATAGCATCAAAATGTTATTTATTCTTTTTAATAAACTGACTTTATTAGTTCAAATTACCAAAACTAGGCCTGCATAGCCATTTGATACAGTTTTGATTGAATAAAAAGTACCAATAAGCCGAGAAAAATGTTAATTTTAAGTCGTACTTTTCAAAAGTTCTTCTATTCACCGCTAGATGTCCCAACAGGCCGCGGCCCTATTACGTAGTATGAATGAAAGGCAGATGAACCAGAAATTTCCTGAATATTCCCACGGTATTTAGATTGAGGGGTTGGAATGAAGATTGGAGTATACGAGCGCTCGCAGACAGAGCGCGGTCTGGAGTTCCGAGTTCTGCGTTCAGAGTTCTGTGTATTGACCGCTGCCGCCTGCTGTGTGCATTATCGTAAGGGACTCAGTACATTCGAAAGAACGCAGAACTCGGAACGCGGAACTCAGAACGCCAGACCGCGCTCTGTCTGCGCGAACCCTACAGCTTGGCGCACGATAGTCGAAATTTCTAGAAAATTCATAATAATTTATACACAGCAGTTTACCTGTCACATGTAAAGTAAGGTCAAATAAAAAAGTAACGAATGAATGAATGACAATTAACTAACCGGCCGGCCGGCGTTTAGTTAACTGAATATGAAGCATACCTAGATAATATTAAGTTTTATTTCGAAGGCTAAACGTTTTAAAAATACTATATCGATCTATCTACCTAGCAAGATAGCTACTGTCAATGTAGGTACCTACGTACAACAGTCACGGTAATCTAAAATTAGGATAACCTAGTTTCGAAAACGTGGAGCCAACATAACAAAGGAAATCAAAATGGATGAATTTGGCATGTTTGTTTTCGCTATAGTGACCTTACACTACACTAAGTTAATAATATAACACTAAGTTAAGTGTTAATGTTAATGTTATAATTCGTTCATGGATATGGTAGGTACCTATGTCCTTTGTGCACTTGACCGATTAGTTAACCCCAGTAGATACTGTTGTCAGGCAAATTTATAAGCGGCAGGCAAAATCATTTCCGTTATTGATACCTAAAGTTAGATAGGAAACTATAAATATATCAATGTACATGTACAACGCATGAAACAATAATAATAGCTAACCTTAAAATTAAACGTGGGTAGCGGAGACATTAATTAACTAATATCGTATGAAACAATGAAATAAAAATAACTTCAAAACAAAGGACAAAATAAACCTTTAATTGAATACTTATTTGGTAAATAGGTACGCTGTAGGTACATTTATTTTATAATCCCAGACAAATTGATGATTAATAGATTTCCCGGTGTGATTAAATATCTAAGTAAGTACCCATGTACCATGTAGGTACCTTATTAAATATTTACCCAATTAAAACTAAAATAAGCAGCATTTCGTGCAAAAATACATACTCAGAGAGATTTTCTAGAAAAATACTTAATCAAACAAAAAAAATTGAAGCGGAAGTTGTGTAAAATTTGTAGAAACAGCCACATTTTAAAAATTATAGGTACCTACCTAGCTATTCGTGCTAATACTCAATAGATAGGTCAGGTAGGTAGGTATATATGAATTATTTAATATTTTACTTTTCCGAATTTATTTCATATACTACTTATACCCAATACCTATTTGAGAGCTAAAAAGATAGATACAAAGAACTAGATTTTTTTAGTTAGGAGGACATTCATACGTTATTTTCTATATATTTAAGATTGTTTTGTAGTAATTAGGAAATCTGTCATAGTTACTACTGCACTACATAGGTATTAATTAAATTTTTGAAAATGTGCAAATAAATCAATACAGCATACAGCACAAAACTTAAAAAATATGCATCAGAAGTTACTAACCCGGATGCCACTAGCGCCAACAGCGGCGAAAAGCCTAACTACATACCGGATACGGCTCGAATATTCTAGACGGTAATAATGTTAAGGTAAAATAACCAAATCTTCAATGAAAAGGAGTCAAATGCTTTTAATCAGTGTACATTTAAATTATTTCTGAATTTTGGGCATCATTTGTTGCATGACTTTCATTCATAAATCTGTATTTTGAATCATTTTTCTAGAAGGCTCTGGAAGATTCTAGAGAATATCGTACAAAACGTGTCGGGCGCCAGTGGCGTCATCACGAATCGAATAGAAGTACTAATGTAATAGCATCGGTGTCGTCAACCTTTTTTTTGTAACCAATTTTTATTATTAATCTATACAACGGTAACTTATGAAATTTTACTTGTTATTTATTTATTCATTTAAACTTTAATGCACAAAAGAAAACTTATTGTACAAAAAGCGAACTTAATACCATAAGGCATTCTCTACCAGTTAACCTTAGCCAACCAGTACCAACCAAGTTAACCAGTTAATCTTATTAATGTAGAATGTTAAAATAAACCGTTACTACCAATACTCCATTAATTTGTTTTTTTTGTTCACTACAATTTGTTTAATATTTAATAATAAGAGAAAGCGATTATTAGGGTTGTCGGTCGGTGTTAGTTAATGAATTTAATGATTCATTATATCCTAAAATAATGAGTGAGGATATGACCACTGATAATCTAACAAGTTTTACTGATAAGAAGCGCTAATCTTAAATCATTACATAGTAAGGGAAATGTATCCGCGTATCACCGTAGAACCCTGTCACAATGAGAAGGCTCGGTCACTCAAACTAGGGTGGTAAGTTAAGCTACTATGACAGGGTTCTATAGTTAGTAATGTTAGTATTAGCACAGAATAAGAATTAGTAGTACGTACAGAGGCCTCTCTCGCTAACAAAACTGCCTCAAACTATTTAATATTTCATTTCATTTCATAACGTGTGCTCTTTTTTCCGTTTCCAAGCGGCAAGATTTACTGCGCAACCGAATCGCGGAGTGAGTCAGTCCTGGTATTAGTACTATCACCCATTAGTATTTAAAATGTTAATATCCATAATTACTAAAAAAATTAAAGGACTAAGTAAATAATTTAAATTTAACTAGATACGCGACAAGGACTTCAAAGTTGAAACTTTTCACTATTTTAGTCAACTTCAAAACATTACCTGTTTTGAAGTTGACAATTGTAAAGATGCATAATAATATAATAGTACGTTAGATTTAGTTTAAATATATGCATTCTTTTATTATTTTTAGTGCTCGAAATCTTTTATTTAAAGTAAGAATTATTGTTTCCGCCGAGTTGTCTTTGTCTCATTCTTGTTTATAATGTGCTCTTGTCAGATAATTTTATTTTCAGTGGGTTTATCCCTGCATTTAGGTACTTAAGGGTTACCTATCATTAATTCAATATCAACACATGCCAATTCCAAACAGCCACACGTGCGATTGCATCATTTTTATAAATATGAACCAACGGTTGCGTATCCCCAGCGAATTCTCTAGAATTTTCTACTCGCACACAGATGGCTCTTGCGAGCGCCGTCTATATAAGCGAGTTGACGTTTCCGCGCCGTCATTGAATCAAATACAAGCGAGACTGAAACTGCGAATCACTGCGCTATTTTACACGTGTTCTATTCTAAGTGAAAAACCGGGCGAGTCAACGTTTTACTGCATATAAAGTTTCCTGAGTGTATATTTTGAAGAATCTCTGTGAAAACTACGAAAATGCCTGAAGAAATGCAGACATCGGGGGAGGTGGAGACCTTCGCCTTCCAGGCGGAGATCGCCCAGCTCATGTCGCTGATCATCAACACATTCTACTCGAACAAAGAAATCTTCCTGCGTGAGTTAATTTCAAATTCCTCCGACGCCCTGGACAAGATCCGCTATGAATCTCTCACCGATCCGTCGAAACTGGACAGCGGTAAGGAGCTGTACATTAAGATCGTGCCGAACAAGAGCGAGGGCACGCTGACGCTCATCGATACTGGTATCGGCATGACCAAGGCCGATTTAGTCAACAACCTGGGTACCATCGCCAAGTCGGGAACCAAGGCGTTCATGGAGGCGCTACAGGCCGGCGCGGACATCAGCATGATCGGTCAGTTCGGCGTGGGCTTCTACTCTTGCTACCTGGTCGCTGACCGCGTCACTGTACACTCTAAACACAACGACGATGAACAGTACGTCTGGGAGTCCGCCGCCGGCGGTTCCTTCACTGTGCGCTCCGACCATGGCGAGCCCCTCGGCCGCGGCACCAAGATCGTCCTCCACATTAAGGAAGACCTCTCTGAGTACCTCGAGGAGTCCAAGATCAAGGAGATCGTGAAGAAGCACTCCCAGTTCATCGGCTACCCGATCAAGCTCGTCGTTGAAAAGGAACGTGAAAAGGAACTGTCTGACGACGAGGCCGAAGAGGAGAAAAAGGAAGAAAAAGAAGACGAGAAGCCCAAGATAGAGGATGTCGGTGAGGACGAGGAGGAAGATGGCAAGGACAAGAAGAAGAAAAAGAAGACCATCAAGGAGAAGTACACTGAAGATGAGGAGCTCAACAAGACCAAGCCCATCTGGACCCGCAACGCCGACGACATCACCCAAGAGGAATACGGTGACTTCTATAAATCCCTCACCAACGACTGGGAAGATCATCTAGCTGTAAAACACTTCTCCGTAGAAGGCCAGCTCGAGTTCAGAGCCCTCCTCTTCATCCCCCGCAGAGCCCCCTTCGACCTCTTCGAGAACAAGAAGCGCAAGAACAACATCAAACTGTACGTCCGCAGAGTATTCATCATGGACAACTGCGAAGACCTCATCCCGGAGTACCTCAACTTCGTCAAGGGTGTGGTCGACAGCGAGGACTTGCCACTTAACATCTCCCGTGAGATGCTCCAACAGAACAAGATCCTCAAAGTCATCAGGAAGAACTTGGTCAAGAAATGCTTGGAGCTCTTCGAAGAGTTGGCAGAGGACAAAGAAAACTACAAGAAGTATTACGAACAGTTCTGCAAGAATCTGAAGCTTGGTATCCACGAGGACACACAGAACCGATCCAAGCTGGCTGATTTGCTCCGCTACCACACATCAGCGTCCGGCGATGAGGCATGCTCCCTCAAAGAGTATGTCTCCCGCATGAAGGAGAACCAGAAGCACATCTACTACATTACTGGTGAGAACCGCGACCAAGTAGCCAACTCTTCCTTCGTCGAGAGGGTTAAGAAGCGCGGCTATGAAGTTGTCTACATGACCGAGCCTATTGATGAGTACGTAGTCCAGCAAATGAGGGAGTATGATGGCAAATCCCTCGTCTCTGTCACAAAGGAGGGCCTGGAGCTCCCTGAAGACGAGGAAGAGAAGAAGAAGCGCGAAGAGGACAAAGTCAAGTTCGAGGGTCTCTGCAAAGTCATGAAGAACATCCTAGACAACAAAGTCGAGAAGGTCGTAGTCTCCAACAGGCTTGTCGAGTCTCCATGCTGCATTGTCACTGCTCAGTATGGCTGGTCTGCCAACATGGAGCGTATCATGAAGGCCCAGGCTCTCCGTGACACCTCCACCATGGGCTACATGGCTGCCAAGAAGCATCTAGAAATCAACCCAGACCATTCCATCGTCGAGACACTCCGACAGAAGGCCGATGCTGACAAGAACGACAAAGCTGTCAAAGACTTGGTTATCCTGTTGTACGAGACTGCTCTGTTGTCGTCTGGCTTCGCTCTGGATGAGCCTCAGGTGCATGCTTCTCGCATCTACCGCATGATCAAGCTTGGTCTGGGCATTGATGAAGACGAACCAATCCAAGTTGAAGAACCTAGTGCTGCCGGAGATGTTCCTCCACTCGAAGGAGATGCTGACGATGCGTCTCGCATGGAGGAAGTCGACTAAACCACCGCCTATTGATTAGTTCTTGGTTTAATTTTAATTTGTGCACTGGTGTACAGCCAAAGACTGATTTAGTTCAAACAAATTCCATTAAACTTAATGGTAACTTCAAATTTTGTTTTCACTGTTTTAAGTGCTCGTTTCGCTGTCGAATAAAAAATCTATTAATTATTTGATTTGTTTCATTCCTTGTATACAGAATTAGACCGCTCATGCCTGTAACACCGCATTTTTAAAATACGATTCTCGATTTATCAGATTTGTTTTAACACATTCCTGTGACACTAGATTATAAAATCGCAAGTTACTCAAGGATCTTAATTGATTTTGTTGGAAGTATTATTTTGGGAATGTGGTATTTTAGGAATGCTATATTTTGGGGATGAGCAAACTAGACACTAGGCTAAAAGTACCACTTGCCAATAATAGTACATTACACAACATAACTAGGGTGGTAAAACAAAGAAAGGCCGAGATCGCAGATGGTTGCGGCCCGAGCTGCAAGCGAGGGACGTAAATATGCGATCCAGGGCTTTCTTTATTACCGCCCGTGTTGTGTTGTGTACATGTGTGTACATAATTTTATGTCTACACTTGGTCAGGCCAGGTGTGGCATAAAACGCTATTTTCTAATCACATATTCATAGCGACAGCTATGGCAGGCTAATCGTAATCATTTGGCGACAATACAGTGGTCCTTTTTGCCTCGAAACTATCAGTTAACTTTTAACGCGTTCATTACCACAATCCTGGTTAATTTTACACCTATACAGGGTGGAAAAAATCTATGGGCCCTGGAGGGGAACTACCTAAATCCTTTAGTTAGCTCATTGTACTGTAAAGTAGTAAAGTTTTCTGCGTTAAAAAAAAATCTGAAATTCTCTTGTATAACCCGCGAATCAAACCAGCTAAAAATTCAAAAAATAAGCACTATTTTATTCTACTAATCGATAGGATTATTATTTTTCAGGATAAATCTCTAATAAACATTGGTTTACAAGTAAAAAGATCGTTAAATCTATAATTAATTTTATTTTACCATCAATTCCAATACAAACGCAAAGAGAATTAAAAAAAAATTATGAATGCAGTTTAGTTTCTTCTTAAAAATAAAGTAATGTTTCCTTTAAGTAAAAATAGTCATTTTAACCAACTAAAAAGTTCAAACATTCCTACTTTTTAGTCTATTCGTATTGTATAGTATTGTATCAAGTATAATTATTTTCCTACATCCACAGACAGTGCACTCGAATAATCTAGACTGCATCCACAGGTGCACCGACTGACCCACATTCACAAGATCAATAGCATAGCGTCGAAGCATCTGGAAAAACTGTCTTTGTCACCGCTCTTGTCCTAGTTCAATTAATTTATTAATACGAAATTATTTGTTATTTTCGAAACATATGTTTGCTTACTTGTTATTGTATACGTCTGTATTTAAGTGTTTAGGTTTCGAGTAAATTCCATAATATTTTATTACTAATTTCGGAATATTGCTGCAAACATCTTTATAAATAGTACATTACACAACTAGGGTGGTAATACAAAATAACTGGCCAACAGCATGTCGGACCATGCTCAGTGTAGGGTTCCATAGCCGTAACTATAAGGTAAACTGGCTGAACGACCCGAGTCACGTGGTTTTTTTGTTTACCTTTTTTTAAGTACCTAAAAGTAGAGTATAATCATTAAGCTTCAAATTGTAAGAGTTTATAAGCGCCTGAAATAATATTCAGAGCAGCATCATCGCGTAGCAACTTATTTACGTATCAGTTATAAGGAACCCTTACGGCGAAAACATTCAATTAATTGTGACTTGGACACGATCATTCACCGAGTGATGAGATGACAGGTCTTTGAGACGAAGAGTCACATTTGCGATTTGCGAGCGAGCTGCGGGCGAGTTCGAAGCGAAGTTCCATACAAATGTCGCTCGCGGCGAACTCGTCGCGCCGCCAAAGTATAACCGTGGCGCCGCTGCAGTTCGTGATATTTTGCGCGCGGCGATTCCATAAAAATGTCGCTCGCGGCTAGGGATTGCAATCCGCCGGACCGGATCTGGTAATCCGGCCGGATTTTATACCCAATACGGCCGGATCCGACCGGATTACCGGATCCGGTCCGGTGGATTGCAATCCCTACTCGCGGCAAACTCGTCGCGCCACTGCACTTCGTGATATTTTGCGCGCGGCGAAATCGCTGAGTGAATCCTTCTACCCTCACAGTACCAGTAGTATCTAGACACGCGGCAGCGTGTCAAGCCAAGTTCAAGCAAAACTGGCTAGCCAGCGCCGAGTGTAATATTACACGAACCACTTGGTGTCACTTTTGACCCTTCTATAACTCAAAATCTCTTTAACGTATAGTATAGTACAGTAGCGTGGCGTCCAACGAACTCAATTCCTACCGGCTTGCCTAATATCAGGCGTTTAAGCACCTTATTCTACAGCTCTTAAGGAATATGTACGCCAAATCTGCACCGGCTTGCCCAAGCACATCTTTTTCGCCACGCCACTGGTATATTATAATAAAAAAAAAAACTGTTGATGACATTTCTGCGGGCCTATAATGACCAGTTTTATCATACAAATAGTTACTAGGTGAGATCAGTTATCAACTTATCACTTCGTTTATTGCTTTCATACGTTAACAAAGGTCTTAGACATTTCTCATAGCTCAGCCATGAAACCCTTCAGGGTGCAACATGTAATTTATACATTCTTAATCACTCATATAAAGTAGCTATATCTTTATTAAATACATACATAGGTATCATCATCGACCACAGACTCAATTTTCAACACAATATTGAGCTCCTCACAAAACGTACACGTAAGCTAATTTATATTTTCAAAAATCTCCGGCACGTTGCTGACTCAAAGAAAGCTAATAAAAACCGCTTTAGTATGTACAGTCGATACTATCTTACTGTATATCCGCTTTAAATAAATTACAGGAGGCTCAAAATGGCCTGAATGGCTTCGAGAAAAGGATGGTACGGCCGTATGTTTTGCTCGACTTGGCGGGTGCACTGCCGTGGCCCCAGATTCTTAGTAAAGCCGGAGCAGATTTAGACTACTTTTTACCCGACTGCGGCGAAGCCCAAAGGAGGGTTATGTGTTTGACCTGTATGTATGTATGTATGTATGTCCATTCCTGTGTCCGCTCGTAACTACTCAACGGCACATCCGATTTTGATAAATGATACATCATTAGATTCGTCTTGATGGTGCGAGTGTCACTGGGTACGAAGTTCGTTAAAATAAACAAAATGGCGGATTTTATGCAGTTTCAAAGTGCACCGCGGTCGGGTTTTTTTTAGTAAAAATGTGGTTATTTCTTCAGGAGTAGTAGATACTCCATAGACTTTAAAATAGGCAAGCCGGTGGGAATCGGGTTCTATGGACGCCACGCCTCTGATTGGTAGATAAAAACACCTAAGTACTTAAACTTCGTCGCAGTTTATTCAATGTCGACTTATCAGGTATCACCTTGCACCAACTCCGATTAGTATCTCGAGAAGCAATCTAAGGTTGTCCGTACAGTATCTCCGGCTGCCGTTGGTACACTCAAGTGGCCGAACGTCACAAATCAGTTGTCTTTAGATGGATTTGTCGATCGTAGAGATGGGAAAATATCCGAGATTATTATTTATTCTGTTAGAAATTCTCAGCCACTTAATATTTTTATATCTTTGAAAGAAATATGTTTCTTTATTAGTTTTAGTACATGAGAATGTAAATCATACAAGAAATAATTGAATGAAATTTCAAGTTCTTCTCTTCAGTAGTTTCGGCTGTGCGTTGATGAGTCAGTCAGGACTTTGCCTTTTATATATATAGATTACACCAATCTGGACGCGCCATAAGCTTAACCCTTAACAGACGGGAAAAGTTGTTGTGACAGCTCATAGCATCCGTTCAAGCACAAAAAAAAACCTTTAACTATTCGAGCGCGGCGCTAGTGTCTGTTCGATAGATCCATATCGTCACGGTCACGAAAGAAGGACTTGCGCGTACACAGAATCAACACAGAATGTTCCAAAGTATATTGCACGATTGTATTGGATCCGGCCGGAAAGGGTTGATCAGGACCGGATTAATCATGTCGGGGCCCCTATGCAACGTAAGTCTTGGGGCCCAGTGCCGTAAATAGGGCGGTGCCACCGGTGCCCAGGCACAGGGCGTAGAGTCTGGGGGGCGCAAGAATGGCCAGACCAGGCAGGACCCTAGGGTACCTATAAAATCTAAAAAAAAACAAGGGCGCAGTTATAGAAGCTCGCACAGGGCGCAGAAAAGGATTTACGGCACTGTTGGGGCCCCTTTTCAGCTGTTTAAAGATCATCACCTCTCTATGAAACATATTCATTTTTTGTGTGCGCGCGCGGGGCCCCTAGGTGCAGCGGGGCCCCTAGGCAGTTGCCTACTCTGCCTAAAGGTTAATCCGGCCCTTGGGATTTTTTTTATACAACTAGGGTGGCAAACAAGCGTACGGCCTGCCTGATGGTAAGCAGTCACCGCAGCCTATGGACGCTTGCAACACCAGGGGCATTACGTGCGCGTTGCCGACCCTTTAAGAACCGTACTGCAAGGAAGTTCGAGATCCGTGCAAAATCCCGCTGGCCCCGGCATCTGTCAATCTTATCCTTATCGCACAGTGGCCGATCAAGGATTACTCCAATCTAATCACTTCAGTCGTAAGAGCCGTACAGCTCTACACACCCGTCCGTACACCCGATCTACTATGTCACAGACACCCTTGCGCAATCGGTGACGAAACATTATAGTTTAATTTTTTACACAAAAGATCCAATTGGGTCGAAGACGTCGAAGTGTATCAGAAAGGACTAACAAGATAGCCTAATTTTGCTATGTATTTATCGAGTTAATTAAGTGTATAAAAAGTGATCATGGATAAACCAAAGAAGAGTTATATGCCGTTTTTGAGACAGGTTGGTAACTTTTCTTCTTGAGAGGTTTTGTTAATTCTGACGACCTTTTAAATCTACAGACAGGAGTAGATTGTATTTTTAAGCTTATTTATTTAGATTACTAATAATGGTGAAAACCGATGAGAACCCAATAAGTTTTACGATAATTTATCAGCTTTAAATTCGTCGCAGTTTTAAATTTAAACCCATTTGTTCACTATATGACCTGCAAGATTTCTTTTAATGATATGATGGCTGACTATGGTTGATCATAGCAGTTGTAGTTAGATCCATCTGGCCAAGTAAAGGTGTTCAGTATAAAGCTTTCAACGTTTTCAGTATAATAATGCGTTCAGGACACTGTTGGGGTTGCCTGGCTACTGTAGTGCGTAAGGATTGTTTGCGGACGCTCTCACTTTTACGCCATCATTCGTAAGAGAACAGCATCCCTGTTGCACAGACTGCGGGGCAGCACCGACGGCAGGGTTGCCAGATCGAATAGAGAATCTAGTTCTAGTTAATAAACAAGTATTGAGCTTATTTCGGTTTTCGCAACTATTTTTTTAAAATGGTAATTTTGGTATTAGCAGTTTGAAAATTTGCAAACCATTTTTCAACCTCGCTGATGGTAAATGTTTTGAATACAAACGTAAGTTTTAGTTACCAATTCTAGTATTTTTTGATATTCCCTCGGACTTCTTATCGGTTCTAATATTCAACTTGCGTTAATCCTCCTAATCCTAACTCAATACTTTTCTTTAAGATCTAACCGAGGTTTCGGTCTCGGTTTTGGCCAGGGATCTGATACCGGTATTTTATGCATACAAAATTACCGGTATTTTTTTTCGTTCTTTGGTGTATCATTTAAGGGTCAATTGCAGAAAAAAGGACCTTTTAATTTTTTTGTCTGATCATGGTGTGTCTTATACCATTTTACTCAGAATAACGAGCACTTTTCATTTATGAAATAAAAAAAGTAGTGCAAAATGTCCCAACTTTTCCGCACAAATTTCGAATTTCGTTACGCCGAAACTAAATATACGGAAAAATCGTAAAGAAACTGAGATTCTATTTTTCTCAGTTTCGTTACGATTTTCCCTTATATTGTGATTCCGAGTAAAATGGTATAAGACACACCATGATCAGACAAAAAAAGTAAAAGGTACATTTTTCTGCAATTGACCCTTAAATGTTTGTATAACTTAAATACATTTTTCTACTCCTGTACTGTTATCTGTCTTTTACTTGGTCACGAACACTAATATAAGAACATACATAATATGAGTTCAGAGAAGTCTATACTCTATTCCCCATAACAGCACTAGTGTCGTTATAGTCACTTTACGTTATTGCTAGCAGCCACAGACTTCTAAACCTAGGTTAAACTTAGGTCAAGGATTAAGCGCTCAATTTTAACTTTACGGTAAAAATGCACAACTACCAACTTAACAAACAATTAAATTCCTACGGTTTATAAGAAAAACAAAACTTTCCGAACTAAATTCATTGATGCCAACATAAAAAACTATATTTTAAATTAAAAAAATAAGTTTACCATAGACACATACTGTTAGTCAAACGTCATATTTGCCTTGTTTCCAGGTTATGATTAATTTTGTATTTTATAATTTAAAACCTAGTCGTAGAAAAAGTATTGTATGCAACGTTGTATAATTAAGTCAAAAAACGCTCATTGCGTCTCTATTTGCGATACTCGCCGCATTCGGCTCGTATCGCAACTCACGCAATTCGCATTTTTTGAACCCACATACAACTGTTGCATAAAATACTATATTGAGCCGTACATAAAAAGCATAAAATAATTCAAAATATTGGGCTATTTCAAGGGTTTTTACAAAATACCGGTCCCGAGCCCCGGTATTGGCTAATTTCGGCCACCATCGCTCCGATGTTCTTGGTCTTGATCACGTCTAAAAACTACCAGGATTCTCGGATGTCGTGGTGTTTTCCCTGACAAGTCTGAGAACTTTGAACTAAAACTCAATTATTTCTGCAAGTAGGCCTCAAGGGCTCTTTTACATGTCTGATTCTTTTCTTTTAGCGCTTCGGCAAATAACCTTCTGGTGAGAAGAAGCGCTGGAAGAAACTCACCAGTTCCTCTTTTCAAAAACATTACAACAATGTGACATTGATCAATTAACATAACCTAAAATTGTTCTTTGCGTAATTTGTGTAGCAACACGTGAAAGATAAGCTTCTGGCAAGTTATCGTCTCAATCACCGCCTCGTATGTTATCTTTGATTGGCTTCTGTTCAGGGCCACGGCTGTTTGTATAGAAGTCTTCTGATTTTTATTACATTCTTTAATTTTATGATCAGAGCTCGGAAAGGGTGTGCTGTATTGAGAGTTTGGTTTGCATACCGTAAATTCAGGTCTTTATGGTTCAAACTATGGAGTATCTCAGTCTCAGACCTACAATGATACGCCAATTTTGGATTTGGTCGTGTGAAACGTGAACAGTAATTATACACCGTGGGCCCGAATAACCCGACCAACTTTAACTATAGATTCTAACAACTATTAGGAAAAAAAAAAATTATATGATGTATAGTCGAAAAACGCTTACTTTCCGAGATATTCATTATTTTTTAAATGAAAACTCCCAAGTGTGTAACAAGCCCTAATAAATGTGACTAAGATACTTTTACATTTTTTTTTAAATCTTTAACAGGAATTAACCATCGCAGTATTTGATGGTAACCGACTACGATGTCAAAAAATTTACCGTTTATTTCCATTTTAGTTTTCTTTTTCCTTTTTGATAACTTTTTCTCCAGTAATGCCAACGCCATGTTTATAACGAGGGGCTGAATTTACTGATTTATTTTGTTCCATAAGACTATTAATGTAAAATGTCAAAATTCGACCTATGTTGATATAACGTGATTTACTTGTAATACCATCAGAAAAACGTGGTTAAAATTGGTCGGGTAATTGGGGCCCACGGTATATACCTAATCTTCCGCATCATATAACTATAACTACAGTCACAAATAGTATGCAATTTTCTATACCAGAGCCAATTTTCGGATAGATTTGAAATAGTCATCATCATCAGCCTGCGGCAGTCCACTGCTGGACGTAGGCCTCTCCCAAGACGCGCCACTTTGCTCGATCATCAGCTATACTCATCCAGTTGCTGCCAGCCGCCCTGCGCAGATCGTCGCTCCATCTAGCCGGGGGGCGTCCCACACTGCGTTTACCTGTACGCGGTCTCCACTGCAGTACACTCTTGCTCCAGCGATTGTCAGTGAAAATAATTTGAAATAGTGTCCGACCGGAACTAGGTTTCACGGCCGAATCCGGAACCGACTTTCAGCTTTGATTCCAGTTTCGGCCGATATCAGAACCGAAACCGAAACTTCCATAAAGGTCACGTTTTCGTGGGAAGATAAAAAATTACAACCATATCTCCATTTTTAGGGTTCCGTAGCCAAAATGGCAAAAACGGAACCCTTATAGTTTCGTCATGTCCGTCCGTCTGTCTGTCCGTATGTCACAGGCATTTTACTCAAAAACTACATGATGGATATTGATGAAATTTGGAATATAGGTGTATTTTATGAGCCGCTACTTAGTTTGGTATATAAATAATTAAAATAAATATTTTTGCAGCAAATATCAACGTGTGGTACATAGTTCGACAGATCTTTAAAAAACACTATAAGGTTCCTAAGTAATGTTTTTGATTAAGTGAATGTATTTGGAAATAAACGCTCCGAAAGTTGTGTAAATTGTGTCCCCCTCCCTCTATTTTCTAAACCGTGCGTCCAAAAAATATGGAAAAAATCACGAAGGTAACGCTTAATTAAAACTTTCAATTAAAATTATTTTCAACAAGATCGAATGTTCCGTTTTTGAGTTATTGCCGATAAACTGCACTTCTCAACAAAAGGACGTAATTGCTATGAAGATACGCTCTTTTGTTGTTGTACTTTTTTTACATCGTATTTTTTACCTTATAGTTACGGCTATGGAACCCTACACTGAGCATGGTCCGACATGCTCTTGGCCAGTTATATTATTTAAATAACATGTTATTAACATAACCCAGGGTTTCTTAAACTGTGGTCCATGGACCTTAGGGGTCCGTGGTACGAGAGCCGGGGGTCCGTGGCTATGTCTTCAACACAAACTTTCATGTGCCTTTGATTTTCTTTTTGTCTGATTATATTCGGAAAGGGTCCGTAAGGTTTTGGAAATAATGTAGGGGGTCCGTGACCAAAAAAAGTTTAAGAACCTCTGAATAACCTATTATATCTTCTTATTTCAAATATCAGTGTTTTTTGGAAAAAAGACTGTCCGATTGCAGTTCGAAACCCCTTTAAATTCAGTTTCGGTTTTGGTTTGGTCTCGAACCCGTATTTTCAATGCAGTTGTCCCGTAAAACCGGTAATCAGATCTGGTGATTATGATCGTACGATTATCTAGTGACACACAGTCATAATGGCAATGTAATTGTCCCAATCCTTGCCCTACTCATTAACTCGTTCCATAATCAACATGATCGGCGATCGAGCGATAACGGAGTTCTCTTATCTCACCTGATTGACAATGCGTACTGATAAGGGTCATTCAGTCAATTGCGATTTGATTGGCGTGGGGAATTATTTACTAATCTCATTCGATTGTAAGTGCTTTGTGGAAAGGCCTTTTAAATACGTCAAAGAGGTGTATTTTTATAAATTAACACGTGTATTTAATGTGTTTGGAATGAATATATAATTTAGATCCCATTAGGTTAAGTTAGTCTATTCTTTGCTTTTGGCGCTTCGGGTAATGACATTAATACATTACATTAAACGGGTATACATTTTACATACATTTTCAGAAATGTAAAGGGTCTTTAAACAAGACAAATAAAATAATAGAAAATAAATAGACTAGTAAAATTAATGGAAATGTAAAGAGTGTCCATTGTCTATTTTTATCTGTCCTCTGTTAACGGCCATTCTCACAAAGTATGTCTGCGGTCAACTAATTACCGCGACACTGTTTTCATACTAAATGTATGGAGACGCGGTAGTTAGACGCAGTCATACTTCGTGAGAATGGCCGTTAAAACGAAATACACGGCATGATTTCTGTATTTTTTGGTACTCAATAAATAGTGTTGTATAGTAAAATGCTGATGTTTTGTGTTCCAGTGTTTTCTCACGGCCAGCGTGGCGGTGAACATCACGGGGCATGGCTGCGTCATCGGCTTCTCCGCCATCCTCATACCCAGCTTGCGGAGCCCGGACTCCTACATCCAGGCCACGCCCAGCGAGGAGTCGTGGATAGGTATGTGATGACCAGTGGTCGGCACTATCGGTGCAAAACTGAAACAAAACTTGGCAAGCGGACGTCATAGAGTGCTTACAGTCACGAAAATATTAATATCCTTATACTCAAGTACTGGAAATTTGAGATTTCGATATAGAGTTAAATTTAACACTGATCTGACAATAATATTCTTATTTCCTCGGTGTAAGTTCTCTTTTGTGTGAGCTTTACAAGTTTCGTTAAAATTTTGCACCGATAATGCCGGTCACTGGTGATCAAGGATCGTGAACTCAACATTCTATGCAACGCCACATAATAAGTAATAGCAAGGACCATTAAAACAAGAGGACTGTCATTCTCCATACAAAAGACGTTCCCCGAATTTACAACGCCATCAATGTATAAGCTTGGTAAAAGAATTATATTATTTACAATCATTCAACTTTGCAAACGTGTCACAGTATTTAAATGTTAGAATTTATTTATTATTAGCTGTTTACGAACTAATTGTTACTATACTATGTTTCTTTGTTCAATTATACGAGTAACATCGTTAAATGTTTAGTTTTTTAGCGCCATCTAGTTATCGCCCGGAAATCCCCTAGCGGTCGGGTTACAATCCAAAGTATGGAGAATGACAGTCCTATTGTTTTATTGGTCCTTGGGAATAGTATTACGTACAAAAGTTTCTCTTTCTATCAAAACTGACGTTCTGGTTCGACCACCAGACGGAACGCACCGCATCTGACCGTCTCTCTCTATCGCATAACGCGTGCTCTTTCTGGTCGCTGGCTAAGCCCCTCCGGTACTAGTAGCCGCGCGGCGAAATCGCGGAGTGAGCCACTCCTGACCACGCCCCGATTCAGTAGGGGCAGTTTTTACCCGACTGCGGCGAAGCCCAAAGGAGGTTATGTGTTTGACCTGTATTGTATGTATGTCCGTTCCTATGTCCGCTCGTAACTACTCAACGGCACAACCGATTTGATTCGTCTTGATGGCGCGAGTGTCACTGGGTATGAAGTTCGTTAAAATAAACAAAATGGCGGATTTTAGGCACTTTAAAAGTGCACCGCGGTCGGGTTTTTTAAACGGTTTTATTTAGCTTACCGTGTTTGTGTCAAGTTTGTAAGTTTGTTTGGGTCAAATCTTGCGGCAGCTTTTTCAACTACTTCTAATAAACCGATTTTTATGAAACTTTGCACACAGATTCTGTTTCCGTGACAATACAACATTATGATAAATTCAAGGTGGTCTGATGATGGAGTCAGGAGCTGGAGAGTGGAACTCTTCAACAGTTACTACTAACTCCATCGAGCGTGGGCTCATTCGCTTGGTATTGACGAGCCCGATTCGTTAAACCTGGTGACGAGGGTCTGATAATGGAGTCAGGAGGTAGACAGTGGAACTCTTCAACCGTTACGACTAACTCCATCGAGCTTGGGCTCATTCGCTTGGTATTGACGAGCCCGATTCGTTAAACCTGGTGACGAGGGTCTGATGATGGAGTCAGGATATACAGAGTGGAACTCTTTAACCGTTACCAGTAACCCCTTCGACTTTGGTCTTATTTGGTTAGTACTGACGACCGCGTTACGTTAAACTTGATGGCGAGGATCTCATGATGGAGTCAGACAGGAGGTAGAGAGTGGAACTCTTCAACCGTTACTACTAACTCCATCGAGCGTGGGCTCATTCGTTTGGTATTGACGAGCCCGATTCGTGAAGCCTGGTGACGAGGGTCTGATGATGGAGTCAGGATGTACAGAGTGGAACTCTTTAACCGTTACCAGTAACTCCTTCGACTTTGGTCTTATTTGGTTGGTATTGACGAGCGCGTTACGTTAAATCTGATGGCGAGGATCTCATGATGGACTCAGGAAGTAGAGAGTGGAACTCTTCAACTGTTACTGGTAATTCCTTTGAGTGTGGGCTCATTCGCTTGGTACTGTTGAGCTTAATACGTTCTACTTAATGACGACGGTCTGATGATGGAGCCAGGAGCTGGAGAATGCAGCTCTTCCACCGTTATTAGTAACTCCTTCGAGTGTGGACTCATTTTTTTCGTATTGACAAGCCCGTTACGTTAAACTTGATGGCGAAGGTCTGATAATGGAGTCAGGAGGTAGAGAGTGGAACTCTTCAACCGTTACTAGTTACTCCTCTAAGTGTGGGCTCATTCGCTTGGTACTGTTGAGCTCAATGCGTTATATTTGATAGCGACGGTCTGATGCTGGAATCAGGAGGTAGAGAGTGGAACTCTTCAACCGTTGCTAACAAGCCCTTAAAGTTTAATTAGTATTCACGAGCCCTATACGTTAAAGTTGTTGCCGAGGGTCTGAAGATGAAGTCAGGATATGAAGAGCAGATAATCTTCAACCGTTTATAGTACCTAACCTCTTCAACCATATATAACGTTTTTAGTAACCCCTTCGAATTCGGGTTCATTTGGCTGGTATTGATGATTCCTTTACATTGAACGGCGAGGCGGCGGTTTGGCGATGAATGTTTGATGAGGGAGTTTGGAGGTAGAAAATGGAAGTATTTTGACGTTACTTAATCCCAACGAGTTTTTGTGTAATTCGGTTTGTATTGACAAGTCTGGTACGTTATACTTAGTGCCAAGGGCCTGATGACGGTGTAAGAAAACGGAAAGTAAAAATATTGAACTGTTACTAGTAACCCCAAACCGTAGGCGTATATCGTCACAGTGTGGCAAAGCGAGCCCTTTCAGGTATTTACAAACACCCAAATGCCTTTAACTCGGTCCTTATGTTTGCGTAGGTGCGAGC
The DNA here is from genome assembly GCA_947034925.1 of Eudemis profundana. Taxonomy (NCBI): domain Eukaryota; kingdom Metazoa; phylum Arthropoda; class Insecta; order Lepidoptera; family Tortricidae; genus Eudemis; species Eudemis profundana. Next base: position 14,965,592 of record OX344818.1, read on the forward strand.
TACATTGGGATAATATGCGTAGTTGGTGATACGCAGAAAGTTACTCTTCAGCTCCGCAGTATTGAACGTGCAATCATCGGTTTTTCATTCATTCATTCATTCATTTGCACCCTGAAACTCGTCATTGGTACTCGCAAAAATGAGATGAGACTTTACCTTTAAAATTGATTAGTAGCTTTCGCTTTCTAATTCAATCATCAGTTCCTCGATCCCAAGTATAAAGTATTGGACTCATCAATGCCAACCAAATGAGTCCAACCAAACTAGAGAGGGTTACTAGTAGTAGTGACCCCTAAGTTCGCCTAGGGTGCCTATCTTTGCCTAGTTGATTTTCCAAAAAGTCTTTTAAGACAAGCAGCACATAAAACTATTATATATTCAGTACTTATACATGACTTGATGATAGTTTTAAGTGTATGTAGCTTGTCGTAAAGCAAGTTCAGGAAAATCAACTAGGCAAAGATAGGCACCCTAGGCGAACTTAGGGGTCACTACGGTACCTAATGTTTGAAAAATTCTACTGTTCTGCTCCTGACTTTCTTTGGGCTCACAAAAATTAAATGAGGATAGTTCAAAATAAGGAATAGTTTGCGGAATGGTTTTTAGTCAAAAGTTGAATATTAAACTAAAAACTAAAAAATAAAAATAGGTAAAAAAACTTTTTAAGTTAAACGGTTTTATCTTATGTTAAAAAATGTACCAAAAAGTAGAAAATAAATTTAGGACACAAAACTGGATCTTTTCGAGATTTTGACATCTGTTAGGTGGAAAATCGTCCAATAAGCGGAATAACTAATAATCTGGGACTTAACATACTAAATAAAAACGTGGGGCGCAATTTTTAAATAATATTCCTTTGGACGGGCTTTCAAATACATGAGTTTTCCTACTTACATAATTAATAACACCCGCATCATGCCTTGCCTGGATTATAACACACGGGTAATAGACACCTTAAGCAAAGTACCTATATGTTCTAAACCCATCTCAAAGTATCAAGCAGTTAGTGCAAACCGCATCAACGTAGTCCAGCAGTTTTCATGTTTATACGGACAGACAAACAGATGCGGACGGATATATTGTTTCATAATATGTAGAGATATAGATAGATACAAATACAATGCGCCCCACGTTTTTATTTAGTATGTTAAGTCCCAGATTATTAGTTATTCCGCTTATTGGACGATTTTCCACCTAACAGATGTCAAAATCTCGAAAAGATCCAGTTTTGTGTCCTAAATTTATTTTCTACTTTTTGGTACATTTTTTAACATAAGATAAAACCGTTTAACTTAAAAAGTTTTTTTACCTATTTTTTTTAGTACAAATATTTATTAAAATCACTGCAACAGGCAGACCAAGCTGTTAGGAAAGCCTAAAAAAGTTCGAGATTCTATATTCCTTGCTGTGGACTGGACATACATATAACCGGAAAGCGCAGCGAGGGTCGGCCTTCAAAAAACACACCTTTAAAATACACCTTTCTCTTTTCAGCGTCTATCATCGGCTTCGCCCTGATCCTGGGCAATATTATAGTGACGCCGCTCATGGACATAATCGGCAGGAAGAAGTGTCACATGCTCTCCACTTTCCCGATCCTGACAGGATGGTTCCTGCTACTGCTGGCAGACAGCGTCACAGCCATCATCCTAGCCAGATTTCTTCAGGGCATCTCCATGGGACTATTGGGGCCGTTAGGCTCGATTGTCATCAGTGAGATGACCGATCCAAAGTACAGGGGAGGCTTCCTGACTTGCGTATCATTATCTTTAACGATAGGTGTTCTTTTCACGCACACCGTCGGCTCTATCCTTAGCTGGCAGCAGACGGCGCTGCTGTGCTCATTCGTGACCTTTACCAGCTTGAACATGATCATATTCACCCCTGAAACACCACCGTGGCTGATCGCTAAAGGAAAATACGAAGAGAGCAAACAAGTGTTCACCTGGTTGCGAGGGGAGGGCCCAGAACAAGACGACGAGCTCGAGCACATGATCACAGCCCAGAAAATGATCCGGAAATCCAGCGTCGCGGGTCAGAAACTTTCCTTCCCCACGAAAACTAGGAGATTCTTCAAATATTTAGGGGTCACATTCAAGAAACCCGAATTTTATAAGCCAATCGTCATCATGTGCCACATGTACATCCTGTTCCAATTCGCCGGTATCAATGTCATCAGCTCTTACGCCATGGACATCATCAGACAAGTCGTTGGTCCTGACGCGAATGCGCCTTTGCTCATGGTGCTTTTGGACATCCAGAGACTTGTCTGCAATCTCATAGCGGTGTTCGTTATGCAGAAATGTAATCGGAGAACTGTTTTGTTCTTTACTGGATCCATATGCGTCACCGCTTACTTCAGCAAAGGCACGTACGTGTTAGCTAAGCAGAATAACTGGCTGCCTTTCGATAGTCAATTCATTCCTATATTTTTGATAGCCATGTACATGTTTTCTCTTACTGTTGGTATATCGTCAATACCTTTTGCGATTTCTGGGGAGATATTTCCTTTAGAATACAGAGGGTTAGGTGGTGGTATCGGAACGTTGCCTTTGTCTTTGAATTTCTTTATTGCCATTAAGTGTTTTCCAGTTCTTACCGGAGCCATAGGTCTCCCGTACACTTACTACGTGTATGGTGGGGTCGTGTTGTACTGTCTGTCTGTCCTGTGGTTTATTTTGCCGGAGACAAAAGATAGGACTCTCCAAGAGATTGAAGACGAATTGAGGGGACAGTCCAGAAAGGGAGACGACAGGAGAGAATCTGAACCTCTCAATGGTAAAGTGAACCTGATGAGGAGATACAGTTCCCAAATCATTATTCATTAAGACTGTTCATCGAACCATTTTAAGAAACAGACATTCGAAGTAGAGAGCACAATTCTATAGTAGTTGTTTTACATACGCTCTCAATGTATTCAAATATAATTTTAAAGAAAATAGCTAGTCTTTGTGTTGTTATAAACATGAATGTAAAATACTAATGTAAATTGTAATATTAGTGTAATTATTTTCAATAAAATATGTACTCAACCAGAGCTGTTTTTCCATCAAATCCAAATATATATAAATAAATCTCTTACCTCAATTCGGTGAGGTAGAAAAGAAAAGAAAATCTTAAGATTCATACTTTATTTCATATAGATTTAAGGGCGAAGTTGCTAACACTTATCATATGATAAATCCATTCCAGATATTAATAGAATGTTTAGTAGAAAAGAAATGTAAAATCTTGTAGTATATAAGAATAGAATATGCTTAAGCTTTCCTCATAGTATCACAGTTATGGCGTCCAACAATAGTCATTATTAGGATAGCCACGGGATGCAAAGCTGCCCATCAATTGCCAACTTTTTCTCCAGCGGAAGTATTTTAGAAGTAGTTCAGTTTCGAATTCAGACGCAATCAAATCGTTTGCTTCTTTACAGACCATTTCAAACATCCACCTTAAATCTACAATAACTAGTTAGTATACTATCTACGTTCACATATCTCAAGTATTTTGTATGCCATCTATCTGCGGAGCCGGCTAAGCGGCAGAGCGTTTCCTTAATCATTCCTCCGACCCATCATCCCTCATCCAGGGTTTCCAGTTCCAGCATTTTGTCCTTTTCACTGATGTCTGGTTGCCTCGGATCATTCTTGATACCTTTGAAATGGCACTCTATCTCATACAGCGTCTTCCCTTTCGTTTCTGGAACGAGAAAGTACAAGAACGCGCCACAAAATGCAATACAAATGCCGTAAACCAGAAAAGTGCCGTTTACTCCGATTTCCTTGAAAGATGTAGGCGCGGTCTTGACGACTACAAAGAACATGATCGAGAGGAACATGCCTGATATCCCTCCGCCTAAGCTCCTGTAGGCCAGAGGGAAGATCTCACCAGCTATAGCCCAAGGGATAGGCAGAATCCCTAAAGTTTTTCCAAATATGTATGTTAAAGTCGGGACGACTGGTATCCATTTGTATTCCTCTGTGATGTAGCCAAAGTCTCTAAGGTACAGTAGCAAGGCAGTCGCGAACAGCGAAACAACGCTAACTATGACACCGATGAAGAGGACGGTGCGTCGGTTCAGCTTATTGACCACAACGCACGCCATGACCGAAGTAACAAACCTGACGACATCTACCATCAGCATACTAGTGTTCGCTTCTATCGCGCCATCAGTGACCTCATTCATCATCGGAATTGTATAAGACGGTACCACAGTCATTCCAGAAATCTGGAAGAGCACAAACATGAACATCATGATCATAGTCGGTTTGTAAAACTCTGGTTTTTTGGCTGTCTCCCAATAGACTTGCAGCCTGGTTTTCCCGGTGGTGATTTCGGTGGTGCCCATTCTTTGGCTGTTCAGTAAAACCTCTAGTTCCTTCTCGGAGTCGTGGTAATGTCCGCGTAGCCACCTGAAGCTCTTTCTGCATTGGTTGAACTTGCCTCGTGAAGCCAGATAAGGCGGGGTTTCAGGGGATAAGGACACAAGGATCAGAGATATGACGTAAACGCTACCACAGGCGATGGCGGCGGATCTCCAGTAGAGTAGCGTTCCGAAGACGTGTGCGAACAGCATGCCGGTGGCGAAAGAGAAGGCAATAGTTGCCAGGAAGGCGCCGCGGAGCTTCGGTGATGAGTACTCAGCGATAGACACCGGGGCTGCAGCTGCTTGGAGGCCCATGCCGAAACCCTGGAAAATTAAGTTACAGTTGAACGAATTTGTCATGATCTATAAGCAGGAGCGTCTCAGGAACCCCGGAATTAGTAAATCTATATTAGTAAAAATTTAAACAGAAAATACATTGCATCTAAGTAAGTATAGTCTAAACATTCAAAACGAATCGGTTTTTTGGGGTCGCCATGAGTGTGGGGGTCCGGGGTACGGCCCCAGTGTGCCCTTATGGTAACGGCGGCGCTGTCTATAAGCGTACAACTTAATTAAGAGCCCGGCTATGCTTGAAGCGTAAGAGTGGGATACGGCGAAGCTCGACATTGTCCTTGTCGTCTCTCCGCACCTATATATAATCTTATGCTTTTAATTTCAGCTTAATCAAAAATAATAATCCATTATCCAAAGCCTGTGCTCATGAAAATGTACAAGATGGCTACAAGTTAATCACCACAATTAACGCAACGTGATTATTAAAGCTCGAAACTTCAAGTGTTTCATCTAATTAACTCCTAAATTTTCTTGACGAGCTATGCTCAGATCAGCCTGATCGCATCCTAGGTAATTGGTAGCAATTATACTCATGTGACTGAACCCGTGGCTGCCTCGGGATGCAAATGTGCCAATTATGATCGACGTAAAAGGTGTCAGAGTCCACGTTAGGGTTCGCTGCAGTTCGATAAATGCCGATACCAATTCATCCCGTGACTTCCCATGTGACTGGCCACACGCGAATTCTATTGACTTCAATCGATAATGATTGCTTTGATGCTTTGATTTTATGAGCTTACTCTTGTTTTGTTAAAGGATTGATCAGTTCAGTGGTCATGGCATCGCTCTCTATACCTAAGTAAGATGTTTATCAGTGTTGACAGTGTTATTCAAATAAAATGTAAGTATCTTTTCAAACCGAGGCAGACCGAAAAGAAGATGGCGGGGCAACTACGCTGCAGTAGGTACTCGCCGCAGGGTCCGGCTGATGAGCAGTGCAGTGGAGCCCAATGAGGTCACCATGAGCGCCCAGCAGCCCAGGGCAGCAGCGTGCTGAGCTAGTTGTAGTCTTTGAGAGCATTTTACCCTTCAAATAACAGGGAATAATGGCGTCCCTTGCATCAGAAGCTAAGGCCCAAAGGGGATTTTTTGGATAGCCACCCTGCAGTGTCACTCGCCTGCAAAGTCCGGCTGATAAAGAGCGCGTAGGGCCTGATGTGGCCACCATGAGCGCTCAGCCACATAGCGAAAGCAGCGTGCTGAGCTGCTCGATCAGCTTCTGTCTACACAACACTGCTGTCACGATGGAGAGAATGCCTTGTAATTGAAGCCAAGAAGGGGTATCTGAGTAGTTCAGTCATCTACCCACGCTGCTAGTATTCACTTGCCTGCAAGGTCCTACTGATGAGCAGCGCAGTAGGCCCCGACGCGGCCACCATGAGCACCCAGCCGCCCAGCGAAGGCATTGTACTATATACTGGTCGATCAGCTTCTGTCCACACAGCACTGCTGATGGGAAGAGCGGCGTTCTCTTGTATCAGAAGCTAAGAGGGAGTCTCTGAGTAGTTCAGTCATTTGCCCACGCTGCTAGTGTTCACTCACCTGTAAAGTCCTGCTGATGAGCAGCGCAGTAGGCCCCGATGCGGCCACCATGAGTGCCCAGCCGCCCAACGATGGCAGCGTACTCAGCTGGTTGGTCAGCCGTCTGCCCAGACGCTGCAGGCATAGTGGGGCTATCACGATGCCTGAGATCAGCGCCAGGCCTAGGATGGAAGCTGGAATATACAGGGTTTATGGTTAGGTGAGTTCACTTAGTTTTTTTTATGTCATGGGGGCCAAACGAGCAGACGAATCGCCTGATGGTAAGCGATTACCGCCGCCCATAGACACCTGCAACATCAGAGGTCACAAGTGCATTGCCGGCCTTTCAGGTGGGAATATGCTCTTTTATTAAAGGTTGGGTTTGGTGGAAGGTATTGCTCCAGTTTTAAGAGTAATGATACTCCAATCTATTTACGTACGAATATGATTTGATATTTAGTGACGGGAAAAACCGAACCGGTGGGATCGTGTAGAAACCTGTATACATCCGTGACGAAATCCAAAGGTCTCTGCACTGGACCAGTTTGGGGACTACAGCCCGGTCACTCTCATCTGCATATGGGAGTACCAGTAACTGCTGCGCCCAGCAGTGGAACGTCTATCTTTTGTCTCTTGTCGTCGTCTATGTTTTGTAATGTGTTTTTCTGGTGTGCAATAAAGAATATCTATATTTGTATTGTATTGTCTATAGGCTGATGACGATGATGACTTTTTGCATACTAGGTTGCATGGCTTGTGACTTGTTAGTACCAGTATAATGACAGTCCCCTTAAGTTCATTGTCACATCAAAAGGGTAAATTAAGGGTACCCTCGCCCCAAAGTCAAGTGCATTGACCCACGCTTTCACGTCACTTCTCAGACCAGTAGGGTAATTGAGAGCCTCACCGTCAACTGCGTTCCTAATATAACTTGCAAGCAGAGGTCGTGGGTTCGAATGCTGGCTCGTGCCAATGAATTTACGAAATATTATTGGTCAGATTATATTAGGTACGAAACTGACGGCGTAGTTGCGAATCATCTTACAGTAATCACTGTGTTTGACTATAATGAGCCAAAATGGCCACTAACGAAGTGGGGCGAGGGCTGGATGAGCCTGATTGCACGATTAGGTAGGTTTCATTCATGTAAAAATAGCTTATATGGGCTGTGTTCTGCGGAATTGTTCGACATGATGCTTACGACCACCTTCTACCACCGCACCGCTCGCCAACGGCAGGGCAGGGTATTCATTCACACACGTTGGAACCAAAATGGTCGCGCACCGTGCGGTTCCAAAGAAATTTCCTACCGCGCACTATCCGAATGTGGAATGAGCTCCGCCGCAATTTTCCCGGAAGGCTACAGTATGGAGTTCTTCAAGAGAGAAGTAAATCAGTGTTGCCAGGGCCATTGAGTCATAAGTAACGTTTTGTTTCTCGAAAAGTAACATTTTTGCTGCGAATGTAACATTCTGATGAAAAAAAATAAAAACATTTTCAGTTTTGACAGCTGTCAAGATTAAGGGTAATAAGGTAAGAAAAAAGACTTCTACATACCTTTTATACAACAAAGCATATATGGAGCGGCATAGTCGCTTAAGTGACAAAGCTCGTAAAATAAAGAGAAAAAAAAAACATATATGTGACGTTCCGCGGTTAAAGGCATCTTATGGATATTGTCGCTTGCGTCGCATCCGACTCCGTTACTATAGGACATCAAGATAGAAGGTCGCAAGCGACAATATCCATAAGGTACCTTTAACCGCGGAACGTCACATATGTACAAGTATCAAACGAAACATTAGAATATGCAGAATTTACATCTTCATCGTTTTGAGAGTTTCCATGCAAACAAAAAAAAATTGTTTACGAAATCATTTACTAATTTTACGTTTTTTTTCTAAAAACATGATTCACTGGTCAATTTCTAAATTGAATAAACCAATATACTATGGCATACGGATAAGAAGTACGTAAAAAATTGGCAAATTAATACCCACCGAATATGATTGGATACACAGGTACTTTGTTCCAGCTCATTCAAATTTTGAATCATCATTTGAATTTTGATTGTCTTCACTAGTCACAGTAAGTAAACAAAATCAAATATGGCCATTATAGCGGGCGAGCGCGGCCGGAAATTTAACGAAATTGAAAGTTCGTACCTAAGCTGACATCGCTTACTCAAACATAAGTTAACATAAGAGCGAGAAGAATGGCAAAACACGAACTACGAATTTCGAACAGATACGACTACACTTACGGACAAAAAAATCGACTCAAACATTATTCTAGTTTCAATACGCAATATCTCTGAAACTAAAATTAGTATTGTAACTATACTAGTATTTTTAGAAAGCTCATAATTTAGGCTTTCACAGCATATCAAATTCAGATCATTTTCATTTCAGTTACTGAAAAACAAGTGGCTTTAACAAAGTAGGGGTAAAACGTGGCTAAATTAGTAACCAAAAAAATGAAAAGAAAATTTGTTTTAATGGAAAACGATTTATTATTTTTACTTAATACCTCGTATTGGTACCACGGGCTTTTCTTACACATTCAATGCGGTTCCTTATTGGCCTTATCAGCTTCCTGATGGTTTCCTGTGTCCCACAAGTGCTCAATTGGATTCAAATCCGGACTCAGTGGTGGCCATGTAAGGGTGGGGACGCCGACCTCAGCAAGGTATGCCTGTGTAACTCTTGCGGTGTGACAAGGGGCGTTATCTTGCATCAAATGAAACCCCTCGTCAAAAAAACCTGCATAGGGGACGACATGGTCTTGCAGGATGTCGGTGATGTATCTGGCAGCGGTCAATCCACCTCCTCGCCCCCCACCCGGGATGAAAACCAGCTCAGTCCTCCCCTCCATTGAAATGCCCGCCCACATCATGACGGATCCTCCACCGTAGGCGACTGATTCAGAGAAACAGCACTGTGCAAACCGCTCTCCAGGTCTCCGGTACACCCGTCTTCTTCTGTCGCTGCCATGGAGACACACTCTGCACTCATCACTGAAGAGTACGCGGCTCCATTGTTCATACGTCCAATTTTCGTATCTCGCCACGAAATCCTTGCGAGCGTCCCGATGTCTCCGAGTCAATTTAGGCCCCGTGGCAGGCCTTTTTGGGGTGAGGTTCGCTTCCTTGAGTCTTCGGCAAACTGTTCGAGAGCTCACTGGTTCCACACGGCCCTGCACCAGCTGCTGCTGAATATCAACACCGGTCCGGTGGCGATTCCGAAGACTGGCTGTCACGATGAAATGGTCCTCTCTCTCGGATGTGCATCTTCGACGGCCAGATCCCGGTCTCCGAGTAAGGACTCCGGTCTCAGCAAACCGACGAGACACTCTGGAGACAGCAGACTGACTTAAATTCAGCTGTTGAGCGACAACACGCTGCGAAAGTCCTTGGTTCAGCAGGGCGACGACTTGGGCGGCTTCATTTTCGGTGGTGTCCATTTCGTCCAGGTGATTCCAGTGAGTAATTGCGGGAGATGTGCACAGGTCAACTTCTGATAAGCGACTGATAAGAAACCGTTGTGTAATCGCACACACATTCTGTGTGGGTAATCCATTTTAGGGCTGGGCCCTCTTTGGATGCAGCTCCTCAGGGTACGACGGTACCCTGGTTATCGATTTGGGACGTCTTCTTGGCGTTGCTTCAGCTTCGTTCCTTGGAACTGGTGGCCTCTCTGCGGCTTTGCAGCAGGTGGCCATTCTGTGGCGTTTGGTGAAACCTGGGCGTATTCAGGGGGTTCTGGGTGTGAGCAGTTCCCGCGGGAGTGCTCTGCCTGTGGGGTCGGGCGGGCGCGCATGCAGTGGCGCGATGCCCTGGAGCATTGGGACCGCGGATTGGTCCACGCGGTCGAACATTGCCTTTGCTTGGCGGCGAATAAATGAGTCCAGTCCCTCCCATTGAAGGTCCCGGTGCAGGGTCATATTGCGCATGTAGCGTGGAGCGGCGACAATGGTGCGCAGGGCCTGGTTCTCCTGCGCACGTAGCTTCTTCTTTGATGACTCTGAGGTTAAAGCGTACCAAGCCGGTGCCGCGTATGAGAGGCGGGGTCGCAGGTACGTTTTGTAAATCCCGAGCTTGGTACGCACCGGGAGGCTGCTGGTGAGGACTGGTCGCAGGAGGGTTCGCGCCGCCTTTGCCTTGCGGACAATGTCGTCTGCATGCTGCTTGAAATACAGGCCCCTGTCTATGGTGACGCCCAGGTATTTCACCGTATGACTCCATGGAACTTCCTGGCCTTGTAGTCGTAGAGGGGGCGGTAGGATCTTCTTGCCTGTCATTATTGCCTGTGTTTTGCCCACGTTCACCGACAGTCTCCATCGGGAGAGCCAGTCGGGGAGGACGTCAAGTGAGCGTTGGAGCTTAAGGGCGGCGTGGCTCGGGACCCTGGACGACACATAGAGTGCCGCGTCGTCCACGTACAGGCCCAACTTGACGTCGCCCTCCACCGGGATATCGTCGGTGTATAGGGCATAACAGGCTGGTGACAGGCAGCTGCCTTGTGGGACGCCCGCGAGGATCGGGCGTTCTGAAGAAGTAGTGTCTTCAACGGCTACGGCGAATTTTCTGTTGTCCAGAAATGAGGCGAGGACGCGGACAATGCGCCGCGGAGTGGAGGACGTCGACAGTTTGTACAGCAGGCCCTCATGCCATACCCTGTCGAACGCCTTCTCCATGTCGAGGAGTACAGCCACCGTGGTCTCCTTCTTGTTCCATGCGACAGCCATTTCTTGCAGGACCCTCGTAAGCTGCAAGGTGGTGGAATGTTCTGCACGGAAGCCGAATTGTTCCGGTCTTGGGGCTATATGGCCCATCAGCCTGGATAACAGCAGTTTCTCGAACACCTTCGAGATGGTGCTGAGCAGCGTAATCGGTCTGTAGCTCTCTGGTTTGGCAGGGTTTTTGCCAGGTTTTGGAAGCACGATCACCCGACCAAGCTTCCAGGCGTCGGGAAAATGGCCCGATCTCAGGATCCCGTTGAACACGTTTGTCAGTGTTACCACAGTGCGTTGAGGAAGGTGGTGGAGCGCCCTGTTGGGGATCCTGTCTGGGCCTGCTGCCTTCTTTGGCTTTGTTTTCTTCAGTTCCCGAAGAACTTGGCCGGGCGAGAAGAAGATGGGGTCTTCCGCAGGTCCGATTGGTTCCTCGAAGTACGCTGCTAGGTGTCGATTAACTGCTGTTATATGTTCCAAATCGTCGGTGGGGTTTGGTTGGAACTGCTTCTCCAGATGGTCTGCCAAGAGTTCCGCCCTGTCTTTGGCATGGTATCTAGGGTTGCCATTACTATCGTGGAGTGGTCTGATAGTTACTGGCGTCGATCCAAGTTGTTTGCATAGTCGGTGAATGGAGGGCATGTCACCTTCTACTGACGCCAGGTGGCTTTCCCAGGATTCGGCTGCGTATTGTTCGAGCTCTCTTCTTACCCTCTCCACCATTGCGTTGAGGGATGTTTTAATGGTCGGGCATCTGGTGTGCTGCCATTGCCTTCTGAGTAGGCGCTTGCGTGCGAGTAGTTCCTGGATCCGGGTAGGTAGTGGCTTTCGCCTGTCGCTGCTCGGAACGGTGTGCGATGCGAGTTCAAGCGCCTCCTGTATATCCTGTGTGACGGCAGTCGTCACTTCTTCTACGGCTTCTGCTGAGGAGATTTGTCTGGTGTGGGACTTCTCCTCCAGGACGGTATTGAATGCTTCCCAGCAGATGCGTTTTGCGGGTGGCTTGTAAGGCGTCATCACCGGGAGGTCTCTCAGTACCATGAGGACGGGTCTGTGGTCCGAGGGAAGGTCCGGTAGTGCCTCGAGTGTGAGTGTGGCGTTTATCCCTTTGTGGAGAGCGAAATCGATTATGTCTCCGGCTCCGTTCAAGTTGTTGTAGTGGGTTGGTTGTTCTGGTCCGGAGATGTCGTATTTTCTATCCACTGCGGCTTTGTGAATGTGTCGGCCAGCTGGCGAGATTCTGGAGGAGTGCCATGCGAGGTGTTTAGCGTTGAAGTCCCCCGCCAGGATGGTCGGCATAGGGGACCCCATTAGCTTGGCAAGGCTGGTGGCGATGTTCTTGGATGAGTCTAGCGGTGCTCTGTAGACAGCATAGATGCGCAGGTCTTGATCTGCGACCCGGATATCCACTCCCAGCGCCGAGATGTGTTCGTAGGTTTCAGGGTCGACTGGTTGGTGGACAATCCTGCGTCTGATTAGGATTGCGAGTCCTCTATAGGCTATCCCTTGCGGTGAACATTCGTCCTTTCTGTACACCGCGTATCCACTGGCTTTTAAGGTGTCCGTAGCTCGTAGGTGCGTCTCGTTTATTAGCATCAGGTCTATATCTTGCTCTCGAAGAAAGTTGCGGAGTAGGACGACCTTCTTCTTGAGGGATTCGGCGTTCCAGAACGCCATTCGCAGACCTTTAGGGTTGAATTTGAGTGTGGGCTGGTGCGGCGGCTTTTAGGACCTGCGCTAGGGTGCTGGGGTCCTGGCTGGATGCGAGCGAGAGTAATTGCGTTATCAAGCTCAGCATCTGGGCGGTGGCGTTTGTGGGTGATTGTGCCGCTGTGTTGGAGGGCGCGGGCATCTGTGTGGTGGTGGATGGCATTGGTGCGGTTTGTGGAGCCTTCTTCTTCTTCCTTGCTTTCTTCTTTCCTGAAGGGGGCCTTCTGCCCTGCTGTTGTTGTTGTGTGTCCCCGCGGCCCCTTGGTTGGGAGTCGTTGGCCTGCGCCATCAGAGTGGCTGGCGCAGACTCTACCACCGTGGATTGGGGTACTGTGGCTCGGGTTTCTGGACCCCTTCTGGCTGGCATCGTAACCGGGTAGGTGCCGGCGTTTTTGTTCCGCGCCTCCCTCCGCAGAACAGGGCAGCTTGAGTGGCTTGCCGGGTGAGGGCCTCCGCAGTTGCAGCAAGTTGCTGGTTGGCCGCGGGGGCGGGGGCAATCCTTCGCGTGGTGAGCCTCACCGCAGCGTACGCATTTGGGCGTCCGGAAGCAGCCGAGAGAAGAGTGCCTGAAGCCCTGGCAGTTGTGGCACTGCGCAGGGCCCTTTCTCCCCCTCCAGGCCTCAATGCGGATCTTCGGCATGTAGAGTACCTCTTTGGTGTTGTAAATTTGGGTACTCTGGCTTGGGGGGGTCTTCAGCTGGACGAAGTAGATGCATCCCGGCTTTCCTTGCCTCGCTACGATGGGTTTGACGTAGTCCGCTTCGTATCCTTTTTGCTTCAGGTCCTCGATGATGAGTTCGGGGGGCGTATGCAGTGGAAGCCCACGAATGACGACCTTCGTTTTGACGTCGTCTTTTCCGCCATAGACGTGGAATGGGAGGGCGTTCACTCCGACTTCATTTTGGAGGTCGATGAGGTAGGCTTGTACGGTCCTGAACTCTGTGTCCGTTTTCGGGGTGAAAGTGACCCCTTCTCCGGATGCGGTGGCGTTGGGTGCGTGGCCAAGTTTCTTGGCCAGGTTGGCAAAATGCGTGGGCCAATTCGGCAGTTTATCCATGTGAATGGGCCGGTATGGGTCCTTTTTCTTAGCCCCTGTTGCTGGGGCGGTGCTCGTTGTGGGTTGTGGGTTCTGGACGGTCGCTGCAACGGCTTGAAGGCTGGCCGGCGTTTGTGGCTTAGCGGCTGCTGCTGCGTAGTTTTGCGTTCGGCCCTGTGTTTGCTGCTGTGGTATCCCCGTAGGTTGGTTACTAGCTGTAGGGTTTCTCGCTTTTGGTGCTAGCTGTGTGGCTTCGCGCTTTTGAGATGTTTGTGGCGCGTCTTCTAGCCTGATAAGAAATAACCGGTTACACTGGTTTTTATGGCCCTCAAAGGGCCGCAACTCGAGGGGTATGCACGCAGGTAAAATTCCATTTTCCATGTAAACAACAATATCTTGAAAATTCCGCAACCGATTTTATCAGTCGTTTCTGTTTTTCATTGCTTAATAAATGTTTTATAAAACTGCATTTACATTTCTAATGAAATATTTCCCGTTTCCCCAAAATATGACCAAAACTAAAAAATGTTGCTTGAGTCGATTTTTTTGTCCGTAAGTGTATACTTAGTACTCGTAGTAGTGAAACCTTTTTTGGGTGCGTTCGGAAATTAAGATTTTTTTTTGTTTACAAAACAATATTATTAAGAAAAAAGTTACGAGCTACAAAAGTAACGAAATTTGCTTAGGAATCAAAAATTACTAACATGTAATGTAACGTGAGAAGGTCAAAAGTAACGCAAAATGTTACAAATGTTACCAAATGGCAACGCTGAAGTAAATAGTTTATTAAAGGGTCGGCAACACGCACGTAATGCCCCTGGTGTTGCAAGCGTCCATAGGCTGCGGTGACTGGTTACCATCCAGCGGGCCGTATGCTATTTTGCCACCCTAGTTGTATAAAAAAAAACTATTTGGGTTTATATCATCATCATCAGCGTACATACGTCCCACTGCTGGGCAAAAAGGCTACAAGCTACAACAAGGGTACAAGGCTTAGATTGGCGGCACCAGTTGGCAGCACCTTCGTCGTGCACGTTCCATATACGCTTGCTTTTACACCCTAGGTAAGAGAAAACTTCAGAGCTCTTGTTACCTATCCACGACTCGTGTTCGAGGGTCAGTTGCAGCGCGGAGTCGGGTTCGCGCAACTGTTGCAGCAACACGCCGGGGAACGCGATGTTCGCGCCGGTGCCGATCATGTACAGGACCACGCCGCTCACAGCCAGGGACTGTGAAACAAATATTATTAGGGTTCCGTATCCGAAGGGTAGCAACGGAACTCTATTACTTCGCTGTCTCTCTGTCTGTCCGTTTGTCCGTCTGTCACAGGGCTCTGTCTTTTGAACCGTAATAAGTAGAGAATTGAAATTTTCACAGAATGTGTATTTCTATTGCTGCTATAACAACAAATAATAAAAACAAAATAAAATGAAAACGAAAAGGGGGTCCCCATACACGTGTTTCTGCCGATCTGTCACATGGCTCTATCTTTTGAGCCGTAATAGATAGAGACTTGACATTTTCAAGTAATATAATATGTATTTTTATTTTTACTATATTTTTATATTATTATTATTTTATATTTTTATATATATCTTTTTCTATGTTGTTTTTATGCTGTCATGAATAAATGTATTTTCTTTCTTTCTTTCTTTTTATATAACCAAATAATACAAAGGAGTTATAATAATCAAAGGAGTTTTTTGCTTGATTTTAGTAATGGTAATTAATAGTGATATGTTCACAGAATCTGTATTTCTGTTGCCGCTATATTGAGAAATAATGAAAATAAAATAAAGTTAATACTGAAAGGGGGTTCCCATAATTGACAACATTTTATTTTAAGAACACTTTAAAATGTATATTCGATTCGAAAGCATTTTGTCTCCTGAGCACTACACTATTTTTATAATTTTTTTATATCGCTTAATATAAAAAATACAAATGAATAAAAAATATGTTCTCATTTTACCACTTCTACGGCACAATACATGAAATGCCAGTGCCTTTTGCCACAGAAAAAATAAGCTGTCATAATTTTGAATTTGACCTTGTCAATGCATACTATCAGATCGCTTACTTTTTTCGATCGCGATAAGACTAAAGTAATGGTTTATTCTACCGTAGAACTGTAGTTACGCCCTTTTAGAATAAGTAAATATTAATATATTAATTATAAATTAATTACAAATCCTGGTGAAACAAATAAACTATCAGCGTATTCGTCTTTTCATTCCCATTTGTATTGCCGTCATTACAAATAATAAATACAAAATAAAGTTAAAAATAAAAGGGGGTCCCCGAAATATTATATTGTACAAGTTAAGTATAAAATATGAAATATAAACTTAGGGCCGATACAGACGAACTGCAACCCAACTGCAACTCCCTACGATTTGTATGGGAACTGCATCACAACTGCGCAGTCGGCGTGCAGTTGTGATGCAGTTCCCATACAAATCGTAGGGAGTTGCAGTTGGGTTGCAGTCCGTCTGTATCGGCTCTTACTTGTCTCAAAAACGGCGACACGCGCTGCTTTCTGTATGCGTCTTCCGACATGTTCGTCTGTTCGCTCGCACCTCCTAAACCAGAAGCTCACGCTGTCTCCAACTGTACATCCTGTAAAGATAAACAAAATATTGCTTACAATTCATTCCATTACTAGTATAGTAACTTGACTTCAAAATGTTGTTTCTATTTTAAAATGTTTTTTCTACTCCTGTACTGTTATCTGTCTTTTACTTGGTCACGAACACTAATATAAGAACATACATAATATGAGTTCAGAGAAGTCTATACTCTATTCCCCATAACAGCACTAGTGTCGTTATAGTCACTTTACGTTATTGCTAGCAGCCACAGACTTCTAAATCTAGGTTAAACTTAGGTCAAGGATTAAGCGCTCAATTTTAACTTTACGGTAAAAATGCACAACTACCAACTTAACAAACAATTAAATTCCTACGGTTTTTAAGAAAAACTAATCTTTCCGAACTAAATTCATTCATGCCAACATAAAAAAAGTATTTTTAATTTAAGTATATTTTAAATAAAAAAAAAAGTTTACCATAGACACATACTGTCAGTCAAACGTCATATTTGCCTTGTTTCCAGGTTATGATTAATTTTGTATTTTGTAATTTAAAACCTCGTCGTAGAAAAAGTATTGTATGCAACGTTGTATAATTAAGTCAAAAAACGCTCATTGCGTCTCTATATAAGGTCCTAATTTATTAGTTGCAGATATTTTTACAGCTGATAGTACTCGGTCTCTGGAGTATATTAAAGCATGAAACATTATAGCTTTTACGATGTTTTTTTGGAGAAAAAGGAAAAACAAATTTGCTACGTAATAACACCCTGTTAATGTGATTACTAAATGAAAACTCATTGAACAGATTCTAGTAGCTGTAACTGGCCACTTCACGTCGATAAATCCCATCCTAATGACATTTGCAGTTTTCCCGCCGAACCGTTACGACATTTACGACAAACAATTGTTGACATGACAGATAGTGTTATTGTGACATGTGATAATGCACACGGTGATTTTTTTTAGACGAAATTTTAATTAATTTTTTTGTTAGGTAAATGAAATCAAAAAAGTTATATGAAAAGATTTCTTAGTTTCTATTTAAAGTTAATTATTTTAATGTAAAGTATAATGTGTTAAAATATCTGCAACTAATAAATTAGGACCTTATATATCTCTCTAACTCACGCAATTCGCATTTTTTGAACCCACTTATACAACTGTTGCATAAAATACTATAACTTCCAGATTTTTGGGCTACTGACGACACGTTTAGCGTAGTGGGAGTGACATAGGCTATGAAGCTAGAGGTCCCGGGTTCAAATCCTGGTGAGGGTAAATATTTGTGTGATCAGCACGAGCATCTGTTCCTGTGTCATGGATGTTTTCTATCTGTTTAAGTCCTTTAGTCCGTTTTCACAATTGCGGGTTCACAATTGGCTACTAAAGAAGAATCATTTTTTGCTGTTTCACAATTAATTGCCAAACAAGAATTTATTTGCTGTTTTCGTAATCGAGTATATTTTCCTTGTTAGTATAGAAAATTAGTTAGAATAAAAAATCATGATAAAATTTTGTTGATCGATGATTCCTTTAATCAATATTTGGAGGTGCGAATTATTCTTGATGGGATTAGTGATTTCAATTTTAGAATAGAATAGAATATCGTTTATTGCATAACTGTGTCCATGATAATACAAAGTTGATAAATTGTGAATACAGAAGTCCCAACAGCTACCCTTGCGGGCGTACAATAATATTTGCAAAAACTTATAACTACTTAAGATAAGTTACACTTTCAAGGAAGTTAAAAGGTACTAATTACAGTTTGTTAAGTACTCACTGTGATTTTATTTTAATCATAAGTGCCCTACTCTGGCGGAGATCTTCTAATAAGTTTATAAAAAAGATAAGTAAGGATGTGTTGAGTAAGTAGGTATAACAAAACAATACTAATTTAAGTTTCGGCACCTTTCACTGCTAGACCCGTTTGTTGACCTCTATATACCAATAGTTACGTAACTAATTGTCTATTCTAAAGAGTATACGTAATGGAGAATAATAAGTAACTGTATTGATTTGAATATGTCATACACCAAACTAAATTAGCTATAATTAGATTTAGTTACAATTACAATCTAGATAATTACTATAAATTTTAAAATAAGGTGAAAGTCCCAGTGAATATAAGGAGCAAATTTGCACATTCATTCAAAAAACGACTCAACTATTAAATATACTGAATAGGCCTCGTGTAAAACATTGCAATTGCAATTTTGATTTAGAAAAGTGCGTTTAAACACTTATGTAGTTGATACACATTTTTTTGTTATTTAAGTAATTTTTTATTATTTAAGTAGGTAAGCCTAAATAAAACTTTCATTTTCTCGGACCAAAAATACCGATAATTTGTACAACTTTGAGACTTTCAATTTTATAATTATTATTTATCTCTTTATTACGATAATTTGTCATTTTCCAATCCATATCTACAACTAAATGTTTACCTAAAAATTACTTTTATATATTTTGTTGTAAAATTCAGCATTAGTCACTAATGGCCAGTTCACATTATTCCAGTCCAGTGATCCAGCGGGCTAATCCAGTCCAGTTGTGGACTGGAGTATATCGTTTACATTATTCCAGTCTTTTAAGAGTAGCTGTATTGGAAACTCAAAAAAATTACTGTTAAACGTTCAATCTAGCACTGGATTGCAACTGGAATGGCTGTCTACACTGTTCCAGTGGCGCTGGATTGGGTGAGCTGGAATGAAAAGTTGACGGTCTCTCCAGTCACTGGACTGGAATGCTCACTGGAATGGGTACATTCCAGTGCATTCCAGTGTCGGTTCACATTATTCCAGTAGCATTCCAGCACTGGATTGGATTGCTGGACTGGAATGCTACTGAAATAATGTGAACTGGCCATAATGTCACTATCCTTATTCTTAGCCGATACTTACAGGTCGATTCACAAGAGCTGGCACGAATGGATTGAACGAAAGTAATGAATGTCACTTGTCACTGTTGCGTGACGTTCTTATACGGGAGGCTCCAAATATTTTGTAAAAAAGTACATAACACTTGTTTATTCTTCAAGAAAAAATAAAAAGACATATAATCTGCACATTTTTAATACTATTAAGCTGGTAAAAGACATGGCAGAAAGGTAAACTTGATGGTTCGCTGCAAATATTTTACTATAATGGAGTTTTTACTTAATGTTTTCACACTGACGCCACAACCCACGAAACATGGCGAAAATTTTTGGTCATAAAATGCACAATGCAGACCGGGTTACGAAGTTATGAGACGAGATAGTCTAAAAACACGATTATCGCTTATTGAATCAACCTGTATTTAATCATTTTCTGATGCACACATAAACATTCAATCCATTCGTGCCAGCTCTTGTGAATCGACATTGCGACCACTCCACCAGTATCAATCAAATATCAATGAACTCCAGTTTAATAATAATCTGGGAATCCCCGTCGCAAGCTAACGATCTTTGAGCAGGTATGCTACCATCAAAAACATTACATGTAAAAAACATGTAAGTCTCGCAACGTAGTTCTACAACAATAGTAGGTACATTACACAACTAGGGTGGTAATACAAATAATAAAGTAAATATGCGATCGAGGGCTAAATAAAAAGAAACAGTGTTCTGCTAGACGGTGTTACGGAATCCTTCGTATGCGAATCCAACTCACATTTGGTCGGTTTTTATGTCTTAATGGCGGATCTATATTAACTAAAACTCTTCCAGATAGATAGAACTTTATTGTAATAATCATTCATTGTCATTATACATTTCAGGAATAATACATTACATTACACAAGTAGGGTGGTAAAACAAAGAAAGGCCGAGATCGCAGAAGTTTGCGGCCCGAACTGCAAACGAGGTAATTAAATATGCGATCGAGGGCTTTCTTTATGTGTTGTGTACATCATTTTATGTCAACACTTGGCCAGAAAGCGGCTTTTTCCGTACGCGCAGCTTGCGGAAAAAGCGACTTAATGGCCAGGTGTGGCATAAAAAAGTTTTGAGAGGTACCTAAGTAATGTTAAACCAAGTCGGTTATTTTACTCAGTACCGGGGTTCCACCGACTTGTCTATTATTGAACCGTGGAGGATTCTTTATTTAAGAACTATAAAATGTGTTCCTGTAGAAGTTGTTGAAGAAGAACGGCGTCGCGAGACTTGCATCTTTTTACATGTACATTAATTGACATTAATTACTTTCGTTCAAAATATCCGCTTAAGCCGACTTCAGAAAGTAGTAGTTCGACATTATGTTTATTTATTTATATATTACGCGGTATTTTCGCTACTTGTAAACTGATTTTAACGAATCACCCTTTTAGGACAGTCGTATATCAAGGGTAATTTCATAGAAATTATATTAAAAAAAATTACCTTAAAATATTGTTGCTAAACACACACTAAAAATTAACGAAGAAGGTCGTAACACATTTCAAAATGATGAAGCGCTTAAGATATTTTACAACGAATGTGGCAACGTGCGCACGCGGCTCACCTAGTCGTCTACTAAATCATGTGACTACATCTTTCTACTTTCCCCCGCTAGAACGTTATTAACTTTAGCATATAGGTGTTATGAAATGCTTGGGTTGGCGGGGTTAGTGCCTGTACAACTGTCCTGCGCATACGCATAACACACAAACGGCTCGCTGAAAATGAGATCCCATCAAAAACATTACATGTAAAAAGATACAAGTCTCGCAACGCAGTTCTTCTACAACAGAGTTTCTTAAACTTTTTTTGGTCACGGACCCCCTACATCATTTCGAAAACCTTACGGACCCTATCCGAATATAATAAGAGAAAAAGAAAATCAAGGGCACATGAAAGTTTGTGTTGAAGGCATAGCCAAGCCGTGGACCCCCGGCTCTCGTATCACGGACCCCTAAGGAGTCCAAGTTTAAGAAACCCTGTTCTAGAACAAAAAAGTTTTGAGATGTAATGTTAAACCAAGTCAGTACCAGAGGGGTGTCCACAGAACTTGATTTCCACCGACTTGCCTATTATATCTACTACGTACGTACGTATAATATACGTACGTACGTGAAAGAGAAAGCAGTAATACATTGTATTACTGCTTTCTCTTTCATTCGGAAATATTCGGATTTTCGATCTACTGAGCTATATGAGCTAGTGAGCCGTTGACACACCGCGGAGCTCCTGTACCTCTAGCACAACTGTGACACGCGGCTCTTTGTCGCGCGATAAATGCTACCTATCTCTTTCCACTCAATATCGTGTGACAGAGACAGGTGATGATCTGTCGCGCGAGAAACGAAGACGCGGCTAGTTATGCTAGACGTACTGAGCTAAAAGAGTTACTGAACTAAAAAAGTGATACATATCTTTGAGAGCTACAGATTCATATCACTGTTTTAGTGACACATTTTGCTCATGTCTATATTGGACAATCAAACTTGTTTGCTATGATGCTGAGAATGCTGTTGTTGCTGCCTCGCAG
The DNA here is from genome assembly GCA_947034925.1 of Eudemis profundana. Taxonomy (NCBI): domain Eukaryota; kingdom Metazoa; phylum Arthropoda; class Insecta; order Lepidoptera; family Tortricidae; genus Eudemis; species Eudemis profundana. Next base: position 14,987,347 of record OX344818.1, read on the forward strand.
TCTGCCCAGCACGTCTAGCATAACTGGCCGCGACTTCGTTTCTCGCGCGACAGAGCATCACGTTTCACTGTCACACTATAGTGAGTAGAAAGAGATAGGTAGCACTTGTCGCGCGACAAAGAGTCGCGTGTCACAGTTGTGCTAGAGGTACAGGAGTGATGCTACTTTCTTGCGACGGATGACATGAAAATCATCCGTGCGGGCATCGGCAAACAATACATCATTTTAGCATTTTTCCTGTGGAAGCCTTTGCATTTTTAACACAATTAATTTCTCTTGTGTAACATAAGTAGAGGATTCAGATGATGTTTTCGAATCGAGTATTGCTCAGCTATTTATTCGACGCAAACGACATTCAAATGTTTGCGACCTCCTATTATATGCAAATCGTTATATCGCGGCATCGGACTTTCGACACTCGAATATCTAGTAGATAAAATTTAAAATACCTAAAACTAAATAGACCTAAAAAGTACATTTTTTTTTTCAGTAATGGCATATTTTTGGATCCTACCTAATGCCTAGGAAAAATTTGGACGGTCAATAAAATTTCAACCTATATTATCCGAGGCGCGCTGCGCGTACGGAAAAAGCCGCTTTCTGGCCAAGTGTATACATAAAATGATGTACACAACACGGGAGGTCATAAACAAAGCCTATTTACGAACCTCGCTTGCAGCTCGGGTCGCAAACTTCTGCGAACTCGGCCTTTCTTTGTATTACCACCCTAGTTGTGTAGTGTACTATACTATAGTATGAGTTAAGGTTATACGTCATTCTTGTGGACATTATAAAATTGTTAGGCTTTAAAGCCTAATTTTCTTGCTGGATTCTCATAGACTTATACAAACCGTCTTTTTCTTAAAACCTGTCTGATAAAAGGATAAGTAAAATGTATCCAAGTCGTTAACTTTTGTATTGTCCACAGAAAAGACACCCGTTTTCCTGAACGTGTATGACCCAAAGCAGGTAGTTAGCAAACCGGTTGATCTTGAGGCATTGTGTAATACGCTAGTTCATAATTTATGAGCATATTGTTGTAGCGCAGCATGTCAAGTTGAAGGTCTGTGTGGTTCCCAAAGTCGTTCCTACCGCCCCCTAGTGGGCGTTTAGGATTCCCAGGGGGGCGGTAGGGGCCTTAGAAGAAATTGGGGGCTGTTGATGCTAATCAGAAGTGCTATCGTTTTTGAAAAAATTTAATCACAATATCAACAGTAGACGAATAGGTTTCTACATGAGCGGCCATTCATTTATTACGTAAAACGATTTAGGGGGGGGGGGGGGGGTCAAAAAATGGCAAAAATCGTCTTACGTAATAAATGAACGGCCCTTGATTAATTCGATTGTAGCATCATTGAAATAGTCATATTGCAAAATAATACATATTTCAATCAGTCATAAGAAGTCAGAACAGAAATCTATTTCCGACTTGCTCACATGATTTTTAGGGTTCCGTACCCAAAGGGTACAGTCGAGTTCATCATTATCTGAGCAAAGATTGGACCAAAAATATCTGAACAAGACCCTATTGTCAGAAGCATAAGAACTAGATCAGATATTTTTGATTCGTTCTTTGCTTAGATAATGATGAACTCGACTGTACCAACGGAACCCTATTACTAAGCCTTCGCTGTCTGCTTTTGAACCATATTTTTAATTTACGTACTCAAAACGACCACGTATCGGCAAGAACATCGTTACACGGCCATTCTCACGAAGTATGTCTGCGGTCACCTAATTACCGCGACGCTGCTTTCATACTAAATGTATGGAGACGCGGTAATTAAACGCAGTCATACTTCGTGAGAATGGCCGTACAGATGTAGACTCGCTAGCTTATATTATAAACTAGTTTTAGCGTACACGTTATCCCTGACGATGGTACTATCCCCAAATCATACAGTCGAGTTCATCATTATCTGAGCAAAGATTGGACCAAAAACATCTGAACAAGACCCTATTGTCAGAAGCGTAAGAACTAGATCAGATATTTTTGATCCGTTCTTTGCTCAGATAATGATAAACTCGACTGTACATCGTACGCCAGCAAGCCCTCCCCCGACCGACACAAAAATGTAGGCGGCAAATCAACAAAGTTTGGGAGCCTTTGAACACGGTATAAGCGGTAGTTCTTCCTACAAAAGGTACAGTCGAGTTCATAAATATGTGTACACTTGTTTACCTACTCGAATGCGGTCGCTAACAATTAGTATGCAAACGCATTCGACTAGGTAAAAAAGTGTACACATATTTATGAACTCGACTGTACATCAGGAGCGCGCATGTGTGCGCGCCGTGTACAAACAGCAACACAGTTAACTATACACTTCAAAAATGGGAAATACTGCAAGAAAGAGAATCACACTTGAAGGCGTTGTGTTATGCATGTGTGCGTGTGTTTATGAGTATAAATTGGCTATTATTCAAAAGAGTTTTGAAACAATAATTTTTCTTTTATGGCTGATCCAACGTCATTATTGACATTAATGCCATATTATTGAATTCATGGAAAATAATGAATGAATAATAAATTTAAATTACATTATATTGGTGCATCATATCAAAAATATGAAGCACCAATCAAAGCATTAGCAATATAATTAGTTTATTTCATCCCAACCTTCGTCTGAAAGATTAATCATAATTTTGACAAATTCACCTGTCTTGTTGAAATAAAACCTTTATTTACAGTATGGAAAAAAAAAACTTTGCCCAAACAACTAAAATGACAAAGCTCAAAGGCACATTACACATACGCAAACGTTATTTGATTTGAAGTTGACATAATACAAATATATATATCTCTTTCAATCGTTATCATTTTCTCTCTGCTCTGTCTTTAATGGGCAGTTAAGTGTGTTGCTGTTTGTACGGACGCACCACAGGCAAGCATTTGCCCCTGCGCGCCCCTGCCACAATAAAATAAAATAAAAATAAACTATTTCTGCAAGTAGGCCCTCAAGGGCTCTTTTACATGTCTGATTCTATTATTTTCTCTTCTTTTCTTTTGGCACAGTATGGAGTTCACTCACACTGCCGCGCGTCGTGCGTCTGTGTAAATACGTGTCGTGCGCTCCTAAACGGCTGTAGTCGTACTACTTGGGGCCCGTTTCACGAAGCTACAAGTTACAAATTACAAGCGGAAGTCTCTTTTCAATACCTTTTGATAGAAAGAGACTTCGCGCGCTCAAGGTTTTTGGGCTATAGTTTCTATATTTATGAACAGATTTCCAAGATTTAAACTGTATTATGAACCTTAATAAATTGCATCTGTTTTTGTAGTACATTTGCATAACTTAGTGTTTTTAGTTTTGCTGTAAAACCTAAATTTCCGTATATTTGTTTCTGACAGACAAATTATTGTGTGAATAATTCCTAAAGTATAACATTTATCAAATTTAAATGTACAATTCATTTATAGTACATTTAATTACCTTTCATTTGATACCTCTTATGTGGATGTGAGATGTGGAGTTTTGTCACAATTAAACATTCTTAAGAACGCCGGAGGAGCTAGATGAATGACGTCATATTCGGTGACCTTGACCTTTCAGAGACTGTCGTCCGGCAGTTTTGGGGTCCAGAGACCATACCTAACAACATACTAAAATTTGGTGCTGGTATCCGGATGTGAACTTTTTTCCCGTAACTCGGGGCACTAATAGGCAGGATTGGCTCACTCCGCGGTTTCGCCGCGATCGAAATCTGTATGAAAACAAGCTCGCAACTCGCCAGTGTGATAAGGCCCTTAGTCAGCGACAAGAAAGAGCATGCGATAGAAAGAGACGGTAGAATCCGGCGCGTTCCGTCCGGTGGTCGAACCCGACAGTGTTGTTATAGAGAGAGATATCTGCACGCAGTATTATTATTATTACTTGTTCTATGCTATTCAAGACTTATTTTTTTATTTCGCCATGTTTGCGAATTTGATGATGGTATTTTTTTTGTAGGTATAGGCAGTTAATAAATTTCGTTTTTGCGTCCCCCCTTCTTGTTGGCGCCCAGGGCACGTGCTCTGCCTGCACCACCCTCGCTACGCCACTGCAAATACTACTGTTGTATACTTGGGTGCGCAACTGCGCAGAGTGGAGACGAGCACTGTGATTGATGAACGTACGCTCCGCTCCGCCCAGCAGCTAAAGGTGGGTTTAGACCAAACGAATTCTAACACATTCTAACCCCACTCTACCAAATTCTTTGTGTACACACAAAATGAATGTGTTTTTTTTTTTTTTTTTTTTTATTTTTTTTTATTCACGATAGGTAAGCATTTGACTTTGATCTCACCTGTTGGTAAGTGAAGATAAAGTCGATGATGGAGCATGCTTACCTAGATAGTGCCTATTCACTCTCGACTTGAAGAGATCCAAGTTATATTTTTCCGGGAAGAGGTCTGCTGGAAGAGAGTTCCACTCCTTAGCTGTCCTAATAAGGAAAGTGGAAGCAAAGCGCTTTGTGCGAGTCGTTGGTATATCGACAACGTAAGGGTGAAACCCAAGTCCACGCCTAGTCCCATAATGACGAAATGGAGATGGCGGAATCAGTTCATGCAATCCCAACGCACACTCGCCGAAATGTACCCTGTAAAATACCGATAAACTGGCGACCTTTCTGCGGTGTTCAAGGCTTTGCAGTTTTTGCTTCACCAGATCAGGATCACCTATGAGCTTCCTGGCACGCTTATCAACTGAATCTAAGGCGGCTAGCTGGTACTTGGCGGACCCATCCCACAGGTGGCAGCAGTACTCCATACACGACCGGACCTGTGCTTGGTATAACTGGAGCAGTTGTCCTGGTGTGAAGTACCGCCTAACCTTGGAGAGGATCCCAAGCTTCTTGGCTGCAGTTTTGGCCAAAGATTCAATATACAACCCGAAGTTCAGATTGGACGATAAGTTCATGCCAAGAAGTTCCAGACGATCCGATATCGGCACGGGTACACCACGGAAAGTCGGAGTCAGGTCAAAATGACTCCGTTTTGTGGAGAACAAACACGCCTGTGTCTTGGTGGCGTTGAACTTGACTAAGTTGGCTTCACCCCAATCGGATATTGCCTTAAGAGTCAAATTCAAGCGATCCACCATCGCCTCCCGACTAGACTGTATTTCGTCACGTTTAGCCTTTGCACTGGACAGGTATCTATCTACAACTGTGCTGTCATCAGCATAACCAAAGGTTCCAGGCATTAGCATGTCATTGATGTGCAGCAAGAATAGAGTTGCAGACAGAACAGATCCCTGAGGAACACCGGCATCAGTCAGTAGCCCTTTGATCGGAGGTGTAGCCATCGAGAACTACACGAATCGATCGGTTCCTCAGGAAGTCTGTGATCCAGTTGCAAAGGCCAATCGGTATGCCGTACGCAGGAAGCTTACTTACTAGACTTGTGTGCCAGACCCTGTGTGTGTAAGGTGTTAGAATTCGTTTGGTCTAAACCCACCTTAAGGCGGCTCAGTGGAATCGCACCCTAAAAGTAAATCGGCCGAGCTATCATGCGGTGACCCCATGTCGATACGACACAGAATGTACATCAATGTCATACATTATATAATGTATACATACATACGTAATTAGCATCATACCCTTTTAATTTAAGTATTGATATCATTCTTACGTTGGATGTGTAAATAGTACATTGTGTATCTAGGGCGGTAAGTAAGGAATTACAAACAAGTGTTTGTTATATACCAAAAAGCACGTTTATTGATCCCTTACAGGGATAAGTTCGCCTTTGTCCATAACCATTGTTCTTTGTAATGTTTCTGTATGATTGTATGTGCAATAAGGTGTTTACATACATACATACATTTATTGTATGGGTCCCCCTTTTTAATATGAACTTTATTTTGCTTTTACTACCTATTTGTTGTTATATCGGCAATAGAAATACACATTCTGTGAACATTTCATGTCTATACGTATTACGGTTCAAAAGATACAGCACTGTGACAGACGGACAGACAGCGGTGGCTTAGTAATAGGGTTCCGTTGGAAGCCTTTGGGCACGGAACCTTAAAAACTGTGTATGACCTGCGACCTGCGAGTACGAAGTGCACTTGGTGTAATTTAATTATTACGCAAGATTTTGTGCCAGATAAGTTACTATGTGACGTGTCGTTCCAATTTAAAAACGCAAACTAATCAAAAATTGGTCGAACCGATTACGACATCAAACGAACCATAACATAGCGATAACCAACACGGGCAGAACGCTATTGTTTTGTGTTACGAGTATAAGTACGAAAACATGGAGAAAATATGCACATGTAAATTAACATGGTTAGATCTAGTCACTCATAGGGAACGTGCACGAACTATATAGGTGGCAGCACTAAACGACAAAAGAGACACGGGTGGACACTAACTATCACCCCTGTCAAATCAAGCTGTCAATGTCAATGACAATATGTAAGTGTCAATGTTAAATATAGTAAGTCGTAGCTACACTGACGTTAATCGTCCTTCATCGCAATAAATTACGGCGTTTCCGTCAATGTGGCCCCAGCATGAGAGGGTATATGATTCAGATTGGCGGCACCAGTTGGCAGCACCTTCGTCGTGCACGTTCCCTATAGGGTCGGTCTAATAACCCTTTCCGGTATCACTTTCAAAACATAAACCACTAGGCTTATGATGCTACACTTTGTCACGCGATATTTTTTTTTTTTTTATACAACTAGGGTGGCAATCAAGCGTACGGCCTGCCTGATGGTAAGCAGTCACCGCAGCCTATGGACGCTTGCAATGCAACACCAGGGGCATTACGTGCGCGTTGCCGACCCTTATAAAACCCCTTACAAATGACCCTTATAAATGATAAAGCATCCGTCACGTTCTGCCAAAATGTGTGTGAGAGTGACGGATGCTTTGTCATTTATTTATCGCGTGACAAAACGTAGCATCATAAGCCTACAGCACTCACAAAATGATTATAAATAAATATTGCAGGACAATCTTACACAAACCGATACAGTCCAAAACTGAGCAATGCTTGTACAATGGGTACTAGACGACGATATACATACATAATACATAGATAAACAAATACTTAAATAGCTAGAAAACATTAATGACTCGAACAAATACTCGTGCTCATCACACAAATATTTGCCCTTACCAGGATTTGAACCCGGGACCTCTAGCTTCATAGGCCACTCCCACTAAGCTAAACGTGTCGTCATTACAGATATTATCATCCTATCGTATCTTAGTATTCTTCCCACTAATATTATAAATGTAAAAGTTTATGGAAATACATATATAGATACAAGAAATCAAAGTACATAGAAAAATTAAATGGCACTCACCTGTGTACAGACCGGGAATCGAACCCGGTACCTCTGGATTTCCGGCCCAGCGACTCAACCACTCGTCCACCGGAGCACCCAGCAAGCGCCCTCAATTTAGCTATCTACCTTGACTTCTGCATCATTCTGGTTTGGATGTTTCGATGTTTAGAGCAGTGTTTTTCAACGTGTGGGTCGCGACCCCCTGGGGGGTCACGAGGCTTCTTTAGGGGGGTCGCAAGAGGTCGAGAGAACTACTTCAGTAAAAAAAACGATAAAGTTTAAAAAGATAGATTTCATGTATGTCATACATGATCAAAAAGCGAAGGGTTGGGGGGTCGCGAAATATTTTTTCATACCAGGGGGGGTCGTGCCAAGAAAAAGGTTGAAAGCCACTGGTTTAGAGGATCGGATGTTTGTTACTAAATAACGCGGTAACAATGTAATGGATTGAGATTTTGAGATGAAGTTCGGCATACACTGGGATCAACAGTATTGACACATACTTTATATCCCGGCAAAGAGTTCCCTTGGGATAGTAACAGGAATAACGGACGAAGACACGGGAAATGCTAGTACATTTAAATATGACCCTTTAAATCTATACGTTGGAGAAAACCGCATCAAAAACAATCAAGTAAGTATTATTTTTCGAGTTCATCCCAAACAGAACTATGGCAAAGTATAAAGACGAACAAGGAGTCCAACTTCAGCCGTTTAGGAGCGCGCGAAATGTATTCACAGACGCGCGATAGCACGTCTGTGTGAGTGCGATCCATACTGGAGTGTTTTCCAAAAAAAATACCGGGGTAGCTACTTTCTCAAAATATGGACTTTTGACGTTTTTCTGCCTCAGAATCGTGTGTCCCAAAATTTGTATGGGATTTTTGTCTTTCCACTACGTCACGTTCATACAAACACTATGCAAAATGGTAACGTAATGGAAAAAAAAATTGGGACACTTTTTTTTACGTATAAGGTTCGAAAGTACTAACGATTCTGAGCCAAAAAAACCTCACAAGTCCATATTTTGAGAAAGCAGCTACCCCGGTATTTTTTTTGGAAAACGCTCACTGGAGCATTCTTACGCATTCTTATTTCTTTGCTTGTAGTGCTTTTGTACACGGCGCGCACACATTCAAGCGCGCGAAGTTCCCTTTGTAGGGAGAAAAATTACTGCTATTGTACTGTGATATGGTTTACAAGTAATGTGAAGATTATGGATTATATTACCGTGAAGTTTTAAGTTTAGCCGGAAACCATAGAAAACACTGCATGTGCCACTAATCATAAAACAATCTTTAGATAAAAACAACCACAAAAACTCTGTAGAATTCAAATGCAGAAAAACTTCAATAACTAACAGGAAAATACAAACTTACATATCATTAATCACAACTCACATCACTATAATTTGCACCGTTTTTCATTCATTATTTTGATTTACGAGTAACCTTGAATGAAGTCGTTGGATCGTCTCTACCGAGAGCTGAACTTACACTAACCTACGATGCGACTGTGTAGTATACGTCAGTAGGTTCATTCACAAATTCGTTGCCATCCTCGTCACTAATACTAGTGCCACCGGAAGACCAGCGCCGGCTAGAGTTGGCATTATGCTGAGGTGCGACCTTTTTGTAGCAGCGAGATTTCTTTGTATTTTCTTGTTCATTTATAAAATAAAAAAATAAAATAATTTACTGTAAAAAAAAACTGTGAAGTAGTCGTTAAATTTTGATAGAGTCTATTGTATGTCTTGAAAAAAATTTTATAAATACGAGTTTCTTACTCCGGTTCTTCTAGGGGCAAAGGTACAGGGCATTGGAACCGTTTTATTTTTAATACACTACCTGTTTTGATTTTTAGTACACTTTAAAATTTATTTGAAGCTGCAATGTATTGCGAATTTTGTGACGCTTGTAGCGTGACACTGACAATGACAAGCAACCTCAATTAGACTGATATTAAATTAACGTACATTGAAAATACTATTTAATTTGTACGAAAAGAGGAAATCTAAAGATTTCATAATTTTTAAAAGTGTTTGAACACAAGTTATTGTTTGAGGAGTAGAATCGTTTTAATTATTTGCTCCTGTTACAGGCCACACCCGGTATTAAAAAAAAAACATTTATTTCAAGTATCAAAACTCATAATTACCTACATTAATATACATCAGAACATAACATATTAGCATTTAAAAGAGAATAAATAAACTCTAAATTAAAATTCAGACAGTAAAGTCTTCTAAAATTAATAAATTAGGGACAAGATTTACAACAAAGTGTTGAATAAGCTTACATTTGCGAGCGTTAAACTCGTAAATCAGGTTTTTGAAGAAAGCCCCATTCGCGAAATTGACTATGGGCGATTATTTCACTCTGCCATATTTGGCAGATTTGTTTATGATTCCTTTTGACATATATGGCGCCATGGGAGGTGAAGTCACCTTAACAATAGTTTTACGTGCATATTTCGCATCGCACCGTTAGGGCCTTAGATTGGATTAGATTAGATTAGATTATTTATTTCTCATTTTAAAATTACATTATAAGTGGCATTGCATGTCAAGTTATAATAATTTAAAGCGAGATTGTCAGTTAGTAGTACATAACACAACTAGGGTGGTAATAAAAAGAAAGCCCGAGGTCGCAGAAGTTTGCGGCCCGAGCTGCAAGCGAGGGACGTAAATATTCGATCGAGGGCTTTCTTTATTACCTCCCGTGTTGTGTACAGCATTTTATGTCTACACTTGGCCAGAAAGCGGCTTTTTCCGTACGCGCAGTGTGCGGAAAAAGCCACTTCATGGCCAGGTGTGGCATAAATGGAATTATCACACTTGCGAATTGCAAGCGAGTTAGAAGCGAAATTTCTGCAAGACTGGTTTTGTATGGAAACTCGCCCGCAGCCCGCCCGCAAGTGGCAAGTATGATAAGGCACTTAGTAAAAAAGTGGCGTCATTCTAATTCTTTATCATTTGAGTTAAAACCGTATTAAGATTTTAACGAAATTATCAAAATTTTTGAATTAGGCCGCTTTTTTATTGACGTTGCGACATTTTTGATTAAATATTGGTTTTTCAACCGTTTTATTTGACCCCGTTAATTTTTTTATTCATTTCAAATCTTGCGTCATCTTTTCAACTACTTACTAAACCGATTCTTATGAATTATTACAAGAGTACGAGTATGGAGTTCCCGTGACGATACATTACGATAATTCAGACTTAGTTGTGGGTCTGATGATGGAGTCAAAAAGTGGCCAGTGAAAAAGCTAATGAAAGATAAGACTATAACTGTTTTTTAGTTATTAACTTATAAGTAAGTCAGAACAAATGGACTTTATGGCATAAGGCGTTCTCTACCAGGCCAGAAACTTAATATTAGTGCCAGATTGGTACACGAATCGTGTGTCAAGCCAAGAAGTTGTGACAAATGTTTTGCAATCAATGATTTACTGACTTGTTATGATGTAAGTTAACCTTCAGGCAATAAAATATGAATCGATAATGAAATAAAAATAAGTTACCTATACATATAATAAATTGCGAGAACATTCATTGAAATATTGAAATAAAAACGGATCAATCACGTTATACAAAAGACGAAACATCCACTCGACATGTTTCGGGAGCATTCGGCATTCCCTTTTGGTTATTCTTCAGAAATATGTCTGCGTTCACCTTATTCCTCTGGCCCTTTTTATACTAAATGTATGGAGACAGAGGAATAAGTCGCAGAAACCCGAAACCCGAAAGAATAACCCGTGAGTGATCCGTTTTTATTTCAATATGTTTGAGTCTCACGTTGGTTTTCTAAGTAAAATGATTGGCCTTTGGATACTGAAATAACTCGTATGAAAATAAATATTGTCTTTGTATTTACTGCTTTACAAGGGTTTACTATTCAAAAAGTTCTGGCGCTCGATATGTTTACCAGTGGCGTGGCGTAAAAGCCCAACGATATCTTTTACGCCACGCCACTAACACATAGCAAACTTTACCCGACTACGGCGAAATAAAAAAAGAGATATTTAACTCCTTTCACGTAGGTACCCGAATGAAGGTTTTACTAGAAAATGCTCGCCATCTTCTAGTATACAATAAGATTAACAATTAAAAATAACATTTATGCCAAATCTGGCCATAAAGTGGCGTTTACCGCACGCTACGCGTACGGAAAAAGCCGCTTTCTGGTCAAGTGTGGACATAAAATGAGGTACCTACTCAACACGGGAGGTAATAAAGAAAGCCCTCGATCGCATATTTACGTACGCTTACGTTACGACTTACGTACCTCCGCTTGCAGCTCGGGCCGTAAATGTCTGCGTGAAGGCACTATTACCATTCGTTCTCTTAAAAAATGGGTAACACTCGCAGTTAATAATAAATTGTGAAGAACGAGCAGCTATTTTCCTGTTGTAATATTGGTATACCTAAAACGAGAACATTTTAATACATTTACCTATCTATAGGTATTTACATATACGTGTTATCAGAGTTGGGGTAACCCACGGGTCTTCCATTTCGATTAATTTATCAGCTCGGCAGCAATGTTTTTAACCGACTGCGGCGAAGCCCAAAGGAGGGTTATGTGTTTGACCTGTATGTATGTATGTATGTTCGTTCCTATGTCCGCTCGTAACACTCAACGGCACATCCGATTTTGATAAATGATACATCAGAACAACAAATCCTTGATGGTGCGAGTGTCACTGGGTATGAAGTTCGTTAAAATAAACAAAATGGCGGATTTTATGCAGTTTCAAAGTGCACCGCGGTCGGATTTTTTTTATAAAAATGTGGTTATTCGTTTGTTTCTATCTCTTTCTCATTAGGCCGTAGACGGATTCGCTCATGGATTTAGGCTATGTTGTCTATGAATCCAGGCGAGTCTTGATGTTTATTCTATGTTTACGTTGAGTCTTTTTTAGGGTTCCGTTCCTCAAAAGGAAAAAATGGAACCCATACAGGATCACTCGTGTGTCTGTCGGTCTGTCACAGTCAATTTGCTTCGAAAGTACTGGACCGATTGAGTTGAAATCTGCTATACACCGTGGGCCCTGTAACAAGATCCAAAAATTAAAACGTAGATTCTACTCCTCAAACTAAACAACATTTGTTCAGCGACATTTAAAAAAAAAAATTGTGTCTTAATTTTTAGTACACTTTGAAATTAATTTTAAGGCGCAATTGCAGAATCCATATATGTTATGTTTGTCATAATGCATCATTTGACATAATTTATTTTTGTTTCGAGACTTGTTACAAAACAAACCTAGAACCCTCGAACCTAACCCTAGTGTTGTACAGAATGATGTTTTCAAAAATCCTGAAAACTTAACGGTTTCGGGAGGAATAAAAATTATGACTTACAAAAATTATGGCAAACAATACTCACACACACATCCAATTGGATTGTGCTTACTAAATATATAAATATTAGTCACTCATAGGAACATCCTGATTCCTTATTTTACTGTGACACAAAAAGTCAATGGTCGTAGCAAAAAATGACAAAAAAAGGATCATACATGATAAGCATGCGTTATTTCTTAAGGCATAAGTGTCAATTTAGCTAAAGCACGAAGTGTCTTACCTACGTTAGGTTTGGCCCGATTGTGTTTATCATTTTAGGGTTCCCTAGAAAGTGTGTCAACGGGATCATATTACTGAGTCTTCGTTGTTCAACTGTCCGTCCGTCTGTTCCTGTGCCTATATTTTGAGCCGTAACCGCCTGGTAGGGCCGCCGGATCGGATCCGGCTGTTTTTGGATCCGGTAAAAATCTCCGGATCCGGACCGGATGACCGGAGAATGTCCGTAGGAAGTAGTACCTATTAATTTGTTTTGCTTTACCGGATTGGAAATCAGTCCGCTTTGCTATAGGGAACGTGCAGGAACTATAGGTGGCAGCACTAAACGACAAAAGAGACACTCGCGGACAATAAAGGAAACTATAACCCCTGTCAAATCAAGCTGTCAATGTCAATGACAATATCGAAAGTGTCAATGTCAAGTATCGTAGCTACACTGACGCTAATCGTAACCCATTCATGTTTAAACATTATTTATTTTTCCACGCATATTTCTTGTTGCTCTGCGCTTTAGTCATCACCATTTTAATATTGTTTAAGTGATTATAAGAATAATATACAGCAATTCAATCCATCATATTAATATAAATAAGTAACTCGTTTTTTATCAGGTAAAGAGAACTTCTGCTTCTTTCCTTCCTCTCTCCATTTTATATTCATGACAGAGAAATTGCTGGGATTGATGGAAAAAGCCAGTGACTTTCAACATATATTTGTTAAATTACATACAATCATTTTTAAAAATAATTTGCCCCTTTTGAACATCATCATTACACGAACGCGACGCTACGGTAACGGTCGGTACAGTAGACTGGGGTTACTCTGATTTACGGGGTAACATTGATCATCGAATTTTCAACTATAAGAAGTTGATAATATTGTCTTCGGTTTCCGCGATTATCACTCATAGTAATAAAACAACTTAAACGGATTAAATCGCGTATATTACTACATCTTAAGTCCCGACGTTTCGTAACCCTTTTCAGCGTTCGTGGTCGCGGGTAGACTGAGAAAATCATAAATTTCCTCTGTCAAAATTACTGTTGTGCAAACCTACCAACTTTAAAAAATACAAATTCAATATTAGTGTTGCCAGGTGGGCCTAATGTGTAAAGATGTTCACACACATGCCAGAAGGGCTTAAAAACCTAACTTTAGAAAAACTAGTGGCTCTTCCAAAAGGCATACCCCTCATCTGCGCGATTTCATCCGTTTAAGTTGTTTTATTACTATAAGAAGTTGGTTCTTGAATGCATTCAGAACAATTTATTATTAAGGTAGCCTATCTCAATAAAAATACCTAAGAAACGTGTTCAAAATCGAAGGTATTGGCGGTTTTTTTCAACGGTGGTACGGAACCCTTCACGCGAATCCAACTCGCACTTGGCCGGTTTTTCGATCAGATGTTTTCAAACAAATGCTCAATTGAATGTGTGTGAGTTCAGTTAAGATGTGTGCCTTAGCTTAGTTGCACTAATGGTAAACAACACATACTGAGCGATAACATTGTCACAATGGCAGTAATTTTTCTTCCTACAAAAGGTCCATCGCGCGCTTGTATGTGTACGCGCCGTGTACGAACGCACTACAAGCAAAGTTTTACGAATGCGTAAGAATGCTCCAGTACGGATCGCACTGTCAACGCCTTGAATAAGTGTCGCGCGCTCCTAAAAACCAAAACAATACCTGCTAATGGGGATGTTGACTAATGTTGAATTTTACAACATAATATAGTCACATGGATTGGAAAATACTAAATTATCATAAAACACAAGAAATACAAAAAAAAATATAAAGTTATGAGACCAAAAAGTTTAAAAAAAAGATCGATATTTTTTTATCGTCTCAAAGAGAAATTAAAGTCAATTTGGGAATGCTTAAATATCACTGAAAAAATAAATATGACTATACGAAAAAGTGCGTTTAAGCGCACTTTTTCGTGCTCAAAATGGCAAAATGCTATGATTGTTATTGCTGTGTCCTTGCAGGGTGTCACATGTATACCTGCTTATTTATAAAGATTTGTTAGATGAGGTTCCCAAACGCTTGTTTTCCTTGCGGCAAATTTTCTTTTCGCGGTTATTCCTAGTCTCATAATTTCCCATTTCTCTAATTTCCCTGTCTTACTATTTCTTAGTAGCGAGGTTTTTAATCGCATTTGTTCACAAACGCATTTTTTCACATTCGGTTTATTACTTAGTAGCATATTTTTTGCTCGCAATATTTCCCTAAAGCAAATATAATTTTTTCTTGGTGTAAAATGATTTAGTAATTTTGGCTCCGGAACCCTAAGTCTTTGGCTCCACTGAGGCGGAGACCAGAGGAGTGGAGAGGAGACAAGTAGGCCAATCACATCAGCTGAAATCCACATCTCGTCTCCACTTCGCTTCAATGGAAACAGCGAAAACGAATGTGATTGGTTGATCGCTACACGACACTTCTCCGCTCCGCTCGTCTCTGCCATAGTGGAGTCGCAGCCTAATAGAATAGATCAGGTCCCCTGACTACTATAGTATAGTATGTAGACCTGAAAGTTATTGTCATCTTTTTACATTTGCATTTACATATCAGTAATCATACCTGGCCATAATAGTACATTGTGTATAAAAACTGGCTGCGGGAAAAAAGGAGACACAGAAAAAAACACAACAAAGAAAAAACGAATGTAGAAATTAACTGCAGGTTAAAATTGAGGCGAAAAAATATGAGAAACGGAAACAACGCGACTGTGAAAATAAGCTTCAGAGGAAAAAAGTGAATGGTGATAATCACTTTCGGGAAAAAAAGCGAAAAGAAAAATTTCAGCAAGGAAAACAAGCGTTTGGGAACCTCATCTAACAAATCAGGGAGGACAAGAGATGAAGTCACAGGGTGCGTCCGTTTTGTATGGACCGTTTTCAACGCTCGGTGCGGTCGGCTACTTTTGATTGCAATTTGTGGTTGTTATAGTAATCCAAGTGCAGTAGTTATAGCTATATATTTGTTGCTCATAAATAGTAGAATCCATTTACATCAGAAACAAAATTTAGGACACAAGCCTATTATGGTAATTCGAAAAAGGGTCGGCGACACACGTTTCGCAATAAAACAACTAAAAACTTGTTATAAAAGTTCTAACGGGCAGGACATCGTTATTGGGAGACATGATTTGATTTATGAATTCTGCTTTTTTATTTTGAAATTGTAACATGTTTTACTTTTATTATTCTCATTTTGTATTTTGACGATCATGACACTAATAATGTGAATTATGTGTTAGCGAATAGGCTACTAGACTCATATCAAATTTGGTGCAATAAATGATTATTTTCTGTAGTATTTATTTAAGAAATCAATATTTTTCGATTACGGTTAATTAAAGGTGTTTGATGGCTACAAATTATTTTTTTTATTGAAAATTTGTCTTATTTTTATTTTATTTTGAACTATGAAAACGGTGTCGGCCATGATGTGACGTAAAAGGACCGTAATCTAACTTCATGTCGAACTTTATACGAGTGAAACTCGCCATGTAGCTTTGCTTTGCTGTGACATTGACATAAGTGACTTGGTGGTTTTTTGATGTTGTGATCGTAATCGTTTCGTTTTGATTGATTGATTACTATTAGCATTCCCCATAAACGCTGGATGAATGTCAAATGCTGGTTTTCCGCTTGAATGACGTCACACCACAGATAATCTAAAGATTGGTTACGAAAGTTTAAATTTTAAATTATGATTTTGCGGTTTTCTAGGTCGTAAAAAAAGGGTAATATTTTTTCATTTCCATTTTCCATTAATCAGATAATAATTAATAATATAAGACAAACTTTAAAAAGGGGTCAAGTATTTAGCCTTTTGATGACGGCCATAGCACTGTCCGATATCCCAACCTCATATCTTCATATCGTATTGCCCCAAAATCGACCTTACTCCTTCAATCATTTTTATTTATTTATTTATTTAAACAATTGCACAGTATAACATTTACAAACCAAGGCACTGTGGAATTCATACATAAATATAACAAAACACTAACTATAACACAAGCATAACAAGTTATAAAAATCACATAAATAATAACAATTAACAGACGATGGGCGATCATCCATCATCTCACATAACCTCATACATTCACCACATACAGTACTCCAGTTACTTGCAAATATATCGCAGTCTGGTGCTGATACGAGAAGCGAGTTAAGATATTGCAAAGCGCGAACAAGTGGTGAATGCCTATATGACACAGTGCGCGCTTTGGGAACTGCCAGCAGATCGCGGTTGCGTGGACGAAAATTAAATTTCGATTGAGACGGTGAGGGAACACGGAGGCGTACCAGTTGCCTCACCAACTCCGGGCAATCTGAATCACCCCGTCATAAAGTTCACATTATATTATTTTTCTCAAACATGGCATGAAATGTTGACATTACGTGCCTAAAAATAGGCCGCAAAGTACCTCGTTTCCGGTGCGGCTTGACACTTGGCACGTAATGGAATTTCATACTTACTTTGCCGGCCTAGGCCGGCAATGTATTTTTTTTTAAATTCCCATTCCACATTAATTTAGGCCACAGAATCACGGCATTCAATTCAGCCATTAAAAAAAAAAACAAAAAACGATGTTTGCTATATTTTGAAGTTTTATTTATTTCAAATTGACATGAACATAACAAATAACACATTATAAACAATTTTAAATTGCAATTTTAACTACACGAATACACATTTAAAATATTTCATCTAAATATTTGCGGTAAAAATGTGAACTGAAACAGCTTTTGCATTCTCTATGGATATAATATGTCACTTTTGACAGAAAGTTTGTGTTATAAAATATTAAGTAAGGTTATTATAGTAAGTTTATTTATTTCATTGCATATTTGAGAAAAGCACTATACATACCTCGGCGAGAAATGGGGTTGCCAGCCTCGTAACTATCTGGCCTCGCTTCGCTCGGCCAGCTATATGTACTCGGCCGGCAGCCCCTCACTCCCCGGCCTCTGCAGTAATTTACTATTATTACATCTTAAGAGATAGGTTGAGGTTACGTAAGTAATCGGTTGAAATTATACCTAATACCTACTAGACAAGTTTTTTTATCACGGAACTACTTAGGCATGTCGACCTTCACAGCTGACATTAACAACGATGGCACATCATAACTACAGTAGGTATAATAGCAGTAATGTTTCTTCCAACAAAAGGTACATCGCGCGCTTGAATGTGCGCGCCGTGTACGAACGCACTACAAGCAAATACATGAGAATACGTAAGAACGTTCCAGTATGGATCACACTCACACAGACGTGCTATCGCGCGTTTGCGCAAATTTTAATTCAAGCCGTGCAGATGTTAGTGCGTTATTCAGTAACAAACATCCAAGGGCGGATTTCAGAGCGTTTCAACCGCCGTCATCACCAATCTCGATATTATGATGACATCTTTTTTAAAAATTACGTAATATTTGATCAAAACATGAAAATAGTAGGTACTATTTTCGGATTTTATCAAAATAATGGTACACATTCTTAAAGTGAATCGTCGAAATTTCGGGATTGGTAATGACGGCGTTTGAAACGCTGTGAAATCCACCCCCAAATATCCACACCTTTAAACAACTTTTAAACATTGTATGCCACACCTGGCCAAAAAGTGTAGACAAAAAAAGATGTACACAACACGGGATGTAATAAAGAAAGCCCTCGATCGCATATTTACGTCCCTCGCCAGCAGCTCGGGCCGCACCCTAGTTGTGTGTATTGTGTATGTACTATTTTTTTGAAAAACAACAGGAATAACGCAGACGAAACCGTGGTAAATGCTAGTATAATAGTACATTACACAACTAGGGTGGTAAATACAAAGAAAGGCCGAGATCGCAGAAGTTTATGGCCCGAGCTGGAAGCGAGGGACGTAATAATGCGATCGAGGGCTTTGTTTATTAGGTACGTCCCGTGTTGTGTACATCATGTTATGTCTACACTTGGCCAGAAAGCGGCTTTTTTCGTACGCGCAGCGTGCGGAACAAGGCACTTTATGGCCAGGTGTGGCATAATAGTAATTACATAACTAGGGTGGTAATACAAAGAAAGGCTGAGATCGCAGAAGTTTACGGTCCGAGCTGCAAGCGAGGGACGTAAATATGCGATCGAGGGCTTTCTTTATTACCTCCCGTGTTGTGTACATCATTTTATGTCTACATTTGGCCAGAAAGCGGCTTTTTCGTACGCGCAGCGTGCGGAACAAGGCATTTTATGGCCAGGTGTGGCATAAAATAATTTATAAAATAACTCCATTAAATTAAAAAAAACTGGACAAGTGCGAGTCGGACTCGCCCACCGAGGGTTGAAAGCCATTTCTGAAGAAAAAAATGTAAGTAAAATTTTCACCATAAAATTTGCTGTCCGAAAAAATAATTAGTAACGTGAGGATTACGCGTATCGACGCGTAAGTTGTCTTGTCTTGACTTAGAGCATTTAGTGTCAAGACACTCATCATCGTTTGCAATTGTTGCCAATACACACCAGCCGTGATTGTTTGCCCAGATCTTAGGAAGCTGTAATGGATGACACCGGCACTAGTCCACCAGACACTTACCACCACCAGGCTTGTTCTGTAGGTCAACATTTCCAGAACGGAAACGTTGAAACCATTAACGTACCGTATTTTCTTTTGCAGTAGCTTCCCCATACGCATTGTTAATCCTACGAGCCGTTTCTGCAGCACTGTGCACTGGTGCCGAGGTGGAACTCATATTCGTAAATATAGCGATATTTTAAGTTTTCTATATTGTGAACAGAACGATGTCAAAGAAAAACAAATGACGCGATAACAAATAAATTTCGAAATTCGCACAAATACATGGTGTTAAATTTGAAATAAATTTGGAATTCCTAGCTAGCCAAACGTCAGATATTTTGAACCAAAGTTGCCAGTTCGCCAAACGCCAATTTCATTATGTAAGGACCTAATATTATAAACACTTTGGCCATTAGTCTTTATTGGAAAAATTCCAAATTTTCCAAGGCTTTTTATGAAAGAATTATGGCTTTATCTATTTATTTGGATCCCCAAGAAATGATCGTTTTAAATTAAATAAATATAGGATAGGATATGTGTACTGCGTGAAACATGACATGACATGGACATGGTAAGGACCTAATATTATAAATACTTTGGCCATTAGTCTTTATTGGAAAAATTCCAAATTTTCCAAGGCTTTTTATGAAAGAATTATGGCTTTATCTATTTATTTGGATCCCCAAGAAATTCTCGTATTAAATTAAATAATGCTCGTATTAAAAAAACTATCCTATGATAGGATATGTGTACTGCGTGAAATAAGAATTGTTGTTATTTATTCAACTGTTTGCTCATTATGAATATGCAGGCGTTGAAGTCAACGCCCAAAGTCTATTTTTTAATTCCGTTGACTAAAATGACAACTACAAATGGCAAACGTAAAAATATTGGCCGTGGCCAGCTTTTAAGAGACAGTGCTGTCCTTTCTGTCGGTTCGTGGTGTAATTATGAATAACCGATATAATAAAACATATATTTTTAGGTATTTATCGAAAATTAATTACATACAATACTTATCTACATTGTATTCAATCTGTAATCTAAGTAAAATCCACAGACCTACGGACTAAATTGACAAGTAAGTATGAACAAATGTTGCCACAGTTTGGCCAGTGTCGTTCTCATCGATATTAAAATTATTGTTACATCGTAGGTTTAAGGTCCACCCAGACGGGACAATCAAATTGGGAATTTGATCGGCTAATCTATATACCAACTTTTTCAGTGATTTCGACAAATCAAAAGGTCTGTAGACCCCTAATTAGAGAAAATAATTTAATGTCAAACCAGCAATAAGGTACATGAAAATTATATATTTATGATAGTTTATTGAATACATACATTCAATTAAATGAATTAATAAAATTATTGTTCTTTATTTTCAAATTCCCAACAATGTGGTCCATCTTTTTAACAAAAAAAAGCGGGTATCTTCAGAAATAGTTGACCACTGTTTATTTTTTATTTTTATTTTATTTATTTGGGACATCAACAGCATTACAATTCAGAAATATACAGAGACAATTATTAAAACACAAAGCAAATTACAGATGTCCACTAAGGAAGAACACAAACTACTTTTATGTATCTAACAATATACGTTGTCATTGCTATTACGAGTGTTTATTAAAATCGTTACGTGTTATTATGGATTCGCAAGATTCGGGACCAGAGCCATGTTCATCAAAATGTTCGCCTCCAACAAAAAGGAGAAAAAAATCTATTAGTGAATTCTATCCATCCACTAACTCGAAAATCAAACAAACCAAAATTGGTACCTCTTATTTGAAATTAATATACTTATTTTTGATTTAAACTTGTCTGTTATTTGTACTTTACAACTTGTCGATATATTGTTATCGACATATACCCTTCACTATTTTTATTTTTCTGTTCCTGGTATCATTTTACCTGTCAGTCATTTGTCAATTTAGTCCGTAGGTCTGTGGATTTTACTTTACTACTGGACAATTAGTGCTTACGTATGGTGATTCCGTTGCTTGAAATATAGAGGCACTGCTTGTATGAAAGCAAAAATTTACTTCACAAAATCTTTGCTATTGGGATTTACCAGGAAAAGTGTCGAATAAAGGCAGAAGAGCTCTACCCATGCATATTTAATGTAGCAAGTAGAAATGTGCAATAAACGACCAACTTACCCCTCGTACACTACACACCAACCTACGCTCGCTTCCGCAGCTCACTTGCTGCCCGCACTTTTTTACAGCAGGCTACCCTTCCTCTTTTCTTTTTTTTTTAGAAACTGACAAACTCGCAACCCATACACGGGCGTAGCGAACCCATACACGACCGGGTGGTCGGCCGTGGAGTTCCCTGGGGTCGAACCAGATCGCTAGCCGGACCACCCTGAGTTTGGTCGGACCGGGTGGGTGCCGGGGGTGCCTGGGGTCGAACCAGGTCACCTTGTCCCGGTCCACCTCGATGGAATCAGGCTAGGTGGGGGCCTGAACGCCTGGAGTCGAACCAGGTCGTTTGGCCAGGGCCACCTTACCCTTCCTCCGCGCCTCCGGGCTTTTATATATACTCTAGGGGTAGGGCAGACAAGACCGCGTGGAGTGGGGGTTGGCAGCTTCGGTTAAGCCACAGTCTTCGGGATTACAATTTTCGGGATTATAAACTTCAGGATTATAGTCTTCGGGATTACAGTTTTCGGGATTATAATATTCGGAATATCATTCTTTCGGTCAAACGTTATTTCGGGAATTTAAACTTTCGGTCAAATAAACATTCGATATTTCAATTTTCGGCCTTCCGTCCATAGGCCTTATGAAATTCAGTATTTTGAACATCGGTAATGTAATATATATCCGTTCTTGACAGTAAAGACTCTGCCGGATCTTCTTACGACGATAGGTCTACATGGAGCCTACTGCTCGAACGCTGGCATAGTCGCTTACTGCCTGGCGGTGTCCTGGGTGGTGCTGCCAGAGACGAAGGACAGGACACTTCAGGAGATTGAGGACGAGTTCAGAGGAAGACCTCTGTCTCCTGAGGAGTTGAACTCGACGTTGTCGCCGACATCCAAGAAACTGTACAACACAGATCGGCGGTGCAGTCATCACTAAATAAAGAAGTAACGAGTTAATAACTGTGCATTAGAAAATGCACTGGAGGAAAAATGAATTTTATAATAAAATATTTGAATCCTCAGGTCTAAATTATTAGATGTTTCATTTACCTACAACTCATAAAACCTGCAAAATTAGTATGTCAATAGTGTCACGCGAAGGCTGTACTTACGTTGAAGTACAATACTGCAATAAAAATAATTTATTTATTTTAATACCCTGTTACTGGTCTAGTACTCGGAAATTCGAACACATCATTTGTAATGTGCCTTCCCGCCCAGTTAAATATTGTTTTACCTGAGTCAATTGCAGAAAAAAATTCTCAGTTTCGTTACGCCCAAACTAAATTTAGATATCTATAGGGGAAAATCGTAACGGAACCGAGAAAAACTAAAATCTCGATGTCGTTACGATTTTCCTCTACATTTAGTTTGCGCGTAACGTAACGAAATTGAGAAATTCAAAATTTGTACGGAAAAGTTGGGACATTTTGTACTACTTTTTTATTTCATAAATGAAAAGTGCTCGTGATTCTGAGTAAAATGGTATACGACACACCATGATCAGACAAAAAAAACCGGCCAAGTGCGAGTCGGACTCGCGCACCGAGGGTTCCGTACAAACTCATAAGTAGATACATGAATAATTCAAGAAAAACTATAGGGCGATTAGTTTAGTAGGAGCAAATAAGTATGTGATAAGATTTTTGCAAATTTCTCAAAAACGGTGCAAGTTAGGAAAACCGTTTTATTTTTCCTGTAATATATAGAACGACATTAATAGTTGGTAATTATTACAGATTTTTCTGTTCAGTAACTTCGAAGATAATAGGGGGGGAATGGTATTTTTTTTAACGTATTTCGCCATAAATCAAACACTACTTATTTAAAAAAAAATACAAAAATAGTGTTTTAATCTACAAATCAAGCCCTTTCATTTGATACCCCACTCGATATAATAGCCCTAATTTCAATTTTAAAAGTCTCATTACGGACCCCTTTAAAAAAAAAGTAAAAAAGTTACAAGACTTTTTTTACATCCCATAAGCTCGGGTTAACGGTTCTTAACACTATTCCAAATTTCAAGTCGATAGCATCAGTAGATCCTGAGATATCTTGCTGTGACAGACGGACAGACAGACAGACAGACAGACAGACAGACAGACAGACAGACAGACAGACAGACAGACAGAGTCGCACCATAAGGGTTCCTTTTTTACCATTTTGGTACGGAACCCTAAAAAGTAAAAGATATTTTTTTTCTGCAATTGACGCACGCACCTTCTGGACAGCTCGAGGGTTAGCAGGATACGCAGGTACCTCAAATGCAAACTTCGGAACAGCCCCGGAGTTTTAACACGATCTCTGTCCCCATACAAAATGATATGACAAAGTCACCCGTCCAAGTTGCTTCCACTTTGGGGACATGGACTTATCAGGGTCATTATTTGAGCGTTTCACCCGCCTCACTTTGTAACGTAAACGTTTCTGTATTCCTTGAGTAAACAATTTAGCTGAAAAAAAGGATAATAACTTTCAAACTTAGATCTAACCTATTGAAATAAAATTAAATCTTAAATCCTAACTTAAAGATAAAAATTAAACTTAGGTTCCTTAATCTGACTTAATCTAATTGGGTCACAGATTACTTTCTGCTATTAAGTTACATCAGGCATTTCTAAGAGTTACTTAAAACGCACTGTCATACATCATACGCTACGTGACGTGAGGTCCATCGTCCATTTTGATCGGAGAAGCGACACTAAGTGGTCACTCGCAATTAAAATAACGGTTCGACCAACGAATTTTAAAAATGTTACCTAACTAGTATTTTTATAATTATAAATAAATCTACAATACATAATAATGTATTAATAAGTGTTGTGTTCTTCCTAAATCGGTGAGTGTTGCAAAAGTATTATTTATAATGTACTTACTAATATAAATCAGTAGTTTGTTCTTTCATGCCTAATCATAATTTTGGCTCATCATGTAGCTTGCCTGGCTTATACCATTAAATCATTGTAGTTAAATATCTAAAATAATGTAAATCCTTTGTTCTTGTTAGCCTGGTCTGATATTTATCTACCCACTTCTAGAAAAAGTGTATTCCCAATTTGTAAAATTGATTTAATTCTCGTTTAAAGGTTGAATATTTAATTACTGTTATCCTATAAAAGTAATGTTAAACACAGGCTATTGGTATTGCTTTGCATTTAAACATATTTTTTTACCTTTTTAAATAGCTGTAATGGATACTTTCTATTCTCATTTTTTAATTATCCAATTCTGTCTGTTTTTGAGCTGATTTTGTACACTGCTGCAACACCTTGATCACTATTAAATGCTTCTGGTAGCTGCCCTGCTATTAGCGCTTCCATCTTCACTTTCAACCGGGATGTTGCAGACAGTAACGTGAAATCGGACAATTCACTAAGTGCCCAAAATGGGATTTTCAGGGAAAGAGAATTGAAGTATGCTGGCAAATGGTGGAGGCGGTCCCACACCACACCCGCTGACCTGACCACGTCCCGAAGCTGCCCGTGACGTCATCGGCCGCGCCCGAACTACCACCGCGCGCCGTACTACAGGGAAGTGGCTGTCCAGTACGAACGGTGCTAAGTGTTCACGGCTCTAAAACTTAGTGTAGCGGTCCTACTAACGGACTGTAGTCTAGAACTCTCGCCCTGAGATTTCCTACCTACCTTAAGTAGCTTAGTGGTATTACTTTTAACTTGTTAGTTTAGTTTATTATTTTTGGAATTGTTAGTTTAGTTTATTAGATTAAAATTTGTTATTGAGAAATAAATTGTTTCATTACCATTAAACTCGCTAAGCGTTACAACTTTCATGGACACATTTTTGTCAAGATTCCGGCGGATTTTAAAGTATTTTTTAAGGTATTTGTTAGTAGTCCCAGATATGTACCATATAGCTCGATATGAGACTAGAATCTTAGGGAACTGCGACAATAATGTGTCCACGAAAGTGAGGCGGGTGAAACGCTCAAATAATGACCCATCAACGAAAATTTATGTGGCGACACGGAGTTTGATATCTAACGTCGTGGCCCCATTGTGGCCATTTCAAGTTGTGAACCCATAGTGGAAGCACGGACTCCTGAAAAAAAGTTTCATGGCCCCACATTGGGGGCAGCCGGATAGGGAACGTGTTAAGTCATGATTTTTTAATTTTTTTTATTGATAAAAATGTTTACATGACATTACAGTTAACCCAATACGTCACGAAACTTAGACTAACAATTAAAGATACGCATACACACACACACAGTAATCACAGTAACAAGTAATGAAATGTTACATAAAAAATGAAGAGTAAAAAAACTTAAAAAAAGTAAACAAAAATTACATAGGACATGATGACTTTTTTATGACAAGTTTGGTGCAAGTATCACAAAACTAATCAGACAGTACGTACATACATTGTTAAACTGATAAGTAAGAACTCATAAAGATTACATTCACAATCCCATACGATAAACAGCCATTTCAAAGGTTACAATAAGAACTGCAGTTTTAGTAGTGTTGGCAATGGTTTAGTTATCTTTTAACTTCGTTGTTAGTTCAATTACTTATCTCAATTTTCTAATTGAATGTCCTCTTCAGTGACACACCGGTGTCGCCGGCGACAACAGTGCGCTCAAGAAACGAGTTGCGTTTCTATCCATAATGACCTTAATTTTTTATAAAAATGTGTTTTAATTCAAAATGGATTACCCCTTTTACGAGACAGGTTAGTAGCTACTTTTTATACATATTAAATCTATAGCATTGTCTATATTTCATTAGGTGCATTCATGTTTTTAAGATAAGGAACTATTCGATTTCACTCCTGTCATTGACACAATTTTCACAACTTTCGGAGCGATTATTTCCAAAGGTATTCACATAGTCAAAAACCTTAAAATATTTTTGAAAGAGCTGTCGAGTCGATGTGCCACACGTTGATATTTTCTGAAAAAAAAAAAGATTTTTAGACTTTTTAGCTTCTGTAACATGTATGGAGTGCCTCCCCTAAAAATATTTATTCTAGTTGTTTAACTACCAAACTAAGTAGCGGCTCATACAAGACACCTATATTCCAAATTTCATCATTATCCATCGTGTAGTTTTTGAGTAAAATGCCTGTGACAGACGTCCGTCTGACAGACATGACGAAACTATAAGGGTTCCGTTTTTAACCGACTGCGGCGAAGCCCAAAGGAGGGTAATGTATTTGACCTGTATGTATGTATGTATGTCCGTTCCTGTGTCCGCTCGTACCTACTCAACGGCACAACCGATTTTGATAAATGATACATCATTAGATTCGTCTTGATGGCGCGAGTGTCAATGGGTATGAATTTCGTTAAAATAAACAAAATGGCGGATTTTATGCACTTTTGAAGTGCACCGCGGTCGGGTTTTTTTTAGTAAAAATATTTAGTTATTGTCATTTTGGCTACGGAACCCTAAAAAGGAGTTTGTTTTGTTCACTTTTTCCATGCGGGACTTCGCTCCACCCCCATGTGTGATCAGGTTTTAGGACAGAATAGATTTATACAACTAAAATTTGACGGACTCGGCTAGGCGGGTTATTTAATGTTGCCGAACGAAAGTAGTTTGCCTAGCCGTTTCATAGAACTAGAGGCTAGACAGCCCGATGTTCATCCAGGCAGCTAACCAAATGGCTAATTAATCTAGTTGGCGGTGACATAGTAATATTATCGGAAATTCATCCACGTTTGTTTTGCCCATTCTAGTGCTTCGTGACTTCGGGAGTGTCTCTGAACCTGGCATCACACGGGCTGGTGGTGGGGTTCACGTCGGTGTTGCTGCCGCAGCTGCGGGAGTCTGCCCATATCCCCGTGGACCCAGGCACTGGCTCCTGGATCGGTGGGTTCAGGGGCATTCCACGATAACGTCTACTTTGTCGGGCACGTGACGGCTATGGCAGCTACCTTAACAACAAATAAAAGTCCTAAATAACATTATCAATTCAGAAACCAAGTTATAAAATATTGACATAACAAACATTTGTTAGAAGTATGAAAAAAATGGCGTTACGTGCCCGACATTCTGGTGGAATTCCCCTTCAGCCAAATGAAATGAAATTATTTATTTCTGCAAGTAGGCCTAAACGGCTCTTTCACATATCTGATTCTTTTGGCGCTTCGACAAATCACATTCTGGTGAGACGAAGCGCCGGAAACTCACCAGTTTCTCTTTTCAAAAACATTGAGCATTACAGTAATTGTGAAAATATTACATGCAATTTCATTAATACAATGAATCAAACTAATGTTTAACTAATATACATTTTAATAAACATAAAAGTACATTTTTTAGAGTTGTAAAGGGTCTCTACGCTTCAAAACAAGATAAATTGTGGCTTTCCATAAGAAAAGGGACCTTATGACGGTTTCTAGTTACGGAGATATGGACGTTTTAGTGAAATGCTTCAAAATAATCATTTTTTTCTTTTATGCAAAATTGTAAAATATAGGAATAGACGTGCGTAGCTTGGTTTCACTGTTGTACGTTAATTTTTTCTATATAAAAATTGGGTTCAAAGTTTAGTAGAAAAGGGACCTTATGGCAGATCACATACAAAAATAATAAAGCTGTTGATAAAACTTATTTCTTTTTTATACCACGACACGACGGTGGTGTTTGGGCTCATTTGTTTCGTCTTGTCGAGTACTTTGAACTGAGATGATATCCAGGGTCTGATGATGAAGCCAGAAGGTGGCCATAGGAACTTCGTAATAAAACGTCGGAACGCCATCGTGTTTGGGCTCAATTGTTTCGTCTTGACGAGTACTCTGAGCGGAAATGATGTCCAGGGTCTGATGATGGAGCCGAAAGGTATCTATGGGAACTACGTAAAAAAACGACGCAACCCCATCGTGTTTGGGCTCATTCGTTTCGCCTTGACGAGTACTCTGAACCGAGATGATATCCAGGGTCTGATGATGGAGCCAGCAGGTGGCCATGCGAACTTCGTAATAAAACGTCGGAACGTGATTGTGTTTGGGCTCAGTTGTTTCGTCTTGACGAGTACTCTGAACTGAGATGATATCCAGGGTCTGATGATGAAGCCGGAAGGTGGCCATAGGAACTTCGTAATAAAATGTCGGAACGCCATCGTGTTTGGGCTCAGTTGTTTCGTCTTGACAAGTACTCTGAGCGGAAATTATGTCCAGGGTCTGATGATGGAGTCAAAAGGTATCTATGGGAACTACGTAAAAAAACGACGCAACCCCATCGTGTTTGGGCTCATTTGTTTCGTCTTGACAAGTACTCTGAGCGGAAATGATGTCCAGGGTCTGATGATGAAGCCGAAAGGTATCTATGGGAACTACGTAAAAAAACGACGCAACCCCATCGTGTTTGGGCTCATTTGTTTTGACTTGACGAGTACTCTGAACCGAGATGATATCCAGGGTCTGATGATGAAGCCGAAAGGTATCTATGGGAACTACGTAAAAAAACGACGCAACCCCATCGTGTTTGGGCTCAGTTGTTTCGTCTTGACAAGTACTCTGAGCGGAAATGATGTCCAGGTTCTGATGATGAAGCCGAAAGGTATCTATAGGAACTACGTAAAAAAACGACGCAACCCCATCGTGTTTGGGCTCATTTGTTTCGACTTGACGAGTACTCTGAACCGAGATGATATCCAGGGTCTGATGATGAAGCCGAAAGGTATCTATGGGAACTACGTAAAAAAACGACGCAACCCCATCGTGTTTGGGCTCAGTTGTTTCGTCTTGACAAGTACTCTGAGCGGAAATGATGTCCAGGTTCTGATGATGGAGTCAAAAGGTATCTATGGGAGGGAACTACTTAAAAAAACGACGCAACCCCATCGTGTTTGGGCTCATTTGTTTCACCTTGACGAGTACTCTGAACCGAGATGATATCCAGGGTCTGATGATGAAGCCGAAAGGTATCTATGGGAACTACGTAAAAAAACGACGCAACCCCAATCCCATCGTGTTTGGGCTCATTTGTTTCGACTTGACGAGTACTCTGAACCGAGATGATATCCAGTCTGATGATGAAGCCAGAAGGTGTCCATAGGAACTTCGTAATAAAATGTCGGAACCCTATCGTGTTTAGTCTCAGAGTACTCGGCAAGACAAAACAAATAAGCCCAAACACGATGGGGTACCGACATTTTATTACGGAGTTCCCATAGACACCTTCCGGCTCCATCATCAGACCCTGGATATCATTTCGGTTCAGAGTACTCTTCAAGACAAAACAAATGAGCCCAAACACGATGGGGTTCCGACGTTTTATTACGGAGTTCCCATGGCCACCTTCCGGCTCCATCATCAGAACCTGGATATCATTTCAGTTCAGAGTACTTGTCAAGACGAAACAACTGAGCCCAAACACGATGGGGTTCCGACGTTTTATTACGGAGTTCCCATTGCCACCTTCCGGCTCCACCATCAGACCCTGGATATCATTTCGGTTCAAAGTACTCGTCAAGACGAAACAAATGAGCCCAAACACGATGGGGTTCCGACATTTTATTACGAACTTCCCATGGCCACATTCTGGCTCCATCATCAGAACCTGGATATCATTTCGGTTCAGAGTACTTGTCAAGATGAAACAACTGAGCCCAAACACGATGGGGTTGCGTCGTTTTTTTACGTAGTTCCCATAGATACCTTTTGACTCCATCATCAGACCCTGGACATCATTTCCGCTCAGAGTACTTGTCAAGACGAAACAACTGAGCCCAAACACGATGGGGTTGCGTCGTTTTTTTACGTAGTTCCCATAGATACCTTTCGGCTCCATCATCAGACCCTGATCATCATCTAATGCATTCGCTCGTTTGGTCTAAATCCACCTTAAGACACATAGAAGTGGATGTGAGCTCTGCTGTTCCTATTTTTCGAAAAGATGTCTTGCCTACTTATGATGCGTAGCTAAATCAATTGTTAATCTCAATTAACGATTAACAATTACGTAATCGTTAATTGCAATTAACAATTACTTTTCATTAATTGTTAATTGCAATTAATAGATCAATCGTTAATTGGGATTACATTTTTGCCAACACTGCAAACAAGCATGCGGCCTGCATAATGGTAAGCAAAAATTTTCAAAATGATCCTAGAAAGCCGAAAATTTGGAAGGAAAGGGTTGGAGGCAACAGATTCGGAATCGGAATTGAAAAAAAAGTAAAAATAAAAAATACTTTTGTTTTGTGTCGTTTTTTTTTATTTTTTTAGAAAAAAATTTTAAAACTTTTTTTAAAACCGATAAAAAAGTGTTTTTGGCGTGCTTTTAGTGCTTTTTGACCATTTTTAGAAAAACCTTGTTTTTTCAAACATTTTAAAAAAATAAAAAAGAAACTGGCGAATGCCTGTCGTTTCTGACCATTTAAGAAAAAGTTTTTTAATTTTTTTTTCTTCAAAAACTTACGAAAATAGTACATTACACAACTAGGGTGGTAATACAAAGAAAGGCCGAGATCGCAGATTTTTGCGGCCCGAGCTGCAAGCGAGGGACGTAAATATGCGATCGAGGGCTTTCTTTATTACCTCCCGTGTTGTGTACATCATTTTATGTCTACACTTGGCCAGAAAGCGGCTTTTTCCGTACGCCCAGCGTGCGGAAAAAGTCTCTTTATGGGCAGGTGTGGAATAAAATACATTTTTTTGGTGGTGTCTATAATTTTTTACCATTTTGTCATGTTTCTCTTTAAGCCTTTTTAGAAAAAAAACATTTTTTTTTAAAAATAAAATAAATAAAATAAAATAAAATAATTTATTTCTGTAAGTAGGCCCTCAAGGGCTCTTTTACATGTCTTACATTCTTTGTCTTCTTTTCTTTTTGGCGCTTCGGGTAATGACCTTCTGGTGAGAAGAAGCGCCGGAAGAAACTCACCAGTTTCTCTTTTAATAATTTAATATACATTACATTACCTTAAAAACTACATTTATAGAGATGTAAAGGGTCTCTCTATGCGTCCAAACAATACAAATAAAAAAATAGAAAATAAATTGATACTAGAATTAATGGAGATGTAAAGAGTCTCCGTTGTCAAAATATTATGTTTTGGAGGTGTAAAGGATCTCCAAACGTCAAAATACAAATTGAAAATACTTATTTACTAAATTAAGTCCATTTTTTCTTAGAGATGTAAATGGTCTCTAAGTGTCAAAACAATTGGCAAGTACAAAAACAGAAAAAGACAACTAATCAAACATTGTTTTTAAAATATATCTATTTCCAGTCGCAGTTAATCCCACGGTGTTTCATCATTCATGTAGTCTTGTGTGCTGTAATAAGCCTTAGACATGAGTTTACGCTTTACACAATTCTTAAATTTGTTAATAGATAATTCAGTTATATTCCTTGGCAGCTTATTATAAAACCTTACACAATTACCCATGAATGATGTTTTTATTTTATGGAGCCGAGTGGTGGGCACTGCGAGCTTATGTTTATTCCTAGTATTAATATTATGTATGTCACAGTTCTTCTTAAAATTCATGATATTTTTATGTACATACATAATATTCTCATAGATGTATTGACAATGCAATGTCATTACATTAATTTCCTTAAACTTATCTCTAAGTGAGTCTCGATAATTCATCTTATATATCGCTCGAATAGCCCTCTTCTGCAGAACAAATATAGTATTAAGCTCTGAAGCACTAGCACTGCCCCACAGCAGAATACCATACGACATAATACTGTGGAAGTAACTAAAATATACTAATCGAGCTGTTTTTATGTCTGTTAATTGTCGGATCTTGTTGACTGCAAACGCTGCAGAACTTAGTCTATTCGAGAGATTACCAATATGGGGACCCCACTGGAGTTTAGAATCCAATGTTATACCAAGAAAGACTGTACTATCAACTAGTTCCAATTCCTCATCCTTCACAATGACACTTGCTTGCTCGCGATTTACGTTACGCGTGACAAAGTTTATACATTTAGTCTTTCTTTCATTTAACAGTAAATTGTTAACATTGAACCAATTCACTACTTTAGATATAGCATTGTTTACATCATTGTAAGCTTGCTGCTGTCGCTTGACTTTGAAGATAAGTGAGGTGTCGTCTGCAAACAATACTATATCATGGTGGGTCTTAACGAGGTATGGCAAGTCATTTATGTAAATAAGGAACAGGAATGGTCCCAATATTGATCCCTGCGGTACACCCATCGAGACCAATGACCCCGGTGAGTGCTGTCCATTCACGTCAACCCTTTGAATTCTACCTTGTAAGTATGACTTAAATAAATTCAGTGCCGATTCTCTGACTCCATAGTAGTGCAGCTTCCCGATCAATGTTTCATGACATACGCAGTCAAATGCCTTGGATAAATCACAGAAAATACCTAAAGCATCACATGACTCCTCCCAGGCATCGAAAATATGTTTAATTAGCTCGACACCAGCGTCGGTTGTCGAGCGACCCCGAGTAAAACCAAATTGCTTATTATGCATTAAGTTATTTGTATTAAAATGTTTCATTAATTGGGACAAAACTAATTTCTCAAAAATTTTACTAAAAGTTGGTAGCACAGATATTGGTCTAAAGTTAGTGGGGTCAGTAGTGCTACCTGTTTTGAATAAAGGTGTTATTTTACTATATTTCATTAGATCAGGAAACTCACCGCAATCAACACAGTTATTAAACACGACTACCAAGTCAGGCGCTATGATTTCTATTAGGGATTTAACAGCATGGACAGAGACTCCCCAAAGGTCACTAGTTTTTTTGACATTAATTGATTTAAACGCCTTTACTACATCTGAAGTACTAACATGTTCAAAATGAAAGTCTTTACTACATTCTGGGGCGTTATCTTTTAACAGTGTAACGGCAGCCGAAGGTGATGAATTTAAATGCTTAGTTGTGGATACTGGTATCTCGGTAAAAAACTTTTCAAATTCTGTTGCTACTTCTAAATTGGAATCTACAATTTTGCCATCAATTTTTAGTTTAAGATCGTTTACTGAGTGCTTCGATCGACCAGTCTCCACATTAATTACTTTCCAGGTTGTTTTAATAATATCAGAACTATTTCTTATTTTCTGGCTTAAGTAATTACGCTTAGCTAAATGACAATCTATCTTAAATTTCTTCGAATATTGTTTCACATGCTCTTTAAATTCATCACTCGTATTGAACCGCCGTTCTTCATACAAGGCATACAATTCCTGTCTACGTTTATGTAAGTCCACAGTAGCCCACTCACTAAAAACTGGTGCACCACTAACCACGACCGATTTAGAAGTAAATATTGCGTTATAATGTTCCATAAAGGTGTGAAAGAATGAATTGTACATGTCGCTAGGAGTCGTGTCGGAAGATAAAAAGGGTAGCGCCTGAACTAGACTATGTTTCATTCGTTCGACACGGTCCGTAGTTACTGGTACAAAAGTAATTTGTTTTCTCAAGATATTATTCCTTAATGACTCAAATACAATTAATTGACCTAAATGATCTGATTCCAAATTGCTGATTATACGTTTGGTATTAGGAAGAATATCAGTGAAAATGTTATCAATACAGGTGGCGCTAGTAGCAGTCACTCTTGTTGGCTCCATAAATATGTGTTTGAGATTACACGATTTGAAAAGATTCAACAGTCTGACACTTAATGTTGAATTTTCCAAAATATTTACATTGAAGTCGCCGCATATAAGTAATTTCTTACTAGAAGTAGCAATTATTTTATGAAGCACAGATTCCATTACGTTTTCAAAAAGTTCGAAATCACTTAATGGCGGCCTATAGACACAAACAACAATAAATTGATCTAATTCTACGGCACTTAGTTCTATGGTCCGTTCAACAGACAAGGATACAATATCCTTGCGTTCCTTAAATTTTAATTGTCTATTTAATATGATTAATGACCCACCATGTATGGAACTTAGTCTGGTGAACGAACTACCCACCTGGTGAATCTTAAATTGAGGCATTAGTTCATTATTTTCTAACCAATGTTCGGTTATACATAGAATATCTATATTGTAATCGTTCAAAAAAAGTTCAATTTGCAAGTCTTTTCCTCTAATGCACTGAATGTTTTGATGAACCAGGTGGATATGATTTTTATGTTTGCAGCATTTTTCAATAGATTTATTTAGAACTAAATTGCCAGAGACAGAGTCCTCCTTTGTCTTAAGATTTAATTTAAATTGTTGGTTAAAACTGGAACCAACTCCAAGTTCAAACTACTGGACTGCTCAATAGGAGCAGAACCTGCCAAATTCTTGGCAGAAATGTCGAATAAATATGATAGCGACAAAGCTATTTGTCTTTTATAATAATTAGAAAGGTAAAACTTACCTTTAGTCAAAAATACTTTACTAACATATTTGTTTGTGTCTATTATGGTAAACTTACTACTATATGTACAAAAATTATACAAATATATATTTAAGTTATATCTAGCATCATTTTCTGTTTTTGGCACTTGATTACAATAAGGGAATGTGAACATAATAATTTCTTTCACTGTAAGACTGTTTAACTTTTCTAGGAATTTAATTAAATTATTTTTGTTCGCATTGCCCCGGTTGCCTATAAGAATAAGCAGTGTTGTCTTAGAATGAATATTATTATCATTCAAAATTTGTTTAGAGAAATTATCAAGGCTACTATAAGGCAGACAATTGCTGATTGCGCTAAGTCCCTTTAAATAGAAGTTCAAGTAATTGCCCATATTACTTCCAATCTCATCACAGTACATAATAACATTAGGTTTAGGTGTGCTTATTTGTGTAGAGAGGACGGAGCAATTATTTATTTGTTGTTGAGGAGGTAAACTGCCACACAGGTCCGGGCTAGGTACACCAGCAGACAAACGACCACTCACTTGTTGACATACACATGACTGGCCATTTGTCAGTGACTCAAACCGCTCTGAATTATGTTTAATTTGTGATATCAAATCATCCATGGCTAATGAATATTCAGTAATAATGTTTTTTGAACTCTCATTCATTTCATGTAATGATTTTATTGAATCCTCCAAACTCTGAATTTTTAATTGTAAAACCTGTGTGTCAGTTTCATATTTTGACTGACTATGTTGTAACTGAGCAGAACACAGTTCCAATTCATCTACCATATTTACATTAATTTTACTAAATCTCAATTTCCTAAAAAACAATTTATTATGTTTTGATAACTTTTGCGTTTTTTTAATGATTCTGTTCAGTTTAACATATTTCTTTAGTTTTTTACCGCTGCACTTTATTAATGTGGTAGATTCATTAGTTAAGTCTATAGTAACTACAGGGTTTTTAATTGCAGCGGTAACCAACTTGAAAACGTGTTTTAGGCGAATCGCAAAACTTTTTGAGCATTTTAGAAAAGGTTTTTTTAATTATTTTTTTTAAACTTACGAAAAAAGTCAATTTTTGGCGTTCTCTATAATTTTTGACCATTTAAGAATAAAGATCGACAAAAACAAAAAAGTTTTTTTTATCCTACCATTATGATTTTTTTTTATAAAACTCGGTAATTTTTGGTTTTATAGAAAAGTAGTCTATACAAAACACATCATCATAACACCATGGAGTGAATTATTCACCATTAACGTTATAATTATGAGAATAACTCTTAATTGATCAAGATTTGAAGTAAATTTCTAAAAACTTTTTTCTTCGGTATTCTGTTTTAATACAAGTTTAGTAAATAAATAACGTTAATATCGTGTCATACTGTAATTATCAACAAGTTTTGCCTGTCATTGGTCATAAAGCCATAATATCCCATACATTTGGGAAAAGGGACCTTATGACTAAACACTTAAATTCAACGCAACATTATTTGAGAATTACTCTTAATTGATCAAGATTTGAAGTAAATGTCTAATAACCTTTTTTCTTCAGTTTTCTGTTTTAATACAAGATTAGTCAATAAATAATGTAAATATCGTGCCATACTGTAATCTCTATATATAAAAATGAAATACGTTTGTTAGTTACCTATAAACTCGAGAACCGCTGGACCAATTTAAGTAATTTTGGTATTGAAATGTTTGTATTTGGCAGCAGAAGGTTTAGGCAGTATAAAAACACGGAAATATTGTGCTGATAATTAAATATCAGTGATTCTTTATTCCATACAAATTGTTCTTAGATACTTTCCTGTCAAACTTTCTTCTGATGTTGACTTTTCGGGGTACGGTATTAAACAGCGTAAAAAAAATAAGAGTTTCGAATCGACAACATATATGCGCAAAATTTAGATTTTCGAGTAATTCGTAATAAATTGAGTAAGATTGAGCTGGTTTGGTTTCATTGTCAGACGTCAACGTTTGCCTCAAAGTTGCGTTCAGATACTGTTAAACAAGTTTACGTTGTTGTTGGTAAAGCCAGCTGTACACTCTCTCGCCGAAGCCAGGGGTAAAATCATATGATATGATAATAAGCTTAAATCTATATAAATGAAATATTTATGTTTGTTAGTTACTCACTTTATTCCCATACAACTTTACGTTAATGACAGCTACGTTCCAAACGCATTGTGATATAACGCGTGACAACTTTCTATTTGATCCTGACACAGTACTTGCTACATACAAGCGAGGGTCAAATAGTAAGTTGTCAGGTCATCGTCGCGACTTACAGTCAGACAGTCAGACAGGAAGGGTTAACTGCAGATTCCTGGCCGTTGAGGTATGTTATGTTGGTTAAAGAAGTGGATTCATGTCAGATCAAATAATTTATTCGTCTGATTCTCTTGGCTGCTTCGGTAATGACATTCTGGTGAGAAGAAGCGCCGGAAGAAACTCACCAGTTTCTCTTTTAAATCATCCGGCATTACAATAGTTGTTACAATATTATGGCATAGGTACTCTAGTGAGCGAATGGATAATTACGTTTCACAATTCGTTCTATTTCACTATTAATCACTATACACACTTCACTAATTCACAATATATCACTAGTACGCACACACAGTAATTGGCAGATGATAACTTTAGTAAACCGACAGTTTTGTCGGGAGCTAGTGCCGTGCCAGTCAAGACCAATGCTCGATAAAGAAAGACGATAGAATGACCCCACAGCAAGTGCGGTTCAGGTATTTAAAGGGTTACCCATCCCTCGCTCTAGGTAACTAGTTTCCTGCACTCACTCCACAACAACTCTGTCCAATGGCGCACAAGCAGGCACCAAGTGTTTACTTTTTAATGAAATAAACGCGTGTATAACTATCACGACTTACATTAAAAACAATCAAATATTCCAACATGAATTATCAATAACCAATAACAGTGGTTTAGCCGCTAAGTCAAAACATCATTTAGTCAATAAAAGATCGATCGTGTTTTGGAACGGAACTAACGTTTGTTAAAACAAGTTGTCAAGCAACCGCCTGTCAGTTCACTCATTTCATAATAAGAAAACAGTTAATTTAAGTGGACAACTATTCAGATTTACTTTTGCAAATGTGTTGGTGCAAATACGTGAATGATCAAATATTATTACAAGATTGATGTGACAATTAACTCCGACACGGCCATAACTGACAATTCACACGTCCTCGTGTGGTTTTGTATCAAAACTCAACCGAGTAAATAAAGCTCGGCCTCTCTGACCAGTTAAACAGTTACAAAAGAAAATTAATAGAAAGAAAAATTCCTGAGTCCTTGAATTTCTAGAACACTTTAATTATTCTGTCATAAAATGCCAAACATAGCACAAACAGGCTTAAGGAGTCAAACTAGACATACAACACTAGGAGTCAAGTGCCAACATAGACATCCTAAACTGGGAGTCAAAATAGACATCCAACACTAGGAGTCAAGGGCAAACATAGACATCCAAAACTAGGAGTCAAGTGCCAACATAGACATCCTAAACTGGGAGTCAAAATAGACATCCAACACTAGGAGTCAAGGGCAAACATAGACATCCAAAACTAGGAGTCAACATAGACATCCCAAACAGTGGAGTCAAAATAGACATCCGTACAAGGAGTCAAAATAGACATCCCAAACAGTGGAGTCAAAATAGACATCCCGAAGAGAGTCAAAATAGACATCCCGAATAGAGTCAAAATAGACATCCCGAAGAGAGTCAAAATAGACATCTCAATTACGTTTGGTATATTAAGCACGTGACAGGACAATTAAGTATCATTTTCGAACAGACATTCTTCATCAATGTCATCATTGATCACAGTAACAGGACATTCAGGCATTTTTCGAACACGATCATGAGCGTACTTGTATTTCTATTACCAGTTAATGATTTTAACAAATATCTGCCACCCTCTAACAATTGAGTGATCTTTAAGAATACTTCAAATTTAGACTGATTGCGTTCTTCATTCTCTATAAGAACAAGGTCTTGAAACTTATGTAAAACGTCAAAATGGGTTTTTTCGCAACCAGAATTCTTAGTTATGCCTTGGGCTGCTTGAATTATAGCTGCTATCCACGACATGGCCATCTTGAATCTTGCATCATGGTCATCTTGCAGAGCACTCGTTCTCGTGTGCTTCAGATCGCATTAGATTTCCACACACACGCGAATCTTGCAGGCACCAATGAACTGTTGTTGACTAACGCGCTTGTAGTTGCATCCGTGGCTTCAAACCGTACTTCTTGAAAGATTCTTCATTGTTTGTGACTATATTTTACGGAGTTGACCGTTGTAAAGTGCAAGTGACTTTTTATTTTCGGATTTGACAATCCATAGCGCTAATCGGTGGTAAAAGCAATCCAGTGAAACGGCAAATGCAGCTAACGACTCCCCACCCCATCTTTCGGTTGGTCACTATTTACTAAGGGGGAGAATGAGCAATCCGCCTTGAAGTGGCTTCTCTGACAGACATAAATCCACGGTAGAATTCCAAGCACAAATGCTCGTGCATCCGGTAAATCGGGGTTATACTCGGGTAGATGAATCGCTGATGACGAAGCACCGGTACCTTTGATTGCTTCTATTAACTGTGCCATATTCCGGTTTTCAAGATCCAGCAAACAGTCAGTACAATTTTAGTCAGCGACTCAGCCCGACCGCATCCCACTTCTGATGGCGGATCGTCGTCGCGACTTACAGTCAGACAGTCAGACAGGAAGGGTTAACTGCAGATTCCTGGCCGTTGAGGTATGTTATGTTGGTTAAAGAAGTGGATTCATGTCAGATCAAATAATTTATTCGTCTGATTCTCTTGGCTGCTTCGGTAATGACATTCTGGTGAGAAGAAGCGCCGGAAGAAACTCACCAGTTTCTCTTTTAAATCATCCGGCATTACAATAGTTGTTACAATATTATGGCATAGGTACTCTAGTGAGCGAATGGATAATTACGTTTCACAATTCTTTCTATTTCACTATTAATCACTATACACACTTCACAATATATCACTAGTACGCACACACAGTAATTGGCAGATGATAACTTTAGTAAACCGACAGTTTTGTCGGGAGCTAGTGCCGTGCCAGTCAAGACCAATGCTCGATAAAGAAAGACGATAGAATGACCCCACAGCAAGTGCGGTTCAGGTATTTAAAGGGTTACCCATCCCTCGCTCTAGGTAACTAGTTTCCTGCACTCACTCCACAACAACTCTGTCCAATGGCGCACAAGCAGGCACCAAGTGTTTACTTTTTAATGAAATAAACGCGTGTATAACTATCACGACTTACATTAAAAACAATCAAATATTCCAACATGAATTACCAATAACCAATAACAGTGGTTTAGCCGCTAAGTCAAAACATCATTTAGTCAATAAAAGATCGATCGTGTTTTGGAACGGAACTAACGTTTGTTAAAACAAGTTGTCAAGCAACCGCCTGTCAGTTCACTCATTTCATAATAAGAAAACAGTTAATTTAAGTGGACAACTATTCAGATTTACTTTTGCAAATGTGTTGGTGCAAATACGTGAATGATCAAATATTATTACAAGATTGATGTGACAATTAACTCCGATATATTTTTTTAATAATGAGACGTTATAGCGGCTCTCTACTCTCGGGCGAGAGCACTCGCGCGAGAGCCACGAGATATGGAAAAACATCACGAGAGGTGGCGAGTGCCACGTATGTATACACGCGGGAGTGTAGAGCCGTCATAAATATAAGTTTTAAGGTATTGAAAACCACTCGGTTTCCGAAGCATTCAAGATTTAACTCTTTTTGACGTGATAACGTCTTATAATTCGATGGAGCCGGCTGCACGC
This sequence comes from Eudemis profundana, assembly GCA_947034925.1. NCBI lineage: Eukaryota > Metazoa > Arthropoda > Insecta > Lepidoptera > Tortricidae > Eudemis > Eudemis profundana. Next base: position 15,028,086 of record OX344818.1, read on the forward strand.
ACGAAAAAGTGTGACGTCATTTGCCGTTACCTTGCGGGGCCGTTACCTTGCAGGGTCGTTACCTGTCAAATAGGTACTTTATATTATTCCAGCACTAAAGTCGTTAAGACGATAGTTTCTTACAAATTGTTAATAAATTAGCCCTTATTCCCTAAGATACGGCTGTCAAAATCTCTATTGAATGACAAGAGACACTGCTGAGTTTGGCAAAAATCTTTAAATTTAAATAGTGGATGCTGCTTTGGCAGTTCCGTTTTACGCCTGCTTTAATCGTAGTTTAAAAATTATTAAAACAAATCTTTGACATTATATTCGTGGAACGGCAGATATTTACACTGGCCACTTAGCCATCATTTTAGCGTGTCAATGTCATTGTGGCAGCTTATTGGGAAAAAAGTCGAAGTCGAAGTCGAAGTCAAAGTCAGAGTCAGAGTCAAAGTCAATGTCAAAGTCAAAGTCAGGGTCAAGGTCAACGTTATCACGTTCGACTATCGTCAGTAAACCGACTTTACAGACAACCGATTTTTTTTTTTTTACATTAAGATTCTTTGCTAAATATAGACAAATAATACGAGATTCATCCATCAATCGTAACACTCTTGACGTCTATATCACATATTAAATATGTTTTTCATATGCTGGGTACGCACCAAGCAAACAATTAAGAAAGTGGTCCAAACTGGGCCAACGAAAGCCACCCAACGCATTCGTTGGCCTTCGTTTGCTTGGTGCGTACATAGCAGACAATTCAGACCGATGTACACTTCTGTTTAACATAAAATTGACGAATATACACTCAGGCTTGCAGTGAATAAACATGAAACATGATCCTTAAAAAAAAACCGTTACAAAAGTTTTTACAGCGCGACGGCATTACTTAATCAGTTCCATTTTCTTGCACGTGGTTTGTCACTTTTGTCGGTTAGTCCTGCCCCCTATAGTTCCATCCAGGTCTCAAACATTATAAAAAAAAAATGGTTTGTGCATGGTCTGTGCCAGAATTGGATAATGCACAGCCAAAATAAAGTCCGGCCCGATAATGCACAGCCCCGATAATCCGCGGCCACAAGAAATAGAAGCCTCGCGCAGCGAGGCTTCGTCGACCTGCCGGAATTTATTAACCAGAAACAACAAAAATATTACAAAGACTATTTAGTCGAAATTGCGAAAAAACCCGAAACTTTCCGACAGAATGTATGCATTTAGACAGTTCTTATGACTCACAGCAGCGCCCCTAGCGGAAAATTCACTCGCGATAGCCCTCATTGTTTTGAGCCTCCAAGCATAAGGCAGTACGAAGTACGCCGGGCAGCTAGTTATCAATAATTTTTGCTTATGGCTGGTCATAAGGTCCCTTTTCTCAAGTATGGGAATAAATTTGTGATTTTTACGTAACTTCAATCGTTTATAAATCAAAAAATACGACTTGTAGAATAATAATGACACTTTTGAGATACTTGTGTAGACTGATTAAATATAATTTAGAACTCATTATACGAAAATTGTAAATATTATAGGAATGATGAAAAATATAATAAAAATGACATTTTAATTAAAATAAAAATATTTCGTTGACAATGTGATTTTATTTCTATCCCAAAATGTACAGTCAAATATCTCTAACTATATACAATGGTTTAGATTACAATATATTAAAAAACAGGCCGAATTTTTTTTTTTTTTTAATTTTTTTCTCATAAGCGACTTGCTCTAATCAAAGGCTGATTTTTCACGACCTGGAAGTCACATTAAAAAAACCATTACTGATTTCCAAAGAAAAATACCTTGAGATACATAATCAATCATCATCTCCATAACTTCCAACGGGAACATACTTAAAATTAGTTTCAAACTTCTTTTGACGATTTCTCAAAAGTGCAATTTTAGCATGTGCGGGTTTGATGTTTTTTAAAAAAAAAAGTATGGGACTTAGGGTCATGGTTTTTTTTGTATTAGATAGCTTATTTAACGCAGATTTAGGATCTGTGCTTAACTCAATACCTGTTATAAGGTCCCTTTAGCCATGGAAAGCCACAATTAAAAAGAAAATAAAGAGCATATACTAAAATTAATGGAGATGCAAGGAGTCTCCGTTGTCAAAACATGTTTTGGAGGTGTAAAGGTTCTCCAAACATTAAAAAAATCAAAATACAACATTAGAAACAAGAAATAGACTACTAAACTGTCATTAAATTTTCATGCTTTACAAAAAATGAACTTACAGAAATGTAAAAAATCTGTGACTCACATAGTATACATTAAAAACTAAAATTAAAACAGTGTAGTTCCAGTGCTAACTAAGCCAAATCTGTCCGACAACCACCAACCAATGAGGGCGGTTACCGTTTTTGTGCTCACCAGTTGGCGCCACTGTCGAGTAGGGTCCTGAAGTATAGCTGTCAGTTTTTTATTACGGGTGTGAAAACGAAGTTTACATTTCTATCGTATTTAGTGCCTTAAAACTGCTCGGAAAATTTAGGTTAGCGTTTAAACTAATTAATTTATTTTGATTTTTGGATAGAAGTTGAATAGAAGTTAGAAGTCGGTTATTTTAAATTATAATTTCGATTATTTATTTGTTTTCAGCGTCCATCATCAGCATCGCACTAGTAGCCGGCGCCCTGGCATTGCCCTGCATCATGAACAGACTGGGCCGTAGGGCCGCCAACCTCATCAGCGTCACCCTCATGCTCACTGGGTGGTTCTGCATCATCCTCGCCACTAGCGTGGCAACCCTGCTCTTCGCCCGGTTCTTGCAGGGCTTCTCCATGGGGCTGTCAGCTTCGCTATGTTCTGTACTTATCGGAGAATACACCAGCCCAAAGAACAGAGGAGCGTTCCTAACAACTATATCATTGGCTATCGCATGTGGAACGCTAACCATTCACGCATTAGGACCTTATTTCGCCTGGAAGACCATAGCTCTCGTCTGCGCTGTGATAACTTTCCTTAATTTAATGATAGTCATGCATTCTCCAGAATCACCCAGCTATTTGGTTTCAAAAGGGAGGTATGACGAATGTAGGAAAACTTTCCATTGGCTGCGAGGCTACGATGAAGAAGAGGAATTGGAGAAGATGATCAAAGCTGATATGTTGAATAAAGTGAAGAATGATGATCAGCAAACTACTGAAAGCCAGCTTCAATACCACAAGAGAGTATTCAAGAAGAAAGAATTTTACAAGCCTTTAACTTTGGTGATGCACTTGTATATGATTGGGCAGTGGTCAGGCGCCAACATCTTGGCGGCATATACCCTGGATATCTTTCATACGATCATTGGAAATGACGTTGACGTGTCATTGATGATAATTTTTAATGGACATCCAAAGAATAGTTTCTAATTTTTGCGCTATCTTCGTCATCCGAAGGGTCCGAAGACGACCAATGCTAATATCCACCATCAGTATCAACTTCTTGTCGTTTCTGACTATAGGAGTTTATGCGTATTTTAAATCTCATGGTCTGTTACCTTACGATCATCCTTTTATAGGTATAATCCTGATTCACATGCACATGTTTTCTATAGCAACTGGCTCGGTTCCTCTGCCAAACATTATAGCTGGTGAAGTGTTTCCCCTGGAGTACAAAGGCCTAGCAGGAACTATATCAGTACTGTTCTTATCGTCGAATCTCTTTATCACTTTGAAAAGCAACCCTTTCTTCTTCAGTACGTTGGGGCTACATGGCACCTACTGGCTGTATGCCGGCATGGTCGGCTACAGCCTGCTGGTCTCCTGGCTGATGTTACCGGAGACCAAGGACAGGACCCTTCAGGATATTGAGGAGGAGTTTCGCGGGGGTCCACGTAAAGATGTGTCAGCTGACTCAATTTTGTACGAAAATACCAAGAAGTTGAATAATTTAAATTGACGACACGTTTGGCTTAGTGGAAGTTACACCGCCTATGAAGCTAGAGGTCCCGGGTTCAAATCTTGGTGTGAGCAAATTTGTGTGATGAGCACGTTCCCGTACAAACATTGTTTAGTTTGGGACTAGGTTGATTTATTTTAGATATTAATTTATTCCAATCTTAATTAATATACACATAACACAATAAAAGAGGGCAAAATAATGATAAAATCTAAAATACCTAACACTAAATAGACTTAAAAACTAAATTATACTGCCTAAAATAAAATAAAACATTTCAAAAATAATACTCCCACAAGCAGTTCCACCTGTCCACTGTGGCATGGTACCCAATACGTTTGCAGGATTACCTCTCTGAATGGCCAGGGCAATAGGCTAGACAACAAAAAAAAACTATTCAGTCCGTCAGTTAGATTATTAAAAAATATTGTACACGTATTTTTTCTTTTGTTTGACAAATAAAAAATTGCGAGGATACAGCTTAGAAGTTTCGAGTGACGTCACTCCTTGGTATACAATTTTCACCTAGGAGTAACAAGCCTTTCGGAAGCTTGATGATCCTATACCTTTGTCGATTTTTAATAATTTGATAAACCAAAAAATACGTGTCCCATATTTTTCCATAATCTAACTGACGGACTAAATAGAATGATATATTTTTAACCCAGTCGTCGTCCCTATTCTTTGTGTGTGCCAGCTCTGGGATCTCCCGAGGCATGCACCAGCCGCGGCGACAGGGCCTTCGTGAAGGTTTTCATGTCGGCTGATCAGTGTCCCAACGTCTCCACCACACTCGTAGCCGGAATATTTGCGGCACTTTAGGATTTAAAATATTTAAATTTATATTGACTGATTATAGTACCGTGTAGCAAAAATTAAGTTATATCTATTACTTGTTTGTAGATTTTTTAATGTAAACTGTTCGAGGACTGAACCCGGTATCAGCCGGTAACTAGCTAGTCATTGAGTACAAACGATGACACAGCTAAGTGATCATCAGTAGACCTTAATACATTGTAATAAGGGTGACAAGTGGTCAGTTAGCAGTGTCTTCGATTGTATAAATAGCACTCTAGGTCAGTAACAGCCTACATATCGATACCTTTAGACTCAAAGGGCGTAAACGCCGTAGTTTCTAATGGCATTTACGCCCTTTGAGTCTAAAGGTATCGATATGTGCCTACTTGTTACGATTCGGAAGATACATCCCAGTGACGGAACGGACAGACCGATGGAAAGACATTAAAGACTTAAGCTATGTACCGTCGGCATCCCTTGTGTAAGTAATTAAAAAAAACGGACAAGTACGAGTCGGACTGGCCCACCGAGGGTTCCGTACTTTGTAGGTACATATAATGAAGTATCCTATAAATTTTGATTCCCTTAGTAAAGTCTATTTTTCTATGATTTTATTAAACATGTATAGTTTTCGGATTTTTCCCTATACTTGTAGTATAAGACGGTATTACTTGCCTAATTTCAGTTCTGGGTCAACGGAAGGTAGCCTTTGAATTTTGGTTACCTTGAGAGTGTCGAAATTTACGTTTTTTGCGGCATAAACGGCTGTATCTTTTTTCACGTCAACTTAGAAGCTTGATTTTTTCACAGCTTCAAGGGACTATAGACCTGAGTAAAAAATGATTTTAATTGCAAACAGACGGACAACAAAGTTATCTTATAAGCAAACAAACATACATGGTAAATATCCCGTCGTTAATAGTAGTTATTATGTGAATGACCATGTGAGCTTAAAATCGTATATCTTATAAGGGTTCCCTTTTTAGAGTTCCGTAGCCAAAATGGCTAAAAAGGAACCCTTATTTCCTTTTGAGGTCATCATCATGAATTTAAGGGCCGATACAGACGGACTGCAACCCAACTGCAACTCCCTACGATTTGTATGGGAACTGCATCACAATTGCACGCCGACGCGCAGTCGGCGTGCAGTTGGGTTGCAGTCCGTCTGTATCGGCCCTAAGAGTGTCTCTCTTTCTTGAGCCCTCTCCCTGTTAACAGCTTGGTCCGACACGACGTTCATCTTTTCCTTAATTTGGTCCATGTAAGCTCTTCTTGGTCTTTCTCTCTTTCTCCTTCCTTCAACTTTTCCTTTTATTAGATATTCTTCGTGTCGTAACAAGGTGTCCAATCATTTTTCCTCTCCAGTTTTCAATAGTTTTAAAAATACACCTATTCTCCTTCACCATAGCTAGCACCTCCTCATTTGACCTCTTCTCAGTCCAGCTAACTCTCTCCATCCTTCGCGAACACCACATCTCGAAGGCCTCCAGTCTCTCTCTATCTCTTTGTGTCATTATCCACGTTTCGCTTCCGTATAATGCTATGCTCCAGATGTACACTTTTATGAGCTTTTTCCGTACATGACGTGCTATTCTGGATTTGAACAGGCCTTTCTTTGCATTAAAAGCTCTCTTCGCCATTGCTATTCTGGTGATTATGTCTTATGTACATCTGAAGTCATCTGTTATAATACTGCCAAGATGTTCAAATTTTAAATTATAATTTTGGGGTACGGAACCCTAAAAACAGGTTATTTATAAAAATACGTAGCTATAAAGCACTGTATAAATATTCCTACTACCCAACATTAGGTAAACTAATCACACAAACCTATTGTCTAACTGTCACCGCTCTATGGACTGTTAGACAGTACGTGACAGGACTCGAGTCGTCTGTCAAACTGGGTAACTGTGTCAAGGTGACCAGTCTGCCAGATGTGTTATCATCATAATTCTGAATGTTAATTTGAGATTAGTGCGCGGGCTATATAGATACCAGATGTAACGACGCGATGTCAGCTGATGACCAGTGTTGGGATTTTGGGTGCAATTTAGGGTATAGCTTTAAACTTTAGTTTATACAGAAACATAGATGTTCTTCGGGAATCCGGAGAACACTAGAGATTCTGGGAATGGCTATTATTGTAGATGGGTCATTATTTGAGTGTTTCACCCGCCTCACTTTCGTGGACACATTATTGTCGAGATTCCGGCTGATTTTAATGTACTTTCAAGGTATTTGTTAGTAGTCCCGGATATATACCAAATAGCTCGATATGAGACCAAAATCTGAGGGAACTTCAACAATAATGTGTCCACGAAAGTGAGGCGGGTGAAACGCTCAAATAATGACCCAGATGGGTCCATATTGGCTCACATACAATTTTTTAAAGTTAAAAATATAAGGGACCATACATGAGACGTGATTTTCGAAGTTTTTTGCTCGACGGTGAAAGGGTTCCGCCCTTCGCGAGCGAATAATTTATCGTGTGATAAATTGCTAAAATAAAATAAAATAAAATGATTTATTTCTGTAAGTAGGCCCTCAAGGGCTCTTTTACATGTCTTTCTTACATTCTTTTATCTTACATTCTATTTATCTTACATTCTGCTATATATAATATATGAATTAATGAAGTAATTAAATAAATAAGTGAATGTGCCTTGCCTTACACGGTTCATGTTGAAGCTGTATTAGTATTTAAGAACTTTATAACAACATGTAACGCAATAAACTGGTGGGTACAAACTGCAGGGAGATATTCCAAATAATTACTCTCTTTTCCACATAATAATATTAACATCACTAAAAAGTTGTTCACTACATATTTACATCACTAAAAAGTTGTCGCCACAAACTGATTTGATTTGATTTGATAGAACTCCCACTTCGCCGGTTTTTTCTTGTCACTTTAACCTTGTTTGTAATTATAAACAGTAATAAATTTAGGTAATAATTATACAGTAAAACTCATCTCTAACAGGTACGCTTCAGCCCAGCAGTGGGATACCCAGCAGTACGCAGGCGCAAAGGTAACCATTATTCCTGCAGCGGTTTTTTTTCGCAATGACCATTGATGACGCATGCGGCGCCGTGACGTCACAGCCTACGTGCGGTCCTTGACCTCGAGCGTAGTAAACAAAATGCGACCTCTAGGAAGCGGACTCTGATAATAGCCGGCCACTAGGAAACGGTGGTTATTGGTAAACTATTATTTCGTGGACGTGACCGTGGGTGCCGTGACTATGGGTATTATATTATATAGTGTCATTCGTTTTTGTACATTCAAGTTGGAGAGTGCTCCATGGAATGACATGAAAACATCTACCTACTTTATGTCACTTACGTAAAGCTATTGATAAATAAATCGATACCTTTAGACTCAAAGGACGTAAACGCCGTTGTTTTAATGGAGCTTACGCCCTTTGAGTCTAAAGGTATCGAATATACTATTTATCAATAAAATTATACCTTACAGTTTCTAATTTACAAATTGGGTAAGTAAAGTTTTTCAAAGGTGTGTAGTTTATATATTTTTTCGATAGCTCCCGACGTAATGAGCTAGAACAGGGATCTCCAAACTACGAGCCATTCCAATCCAGCCCGCGGGAAGAAATCGGGAGGGCCTATGATCCGGTCCGCGAGGCATTCTAATCCGGCCCGCGGCACAGAATAAGAATAGTAGAACGTACAGAAGTCTCCTCACAGAAGTCGCACAGTAAAGTACCTACAGATCTACGGATGATGTGAGACACAGAGCACTCCCCCCCCCCCACCACGACGAAAACCATGTCCATGTGGCCCGCGCGACATTTTTAAAGCCTGCTGCTGTATGGCCCCCTGGGAAAAAAGTTTGGACACCTAGAAAGTGATCTAGAAAATACCGCTATTGCATTTTTATTCCCGGTCATTGTCATATTTTCCAAAACATTGATTAAAATTCTCGATTTGACACTTGAAAGAAAGAGACACCAGGCCGACAAAATTGGTGCCTAAATTCGTAATAAAAATAAACGTCGGTGTCGACTATCACTGTCAGGTCGGTTTTGTTTTTGTCACAATGAGGGTATTTAGAAATCAGAAATCCACCAGCTGGCAGCAGGGTGGCGAAAGGTCTATTTGGCAGTAGATGTCAAAATCAGGTGGTCTGATTGGTGGATCTTGACGCCTACTGTCAAAAAAACCTTTCGCTACCCTGCTGCCAGCTCTGCTGGTGTGTTTATGATTTCTAAACACCCTCATTGACAGGTGACACAGACCTCGCATAGACAATTGTTTTGTTTTTATTACGAACTTAGGCAATAATTTTGTCAGCCTGGCGTCCCTTTTTTCAAGTGTCCAAGTGTCAAATCGAGAATTAATAACAATATTTCGGAAAAATTACAAGAACGAAAATATATATAAATTACACATATTTGAAAACCTTTATCTACCCAATTATTTGAACACTTCAGTTTATTGCAAAATATATGAGATACAATAATTCGGATTCGCAGTGCTATCACCGCATATCTACATTTAGATTAAAAGACAAACAAAACAGTAAAACCGTCGGATCGGGGTCAAAGTCGCGCGTGCGCAGATGTAGCTAATTACTCTCACTATGATGCTATATTCCACACTCATGTTCATGTAATATTGTCTTCGGTTTCCGAGATTAATCACTCATTGTAATAAAACAGCTTAAACGGACTTAAACATTTAGTAATATACGTGATTTAATAATCCTATCCGACGTTTCGTAACCCTTTCCAGCGTTCGTGGTCGCGGGTAGACTGAAAAAATCATAAATTTCCCCTGTCAAAATTACCATTGTGCAAACCTATCCACTTTAAAAAACACAAATTAAAAATTAGTGTTGCCAGATAGGCATAATGTGTAAAGACGTTCACACACATACCAGTACCTCTAGCACAACTGTGACACGCGACTCTTTCTCGCGCGAGATATGCTACCCATCTCTTTCCAATCAATATAGTGTAACAGTGACAGGTGATGCTCTGTCGCGCGAGAAACGAAGTCGCGGCTAGTTATGCTAGACGTACAGAAGTGCCTATATAGTCTGACCGCCGGCTTAAGGGCAAAGAGTCATAAAAAGGAGCTAATTGGTTATCTATTATAGAAAGAGCGTAAGTGATTTCTTACGTATACAAAAAGCTAACGTAACAGTTAGCACTAAGATACAATATCAAATGACAGCGCAAAAATTGCAAATGCAATAAAAACATTGGAGGGTAGGGTTGCAACTACTTATCGGGAATTACTACGAGAAATTAATCCAGCTAGTATTCTTATACTTATAATCTGGTTTAGTGGTTACGTGGTGGTTACGTGTATACGAGAATTACTTGTTTTATTAAAAAAAAATGTTTCGTCCGTTGCTAGATAAACAGGAACCCGACTGTACTCGTGTTCGGACTCGTTTAAATAGCGAGAGTAAGCAAATTGTTAAAAATGTGTACAATGGACTTTTTATAGAAATAGGGACTTTTTATAATAATATTTTATATCATTAAAAAAAACCGCTGAACTTACTCAGGTGCCATATGCAACGCCATATGTATTACAGTTTTGACAACCCTATGCAGGTGTGAAGATATCTTTTGTATTTGAAACATAAAAAGCAGTTTAAACTTTAATAGAACAGTGCTTAGGTCGAAATTCACTTGTTCGTATTACGACTTGTCACCTTTCGAACTAAACATGCTATTGTAATCAAGTTTTATGGCTTTTCACTCTTACGGCACCGGATAGACTTAGAAACTAGCGGCGCTTCCAAAAGGATAAGAAACGAATAAGAAAGAAAACGCCAAGAAAACTTATCAGCCTCGCCTTTGCAAAAAAGAACATCATTTAAACAAAAGACTCTAAGTAGAGCATTCCATGAAAATATTTCGTAAGGGGGTGTCCCTTAATAATTCCGAGACCGTTTTAATACTTCCGAGAAATGAATTCAGGAAGCTAATTATCAGCATTGTAAATATCATATCATATCATAACATAACTCGGCTTTAAGATTGGTATTGTTTCTTAGCATCTAATACGTTTTATAAGGGTAGCTGCCATAGCGTTTCGTAAGGGACAAAAAGTTGATGTTTTCATGGAATGCTCCAAGTATGCTATTTTTAGAAAAACAAACACCGTTCATTGTTAAGGTCTTCCAGTGCTGTGTCTTGCCCGTCCCTTGATGAGATGTAATACGGGATCCCAGTCAGGAGGTAGAGACAAACCGTCTTTTCTATTGAAATTAGGGTACTTCTTGATTTCAATAGCCTCGCGAAGCATCCTTGGAAAATAGCGCTTCTCTCTAGCGAGGATCGAAGCATCATCTAACTTGATTGACTGGCTAGGATTGTCGTTAACATGCTCGCAAACTGCAGAAATTAATCATCATACCTATAAATGTAATATGTAGGCAAAAAACCTCAATCATATCATTTTCAATTTGTTATCACCAGTGACATCATTAGCGGTAAGGTAAACATGCGTTTTAGGACTACCGAGCTGATATGACGAGATATCGTCTTCTCATCGAACTATTTGCGGCTCTTGGCACCTCCTTCCTGGGACTGTATAATTGTTGTGCAAACAGTCCAAATATAAGACCATAACCTAAGCATTTCTGGGTCTCACGTTTTGGCTTCTACGTAGATGGTTCGGTCGGACTGAAGCCTTAGAAATTTTTAAACGTTTTCAATTGGGTAGGTAAAGTTTTTTCCTATTGCTCACACATAGGTTGCCGGCGGACTAGACATGCTTCAGTTCTTTGCTAGCGAGGCTCCGTCCGGCTATTTATTTTAAGGTCCTTGGTGATTAGCGAATAAATCAGGGTTATCAGAAAAAAAAATCTGGCATTGTGCGAATCTGGTATACTGCGAATCTCAAAATCTGGCATTATGCGAATCGGGCGTTCCGCGAATCTGAAATCGGGCATCGTGCGAATCTGGCATTCTGCAAATCTGGTATGCTGCGAGTCTCAAAATCTGGCATTATGCGAATCTGGCGTTCTGTGAAACTGGCATTTTTCGAATCTGGCACAAAGCGTCAAAACCGTCGGAGACTAGACGGCAAAAAATGCCGAATATTCGGCACTATTGCCTAGCGGAAAATATAGGACACAGAAGAAATTAAACCATATTTTTCTTAATTATTTTATATTTTTACGTACCTACCTACTTTGCTCAAATAAAAGAAAATAATCAACTTAAATAAGCTTTTTAAAGGTGTAACAATTAAGTAACATGTAATATTTTAATTTTACTAATTAAGCTTTTGTGGCACATCACACTTGATAAATAGAGTTACAGTTTCCGATTGTACCCGAACATAGCTAATAACTATGATCGGCAATGCCGACTAGTCGGCCGATTAATCGGCAAATTGAGAACCGATTAGTCGGCCGATTAGCTAGTCAGCAAAATCCGTAGTCCCATCTCATCTCATCTCTACTATACAGGGTGTCCCTAAAACCAACTTTTATACGATCAGGGCTGATAGACCAGCTCATAAGAACCTAGATTAAGCAAATTTGACCTCAGTAAAAATCTCTTAGTTTTCGAGATATTGACGTTTTTGTAAAACTCGTGCTAAGTGATACCCTGACTCGGTGTTTTGAGTGTCATTGCTAAAATATCAAGTATTTTACAAATCTGTTTTTTGCTATGTGTGGCCAAATAACTATGCTATTGAACGTATTTTCTATTTTTGCTAATTTATTCATGCTGTGGACACAGTACAATAACAAAAAAAAATTATTCGATTTTTTTCAAATTTCACCTCTGACTTCGAACTAGCGTGGTGAAAAAAAAATGTACCAACATAACCAGGCACTCAACGTAAAAAAATTGCGCATTTATTGTAGTTTCTAAAATGGTATAAAATTTACTAAACACTGTAATAATTTTTGAAATAATGATATTTTGTTACAAAATTAACTGTCTGCCGCCTTCATCTCATACGATCCGGTTGAACTAAGTTTGCACCTGGCGTGCTTGACATCACATACAAATTAGGTGCAAACTTCACGTAATCGTCAATATCTCGAAAACTAAGAAATTTTTATGAGGTCGATTTTACTCAGTCTCGTTTTTTATGAGCTGGTTTATCAGCCCTGTTCGCCATTTTGTAAAAGTCGCGAATTTTGATAGCCTGGATCAGTCTTTCGAATGTCATGACTTCAAATTTCAGTATTTTCTTAATCTGCTTTTTGTTAAACATTACTTAATAATTATGCTATCATACCTTTTCTGTTCGAAATTCAAATTCTGGTACGAAATTTAACCAATGGAATATTGTAGTATAACCTCCTTTTGAATTAAAATGCTATTATCTTAAAAACTACGGTGTCTAGTGTGTAAAATCTTACTATTTTAAACTACATTATTTTTTTTTATTTTAGCATGGTAAATTTGTTTTAAGTATTACGCGATTCAAATCCCAGGTCATATTTTGAATCACGTAAAATCTAATTTATTTTGATAAGGTATGATAGCATAATTATTAAGTAATGTTTAAAACAAAAAGCAGATTAAGAAAATACTGAAATTTGAAGTCATGACTTTCGAAAGACTGATCCAGGCTATCAAAATTCGCGACTTTTACAAAATGGCGAACAGGGCTGATAAACCAGCTCATAAAAAACGAGACTGAGTAAAATTGACCTCATAAAAATTTCTTAGTTTTCGAGATATTGATGATTACGTGAAGTTTGCACCTAATTTGTATGTGATGTCAAGCACGCCAGGTGCAAACTTAGTTCAACCGGATCGTATGAGATGAAGGCGGCAGACAGTTAATTTTGTAACAAAATATCATTATTTCAAAAATTATTACAGTGTTTAGTAAATTTTATACCATTTTAGAAACTACAATAAATGCGCAATTTTTTTACGTTGAGTGCCTGGTTATGTTGGTACTTTTTTTTTTCACCACGTTAGTTCGAAGTCAGAGGTAAAATTTGAAAAAAAACGAATAATTTTTTTTTGTTATTGTACTGTGTCCACAGCATGAATAAATTAGCAAAAATAGAAAATACGTTCAATAGCATAGTTATTTGGCCACACAAAGCAAAAAACAGATTTGTAAAATACTTGATATTTTAGCAATGACACTCAAAACACCGAGTCAGGGTATCACTTAGCACGAGTTTTACAAAAACGTCAATATCTCGAAAACTAAGAGATTTTTACTGAGGTCAAATTTGCTTAATCTAGGTTCTTATGAGCTGGTCTATCAGCCCTGATCGTATAAAAGTTGGTTTTAGGGACACCCTGTATATCCACGACACGCCGGTAACTTATCCACAGGAAAGACGCTCATTTATTGGAATCTGTATGATTCTTCAAGGATAGCAAATGTTCTTATGAAATTCGGAAAAAAATACGGTATGTTTATGTAAATGCTGGCACTAAAAGTGGAATTCTTTGCTAAAATGTAATTTATTCACGGCTGGTTTACTTTTGTAATCCGCTTTCATAAGAAGTTGACCCTGAATTAAAACTCACAACAATCTAATTTAAATCAGTTAACCAAGTTCAAGGAGACAAAATGGAGGAATGTTTTAATTTCTTTATTCTCATACTCGCTACGGACCTTGACGGTATTTAAATCGTTTTATTTCAAGTTCGAGGTATTTTTTTGTGGAGACATGTTGGAAAACGGGCCTAGTATCGCCCGTTTTCCAACATGTCTCCACAAAAAAAGCGCAGCGATTCTAGGGCTGCCGTATAAGGAGAAATAATAAATCGCCCAGCAAAAAAATTCTGACTTGCACATAAAAAAATCCATATGTACATCAAAGCTAAGTTTTGATGTTTGTTTTCGTATTTTTTGATGTGCAAGTCAGTATTTCAGTTAGGTTATGGTAATTTTTTTAATGTACCTTTAAATACTACCCCCTTATAAGTAGGCCCGTGTCAGCCGTGGCTAGTTTTTGCTAACCTTTATTTAGCTAGGCTTGTATCTAGTTGTTAAAAGTGAATAAAAAGAAAAGAACGGAAAAAATACCGGTATTTTTGTATGGAGACAATACCGGTACCTATCCAAGCCCTGGTCTCTCTCTCTTCTTGATCGTTCCCCCTCCGATCCGGATCGTGACTCCTTTTCAGGCGATCAGCGGTCTGTCTCCAACTGATCCGGTCAGCCGCCTGGTGGAGGGCGGCGCTGATGGGACCATCTCTTCGGACTTCGACCTCTGGGTCTTTTGCCTTCGACTGCCAAGCCCTGTTTTACATTGCTGCAAATCCGTCACGTGTTTTGTATATTTCTCTTTCATTTATTGCAATACATTCACAAACCAACCTCTTGTGAATAGTTTATATTTTTTGTGGGTCGCTGCGGATATCCTGCCTCGGTCAGTTACGTGATGTTTACGTTTCTCGTTACAATTTTTTTATATATTACTAGCATTTGCCCCCGGCTTCGCCCGCGTAGTTCCCGTTACTGTCCCAAGGGAACTGTTTGCCGGGATATAAAGTATCCTTTGTTTCTTTCCCGGACTTGGTCTACTGGCATGCCAAATTTCAGCGCAATCCATCCAGTCGTTTCCCGTTATTTAGTAACAAACATCCAAATATACAAACATCTAAAAATCTTCACAAACATATTGAATTATAAACGGATCACTCACGTCACGTTGTACAAAAGACGTAATCGCCGGGCAGCGTTCACGGATACTCATGATGAAGGGAATGCCGAATGCTCCCGAAACATGTCGAGTGGATGTCTGAGAAACTACAAGGGACCGAAGAGCTGGCAGCTTCCTCACTCAACGTATCAGCCTTACAATACAGCGAGGAAATGCTGTCAGCATCTTCGGCACCATGCCGCAGGGGCCATTTTTAGATTTATTTTAGTTTTAACTTATTTAATTTTAATTTAGTTTTTAGTATATTTAATTTTAAATGTGTGAGGATGACCGTTATTGATATTTCGATATGGTGTCTGATTTTTATATAAACTTTGTTTATTTTTTCATCACACTTGCTCGAAAATGGTGTCATTACACGTAGGTTTTGCGGGCCGTAAATGACCTATTACGCCCTAGGGCGTAATGGTTTTCTTTTTAAATTTGAAACGGTGGTTCTGTTTTACTCCTATTTGTCATGTTCAAAGAAAACGCCAACTTACTTTTTTAACTTTTATTACTGAAATATTTATTTAAAGAGAACTGTTATTGCAAATACATGTAAACACATATTTCTGTAACATTAATTAAATGTTTAAATAGTGTATTTCAGTATTTTGCAAATATAAAATCAACCATTTTAAGTCTTTACCGCTATGGTTTCCGAACGTGACTTGTCGTCTTGATATATGTCACTAATGTCACTGTCAGTTTTACAATTTTATTTAGGTTAAGTAAGGTTATTTTAATCAGATTTCCTCACAAGTGTGATGAAAAACATTGTGTGTGCCACGGGCGGTAAAGGAATTACAAACTCGTGTTATTAAAGCCCTCGGCTTCGCCTCGGCCTTGTAACAAACACTCGTTTGTAATTCCTTACTTACCGCCCTTGATACACAATGTACTATTAACGGTATGGAAATGCTTTACGCATACCCCCCAGGCATTACCAGGCCCTTAAAAGGACCCTCCCCCAGAAGGAGGAAGCATACCCACTAAAACCACACCGGTGATGGAGCCTCTGCAGCGGGGCCTGCATCCGCGACCCGTAGCTGCACGTCGGAAGTGGCCGGAACTCCTCAGGAGCTCGCGGCCGGGGTTGTGGGGGCGCTGACCTGACGTCTAGGACGCCAAGGCCGGACTGCACCTTCACTCTTCACTCTGCACTCTTCTGCTGGACCTGTAAAGCTAACAGAGGATGAGTGTGGGAGAGTAGCCTACTTACTATGGCCTGGTTACTCTGATTTGAGCCCGTTGAGACTCAGTTAGACGGATTAGGGGGTTGAATCTACTATGTTATAGGTCAGTCCCAGCTTCTGTCGGTTTTGTCGGACCCTTTCATAGTGTGTCAAAAAAAACCCTTGAAAAAAAAAATTTTTTTTCATCACACTTGCTCGAAAATGGTGTCATTACACGTAGGTTCTGCGGGCCGTAAATGAACTATTACGCCCTAGGGCGTAATGGTTTTCTTTTTAAATTTGAAACGATGGTTTTGTTTTACTCTTATTTGTCGTGTTCAAAGGAAATGCCAATTTACTTTTTTACTTTTATCACTGAAATATTATTTAAAGAGAACTGTTATTGCAAATACATTAAACACATATTTCTGTAACATTAATTTAATGTTTAAATAGTGTATTTCAGTATTTTGCAAATATAAAATCAACCGTTTTAGGTCTTTACCGTTATGGTTTCCGAACGTGACTTGACTGACATTCGCATTGTCTATGGAATGGATATATGTCACTGTCTGTTTTACAATTTTATTTAGGTTAAGTAAGGTTATTTTAATCAGATTTCCTCACAAGTGTGATGAAAAACATTGTGTGTGCCACTGGCGGTAAAGGAATTACAAACTCGTGTTATTAAAGCCCTCGGCTTCGCCTCGGCCTTGTAACAAACACTCGTTTGTAATTCCTTACTTACCGCCCTTGATACACAATGTACTAGTACATACCACGGGCGGTAATTACTTAGCCCCAGATAACATATTTGTGGTCCACGTTTGCGGCTTGGGCCACAAGTGCTTGCGATCTGGTGTAGTAAGCTATTGGTGTCCTTACCTTACTTTCACTGTTGCCTGGAAGAGATTTAAGTTGTATTTTCTACCAGATAGCGTTAAGTTAGCCTTAAAGAACTAACTTAACGCGAAAGACCCCTGAGTTAAACTGTCTATCTCTGACGATAGACGCTACCGTCACACCGGGACGGATAATGCTGGCGCCACACGTGAGGTACCTGTCACGCCGGCGTCCAGCGCGCCGGTGGCGAAAGTGCACTTACGCAACACTACGCGCCTTTAGTGATGCGGCTAATGTCGATACTGGATAAAACCGCTTACAAATTCAAAGAACTGTATTAAATTAAATTTTGTTATTGTGTCAACTTTATGCGTCTCCCGTGTGTTTATCGCATACCGATGGAACCCAACCCGGCGCTTATGTATAACAACAATAGAAGGGTTATTCTTCAGAAATATGTCTGCGACTTATTCCTCTGTGTCCATACATTTAGTATGAAAAAGGACCAGAGGAATAAGGTGACCGCAGACATATTTCTGAAAAATAACCCAGAACCACTGAGTAACGCGGCTGGAAGCAAATTATACAGACAAACAAGTCGGACTTCATTTCATCATTTCATTCTTAAATCTTTGCTTGTAATGTGTTCGTACACCGCGCGCACACATTCAAGCGCGCGATGTGCCCTGTTTCCCGGGAACTTTCCACGTCAGCCCTTGCTTCGACAGATGATTGTCCGGTGTCCGCAACACATGTCTTATCCAGCGCTATTTCCTCAGCATTATCTCCTTCCTTGTCTATAGGGTTTTGGCCAGTCGTCTCCCATTGTATTAGAGTTTGTGTATTGCACGACAAAATTAGACTGAACCCTAAATGGGTTAACAATTAAAGTCCGTGACTACAGTCAAGTGTCAAATTGCGCAATATAGTTTAAATAAATAGATGAGAGAGCAAGGGAGATATCAGATCTTTTGATGTTGTGACAGAAACCTCATTTCTTGAGCAATCAAAGCAAGTCGTTATATTGTTCTTCAGCCCATCCCTAATTGCTCTGGAGACTGCAACGAAAGGTGAAAGGCGGTCAAGGATAGGTTACACCAAGATAACGATGTTGAAGCGTTACTTTACTTACTGTAATAGAGCCGCCACTTCTCGAAATTTCCATTAGGTACCGATCGTAACAATTGTTTTTTTTCACATTTTTACGTTACCTTTCTATCAAAACCAAGCATATTTTAAGATTTGAGATAAGTAACATCTCATCATTGGTGCGTGAAAGGATGAACTAATAAGCGCAGTTTTGCGTCTAAATATTAGTAAAAATTTCTTTAAAATGTTAGCATCTAACAACCTATTTTTTTCTATGTCTTAATTAAATATTTATTTCATGGACCGGCACACCTCTACGACTATACCTACTTTGATTTTTAGTATCGACTCGATATTTTTGTCAAAACCTGCATCCCTACTATCTAATTTGATGTAGGGGAGGCCGGGGCTTTAATTAACAGAGGTAAGTATTAACAAGCGAATTTCTAAGAAACTATAAACAGCACGTCACTAGTGATTCCCTAAATTCGTCCCTGTGACAGCGGTCTACAGGTTGAGACTCGTCAGTTCCGCTCAGTGCGCCGTGGGAGTGAGTTGTGTGATGGGCGTTCATTTTGACCAGGTAACGAACTTTTTTCACTTTACGATTTTTTGATTTACGTGTTGAATATTTGATTTCGCCGTAATATTTTTTTTTCCATAGTTGCTTGTTTTATTCTTAATAATGTTACATAACTTTTCTCACGCTAATGTACACTATTTCGTAATTACAATTTTTTTTATTGAAAAGGTATCCTTGGGGTTAAAATTAACAAAACATACGGGGCTAGTATTAACATGTTAATTCTTACCCCGTATGTGAGGTTAGTATTAACAGTATATACCTTTGGATTGTTTCCGTCTGTCCGTCCATCTGTCCTAACTTTAAAGAGCTGTAGGTATATTCACCACGGTATCTAATTATTTATTTATTTATCTTAAACGTTGCAGCATGAGGACTTACAAGCGGAAAACTACTCGAGGCATGACTTCGCTGGCGACCTACGAGTCAGCTGCTTTAGAAATAATTGACAAGAAAAGGAACTACAGAGAAGTAGCCACAGAATTTCAAATTTGTCACGTGTCGCTGTTCAATTTTGTGAAAAAGAAGAAAGCAGGAGTTCCAGTAGAAGTAGGCTACAAAAAAACCCGATTAGTATTCACTTCGGAGCAGGAAAAACAAATATCAGATTATTTATTAAAGTGCTCCAATATTTATTTCGGGCTGCTACCTGCGGAAGTAAAAAAATTAGCCTACCAGTGTGCTGTTTTTTACAAAATCCCGAACTTGCCAGAATCATGGAAGGTTAAGGAAAAGGCGGGTGATGACTGGTTCACGAATT
The DNA here is from genome assembly GCA_947034925.1 of Eudemis profundana. Taxonomy (NCBI): domain Eukaryota; kingdom Metazoa; phylum Arthropoda; class Insecta; order Lepidoptera; family Tortricidae; genus Eudemis; species Eudemis profundana. Next base: position 15,047,834 of record OX344818.1, read on the forward strand.
TCATGAAAAGAAATACAATGTTGTCGATTAGAAGCCCTGAAGCGACAAGTTTAAGTAGGGCGACATCTTTCAATCGAACAAATGTGCATGCATTTTTTGAAAAATACAGATCTGTATTAGAAAGATACAAACTTAGCCCATCCCGAATTTGGAACATGGATGAGACGGGTGTAACTACAGTGCAAAAGCCGAAAAAAGTTGTTGCTGGAAGGGGCATAAAGCAGGTCGGTGCTGTGACATCCGCCGAAAGAGGCGTTTTGGTTACATTGGCTGTAGCCATAAATGCAATTGGCAATTCGATTCCATGCATGTTTGTCTTCCCCCGTATTCGTTACAATGACATGTTTGTTAGAAACGGACCACCAGAATGTATAGGCGTTGGTAATAAATCAGGATGGATGACACAAACAGAGTTTTTGAAATTTCTCGATCATTTTATTCATCATGTGAAGCCGTCGGAAGAGGATCCAGTTTTGCTTTTAATGGATAACCACAACTCACATGTAAACGTTGAAGTCGTCAACAAAGCGAAAAGAAACCATGTCATTCTTTTGTCGTTTCCACCACATTGCTCGCATAATTTACAGCCTCTCGATGTAGGAGTATACGGTCCCTTAAAAAATTACATAAGCAGAAAACAGACCAACTGGATGGCCAACAACCCAGGAAAAACCATGACAATTTATGATCTCCCAGAGATAGTCAGAGATTCGCTCCCGTTGGCATTAAATCCCATGAATGTGACAAACGCTTTCATGAAAGCTGGTATTTGGCCATGCAATGAAGACGTCTTTCAGGAATCAGACTATGCACCATCTTTTGTCACCGATCGTCCAGATCCCACCCAAAGCGGTCCTAGCGTAGCGACTACACCATCTGTTGAAGGCGACAACTTGCTTGATGACGTGTCATTAAATTTAGAAAATCCTGAGATTTTAAATGACATGCCTAGTTTGGATATTAACGTTTCTGAAGTGATAGCACAAATGTCGAATGAACCAGTGGCTGGACCCTCAGGCATGCAAAAAGAAAATGGTTTAAATTCATCCAATACAAATGTAAATTTGTCTGAAGTACGATCGCAAACACCTATAAAACCTATGGAAGCGGCTGCTGGTCCTTCACCTGCTCAAATAAATAACTGTTTTGTAATCGAATCCGTACGACCTCTCCCAAAAGCTCAGCCACGGGTTCAATTGAATCGTAATCGCAGCAGAAAATCTGCCATACTCACCGACACGCCGGAAAAACAAGCACTAGAAGAGATAGAAAGTAATAGAAATTTAAAAAGAAAAAATCCGCCGAATAAAGACGATGCAAAGAAAAAAAAGCAAGGTAAAGAAAATGATAAAGGAAAGGGTAAAGGTAAGGGAAAAGGAAAGGGTAAAGGAAAAGTAGCTAAAAAGGGGAAACAAAAGGAAACATCACAAGTGGAAAAGGTAAAAAAAAGGATATTGGAAGAAAGCAGCGATAGTGCAGAAGATGAATATTTCTGTATAATGTGTGGTGTCTCATATAATGAAGACACTTCTGGTGCAGACTGGGTGCAATGCATCTTATGCAAGCAGTGGGCTCAATCCGGATGTATCAGAGGCAACACTGTTTCATACATTTGCCAAAATTGTGATTCAGACGATGAATATGATTAAAAATGAAACATTTATTGTGATTTTATGAAAATGATTGATTCCTAGTAGAATATATTGTTAAAATGTTGATTTTATAATAAAACTAAACTTTATCGAGACTGCTTTAGATAGAGATTTGATATAAAGACTGCTACGTTTAAGAATAAGCTGTTTACTACCTCATTTAAGCTGATTATATTGTTATTCGATAACACACATAAGTCTGATTAAAGTACTTAAAACACTGTTAATTTAATAATAAGAGTAAAAATGGTTTTTAAAGATTTGTTGATTTTTGTTCTTCTATTGAAAGAGTTTTCTTTGAGTTTATATTCCTGTTCATTGATATTTGAAATAGGTATTGTAATTGTGTTATGTGTAACTCTTAAGCATAATGTTAATTGTTGTTCCACTAAGTGGATATTGTGATTAAATTGAAAAATAACGTTTCCTTAAATAATATAAGTAAATGTTAATAAGAAATCATTCAGCTATTAGTTGAGTTTTGTTATTATGAAGAGGTTTTGTTTGGGTTTCTTTCTCTATTTTATATGACTGTTGCATTGCAGGGACAAAGTGTGATATTAATTGTATTGCATAATAAAAAAAATGACATTATAATTTTGCGTTTTCTTTATTTATAGAGGAAGATACTTACAATGTTAATTGTTGCCCCCTTTGTTAATACTTACCTCGGAACCGTTAATTGTAGCCCCGATCGCGGGGTAAGTATTAATTTCTGACTTTTCTGGGTAAAATCGACTTTTTTAAAAAGATATCAATTTCTTGTCAAATTAAAACCAACGATATGGTTATTGAATAGTTTGGACATCATTTGACACAAAAATCATTGCGAAATGTTTAGGCGTTTTGAAGCTATAACGGAAAATATACATTTTGTTAAGTCGCGCCCCGGTCTCCCCTATTATTATTTATTAGTGATCTTTAGAATCCACTGGGAGGTTATGGCGTTATGGCATATATACCTCTAATCTAATTTATATCATCATCATCATCATCATCAATATACACTCACGGACAATGAATTCAGATCAATTTCTATATAATTGTTCATAGAAATTGACCCGAATTCATCGTCCGTGAGTGTCCGCCGTACGTCCTGCTACTGGGCACAGGCTTACTCTCAATAGATGAGAGTGAAACCAATACTATATGAAAGAAACATGGTGTTTCTTTATTGTTTTTTTAATGCAAGAAATCAAAGTATATAAAAAAATTAAACGGCGCTCACTTATGGTCCAGACCAGGACTCGAACTTGGTACCTCTGGATTTCCGGCCCAGCGTCTTTTACCAATTCGACCACCGGAGCACCCATCAAGTGCCTTCAACTTTACCATCTACTTTGACTTTTGTGTCGAAATAAAATAAACTTTATACTTTGCTGGTGGTGTTTAAAAAGTATCAGGCTATGTTTTTGCGTATTTAAGTTTGTCGCTCATCAATGAATGAACAGAACTTTTAACATTGGTGTACTTAATGGTGACTGGAAAGCAACGAATATTTTATTTATTTTTAAGCATGTATTTTATTTATTTTTAAGCATGTATTTTATTTATTTTTAAGCATGTTGTGTGTAGTTCCTCCTGTATCAAAATTGTTAAATAACATGGATTGATCCTACACAGTAAATTTAGTTTAGCTTAGTGTAGTATAACATGTTCCACATAATGTTTGTCTCAGTGAGAGTGTTTTAGGAAGTAAGTGCATGCCTAAATTGTTATCTGCTCGATTAATTATGTCTGTTATACATTTACTTCTGTTGTTTCTCCAATAAATAAAAAATAAAAATAGCTTACTTTTTCGCAAAAACAGACACACAATAAAAATGCCTATATTTTCACGTGGACAGCTCTAAGGGACAAATAGGTCTATTCTAATTATTTGCCTGTACTTAGCTGATTTACTGGTCAGACAGGCCTATTGCAGTGTTTACTTCGGTTTCTTGACCAAACCGGTTCCAAATTGGGTTCTATGGACTATCGACCAGAGTTTTATCGACTCGGGCATCCCTACCGCCTCTCGGGTAGTCGCTGGGACCGCGGCCAGGCGACCGGACCCGCCTGTCACATCTAGGTATTCTTTGTTTTATTTTGACGCAACACCGCCGCGAGTTCGTTAACTTCGTCAGAATCTAGTTTAAAGTAAAGCCGGCTTGATATTTAAAGAAGATAGTTCTGACTGTTTTTGTGATGTAGTTTTGAGGAGAAATAATGCAGTAGGTAAGTTTATTTACCAGTGTAATATTTACTCTTTTTTTTTTTTTATGTGTGATAGAAAAGCATTTGACTCCAATCGCACCTGTGCGTCTAGCATAACTGGCCAAGGCTTCGTATCTCGCGCGACAGAGCATCACCTGTCACTGTCACACGATATTGAGTGGAAAGAGATAGGTAGCATTTGTCGCGCGACAAAGAGTCGCGTGTCACAGTTGTGCTAGAGGGACAGACAAAATAGAAATGAGTAAAAATATAACTTGGATCTCTTCAAGTTGAGAGTGAATAGACACCTTCTAGACAAGCATGCTACATCCTAGGCTTCATCGTCACTTAACATCAGTACCTCTAGCACAACTGTGACACGCGACTCTTTGTCGCGCGACAAATGCTACCTATCTCTTTCCACTCAATATCGTGTGACAGTGACAGGTGATGCTCTGTCGCGCGAGATACGAAGCCTTGGCCAGTTATGCCAGACGCACTGGTTTCGGTAATTCCGTTACACACGCGGTGTTAAAAACTAGGCTTATGATGCTACGCTTTGTCGATCGATAAATGAATGATAATAAAGCATCCATCACTCTCACACTCACATGTCAGTAGGCTTATGATGCTATGGTTTGTCGCGCGATAAATAAATGATAACGCATCCGTCAGTCTCACACACTATTTGTCAGAACGTGACGGATGCTTTATCATTTATTTATCGCGCGACAAAGCGTAGCATCATACTAGTAAGCCTTCTAGAAATGGGTTTAATTTTAATCGCGACTATGACAAAATATTATAAATGTTAAAATTTGTGAAGATGTTTGGATTTTTAGATGTTTGGGTATTTGGATGTTTGTTACTAAATAACGGGGTAACAACTGGATGGATTAAGGTGAAATTTAGCATGCAAGTAGATTAAATCCTGGATTGATACATAGGATACTTTATATCTCGGCAAGGACACCCTTGGGACAATAACGGGAACAACGCGGGCCAAGCCGCGGGAAAATGCTAGTTCATAATATCAATGACACGACACGTCTCAAAAAAACAGATTTAAGGTCAGCCCTTTTAAGGTCAGCGCCATCTATTCGCATCATTTGCAACTAAATCAAATCAAAATCTTTTATTGCACTCATATTAGTATAATAAATAGTACTTATATTTCTCCCATTCTTTTGAAGTCGAATGTATGTCGAATGTACTTTGGTTGCATTGCAATAATGATCGTTACTTAAATTCACCTCATTTTACTTATTTATCTACTTAAAATGTATTACACAATTAATAAAAACTGCAATCGTGACCGACTTAATGCCGAGTGGCGTTGTCTACCAGTCAACCGTATAATCTAAATAGAAACGTGTTGGATACGTAGGTACGTAATGCGAATAATACAAGTACTTACTTTTTGTTCGAGCATTGTGCATTTCTTTCTTCATCTTTTCTCTATTTGATACACAATAATTAAAAAACTGGCTGAGTAATAAGTATTGAATGCTTGAGAAGTTCCTTTAATGTTTCATTTTTTTGGCAAATAGACAAATAAGTATGAGAACTAGAAACGAAATGCGAACAAAAAAATTACTTAGAACTAATTAAAAATAAAAACAATTAGAAAGAGAATAGGCGTGGCGAAAAACGGAACTAACCTAATCAGTATGGCAAATACGGCAAATACGGTAGAAAAGCATTACAGCTCCCTCAAATCTAAATCCCATTCTCTTTCCGCACAGACTCTATAATTAGAATTCCCCGTTGAGTAGGTCTGCCTGCGGCATATTATGTCCCCTTTAAGCTGGCGGTGCTACCTCCTGCCTCCAGCGACCTGGTTCGACCCCAGGGAACGCTACGGCCCCCACCTGGTCCCTGATTATTGTTACAGTCAGTAAGGCTTCCAAGTTAGTCAGGCTTAAAAAAAACCCTGCCAGTACCGCGAGAGCAATTTTTAGACAGAGGTAAGCGCCAGCCCTGGGTTTCCCTGAGTCGTATCGACAGAGCTCAGCTCTCATAAAAACTTTCATGCCAGCTGACTAAGGCTTATGATGCTACGCTTGGTCACGCGATAACATACATTCAGGCACGCACGCACACATCAACCAGCATAATGGGCCGGTCGGCTGCCATTGGGCCGTCAATGCACACATGCTCACTTCGGCGGCCATTGCTTGGCTTCACCCGCGTCTTAGACCGCGCGGTATCCTTCTATTTTATACATCCATGGTTGTGATACTGTATCAAGTGGGATATCAAAGAAAAGGGCTTAATTTGTAGATTCCGAAACCATTTTAATTTTTTCTTAATCATATACTTTTTGATTTAGGACGAAAAAAATTAAAAAAATACCATTCCCCTACTATCTTCGAAGTTACTGAACAGAAAAATGTGTTATAATTACCAATTATAAATATCATCCTATCCTAAATATTACAGGAAAAAATAAGTATACGGTTTTCCTAACTTGCACCGTTTTTTAGAAATTTACAAAAATCGCAAGACATATTTACCTGCCTTTTGGCTCCTATACTAACATATCGCCATACAGTTTTTCTTGAAGTATCTATGTATCTACTTACGTTACGAGTGTGTACGGAACCCTCGGTGCGCGAGTCCGACTCGCACTTGACCGTTTTTTTATTATTATTGTTGTTTGTTTTGATGGTTCCGTTGGTGACCGAAAATCAGCGCCGAGGTTTTTGTGCTACAAAGATGAATGTTGGTATATTTTTATCGGTGACGAATTATTTTTTCAATTCATCTTAAACGGTGTGTTTTTGCTGTGTTAAATATACTCTTGTTTTCCTAACCGACTTCCAGAGGAATCGGCTAAAGCCGATCAAAACGGTATCCCCTTATTTGGTATAAAATCAATCTGTATAAAATCACTTCGTCGAAATTCATTTCGGATAATGATTCATTTCGTATAAATTCAGATGGCATAAAAATTAAAGTGTATAATTACATTTCGTATAAAATTCAAATGCTCTGAAGTCATCTTGTATAATTTCGTATGATATAACATTCATTTGATCGAAACGTTATTTGTTATAAGTATTATAAGGTATAACATTCATTTGCTCGAAACGTTATTTGTTATAAGTATTATAAGGTATAACATTCACGGGGTATAACTGTTAAAAGCTCTAATTTTTGTAAACCCTTAATATTATTGAAATATGAGGCCCAGGTTTCACTGTAATGTATACAGGATGTCACTGTGATATATACAAAATGTCTTTGTTTTATATACAGGGTGCCATTGTGTTATATACAGGGTGTCACTGTGATAGATACAGGATGTCACTGTCAGCAGAGAAAACATGTCTGTAAGCAGTTTAATTGAGATATACAGGGTGTCACTGTGATAGATACAGGATGTCACTGTGATATATACAGAGTGTCACTGTGTTAACTACAAGGTGTCACTGTAATGTATACAGGGTGTCACTGTGATATATATAGAATGTAATTGTGACATAAACAGGGTGCAATTGTGTTATATACAGGGTGTCACTGTGATAGATACAGGGTGTCACTGTGATAGATACAGGATGTCACTGTGATATATACAGAGTGTCACTGTGTTATATACAGGGTGTCACTGTAATGTATTTTAAGTAATATTTGGTGTAATGTATTTTTCAAAATATATCGCAGCTTAGTCATAATCTAGTCATATATATTTTTCCAAGTTCACATTTTTAAGCAATAAGCTTTTCCAAATTAAACTGCTGTTTATGAATGACCCTAAAAACGAAACAGCTCCCAAAAATAGGTAGGTTAGGGTTATTTTTTTTGATGACCCTAAAAACGAAACGGCTCCCAAAAATAGGTAGGTTAGGGTTATTTTTTTTGATGACCCTAAAAACGAAACGGCTCCCAAAAATAGGTAGGTTAGGGTTATTTTTTTTTTGATGACCCTAAAAACGAAACGGCTCCCAAAAATAGGTAGGTTAGGGTTATTTTTTTTGATGACCCTAAAAACGAAACGGCTCCCAAAATAGGTAGGTTAGGGTTATTTTTTTTGATGACCCTAAAAACGAAACGGCTCCCAAAAATAGGTAGGTTAGGGTTATTTTTTTAATGGCCCTAAAAACGAAACGGCTCCCAAAAATAGATAGGTTAGGGTTATTTTTTTTTTGATGACCCTAAAAACGAAACGGCTCCCAAAAATAGGTAGGTTAGGGTTATTTTTTTTTATGGCCTTAAAAACGAAACGGCTCCCAAAAATAGGTAGGATAGGGTTATTTGTTTTGATGACCCTAAAAACGAAACGGCTCCCAAAAATATGTAGGTTAGGGTTATTTTTTTTGATGACCCTAAAAACGAAACAGCTCCCAAAAATAGGTAGGTTAGGGTTATTTTTTTTGATGACCCTAAAAACGAAACGGCTCCCAAAAATAGGTAGGTTAGGGTTATTTTTTTTGATGACCCTAAAAACGAAACGGCTCCCAAAATAGGTAGGTTAGGGTTATTTTTTTTTATGACCCTAAAAACGAAACGGCTCCCTAAAATAGGTAGGTTAGGGTTATTTTTTTTTGATGACCCTAAAAACAAAACGGCTCCCAAAATAGGTAGGTTAGGGTTATTTTTTTTGATGACCCTAAAAACGAAACGGCACCCAAAAATAGGTAGGTTAGGGTTATTTTTTTGATGACCCTAAAAACAAAACGGCTCCCAAAATAGGTAGGTTAGGGTTATTTTTTTTGATGACCCTAAAAACGAAACGGCTCCCAAAAATAGGTAGGTTAGGGTTATTTTTTTAATGGCCCTAAAAACGAAACGGCTCCCAAAAATAGGTAGGTTAGGGTTATTTTTTTTTGATGACCCTAAAAACGAAACGGCTCCCAAAAATAGGTAGCTTAGGGTTATTTTTTTTAATGGCCTTAAAAACGAAACGGCTCCCAAAAATAGGTAGGTTAGGGTTATTTTTTTTTGATGACCCTAAAAACGAAACGGCTCCCAAAAATAGGTAGGTTAGGGTTATTTTTTTTGATGACCCTAAAAACGAAACGGCTCCCAAAATAGGTAGGTTAGGGTTATTTTTTTTTATGACCCTAAAAACGAAACGGCTCCCTAAAATAGGTAGGTTAGGGTTATTTTTTTTTGATGACCCTAAAAACAAAACGGCTCCCAAAATAGGTAGGTTAGGGTTATTTTTTTTGATGACCCTAAAAACGAAACGGCTCCCAAAAATAGGTAGGTTAGGGTTATTTTTTTGATGACCCTAAAAACAAAACGGCTCCCAAAATAGGTAGGTTAGGGTTATTTTTTTTGATGACCCTAAAAACGAAACGGCTCCCAAAAATAGGTAGGTTAGGGTTATTTTTTTAATGGCCCTAAAAACGAAACGGCTCCCAAAAATAGGTAGGTTAGGGTTATTTTTTTTTGATGACCCTAAAAACGAAACGGCTCCCAAAAATAGGTAGCTTAGGGTTATTTTTTTTAATGGCCTTAAAAACGAAACGGCTCCCAAAAATAGGTAGGTTAGGGTTATTTTTTTTTGATGACCCTAAAAACGAAACGGCTCCCAAAAATAGGTAGGTTATCGACGACATCCTGTATCTATCACAGTGACATCCTGTATACATTACAGTGACACTCTGTATATAACATAGTGACACCCTGTATATAACACAGTGACACCCTGTACCTATCACAGTGACACCCTGTACCTATCACAGCGACACCCTGTATCTATCACAGTGACACCCTGTATATATCACAGTGACACCCAGTATATATCACAGTGACACCCTGTATATATCACAGTGACATCCTGTATCTATCACAGTGACACCCTGTATATAACACAGTGACACCCTGTACCTATCACAGTGACACCCTGTACCTATCACAGTGACACCCTGTATCTATCACAGTTACACCCTGTATATAAAACAGTGACACCCTGTATATAAAACAGTGACATCCTGTATATGCCCTGTATATGGAGCAGCCTGTATAAGCTTTGATACGCAAGGGCGAAGGGGCTGCTCTTCCCGCAGCGGCGGAGCAGTTGCGGAGCCCGACCGACTGTTTTTTATACATTGTGATGATTAGATATTTTGAATGTTCTACGTTTTAAATATGCGATCAAGTAATTGTTATACAAAATAAATATTATGCGTAATAATTTTATACATCTTAAATGTTATGCATAATGATTTTATACATTTTGAATGTTAGACATATTGAAGAATAGAGATTTCGTATTTAGAGCTTTTAAATGTTATACAAAATGAATTTTAACCGAAATGAATGATTATACGAAGTGATTTTATACGTTTTGAATTTATACGTTTTGATTTTATACTATTTAGTTTTATACGAAATAAGGTAGACCCGATCAAAACATTCGTCGCGCCATGTACGTCGTGGGTCATACCGGTTCAGGAAAACGGGCGTCTTTTCTGTGGACAATACAAAAGTTAACGACTCGGGTACATTTTACTTATCCTTTTATCATACAGGTTTTAAGAAGAAGACGGTTTGTATAAGTCTATGAGGATCCAGTAAGAATATTAGGCTTTAAAGCCTAACAATTTTATAATGTCCACAGGAATAACGTATAACCTTAACTCATACTAAAAATATTTTTGACCCACCTACGATACGGACATGCGGCCAGACCCTGCAGCCTCTTTGTCTGTCCGTTCGTTTGCTACGTGGTTTTATATCATAACACCCCTAAGAGCCTTATCACATTTGCGATTTGCGAGCGAGCTGTGTGCGAGTTAGAAGCGAAGTTCCAGACAAATACACAGAAAAAGTAATAGTACTTTGTACAGAAGCCGCACTGTCTAACAAAACCTTCGTTTGAGTCAAAAAATGCGCCGAATCCTACCTTCTCGCTCTAACTCATAACGCGCGCTCTTTTTGGTCGCCACGCTCACCGCTAGGGTTGTCGACAAAAATAACATTATTATTATAGCTTGAATTTCCTAGTGAATTAGAGGTAGTTAATACATACATACATACACACATACATACATACCGGTCAAACACATAACCCTCCTTTGGGCTTCGCCGCAGTCGGGTAACGTACATACTTACTTACGTACTTAAATACCAGTGGCGTGGCGTCCAAAAAAATCGATTCCTACCGGCTTGCCTAATATCAGGCATTTGACCACTTTATTCTACAACTCTTAAGGAAAATGTACACCAAATCTGCACCGGTTTGCCCAAGGATATTTTTTACGCCACGCCACTGATACATACATACATACATACATACGTACATACCGGTCAAACACTTAACCCTCCTTTGGGCTTCATAGGTTTCGCGCACAGGCGCTGCCGGGAGTCGGCGCAGCCCTAAGCTTGCCTAATGCATTAGGCAAGGAATAATAATAATTACCTCGAAACAAAATCGCGGAGTGAGTCATGCGTGACAAATGTGAGTTCACCGCGACTGGTTTTGTATGGAAACTAGCCCACAGATCGCAAGTGTGATAAGGCCCTAAATTAGGAGAAAGATACCTACCAATATCAAACATCACTCAGCAAAGATCTGCCATAGCAACGTCACTTTGAATATAAATTCGAGAATCGTTTGACTTCGGTCGTCGTTTGTTTAAGCCTGTTTACGAATAAATTAGCGATTAGGGAAATCTCGACCGGTTTGCATTTTAACGGTATTCGAGTGTGGGAAAATGTTCACGACACTTAGCTTAGACGACCATTTTGGTATTGTTGGTCGAACGAGCACGAAATAGTTTCAGTAGTTCTAGCACAACTCTGACACGCGACTCTTTGTCACGCGACAAATGCTACCTATCTCTTTCCACTCAATATCGTGTGACAGTGACAGGTGGTGCTCTGTCGCACGAGAAACGAAGTCGCGGCCAGTTATGCTAGTCGTACAGCATGGGCGCATTCGTTTGATTCACACACAAACAGGAACAGGTTGATCCGCTTCAACCTTCCCGCTGATCTGCTGCTCACTTTGAACATTCAGCGTAACTTCAAGGTGGCCCTGGCCTAGCGTCCTGGTCGATCCCAGGCGCCTTGGCCCCCACCAAGTCCGACCCTCTCAAGGTGGACCGGGACTAGCGACCTGGTTCGATCCCAGGCGCCCCCGGCCCCCACCTCGTCCGATCCACTCAAGGTGGTCCGGCCAGCGACCTATGACACGAGCGAGCAACGACAGGTCACCCCGATCGCTCCGGTCTCAACCGTTGTTTTTAACATTGTGTGTGCAGGTTCGATAATTTATAATCAGAGCTCGAAATAGGTAGTGCCTATTTACCTAAACTTCGCGGGAGGACGTAACTAAGAGTGGTTACAACCACCAAAAATAATTATTTATTTTTATTGAACGCGGGGTTTCCTGGGATTAATAAGAATACATAATGTACATAAATTCACACTCGGGGTTAAATCATTAATGAAATACAAGATATATTCAGAACTCAAAAATCGACTTCATACAAAATTTCTGCATTAGACAATTGTATTATGTTCAAAGCTCTGTTTATAATATGTATTTTTTCAAGTTGGGGGGCCATGGCAGTTGCCAGCTGCTGCCATGGCTCCGGGTCGGGACTAGTAGGGACGGTGGTTACGGTGTTTTCCTTGTTAATAATGTCATTAAGAGGAAAGAGTAAGGTGGAGAGAATTGAAAATTAGGTAGTAGTAGTAGAGCAATAATTTTTTGTCCAAAAATCTATGGCTACTATTGATATGTTCCTATGTTTTCCTTTTTACGATAAATTGATTCTCAAAAGAGATATTAACCTTCTAAAACCTAAAAAAAATGCCAGATTTTCCGCTGTGTTCACACATCCAGAAAATAAATTTGACTAGATTATTAAAAAAAAAGAAAACATAGGAACACGGCCAAAGCCTTTCTTTAATGTTTAATGAAAAAATTAGTCAAATAGGTTAAGTTTTGGGGAAGAAATCAGGGGACTACGAAACGTTGTTTTCAAGAAATTTTAAAAGGTATTTTCGGTCCAAGCTGCAGTTGTCTCTATCGCGCTCTGTGGGGGAGAGGCGGGCAGTGCGGGACAGCGACACATTTTACAAATACCTAATTTTCAATTCTCTCGACCTTACTGTTTCCTCAAACTTGCAACCCTTATTGGGCGTGGGAAAAGTCGAACCAGGTGGCAGCGCCGTGGCGTAAATATAACAACAAGTATGACATTATTACATTCGATTTCATTAATACGTTACAATAAACTTAAAACTACATTTTTAGAGATGTAAAAGGTCTCTAGGCGTCAAATCAAGACAATTAAAATAATAGAAAATAAATTGATACTAAAATTAATGTAGTAAGAGTCTCCGTTGTCAAAATATTAAGTTTTGGAGGTGTAAAGGACCTCCAAACTTCTTTCTTATTCTTGCCGGATGAAGAATAGCCGACTATAGTATAGCATCCCATACGATACGACACGAGCTCACCACGCATATGGGCGATTAAACATCGGTAGATATTACTAGTATAATGCGTGTTTTACATCTTTTTTATCATTTTATATTTCGAGATTGTCGTCGGATTGAACAGAAATATTTATTTCACGTTTGGTGCACACACAAGTCAGAAACATGGTCGCAATTGAACGAGCGGCTGGTCGCGTAATGTCGTAATCTCGTAATGCTATACAGTCGACCATATCTGATGTGAGCGCGCGCCGCCCAACATGCTCCGTCTAGTGGAGGCAGTCTGTGGCTAGAGTACAGTACAGTCAATCGCGGGTGTGGTGTGGAGACATTGACCGGCTGCCAAGTCTGCGCAGACGCCGGCGGTCGGTTCCGGGGCGCACGTGTCAAGGGAAATACAAATACCTAACTGACTGATAGGAAGATACAACGTGAGTAGTAACAAACACACGCAGACACACACAAACACACCAATACAAGACATATCGTCACTACTTTGGAAAACAATCGTATCTAAAACCGTCGTAGATAAAAACGTCAAAAGTTACATACGAACTTCATATACACTTACTGCGTTTTTACTTGGAGTCAGTATCAGATACGTGTTTAAAGTAATAACGATATACTTAATCTTACTCCATATTATGAAGTAGCATTTACTCTTTTCTGCGTTATTCCCGTTATTTTCCTAAGATATCTCTTTGTTAGGATAATTATAGAGTATCCTATGTTTCACCCTATATAGAACTTGGTCTACTTATATGCCTTAAATTTAGTCGCATTTCATCCAATTGTTATTGTATTATCTTAACTAACATCCTGACATCCAAACATCTTCACCAACTTTCACAAATAACTAAAATATTTTTATGCCACATCTGGCCATTTTGGCCAAGTGTAGACATAAAATTGTAACGGAACGTTATTGACGCGTCGTTTATGCGTTGCTTAAGTGATCATCCATTATGGGTTTCCGAACGAATCCGATCGTGTGTATTCGGCGTCGCAGAATACTCACTCGTTCTGTCGGGCATTCGAATTTGAAATGATTGTCAAGTTGATGATAAAGTGACGGTTGAGTTTTAAAATAAAATCTCATATGTAATTGTATTATAATTATTATAAATAAAGTGTTGTCGTGCCAAGTGGAGTTTCCTTAGAACAAATCCTTCTGGGCGTTTTAGCTCAGAAGTGGGATTGAACGCGAAAACATACTGTTTTTGCAACGCCCACCATTGTGACAAGGTAAATATGAAATTTTACTTAAATTATGAGCATGCATATATCATGATAATGATGATGCTGATGATGATGATGACGATGATGATGATGATGACGATGATGATGACGATGACATTAGCAATAATGTAAAACCGATTGTAGTCGGATAACTATAGCTGAGGGTTAATTTTAGTGGGTCTTATAGGTTTAGAGTTTTGATTTGTGGATAACTTGCCTCTCGACAAATCGACGAGGAACAACTACATAATAGATTCCTGGATGCGAGTTTCAGAGCGATGGCGGACGGAAACGAAGGAGTTGACCAACGGCGACGGCTGGTGACGCCGCCATCAGGCAGCGAGCGACTGAGTCGTGACGGTACAACGGATCGGCGCGAGAGAAGCAGTGAACGGCGCGGGAGGAGTCGCACCAAGCAAGGGAGTCGACATCGACGACGAAGCCGCGATCAAGACAGCCAGCGAAGTCATCGTTACGTACGCGAGCGCAGTTGGGGTTCGAAAGAGATCAGACCCAGTCGGAGCCGCAGCAGGCACGTGAGTCGTCGATCCCGTCGCGACAACCCCAGCCGTGATCAAGGTAGGGTTTCTCGGAACAGTCGTAGTTACAGTCGAAGAGCGCACTACATGTATGTACGCAGCCGTAGCGGAAGTAACATCAGTGGATCAGATCTTTATGAAAGGTTGAAGTTATTGGAAAGGGAGATACGTAGAGAACGTAGCATAAGAAAGAAGGTATCGAATGAACGGGCACAGGTGCGACCGTCAAACTCTAGACTAGATGAACCTACTAATTTCGCAACCCAGCAGAATTCCTCGCAAAATAATTTAGTACGTGATATAATCCCACCAAGTATTGAATCCGAGCCAGAATACAAGAAAACTCGATCCGAAACTTCTGAATTATTAGAGTTATTTACAGAATTCTTTAAGAATAAAGGCGGCGGCCGTGAATCGTTTCCTGTACTCAATAATGTTATACCGGATTTCGACCCGCTATTGAAAGAGCAAACCATAGATGTTTGGCTTGGCAAGGTTGATGAAAGCGCGGAGATATATAATTGGAATGACAAGCAAACGATTCACTACGCTCTGCCTAAGCTGACTGGTCTCGCCCAAAGATGGTACCAGGGCTTACCTTCTATCAAGCATTCATGGTCAGAGTGGAAGCAGATGTTAAAAGATTCTTTTCCATCAGATGAAAACTACGCTGAGCTGCTGACGGGAATGCTTGCTAGGAGGACACGCCCAGGCGAATCCTTAGAACTATATTATTTTTCCAAAATTAATTTGTTGAATAGATGTAAAATTTTTGGCAAGAACGCAGTTGATTGTATTTTATTTGGAATAGAAGACAAAGGCGTTAGATTAAGTACTCAGGCTTGTAAATTTGAGAAACCTGAAGAGATGTTGCAATTTTTCAAAACCGTGAATGATCAAAATAGGGAGAATGTCGATTCAAGGAGAGATTTTAGTAAGAAAAGGTTATCTGCTAGTCCATCAATTACAAGTTCTAATCAACCACAAAGTAGTGATCAACAACGAAACCGATCGAAGACAGGCCCAATTGTTTGTTTTAATTGTAAGGAGTCAGGGCATCCCAGTTTCAAGTGCCCAAAGCCACTCATCACATGTTCAGAATGCAAGTTTATGGGGCATAACTCCGTTGATTGTCCTAAGAAAAATACTAACAAGGACATTGGGGACTAGCCGATAAAGTATATCGTGTGATTGTAACGTGTTTGCATGATTAGAATAGTGATTTCTGATGATAATGATTTCTCAGAGATATCTTTAATGATAATGATTTCTCAATTAGAGATATTTTTGACGATAATGATTTCTCAAGTAGAGATGTTGAGAGTGACGATGGACGATAATGGAGGATGTGTCTGCACAGGGCAGGAATGGCAATGATTCGCCGCCCATGAGTGTCGACACATTGCGGTTAATGCATTAGGGGTGAAGGAAGTAACCACATAATGCTTAGCCATAGTTTATATGGATATGGTAAGGGGTGTATTTGCACAGGGCAAGAGTGGCCATGATTCGCCGTCCACGAGTGCTGATACATCGCGGTTACGGCATTATCGGTGAAGGAAGTAGCCGCTAACGCTTAACCATAAATGTAAGAATGCCTACTAATCTTTTCACTTGTGCCTAGTAGATGAAGTTGTGTACGTGTGTGTTGAACTCTTCAACGTGAGGACACGTTTGTGACGGATGGCCGACTGTAACGGAACGTTATTGACGCGTCGTTTATGCGTTGCTTAAGTGATCATCCATTATGGGTTTCCGAACGAATCCGATCGTGTGTATTCGGCGTCGCAGAATACTCACTCGTTCTGTCGGGCATTCGAATTTGAAATGATTGTCAAGTTGATGATAAAGTGACGGTTGAGTTTTAAAATAAAATCTCATATGTAATTGTATTATAATTATTATAAATAAAGTGTTGTCGTGCCAAGTGGAGTTTCCTTAGAACAAATCCTTCTGGGCGTTTTAAAATAATGTACACAACACGGGAGGTAATAAAGAAAGCCCTCGATCGCATATTTACGTCCCTCGCTTGCAGCTCGGGCCGCAAACTTCTGCGATCTCGGCGTTTCTTTGTATTACCACCCTAGTTGTGTAACGTACTATTATGTTTCGAGATTTTCGTCAGATTGAACAGAAATAATTTCACGTTTGGTACACACACAGGTCAGAAACATGGTCGCAATGGTCTGTCTGTGCAACTGAATGACTTTGTAATGTAATTTGCCATGGAAGTAGATCAAGCCGTGAGTTGGAACATAGAATACTTTACAGTAAAGAGCCCTCCTGGGCGCAGGCGCAGCCCCGGGCGAATACTACACTATAATAAGCGGATCACCGCAGAGCTCTGAATAAAAGTGGCCCCCATGATTAAAATTCATATATTTTCGTGACGCGTCTGTGTTGGGGTCATTAACCTTAATTTATGTACCAAATTTCAACTCAATCGGGTCGGTACTTTCGGAGCAAAATGGCTGTGACAGACAGACACACGAGTGATCCTATAAGGGTTCCGTGTTTTCCTTTTGAGGTACGGAACTCTGTGTGCGTGCGGCTTGTAAGTACAAGCACCCGGCTTATTAATAACCACATTTTTATTAAAAAAAAACCCGACCGCGGTGCATTTTGACACTGCATAAAATCCGCCATTTTGTTTATTTTAACGAACTTCATACCCAGTGACACTCGCACCATCAAGACGAATCTAATGATGTATCACTTATCAAAATCGGATGTGCCGTTGAGTAGTTACTAGCGGACATAGGAACGGACATACATACATACTTACCAGTAGCGTGGCGTTTAGGCATTTGAGCACCTTATTCTACAGGTCTTAAGGAAAATGTAAGCCAAATCTGTACCGGCTTGCCCAAGGATATCTTTTACGCCACGCCACTGATACTTACATACATACAGGTCAAACAACTCCTTTGGGCTTCGCCGTAGTCGGGTAAAAATGGCTTCAGTTCTCTGTTGGCCAGACTCCGTCCGGCTATTAATTCAAGGTCCTGGCATAAGACGTATTAATTTTAAGAAGTGCGTTATGGGGCAAATTTCGACGTAATTTTTGTTCGTCATTATCGTATCGTTCCATACATTATATTTCGATGGTACAGTCGAGTTCATCATTATCTGAGCAAAGAACGGATCAAAAATATGTGATCTAGTTCTTATGTTTCTGACAATAGGGTATTGTTCAGATATTTATGGTCTAATACCGGTCAGATAATGATGAACTCGACTGTACCGCCCCGGCAAACGTGTTAACTTTGGGAGATAGGCCAGTTCCGTTAACGACTGCTTTTAAACGATTACTTTAAAATAAGACAGACAGCGACAAATGCTTATCAAGAAGAGATTTCGCATCGTTTACCAATTAAATAACGGACAAGATTAAAAGAATTAGCCCGTAAAAATGATTTAGTGACTTCTCTATAAATACCAAAACAAGCACAAGATGCTGTCTAGTGCTGTTAGGGCCTTATCACACTTGCGATTTGCGGTCGAGCAGCGGACTAGAAGCAAGGATCATTAAAACAAGAGGACTGTCATTCTCCATACTTTGGATCGTATTTTTAGGGTTCCGTAGCCAAAATGGCAAAAACGGAACCCTTATAGTTTCGTCATGTCCGTCCGTATGTCTGTCTGTCTGTCCGTATGTCACAGGCATTTTACTCAGAAACTACATTATGGATATTGATGAAATTTGGAATATAGGTGTGTTTTATGAGCCGCTACTTAGTTTGGTATGAAAATAATTAAAATAAATATTTTTAGGGGGGGCACTCCATACATGTTAAAGACAGTAAAAAAAAAATTTTTTCAGCAAATATCAACGTGTTAAACATAGTTCGACAGCTCTTTAAAAAACTCTAAAGGGTTCCTAAGTAATGTTTTTGATTAAGTGAATGTATTTGGAAATAATCGCTCCGAAAGTTGTGTAAATTGTGTCCCCCCCCCCTCTATTTTCTAAACCGTGCGTCCGAAATATATGAAAAAATCACGAAGGTAACGCTTAATTAATACTTTCAACGAAAATTATTTTCATCAAGATCGAATTAACCGTTTTTGAGTTATTGCCGATAAACTGCGCTTCTCAACAAAAGGACGTAATTGCTATGAAGATACGCTCTTTTGTTGTTGTACTTTTTTTACATCGTATTTTTTACCTTATAGTTACGGCTATGGAACCCTACACTGAGCATGGTCCGACATGCTCTTGGCCAGTTATTTTTTTTGTGCTTGAACGGGTGCTTGCTCTGGGAGCTGTCACAACTATCGGACTTCGTGGCGGTAGGCTGCCTCAGCAAAACCTCAGCACCACGGGTGTGTGAAACAGTGGCGTGCGCGGGCACGGACCACAGTGAAGAGTGTACCTAGTCAGTTGAGATTGTAGTGGTTTGTCTTGTAAGTTTTGTCTTAACTGATGGTGCATGTGTAGTCGAGAGGAGACAATATTTATCGGTTATCGCGGTGGCCGACCCCGCCTTTTTGGATCGTAACCCGACCGCTAGGGGATTTCCGGGCAAAAACTAGATGGCGCTAAAAAACTAAACATGTTGTAATTGAACAAAGAAGCATAGTATGGAGTCTGTGCGGAAAGAGAATAGGATTAATTTTGGGGGGCGCTGTAATGCTTTTCTACCGTATGTGCCGTATTTTCTGTTCTGTGGTCACTAGTTAGGTTAGTTCCGTTTTTCGCCACGCCTATTCTCTTTCCGCACAGACTCTAGTAACAATTAGTTCGTAAACAGCTTATAATAAATAAATTCTAACATTTAAATACTGTGTCAGGTTTGCAATAAATTGTAAATAATATAATTCTTATACCAAGCTTATACAGTAGATGGCGTTGTAAATTCGGCGAACAGCTTTTTGTATGGAGATTGACAGTCCTCTTGTTTTAATGGTCCTTGCTAGAAGCAAATAGTTCGTCGATTTGTATGGGAACCAAGCGCGTAACGTTTTTCGCTTAGCGTTTGACGCCAAAAGTGTAATTTAGTGACGGAAAACATAAAATGTTTTAGTTTATATTATTACATTTATACTTCCCGGTTGGTCTCATTCTTTTAAAATCCTGTTCTCGTGATGGGATTCTTGAGTTTTGGGAGCTCATCTAATATTATAGGCCCCAGTAGCGTGGCGTCCAAAGAACTCGATTCCTACCGGCTTGCCTAATATCAGGCATTTGAGCACCTTTATTCTACAGCTCTTCAGGAAAATAACGCCTAATCTGCACCGGCTTACCCAAGGATATCTTTTACGCCATGCCACTGATAGGCATATGTATACGCATTTCAGTATAGAATTTGCTAGTATTGTACATGCAATGTTTGAAGGTTATTTTTTTAGAAAAAATATTAGCTGACCTAAATGGGCACACAGTGATCTTCAAGTAATTGGGTCAAGGATCGTTTATCATTCCTATAACAGCGGTCGTTGAGATATCGTGTGACAAATGAATGAGTAATTCAAAACTGGACTGGACCAATTGACGTCTGTTTTAAGTAGCCAAGAAGCGAAACAATTAATGGTTTGTTTTTGCAAGTTTTAATTTAGCTTGTAACGATCGTAAGTGGGTCATTATTTGAACGTTTCACCCGCCTTACTTTGGTGGACATTGTTGTTGAGATTCAGGCAGATTTTAATGTAATTTTAAGATATTTGTTAGTAGTCCCGGATATGTACCAAATAGCTCGATATGAAACTAAAATCTGAGGGAACTTCGACAATAATGCGTCCACGAAAGTGAGGCGGGTGAAACGCTCAAATAATGACCCAAGCATGTAATGTAACCTATGGTTTCAAAATTGGCAGACCATTTTTCTACCACTTCCTGGCATCTGATTGAGCTTAAATTTGACATAATATTTACTATATTAATCCGTATGTATATTATTATAAAGAACGCAATACGCATAATCTTGTACAAAAATATTGACTCACACTCGCCGTTTGTTTTAACCAACTTCTTAAAAAGGCGAGGTTCTCTAGGTATTCGTTTTTTAGGGTTCCGTACCCAAGGAGTGCCTACGGGACCCTATTACTAAGCATCCGCTGTTCGTCTGTCACAGGGCTGTGTGTGATAGGTAGAGACTAGGGATGTAACGATACCGATACCAATATATCGGTATCGCCGATATTATACAACCGATATTTGAAGAGCGCGAAAAGAATTTGCTGTATAAAAAAAAATCTGCAAAAATAATTTCAATTTCTGACTTAATTTATGTATTGGTCTATTACCTTGTGCAATGATAATTACTATGTTGATGAAATTTAATTTTGAGTTGACAATTTATTTATTTTTAACCGACTTCCAAAAGAAGGACGGTTCTCAATTCGTCTGTATGTTTTTTTTTTTTTTTATTATTTTTTTTTTTTTTTTGTGTGTTTGTTCACCGATTACTTGAAGACGGCTGGACCGATTTGGAAAATTCCTTTTTTGTTTGAAAGGGTAGACTTTCGAGGTGGTCCCATTGCAACCAAGTCAGGATCTGATGATGGAATCTTGGAGAAATCGAGGGAACTCTTCAAATATTATAGGCACACATATAGCGATTTCGGTATTTTTCGTAATTTCTCGTCCATCTCTTATTAGCAACAAGTTTTTAGTGTTAACCGACTTCAAAACAAAGAGTAAATTTGTATCTAGGTTTCTTCCCCGATTACTTGAAGACGGCTGAACATAATTGGAAAATTCTTTTTTTGTTTAAAAGGGTATACCTCCGAGGTGGACCCTTGCAACCAAATCAGGATCTGATGATGGGATCTTGGAGAAATCGAGGGAACTCTTCAAATATCATAGGCACACATGCGATTTTGGTATTTTTCTTACTTTCTCGTGCATTTCTTATTAGAAATAAGTTCCCAGTCTTAACCGACTTCAAAACAAAGAGCAATTTTTATGTAGGCTTGTTCCTCGGTTACTTGAAAACGTCTAGACCGATTTGGATTTTTTTCTTTTAACTAAATAGACTTAAGTCTATTTGGTTAAAATAATATTTTTCCAGCGCTACTAAAAATTTAAAAATAAAGTAAATTTTTAAAACAAAAAATAAAAACCGACTTCCAAAAACCTAATCTAAAAACCAAAAAATAATATGTTAATTACCCCAAAGAAATGGATAATCAACGATTCATATATACATATACAGATATTAATACTTTTTAACCTGTTATTTTTGAAGTCGGTGCCAGCTAAGGAGCTCAACACAGCCAGGTTTACGTGGCAGGCACCAACTTCAAAAATAACAGGTTAAAAAGTATTAATATCTGTATATGTATATATGAATCGTTGATTATCCATTTCTTTGGGGTAATTAACATATTATTTTTTGGTTTTTAGTTTAGGTTTTTGGAAGTCGGTTTTTATTTTTTGTTTTAAAAATTTACTTTTTACTTTACACTTTCAAGGTTGACTCTCTGGTAAATATAGCCAGTAGTCATTGCCATTAGTTATAATAAGGACATACAAATATCTGAAGTTCATACTTCATTATTTAGCTAAGATATCGGTATCGGTATCGGTATCGCCGATATTAACTACTATATATCGGTATCATATCGGCAAAACTGTGTATCGTTACATCCCTAGTAGAGACTTAAAATTTTCACAGAATGCGTATTTCTAATTGCCGCTATAACAACAAAATAAAAGTCCTCATACAAGAAATGTGCTTTAATGGCGTTTTTTGCTCAACGGTGGTATAAAACCCTTCGTGTGCGAATCCGACTCGCACTTGGCCGGTTTTTTTCGTTGCATGTTGAGGTTTCAGAACGACGTGGAGCTATCACTATCGCTTCTACGATAGTGCGAAGTGCGAGCCCACTTCCTTGTTTAACACTTTCAGCGGCGAGACTATGCGCGTGCGCATGCGATCACAATCACTCTTAAAAGTGATCAAATAAAAGCAATCATGTTTGCCAAACGCGGCCAGCGTTAATGATTTCCTCATTTGTTTATTATTTCAATCTTAATTGCACAAAGTTAGTTTTCAAAACGGCGACAAAAAAAGATTACCGTCCGTTAGAGAAAAAAATAATTACTTAGTTCAATTAGTATTTCAGGCTAATTAAAACCTGAAAAAAAACTGAAGATTATTCGTTAATAGTACACTACTAGGGCGGTAAAAGAAAGGATGTCTCAGATCGCAGGTATTCTGCCGCCATAACGCAAAAGAGCACATCTAACTTTTCATCACACTTGCTCAAAAATGGTGTCATTACACGTAGGTTCTGCGGGCCGTAAATGGCCTATTACGCCCTAGGGCGTAATGGTTTTCTTTTTAAATTTGAAGCGCTGGTTCTGTTTTACTCTTATTTGTCATGTTCAAAGGAAACGCCAACTTACTTTTTTAACTTTTACACTGAAATATTTATTTAAAGATAACTGTTATTGCAAATACATGTAAACACATATTTCGGTAACATTAATTAAATGTTTAAATAATGTATTTCTTTATTTTGCAAATATAAAATCAACTAAAATGGCCGTTACCGCGATGGTTTCCGAACGTGACTTGACTTTGTCTATGACTTTGACATATGTCACTAATGTCACCGTCTGTTTTAATATTTTCTTGTCATACTGGGGCGATTAGTAAGGTTATTTTATTAAGATTTCCTCACAAGTGTGATGAAAAACATTGTGTGTGCCACGGGCGGTAAAGGAATTACAAACTCGTGTTATTAAAGCCCTCGGTTTCACCTCGGGCTTATAACAAACACTCGTTTGTAATTCCTTACTTACCGCCCTAGATACACAATGTACTATTTCTTCGACACTGAGTTCCTTACATGTCCGGAATCAGTAAATTTCACTGATTCCGAATATGTATACAACTCAGTGTCAAAAAAAAATGTTAGTTTTGCCCTTTTGCGTTATGGCGGCAGTATTAAGGGCGATAAATATGCAATCCGAGGCTTTCTTTAGTAAAGGTAGACTGGGTAACATTTATCACCGATTTTTCTACTATAAATAGTTGGTTTCTGAAGGCGTTCATAGCAATGTATTATGGGGCTTATACTTATGAAACGCGTTCATAATCGAAGGTATTCGGGTATAAAAATCGATGGTAAATGTTACCCCGTGAATCAAAGTAACCCCAGTTTACGGTACCGCCCGTGGTGAGTACAAAATTTCACGTCTCCCCCAGGCCAGGAAGTGGGATTTTTAGGGTGGATTTTCGTCCGCGACATTTGTATGTCAAACTAAATGTATGGCATACCAATTTGTATGGCGAAAATCCACCCTTTATCTTCTTCTTGAGAAGCCAAGCCTTCTTCTATCGAAGGTCGGCGATCATTCAGGCAACTGGTGTAATTTATTAAGATTAACTGCGATTGGAAATAATTATATTTTAAAATAATGTTTATTTAGTTATATTTTTTGTTTTTGTACTTGCCAATTGTTTTGACATTTAGAGACCATTTACATCTCTAAGAAAAAAGGTTTTAATTTTTTTTGATATATCATATGTGTAAGATATTTAGTAAACATTTTCATTTTGCATTTTGACGTTTGGTCAGATCCTTTACACCTCCAATCCTCCAAAACATAATATTTTGACAACGCAGTCTGCGTTTACTTTACATCTCCATTAATTTTACTATCAATTTATTTTCTTTTATTTTTTGTGTCTTGTTTTGACGCCTAGAGACCCTTTACATCTCTATAAATGCAGTGTTAAGTTTAATGTAATGTATTAATGAAATTTCGTGTATTAACGTCATATTGTTGCAATACTTAATATGTTTGAAAAGAGAAGCCGGTGAGCGCCAAAAAAGAGAATCAGACGTGTAAAAGGGTCGATTTCAGACCGTTTCGACAGCGGTGGTTTTTTTCATTCGTGTTCCAGCAAATATAGCAGCAAGCGGTGGTGATCACAGTTAACTTTTATTATAAACGATAGGCGGCATCGAGGCTACACATGATTTAATCAAAAGTTGTCGTCACTCGACAGTCCTCCGCGGTAAAAGTCGAGTGACATTAATGAAATAAAAAAAAACGCCTGAAATCGACCCAAAAGAGCCCTTGAGGGCTTACTTACAAAATAGTATTTTATGCAACAGTTGTATAAGTGGGTTCAAAAAATGCGAATTGCGTGAGTTGCGATACGAGCCGCGAATGCGGCGAGTATAGAGACGCAATGAGCATTTTTTGACTTAATTATACAACGTTGCATACAATACTTTTTCTACGACGAGGTTTTAAATTATAAAATACAAAATTAATAATAACCTGGAAACAAGGCAAATATGACTTTTGACTGACAGTATGTGTCTATGGTAAACTTTTTTTTTTAATTTAAAATATACTTAAATTAAAAATACTTTTTTTATGTTGGCATCAATGAATTTAGTTCGGAAAGTTTTGTTTTTCTTAAAAACCGTAGGAATTTAATTGTTTGTTCAGTTGGTAGTTGTGCATTTTTACCGTAAAGTTAAAATTGAGCGCTTAATCCTTGACCTAAGTTTAACCTAGATTTAGAAGTCTGTGGCTGCTAGCAATAACGTAAAGTGACTATAACGACACTAGTGCTGTTATGGGGAATAGAGTATAGACTTATCTGAACTCATATTATGTATGTTCTTATATTAGTGTTCGTGACCAAGTAAAAGCCAGATAACAGTACAGGAGTAGAAAAATAAATTATTATTATTTTTTATTCATGGACGACCCCAATCCCTTTTCTTTTTTGAATCCGAGTGTCCGAAAATGCGAGCATCGCCAGCGTAGTACCTATTCGTTGTAACCGCATTGTTAGCATTTGTTACATTACATCACGTCACTCGGGAAACCTGGCCACGGGCCAGCGCGGCTACTCCGAACGTCCACAATCCAAGTTCCCGTCGCGTCGTCCCTCTCGCTCTCCAGTAAATCTATACTAGACTGAGCGGGACGGCACGACACGAATGTGGAATTTCGTACCACGAAGTAGAATACCAGGTGGACGGCTCATACTTGACCTCACGACGGCCGAGGACACCTTAACTATTGTCAATAACTATTCTATGAAACTTACGAAGTACACAACTATCTAGAACTATAACTGACTAACTATATTTAACTATATGTATGCCACACCTGGCCATAAAGTGGCTTTTTCCGCACGCTGCGCGTACGCTTTCTGGCCAAGTGTAGACATAAAATGATGTACACAACACGGGAGGTAATAAAGAAAGCCCTCGATCGCATATTTACGTCTCTCGTTTGCAGCTCGGGCCGCAAACTTCTGCGATCTCGGCCTTTCTTTGTATTACCACCCTAGTTGTGTAATGTACTAATTCCTGAAATGTATAATGAATGAAAATGAATGATTATTACAACAAAGATCTATCTATCTAGAAGAGTTTTAGTTAATGTAGAACCGCCATTAAGATATGAAAACCGACCAAATATGAGTTGGATTCGCACACGAAGGATTCCGTAACACCGTCTAGCAAAACACTGTTTCTTTTTATTTTTTGTTTCATTTTATTTTTATAATTTGTTATTCTAGGTCCGTCACTCGACATCATAATTGCAAAACATGTAAGTAGCAAAATATTTTGCGCAGATATTAACATAGTTTATTTGGAGAAGATAATATAGTAAGGTTAAACAATGCCACATTTGCAGGAAAGGCCCTCGTTCCGTTCCACCGTTATAGAAACCTGAGTTTACGGCAATAAACAGCTTGAAATAGTACATTACACAACTAGGGTGGTAATACAAAGAAAGGCCGAGATCGCAGAAGTTTGCGGCCCGAGCTGCAAGCGAGGGACGTAAATATGCGATCGAGGGCTTTCTTTATTACCTCTCGTGTTGTGTACATCATTTTATGTCTACACTTGGCCAGAAAGCGGACTTTTCCGTAAGCGCAGCGTGCGGAAAAAGCCACTTTATGGCCAGGTGTGGCATAAAGACATAAAAACAGACGAAATGTGAGTTGGATTCGCACACGAAGGATTCCGTAACACCGTCTGGCAAAACACTGTTTCTTTTTATTTTATTTTTATAATTTGTTATTCTAGGTCCGTCCCTCGACACCATATTTGCAAAACATGTAGCAAAATCATAGTAATAAAACAACTTAAACGGATTAAATCGCGTATATTAGGTACTACATTTTATGTCCCGACATTTCGTAACCTTTTTCAGCGTTCGTGGTCGCGGGTAGACTGAGAAAATGACAAAGGTCATTGGGCGTTTTTGACCCGCTTTCCGAAATTTCGCGTATAGAGACCAAATTAGTTTTAAAATAGAGAATTTAATCTCACTTTTCTAAATATGTAATTTTTTTTTATGTATCAACCGGCAGAAAAAAGTTATTCAACAGTATGTGTACGATGTAGTGATAGTTCGCCTAGGGACTGCAATACGGCCACATCTCAAAAAAAATTTTTTTTTGAGCTTATTGTTGATTACTGTCACGTATTTAAGTACCTACGTGACAGTAATCAACAATAATCTCAACAATTTTTTTTTGAGACGGCCACGTCTCAAAAAAATTGCAATCACTAGGCGAGTTCTGACTTAATTCATTGCAAAAATGCTATAATGATAAGAAACGATTTTTGTTTTTTTCTCAATTTTCCCATGGTTTACAAGAATGCGACTCATACCACTGAGTAGCAGATACATTTACCTACATACCTAGCCCTATTTCGTTTGTGTACGCCGTGGGTCATATGTCCGAACAAAATGCCCAATGACCTTTCCTCTGTCAAAATTACTGTTGTGCAAACCTACCCATCTGGCAACACTAATTTTGAATTTGTATTTTAAAGTGGGTAGGTTTGCACAACAATAATTTTGACAGAGGAATTTTATGATTTTCTCAGTCTACCCGCGACCACGAACGCTGAAAAGGGTTACGAAACGTCGGGACCCTAAATGTAGTAATATACGCGATTTAATCTGTTTAAGTTGTTTTACTACTATGAGTGATAATCGCGAAAACTGAAGACAATATTATGTAGCAAAATCTTTTGCGCATATATTAACATAGTTTATTTGGAGAAAATAATATACTGAGGTTAAATAATGCCACATTTTGGAAAGTCCCTTGTTCCGTTCCACCAAGAGGGGGCCCTTCTGGCGGTTAAAAGGAGGGTTATTATTATTATTTACAAAGCACCTTAGTTTTCTTCATACTAGTTAAATAACGATTTATCTCGTCTTATTGTCATTGTGCAATCTCTGTTTACGTTTCGAGTGTCCCTATCTGCGGTCACATGACGGCCCATTTTCTTCTTATCGAGTCGTTCACTCTATTGGGTACGCGTGAACAAAACGTGCGTATAATGAAAACAAATGATTATACTATACCAGTGTGCCTACCATGAGTTGACTTTTCGATCGGCGCTAGCGAGTATCGAGCGCTCGATGACAGTCTATCTCTTTCGTACTATTTGCGCGTGCGAGAGAGGTGCACTGACTCTCTATACGAGAAACTCGCTAGCGTTGATCGTTCACTCAACTCATGGTAGGCACACAGGGCCCCGATACCGGTATTTTCTCCATACAAAAATACAATACAATACAATCATACTTTATTGCACACCAAAAGATAAATTACAATCCAAACTTATACAAAAATAGTCGTAAACAATTGTGTATTATCGCTAAAGAGCGATCTCTTCCAGACAACCTTCCGGACAGAAAAAAACCGGTATTCTTTCCGTTCTTTGATTTATTATCTATTTTTTTAACCGGACGATCTAATAATGCGATCAAATAAAACTACCCGATCGATTTGCATGAAATTCGTTATGCAGATAGATTATAACCGCAGTTAACACGATCCGTTTTATTCGGCTGAAGCGACACAAAAAGCGGCAGAGTCGCGTCGCACAGTTGTGCTAGATGTACAAAATTGCCTTGAAAACAGATATCTATCAGCCATTTTTAGGATTCTGTACCCAAAGGCTGCCAACGAGTTGCCATTGGGGTTAGGGACAGGCATATGCTAATGGCACTTTTTAGCTTATTCACGTTCCTGTACTGTCAGTATCATATAGTTAGTAACACTCCTGGTTCGACCCCAGGCGCCTCCGGCACCCACCCAGTCCGATTCACTCAGGGTGGTCCGGCTAGCGCTCTGGTTCGACTCCAGGGAACGCCACGGCCGACCACCCGGTCATACTATCGCTAAGCCCACTAGGGTTGCGAGTTAGTCAGGCTTTAGGCAGATCTCACACTGCAGCGCGAATCGCGGCGACACGCGACTCAGCGATTTTCAACTTTGTATGTAGAATCATCGATTTGTATAGAAAAATCGCGGGGTAGCGCACACTGAAGTCGCAACTCGCGCGTAGGCGCGTAAATCGCGGCGACTCGCAGCGACTCGCGGGCGTGTCGCCGCGAATCGCAGCTACTATGCGCAACTACACGGAAAAAATCGCGGCGTCACGCCAGCGACTCGCGGCGTCACGCCGCGACTCGCCCGTCGCGGCGACTGGCGATTTCAGTGTGTTCTTCGCCTTAAAAAAAAAAGTGGCAATCAAAGTGGTCAAACTTACCACACATTCTTATTCCTGAGCGTTTTCCAAAAAAATACCGGTGTAG
This sequence comes from Eudemis profundana, assembly GCA_947034925.1. Lineage (NCBI taxonomy): Eukaryota > Metazoa > Arthropoda > Insecta > Lepidoptera > Tortricidae > Eudemis > Eudemis profundana. Next base: position 15,077,413 of record OX344818.1, read on the forward strand.
CTACTTTCTCAAAATTAGGGATGTAACGATACCGATACCGATACCGATATATCGGCCGATATATCGGTATCGCCGATATATCGGTATCGCCGATATTATACAACCGATATTTGAAGAATTTGCTGTATGAAAAAAAATCTGCAAAAAGTAATTTCAATTTCTGACTTAATTTATGTATTGGTCTATTCTATTACCTTGTGCAATGATAATTACTATGTTAATTAAATCTTTGGTTCTTAATAGAAAAAAAATAATTTTGAGTTGACAATTTATTATTTTTACTTTACACTTTCAAGGTTGACTCTCTGGTAAATATAACCAGTAGTCATTGCCATTAGTTATAATAAGGACATAAAAATATCTAAAATTCATACTTCATTATTTAGCTAAGATATCGGTATCGGTATCGGTATCGCCGATATTAACTACTATATATCGGTATCGGTATCGTATCGGCAAAACTGTGTATCGTTACATCCCTACTCAAAATATGGACTTGTGAGGTTTTTTTGGCTCAGAATCGTTAGTACTTTCGAACCTTATACGTAAAAAAAAGTGTCCCAATTTTTTTTTCCATTACGTCACCATTTTGCATAGTGTTTGTATGAACGTGACGTAGTGGAAAGACAAAAATCCCATACAAATTTTGGGACACTTTTTTTACGTATAAGGTTCGAATGTATTAACGATTCTGAGCCAGAAAAACATCAAAAGTCCATATTTTGAGAAAGTAGCTACCCCGGTATTTTTTTTTGGAAAACTCTCTCCTATGAAATAAAGTTCTGTTTCTATATATTTGGTTAAGTATATTGGTTGCTAATATTTGATGCTGACGTACACGACAGTAGGAAATAATAGTTAGTTACCCCTTTCGTATTTTGCCACTGGCACAGAATAAGTACGACCACTTTAGCTTAGTTGGTAGTGACCCTGCCTGCGAAGCGGGAGGTCCTGGGTTCGAATCCCGGTAAAGGCATTTATTTGTGTGATGAGCACGAATATTTATTCCTGAGTCATGGATGTTTTCTATGTATTTAAGTATTTGTATCTATTAAATATTTCGTCGTCTAGTATCCATAACACAAGCCTTATTGAGCTTACTATGGGGCTAGTTCGATTTGTGTAAGATTGTCCCCTAATATTTATTTTATATTTATTTATTTTATTTAAGTAATAGTACTCCGTACAGAATTCTCTCTCTCTAACAAAACTGTTGCTTGAGTCCGACCACTGGACGGAACGCACCGGATCCGACCGTCTCTCTCTGTCGCATAACATAACGTGTGCTCCTGCTGGTCGCTGGGTAAGGGCAGATACAGACGGACTGCAACCCAACTGCAACTCCCTACGATTTGTATGGGAACTGCATCACAACTGCACGCCAACGGCGCGTCGGCGTGCAGTTGTGATGCAGTTCCCATACAAATCGTAGGGAGTTGCAGTTGGGTTGCAGTCCGTCTGTATCGGCCCTAAGGCCCCCTCGCGGAGGCTCAAGGCCGCGCGGTGATATTACCTGCCACTGAATTATAAACTCTAACTCCTTGAAATAAGGTTACCAGTTACCAATGACAACACCATGAAGCCTATTGATAAGTCGGGTTAGAACTGTTGTTAACTTTGATTCTGAACTTTATAATAATGCTAACAAGGTCGTTTTTGCTTTGATTTGTTTGACTCAAACTGCAAACAAAACATGGTATAATTGGAATATAGATTCAGTTTTTTAACCCGGAATCGTGTGGCGTTTTTGTTAATAGATATATTAACAATAGCTCAGCTGCGTTGTATCATATTGTTGCATAAGGAACTAGTATGTAAGTGGTTTTGATTTGACGTAAATGTATTTTGCCAATCAGGTGGGGTTTTATCCGGGGGCACGGCAGTGCCGCCGCCAAGTCGAGCAAAACAAAGGCACGGCCGTGCCATCCTTTTCTCGAACTCATTCCATTCCAGGGGTGTCCACAGAACTATTATATTATACGAACGCACTACAAGCAAAGAAATAAGAATGCGTAAGGATGCTCCAGTATAGATCGCACTCACACAGACGTGCTATCGCGCGTCTGTGTGAATACGTGTCGCGCGCTCCTAAACGACCGAGGTTGGACTACTTTATCACCACTCCAGGGACTTTACTACCCCAAAGGTTATGCATTCTCCGGGCTATATGCCCTGCCCACTGCCACTTCAAATACGCGATCCTGCGAGCTATGTCATTTAACATTAAAGGCCAACGCACACCGGCTGCGTGTGCGTTGCGTGCACGCAGCAGCTCCTTGACTTTGTGCGTAACGCGTTCAAAATGGCGGCTCAAAGTCAAGGAGCTGCAACGCGTACGCATCCGGTGTGACCCGGCCTTAAACCAATATATATTCATAAAATCTAGACAACAAAAAACAACTAAAACAATTTTAGATTACGCTCCCAAAGCGGTTTTACAAAAACAATAGTACATTGTGTATCAAGGGCGGTAAGTAAGGAATTACAAACGAGTGTTTGTTACAAGCCCGAGGCGAAGCCGAGGGCTTTAATAACACGAGTTTGTAATTCCTTTACCGCCCGTGGCACACACAATGTTTTTCATCACACTTGTGAGGAAATCTGATTAAAATAACCTTACTTAACCTAAATAAAATTGTAACACTGACAGTGACATTAGTGACATTATCCATAGACAATGCGAATGTCAACTCACGTTCGGAAACCATAGCGGTGTTTATATTTAATGTGTGTTTTTATTTTTGCAAAATACTGAAATGCACTATTTAAACATTTAATTAATGTTACAGAAATATGTGTTTACATGTATTTGCAATAACAGTTATCTTTAAATAAATATTTCAGTGATAAAACTTAAAAAAGTAAGTTGGCGTTTCCTTTGAACATGACAAATAAGAATAAAACAGAACCAGCGTTTCAAATTTAAAAAGAAAACCATTAAGCCCTACGGCGTAATGGGTCATTTACGGCCCGCAAAACCTACGTGTAATGACACCATTTTCGAGCAAGTGTGATGAAAAATATTTTAAGTGTTTCCTTAGTCACGAGTACAAAATAAAATTAAAATTAAACTGATATTATTACAAGCATTTCAAGATACCTATACTAAGAAACTAAAAGGCACGCTTCAAGATAAAGTAAGAAACTAAAAGAAGTACAGTAGCAATGTAAAGTTCAACCAGTCTTATTGGTGTATTTTCAAAAACGTAATTTCGCTGTCATGATATATTGGCGAATACCGAGAAGATTCTGCCTTATTAGAATTGGCACTTTTGGTTACAGTGTAGAATCAGTCAAGTTCTAACAAATAACCAACGAATGCCAGTCTAGTGAGGAGGAATCTTTTAAATATTGGTGGCCAGAGAAATTACGCCAGAGAAAATACACCCAGTCATACTTACCCACATACGTACGATCAAGTCTAATGTATAGAAATTATGAATCTTACTCCATATGCAAAAGGTTCGAAATGTGTACATATTTGTGTGACTCTACCTACATGCATTAAAATTACCTATATGGTCCTTCTCGGTATTTAAAACTAGTTTGACAGAAAGAACTACTTTGCTTACTTTTTAGGTTATTTTTAATAGGCTTACTGCTGTTTATGTTTACGTTGTCGTTTAGCGGAATTGTCAGAATGCGTGCCAATAATTATGTTTTAAATTAAATACGTATATATAAATAGTTATTATGATGTTGATGATTTACATTATATGAAAGATAATTCTGCGTTTAGTCGCAAACTTTGTTAAAAGAGGGACACCTCACATCAGGAGCCTCAAAGGTGATACCATAAAAATGTAAACGAAATCTTTTTACTTTTTTATTTATTAATCATTTATTTATCCATGTAAGATTACAATAAAGCAGCTAGAAGGTGACAAAACTAGAGACTAAAAATAACTTATATCGAAAACTAAATTGACGTAAAAACTACGTTAAACTACCTAAAAACAGACATTATAAAAAGATCACCCCCTCAAGTAGTTCTGCCTGCGGCATTCTACCCATTACGCTGGCAGCATTACCTCTCTGTAGATAGCTAAAGCTATTCTTTGCGAGAGGTAGGTGCCAGCTCTGGGATCCTCGAGGCATGCACCAGCCGACAGGACTCTCATGAAGGTTTTCATACCGGCTGACCAGGGTCCCAGAGTCTCAACCGTAAGTAACCTTTATATTTTAATTCTAAGTTCCCTGCATCTGAGCATCTATGGGAAAATCCTGAATATTTCAACTTGGACAATCCTGCCGTCCTCAAACTAAAAGGCCGCTAGTTTGTATGAAGTTTCATACAAATTAGCGGCCTTTTAGTTTGAGGATGGCAGAATCTACCTATTCTGAAGTATGTTACGTTAATTCTTACACCACAATTCATACAATGTGGATTTATTTATCCTGTTGACTCATTTAAATAAGTATTCCGATTCGCTGATATTCGTCATAATTACAACACCGGGTGAGCAATCCAAATCGGAAAGTCTGAAGGTCTGAAGGTAATGAAATGACACAGAAGGTATACGGGTGGAAGGAACCAGGCGGGGCTTATTTTAGTGATACTTACAAGGCAAGGTACCCAACTGTCCGGCTCCGATGTGATTTATTTTGATATATGTTAGAGAGTAGTCTGTATAAATTGGTCAAGTGCGAGACGGAGTGTGATAATTCTTTACTGCAAGTGACATACTGTCTGTTAACTTTCCGGGAACTCCGCACGACCTCACAGTACACGGAACACTATAACATCTAAACGCACAAATAAACAATGAACTACTTAAACTAATTCAATTGATAAAAGACTTGGTAGGAAGAAAAAATACTTCGGTAAAACAGATACCTAGGTTCGAGTCTGGTTCAATTCAATTCATTTATTTTATGCACAACATGGTGGTACAAGATGTTACAAATACTTATAAAGTTCAACAAGGACGAAGGATGAGGCTTAACTTATGATTAACTTAACCTACTTATTGGGTTCAGCTGCAGTGTGCATTTAATTTTTGGGCTATTCTTCAGAAATATGTCTGCGGTCACCTCATTCATCTAGCCTTTTTCCATACTAAATGTATGGAGACAGATGAATGAGTCCCAGACATATTTCTGAAGAATAGCCCTTTTTAATTTCCTTGCTCACTGTCATCATCATTCGCTTGCACTTTTCCCATTCATTTGGGGTCGGCGCAGCATGTCCTCTTCTTCCATACCTCTCTATCACCCGTCATCTCAGCGTTTACATCCTTCCTAGCCATATCTTCTCTCACACAATCCATCCACCTCTTTCTTGGTCTACCTCTTCTTCCAGAACCTTCGACATTCATACCTAACACTCGTCTTGTCACTAGGGCTTGCAATTCGAATATTCGAATATTCGAATTATTCGAATATTCGGCTAATTTTACTATTCGAATAATACCTGGTAAGGTATTCGAATATTCGAATAATTTTACTACCTATTTAAATTAAATGGAATTTAAATTAAAATGCTAACAAAGGACATAATAAAGAAGGATAAAGTAATCAATTACATTTTTTCAAACTAAATATACCTAAAATAGCGCAGCGTAACTTTTTACGCTATAAAAAACAATGATTAAATTAAAAACTAGAATATTCTCTCTAGGCTGAGCTGCTGCCTGTGGCATGGTCTTCTTTTTGCATGCGTCATTAACTTTCTTAATTGCAAGGACATTTTTTTGGGAGAAGTATGCGCCAGCTCTGGGATCTCTCGAAGCATGGACCATTTCTAAAACTAATATCCTCGTGAGGCCCATGAGGGGGTGATGAGCAGGGGAGCATATATGAAATTAGAATTCTATTCTCATCTTAATAACCTCGAAAATTACTTCAGCAAAATATCCTAAATTTAGGAAACCGGCTTTACGAGGATAAACCTACCAATTTAGTTAAAGTACAAAAAAGCGGCGACGGGACAGCTTTATGATTTGGGACTGGTTATACGCTGAACCAGCCTGTTAAGAGGTTGCATGAATGCGGAATTCAGCCAACTAACTACCCACCAGGGCTTGTGGATACGTTGCACCAGCATGTGCACTGTGTCTACGGAGCTTCCATGTGGCCGGCGCTTCTGTTGCATGAAAGGCCGTCTCGCCCCACCTGATTAACGTCCATGCCACGGAGCACGTGTGGGGTACATGCAAATATTTGACTCCAACTCTTAGACAGATTGCTAGTCTCAGTTAACTCGGGTCCAGGTGGTTTAAGTGAGTATGTCTTCTCCTTCTGAGGGGGTGAGTCCGACATAACTCCCCCAAAGGATTTTTTTTTATGAAATAGGGGCCAAAGAGAAAACGGTCCGGAAACACTGCAGGCGACAATTTATTCCACAGTTCAGTCGTGCGAGGCAGGAAGTTTCTAGCAAAACGCACAATTGTGGACTGCCAACCATCTAAGTGATGAGGATGGAAATATTGTCGCGTAGGGCGATGGCGGAAAGATGCGGCAGGGATCAATCCGAACAATTCCTCGGAGCACTCCCCGTTATACAGACGATAGAAGATGCAGAGCGAGGCTACATCTCTACGCAGTGCCAAGGAGTTGAGCCCATCTGAAATATCTTGGTAGCCGACGATACGATTCGGTCTCCGCTGAATGCGGTCTAGAGGGAGAAGCTGGTACTGGGGAGCCCCAGCCCACAGATGAGAACAGTATTCCATATGTGGACGGACCTGCGCCTTATAAAGCTGTAGGCGGTGGGCCGGAGTGAAATACTGTCTCGATCTGTTGAGCACACCGAGCTTCTTAGAGTCTAATTTAGCCTTACCCTCTAAATGGCCGCGGAACTGGACTTCACTGATTCTAATAGTGGCTGTGGCAGTTAGGTGGGGGTGCTCTCAAAACGAGGTGATGAAACAAACGTAAGCTTTTTAGCGGTGAAAGTGCAAACCTGTGTCTTCGTAGGGTTAAAACGGACTAGATTAAGTCGACCCCATTCTGAAACTTTTTTTAGGGAAGTTTCAATTTCAGACACAAGTCTGTTACGGCTCTCGATGACGTTATCCCGAGAAATATTGGCGCGGCCGGTGTAGGGGGCATCACCCGTGCTGTCATCTGCATAACAGTGAATGCCACAGTGCAAATATTGCAAACAAAGCAATTCCCTCATCTACCTAGTCGGTTTATAGGTTTTGAGTAAGACTAATTAAGTTTGATTAGTCTTAAGGTAATCGCAGCGTAAAAAATATCTCTTCTAACATGTTTTTCACAAAAAATACTAAGAAAAACGATTTTTTAATAGTTTTTGGTAGTATTCGAATAATATTCGAATTATTCGAATATCTACAAAATCATATTCGAATATTCGAATATTTGAAAAAGTCGAATATTTGCAAGCCCTACTTGTCACATGACTTTCATCTCTCCGCAACACATGCCCATACCACGCTAGGCGATGTGTCTTTTCTACGATTGGCGCTACTTTCAGCTGTATCAGTAATTAATATCATCTGCCTATATACGTCCCACTGCTGGGCACAGTACTATCACAGATGAGAGTGAATGGGCTGTATACCCACGCTACCCAGGCTGTATATTACTTATAGTTACGTCTTTAATACATTTTTAACCCCCGACGCAAAAACGACGGGGTGTTATAAGTTTGACGTGTCTGTGTGTGTAAATGTCCTTGTGGCATCGTAGCTCCCAAACGGATGATCCGATTTTAATGCGGTTTTTTTTGTTTGAAGAGTATATCAGTCGAGAGTGTTCTTAGCTATGTTTGGTGGAAATCGGTTTAGGTCTTCAAGGTCATCAGGTCGTTTGTTATGTTTGGTCGGGGGTTTTTTAAATTTTTATTCAAAAAACTTTAAATAAAACATTTCATGTAAAGTGGGTTACCAGACAGGACTGACAAACCCATAAAGTTTTCACTGTCAAACAATTACCAGATGTTTCTGTAGAGTCCCCTTGCAGTAACAAACATCAGGCAGCTCGTCTGCTCGTTTGCCACTTACATCAGTTACAACATAAAAAAAGGACGAAGAAAACATCGCGAGGAAAGCTAAACGTAAGCGGGTGGATTTCAGAGCGTTCCAACCGCCGTCATCACTAATCACGATTTTTTTTGGATTCACTTTAAGAATGTATCCCATTATTTTGACGAAATCCGAAAATAGTACTTTTTTCATGTTTTGATCAAATATTATGTAATTTTTAAAAATATGTCATCATAATGTCGGGATTGGTGATGATGGCGGTTGAAACGCTCTGAAATCCACCCAGGCTTGTGTCGGTCAGAAACTAAGAACTAAAAGGAACGAACAAAGATAAGAACTAAAGGAAATTTCCTTCACTGACCGAAAGGAACTAAGTTCCTTATATGATCTTAATCGGTCTTCGGTCCTTTAGTTCAGTGGGAACGATCGGTGAACGTATGAACGAAATGGAGCGACCGAATAGTTGCAGAACTACGACATTATGAAATGAAATGAAATCGTTTATTTCGGAAATTTATCCATATTGTGTTAGTAAAACTTATTCTAAGTTTGTTAGTGGAAAGTATAATTATAATTAGACATGACGTGCACAGACATCCAGTGAGCTAGGATAGGGCTGTCCATCCTCTCAGCTACCACCCTCAGAAGCGTGTTGGTGGCGCTGCAGCGCCAGGGCAGCTCCAACAACCCCCTGAAGGCGTTTTAAGTTGTAACTTGTAACTTTATGCAAGTTTCACGGTGATACAAACAAAAATGCTTAGTAGGTATACTATACTTGAATTAAAAGGAAAAGCCGTTATACGAATCGCTTAGTTCTGTGGCCTTCATAGACCGAAACGGTTAATCGCTCCCAAAAGTCCCAAATCAAAGTCGACTCTTGACTTAGGAACTAAAAGACCGAACTAGTTTGACACAATCAAACCCTTCTTTTCCTGCTTAAATTGGCCTGGTCGGGCGTCAACAGCCTCTTTACGCGACTCTATGACAAAATTAATTGCTAATGAATATTCGCCGGCTATACACTATCGGCGATGTAGATCGCGCATCGCGCAGTAGTCTCAGCGCGCGCGCACGGACGGGCGTCTGTCACAGTGTCACGACAAGTGTTCTAGGAACAGTGTTTGTGTAAACGAGAATTAAAAAAGGTCAGTTTTACTGTCCCATTTCCTTCATTTTGATATATTTATGTGGTATTAAAATATACTTCCTTCATTATCTTATTTATTTAAACTTTATTGCACAATACAAGAAAGTAGAAACGGACTTAATGCCGAAAGGCATTTTCTACCAATCAACCATTAGGGTAAACAGATAATAGGTGCGTAATTTAAATTTACAACGATTTGTACCTACGAGATAATTAACATTATAGTAATATTAAACTAATTATTTTTTAGTCACAAATTTTATGTAAAGCTGAATCACAATACCTTTCTATTCAATAGGAAAAAAAATACAAAAATTAAACAAACAGTGAAATAAATGTGCTAATTAACAGTGAAAAAACTTAGGTAATTATACCTAATGTCTTTTATCAACTTAAATTAGAACTTAAGATATACTTAGTTTTCGTAAAATTTTATTCGAAAAAAAAGAATAATTACTTAATATACAAGAAAATATCTAAATTTCTTTAGGTCGTTAGATGATTCTTTCTCGAACTCGACCGGTTTAGTAGATTGTTTCTTTAATTTTTTACTCAAATTTTATCTAGGTTATGTCAAGATATAATGTTAAATTTCAAGAATATCAATTTTCATAAAATTAATGTGGATTTTAGAGTTAATCCCACTAATATTATAAATGCGAAAGTTTGTGAAGATGTTTGGATCTTTGTTACTCAATAACGAGGTTACAACTGGATGGATTGAACTGAAATTTGGCATGCAAGTAGAACAAGTCCTGGATTGAAACATAGGATACTTTATATCCCGGTAAATAGTTCCCTTGGGACAGTAACGGGAACAACGCGGGCGAAGCCGCGGGTGAGTGCTAGTAATTAATAAAATTTAAAGATAGTTATTAAAATTATGAAACAATGCCACTTATTATTACATTATAAGGATAAACTTCCTTATTAAATGACAATTTACAAAACATTGTCTCGGCATCACGTTCATCCGTTGATTAGGTACGACGCGAAGAAAGGACAAACAAACAACCAGTCACACGCATTGGTAACTAAAAATAGTTCCCAAGTTAGGAATTATTATAGGGAACGTGCACAAAGAAGGTGCTGCCAACCAGGGCTCTGAAACCGGTATTTGCTCCATACAACAATACCGGTATTCTTATCGTTCTTTAATAAATAATAATAATAAATAAATATTAGGGGACAATCTTACACAAATCGAACTAGCCCCATAGTAAGCTCAATAAGGCTTTTGTGTTATGGATACTAGACGACGATATATTTAATAGATACAAATACTTAAATACATAGAAAACATCCATGACTCAGGAACAAATATTCGTGCTCATCACACAAATAAATGCCCTTACCGGGATTCGAACCCAGGACCTGTTTTGCTTCGCAGGCAGGGTCACTATCAACTAAGCTAAAGCGGTCGTTCTTTGGTTTATTATTTTGTTTTTTAACCAGACAATCTAATAATACGAAATCATCTATATTAATAATTTAGCCGGGCCCTACGGTAGACCTGAACGAAAAGCGTCTCAAAAATTAAAGCGTAAAAAAATAACACTTTCGAATCGACAACTTATATCCGCAAAATTCGTATAACGGAGAAATAAGCGTACATAAAGATGTAAAATAATACGAATAACGCCAAAAACAGTCGGCCATGTTTCTTTGCTGCGTTCGGAAACTGATATAGTTTAAGGAAGCGCGCGTAACGTGTGACTTTGACCGCGACGTAAGTTTACGGTGTTTTTTAATTAGAAAAATCGTGCGATATCCTTACGAATATTATTTCAAAGAAAACGATCTTTTAACAGGAAAATATTATGCATCTTGCTTTATTTTTTAAAACGTACCTAATAAATTACTGACATAAGTGAAAATTGCTCAATATTATTGTCTCATTGCTCAATGAAAACGAACCAACGTCAGGCGAAAATGACAGTTAAAATTCTAAGCTTAAAAAACAAGGAATAGGCAGTTTTGATGCACTTTTGTATTTAATCCTTCTGAAGTGGTGACTTGAGCGAAACTCGGTATTGTAGCTTTTTAAGTTTAATTTTATAACTTTTATCTCACCTATTGGTAAGACATGGACTATGATGTTATAGTACGTTTTTTGATTTTTTGAATCTTTGATGGTATCTTGGTTATTTTTATACTTATTCGAAAAATACTTTTTGCCTCCTGTTTCTTATATGAAAGAGCTTTCGTTAAAGTAAACAAGAAATATTATGCATATTCCCTAATGTTTTTTTATTTTGTCTTGGAGGTGGGAATGTTCAAATATATAATTCTTTCGAAAATTCCTTTTCTATTGAGGGCAAAATAGTGGATGGAAGTTAATTTTACCCCCATAATATAGAGGATAGAGGTAAGGATAACTATCTTATACGGGGAATCAGTTAAGTATGTAGGTCACATGTTTTTTTATTAAATTAACAATTTTCACTAATGAATTAACAAAAGTCAAATAATTTTTGGCGCTTTGCTGCAACATTTACCCACCTGTGATAGTAGCGCCATCTTAATTTTTACCTATCGCGGGCACTTCTACATACACAGGAACCGTTCCATAAAATAAACTAAACATAAACTCCATAAGATGATTCTATACTTTTTGAAGAAGGTCTAAATTGAAAGAGGAGTGACACGAACTGACCGGGTCTGGAACACCACACTGCGCATACAAAACCGCGTTGCTGATGCAGGGTCCAAACCCGCCAGGTTGAAGATGGACTGTGCCCGGGCTAGCCACATCTGCCACACACATAGGTTGACTAAACTGACGCTAAGTGGCTGCCACAAATTGGATGACGAGGATGGGGCCGGCCGCGGCGAAAATAGTGGGATGATTTAGATGGATTTTTTTCCGCCGGGTCCCGGCCAGAGTTTGCCCGGGACCGGGACAGTGGCGCAGCAAGACCTAAATTTGCTGTGGACAAAAGATATTTCGCGAGGCCCTTTGCTGTTCCATGAAGACGGTTAATGGTATTATTAACTGGTGACGAAGCTCTTTTTGCTGTGCTGCCGTCGAGGCGCGAGGGCCCTTGGACCGCGTGGCGTTGGCGGTGGCCCACGTCGCCTACGTCTAACGCCGCCTCTGGACCGGGGCGATTCTAATTTAAAGGGGAGAGCTGTGCTCACTAACGGGAAATATAGTGTAACAACAATAATTTAATTTGGATAATTTAAACCAAAAACGACTTCAACATTATTTTAATGTTTGGAACTCAGCCATCAGTTCAACATCCTCCTTTTTTAATGTCTGTTAAAAATAAGAAAATATTTCTAAGGAAGTAAAACGGGGGTTTGTGATTTTTTACATTTTTCCCGGGCGAAGCCGGGTTCACAGCTAGTGACTTAATACATTACTGGCTCAGACTGAGCTCTACATAAAAAGCATAAAATAATTCAAAATATTGGGCTATTTCGGGGTTTTTGCAAAATACCGGTTTCGAGCCCTGCTGCCAATTGGCGCCGCCAATCCGAAACTTGTAGGGGAGAGTGGGGGAATTACGGACACTTAAGCAAACATGTGAATAAAAATCAAAACATTAAGCAGATATTTTTTATTTAATTAAAGTCCGGTTACTATATTTAATTGAACTACTCAGTAGCAGTTATCCACATATCAGTAAAAGTTATAACAGTAGGAGTTATGATAACTGCTACGACTCAGTTATTCACATAACATCGTATGCATGGCATTAGTGATGAGAATTATAAGACAGAATGTTAAGATATACACGTAATAACCACATTTTTACTAAAAAAAACCCGACCGCGGTGCACTTTGTAACTGCATAAAATCCGCCATTTTATTTTAACGAACTTCATACCCAGTGACACTCGCACCATCAAGACGAATCTAATGATGTATCATTTATCAAAATCGGATGTGCCGTTGAGTAGTTACGAGCGGACACAGGAACGGACATACATTATACATACAGGTCAAACACATAACCCTCCTTTGGGCTTCGCCGCAGTCGGGTAAAAAAAGTCTTTGGTACTTATTTTGAAATGTGTACGCGGGTTTTCTTGTAGTCCATCCACTCACTACGGGTGGTGCAAGTGATCAAAAAATCGTGATAGTGGGGCACGGGGGCAGCTAGAATTCTAGAAAGGGTTGTGTCTGGGATTACCCCGCGCCCGTATTTACCCCACTCTCCTCTACTCTATCATGCTGGGGCCACATTAACGGGAAACGCCGTTAATATCGCGATTGATGGACGATTGACGTTAGTGTGGCCACGACTGCCAATGTCAATGTCAAGTATAATAACTAGATATTGACATTAATAACCGGCTTTTTTTTCAAGCCTCATAAGTTTCCTTTACTGTCCGCACTAGGGTGTCCCAGAAAGCAAATCTCCATACTAACTTTGAAGCCAAGTCGGCACGGGTTCCTATCATCACAGAGAGCTGAAATTTTATATCTATATTAATAATTTAGCCGGGGCCTACGGTAGACCTGAACGAAAAGCGCCTCAAAAATTAAAGCGTAAAAAAATAACACTTTCGAATCGACAACTTATATTCGCAAAATTCGTATAACGGAGAAATAAGCGTATAAAGATGTAAAATAATTCGAATAACACCAAAAACAGTCGGCCATGTTTGCTTGCGTCAATTCGAGTTCGTTCTGAAATTGTCACAGTTTAGTGCAGGGACACGTAGCATGCGACTATAACTGCGGGCGCGGCTGTACAAACTTGGCATGGGTAAGAAAACCATTATTTATTTTAACTAGAAAAATCATGCGTTTCCATAATTTTATTTCAAAGAAAACAATCTTTAAACGGGAATATAATTAATAATTTACTGACATAATTGAAAAATAATGTAATAATATTGGCAATAATATTGTACAATATTATTGAAACATAACCCAAGAAAAAGTAACAAACGTGGGCGAAGGTGTCAGATAAATTTCTAAACGAAAAAAAATGAATTGGCACATTTTTTTTAATCCCTCTGAAGGTGAAGTTGTAAGTTAGGGGCGAAACTCTGTAGGTAGCTTTTTAAGTTTTCTTAAATTTATTCTGACTTAAAAAAACACATTAAATTATACCCGTTTTTAGTACAAAGACAGAAAAGTGAAAATAAATGTTTATGATTTAGGTGAAAACACAAAATTAACCAGGCGTTTGAAATATTCGACCATAATACAGATAAACTTGAGGATGCAGGTCTCAATGTTTTTAGGGTTCCGTATCATAATGGTAAAAAAGAAACCCTTATGGTGCGGCTCTGTCTGTCTGTCCGTCTCTCACAGTCAGATATCCTAAACTATTGATGCAATCGATTAGAAAATTGGAATAGTTTTAAAAGTCGCTAACCTGAGCTACTGGGCGTAAAAAAATTCTAATACCTTTTTTACTTTTTTTAGGGGGCCGAAATGGGAGGTTGAAAATTTCAAGTTGTGCTATTGTATTAAGTGATATTTTTTAGAAATTTAGAATAAATCATAACAAATACTTATTTGCTCCTACTAAACTAACCGCCATACAGTTTTTCTTAAGTTCTTCACGCATCTACTTACGAGTTTGTACGGAACCCTCGGTGCGCAAGTCCGACTCGCACTTGACCGGTTTTTTTTTTTCATGTTTGAGGTAGGAATAGGAACGTTGAAATAAGGTTTTCGAATTTTTTTTTTCTACCTACGGGAAGCAACATAGAGGATGCCGGTTAATTTTACCTCCATAAGATGAGTCCGTAGTTTTTGAAGAACATGGTAAAATTAATAAAACAAAATTTAAGGTTTGTCAAATCACGCACGCAGCAATCAAACCCAACGTAGTAAGCTGGGAGTGAAAAAAAAACCGACAGAGTTCGGAACACCACGCTGCGCAACGCAATCTGCATTGATGATGTAGATGCTAACCCCTTAGGTTGAAGTAAGACTAGGCCGGCCACGTCTGTAGTATGTATCCAAATAGGCGGGCTAAACTGGCTTCGAAGTAGGTGCGACATGCTGAATGGACAGGACCGGACTGGGCTCCCTGACTTCCCACGAGTACGGGGCCCAATAACAACAACCACAAGCCGGGGGCCAGGCCCGTGGGGGCTCCGCGGCGGCTAGGAAAACTGGAAAACACCAACTTAACTATATGGCCAGTCCGACGACGCTAGAACAGGCCGCGGCGAAGATGGTGAGACGACCTGAATACATTTCTTAACGGCTGTCCAAAGTTAGCTCGGAATCGGGACGGCTGTCATATTTTGTAATTCAAGGACGAGGGCTTAAATTAAAAATTTAGACCATGTTGGGGTGGGGTGAGCCCGAGGTACAGGCTGGGTGGCGAGGACGTAGCATGCCACGGTGAAAATGGCAGGACAACCTAGAACCTAGACGTATTTTTTAACGGCTGGTCTGGGTGGTCCATTGGACCAGAACCATTGCAAGCGGGATAGATTTACCCTTCAGTGGGACATTAATAATTAGACTAAAAAAATGGGATTTGGCTCCAAAAGGGGTAAAATTTTGAATCGGAATCTATTATTTCAGATATTTGAAAGTAAACTTTGAATATATTAAATGTTTGTGAAGTTCCCTGAATTTCAACAAAACATAACTACATATAGGACCCACATTTCTTAGATGTCGGTTAAAAATAAAAGGCTTCGAAAGATAAATAACAAAATGTACCTAACTAAAGAGATTCTTGGTAATGCTATTTCTGACGAGGTGAAAGGGTTAAAATGGGGTTTGTAATTTTTTACATTTTACCCGGGCGAAGCCGGGTTTTCAGCTAGTACCAGTATATTTGAGTAGTTAAAAAATATTTGAGGGGTATGCATTACAAAATAATAACAAGGACCATTAAAACAAGAGAACTGTCATTCTCCATGGAAAAGCTGTTCCCCGAATTTACAACGCCATCTATGTATAAGCTTGGGAAAAGAATAATATTATTTACAATTATTCAACTTTGCAAACGAGACACAGTATTTAAATGTTAGAATTTATTTATTATTAGCTGTTTACGAACTAATTGTTACTATACTATGTTTCTTTGTTCAATTATAACATCGTTAAATGTTTAGTTTTTCAGCGCCATCTAGTTATCGCCCGGAAATCCCCTAGCGGTCGGGTTACAATCCAAAGTATGGAGAATGACAGTCCTCTTGTTTTAATGGTCCTTGATAATAATAAAAAAAATCTGTTGTATGGGCAAGATTTTTTTTTAATTTTTTTTTGTAACTCCCTACCGTCGTACCCCTAAATATGTTGGGACTACTAAAATATTATGGTGTATACAATTTCAGTTCTCCGTGATGATGGGAACCCGTGCCGACTTGGCTTCAAAGTTAGTATGGAGAAATGCTTTCTGGGACACCCTAGTCCGCATAGTATCACTCTAGTCTTTTGTCGATTTAGTGCGGCTACCTATTTCCTGCAGGTTCCATATACGCAAGCTTTTGTACAGTCGAGTTCATTTAAATCTACACACTTACGGGAACAAAAATATCTGAACACGACCCTTGTCAGGAGCAT
The DNA here is from genome assembly GCA_947034925.1 of Eudemis profundana. Lineage (NCBI taxonomy): Eukaryota > Metazoa > Arthropoda > Insecta > Lepidoptera > Tortricidae > Eudemis > Eudemis profundana. The sequence continues at coordinate 15,094,010 of OX344818.1, forward strand.
AAAAGCGAGTTCAGATATTTTGTCATCACACTTGCTCGAAAATGGTGTCATTACACGTAGGTTCTGCGGGCCGTAAATGACCCATTACGCCGTAGGGCTTAATGGTTTTCTTTTTAAATTTGGTTCTGTTTTATTCTTATTTGTCATGTTCAAAGAAAACGCCAACTTACTTTTTTAACTATTATCACTGAAATATTTATTTAAAGATAACTGTTATTGCAAATACATGTAAACACATATTTCGGTAACATTAATTAAATGTTTAAATAATGTATTTCAGTATTTTGCAAAAATGAAATCAACTAATATGGCTGTTTTAGGTCTTTACCGCTATGGTTTCCGAACGTGACTTGACATTCGCATTGTCTATGGACATATGTCACTAATGTCACTTTCTGTTTTAATATTTTCTTGTCATACTGGGGCGATTAGTAAGGTTATATTATTAAGGTTTCCTCACAAGTGTGATGAAAAACATTGTGTGTGCCACGGGCGGTAAAGGAATTACAAACTCGTGTTATTAAAGCCCTCGGTTTCATCTCGGGCTAATAACAAACACTCGTTTGTAATTCCTTACTTACCGCCCTAGATACACAATGTATTGTTCTCTTATATGTGTAGATAAAAATGAAATCGACTGTACCCACTTGTTAAGAGGTCTTTTTAGGGTTTTTAGGGTACCTCAACAGGAACCCTTGAGTTGAAATTATCAAAATATCAAACCTCTAAGTTAACATAAAAAAAAAACATAGGAAACCAAAACTTATAGGGTACTATCCGTTGACGTAGAACTATGAAATTTGGCAAGTAATTCCGTCTTGTACTACAATACAAGTATAGGGAAAAATCTGAAAACTATACATTCGTACTTAAATCATATAAAAATAGTCTTTATTTAAAGTATTTGTACGGAACTATCGGTGGGCGAGTTCTACTCGCACTTGGTTTTTTTATTCGGATTAAAACTGTTTATTGCCATTAGTTTACTTAACATAACAAAAACATATTTGAATTACGTAGCCTTTGAACTATGACATAATAAGCCGTGTGTTACGTGTGTATGACAAAATTTCCATAAAGATTATCATTCCCTCTAATCTAAGTCAAAGTATAAAGACGAACGAGTAGTCCAACTTCGGCCGTTTAGTATCGCGCGACACGTATATTCACACAGACGCGCGATAGCACGTCTGTGTGAGTGCGATCCATACTGGAGCATTCTTATTTCTTTGCGTGTAGTGCGTTCGTACACGGCGCGCACACAGACGCGCGATAGCACGTCTGTGTGAGTGCGATCCATACTGGAGCATTCTTATTTCTTTGCGTGTAGTGCGTTCGTACACGGCGCGCACACAGACGCGCGATAGCACGTCTGTGTGAGTGCGATCCATACTGGAGCATTCTTATTTCTTTGCGTGTAGTGCGTTCGTACACGGCGCGCACACAGACGCGCGATAGCACGTCTGTGTGAGTGCGATCCATACTGGAGCATTCTTATTTCTTTGCGTGTAGTGCGTTCGTACACGGCGCGCACACATTCAAGCGCGCGATGTACCTTTTGTAGGAAGAAAGATTACTGCTATTAGACTGTGTCTAAGTGACCAGACATAGAATAAAAATTTACCAGCATCAAATGTGACGTTCCGCAGCTAAAGGTACCTTATGGATATTGCCGCTTGCGTCGTATCCAACTTCGTTACTATAGCACATCAAGATAGAAGGACGCAAGCGACAATGTCCATACCCCACCCAGTCCGACCCACTCAGGGTGGTCCGGCTAACGACCTGGTTCGACCCCAGGGACGCCACGGCCGACCACCGGGTCATATGATCGCTATACCCAGTAAGGGTCGCGAGGTAGTCAGTATTAAAAAAAAAGCCGTGTCCCAAATAAATGTGGAATGGAAATAAAATACAGTCGGTCGCCTGAATGAACGGTGTACAGAATCTCGTTTCACCAGACAACAAACGGGTTTCATTCTTAAATATTTGTCTGTTCGAACGCCAATAGGATTATATTGGTTGTGATAAAATCGTTATGTTATTTTTTGCGTGAATGCACTTTTGACATGTGATTGATCATGACACGAGCAAGAGAGAGGGCCGCTTTCTCTTTTCACTTTCATGATTATTACGACTTGCAATAATATTATGTGTTACTAGAAGTGCGACTACGCTAAGTTTGCAGAGGTCAAAGAAATGTTTTATTTAAAAAACCGGTCAAGTGCGAGTCGAACTCGCGCGCCGAGAATTCCGTACAAACTCATAAGTAGATACATGAATAGTTCAAGAAAAACTCTATGGCGATTAGTTTAGTAGGAGCAAATAAGTATGTATTATGATTTTTTTATTAGATATAAATTTCTCAAAAACGGTGCAAGTTAGGAAAACCGTTATATTTTTCCTGTAATATTTAGAATGACATTAATAATTGGTAATTATTACAGATTTTTCTGTTCAGTAACTTCGAAGATAATAGGGTGGAATGGTATTTTTTTGACGTTTTTCGTCATAAATCAAAAACTAGTAATTTAAGAAAAAAAATAAAAACGGCATTTTAATCTACAAATCAAGCCCTTTCATTTGATACCCCATTAAATATACCCCTACTTTAAATTTTCAGAGTCCCATTACGGGACCCTTTAAAAAAAAAGTAAAAAAGGCATAAGATTTTTTTTCATCCAATCGGCTCGGGTTAGCGGTTTTTAAAACTATTCCAAATTTCAAGTCGATAGCATCAGTAGATCCTGAGATATCTTGCTGTGACAGACGGACAGACGGACAGACAGACAGAGTCGCACCATAAGGGTTCCTTTTTTACCATTTTGGTACGGAACCCTAAAAAATGCATATGGCAATGGCAACATCACAAGAAAGATGATTAAGCAGCATAAATACTTGGCAAATATCTTTCCATTTAATAAGTATATAATATCTCTATACACGTGCTGAAATAAATATTCAGGACTGTCTTGCACAAATCTACAAACTTAAGCAATGCTTGTATACATGTACATGTTTAAATATAATACTTAAATATATAGAAATTATCCAAGACCCTGGAACAAATCGCTTAGTTTGGTAGGAACTAGCTCGATGTGTGCAAGACTGACCCAGATATTTATTTCAGTAGGTAGGTATTATGAAGACACATTTTGTAACAAAGGGAAGAATTAGATGGTTGGCAGTCCACAACTGTGCGTTTTGCTAGAAACTTCCTGCCTCGCACGACTGAACTGTGGAATAAATTGTCGCCTGCAGTGTTTCCGGACCGATTCGACCTTCAAACCTTCAAGAAAAGAGCATATTCCCACCTGAAAGGCCGGCAACGCACCTGTGACTCTTTTGGTGTTGCAGGTGTCTATGGGCGGCGGTGATTGCTTACCATCACTAGTGGCTTTGTGAGCTGTAGTCCTCGTGAGTCTGACCCCCCCCCCCCCCCCTAGCTCCACCAAAAAAAAAAACAGACAAGTACGACTCGGACTCGTCCAGCGAGATTTCCGTACAAATAGTTTAAATAGACTAAGTTTTTATTATAACGAGTAAACAGGGCTCTCAAAGATCGGTAACGTATAGGTGTTGCTGATATCCATGGGCGACTTTGACTGCTTTCCATCAGGCAGCTCGTCTGCTCGATTGGCATTTATAACATAAAAAAATATATCGATACCTTTAGACTCAAAGGACGTAAACGCCATTAGAACCTGCGGCGTTTACGCCCTTTGAGTCTAAAGGTATCGATATATAAAGGTATAGTTTTCAGATTTTTCCGTATACGGTAGTACTTGCCAAATTTCATAGTTCTAGGTCAACAGAAAACGCCTTATAAATTTTGGATTCTTTGAGTGATAATATACGTTTCTTCTTCATATATTTTTTACGTTAGCAAGAAGTTTGATTTTTTCCACAGCCTTAAGGGTATATGGTTTGATTTTCAACTCGATACCTCCACGCGTTGCCGAGATTTTCTGCAAGTAGGCCTGAAGGGCTCTTTTACATGTCTGATTCTATTGGCGCTTCGGAAAATGACCTGGTGAGAAGAAGCGCCGGAAGAAACTCACCGGTTTCTCTTTTCAAAAAGATCTCTCCGTCATCCTTCCGGCCGTCAGATCAGCTACATGGTACTATATTATTGCATTCTCAAAGAAGATCCTCTAGTATTGAGACCAATCGAATATGGTTCTAATTAATTGAGCTTGCAAGATTTGCTCAAAAAATACTAACATATATTGCAAGTTAATAATAGTACATTACACAATGACAGAATAAGTATTATCACACAAATGTTTTCGCCCCGAGCTGCGAGCGAGGGCGGTAAATATGGGATCGAGGGCTTTCTTTATTACCTCCCGTGTTGTATACGTCATTTTATGTCTACACTACGCGTACGCAAAAAGCCGTTTTCTGGCCAGGTGTGCCATAAAAAACTTTAAAGTAGAACCCATTGAAGCTACAACCTCAAAGCTTAGGCTTTTTATCAAACGCAAACATATTCGTTACGTAACCAGTAACTAGCAAACTAAACTTCACCCGCCGAGACTGCGTGTGCGCAGAAAATGACGTAACTCGCACATTTTTATCAATCTCTGACGCTATTCGATAGTGTCAATATCAAGCATTCGACGCTGGCTGACTAAATACCGTGCGTGTATACTTAATTATTTTTGACAACACACAACACAACAAACTGAGCGTGAGCATGCCGTAAAACCAAAGTATGTTATTCCCGTAAACATCTCAAGGGAACTCTTTACCGGGATATAGAGTATTCTATGTCCAATCCAGGACTTGGTCTACTTGCATGCCAAATTTCAGCTCAATCCATCCAGTGGTTACCTCGTTATTTAGTAACAAACATCCAAAGCTCCGACATCCAAACCTATTGATGTCAAATAAATAGCCTCGTGGGTCTTAATTACGTTTACCACAGTATAATACAGTGTACGAACGCACTACAAGCAAAGTTTTAAGAATACGCCAGTATGGATCACACTGACACAGACGCGCAATCGTGCGTCTGTGTGAATACGTGTCGCGCGCTCCAATGGCCGAAGTTGGACGTTGTTTGTCTTTACACTTTGATAAACAACCGAGCAACTGGAATCACCTTAAAACGAACTTTTCGGTAGGCATGCTGCCATATCTGACCTGAGTGTATCACTGACGCGCGCACATTTATTAATTTTGTTGCTTACTGATATTGCATCATTATTATTTGTACATTCTTTATTCACGCAGCCACAATGCTGTCCTAATGTAAAATCTTGTAAATCTCTAAGATTGTTTGTCCTGTATTAAGTACGTTATAATTTTTGATTTCACAGTTCATCAGAATGTTAAAGTATGTTAAAGAATACTCGCTTTTAAGCTGATAGTGGTATCTATCTGCGTCAATTCTATGTAATTCTAAATAACAAGTATGTAGGTATCAATGATTTCATACGAGACAAACTAGAATCATCACACGTATAATATTTCATTTTGTATCTATCAGGAGACAGGACAATAGTGAGATATCTCCAGCGGAATAATTTATGCCGGGGACAAAGTCCAATTAGTATTGAACCAAAATAGACGCAATGTTTTGTATTTTACGCCTATTTTATAGGCCAACTTTTGCATAAACCCTAAGCCACCGTGGTAAATGGGTCAAAGTTTAAAACTTGCTCAGTGACCAGAATCCTCACTGGCCACTGCAAACTAAACAAACATCTGTTTCAATTGGGTATGAAACAGGATCCAGCGTGCAGGTTCTGCCAAGAGTCGGAGGAGACTGCCATGCACATCCTTTGCTCATGCGGACCACTCATACGCACAGGAAGTATCCATCTAAGGCGACATATCTGTTACCGGAAGAGATACAACTACTCACTGCCCAAAGAATCTGGAATTTCTTAGATTCAACGGGCCTCTGCAGAGAAATCCAACAAAAGGGCTGCCAAAATAGATCAGCAATGGTCGAAGCGGCACATAAAAGGCGCAAAACCAAACAATAATAATAATAACTGGGTCAATGAACTCTTTCCTATTTGTTATTTTGTCCCGTTGACCAAGATAGAAAGAAAATACATTTTATGCCACACCTGGCCATAAAGTGGCTTTTTCCGCACGCTGCGAGTACGGAAAAAGCCGCTTTCTGGCCAAGTATAGACATAAAATGATGTACACAACACGGGAGGTAATAAAGAAAGCCCTCGATCGCATATTTACGTCCCTCGCTTGCAGCTCGGGCCGCAAACTTCTGCGATCTCGGCCTTTCTTTGTATTACCACCCTAGTTATGTAATGTATACTATTATTCATGCCAGCAGCACAAAATAAGAAAATACGACAATAAGAAGAAAAAAAAATAAGTGACAACAGACAAGAGAAAACAGTGTCTGAGTTTCTTAAAAAAACTGTTATAAACAATATATATTACTAATGGAGATGGTCCATAAAATAATGGGCTAATAACTATGACAAAAATGTAAGTTTGATGAATTTTAACTGTAGAAAACTTATATAAAATCATTTTTTTAAAGAGTTGTCCAGGGGACGTAACCATGACAAAAGAAAAATTTTATCGAACCAAGTATAAAATTACCTACCTATTATCTTTCCATGTATTTTAGGATTCCGTACCTCAAAAGGAAAAAACGGAACCCTTCTGTGATCACTTTGTTGTCCGTCTGTCTATCCATCTTTATCTTTATCTCGGGAACGCGTGGAGGTAAAATTGAATCAATATCTATAGGGTACTTTATTATACTGTACCTACAAATTTGTACGGAATCCTCGGTGGGCGAATCCGACACGCACTTGTTCGGTTTTTTTTAATAATAAATGGGCTTGCTCTTTGGCCATTCTCATGAAATATGACTGCGTCTAATTACCGCGTCTCGATATATTTAGTATGAAAACAGCGTCGCGGTAATTAGGTGACCGCAAACATACTTAACTGCGGTTAACTGGTAGAGAATGCCTTATGGCATTAAGTTCGCCGTTTGTACTTTCCTGTATTATGCAATAAAGTCTAAATAAATAAATAAATACTTCGTGAGAATGGCCGTCTTTATTCCGATGATGCTGATGGTAAGAATTGGAAAGGGAATGCAACCCGTGTACCCGGGTAACCGACTTTATTTAGAGTCTGGTAAAACTCGGGTATTTTGAATCTGAACCCGGGTTAAAAATACCTAGTAATTAATAAAAATTATTGCATGTATCGTTTTACTTTAATAGTATTTTATGCAACAGTTGTGTAAGTAGGCGGCGAGTATCGCAAATAGAGACGCAATGAGCGTTTTTTGACTTAATTATACAACGTTGCATACAATACTTTTTCTACTACTAGGTTTTAAAATATAAAATACAAAATTAAGCATAACCCGCAAACAAGGCAAATATGACGTATGAGTATGACTGACAGTATGTGTCTATGGTAAACTTTTTTTTTAATTTGAAATATATTCGCTACACGCAGTGACTATATTAAGAATACTTTTTTTATGTTGGCATCAATGAATTTAGTTCGGAAAGTTTTGTTTTTCTTAAAAACCGTAGGAATTTAATTGTTTGTTAAGTTGGTAGTTGTGCATTTTTATCGTAAAGTTACAATTGAGCGCTTAATCCTTGACCTAAGTTTAACCTAGATTTAGAAGTCTGTGGCTGCTAGCAGTATCGTAATGTGACTATAACAACACTAGTGCTGTTATGGGGAATAGAGTATAGACTTGTCTGAACTCATATTATGTTTGTTCTTATATTAGAGTCTGTGCGGAAAGAGAATAGGCGTGGCGAAAAACGGAACTAACCTAACCAAATCCGGTCTCTAATGTACCTACTATGGGTGTCAACCTGAAAAAAAAAAACATAGAGCGTAGCGTGGCCTCTGGGAATTCGATTCGCTCAAAGCACAATGTAATAAATCGATCCCCGTTGCTACATGGTTAAGAGTACGAAGTACCTACCCTGACAAAGGATGAAATAAAAACAACAAAGAAAAACTTACCTATACAACAAAGAAAAGTCCACCTTAACAGTATAAAAACTCGTCAAAGACGTTAAACTACGTGTCAGCACACAACGATAACCCAGAGTATAAATAAACACTTAAACATTAGATACAAATTAGGAGCAAAATTACATAAATTCAATGGAAAAGATGCGTCGTTTAGACCGTTTCTAATTCAAAGGACAGCAAAAACAAATGCCTAAATGCAGATTACGTGATGAACAAACAATAAACAGAGACAATGGGTGCGTGCGGATAATTATTATTGCACGTTTACTATAAATTAGAGATACTTGATGGAAACTTCCAGCACTTTACTATAGGCAATCAATAGTGTTGAATTTCATAAGAAATGTAATGTAACCACTCACATGCCTTTGGTAACTGTAGTTACCAGTAAAATCACTTATTATTGTACTAACAGAGTTGAACGGAAATTTTCAGAACAACCAGAATATGTAAAACCATGATCGAATCATCATGTTATAATTGCAATTTCTTTTTTTTTTATAAGGTATTATTTTATTGTTGGCATGGCATACTATGATATCACTGTTTCTCTTATTAACGGATGACTGTTTTTGGCCTACTTATATGTAAAACATATTATGTAAACCTGAATATTTACGGTTGTTGTTGTCCTGAATACCATTAAAATAAATAAATACGATACAGGGCGAGCGCAAGTCTGTGTAAGTGCGATCCATACTAGAGCATTCTTACTCATTCTATTTCTCTGCTTGTAGTGCGTTCGTACACGGTGCGCTCACATTCAAGCGCGTGATTAGCGGGCGCGTTAAGAGGAAATAGTAAGATCGAGAGAATTGAAAATTAGGTATTTGTAAAATGTGTCGCTATCTCGTACTGCCCGCCTCTCCCCCGCAGAGCGCGATAGAGACAACTGCAGCTTGGACCGAAAATACCTTTTAAAATTTCATGAAAACAACGTTTCGTAGTCCCCTGATTTCTTCCCCAAAACTTAACCTATTTAACTAATTTTTTCATTAAACATTAAAGAAAGGCTTTGGCCGTGTTCCTATGTTTTCCTTTTTTTTTAATAGTCTAGTCAAAATTGTTTTCTGGATGTGTGAACACAGCGGAAAATCTGGCATTTTTTTTAGGTTTTTGAAGGTTAATATCTCTTTTGAGAATCAATTTATCGTAAAAAGGAAAACATAGGAACATATCAATAGTAGCCATAGATTTTTGGACAAAAAATGATTGCTCTACTGGCATTATCCAGGGAGGAAACAGGGGACTACGTTTGTATGGAAAAACTGCCCTCCTGTTTCCTCTTAATTGTTTTCCTACAAAAGGTAGATCGCGCGCCTGAATGTGTGTGCGCCGTGTACGAACGCACTACAAGCAAAGATATAAGAATGCGCAACAATGCTCGACGCGCGATCGCGCGTCTGTGTGAATACGTGTCGCGCGCTCCTAAACGGCTGAAGTTGGACTACTTGTTTGTCTTTATATGTACTTTGATATTTTTCTGTGCAAACGCATATCATGTAAAGTTGATATATGAGGGTCGAGCATTGGCCTGGTTAAACAATGACTACAATTTATTTATTTATGTACTGACAAGATAAGATAAGGCTGGCAATCACTGTTCAATTGGTCTGTGCAAATAATCGTAAAGACATAGAAAAAATACACTTACCTTGAAATAAAATATTAAGTATCTTGATGACACTACCAACTAGGCACTGACTGTCAAATCGCTGTCGAGTAAGCGAGTAGATTGGTCGAGTAGCATTACATTTCGGATCTGGAAAGGTCGATCGACCACACTGTAGGTACCTCGTCAGCCCGCAACTCGCATAATTTTACTCGCTCACTCGCCAGTCAAAAACGTGACACATGAGTCACGTCTGCGTTTACGTTTACAATATAATTATCAGCACACAGTGTAGTCTGGGTGGATTTTCGCCATACAAATTGGTATGCCATACATTTAGTTTGGCATACAAATGTCGCGGACGAAAATCCACCCGTCTATAGATGCTGAATTAACCACATGGTGAAATCACTGAGAACCTTTAGCAAGCCTTAAGGTGGTTTTCCACCGGCAGGGCGAGACGAGACGAGGATTGAATTGAAATTTGTATCAAGTTGCGCGATGCGCGAGCGGCGATGCGCGAGGAGAGGATTGAAAACTTCATACAAATGTCAATTCAATCCTCGTCTAGTCTCGCCCTGCCGGTGGAAAACCACCTTTAGGGCCACTTGTGGCATGGGTTTTGCATGTGAATGCAGGATTTTAATTGCGTATGCAAATAATTACTAATAACGGGCCAGCACTAATTGACAAACACTTTATCATATCGCGGATAGGGCATGCAATACCGGTTTTATTTGTATGGATAATACCGATTTTTCGGTATTGGCTCATACAAGTAATACCGGTTTTGCATGCCCTAATCGCGGATAAGCGCGATGGTCGCGCACCGTGCGGTTCCAAAGAAATTTCCTACCGCGCACAATCTGAATGTGGAATGTGCTCCCTGCCGCGGTTTTCCCGGAAGGCTACAGTATGGAGTTCTTCAAGAGGGGAGTGAATAGGTTCTTAAAGGATCGGCAACGCGCACGTAATGCCCCTGGTGTTGCAAGCGTCCATAGGCTGCGGTGACTGCTTACCATCAGGCAGCCCGTACGCTTGTTTGCCACCCTAGTCGTATAAAAAAAGGCATACCAATATTTTTATATTAATTAACATGGGTTTCCGCAAAGTAAAGACTGATTCAATCAATTATATTTTTTTGGTGCCCTTGATGACTGTATGAAAAGGAAAACCTCGCCTTCGCCCTCGCGAGATGTCTCACTTAGATTACTTGATCTAAGTGATACATCGCAAATTTATACTTATGCCTATATGCCTATATGCTAAATAAATTAATGGAGTTGATAGAAAGGACACGGAAATAGCACTAATGAGTCCATCCAACAAAAATAAAATAATTTATTTCTGCAAGTAGGCCCTCAAGGGCTCTTTTACAAGTCTAATCCTTTTCTTTTGGCGCTTCGTGTAGTGAACTTCTGGTGAGAAGAAGCGCCGGAAGAAACTCACCAGTTTCTCTTTTTAAAAATATTAAATATACCTTTATTTATCATGACAATGATATTGATGATAATCAGTATGCGTATGATGGTAGCATACGATAAATAAATGATAAAAACCATCACGTTCTGAAAAGTATGTATGAGAGTGACGGATGCTATCATTTATTTATCGCTCAACAAAGCCAAACATCATAAGCTTGCGATGTCTCACTTAGATTGTCCTTATTTATACACAAGTCTGCACGCGCAGAGCAACGACACATTCCTTGCCTCGCATTATCGGATTGAAAACAATCTATCAGATAAATAATTGCTATAGAATAATTCACAACTCCACCTTCCACCTTGTCCGTAATATCATTTGATCTGGGAAATAGTAAGGGGTCTTTCATTCATTACAGAAGAGTCCCTAGGGGAAGGGGCGGTTTTAAAAATCTCGACATACTTTATCTCGGGGGGAGGGGGGTAAACGCAATTCTTACGTAATATTTTATGTCAAATGTGGGATTTTTAACATAGAGCGAAGCGACCGAAACTTTCCACAGTTATATATTATATAAATGGCAAACAACAGGCAGTCTTATCGCTAATAAATGATCTCTTCCAGACAACCTTAGGGTAGTAGATTGGGCAAGGTTAAATGGGTAAAATATTATAGTATCTTCTCCGTGTGTGACGCACTTAACGGACCAAAGAAGAGTAACCTTCGATTCTGAACGTTTATTACTAGAGCACGGGTCGAATTATATTTGGGACGCAATTTACGGCGAAAGTGTAAATTAGCCTTCTGGTGTTTACAATCAAACAAATATGATAATTGTTTACAGTGCACACGCGTTAATATGCATCTGACAAGACAAATCTATGTATACATGTAGCTTATATAGCTTGTGTAGCTTGTTGCTATAGCTTGGCAACTTCGTTGCTTCGGAGGTTGCCTCCGTCGGTCGCCGTTCGTGTTGGCGGTAACTTGTGTAAGTAGTTACGGCTGCACATAACAAAAACCACACATGTGAGTGTCACCACCGAAGTTGCCAAGCTATAGTAATAAAGTCGTAGCAATACCTTGTGCGTACACATCATGCAAAAACTACTGGATCGATTCTTATGAAATTTCGTGTACAGACACCAGCAATAAAATATGAAGAATCGGATAAATATCTGTCACTACGACGTGTTTATCCAAACGGTTTCATGACCAAGTTACCATACATTTTATGGGTTATTCATTGGTACATATCAAACCATATAAGGATATATCAGGCCTGATCTTGCTTGATCTAGCTGTATTTGGCCAGGGAAGAGACACCAGGGGAGAGACTTTTCGGTTAATAAATTCCAATAGTATTCCAATTGTACGACATTAACGAAAAAATATCATAATCTATCCTTAAATACCCGTAAATATACATATTAAATTAAAGTAGTTTGATGAATAATCACAAAATAAAGCTAACCAGGGGAGAGACACATTCACTTGACCACAACTATTTTGACAAAGTGAAGTTACGAAATGACTGATAATACAACTACGTGGCTAGCTTATGCGAAGCTGGCTGTTAACACAAAATCCGATAGATTGTATTCAAGATCGTAACTTTTCGCATTTAAATAAATTTAACTTCGTTTTTGATGAAATACTAAAAGCCAGGGGAGATACACGAAATAGGTGGGACAAATTTGGACGTAATTTTTATTATGAAAAAAAAAATGTAGTTAATTTTAATTGTTGAGTGAGAATGATTTATATATCCTATCTTTTGTTAATGAATGGCTAAAATATTTTATTTGATTTCTATGTATTCAAAATTACTGACACATATTGAGAATCGGTTCAGGGACAAGCCAGGGGAGAGACATTTTGGGTCTTTAAACTTTTAAAGTACAACTGTGACTAAACTAAGTAAATTAAGATAATTAATTTGACTGACCATAAAGAAGATGGTGAGTGTTAAAAGGTAACGACGTTATTTCGAAAAATAAAATCGAAAAATATATGAGTTTTCATCGAAGACATCAAAATTACCTCTTAACTTAGAATGACCCGGCTACACATTGAGCTGTCCGTCGGCGCGCATGGATTGCTTACATTACAATCCATAACTGTCCCTATAAGTGACAAGTGACGTAACATTCCCGTGCGGTGACTGTACGTCGCGAGCAGTTCCATTAATAGGTACCTATTGAAATTGTCTGTCTCAGAACTCTCAGATAACGTTTTCTACGACGTTCTGTAGTAAAAGGAAATAGCCGGCACGAACTGTCTTAAAAATATGTAGTTTAATGACAAAACGATTACTTTTGAACGATAAACGAGGTATGTTATTTTCTAGGGCGTTTTGCTCTTGCGTTGAAAACAATAGTTTTCAATGGATTTATTTAAAAACTTATCTACCTACTTCAATTTTCAAAGTTAGATAATTAATAATCGCTGTGTCAAAAAAAACCACTGCGTTAATCCACATTGCTAAACTAGTGCAATCTACACTCATTTGAGAATTTCGGGCGAACCAACCAAGGTGTCTTTATTTAATATAAGTTTTAAAAAAAGAGATTATTTTATTAAGTGACTCGGAATGTATGAGGCGCGAATAAATAATACTCGCGCTTGGAAAACTGGTAGTGGTAGTCACAAAAAAATATTTGAATAACAGCATTTTTAATAGCAACATTTTTGACTCCTACCAGTCCTGCCAGATTCTGGAAATTTATTAATCCCCGCAAACTTGTGTTGATTATATTTATTGAACAATGATTTCTATTTTACAGAATAAGCTATGGCTGCGCCAAAGACACAAGAAGATACCGAAGGCCAGGAACCTGCAAAGGACGAGCTGGAGGGGCCCACAGACAAAGAAACAGATCAACAAGCGGGCAAGGAAACAGACAAACAGCCTGATAAAGCAACAGACACAGAAACAGACAAACCAGAGGACAAGGAAGCGGACAAACCGGATAACAGTGAAAAAGTTACCGACACAGACATGCCAGGACGGATGTCCAACTATTATCAGAATCTGAAGAACAGCTCTGGAACTGGACTGGTATTGGATAGCAGCAAGAATGTAAAAGAAGAGACTCTCCTGTCGGTCTCCAAAACAGTCGTGCGGTTTTCTCCAGTATGGAAACAGGTAGGATGAATTTAACAGATAGTGGTTACAACCACTGGTCCTTTCCGCCCAAATTGTGGGTACCACTAACGTGGCGTCCGCGATCCCTGTCGTTTTACCTCCTCCAAATAATAAAAATTGGGGGGACAATACACCTAGTCCCAAACTAAGCAATACTTGTATGTACTATGGGTACTAGACGATGATATACCTATACATACGTATGTAGATAAATATCAGTGGCGTGAGGTAAAAGATATCCTTAGGCAAGCCGATGCATATTTGGCGTACATTTTCCTTAAGAGCTGTATAGGTAGAATAAGGTGCTGAAATGCCTGATATTAGGCAAGGCGGTAGGAATCGAGTTCTTTGGATGCCACGCTATTGATAAATATAAAAAAAATAAAAATCGTTTATTTCGGACAATTAAAAATCCATATTTTGTTAGTAACAAACAACTTAAATGACTATGTTAGTAGATAAACTTAAATGTAAACCAGTCCAGTGCTTCACCAGCCCACTGTCCCATCTACCAGCCACGACGGCCAGGAGACTGTGGCGGCTGTCGCGCACCCTGCGGAGCGCCGCTGCGCAGCGCTTGCGCAGTGTTGCGTGGAATCCGTCCACGTGTGCGTCCGCGAACATGCCCGACGCACTGCAGTATCGCGGCAGCCGCAACAGTACCCTGAACGCATCGTTATATTGCACACGCATGGCATTAATTGCTCGCTGCGTATACCTTGTCCACAAGCTGCAGGTATACAGCGAAGTACAGTATGCCCGAAATAAAGTTCTTTTAACTTGCGCTGTACACCTGCTGAATCTGCGAGCTATCATATTGGCCCTAACAGCCAGTGCCCTTCGCTCTCTCTGGATATCTGCGTCATCACGCAGGTCGTCGGTTACCAAGTGCCCAAGATATTTAAACGAGTAAACCCTGTTTAACTGCTCGCCATTCAAGTGAATGGGTGGAATGTATGACGGGCACTTGCTTCCCGCCTTAAATTATTGCGACATTATATCGCAGATTGTGCTTAAGGGCATAGGATTCACACTTTTCAAGCAATATTCTCAGACCACCGACCGATGGGCTCAGCAGTACCATGTCATCAGCATAGCCGTGTCGTAATATGTACTTAAATAGATAGGAAACATCCATGACCCGGGAGCAAATACTAGCGCTCATCACACAAACATTTGCCCTTACCAGGATTTGAACTCGGGACCTCTAGCTTCGTAGGCGGTGTCACTCCCACTAAGTATCGTCGTTCTCGATGGTTGTTCTCTCTTAATAAGTATGCCAACAGTACTCCAGCTTAGACTTCGGAAAGTTTGGACGCCACACCGATGGTAGGTACGGTTTTATACAGACAGCGGTCTTTCATGCCACTTCCGACGTTGTGATTGCTAGTTCAGAATACTAAATTCGTAAGAACTCCGTCCGTAAGTTCTTCATAAGTACACCGAATTCACAAAATTCTTGATTATATCATACCACGTAGATCTACAAAGTACATGATTTTCCATACACTACATAATATACGTAACGTTCGGTCTAGTTAAGAGATCTTCTGTTCGATTCTGTCTACAATCATATCATACCATGAGTAAGGGGCGACACAGACGGACTGCAGCCCAGCTGCAACTTGTATAGAAACTGTGTAGTCGGCGTGCAATCGGCGTGCGGCTGGGATGCAGTTCCCATGCAAATAGCAGCTGGTATGCAGTCCGGCTGAATCAACCCTAAAGACAATATTGTTTCGATAGTTTGGCTTTAACAACAAAAAGCATTTGCTCAAAGAAAGATTAAAGGTGTACATCTGGAGCATCGCCTTGTATGGCTGTGAGACGTGTACACTGACACAGAAGGATCGAGAAAGGCTGGAAGCTTACAGTAGCGTGGCGTCCGAAGAACTCTATTTCTAACGGCTTGCCTAATATCAGGCATTCGATTCGAGCACCTTACTCTACAAGCTCTTATGAAAAATGTCCGCCAAATCTGCACCGGTTTTCCCGAGGATATCTTTTACGCTACGCCAATGGAAGCTTTTGAGATGTAGTGCTGGAGAAGGATGGGAAGAATTAGCTGGACAGAGAGAAAGACCAATGAAGAGGTTCTGAGCATGGTGAAAGAACGAAGAAGTTTGCTGAAAACAATCCAGAGCCGGAGATGAAAGATGATTGGACATCTGATACGAAATGACGCTTTTTTTGTGAACATCCTATAGGGAACAATTGAGGGCAGGAGAGGCAAAGGTAGACCAAGATTAACATATTTCAATCAAGCGAAGGAGAAAGTCAGCGCCGCGTCGTATCAGGAGACCAAACCGACACAGAGAGGAGACAAAGCAGCGGAGGATAGTGTAGAGTGGCGATTACTCCACCGACAAGAGCGTAGCTCTTAAGTTTAATGATGATGATGAGTTTAGCTATTCAATTAAAATGGTAAAGGATAAATTCACTTTTACGTTCATTAAAATTTCTGATCGAATGTTAGGTATTAAGTTATCTTCGTTTTATAAAGTTCATCATGTACTTTTGGCGTCTCACTTTTCCTCCCGAATAGGCTACTTGATGACAGTTCAAATCAGCGTCTTTTTATGAAGTGTCAAAACGATCCGAAAGTATGCAGTTTAGTATGAAATACTATCTTGTGACGTCATGCTCGACATGGTTTTTTTTTTATTGCTATAGACTGGCAAACAGGCAGACGGCCCACCTGATGGAAAGCGCCTTATTTTTAGTTTTCGTAATTGTAAAATCGTTGATGGCACGAAAATAAGTTTCAATGATTTTATCCAGGCTGTTTTGGAAGCGTAATTTGCTGGTTAGAGTTAATGAATTTATTTTGATTGTTGTCAAATACCCTATTGGCAATACAGAACTACAAGAGTTCCGTGTCATCATACGTATTAATTATTTAATTCTTTCATTATAAATTTGTTGGTTGGATTTCACAGCGTTTCAACCGCCGTCATCACCAACCCCGATATTATGATGACATCTTTTTAAAAATTACATAATTTTTGATCAAAACATGTAAAAAGTATGTACCATTTTCGGATGTTATTAAAATAATGGGACACATTCATAAAGAGAATCGTCGAAATTTCGGGATTGGTGATGACGGCGGTTGAAACGCTCTGAAATCCACCCTAGGGTCGATTTCAGGCGTTTTTCTGGCGTTTTTTTTATTTCATTAATGTCACTCGACTTTTACCGCGGAGGACTGTCGAGTGACGACAACTTTTGATTAAATCATGTGTAGCCTCGATGCCGCCTATCGTTTATAATAAAAGTTAACTGTGACCACCACCGCTTGCTTGCTGGAACACGAATGAAAAAATCCACCGCTTTCGAAACGGTCTGAAATCGACCCCCTAATACATATTATTAGCACCTAGCTTGTAAACAGAATATGTAAAAGGCTTTTCGTGCGTGTCCATTCGGACAAAATGCCAAGTTTTGTCTGCAGCTGTTCCGCCGTTAATTGGCGTGACATGACATCAAACGAAGTGTATTAAACGAATTCAGATGAATGAATGGGATATTGTCATAACTATAACAGAAATAAGGCCCACAGAAATATATAGATATAGAATAAAAATATATAGAAGGAAATAGTTCGACGATTTATGTGGCAACCAAGCGTGTAACGTTTTTCGCTTGGCGTTTGACGCCAAAAGTATTAGATTTATAAAATGTGTTTCTCCACGATTAAATAATAGGCAAGTCGGTGGAAATCAAGTTCTGTTGATATACATTTGCAATTTTATAAGGTAAACAATCGTATTCTATTATTGTCTGCTTTATAAACTGAGCCCCGATTAAGTGTCCTAGATTTGTAACTATGATGAGTCGGTGAGGGTACAATGACGAATCATATTTCATCCATAAATCATTCATATGCGGGTAACAATTTCAATGACAAATTCCATGACATAATAGGCTACTTGATGACAGTTCAAATCAGCTTCTTTTTATGAATTGTCAAAACGCTCCGAAAGTATGCAGTTTAGTATGAAATATGAACTTGTGACGTCATGCTCAACATGGTGCCTTATTTTTAGTTTTCGTCATTGTAAAATCGTTGGTGGCACGAAAATAAGTTTGCTGTTTTGGAAGCGTAATTTGCTGGTTAGAGTTAATTGATTTATTTTGATTGTTGTCAAATACCCTATTCTACGGTGCCCTTAATTTACTAACAAGGAAAGGTACCCAAATGTCCGGCTCCGATTTGATTTATTTTGATATATGTTAGAGAGTAGTCTAAAATAACAGACACGTAAAACTGTGCAAATATTATTATTTTGTACAAATTCGTTGTGATTCCGAATACCGCACCTATAACATCTCTGTTTACCCTAATGGTTGACTGGTAGAGAATGCCTCATGGCATTAAGTCCGCCATTTGTACTCTCTTGTATTGTGCAATAAAGTTTAAATAAATAAATAAATAATGTCTCGGGCAGGCCTTGGACATAGTTAGCGTAGTTGGTGACGCGCCTGTGTTTGGCCCGGATAGCCGAGGAGATGCAGGTTCGAATCCTGCCCGAAACATATACTTCCTACGTTGGCTAAGTGACCCAAAAAGGATCTTGGCCTCAGACACAAGAACTCGCCACTCTTCCCTATTTTGTGCCACCTCACGCCAGTCGTACATGGAACAGCCATACATGGAACAAAAAATATTGTAAGACCTATATACAGCCTGTAAATCTAATACGGGCGAATATTGAAACGGTGGTCAGCATAGGACCTAAGAAGCATATTTAAATAAAATAAAATAAAATAATTTATTTCTGTAAGTAGGCCCTCAAGGGCTCTTTTACATGTCTTACATTATTTTGTCTTCTTTTCTTTTCTTTTGGCGCTTCGGGTAATGACCTTCTGGTGAGAAGAAGCGCCGGAAGAAACTCACCAGTTTCTCTTTTTATCCTTTAGTATACATGAGATTACATTAATACCTTACATTAACTTAAAAACTACATTTATAGAGATGTAAAGGGTCTCTCTATACGTCCAAACAAGACAAATAAAAAATAGAAAATAAATTGATACTAAAATTAATGGAGATGTAAAGAGTCTCCGTTGTCAAAATATTATGTTTTGGAGGTGTACAGGATCTCCAAACGTCAAAATACAAATGAGAGAATACTTATTTACTAAATATCTTACAGATATGTAAAAAAATCTGTGACACACATGATATAACTAAAAAAAAAATCATTTTTTCTTAGATATGTAAATGGTCTCTAAGTGTCAAAACAATTGGCAAGCACAAAAACAGAAAAAGAGAACTAATCAAACATTGTTTTAAAATATATCTATTTCCAGTCGCAGTTAATCCCACTGTGTTTCATCATTCATGTAGTCTCGTGTGCTGTAATAAGCCTTAGCCATGAGTTTGCGCTTTACACAATTCTTGAATTTGTTAATAGATAATTCAGTTATATTCCTTGGCAGCTTATTATAAAACCTTACACAATTACCCATGAATGATGTTTTTATTTTATGGAGCCGAGTGGTGGGCACTGCGAGCTTATGTTTATTCCTAGTATTAATATTATGTATGTCACAGTTCTTCTTAAAATTCATGATATTCTTATGTACATACATAATATTCTCATAGATGTATTGACAATGCAATGTCATTACATTAATGTCCTTTAACTTATCTCTAAGTGAGTCTCGATAATTCATTTTATATATCGCTCGAATAGCCCTCTTCTGCAGTACAAATATAGTATTAAGCTCTGAAGCACTAGCACTGCCCCACAGCAGAATACCATACGACATAATACTGTGGAAGTAACTAAAATATACTAATCGAGCTGTTTTTATGTCTGTTAATTGTCGGATCTTGTTGACTGCAAAAGCTGCAGAACTTAGTCTATTCGAGAGATTACCAATATGGGGACCCCACTGGAGTTTAGAATCCAATGTTATACCAAGAAAGACTGTACTATCAACTAGTTCCAATTCCTCATCCTTCACAATAACACTTGCTTGCTCGCGATTTACGTTACGCGTGACAAAGTTTATGCATTTAGTCTTTCTTTCATTTAACAGTAAATTGTTAACATTGAACCAATTCACTACTTTAGATATAGCATTGTTTACATCATTGTAAGTTTGCTGCTGTCGCTTGACTTTGAAGATAAGTGAGGTGTCGTCTGCAAACAATACTATATCATGGTGGGTCTTAACGAGGTATGGCAAGTCATTTATGTAAATAAGGAACAGGAATGGTCCCAATATTGATCCCTGCGGTACACCCATCGAGACCAATGACCCCGGTGAGTGCTGCCCATTCACGTCAACCCTTTGTATTCTACCTTGTAAATACGACTTAAATAAATTCAGTGCTGATTCTCTAACTCCATAGTAGTGCAGCTTCCTGATCAATGTTTCATGACATACGCAGTCAAATGCCTTGGATAAATCACAGAAGATTCCTAAAGCATCACATGACTCCTCCCAGGCATTGAGAATATGTTTAATTAGCTCGACACCAGCATCGGTTGTCGAGCGACCCCGAGTAAAACCAAATTGCTTATTATGCATTAAGTTATTCGTGTTAAAATGTTTCATTAATTGGGACAAAACTAATTTCTCAAAAATTTTACTAAAAGTTGGTAGCACAGATATTGGTCTAAAGTTAGTGGGGTCAGTAGTGCTACCTGATTTGAATAAAGGTGTTATTTTACTATATTTCATTAGATCAGGAAACTCACCACAATCAACACAGTTATTAAACACGACTACCAAGTCAGGCGCTATGATTTCTATAAGGGATTTAACAGCATGGACTGAGACTCCCCAAAGGTCATTAGTTTTTTTGACATTAATTGATTTAAACGCCTTTACTACATCTGAGGTACTAACATGTTCAAAATGAAAGTCTTTACTACATTCTGGGGCGTTATCTTTTAACAGTGTAACGGCAGCTGAAGGTGATGAATTTAAATGCTTAGTTGTGGATACTGGTATCTCGGTAAAAAACTTTTCAAATTCTGTTGCTACTTCTAAATTGGAATCTACAATTTTGCCATCAATTTTTAGTTTAAGATCGTTTAATGTGTGCTTCGATCGACCAGTCTCCACATTAATTACTTTCCAGGTTGTTTTAATAATATCAGAACTATTTCTTATTTTCTGGCTTAAGTAATTACGCTTAGCTATATGACAATCTATCTTAAATTGCTTCGAATATTGTTTCACATGCTCTTTAAATTCATCACTCGTATTGAACCGCCGTTCCTCATACAAGGCATACAATTCCTGTCTACGTTTATGTAAGTCCACAGTAGCCCACTCACTAAAAACTGGTGCACCACTAACCACGACCGATTTAGAAGTAAATATTGCGTTATAGTGTTCCATAAAGGTGTGAAAGAAAGAGTTGTACATGTCGCTGGGAGTCGTGTCGAAAGATAAAAAGGGTAGCGCCTGAACTAGACTATGTTTCATTCGTTCCACACGGTCCGTAGTTACTGGTACAAAAGTAATTTGTTTTCTCAAGATATTATTCCTCAATGACTCAAATACAATTAATTGACCTAAATGATCTGATTCCAACTTGCTGATTACACTTTTGGTATTAGGAAGAATATCAGTGAAAATGTTATCAATACAGGTGGCGCTAGTAGCAGTCACTCTTGTTGGCTCCATAAATATGTGTTTGAGATTACACGATTTGAAAAGATTCAACAATCTGACACTTAATGTTGAATCTTCCAAAATATTTACATTGAAGTCGCCGCATATAAGTAATTTCTTACTAGAAGTAGCAATTATTTTATGAAGCACAGATTCCATTACGTTTTCAAAAAGTTCAAAATCACTTAATGGCGGCCTATAGACACAAACAACAATAAATTAATCTAATTCTACGGCACTTAGTTCTATGGTCCGTTCAACTAACTATTGTAAGATAACTATTGCTTAAAACCACAATGAAAATATTTACCATACAAAATAATTCGGGCCGCAATGTAACGCAACACATTCAAGTTGACAAACACGCTAGTAGACAGTTACTTTAAAAAAGCTCGTATCTCGCAATGTCATAACAAGCATGTATGCGGTACATTGCTGCTCGGTAAATTTTCAAAAATGCATTACGATGTCACTATTAAGTGTAATTTAAAAAATCATATTAATTAATGATAACACTACTAAACGCTATATCTGGTTTAATTGTTCGCCCGTATTAGACTTACACGCTGTATACACTGTATTCCTAGCAAATAAATCTTTGAATCGGGTACCTTGAGGGCAGTTAGGTCATTCTGGACTTCATCACTCCAGCGGTATCTAGGCCGACCAACCGGACGTTTTGGCCCGAGACATATAATTTTTCAATTTTTCTCTTCTAATAATATATTTAGAATTTGTCGGCAGTCGTTAAAACTGCAATAAAAAAAAAATCTGATCCTGATAGGTCGATATTTGGCACCTCAGAGCAAATCACGTTTTGTAACGAGGCTCCCTTTAATGTTTGATTTGATAGTATTATTTCTTGTTATAGCGACAATCATACACATTGTATGGACATAATATTACGCTTATGTTTATTACAATTCAAAAGAAAAAGCCCTGAGATAGACGGACGGACAAATGGACAGCAGAGGCTTATTGATAACGTTGCAGCCTTTGGGTACGGAACCCTAAAAATTACCCACCATGCTAGCTGCTCTATATCCTTTGTTAGGACACCCAGCCTCCAGCCAGTCAGTGACATTGAAATGCCAAGGTTAGATCGTTAAATGTCTCTTGAAAATCCACTTAGCAGCGGCATAGTTTTGTTTTAGCGCTTACTACTTATTGCTTTTTAAGAGCTATTTGCAGCCCACTGCTTAATAAAAACGATTATTGTAATCTGAGTACTTGAAGAGATACGGAAAGATCATGTCTAGTCACCTCTTTTTGATCTCAAAATGTAGAGCTCGCAATGTAAAAAGTAAAGTATGTTGGCCGAAAAGTAAAAAGCACTAGTGCGCAAAATACAACTTTCTATACATATAAGTACAGCTACGAAAAGCAAAGCTTTTAAAAAAAAATACATTCAAATCAGTTTTTTTACCCGACTGCGGCGAAACCCAAAGGAGGGTTATGTGTGGGACCTGTATGTATGTATATATTTATGTACATACATGTATTTCCGTTCCTGTGTCCGCTCGTAACTACTCAACGGCACAACCGATTTTGATAAATGATACATCATTAGATTCGTATTGATGACGCGAGTGTCACTGGGTGAAGTACGTTAAAATAAACAAAATGGCGGATTTTATGCACTATTAAAGTGCACCGCGGTCGGGTTTTTAGGGTTCCGTAGCCAAAATGGAAAAAACGGAACCTTTATAGTTTCGTCATGTCCGTCCGTCCGTCTGTCCGTATGTCACAGGCATTTTACTCAAAAACTACATGATGGATATTGATGAAATTTGGAATATAGGTGTCTTGTATGAGCCGCTACTTAGTTTGGTAGTTAAACCACTAAAATAAATATTTTTAGGGGGGGCACTCCATATATGTTACAGAAGCTAAAAATAATTATTTTCAGCAAATATCAACGTGTGGTACATAGTTCGACAGCTCTTTAAAAAACACTATAAGGTTCCTAAGTAATGTTTTCGATTAAGTGAATATATTTGGAAATAATCGCTCCGAAAGTTGTATAAATTGTGTCCCCCACCCCTCCCGCTCTATCTTCTAAACCGTGCGTCCGAAAAATATGAAAAAAAAACACGAAGGTAACGCTTCATTAATACTTTCAACGAAAATTATTTTCAACAAAATCGAATTAACTGTTTTTTAGTTATTGCCGATAAACTGCGCTTCTCAACAAAAGGACGTAATTGCTATGAAGATACGCTCTTTTGTTGTTGTACTTTTTTACATCGCATTTTTTACCTTATAGTTACGGCTATGGAACCCTACACTGAGCATGGTCCGACATGCTCTTGGCCAGTTTTTTTAGGAAAAATATTTAGTTATTATCTTTATGTAGTGCATGGCACTGATGAAAAATTTGTAATTATTTCACTATGGTGACATCGTGATCTTAATAGATCAATAAAGATATTCTTTTCAATCATCAACTGACAAATGACGACGATAGTGGGAATGACACCGCCTACGAAGCTAGAGGTCCCGGGTTCAAATCCTGGTAAGGGCAAATATCTGTGTGATGACAGAGTAGTTGTTCCTGAGCCATGGATATTTTCTATCTATTTAAGTATGTATTTATCTATATAAGTATGTATATAATCGTCTAGTATCCATACTACAAGCATTGCTTAGTTTGGGACTAGATCGATTTGTGTAAAATGTCCGGCAATATTTATTTATCAAGTAATGTTCTGATTTCAGCTGCAATGGCGGCGCTGCCCATGGCCCCGGGCTGCCTGATCTCCGGCTGGATGATGGAGAAGTTCGGGCGCCGCACGTCGCAGTACATCATCTGCGCGCCGCTCCTGCTCGGCTGGATCCTCATCGCCGCGGCCAACAGCCTGCCCCTCATGCTGGCCGGCCGCTTCCTCACCGGCATGTGCGTCGGCCTCTGCGGGCCCCTCAGCCCCGTCTACATCGGCGAGACCACCGAACCCAAATACAGAGGCTTCTTCCTAGCGGGGGTCTCTCTAGCCATAGCTCTGGGCCTCCTCGTGGCGCACGTCTTAGGCACGTTTTTGACTTGGCAGTGGACGGCAAACGTGTGCTGCCTCTTTCCTATTCTAGCTGTACTATTATTGACTTTAATTCCCGAGAGTCCCACGTGGCTCATATCTAAAGGAAGAATAGAGGAGGGAGTGAAAGCCTACGGCTGGTTGAGAGGCTACAGCGAGGAGGCTAACGCTGAACTTAGAGGTATCTTAGAAAAGCAAAAAGCTGCTGACGCCGAGCCGCCGATGAACTGGAGGCAGAAGCTTGTAGCGCTAAAAAGCCCGGAGCTTTTGAAGCCTCTGTTCATAATGGTGTTCTTTTTCATAGTTTGCCAACTGTCCGGAGTTAACGCCGTGGCATTTTACTCCATAAATATAATAGAGAAGGCGGTCGGTTCCGGCATGGACCACTACGTAGCCATGAACGTGATAGATATAGTTAGAGTGATAATGTCCGTTGTCGCGTGCGTGGCTTGCCGCCGGTTCGGCAGGCGGCCTCTGTGCATCATCAGCGGTATATTCACCGCTTTGTCCATGATCGGACTCTCTACGTTCCTATTCCTGACTGAAGGCGTCCAGACGAACATGTCCTGGTTGCCTTTGTCCTGCCTTATGGTGTACATCTGCGCCATATCTATAGGATTAGTGCCATTACCGTGGATTATGTGTGGGGAGGTGTTCCCTACGAAGGTGCGAGGGCTGGGCTCGGGCATTAGCTCGGCGACGACTTTCGCCGCGTTCTTCGGCGTCGTCAAGACGGCTCCCGGTATGATGCTGGTGCTGGGGCAAGCGATGACCTTCCTAATCTACGGCACTGTAGCGTTAGTCGGGACCGTTGTGCTCTACTTCATCCTCCCAGAAACGAAAGGAAAGAGTCTACAAGAGATCGAGGAGGATTTCAAGCATGGCAAGAAGAGCGCACACAAAGTATAAATTAGATAATTTTACAATAGGATAAGACCGTTCGTAATACTTTTACGCTAGAAGCGACACTGTTTATCTGTGATACTTAAGTAGTCAATATTAAAATAATATTTTTATCTGTGTGTTTATTTTACCTGTTTACCTAATTAAATGCACAATGAGACTAGACACGTGATTTTCCGGATTCAATAGATGATAATATTATCAAGTCTGTACAAGGCGCATAGTCCGCTAATTTTCTACGATCACAAACAACAGGCCTATATAATATGATTTATCTAAGGTAGCCGAATGTTCTTAAAGAGAATGAACAAACATTCGGACACCTTAGATAATTCTTACTATACTAAATACTAACCTATGGCACTGTGATCAATCGACCTTTCCAGAACCGCAATGTAATGCTACTCGCCCAACTTTACTCGCTTACTCGCCGGCGGTGTGCCTATTGCTGGATAATTAGTCGATGTTTTGCTATGCAGGGATTAAACTCAAAGTGACAGTAATTATACTTTAAATCTTAATTGTCTAAAGTAATTATAAGTCGTTTTTGCGTAAAATTTAAAATCGTATTTTTTTATCGGATCGCAGTTCTCTCCTAAAATACATCACTACTTTACGGGTTAAGTATTAAAAAAAACGCAATACCATTCTAACAGTGTTTTAACCCCTCTCACGTCGGTTGTATTCTAGACTATTTCGCTATAGGCTAGGAATACCATTTTCGTACCTCTCGAAAATAACAGAAAATGATAATCCGAACTTGCAGGGAAACAGTAAAAAATGCGAACAGTAAAGTGAGAGCGCTTGAAACACTAGTATAACTACCATTTGTAATAAAATACTACATAAGGGCGGGCGATAATATATATTAAAAAAACACAGCATTTGTTATAAAATGTATTAACAAAATAATATAATAGCTATTAATTATAACGTCAATGGCACATTAGTGAGTATTAACTATTCTTTAATCGTAAATGCAGTTCGGTCTGACCTAGCCAAAGCTATACAATCGATTTAGCTGAAAGTTATCGTAAAATATAATTAATATCTGTATCAGATACAGAAACCTATCGTATATTTAAAACGAAACTAAAGAGCGATTCTAAAGGATTTTAAATATCCAATACAAAAATATGCCTGCAGATCTTTAATAGCAAAATCATTTGTTGTATTCTGGTTAAACAAAATCATCCTGTTATTTACGTATAAAGATAGTATCTGTCTTGTATTTGTATTGTATTTACAATTAGTGCGATTACGTTTTTAGTTGTTATGTTCGTTCGTCGTCCCGTGGTCTTCATAAGCTGTAAACACACCTTCTTTTAGTATATCACATACTAATGGAAGAAATATAGATGATTGTCCAAATTGATCACAGCATGATTGTCTTTTAAGTGCTTCATTAAATTAATTCTTCGTTATTTAACATAAGAGTAAGGTTCTTGTATATACTCATGTGTTTTAAACAGACGCCAGCGAGGTGAAGAGTCCAAATGAGAAATTAGATGTTAAAGATGTCCAGATGAAGGATGTCCCGATGTTAGATGTTACTGATGATAGATGTCTTGATGATAGATGCCTTGATGATAGATGTCTTGATGATAGATGTCCTGATGAACAGAAGCTGGGCAAGACATCACCGACAGATGCCGCAAGCTCTCCTGTAGGTAAACTTATCCCGGCAATTTCACTTCGAAAATCGCAGAATCCATAATTCAGAGTTTTCATGTCTCAAGACTTCGGTCGGTAGTTCAGCTTGCCCTGCCCCTGGTGGTGTCTGGCGGTTATTTGGACCTGGGTTTGACGAGGCGCGAGGCGGGCGGCGCGAACTTGGTGAACCCGGCCTGGTCGAACACGGGCAGGAGGTCCCTGACTCGTGCGGACACCGTGCCACCTGTCACCCTGCAGACAAAAGATAAAACAAAAAAAATAAAAAAAAAAAAAAAGCTTTTATTTCGACCAACTGAGATCATAGACAATGAAAAATTCAAAAATTAAACATTATAAATTAATAGTACATACACAACTAGGGTGGTAATACGAAGAAAGCCCGAGATCGCAGATGTTTGCGGCCCGAGCTGCAAGCGAGGGACGTAAATATGCGATCGAGGGCTTTCTTTATTACCTCCCGTGTTGTGTACATCATTTTATGTCTACACTTGGCCAAAAAGGTTTTTCCGTACGCGCAGCGTGCGGAAAAAGCCACTTTATGGCCAGGTGTGGCGTAAATTAATATTAATTGTTAGTAGCAATTCCTTAGCCTATAGTATAATAATAAATAAATAAATAAATAAATAAATATTAGGGGACAATCTTACACAAATCGAACTAGCCCCACAGTAAGCTCAATAAGGCTTGTGTTATGGATACTAGACGACGATATATTTAATAGATACAAATACTTAAATACATAGACAACATCCATGACTCAGGAACAAATATTCGTGCTCATCGCACAAATACATGCCCTTACCGGGATTCGAACCCAGGACCTCCAGCTTCGTAGGCAGGGTCACTACCAACTAAGCTAAAGCGGTCGTCTATAATATACACCGTGTTTTTATTGATTTCCGTTAACTTCAAGGGCACATTCTCCAGATCGAATTAAGTTAATTTCTCTAGAAAGTAATGTTGTAACTCAGACCGTTTTTAAAATATTCATAATCTTAATTTAATCACCAACCAGTATAAATGAGCTGTCATAATCCCAACACTGTCATAGTTGACATTAGTTTTTGACTAACTCAGAGGTGTCTTTTAAAATGGTTATCAACTCAATATTAATTTACTTTGTATGAAAAGTAAAAAAAATTTTTTTTCGAATTTAACAAAAAGCGATATACCAGGTAGCTTCTGTTGACGTACGAAGCAACCTGTCGAATTTAACGGAAATCAAAAAAAACACGGTGTATTATAGCCTATAGTATGTACTAACATTTATTTGTATGGATCCAGTTGTCCGAATTAAACGATTTTTTTTATATAGCCTATAGTATTTAACATAACCAAAATAAAAAATCAAAATCATTTATTTCTGCAAGTAGGCTCTCAAGGGCTCTTTTACATGTCTGATTCTATTCTTTTCTTTTAGCGCTTCGGGTGACCTTCTGGTGAGAAGAAGCGCCGGAAGAAACTCACCAGTTATAGATTTCTTTAATACATTACATCTAACCTAAACACAACTACATTTTTAGAGATGTAAAAGGTCTCTAGGCGTCGAAACAAGGCAGTAAAATATTATTAAAAAAACAAAATGGCTTCAGTTCTCTGTTAGCGAGGCTCCGTCCGAGTATTTATTTTAAGGTCCTTGGATGGGCCGCGAAGAACTTGCCAATCAGAGTCACCTGTTTCTGATTGAGATGAATTATCAAAATTCAAATTCATTTATTTTGCAAGAACATACTCCTATTCTTCATATTGTACTAATATTATAAAATAGCATTTATTCGCTACTTGTCCGTTATTCCTGTTATCATTCCAAGGGAATATCGTACCGGTATCGATATACAGGGTGCCCCTAAAACCATACGAAAAAGGCTGAGAGACCAGCTCATAAGACACCAAATTAAGTAAATTTAACCTTAGTAAAAATCTCTTAGTTTTCGAGATATTGACGATTACGTTAAGTTTGCATCTAATTTGTAAGTGATGTCAAGCACGCCAGAGCGCCAGGTGCAAATTTAGTTCCACCGGATCGTATGAGAAATTTTAGATGAAGTCGACCGACAGTCGGTAAACAGACATAATACCAATTAATTTTGTAACAATATCATTATCATTATCTCAAAAATTATTACACTATTTAGTAAATGTTATTCCATTTTAGAAACAACAATAAATGCGCAATTTTTTTACGTCATGTCATGTGCCAGGTTGTGTTGGTAAGTACACTTTATTTTCACCACCCTCGTTCGATAATTTGGAAAATCTGAAAAATATTTCTTGTTATTCTACTGTGTCCACAGCATTAGGAAATTAACAAAAATTGGAATAGCGTTAAATAGCACAGTTATTTGCCAATCTATATCAAGAAACAGATTTGGAAAATACTTGATATCTTAGTCGTAACACTCAAAACACCGAGTCAGGGTATCACTTAAAATAAATTAAATAAATTCATTTTTATTTCAAGTAACCACAGACTCATATAATTTTGTTAGTAATAAATTAACCTTAAAAATAAAGATGTTAGTTGCAGTTCTTACATTATACATTGTTGTCTCGACAAGTGCATTTCACAGCATTGTCTCATGTAGGGGCAATCAAGCCTGTCCGCTATCGAGCGCAGGATGGGGCTGGGGCTGGCACGCACCCGGCGCACCAGGGATGTGCATCGTTTGCGCATTGTTGCATAAAAGCACTTAGCACGATTCTGGAGATTCAGGAGGTTCCTGGTTACCTGCTAGGTTTGATGAGCTTGGCAGCCTGCGCGGGCGTGGCCAGCTCGGTGGGGAAGTAGGTGGCCCCGTAGAAGTCCAGGCCGTTCTGCAGCAGGATATTCGCCTCCTCGATGTTGGCCAGGGTCACGCGCAGAGCGCTTGTCGCCTCCTGGAAATTAAAAACATTTTTTTATTATTTCATACCTGATAGCCGACATGTAGCAAATTTAAATGTAGAGTCTGTGCGGAAAGAGAATGGGATTTAGATTTGAGGGCGCTGTAATGCTTTTCTACCGTATTTGCCATACTGGTTAGGTTAGTTCCGTTTTTCGCCACGCCTATTCTCTTTCCGCACAGACTCTACCTACTGTTTAGTATGGGGACCCCTCTTATATTTTTACTTTTATTTTGTTTTTATTATTTGTTGCTATAGTGGCAATAGAAATACATATTCTGTGAAAATTCCGAGTCCCTACCTATTACGGTTCAAAAGATACGGCCCTGTGACAGACGGACAGACGGACAGCGGAGGCTTAGTAATAGGGTTCCGCTGGCACCCTTTGGTTACGGATTGAAGTCGGTTAATAGTACATTAAACAACTAGGGTGGTAAAACAAAGAAAGGCTGAGATCGCAAATGTTTGCGACCCGATATGCGATCGAGGGCTTTCTTTATTACCTCCCGTGTCGTGTACATCATTTTATGTGTACACTTAGCCAGGAAGAGGCTATTTCCGTATGCGTAGCGTGCGGTAAAAGCAACTTTTTAGCCAGGTGTGGCTTAAAAAGGATAACATACTTTAGGAATCATGCTGCTGACGAGCTCCCCGTCGATGGTGGTGAGCGCGCGCGACGGCTTCTCGTGCGACTTCGGCGTCGACGTGCCTGCGGGACACACATGTTCATCACGAGGATATTATGTTTGTATGTATGCAGACACTTTATTGAATAAAAAGGAATTAAAACAAAATCCGATTAACTGAGAACCTCGGATAAAAATACTGCGAATACACTACTGCTATGAAGTAGCAATTAAAAATATTTAATCGCTAATCGCTATTGAGAAACGAAAAATTTTGCCTAAAAATATCTTATACAGTTAACTGGACCCAAGAACAGAAAAACAGTGATGAGTGAGGTCGTGGTTTTGGGATTTATCCGGAAGAATTTAAATTGATAAAAACTGTCTTTGTTTCGTTGACTTTGCTGCCCTTGGCGAGTCGCCAAGTTTGTTTCTCGTCAATCTGTCATCAGTGCTACTCAAATCTGAAGACGATGGTTGAAACAATTCCGGAATTGTCCAAATTCTTGGTATAAAATTCCCAAACTATTATCATTTCATAGTTCTGGAGCCACATTGATCTTAGTAACAGGTGGATTCTGCCACGATGGCTGTGACAGACACGCCGTTACTTTCCCGTAATCTAAAGAAGTGCAGCCGAACACCTCCACCACAGATGTGGACTTGTAGAGTACGTGCCATACACGCTCCCGGCACTGTCGTGCCTTCCTATGACTAAAATATGGCTGCTATGGAGTTGTATAGCAGTCAGACGCGTTACAAACATACGACAGTGTGACTATGCGTAAGGCCTGAGTGGCGAGCGTCCAGCGTCGCCTCCGGCGGAGCGGGCAGCGTGACGGGCAGCGTCAAAGGGTTTTGTGCAGCGTGCACTCAGGACACCAGTACCAGGGCTTCATTTGTTTACCTTGCACGCCGCACGCCCCGCCCCGCTGCACGCCCCGCTCTAGCGTCCACTCAGGCCGTACACTTACCTTTCTACGGGAGCCAGAGAAGTGCAGCCGCAGTACTTCCACCACGGATGTGAACTTATAAAGCGCGCGGCGTAGGTACGTATTGAGGATGGGATAGACACACCGGTGTTACCTTCCCGTGAGCTGGAGAAGTGCAGCGTAGCACCTCCATCAAGGATGTGAGCTCTCTTCGCTGTGGCTGTGAGAGAGTGAATGTCAGACACTGTTACCTTCCCGCGGGGAGCCAGAGAAGTGCAGCCGCAGGACTTCCACTACGGAGGTGAACTTATAAAGCGCGTGACGCACGTCCTCCTCAGGAACCTCGTCCGGGATATCGTACACGTAGATGGTGAACGTCTTCTGCGGCCGGCATGGGATCGCGATCTGGGGGAAGCCAAGGAAGATCGTGTTGATGAAAATAATCGAGGTGTGGCCAGCTGGCTTCTGGTGCTAGGCTTTCTCGATCAATAAATAAATGATGAAGCATCCGTCATTCTCACACTTACATACTTGTCAGGAAATGACGGGAGTTTAGTCATTTATTTAACGCGTCACAAAGCCTACCATTATTCGCCTACAGATATGCAGATGGGGATCTGTTTCGTAATGTTATTGGAACCTTTTCTCGAGGCGCTTCAACAGAAATATCCCGGAGTATACGGCTCACACGGAAAAAGTAAATGGAGAATTAGAAATTGGGATTCCTATTCATGGTCAAACAATTCTAAGGGATTATGACGTCGTGATGGTGAAAATCAGGTGGCACGAATTATGTCATACGTCATTTAATGGGCCGATTAATGTTGAAAATGTTCCAAAGGCATTATTGGTTAATTTATTTCGGGCGTAAGGGTTTAAAACTGATAAAAAAAAATTAAGTTGCGGAAATTATTACAAAACCTTCGTTATTATCGTAGAACTCGATGTTATGTCTTTCAGCTTACTATAAATACTGTTAGATCAGCTACTGAGGATATTTATGTTAAGTTTATGCTTCAACTATTCAATCTACGGTGACCAAGCTAGAGATAGTTTACACACATACATATTACCTAACAATAAATACACACACACAAATAAAACGTACAATTCTAATAAAAGTAACGAATACAGTAGAGTTTAAAAGAAGGGCGAAGAGATTTAAGCTTTTGAATTTAATTTACTCTTGGCACAATGCTCGGCTCTTGACAACAATTACTATTCAGGATAACAAAACGACATAAGATCGCTAGATGTCTGTATGGGTAATTAATATATTCATAACGATCTAGCTTACTCTATTTTTTATCGTAGGCATCAAATTGTAAAGCGTGTCACACACTAAGCAGATACGATAAGATATCTGTATCTGAACGCATATCTGTCAATATCGCTCCCTATACAATTCAGTGAGCTAACACACACAGCGCAGATAACTTATATTTTATCGTGAAGTATCTGTGGGCACCGACATATATCGAAAGATGTCAAAGATATTGTCTGCGTATATAAATTGATCTGTGTATAATATCTGCCGATATAAATATGGTATAGCAATTTATCTGCAGATAGATTCAGGTTGACGTGAGACGGAGCCAGTTCAGTTTGAAGGATTTAGACTGAATGTATCGTCTCGTATATTATCGTATCTGCGTAGTGTGTGATAGTTTCAGATCATTCAGTTATTATACGCAGATAAAATATTATCGTATCTGCGTAGTGTGTGACACGCTTTAATACAAAAAGCGATGCGTACCAAGTCTTCATGTCGAGAATAATCTTAATGAGTTCGTTAATCTGAGAGCTTATCTAAAAAAGTTTGTATATCAATTAACGAATCCAGAATCCTTAATTGATTCCTATTTTGTTACCAGTATTTTTCATGATTAGTTATTATTGGTTGATGTTTTGTTGATTCGTTTCGATAAGAAAAAAATTCCCGATACAATTTTAATTTTGAAAAATAATCAATAACAGTACCTATCAATTGTTTATTAATAAAAAAAAATATGCCACACCTGGCCATAAAGTGGCTTTTTCCGCACGCTGCGCGTACGAAAAAAGTCTCTTTCTGGCCAAGTGTAGACATAAGTAAAATGATGCAGGTACACAACACGGAAGGTAATAACGAAAGCCCTCGATCGCATATTTACGTCCCTCGCTTGCAGCTCGGGCCGCAAACATGTGCGATCTCGGCCTTTCTTTGTATGTTTGTTTGTACCGCCCTAGTTGTGTAATGTACTAATAATATATTAATTACTTTTATGACAAACAACGGGTCCATGCAAACTTTTTTAAAAATGCACCTTAATAAGTTCTGCTTTTACGGTGTGGCCACCCATCATTTCACTTGGTTTCAATACGGTTTCCAACTCCAACCACAACAATCAGAACGCGTCCAGCAGCGGATTTAGGAGGGGGAGGGGTGTGGGAAGGCGCGTGTCCCCCTGCCCCCTCCCAGACGGCTGTCGAGTTTATACGGATACACATACTACAAATTTATATTTAACAGTTATTGTTATATTTTTATCCGTTTGCCCCTTGGGCACCCCCAGAATAAATCCTGGATCCGCCCTTGCGTCCATTAACAAAGGAAATCAAAACTACGCCAATTTAAACTGTGCCAAGAGCCCACGAAGCCAATTACCTTCCTATAGAACCTGGAGCCCGTGACCTTATGGAAGCCCTTCTTGAACACCATCTGGTAGTCGTCGACGTGCGAGAACTTGAACAGGATGCCCGTCGCGGTCTTGGTCAGCGAGAAGCAGCCCTTGAACTCCATTTTCTCGCAGATGGCGGACGCCTTCTCCATGCTCAGGCCGTGGGAGGGCGTGAGGAGGAAGGCTCCCTTGGTGAGGAAGTTCTCGGAGTCCGAAATGTCGGACTCGCTCTCTCCGCCCTTCATCAACGTGTGGATCTGCTCTTTCCACATGAACGAGTCTGACATCTGGGGAGCAATGGGGGAAGTTATTGTTTGAAAACGGTAATCTTGCTTTTGTAATAAAACTAATTAAACGGATTTTAGCGTTCGTGATTCGGGAGTCTACCGGCGACGAACGCTGAAAAAGGGTTGCGAAACGTCAGGATGTAAAAATGAGATAATATACGCCATTTAATCCGTTTAAGTTGTTGTTACACATAATGATAATCGCGGAAACCGAAGACAATAAATAGGTAATCTAGTTTGGCAACCTTTCAAGCGTTTGAGCACCTTATTCTACAGCTCTTAAGTAAAATGTACACTAAATCGGCATCGGCTTGCCCAAGGATATCTTTTACGTCACGCCACTGTAAGGTAGACTACAAAATTTCGAAGAGTCAGAAATTCTAAATTGTCGTTTTTTCGAAACAGGTATTACACTGAAAAAACAGTTATTTAAGGTATAATAACAATAACCTAACCTAATTATAATCCCTATTACGTCATACCTGGCCATACACTGGCAATTACCGCTCGTTTTGATTAGTATATTTTTGGTGTATTTCATATGTTAGTAAGTTAATTTCCTCCAGAAAATTAAAGTAAAACAGATCAATAAAAATAAATCTGTTATAACCCGCGACGTAAATCTTCATTCATTCAAGGGATCGATAAACAAATCAATGATCAATGATCTGAAAGCCGTCGGAACAATGGGCGGGCGCAGCGACGCGCGTCGCTGCTAGCGCTTACGCATCTAAACATCATACTTACATGCTGATCAGCAGTATTTCGACTATTCATTTGTAATTTTTAATTTTATTTACTTGCATTTATTTAGCTTTTTAGGGATTACTCGTGTGTCTGTCTGTCACAGCCAATTTGCTCCAAAAGTACTGGACCGATTAAATTGAAATTTGGTACTTACATGTATTAAACTCAATAACCCAAACACGGACGTGTCACAAAAATATGTAAATTTTAAACATGGGACTTCAGGATGTCAACTAGAAATTGAAAAAGTTAGCAAACTATATTGTGTGACATATCAAATAAAAGAGCTTACTGTGAGATAAAAAATGGTTATTTTTTTATTCTACGAACGTTTTTATCAAGGAAGTGTACTGCTATAACACTGCTTGTGTTGGAGGTATAGTTAGGCACGCATCGCTACAGACCAGCTGCTCGCTTCCGGCTATTCGATGCTGATGTCAAAGATGATCGATCATGTTTGTAAACAAGTACATCATACTTCAAATGGAAGACATATCATGTGTATATCTATCAGTAGCGTGGCGTTTAAAGAACTCGATTCCTTAACGGCTTGCCTATTATCAGATATTTACCTTATTCTAAGGAAAATGTACGCCAAATCTGCACCGGCTTGTCCAAGGATATCTTTTACGCCACGCCACTGATATCTATCTACAGCCTGTTCCATATAGGAATAGACAGAAGAAAAAAATAGTACCTAGGGCGGTAAAACAAAGAATGTCTTAGATCGTAGATATTTGACGCTCGAGCCGAAGGCAAGGGCGATAAATATGCGATCTGAGGAAATCAAATTCTATGTCGGAAATGTTATGTTACATATGCTATTTCATTCCTTTTACAATTAATCGATATACTTCCTAATGACTAAATAATTCACTTTTTTACACCGTGGACACCGATTTAAATTAAAATAATGAGGACGATATACCTAGGTAAACTCTTTTTCGGTCTGCTTTTGACTTCATTAAATTGGGAAATAATATGAAAAATAATTTAATATTATCGTTCTAAAATCAGGTTAAAAGCTGCATCTTTTCTGTCCACAGATGAGTCTGGAGGAGCAGCTCAGATTGAGAAACCAACTACGAAGGCTATATGATTCAGAGCACGAAAAACTAGATAGGTAAATCTATAACACCCTCGGCAATACCTATACTATAGGTAAGGTAGGTAGGTACCTATAGGTAACGGTGGCACTATTTTAAATGAAATGTGTATGTTTTAGTGAAATCAATCATTTAATCGTTATTCATTCAATCATAAAATACACCCAGGCTACTCCATTTTCCTCTCTGTTCTACTTTTGCCACCGCACCTCCGTCATCCGTATGCTATTAACAACAAACATCTAAACTTCCAAACATCTTTACAAACAATTTATATTAGTAAGTAAGAAATATAAGGTAATGGAGCATTCCATGAAAACATCAACTTTTTGTCCCTTACGAAACGCTATGGCAGCTACCCTAATAAAACGTACACTCTAAAAAAAAATTGGTTGCTCCTAACAAGATTGTGATAGTTATAATCAAGCATCTTGATTCCATACGAGCCTAACAAGACGTTAGATGCACCAACTAAGATGATATTGATTGTTTATCATAGTTCAATTAACCATGTTCTGATTTGATTCAACAAACATTGATGTATAAGGTAACTAATTAAACATGATCGAATCATACAAAGACGAACATAATGATAGAAACAAGGAATATATTGGTTAAAACAGGGATCGGAACCGGTATCGAATTACCGTTTTATTTCGTTGAAATACCGTTATTTTACTCCGTTCGTGCTACAACCGGTATTTTGATGGAACGGAACGGAATATTTCGGTGATCGCTAAGTGATGAAGAACGAAATGATAACGTTCCTGATGAGAATAAAAACCGGTATTCTCGACGAGCCGAGCTCGCCGAGGGGCTCGCAGGGGTGGTGACGATGTGCGCCGGCATTTACAAGGTCAAATTCCGTGTTTTGTAGCGCGTCGCATAGCGCGATGTATTTATTTTCAATTTTTGTCGGGAAAGTTTAAATTCTGAGTGTTGAAGCGCGCACGCTCTTTATTATAATATTGTTTGTTTTGTGATATTAAGTTTTTAAAGATGATACATAGTAATTTTTTAACTAGATTAATTATTTGCAGGTATTTCTATACTACCGAGTGACAAACAAGCATTCTGTCTACCTGACAGAACAAACTGAATGCAAAATTAAATAATACAAATAACGTTCTTCTTTTTGCAATATTTTTATTGTATTTTAGGTATTTTAATTTAGGTAGTTTAATTTAGTTTTTAGGTTTATTTAGTTTTAGGAAATTTAAATTTTATCTTCTATGTATTTGTTAGTTTACTGTACTTTCTTTCAATAAAGAAGTCACTGTCAAAAAAAAAAAACGTTCAATCAAACTGATTGATTGAGTCAGGCGTTACTCATATTATTACCGCGTTATTGATATTTTTGTTTAATTAACGTTCAAACTCTTCAAAGCAAAAGTCAGTCTAGGGACAAAGATGTAGTGTCTGATGCACTGGTATACCTACCTAATACATACTTATATTTAATTTGGATAAATTTAATGATTAGAGGCAAGTACATTTATTTCGTCTTGACGAGTACTCTGAACCGAAATAATATCCAGGTTCTGATGATGGAGCCGGAATGTGGCCATGGGAACTCCGTAATAAAACGTCGGAACCCCATCGTGTTTGAGCTCATTTATTTTGTCTTGACAAGTACTCTGAACCAGAATGATATCCAGGGTCTGATGATGGAGCCGGAAGGTGGGCATGGGAACTCCGTAATAAAACGTCGGAACCCCATCGTGTTTGGGCTCATTTGTTTTGTCTTGACGAGTACTCTGAATCGAAATGATATCTAGGGTCTGATGATGGAGCCGGAATGTGGCCATGGGAACTCCGTAATAAAACGACGGAACCCCATCGTGTTTGAGCTCATTTATTTTGTCTTGACGAGTACTCGGAACCAGAATGATATCCAGGGTCTGATGATGGAGCCGGAAGGTGGGCATGGGAACTCCGTAATAAAACGTCGGAACCCCATCGTGTTTGGGCTCATTTGTTTTGTCTTGACGAGTACTCTGAATCGAAATGATATCTAGGGTCTGATGATGGAGCCGGAATGTGGCCATGGGAACTCCGTAATAAAACGACGGAACCCCATCGTGTTTGAGCTCATTTATTTTGTCTTGACGAGTACTCGGAACCAGAATGATATCCAGGGTCTGATGATGGAGCCGGAAGGTGGGCATGGGAACTCCGTAATAAAACGTCGGAACCCCATCGTGTTTGGGCTCATTTATTTTGTCTTGACGAGTACTCTGAACCGAAATGATATCCAGGGTCTGATGATGGAGCCGGAAGGTGGGCATGGGAACTCCGTAATAAAGCGTCGGAACCCCATCGTGTTTGGGCTCATTTGTTTTGTCTTGACGAATACTCTGAACCGAAATGATATCCAGGGTCTGATGATGGAGCCGGAAGGTGGGCATGGGAACTCCGTAATAAAGCGTCGGAACCCCATCGTGTTTGGGCTCATTTGTTTTGTCTTGACGAATACTTTGAACCGAAATGATATCCAGGGTCTGATGGGGGGAAATGATATCCAGGGTCGCATTTCAGCGCATCGGCGCAAGTCCTGTCGAGATGTCATCGAGCGTGATGACCCGCAAGGCCACGGCGCGCCAACAGGAGCTGCAGCTGAGAGCTACCCTGGAAGAGCTTCAGCGCACCAAAAAGGAATGCGATCAACTCATCCGCGAGCGGGAATAGAGTGAAGTGGAAGTTGATAAAGTTGTGGCAAAAAACACAGACTTAAAGAACCAGTTGGCCCAACTTCACTCAGACTACATGGACAGTGTCGATCAGTGTGAACAATTACAAAGTGTTGTGGAATCTTTCCGGGACTGCGCCTCACACTATGAAGAAAAATTGAGACGCATTACTGAACTAGAGTGTGAGCTTGTTGAGACAAATAATTTGGTCTCCGAGCTCCGCAGTGAGTGTGAGTCTCATCAGGCTGCCCAAACACAAAGCCTTTATGAGGAGCTAATGAGCAGCAGCAACAGCGCAGTGGCAGCTAGGCCTAACCCAGAGTCTTCAGTAATAGACCTAACAAAGGATGATTCTCTCACTTTCCATCATTTTAGCAGTGCAAAGAAACTGAAAAAGTATGTTAAATTGAGGAAATTTATAAAGCGCTGCCAAAGACTAAATAAGTCAAAACACAGTGTGCAGCAGAATGTAAAACTGATAAAAGAACGCAGTGTCTTAGTGAATAAATTGAATGCTTGTAGACTTAAACTAGAGTGTAGTGTTAAATCATATGACAATGACACCAATAGGCTGCATACTGACATTAACAAACTAGAAGAGTCTCTCCGGACTATAAGTGCTAAATATGAACACAGCCAACTGGAGATCAGTGAGCATGTGAAGGCTGCGTCGCAGCTGCTGGACATGTGCCGGGAAAATGAGGAACGCTTCGACTCACTAGTGAACAAACATATGTGTACTTGTGCCACTGGGAGTCTCCTCGCTGCCCCGGTGCCTCAGCGCGAACTCTGCGAGGATCTCCGGCTCGAGTCTTGTGTGGTGCCCCGGCCTAAGTCTGGCAGGAGTTCCCAGCCCAGGACCTGCGAGGCTCCCGTGAGCTCTGCGCCCGCGCCGGCGGCACCCGCATGCCCTGCGCCTGCGGCACCCGCACGCGCTGCGCCCGCTCGCTCCCCGGCTGCGGCCGCAAACGCCGGCCCTGCGGCTGCCCTCGACGGCCCTGCGCCCGCCCGCACCGCGGCTGCAGCCGCCACCGCCGGTCCTGCGCCCGCCAACGCTGGTCCTGCGCCCGCCCGGCCCGCGGCTGCGGCCGCCCTCGACGGCCCTGCGCCCGCCCGCACCGCGGCTGCAGCCGCCACCGCCGGTCCTGCGCCCGCCCGGCCCGCGGCTGCGGCCCCCCCCGGCGGCCCCGCGCTCGCCCGCCCCGCACTCGTGG
The DNA here is from genome assembly GCA_947034925.1 of Eudemis profundana. Taxonomy (NCBI): domain Eukaryota; kingdom Metazoa; phylum Arthropoda; class Insecta; order Lepidoptera; family Tortricidae; genus Eudemis; species Eudemis profundana. The sequence continues at coordinate 15,134,594 of OX344818.1, forward strand.
TGGCTCCGGCCGGCGCTGCTCCCGAGGCGGCTCCGCGCCGCGTGGACACGACGCCGCGGCCGCGCACCGGTGCACTCGCCGAGCCCCCCGCGCCCGTGGTGTTGCCCCGCGCTCCGTCGACAGTCATTTATTCTGATGACGTAGGCGTGGGCCTCGGGTCCTTACTGAGCCAATGTCTGCGGCAGAAGGTCCGAAATAATTGTTTGCGTGGTGCTTCCATTGATCGCTTCGTGGATCGGTTGTCGAAGGACAGGTTTGATGGAGGTACCACTCTAATTGTAATATTAGGTAATAGTCTAGGACTTAAGAATTCTAAATTGATATCGCTGCTCCGTGTCCTGACAGACATTGAAGAGCGTGGAATTCATAAAATTATTCTCTGTGCACTTCCCTACTCGAAGACTGTGTCCGATGAACATAACGTCAAAGTGTCACGTTTGAATTCCATGCTGTACAATGTGACATGTTACAATAATAAGTATCATTTCTTTGATACTAACAAGTTTTGTAAAACTTTCAGACTGTATAAGTATAGAATGTATTTATCTAAAAAATGTAAACGAGCAACAGCAGCGCTTCTCGCATGCAATGTTGAACCTGGGCACATTGACTCGACAGGCAGTAGCAGCGCCGCCCCGGCCGCCGCCGCCGCCGCCGCCGGCGGCGCGCGCGCGCCCTCTCCCGCGGGCCGCCCGGAACATTTAAACTGACGCGGGCGTCAACGGAGAAGCACCGAGAAGTGAGTTTTGTCCACCAAAACTTGCAGGGCTTTTCCAGCAAAGAATTAGAGGTGGGTCTTTTCTTGGACTCTCTGGGTATTGATATTTTCTGTGCAACGGAGCACTGGCTCAAGGAACATGAACTGGCCTTACTTAATTTTTTTAACTTTAATGTAGTTAGTTCGTTCAGTAGAAAGAAGGCCATTCGCGGGGGCTCACTGATTATAGTAAAAAACAATCATAAATGTAAGGAAATGAAAGACATAGTGAAACTTTCTATTGAGCGAACTATTGAAATATCTTGTGTAGAAATTGAAAGTCACATTATAATTTGCTTATACAGGCCACCGTCATCTGACTTTAGCCAGTTTGAGGCCGTAATGGAAGATGCTTTGAAGCAAGTCTTTGTTAGTAGTAAATTAATAATAGTATGTGGGGATTTTAATGTCAACATGCTAGACCTTGCACACCCCCATACGGTTAGGATATTAAGCCTATTTAAATCGTTTGGCTTGTATCCTTTATACAATGAACCCACTAGGGTTACGGCCAGCACGGCGACATGTCTAGATAACATATTTTGTAATTGTGAAGCTACTAATAAAACGATTCTTAATTGCTTTAACTCTGATCACCGCGGACAGAAAGCCTTTTTCAAAGTAAATGTTCATACCGAACAGCAAATTATTACATATAGGCCCATCACGGAGAGTCGCATGGAACGATTTAAAGATAACATACTTTGTCGAGTTCCTGCGCTCCCGACTAACAGTAGTGATCCTAACGTACTCTTTAAAGAGTTATCAGAGGTGATTCATGACGTGCACAAAGACATATTCAAATGTAAAACTTTCAAGCGAGGCACAAAAACAAGGTTTAGTGACTGGGCCACATCAGGTATACATAAGAGTAGGAACAGATTGTATGAATTGTACGAAATGAAGAGCTACATACAAGATGATAATTTCACAGAATATGTTAGAAATTATTCGAAGATGTTTAAGAAAGTTTGTGCCGCCGCCAAGTCTTTATACTTAGGAAATAAAGTTAAGTCAGCGGAAAATAAAGTAAAGGCAGTCTGGAACATAATAAACACAGAGACTGGCAAAACAAAACCCCGTGAAGGCCATTACCGACTTAAAGTCGAGGAACAAATCCTGACCGCAGACTTGGACGTAGCTGGCGCCTTTCAAAACTTCTTCACAAACATTGCTGTGAATACTACGGTAAACCTGACTTCTTCTGTAGCGAAGGCTAGCTCTTTTCTAGATCCTATTAGTACCAGATATGATAGGGAATTTCACTTCCAACATACAGATCCCTATGAAATAATAAAAACGTTTAAATCCCTGAAGCTGAAAAACACCGTGGACCTTTGGGGTATTTCTGTCAGAGTCATGCAATCTGTCATCGATATTGTGGCGCCATCTCTAGCCATTGTGTTTAATGCTTGTGTAGATAAGTGTATTTTCCCCGATCTGATGAAATATAGTAAAGTCATTCCTTTGTTCAAATCGGGCAGCAGGGATGATCTTGGGAATTTTAGACCGATTTCTATATTACCAGTTCTTAGTAAAGTCTTTGAAAAAGTCATACTAAACCAATTGCTTCGTCATTTTAACAAGTATGAACTACTGCACGACCAGCAATTTGGTTTTACAAAAGGCCGCTCGACGACGGACGCCGCAACGGTGCTTATTAAACACATCTATGATGCGTGGGAAGTGTCACAAGATGCGATAGGGATCTTTTGCGATCTTTCCAAGGCGTTCGACTGTGTGGAACATGAGACACTGGTTCACAAACTAAAGCATTACGGCCTGTCGACCGAGGCCTTAAACCTTGTCATGTCTTACCTTAGCCAAAGAATTCAGAAAGTGGTTGTTAACCGAATTGAGTCTAGTGGTTCGACTGTAAAGCTCGGAGTACCGCAGGGCTCGATTTTAGGTCCGTTTCTCTTTCTTGTGTATATAAATGACCTTCCTTACCACATAGAACAAAATTGTAAAATAGTTTTATTTGCTGATGACACCTCATTGATTTTCAAAGTTGATAGACAACTAGATGACTATAGTCACATCAATGAGACCTTAAAATTAGTGCTACAGTGGTTCACAGCAAATAACCTGGTTCTGAATGCAAAGAAGACAAAGTGCGTGAAATTCTCTTTGCCAAATGTAAGAGAGGTTGACACATCTATATCTTTAAACGGTGAGAAACTTGATCTTGTTAACAATACACTCTTTCTTGGGCTTACCCTGGATCACAACTTGCAATGGGCGCCTCATATATCTACTTTGGCTAACCGGCTGAGCTCTGCCGCTTTTGCTATAAGACGAATAAGGCAATTCACTAACGTGGAAACCGCTCGCCTTGTTTATTTCAGTTACTTCCATAGTATTATGTCTTATGGCATACTGATCTGGGGTAAAGCAGCAGACATAGATACCATCTTTGTTCTACAAAAAAGAGCGATTCGATCCATATATAACTTAGGATCTAGAGATTCGCTGAAAGAACGTTTTAAGGAAATAGAAATCCTCACAGTGGCTTCACAGTACATATTAGACGTGATAATGTATACGCACAAGAATATCAGCTCCTTCAAAAAGCAGTCTGATGTCCACAATTTAAATACGCGGAACAAACATAAGCTGTTTGTCCCAAAAATCCGTCTACAGAAAGTAAGAAAATCTTTCGTGGGCAACTGTGTTAGATTCTACAATAAGGTACCCCTAGATGCATGGGAATTGCCTTATAGTTCGTTTAAAAATTACATTAAATCTGCGCTTTTGAAGAGAGCTTATTATAAAGTCCAAGATTACTTGGATGACAAAGAACCATGGCCAAAGCATCAGTCGCAGCAGTCGTCGAAATAGGGCAGTGTCCCGGAGAGGTTTAGGTACATGATGCCTACAGATGGCGTCGCTGCTACGGGCTGTATCGTTCCATTGTTACATTTATTTTTATTGTAATTTTATTTCATTATTTGCATTTTGACATACTGAATACATACCTGTTATGTATACTGTAGCTAGTTGTAATGACTGTTAGCTTAATAGTCTATTTCTCGACGTGAAACATACGTTTCCCATTTTGTATTTCGACGTTTGGAGTTCCTTTACACCTCCAAAACATAATGTTTTGACAACGGAGACTCCTTACATCTCCATTAATTTTAGTCTATGTTTGCCTATTTTCTATATTTTTTATCGTGTTTTGACGCCTAGAGACCCTTTACATCTCTAAAAATGTAGTTTTAAGTTTTGTAATGTAATGGATCCGGAGATTATATACGTCTCTCGGTAAAATGTAAAAAAAACTGTGCCCAGTTATTTGCTTGTTGCATTTTATAAATATTGTCATCTTATGTAATAATGTCACAATTGTTGTAATGTTGTTTTTAAAAGAGAAACTGGTGAGTTTCTTCAGGCGCTTCTTCTCACCAGAAGGTCATCTACCGAAGCGCCAAAAGAAAAGAATCAGACATGTAAAAGAGCCCTTGAGGCCTACTTACAGAAATAAATGAGTTTGAGTTTGAGTTTGAGTTTGATGATGGCGCCGGAAGGTGGGCATGGGAACTCCGTAATTAAACGTCGGAACCCCATCGTGTTTGGGCTCATTTGTTTTGTCTTGACGAGTACTCTAAAGTGAAATGATATCCAGGGTCTGATGATGGAGCCGGAAGGTGGCCATGGGAACTCCATAATAAAATGTCGGAACCCCTTCGTGTTTGGGCTCATTTGTTTTGTCTTGACGAATACTTTGAACCGAAATGATATCCAGGGTCTGATGATGGAGCCGGAAGGTGGGCATGGGAACTCCGTAATAAAATGTCGGAACCCCTTCGTGTTTGGGCTCATTTGTTTTGTCTTGACGAGTACTCTAAAGTGAGATGATATCCAGGGTCTGATGATGGAGCCCAAACACGATGGGGTTCCGACATTTTATTACGGAGTTCCCATGGCCACCTTCCGGCTCCATCATCAGACCCTGGATATCATTTCGGTTCAGAGTATTCGTCAAGACAAAACAAATGAGCCCAAACACGATGGGGTTCCGACGTTTTATTACGGAGTTCCCTTGCCCACCTTCCGGCTCCATCATCAGACCCTGGATATCATTTCGGTTCAGAGTACTCGTCAAGACAAAACAAATGAGCCCAAACACGATGGGGTTCTGACGTTTTATTACGGAGTTCCCATGCCCACCTTCCGGCTCCATCATCAGACCCTGGATATCATTTCGGTTTAGAGTACTCGTCAAGACAAAACAAATGAGCCCAAACACGATGGGGTTCTGACGTTTTATTACGGAGTTCCCATGCCCACCTTCCGGCTCCATCATCAGACCCTGGATATTATTTCGGTACAGAGTACTCGTCAAGACGAAACAAATGTACCTGCCTCTAATCATTAAATTTATCCAAATTAAATATAAGTATGTATTAGGTATAACAGTGCATCAGACACTACATCTTAGTCCCCAGACTGACCACCCATGTGTAATCTTTTGCTTTGAACAGTTTGAACGTTAATTTGTTCTATCAGGTCGACAGAATGCTTGTTTTTCACTCGGTAATATAAATTAAAATTATACCTACAAATAATTAAATACACTCACGAACAATGAATTCTGGTCATTTCCTATTATAATTGTCCTTAGAAAATGACCCGAATTAATTGACCGTGAGTGTAATTAATCTCGTTATATGTATACCATATACCAAATACATCGCGCTAGACACTTGCTAACTAAATTATCTACGAAAAATGGTTAATTGTCCGAAACTACTTTTATAATCCGAATGAATCCGTAACAAAACAACACAACAACCTAAGCAACGCACAAAAGCAAAAAATACAAAATCATTGTGCGCAGCATACCGAAAAACAAAATATCCCGCAGGCAAACTCAAGGTAAAATTAGAAATAGCAACTCGTTCTATCTTGTTACGCAACGAGAAAAACGTTTAATTTCGTTCCACAGAAACGGAACTTAGTAAAAAACGGTATCGCAAAAGAACGGTTCTTTAACCGGTGATCACAAACAAAAACCAGAACCTTTCCGTTCTCGGGTCAATGAACAAAACCGGTATTCTACTCGGAACGGTTTCCGATCCCTGGGTTAAAATTATCAAGATTCTAGATTGTTGCTTTAATCACTAATGAACTTGCTGTTTTAATCAATCAGCATGCGTTGATATGTTTAATATCTTGTTTGTTTTATTTAAGTTAACGCCAACAAAGAGAAAATCTCTCTTAGTTGGCTCAGATTTTTTAGAGTGTATTAGCTGCTAAGAAACACTATACCAATCTTAAAGCCGAGTTATGATATTAAAATGCTAATAATTAGCTTCCTGAATTTATTTCTCGGAAGTATTAAAACGGTGGTGTCCCTTACGAAATATTTTCATGGAATGCTCCTAATAGTAAAAACAAACTTGCCACTGAAACCTCTTTTACGACGAAACTATAAATCAAACATTTTTACCAAATTAAGAACACACGAATTACAACCCGTCTCAATGCATTAATTGGTTGTTACGCAATCGTTAAAACCAATCAGAACTGTAACATCCAATCTACGCGAACAACTTGATCCACCCACCATATTTTACCATCCGAATCGCCATAATTACCATCGTAGGCGGACAGGGTAATCGCCATCGTTATTGCTATCAATTGCTTTATGCTGTGTTTCCACCGAAACTGCGCGAGGTCGCTTAGCGACGAGCGAGGAAAATTGATGTTTTTCAAACGTTATTTTTAGTGCCTAAAATGGAGATGAAAAGGTCATTGGGCATTTTGTTTGGACATATGACCCAAAATGAATGTATCTGTTACTCAGTGGTATGAGTCGCATTCTTGTAAACCATGGGAGAATTGAGAAAAAAAATAAAAATCATTTCTTATCATTATTAGCATTTTTGCAATGAATTAAGTCAAAACTATTGGAATTATTTCATAAATACTTTGAATATTGCGTTGCTGTAGTTATACTGTTACATAACATATAAAGAGGAACAACAATAAAATCCAGTTCTAATAACCAATTTTTTATTCTATTGATCAATGGCGAGTCAATCACTTCTTGATGCCTAGCCCACGATGAAAAATCGTACACATACTGTTGTATAACTTTTTTCTGACGGTTGATACATAAAAAAATTCATATTTAGAAAAGCGAGATTAAATTCTCTATTTTAAAACTAGTTTGGCTCTGTACGCGAAAGTTCGGAAAGCGGGTCAAAAACGCCCAATGACCAAAAGACACTTTTACAAAATTGCAGATGTCTCGTAATATTGTTAGTGCCGTTTTACGTTAGTTCTCAACCAGGCCGCAATGTTTCTTATGAAATTTCTCGATGTTCTGGGCTTTTTATAACAAAAAAGTCTCATTTGTTACTCAAATTACCACTGCGTTACCAGTCCCCAAGTCGCGTCGCCTCCAATTTAGTGTCCAGTGTTGAGTGTGTGTGAGTGAGCGTAAGCTATTCTGAATTACAAAATAATCGTTTTTTGGAGATTACACTAAGCGCAGAGATTATGCGTCAAAATGTAAAAGGGACGTTTTTTAGGCATCAAAAAGAATTTGTATGAAGAACCAACCGACGAGTCACGTTAAAGAAGCCTTGTGGTTGTTACGTTTAGAGAGCAGTGTAGTCCCACAGAACCATAAAAGGTTGGCTATAAATTGGTCGAGTAATTGGCCAATAAGTTTCCAATAGCCGAGGACGCGGATACAGCGAATGTACTTTTTTGGTTAAAAGTTTATTGTTTGTAGTTTGGCCTTTTTGGAGGTTAATGATTGTGGTCACAAGTGTGGGAGTGACTAGAGTGGACGCAGTTGTTTTCCATTAGTGTTAGTGAAAAGATACAATAGGGATAACGACTGGGTTAAAAATACATAATTCTATTTAGTCCGTCAGTTAGATTATGGAAAAATATGGGACGCGTTTTTTGGTTTATCAAATTATTAAAATTCGACAAAGGTATAGAACTATAGATCATCAAACTTCCGGAGTGGGGGCTTGTGACGTTACTCCTACGTGAAAATTGTACTATAGAGTGACGTCACACGAAATTTCTAAGCACTGTATCCTCGTCATTTTTTGTCTGTCAAACAAAAGAAAAAATACGTGTACAATATTTTTTAATAATCTAACTGAAGGAGTAAAAAGTCTTTTTTAGTCGTCTAGCCTATTAGTGGCAGTGGAAAGATAAAATTGTAGTCAGTCCAATGCATTAATTTTTCACAAAAACATTTAGATTTCGTTAGAGCCTCCTTTAATAACAAGTTCATGTGTTGAATGTGGCACATTTTTACGTTACGATTTTTGAATGCAACTAGTCGTTTATGTGACGCATGTGGCACGTAGGGTTTGCCCCCGGGAAATACCGGAACCGAAAGTACCGAGATTTCCCTGTATTTTGAGCCGTGGAAAGATCCGGGACGTCAAAATAAAAATCTTGGTACCTAGGTACTCTCGGGACTTTCGGGAAACACATTTAAACAGCATTTTTAATTATTTTTTTTTGGTACACTATATTGAGTTCTGAACTTCTGACTATCATAATTCAGAAGCCCGCAACACCTGGAATTCGAATAAAATTTAATTTATTCGTATAATATAACATTTATGTTTTTATAGAATAGCTTTTTACCGTAAACAATCAGCTGGGCCACTTCTATTTCAACAGTTAGTAAAATCGTTAAAATACGTTTACTACTCTCCTTAGCTCACGCAAAAGGGCTAAAATCAGTACGTAAACGGCGTCATTACGCCCTTCTTGCCCGGCACACGGGCTAAACGATGTGTCGTCCAATTTATGACAGTATTCCGGTCAGCGGGATCTTCCCTCTCTGTCTAACGAGTGATATCTCGTATAAGTTCATCCCGTCTGACCTTAGTTAAATTTTTGACAATTGCAGTAACATGTTTATTTTTTTATTTAAATCTGAAGATATTTCGCTTTCTGTTGGTTTCAGTAGTTTCAGCTTTAAAACTATTACGTTTAATTATTTTATTCTGTTGGCTTACAAACACATGTATACCTAGGCTATTTATTTACTTAACCTCGTGATATTTTTTTATCACATTTGTTTATTCTTTGCGGTTTCATAACTAGACGAGTGAGGGCACATTGAAGAATAGTAAAAAATAAAAAAGCTATATACAATTGAAGTCTAATTTTTGAATGAATTGAACAATTGAATGTATTTTTCCTTTAATATTTAGGATGATATTAATAATTGGTAATTATTACAGATTTATCTGTTCAGTAACTTCGAAGATAATAGGGCGGCCGATCTTCATTTTTATTAATGGTATTTTTTTTACTTTTTTCGTCCTAAATCAAAAAGATGATTAATAAAAAAAATAGTGTCTTTTGCCGCTACAAATGAAACATACGAATTCAACATAATTAATTGATAGTACAATATAATAATGACAGCTCTGGTCATGGTCAACCCTACCCTCAATAGATATACTCTGTACTTTTAGGTACCTACTTAAAAAAAGGTAAACAAAAAAACCACGTGACACGGGTCGTTCAGCCAGTGGTATTGTGCCACAGATACAAAACGTTACTTTGATTGGCTGAACGACCCGAATCACGTGCTTTTTTTTTTGATTACCTTTTTTTAAAAGTACAGATTACAAACGTTTCATTTCTTAAGTGCTGCTTATCTCTGGCTCTTTGAGTATTTTATAAGGACACTTTTTTTATTTTAAGACCTAGTTTTTTTTTATATAAATTCTGAGGTAAAAAGTAGCAAAAAGCATTTAGTGAATAAATTAGACGAAATTATTGATATCATCAATATTTTATTTTTAAGCGTTTACTTTAGAGATGTCATTTATTGAACGTCAACCTAAATTGTGTTTTGTGATGATGTGTTTGTCTTTATAGGGCCGATATGTACTAGTGTATAAAGGTCCTTTAATACAATAAATTAAAAAAAAACGTAAAACTGATAGAACCTTTTTTTCTTCTGTCTATTCCTATACGAAACCGACTGTAAATTTTGCACGAACAGACGCGATAGAAAACTTTTGAAACTTCATTACGATTTTTTTCCTGCACATCTTATTATGGAAGTGTTAAGTTTCATATCAAAAAAATTGCACTTTATCCGTCTTAGAATTTCAATTAAAATAATCTTGAAACGGAAAAGTATACGTCGTACTATCTTAACTTAAATGCAGTTATGAGAAACTAAGGAAACGTTAGCTAAAATGACTTACAATTCAAATCTATAAAAAAACGATGGTGGTAGGTGAGGTCCCTAAATTGCTACGGAATCATTCTGCTGTGGTTGTCATTTGTTAGCACTCTACTCGAACTTTCAAGTACACACAAAAGTCTAGGGCATGCAATACCGGTTTTATTTGTATGGATAATAACGGTTTTTCGGTATTGACCCATACAAGTAATACCGGTAATGCATGCCCTACACACAACAAACCAACACTGTCAGATATATAAGTTGCTAATAAATTAGGTACCAATATTTTAAGAGATGTTAACCTACATCAACACAATTAACTTTATATAGAAATTAAGAAAACTTTTTATATGATATTTTTGGTTTTCATTTACCGAACAAAATAAATAAATTAAAATTCTACCCAAACTTAATTATACTGTAAATTTAACTGACAAGGTCATTTTCTGTCAAGTGGACGTCGTTTTCTGTTAAGTGGCAAGTTCATTCATATTGAAAAGTTAGTACCTAACCATAAGATAATCAAAGAGGTCTTAATCACTGATTATTGTTTACCTCATTAACAGGGTGCTTTACGTAGCAAACTAACTTCCCTCATTTTCGCCAAAAAAACATACATAATTTGTTAATTGTTTTATACATAATTAAACCCAAAAAACTGAGTACTATCAGCCCTAAAAATATTGGTACCTAACTTATGGACATAGGTAAATGTAAACGAAAAGACAAAATAGGACAACAGCTTACCATTTTATAAAACAGCGCAGCCATGTCCCTCAGAAATACCTCTTGACCCTTTCCCTTGCCCATTTCTAACCGAAAACAACTGAAAATGGCCGTAGGTACCTGCCCCCTTCTAACTTCCAAAAACAACTGAAAAAGCCCGTACTTGCCCCCTTTCTAAAAACAACTCAAAATGCCCGTACCTGCCCCTTCTAACTTCCAAAAACACTGAAAATGCCCGTACCTGCCCCTTCTAACTTCCAAAAACACTGAAAATGCCCGTATCTGCCACTTCTAACTTCCAAAAAGAACTGAAAATGCCCGTACCTGCCCCCTTCTGGTCTCCTTTTTCTTCTGGCCGTTCTTGTCTTCCTGGCGCTCCTCTTGCCTGTGATCGGTATCAGACACGCCTTCCGCTAAGGACATGGTCTCACGACTGCAAGGAACGAGCAGCGGCCGTGGGTTTTGGTTGGGGACTGATGGCAAGTGAGCCGTGGCCGCCGCTCCTTGGTAGCGCCGCCGAGAAACCCATGGAGATGATTTGCTCAAAAACTTTTTACTTTAACCACCGAGTCAGTAATTGTACTACGTAACGAAGTCTCTCTATCCAGCAAAGGTAAACTACATATATAGATACAAGAAATCAAAGTACATAGAAAAATTAAATGGTACTCACCTGTGGTCCAGCCAGACCGGGAATCGAACCCGGTACCTCTAGATTTCCGGCCCAGCGCCTTAACCACTTGGCCACCGGAGCACGCAGCAAGCGCCCTCAATTTTACCATCTACTTACTTACATCCGTGACTCAGGAACAAATAGTCGTGCTCATCACACAAATATTTGCCCTTACCAGGATTTGAACCCGGGACCTCTAGCTTCATAGGTGGTGGCACTCCCACAGAGCTAAATGTGTCGTCGTCGTTTCGTTCTTAAATTGAGAAAAGAACGGAAGAAAATAAGAGTAGGAATGGAAGGTATTGCAAGAAAGCACGGTTTGTCATTTTACGTGACTCGTGACGTCAGTGAACGTCACATCACGTGAAATTCTAAACAGAGCATTTATGATAGTGGGCGTTTCATAAACTAACATTTTCTCCCTCAGTGAATTCATTTTAATACGATTTGTCTTATGACTCATGACTTGCTGTATCTCTTTGGCATTTCACTACTTCTAATCTCTGTCGTACCATATTCCACAGCTGAACAGAACAATAGCTTTGAACGTATCAAATAGAAGCATTTGTGCGATTAGTTACCCAGCAATTTATACACTAAAATTCAAAATATGATTCACTTTTCATTAATGTGTCGCTAGAGGGTAATGTCAATATTAAAACTTAACTGCTTCATAGTAAAATGCTGCTCTGCATATCACTCGCTAGATAAATTGACTTACCACATTCCAGTTTTTTTTAATCCCATCACAAAGCACTAGTCTCCAACACTAACCTTAATAAACACTAACCTCATGTGCACTAACCTCCTGTGCACTAACCTTTTGTGCATTAATCTTCTGAAATCCAGCCTCCTGGTCACCAGCCTCCTGGTCATTGGCCTCCTGTTCACTAGCCTCCTGTGCACTAACCTCACTGACTTCGTCAGCACTCTCCCTCCGTGACATCACCTCTTGACTGTCGCGCCGTGGGATAATCACCGTCACCGACATTGTGCCCCACTGCTCAACACCGATTGGTGTTCGATGCGTCGATCACGATTCCTCTCCGAGTCACCAGTTCCAAACTATTAAATGCTTACTCATTTATACACGTTTTATTTTTGAGCTATTATCGCGTATTTCGTGTTGCTTCCAAAAACCAAAAATAAGGATCTGTTAGAGTAGACAGGCAATAGTTTGGATGGTAACTGCGATTGTAGACCGGATTAGGCAGGAATTCCGGTACGGCACAACTTAGACCCCGATGATTCAGAACGCGGCACGTGTAAATTTAAGACTGCTAATGTGTCTCCGACTGGTCCCGATGGTGAAACACTCGTCACCAAATCGCACTTGAGGTAACGTAACCGCGTATCCCAACTTGTGTAAGAGCTAAGTTGTGTCGCACGAGCCCTGCGCCGTCAGACCAGCTCTCTGGCTGGAACCCCACTGCCTTGCTTCGACAAAAATAACGGAATTCGGAATAGATCTTGGCAATGAAAAAGAAAGGAACCGGTGACAGATTAAGGATGGTTGTAAACTAATGTTATGAGCTATGAGGAAATTATAAAAAAATGTTTAACAACACGACTCCAAAGTTTTTTAGTTTTTATTGCAGGAACTGTGCGACGGACTTTTAATCAATGTTTGTAGGTATAAAAATTGTAGTTCAAACCGAGGTTCTGTTCACACCGGAGTTATTTCTCAAGGCTGCTGGATAATTGACATTAATATCAGAGAAAACGGCGCGCGGCCGACATTTATTGGAACTATTTTAACTATTGTTTTGATTATATTTAGATTGATTGACTTACTGTAAAAACTTGCGACATTTCAATATCAAGTTAATAACTTAAATAAATGATAGAGATATCAACCACTTCAAGTTATAGATAGATAGGTAGATTATTATCAACTGTATTAGTGACGTGATCATGTCTCCAAACTTTAGCAATGTAGATACTAAAATGAAGTCAACTCAAAAATCTCAAAAGGCACATGAAAAATGGTTAAGATTAAATGATGATTAATTTGATTATTCAGAGCATTCGACATATCATAGATAAAACTCGGGCTGACAGAGAGAAGTGCTAATAAAATGGATTATTGGCGAAGTGCCGAAAACGACGATAATTAGGGACTTGACAGATTTAGTCATCCGAGGACAATAATGCACGCATAAATTGCCGGTTTGTAGCGTGAAGTATGACATCTCTGCGGCGGGGTCGCGGCACATTCATATTTTAACGTATATTTTCAACATAAAAGCCGTGAAATATAGAGTTTTAAGCTTTTAACAGATAAATATAAATAGCGCCATGATAAGATCATTTGGTGAGGCATGAAGTTTTTCATTAAACAATCCTAGAAGGAACAATAAGGGAAGAGGAAATGAAAAGCCAAGAATAAATTATGGAAGATAAATGTTTTTCAAACAAATGCTGAGGCACAGTAAACTCAGGTTTTTATGATCCAGTGCCCATCTATGGCCCAAACTATACTGAAGGAATTATTCAAGAGCGAAATTTAGTGATGGAAAAGATACATTTTCCATTTAAATTTTGGTGGTAGGTATTTGAGATATTAATTATAGGTACCTTTATTATCAGATTTTTAACACGTTGAACGCGGCAATCCATTTCAACAACTTACGCTCAGTGCGGTACGCACCATATTTGACTGGTAACATTTTTTCTGCTGGTGCGATACAAGTCAATTATGCCCAGTAACTTGCTTGCGATGTTTAGCTTAAAATATCTTTATTGGTTATATCAATTTTTAATTTTAAGTTTTTAATAGCAAGCCAATAAAGTGAATGACCTAAATTTATCGTCGCCACTAAATATTGCCCTGGGTTTAGAAATTATTGACCATTTAATTTACAGGACAAAACTGACCTGTATCGCATCATGGGGACAGGCACGGAAGAGGGACAGGTATGGGGATATAGTATCGATATATTAATAGTGAGGGGAAATCAATCATAACAACGATATCGATGTTATATTTTGATTTATAGTGTAGTTATGCTTATATCTTCTAGTATTTGTATTTTAGAAACATTAATTTTATTACGTCTGGGAATTATGAAGTACCGATCATCAATCGGTAATGCTTGTGATGGATTTGTGTTTGAAGTCAAAGTAGAAGTACTCACACTAGATGTTTGTGAAAGCACATCGTCGTCTGAAACACGTACGCTTGAAGGAGTCCCATTTTCGTTCGTATTTTTGAATACTTTTTCAAGCATTCTACGTGACCACTTTCTTGGTCCACTCATTTTAATTTTTCACAATAACAATAACGTCAACCTGCGTCTAAGTGGATCACTGCACTGGCTTGTAATGACGCTTCCCGAGGTGCGATACAAGGCAGAAGTATACAAGCCAATTTTGACTGGTATGGTATCGCACTGATTGAATATTTTTTTCAACTAGTGCGTACAAGTCGTATTTGTCTTGTATATGTTTGAGTGACCTATGATGTAGGGTTTAAAGTGAGAAGCAGAAATATATACTTGACTCTTTCGTACTACAAGGATTTCTATAAGAAATCACTGTCGCACCAGCGAGAAATCGCCGAAACTCTGCCGTCGCACCGAACGAAAGTCCGTTACAAGTCAGAAATGGGTTGTACCGCAGTCAACGTGTTAAATGTGAATAATATTGACGGCAACTGAAGTTAACGGCGTGCAAAGTAGGTCACCGCCACTTTTTTTTAAGCACACGAGGTACAAATACTTTTTCCTTCTATTCTACATTCTACCTCGATATATTTCTGTGTTAATTATACAATTAGTATTTATTGTAAATAACGCTTTTAAAGAAGTAAATTCCCTGTACTAATTTAATGTTTTTAGTAAAGCGATTTAATAATCAAAATCAAGCCACGTCTGGTCTTCTGTAAAAAATGTCAATGTGGCAGGTGATGTACATTACTATTTTAGATTGTTAAGGGCATTATGATGTTATGAATATGCAGCAATGTGTTTCGTGTCATTTGCACTTCCGATTTGTCCCGAAAAATTTCGAGATTTGCCGAGTGTTGACCCACCTTCGATGCGCATGCGCAGCAACAGACCGCGGAGGCAGGCCCTGCTGTAGGGGCTCACATAAGAAAAATAACCTTCGGGACGTTCTGTTTTAGTATTGCATGTAATTGATGTAATAGGTCCCCCTACAGCAAACAAAACATTAAAACTTAAGTGTCTTAAGTTTTTTTTTAACCCAAGAGCCATGTGTACATGGCTTTACGTTTAAACTTCGGCAGCCGTTTAAGAGCAATAGGCCGTGACTTGTTCGCCGGTAACAAGACGCGCCCGAGATGGCTTATGTAACCACGCCGTTGCCAACCATATGTCTACAAATTAGGCCCTTTCGTTTGATACCCCACTTGATACAATAGCAACAATTAAAATTTTCGACCTCCCATTTCGGCCCCATTTCAAAAAAATTGGTTAAGAGCATGTCGGACCATGCTCAGTGTAGGGTTCCATAGCCGTATCTAGAAGGAAATGTGTTACAGATAAAAATAAAGCTAAAAATGAACATATATCAATAAATGATTACAATTTCAATTTCAAACAACTGGCAAAAGGTCTTAAATGCCGGGTAAATCAATGGCACTTAAAACCTTTTGGTTGGGAAGTTTTTCAGCAATAACTTCAAAACGGTTTATTCCTTACTATTCAAAATAATTTTCCTTGAATGTATTTACTAAGCGTTACCTTCCTGATTTTTTTTATATTTTTTGGATTTACGGTTTAAAAGTTAAAGGGGGGGGGGGACACGATTTATGCAACTTTCGCAGCGATTATTTCCGAAAGTATTCACTTAATCAAAAAAAAGTACATAAAAGCCTTATAATGTTTTTAAAAGAACTATCGAATTATGTACCTCACGTTGATGTTTGCTGAAAAAAAATTTTTTTAGCTTCTGTTACATGTATGGAGTGCCCCCCCTAGATTTTTTTATTTTTAATATTTAACTACCACACTTAGTAGCGGCATCTACAAGACATCTATATTCCAAATTGCATCAGTATACGTCTTGTAGTTTTTGAGTAAAATGCCTGTGACATACGGACGGACTGACATGACGAAACTATAAGGGTTCCTTTTTAGCGATTTTGACTACGGAACCCTAAAAAGTAAAAAAGGTATAAGATTTTTTATACCTAGTAAGTAGGCTCGGGTTAACGATTTTTAAAACTATTCCAAACTAGCTTTGTTCCCGTTACTGTCCTAAGGGAACTATTTATCGGGATATAAAGTACCTACCCTATGTTTCAATCCAGGACTTGTTCTACTTGCATACCAAACAGCTCAATCCAGAAATCATAATCAGTTGTTAAACTGCACTGTCATTTAGTAACAAACATCCAAATATCCAAAAATCTTCACAAACTTTCACATTTATAACATTAGTGTCATTTAATGTTATCTGGAATCCTTTATACCTTAAATACTCGAAGGCTATAGAAATGGTTCAGAAAAAGTTTCTACGTGTAGCGCATAGACGACTGACAGGAAAACGTATGTCTTATTCGCAACTACTGCACCATTATAAATTGCATACATTGGAGGCAAGACGCCAGTGCTCTGACGCCATTGTCCTGTACAACATCTGCAAAGGACATTACAACAGTGCTGAGCTCCTGGAACTCATCCGGTTTAGAGTTCCCCCACGATGTACCTCACGCTTAGCCACCCTATTCGCCGTCCCCGTGTCCTCTACCAAGGCCGGAGTACGTGTACCCTTACGTCGATTATGTAACACATATAATAAAAAATTCACCTCCGTAGACATCTTCAATGTTAGTAGACTAAATTTTCGGAATCAAATACTCAAAATACTTTCCTCTACAAGTTAATTAGTACGTGTCTTTAGTACCTCGATATTTACTACATATAGGTAATGATTTTGTTCTCCTCTTTAAATTTTCGTATTTGCGTAAAGTTGGCTTAACACTGGCTGTTAAATATTAGCATAATCAAATAATAGATACTACACTAATTGTTGCACATTCACTTCTATGTATAACGCTTAGCGATTAAGTAACAGTGTAAGCGTAGATGATTTTGTATGTCTATCAAAACATGTCTTAGTGAGAGCTGTTAAGGAAATAAGTGTATATTTCTAATTTTAGTGTTTAGAAAAATCAACCAGCTGTGAACACTTGTTTCTGTTTGTTCTCCAATAAATAAAATAAAAATAAAAATAATATCGATAGTAGCAGTAGTTCCTGACATATCTGACTGTGACAGACGGACAGATAGACAGAGTCGTACCATAAGGGTTCCTTTTCTACCATTTTGGTACGGAACCCTAAAAACTGCAAAATATAGCAAACGTCGTTTTTTTTTTAATGGTTGAACGCTGTGATGTTGTGTCACAAATAAATGTGGAATGGAAATTAAAAAAATATATTGTATGAAATTCCATTAAAGGACCCTCGTCTAGCCTAATCGGAAACGCGGTACTTTGCGGCCTATTATAAGGCACGTAATGTCAATCTTTCTATTTGTCTTTGTCACTTGCAGAGTATTACCTCGTGTATGTATTAGATCATCTTATAAGGTCCATCCATAAGGCTCATCCGATTTAGTTGACACGCGTGTCACTTTGCATAACAACCATACAAACTTAAGCGCAGGATTAAGGAAGGTACAGTGCCATCATTTTACAAATAAATAACTCATAATTGTTTTTGTTTCATGTAAAATTAAATTTATTTGCATTTAAATCGATTCGACTCAATAAAGGTTTAAGAAGCCCCCTTCTCAATTTCATCTCAAGTCTTAGTAT
Source organism: Eudemis profundana (assembly GCA_947034925.1). Taxonomy (NCBI): domain Eukaryota; kingdom Metazoa; phylum Arthropoda; class Insecta; order Lepidoptera; family Tortricidae; genus Eudemis; species Eudemis profundana. The sequence continues at coordinate 15,152,732 of OX344818.1, forward strand.
AATAAAACGTATGAGGTATATTTTACTTTTTAGGTACCTCGCGTGCTAAAAAGAAGTGGCGGCGACCTACTTTGCACGTTGTCAACTTCAGTCACCGTCAATATTATTATCAGATATAAATTATAATGGTATAATCTAATTGTTAACCGTAACCGTTCTTTTTATAGTTTTATTTTATTTACTTTTAGCTTTAATTTTAATTGCCTAGAATAGTTTTGTAATGTATTAAATAGTGTGTTTTAGTTTTAATTTTAAATTTACTTGATTAAATTATGTTTATATTGTTAACATACCACCAAATGAAATAAATAACCACATTTTTACTAAAAAAAACCCGACCGCGGTGCACTTTGAAACTGCATAAAATCCGCCATTTTGTTTATTTTAACAGACTTCATACCCAGTGACACTCGCACGAATCTAATGATGTATCATTTATCAAAATCGGATGTGCCGTTAAGTAGTTACGAGCGGACACAGGAACGGACATACATACATACAGGTCAAACACATAACCCTCCTTTGGGCTTCGCCGCAGTCGGGTAAAAAAATGTTTTCCACCACTCAATTACACTTTTGGCGTCAAACGCCAAGCGAAAAACATTATACGCTTGGTTCCCATACAAATCGACGAACTATGTATTTCCTTCTGCCTCGATATTTCTGTGTTGGTAGCAATCTAAAATATTGCTTTATATGAACCACTTTATTTGAGGTACCGGGTTCAATTTCCGGTCTGGACACAGGTGAGTGCCATTTAGTTTTTCTATGTACTTTGATTTCTTGTATCTATATACGTAGATCGAATAACGGCCATGGGTGGCGATAAGATGCTGCCAAGGCACATATTCCGAAGGAACTTCAAGGTTCAAATACCGACAAGGGCAGAATGGGCTGAAGGTCGCACACCACCAACCGATGATAGCAGCGACAATATATGGTACACAGACGGATCCAAAATGGACTCCGGTACGGGAGCAGGCGTACATGCAATAGACTACAATGTCAGTATCAAGATGGGAGGTTATGCTACTGTCTTCCAAGCGGAGACATATGCAATAATCGCCTGTGCCCAGGAGAATATAGACAGGCATACCAAGGGGAAAAACATCTATATACTCAGCGACAGTCAAGCGGCACTTAAAGCACTTACGGCGCCGAAAGTGGACTCTAGACTGGTATACAATGGCATCCAAGCCCTGAACAAACTTGGAAGGCATAACAAAGTGAAACTAATGTGGATCCCAGGGCACGAAGGCTTCATCGGCAACGAAAAAGCAGATGAACTAGCCAGAAAGGGCTCGGAGGGCACACTCATTGGGCCGGAACCATATGTGGGTCTCTCACAGGGGACCATAACAACAGCCATAAAGGACCACGCCAAACACCAACACCAACTAGAGTGGAAGAACACGGCGGGCCTGAGGCACTCGAAGCTCTTTATATGGAAAGAGTCAACACACGCTGGACAAATAAACTAAGAAAGTACAGCAGAAGATAGCTCAGAATCATAACGGGGGTGTTTACAGGTCACTTCGGGGTCAAAGGACTCCTGACCAAGATGGGACTATCAGACAATGCTGAATGCAGAATGTGTGGCGAGGAAGCAGAGACAATGAAACACATACTGTGCGAATGTCATGCCCTCGCCAGAACTAGAATGAAGGAATTTGGCACTGGCTACCCAGAGCCAGATGAATTCCATGCACTACCAATGGGGTCCATCATCCGATTTATGGAGATGGTGGAACAGGCCATGGCGTAGATGCTGTAAGGGGTAATTACACAAAAGATCCCATTGGGTCGAAGTGTATCCGCAAGGACCCCTATTACCAAGATAAGATAAGATAAGATAAGATCTATATACGTAAAAAATTTATTTCTATACGCCTGAGAAACAGCTTTGAGCAAAACAAGTAGCGTATAACAATAGTTTCAATTTGATGACTCTGTTTGAAAGAAAGCTAGTAGTAGAGACTGCCTTATGGCAGTGGTTCCCAAAGTTGTCTGGGCTACGACCCATCTAATACAAGCTTACAAATTAGGGACCCATCTGTAGGAAATTTAGCCGTTACCAATATGAATAAAGGACTTTTCAAATTACAAAGTTTTAATAAAAAATTTTATGGCTTAATTTAATAACTACGCCAATAAAGTTATTCCAATGGGACGGATGAAATTGTGTCCTATGTTTCGCCATTATAGTATTGACATCAACTTCAATTTAACTTACTTTGAATCGCAGTTCACCATATTTGAAAATCCGGCCGGCCTCACATAGGTAGAGTCTGTGCGGAAAGAGAATAGGATTTAGATTTGGGAGCGCTATAATGCTTTACTACCGTATTTGAAAAAAAAAGCCATACTGGTTAGGTTAGTCCCGTTTTTCGCCACGCCTATTCTCTTTCCGCACAGACTCTATGAGGTAGTAAAAGGGAGGACTTGCATAGCTTCACCAAACAAGCATGGATCGTCGTTCTACAGGCAGGCGCCACTCAATATTCGTGACTAGCGTTGCCAGGCGTCTGGATAAAGCTGGACATTGCTGAGCTTTTTGATTGCGTGTCCGGCCAAAATAAACGGTGTCCGGCCAATTTTTTTGTCGTACCTATTAATACTGAGACACAAAAATCCTCAATAATTTAGGGTGTCCGGCCTTTTTACCCAAATGTCCGGCCAAACTGGCTGGTCTGTCCGGCAATTAGGTTTGGCGACCTGGCAACCCTATTCGCGACCCATAGTTTGGGAAACCCTGCCTTATGGCATTAAGTTCACCTTTTGGAGCATTCCACGAAAACGTTTCGTAAGCGACACTACCTTTTTAATACTTTTGACATGTAAAATTAGGAAGCTGAACCACAGATTAGAGAATATAAAAAGATATTTCAGTGTCGCGCGTTTCCATACAAAAACAAGAATTCCTACGCTCGTGCCGAACCCTATTGTGTTGACGCGAGCGTGGGTATTCCCACCGCTAGAGCCACAGCTTAGAAACTTCGCACAGTACAATACGTTCTCGCATAGTTTTCGCTAGCGGCGTTCGGCCGGCATCAACGGCGTATGCGTACTGTCACGATAATTATATTGTGAAACTGGTCGCCGGCGACTGAATCGCCTACGCCCACCACGCGGGAGGCCAAAATCGAGTGAAGTGCACCTGGTATAGTAATAAGGACTACTTATTTCCGCCAAACGGCCCGCATCGGCTCGGCTCGGAACGGAAAGAATTTTATGGCCTTTAAACGATACTGAATCATATGTGTACTGTTTTTAAGCCTTTAGTGCGCACAACAGCTTGATCGCGGGCGTCTTCCGCGACACGTGATCGTAACCGAAAGTATTCTGCGACACGCGATCGGCTCTTTTCGCTACCGATCGGCCCCGTTCGGTTGTCGACGTGTGCGATCGGAACCTTTCGGCTGTCGATGCAACCGTCGCGAAACTATTTGACTGGGTGCGGATACGTTCCCAAGCAACCGTACGGTGCCGATCGTGTGCGTCGATATTCTGTCGGCCGCGAACGGCTGTTACCGGCCGATCGTATGCGTCGACACGCTGCCGGACGCGATCGGTTGTCGCCGCATCCGTTCGTATTCTTTCCGTTCCGATCCGATGCGGGTCGTTTGGTGGGAACAGTCATATATTATAACTTGGCTTTAAGATGGGTAAACTTAGCAGCTAATAAGTTTTATTAGGGTAGCTACCATAGCGTTTCGTAAGGGACAAAAAGTAGATGTTTTCATGGAATGTTCAACAAGGAGATAAACTTGAGTGCCTATATTTGTATCAAGCATACAACTAAGCACTTTATTCTACAGCTCTTAAGGAAAATGTTCGCCAAATCAGCACAGGCTTGCCCAAGGATATCTTTCACGCTACGCCGCTGTAAGCTTTTCAATGGTTCAGTTTGTAATATTTTCACACTTTTAAAATTTCCCACTCAACTTTGAAGGATCATAAAACAGGTTAGACTTTAGGTATTGAACGCAAAACTTCAACATATTTCCTTAATTTGATATGATCTTATATAATTTCAACCCATTACGGGTACATGTGTGTCTTGTCTTGTTTTGTTTGTTTCAGCGTTTCTCGTGTTCTACGGTGGGCTCGTAAATACCCCGCCATCGTTCGGTAATCTGGCAATTAAATACAGAAACAAAGGCATATTAAACCTATTTGCTTATACACCGGGAAGTTTCTTATCTCGGCGGACCTATTCTGTATATAGACATATCTTCATTTCATATAATAAAATCGTAGCAAGACTGGTATGCGCCAAAAACATATCACCTTCACGTTTTTAAGTTTGTAATGTCTTTTTAGGATTTCTCGTATAGTTTTGCGCAGACAAAATGTATCAAGCTACAACATAAATAAAAACATTTCACCCAAAATTTAATGTTGTAGGGTGACGGCACCAATTATGCACAGTAATGGACAGCAAAGACGTTACCAGTTATCTGAACAAAGTGCCAGTATAATACAGTAATTTTTCTTCCTAAAAAGATACAACGCGCCTTTGAATGTGTACGCGCCGTATACGAACGCACTACAAGCAAAGAAATAAGAATCCGTAAGAATGCTCCAGTATGGATCTCACTCACACAGATGTGCTATCGCGCATCTGTGTGAAAACCTGTCGCGCGCTCTTAAACGGCCGAAGTTGGACTACTTGTTCGTCTTTATACCTTGACAAAGTGTTGATAGTTTAAAAATTAGTGTCCTTTGCTTAAAATGTGGATTTTACGGCAAAATGTCCATAATTGGTTCATGTCCATCACAGGTGCCGTCACCCTAGGTACTTTTCGTTTGTACGAAGATTTGGTAAACCAACCGACTCACGTTAATAAATAATACTTATTATTGCAACGAGCGATAACTGTGTTTTAGGTGTTATAAAAAGAGAAAGCAGTATCGTCACGTCGTCAGTCGCATCGGTGTAGGAACGCGGCGCCGCGCTATAAGGGCTCTCCGAGCGTTTTAACCGCGCGTTTCGACAGTCACTTTTGTCCCACAATTATTACCCAAAACGAAAAAAATCGCGTCTACTTTGATCAACCTTGAGACTTTCAGTTTTTGAAAAGTCAAGTTAAGATGTGTCTTCACTTACCGCTGAGAATTGCCTCATAAATTCTCGATAAGGTTTTAAATTACCTTGTTTATCCTTAGAAAATTAGTGCAATTCATTGTAATCCCCGTTGATAATAGTAACAGTTTATCTCAGCACTTCATTGCAGGCTGCGAGGGAGCAAGCATGAGAGTATAGTTGTGGTTGTGAGGAAACTTTTGGCAATGTTTTCACCTTTTGTCAAGCAGGTAGGTTGTGCTTTTTATCACTAATCGTAGGCGTATGATGCTACGCTTTCTCACGCGATAAATAAATGATAAAACGTCCGTCACGTTCTGACTTATAGTGTGTGAGAGTGACGGACTGTGCTGGAAAGTAGGTGTCAATTTCTAAGTGGTCTTCAAATACTTGCAGTCATGGGCGGTGTCCGGGGTGCTCCTGAATATGCTGGGCCAGGGCATGGTGCTGAGCTTCCCCGCCGTTCTGCTGCCTGCACTCAATTCTAATGACTCCTTGATTAAGACTGATTTGGAGACAGCCTCTTGGCTCTGTAAGTATTCATCCTTTTCTAACACTTTGACACAGTACAAAATAGCAGTAGTTTTTCTTCCAACAAAAGCTACATCGCGTGCTGGAATGTGTGCGCGCAGTGTACGAACGCATTACAAGCAAAGAAATAAGTTTGCGTAAGAATGCTCCAGTATGGATCACACTCACACAGACGTGCTATCGCGCGTCTGTGTGAATAAGTGTCGCGCGCTCCTAGACTTCTTTAGACTTTGACTTTGACACCCTTTGTAGAGCTGCGGAGTAGAACTGGGTCTGAACTAGAAGCACTTCAAGTTCAGGCCCAGTCTGCATCCTTGTGGCGTAATTAATGATTTTAACGTTTTCCCAGGTAGATAGGATACGATGGGGTAGGGGCCCCGCAGGCGAAGTAGGGCCCGGCTGATTATACCTCGTCTATCAGTGGCGTGGCGTAAAAGATATCCTTGGGCAAGCCGATGCAGAGCTGGCGTACATTTTCCTTAGGAGCTGTAGAATAAGGTGCTCAAATGCCCGATATTAGGCAAGCCGGCAGGAATCGAGTTCTTTGGACACCACGCTACTGTCGTCTATACATATGACCAAGTCGAACATGAACTGCAGTGTCTATATTTCTGCCTGTAGTAATGGGATACCACTTCATCCTATATGGTGGGAGCTTTAAAATCATAACGCCACAAGGACGCAGATTAGGAATTGTAGTGTTCAAGTTCAGGCCTACAGATATTGGTCATTAGTCAATTAAGAACTTTTCCCAAGAACGTAGCGATAGAGAGGCGAAAAACTTGACAGGTTGACCCGTTTCAACCTTTCCCACTGGTCCGTTGCTCACTTTGAGCAATCAGCGAAACTTCAAGGTGGTCCGGGCCAAGCGACCTGGTTAGATCCCAGGCGCTACGCCCCCCACCTAATCCGATCCTCTCAAGGTGGTCCGGGCCAAACGACCTGGTTCGATCCCAGGCGCTACGGCCCGCACCTAGTGCGATCCTCTCAAGGTGGTCCGGGCCAAGCGACCTGGTTCGATCCCAGGGAGCGCCACGGCCCCCACCTGATCCGATTTTCGAAAATTTGAGATTCGAAAAAAAAGTGAAAAAGTGTTAAACGATCAACCATTTTAAAGGTCAAGTGGGCGCGTCCAGCATATCATCTTGACTGAATAATAACGAATCATTAACTTATTATCGCCAGGTCTAGCGGAAATAACCTTAGGAAACTAACTTATCTCACGATAAATGATGTCGACCTGCTGGGCTAGTTTGACTGGCCGCGATGTCTCTTGTCCGGCGACAGAGCAACTCTCTACACAAAATGAAATTACTTAAATAAAAAAACCTGACCGCTGTGCTCTTTAAAAGTGCATAAAATCCGCTATTTTGTTTATTTTAACGAACTTCATACCCATGTAGTGCCACTCGCGCCATGAAGACGATTCAATGATGTATAATTTATAATCGGTTGTGCAGTTGAGTAGAACTTTTACGAGCGTACATAGGAACGGACATACATACATGCAGGTTAAACAGATAACCCTCCTTTTGGGCTTCGCTGCAGTCGGGTAAAAAGAAGGGCGATATTTGCTAATCGACAAAGGGTCGCGCGGTGTAGACTGCTAGAGGTTCAAAACCGTTTAGATCTTAAAACAGCAGCTCTAATAAGCATATTACATACAAAGGCCGTTTCGCCTGACAAGAAACTTTGGTGCGAAGACTGCAACGCTAAATTGTCTCTATGATTATTCTTTCTTTCTATCTATTTATTTATCGTATGGCATTTCAGTTACTGGATATAATGTATATACTAAAATATTAAACACTAAAGGTTAAAGTTGGCCTTCTTCAAGTAATCTATGGTAATTTCCGTAAGGTTTTTAATGTCTTCTATTCCTCCTGTGAACTTTGTGAAAGGACATTCCAGTACGATGTGCTTGATCGTCTGATCCGGGTGCCCGCACTCACACTCAGGGGACTCAGTCCAGCCCCATTTAATCTTTCTTTCTAAATCGTCTCCATGATTTCAGCGTCGGTGGTGGGTCTGGCGAGCTTCCCCGGCTTTGTCCTCTCCGCGATCCTCATGGAGCTGTGGGGCCGCAAGTTCGCGCACGCCGTGCTCATCGTGCCGGGCACGCTGGGCTGGCTGCTTGTCTACTTCGCCAAGGACGTCCCCACGCTCATGGCCGGCAGGGTGCTGGGCGGCATCACCGCCGGCTCCACCGTCACGCTCGGCGCCGTCGTCATCGGAGAGTACACCAGCCCCACGTACCGAGGCATGTTCCTTAATCTCAAGACGGCTGCCGTCTGTGTGGGGAACACCTTTATCCACATCATCGGCCACTACTATCCTTGGAAGACGGTAGCGATTTTTGGAATCGTGCCCCATCTTATCGCGTTCATAATAGTCTGCACTTGGCCCGAGAGCCCGGCCTGGTTGGCCGCTAAACACAAGTTCGATCAAAGCGAGAAAGCGTGGCTTTGGCTGAGAGGAGTCGATGAAAACTCCAGGTTGGAGTTCGACAGTATGATTAGAGCTCAGAAGCAAAGACACGCCGAAGTACAGGAAAAACAGACAATCAAGACGCGAGTAGTAGACTTCTTGATGAAGTTCACGAAAAAGGACTTCTTGAAACCTTTGCTCATCATCTTCTTCGCTGGGATGCTGTTGGAGACGTGCGGCAGACACATATTCCCTGCGTACGCGTTACAGATCATCGAAGATATCACCGGGGACAAATCCAGTTCCTTCTACTATACTCTAACTATTGACCTCATAACGACGTTCAGTTCCACATTCTCTTCAGTGCTCGTGCGTATGCTAAAACGACGGACGTTGCTATTCTTCAGCGGAGGAGTAGCCTTAGTCGTGCTGATGGGCATCTGCACCTGCCTTTACTTGACTTCCATCGACGTGGTATCGAAGGACCGAACGTGGCTGCCAATATCTTTGTTCATGTTGTATTTCGTATTATCAAACTTGGGATGTACTCCCATACCCCTGGCGTTGCTTGGGGAGGTGTTTCCTATCGCTCATCGTGGCGCGGGTTCCGCCATGTCAGGGTTGACGCTCGCCGTGTGTCTCATGATGGCTTTGAAGGTAACCCCGGCGTTGCTCGTCAGTGTGAAGGTGTACGGGACGTTTGCCATCTTCGGGGCAGCCATGGGGCTCAGCCTGGTGGTGCTATACTTCATCCTGCCGGAGACGAAGGACAGGACGCTGCAGGAGATCGAGGAGTACTTCAACCATGGGCGGTTCCTCGACGACGAGAAGGTCCATGAGGACGAAGAGAACACTAAAATGCTTAAGAGTTGATTATGAATAAGACAATAGATATAATTATCGAATGCTTTATTAGTTAGATATGTTAATGTATAGTTATGTATGTACATAGTAGTTATCTTAAGATGATGTATTTTTATTAAAAATCTGTTGTATGTACGAGTATTATTCTGAAACCGTATCCTATTGGGGCCTTATCATACTTGCGATTTTCGGGCGAGTTAGAAGCGAAGTTCCATACAAATGTCGCTCCCGTAGTTTCCATACTAGTTTTGTATGGAAACTCACCCGCAGCGCAGCTCGCCCGCAAATCGCAAGTGTTATTAGGCACTTAGGTGTATAAATAAACACATCACCAGCCTGGTTCTCTGCCTTTTTGCCGAATTATTTCTTCCCAAATGTTTCATTTGTCAACCTTTTCAATTCCCAATTCACGATTTTCCCTGAAACCATTTTTTTCGGAACGTTCATAAAACAAACATACTGTATTCTATAAAATAATGAAATAGAAAATACACTGAGAAAAAACTTGGTTTTGTAGAAAATCTAGAGTTGGGAAATGAAACATTTGGAAACAGATCATTCGGCGAAAAGGCAGGATACCTCAGCCTATATACGTCCCACTGCTGGGCACTGGTCTACTCTCATAGACGAGAGTGAATGGGCTGCAGTCCCCACGCTAGCCCACTGCGGATTGGGGACTTCATATACACCTTTGAATTTCTCCGCGCATATATGCAGGCTTCCTCACGAGGTATTTTCTTCACCGGAAGCTAATGGTAAATATCCAATAATGATTCGTAAATAAGTTCCGAAAATAAGCTATAGGTATCTATATGGTAGCCGAGTGGTTCGAACATACGACTCTCAAGCAGAGGTATTGGGTTCGAATCCTGGCTCGTACCAATGAGTAGTTGTGTTGTGGCGACCTAGTGACATACGCTGGAAACAGTAAACATCAACATCGACAATGGATAAATGACGCTTACATCAACGTCCATACAAATAGCGTCATCTCCATATTGTTCTACATCGCGCTATCGAAGTGTTGTAACTAGGACCTTCAAATAAATAGCCGGACGGAGCATCACTTACAAAGAACTGAAGCATGTCTAATCGGCCGGCTACCTATCTGTGTGTGCTGCTCGCAATAGGAAAAAACTAGTTGATGTGTGCGTGCGGCTCGTAAGTACAAGCAGCCGGCGCATTAGAAATGGCTTCAGTTCTCTGTTGGCGAGCCTCCGCCCGGCTATTTATATTAAGGTCCTTGGTTGTAACACACTTTCAATATGCTTTAACACTTCCAACCATCTTCCTTCGGACTTCAGTCCCCAGGCACAACACCCGCCTGGAGAGAGATCTCTCTATTGTCCTCTCTTTCACAGTGTATACAATTGATTAATCGACCAGTGTTGTTCAGCGTTGATCTCCTGATTAGAGCATCGGCATTCTATCGACAGATGATGTAACAACCAAGTAGCGCGAATTTCTCGTGAGATGTCGTCATCGATAACTAATAAGTGGTCATTGTATGGAAATCTGGAGTAACCTCAAGCGAGGCTGCAGCGGTTTCAGGACGGCACTGAAATCGATAACTCAATTAAGTAATAACACCATGTAAAACACTATGGGTTCCTTTTATACCACTTTGGTACGGAACCCTAAAAACCAGCCTAGTCAGGCTCGCACGCGGGGGTTCCGTACCACCGTTGAGCAAAAAAGGCCAAAAAAACATTTAAGTACCTATTTATTACTGCTCAAAAGCGCTCATTTCCAAAATACCGCATTCCTAAAATACCAGATTCTCGATATATCAGATTCTCCGTATAGCAGATTCTCGAAATAATACATCCAACAAAATCATTTAGATCCTTCAGTAATTTACGATTTTATAATCTAAATCTAATGTAACGGGAATGTGGTAAGACAGGAATCTGATAAATCGAGAATGCGGTATTTTGGGCATGAGCGTTCAAATAGTACATTGTGTATCAAGGGCTGTAAGTAAGGAATTACAAACGAGTGTTTCTGACAAGGCCGAGGCGAAGCCGAGGACTTTAATAATACGAGTTTTAATAAAAGTTAAATAAGTAAGTTGGCGTTTCCTTTGAAGATGACAAATAACAGTAAAACAGAACCAACGTATTCAAATTTAAAAAAAAACCATTACGCCCTAGGGCGTAATAGGTCATTTACGGCCCGCAAAACCTACGTGTAACAACACCATTTTCGAGCAAGTGTGATGAAAAGATATCTACAGCTCTGTGACGATTGACTGACGGACGGACGGACTGCAGATGCTTAGTAATAAGGTCCCGTGGCACCCTTTGGGTACGGAACCCTAGAAAATGGCGCCGCCATTGTGCATTTTTAGATCGATCTAAAGATGGACATCTATTTAATCGAATGCAGTGACAGCTGGTTATTGGCCCGCGTTTATAAACGCATTTGTCCATCTGGCCCTGATCTCAGGCGATCACGGCAAGGTCCATGCAATTAGACAGACACTTGACGCTCTTGCTTGACTAAATATTATCACTTTCTGGGAAAATAGAATAGGCAAAGCACCAAGGAATGGAACTCGCTCCCAGCGTCCATATTTCCTGACAAATACAATTTAGGGTACCTAGTTCTCTGCGATTTTTTTCGCACCGTTTTGCTTGCTTCATTACCATCGCCACTATTATTGGCCGTTTTATAAAAGCAATCATAGAGTGATGTGGCGATGGTAATGATGCGATTGGTGCGACTTTTTAGTCGCAGAGAACTACCCTTTAGGACTCTTCAAGACACGAGTAAATAGGCAGCTAGCTACTGGACCGGCGAGTTCGGCGAGATGTTCGGCCTCGTAGTCGCTTACGATCACGCACTACTGAGGCCAATCGCAGGTCAGTATTTTATAAAGAAAACCTCGGTTACTCAAAGTTAAAAACAAGTAGGCAATTTTTATAGGAGAGCCAAAAACGGTTTGTAACTTCAAAGACTCAACTTGAATTTAATTTTTATGGAGAACTTAAAAACTATGACAGTTAAAGTATCTAATTGCTATGAAGATATAAAAGAAAAACACGTTTCTTGTATGGTCCCCATACAAGAAACGTGTTTTTCTTTTATTTTGTTTTTAAAAGAAATAGGTACACATTATGTGAAACTTTCAAGTTTCAACCTAGGTATTACGGTTCAAACGGTGGAGCCTTGTGACTGATGCGACGGACAGACGGACAACGGAGGTTTAGTAATCGGCCATTCTCACGAAGTATGTCTGCGGTCACCTAATTACCGCGACGCTGTTTTCATACTAAATGTATGGAGACGCGGTAATTAGACGCAGTCAAACTTCGTGAGAATGGCCGTAATACGGTTCGGTTCGCATTCTTTGGATACGGAACCCTAAAAATGAGCTACTAAATTCGGGCTTATAAAAAGTCCTGTTAGGTGGTGCCAGATGGTAACCCAAAATGAGTCAGAATATCTACTGGACGAAGTTAACGCGATATAACTTTGTGCGACTTTTTGCTGTCTATGAAACAGGCCCCTGGTTATATTCTCTAATCTGTGCCGGGACATTTAAAGAAAATGTAGTAAAGGTAGAAAAAAAAGGAACTTGATAGTGTGCCAGTGCGCCCTCGCTCTGTCAACGCCGAGATCCCGAAATGTGTTGACACTGTTCACGTCGGGACACCAGGCTTCAAATCGGGACATGTCCCGGTGTACCGGGACGTATGGCAACCCTACATTAGATCGACATTAAAAATGCTTTGACATCATAAACAGATTAGCAAACACCGTCAAAATATACGCTCATTTATAGCTTCAATAAAGTGTGTTATGATTAAATATTACGTAGGATGTCAAGTAACAGCGGCAATTATGATAAGATAATCGTTTACACTCGGAAAGAGGAGAGAAGCTTACAGTGGCGTGGCGTTGAAGAAATCCTTGGGCAAGCCGGAGCAGCTTTGGCTTCAATTTTCTTTAAGAGCACTAGAATAAAGTGCTGAACTGCCGATGTGTATCGAGTTCTATGGACACCACGTAGGGTTGCCAGATGGTCGGGATTTGGCGGGATTCTCCCGATTTTTTCTATGTCCTCCCGACTCCCGACAAAATAGAAAATCTCCGGACGACTTCATTTTTAAAACTTAGTCCGATCCACTCAAGGTGGTCCGGCCAGCGAAAATTTCTGCTCTTCCAGGCTAAAAAAAAAAGCTCGCGTCGAGCGCGCGGGGCATCTCCCGACCAAAGTCTCAAAATCCCGACATATTGTATTTTCTACCGATAATAGGGTCATTCAATCTGGCAACCCTAACACCACGCCACCAAAGTATAAACATAAACGCCACTGAGCTTAGCAATATAAGGTCAGTAGGCTGAAATGACGATTCAATTCATTCGCACGAACCGGTTCGCTTCATCGTTATTAATACAAATAATGGAATTCACACCCAGCGTATGTATTTCCTGACAGATATAAGCTGTCAAAAACGGCAATTAGGATAAGATAGTTTAAATAAAACAAAATAAAAGGTAAACAGTTATTATACGTTAGATCTGTAAAACTGTTTAAATATGTGCTCAACCCGCGATCGTTCAGGGTACGCGCGTGATAAGAGAATGTTTACACTCGACTCGTAGAGACGCAATGACTGATTCCAAGGCAGTAGCGTTGCCAGGCGTCCGGATAAAGCCGGACATAGGCTTTTTGATTGCTTGTCCGGCCAAAATAAACGGTGTCCGGCTTGTCCGGCTTTGTAAATTTCGCAAACGAGCGAGCGCCGAGCGTGGCCGAGCGCAAGCTAGTTGGCTGTTGGTCGCTCGCACAGTCCATTATTTTATTAGAATTTAACAAGATTTATGGTAATAATCAAAACAGATTGATTTTACCTACATTCAATTTTTTTGTCGTACCTATTAACACTGAGACACGAAATCCCCCGGTCACAAAATCAAAAAAATTGGGCTTACGGGGTGGTACCATAGGCTTTGTCTTCTTAATAATAGCCTGTTTGGTGGCCCACTGCTGGATAAAGGGCTCCCTCGCCGTCTACTTTTTTATATTTTATTAACCGCAATGTTGCAAGCGTCCATAGGCTGCGGTGACTGCTTACCATCAGGCAGGCCGTAAGCTTGTTTGCCACCCTAGTTGTATAAAAAAAAAAAAAAAAAACCTACTTGCATTTAGGGGGTTTAGCAATATGAGCTTATGGTGGGTCGTGATTCAGTTGGTTCGATTGTACGTTCAATATCAGTCCCCTCATAAAAATCCGCCTTAAAAATTAAGGGCAAGGTCTTTACACAAACACCATAAGTAAGTATTGTTGACTTTATTATGAGCTACATTTTTTATAAATTTTATCTTTTTTTTAAATTTTATCGTAATATAACCTAGGTATTTACATACAGTGATTCCAAGGTGGGTTTAGATTGGTGTGAAAATATAATGTCTTTTGAATGAATAAAGTTCTAATACACTATACCGTTGGAATTGCGCGACAGGCTTTATTTTCAAAGATAGAAATAATATCACTTTATAATATTATTTTATTACACATTTCAGGAAACATATTTCCAAAATGTGTATAGTAAATTCATCAGAACCGGCCACTAACAAATTACACTTTAAAATTGTTTTTTTTTCTAGGAATACTTTCACTATTTTTATAATTGCAGGAATAACGTACGTTTGTAGTGGCCAGGATTAACTTTATTTCTACCAACCATCATTATACGAGTAACACTTTCAATGCAAAGCCTCCCAGTGGACTCGCGTAGCGGGCTCTTGGCGGCGATAGTGTTAAAATTTAAAATACGTTATTTCATCTCCCTTATAAATCAGTCCGTCAATACCCATTTCAATAGTGTATTATAACTTGTATAGAATTTATGCACGTGAAATTTACAGACAAAATGGATGACATAGCTGTCGAAATCTTATCTAATACATTATCTTGACAGACTTGATTACGAACTTATAAACAACGCCCATGAATATATTGTATTACTAATTGCAACTGATCAAATTAAGTAGAAAGTCGCTAGATTTAATAACATTCCAAATATATAATAGTGTTTTGAATCGAGTAACAATAAAATATACAGTGTGTCCCAGGATAAAGTGCACAAACAAATAGGAATGAAACTATATAAAATTTTATCGACAAAAACAGTAATGAAAAAATTTTAAATTATTATTTTCTTTTTTATATTTTTTTAACAAAATGTATCGTATGCAGTGGATCTTATTGGAACAAAGCAAGATAATATCTTGACACGTTTGGGCGTTAGATACCTGTTTTTTTTTTAATAAAAGGTAATGAGATACTGAAACATTATTTATGATAAATAACTAGTGATAATATGGAAATTATTTTGAGGAAATCGAGAAAATATTAATAATTTAGACAAAAAATACACAAAATTCGTAAGAAAAACCTGTATTTTTTGTTTTTGGATAATTTTTGCAGATTTTTCCCAACTGCTTTAACATAAGTAATCCTTTGTGATTATAATTACGTTTATTCCAAATCAATAGAGCCTATAGGTGTCAAGATATCTTGCTTTGTTGACAAGGTCCAATGCATAAGATATTTTTTGTTAAAAAATCATAAAAAAGTTAATAATGGTTGTTGAACCGCATCGTATGTCTAGTTATTCAGTTGACCGATTCGCCACCGGATGTATCCGGTGGTACCTGTTTTTATATGCATTTATTTAGTACCCCAAATGACCACTAGATGCCTCCGGTGGTACTGCGTTTTATATTTTTTAGTTTATATTTAAGTATTAGATGGCGTGACCGGTACTCCTTTTTTAGTTTAATTCTAAGGATATTTTTAGTTTGTTAATGGGTCGATAGTGGCCTCTGTTATTTATGCAAACTAGACAACGGAGTGTTCCTCGAAAATACATATGAGTTAAACGAATCAATGCTGCAGTGAGTTCTAAAAAGTTCAAGAATGTAGCAAGTGCAATAGCCAATATAAAGTGAGCAAAGGAAAATAAACCGTGAAACATTACAGTGAAGTTTCAGTTTAACATGTACGAAGTAATAAGTGAAGTTTAGTTTCGTACAATGGTTTAAAAAAAATCATTCCATTTTTGTCGATTAAATTTCATCTAGTTTCATCCCTAATTGTTTGTGCACTTTTTCCAGGGACACGGTTAGTCTACGTGTAAAGTTTTAATAATTGTTTCCTCTTTATGATTGTGATTAGTAACTTACGCGTTAACCACGGTCTGAACTTTATGAAAGTAGAAATTATTAACACTATACAATCACAAATGTCCGAGAACTCGACTATCGGGTTCATTTTGTTGTAAAATGAGAGGCTCTGCACCGAAAGTGTTAAAATCAAACTGAACCACCTGCACTACCGGCATGGATGTGTAATTTCAAATTAATCGTTTAACAACATTAATACATACACATTATTAATTTGCCTGCATTAATGATGTTAAGCAATTACGATAAACGTGATACACAATCAAGTATGTCAAGTTAAAACAACAATTTATAATTTAGACTTAACACATTTATAAGTAAATAAGCGAATCACAAAACAAATCAGATCTAATTATAATAGAACAAATATAATTTTATTATAGTTCTAGAATTCGTATAAAATTTCCATGTTTATTATGTAATTTTGTTTTTTTTTTATATTTTTCTATGTCATAATTTATTTTATATATTTTTTTTATAATTATAGGTTTTGTTTGCACTTTAAATGGCCGAAATTAGAAAAGTTTTTCTTTAAGAATATAATTATTTGATTGTTTATAGATAAGGTAAAGATTAAGAAATAAATAGAATAATGTGTTCGTCAACATAATTTAATATCTAGACCAACAGCGAAAAACGATACAAACGCCTGCGCCA
Organism: Eudemis profundana; assembly: GCA_947034925.1. Taxonomy (NCBI): domain Eukaryota; kingdom Metazoa; phylum Arthropoda; class Insecta; order Lepidoptera; family Tortricidae; genus Eudemis; species Eudemis profundana. The sequence goes on from OX344818.1 coordinate 15,169,495, forward strand.
CAAGGTCCATTTTCGCTTATACCTTCACAATTTCGGACATTTACAGTTCACATCAATACTATTTTCTGGAACAACCGATATATTAGAAAATCGTCATAATTAAGTATTAAGAAGTCAAAAATATCCTTAAAATATAAGAAGATTGACAATAGTGTGGTATCACATAGACAGACAAACAGAGACCACACCCACAACACATATTGGTCCGTGCGCTACATACATATATAAAATATACATCTAACTGTCCGCGGTATATTGCACAAATATACGACGATTCGTATGCGACGTACGCTAATACACGTAATATCCATTTTACGCTGCAAGACGTAAAATGTCCTGAACTAAATCATTACTAAACTAAATAATATTGTCAAAAAATAATAACAACGGATACATTACATGTTTGCTTAAAGCAACGTGGACTAGGGCAGGGCAATACCGGTATTACTTGTATGGGCCAATACCTACAAGCAAGAACCATTAAAACAAGAGGACTGTCATTCTCCATACTTGGGATCGTGCCCCGACCCGACCGCAAGGGGATATCCAGGCAAAAACTAGATGGCGCTAAAAAACTAAACATTTAACGATGTTATAATTGAACAAAGAAACATAGTACCTACAGTAGTTCGTAAACAGCTAATAATAAAATTCTAACATTTGAATACTGTGTCACGCTTGCAAAGTTGAATAATTGTAAATAATATAATTCTTATACCAAGCTTATACAAGGATGGCGTTGTAAATATCGGGGAACAGCGTTTTGTATGGAGAATGACAGTCCTCTTGTTTTAATGGTCCTTGCCTACAAGTAATACCAGTATTGTATCCTCCTATCCTCTCTACAAAATCACTTTCTACTTACTTCTCGATTTTTGAAGAGAGTGGTCACATAAGTTGATAGTAATGAAGATGAAAACAACATTGTACAGAAATATTAAGGAGTCATACGATTTTACAATAAAAACAGGAATCCAATTTATCTTACAGTTTGATAAATATTCCAAGTTCAAATTACATACAAAAAATGTACGAGTTATAATACTTTTGGATACACATAAAATAACTTAGTTACGTATTATAGAGATACGTAAATTCAGTTAATATTTTTTCAGACAAGTTGATTCTATAAAAAAAAACATAAATTTGAACCGAACGCACAACGTACATATTATGCTTAATAAGATTTATTCTGACTTGGTAAAATTGATCTACATACTTTAAACATTAGTGGGTCATTAAATAAATAAAATTGAATTTTTTGCTCTTCAAACAAAAAAAAACTGAAGACTTATCGCCGGGCAAACTTGGCACCAAAAGCGCAGAATAGTACTAGGTATAAAAACTATACAGTAGTTCCACTTTCAAACAAAACTGACGTCCGACCACCGGACGGAACGTACCGGATCCGACTGTCCTCTCTCTATCACATAACGCGTGCTCTTTCTGGTCGCTGGCTAAGACCAGGGGGCAAATTTTGGTACGTCACACGATTTTTCAGACTTTTAACCCCCCCCCCCCCCCCCTCGTCACACTTTTTCCTAATATATTTGACCGTAGTATAGGCTGTCACATTTGGCTACACCCCCCCCCCCCCTCCCCCTATGGGTGTGACGTACTATATGGATAACCCCTTAGTAGCCGCGCGGCGAAATCGCGGAGTGAGTCACTCCTGCCAGACGTAAAGTCTATACTATCCATGAGTTTAGCCATTTTAAAAGTAGCTGGATGCTTTTAGCTAATAGGAAATTATTTAATTAAGATTGGATGCCAACTTTGCCCAAAGTACTGAAGTAATACATATACAGGGTGTCCCTAAAACCAACTTGGATACGATCAGGGCTGATAGACCAGCTCATAAGAACCTAGATTAAGCAAATTTGACCTCAGTAAAAATCTCTTAGTTTTCGAGATATTGACGTTTTTGTAAAACTCGTGCTAAGTGATACCCTGACTCGGTGTTTTGAGTGTCATTGCTAAAATATCAAGTATTTTACAAATCTGTTTTTTGCTATGTGTTGCCAAATAACTATGCTATTGAACGTATTTTCTATTTTTGCTAATTTATTCATGCTGTGGACACAGTACAATAACAAAAAAAAATTATTCGATTTTTTTCAAATTTCACCTCTGACTTCGAACTAGCGTGGTGAAAAAAAAATGTACCAACATAACCTGGCACTCAACGTAAAAAAATTGCGCATTTATTGTAGTTTCTAAAATGGTATAAAATTTACTAAACACTGTAATAATTTTTGAAATAATGATATTTTGTTACAAAATTAACTGTCTGCCGCCTTCATCTCATACGATCCGGTTGAACTAAGTTTGCACCTGGCGTGCTTGACATCACATACAAATTAGGTGCAAACTTCACGTAATCGTCAATATCTCGAAAACTAAGAAATTTTTATGAGGTCGATTTTACTCAGTCTCGTTTTTTACCTTATCAAAATAAATTAGATTTTACGTGATTCAAAATATGACCTCGGATTTGAATCGCGTAATACTTCAAACAAATTTACCATGCTAAAATAAAAATAAAATAATGTAGTTTAAAATAGTAAGAATTTACACACTAGACACCGTAGTTTTTAAGATAATAGCATTTTAATTCAAAAGGAGGTTATACTACAATATTCCATTGGTTAAATTTCGTACCAGAATTTGAGTTTCGAACAGAAAAGGTATGATAGCGTAATTATTAAGTAATGTTTAACAAAAAGCAGATTAAGAAAATACTGAAATTTGAAGTCATGACATTCGAAAGACTGATCCAGGCTATCAAAATTCGCGACTTTTACAAAATGGCGAACAGGGCTGATAAACCAGCTCATAAAAAACGAGACTGAGTAAAATCGACCTCATAAAAATTTCTTAGTTTTCGAGATATTGACGATTACGTGAAGTTTGCACCTAATTTGTATGTGATGTCAAGCACGCCAGGTGCAAACTTAGTTCAACCGGATCGTATGAGATGAAGGCGGCAGACAGTTAATTTTGTAACAAAATATCATTATTTCAAAAATGATTACAGTGTTTAGTAAATTTTATACCATTTTAGAAACTACAATAAATGCGCAATTTTTTTACGTTGAGTGCCAGGTTATGTTGGTACATTTTTTTTTCACCACGCTAGTTCGAAGTCAGAGGTGAAATTTGAAAAAAATCGAATAATTTTTTTTTGTTATTGTACTGTGTCCACAGCATGAATAAATTAGCAAAAATAGAAAATACGTTCAATAGCATAGTTATTTGGCAACACATAGCAAAAAACAGATTTGTAAAATACTTGATATTTTAGCAATGACACTCAAAACACCGAGTCAGGGTATCACTTAGCACGAGTTTTACAAAAACGTCAATATCTCGAAAACTAAGAGATTTTTACTGAGGTCAAATTTGCTTGATCTAGGTTCTTATGAGCTGGTCTATCAGCCCTGATCGTATCCAAGTTGGTTTTAGGGACACCCTGTATAAGGTCCTAATTTATTAGTTGCAGATATTTTTACAGCTGATAGTACTCGGTCTCTGGAGTGGAGTATATTAAAGCATGAAACATTATAGCTTTTACGATGTTTTTTTGGAGAAAAAGGAAAAACAAATTTGCTACGTAATAACACCCTGTTAATGTGATTACTAAATGAAAACTCATTGAACAGATTCTAGAAGCTCTTTTACGTACCACTTAACTGTAACTGGCCACTTCACGTCGATAAATTGACATTTGCAGTTTTCCCGCCGAACCGTTACGACATTTACGACAAACAATTGTTGACATGACAGATAGTGTTATTGTGACATGTGATAATGCACATGGTGATTTTTTTTAGACGAAATTATAATTAATTTTTTTGTTAGGTAAATGAAATAAAAAAAGTTATATGAAAAGATTTCTTAATTTCTATTAAAAGTTAATTATTTTAATGTAAAGTATAATGTGTTAAAATATCTGCAACTAATAAATTAGGACCTTATATAGATACAAGAAATCAAAGTACATAGAAAAATTAAATAGCACTCACCTATGGGCCAGACCGGGAATCGAACCCGGTACCTCTGGATTTCCGGCCCAGCGTCTCAACCACTCGACCACCGGAGCACCCAGCAAGTGCCCTCAATTTTTGCCATCTACTTTGACTTTTGTATCATTCTGGTTTATAAGGTTTTTAACCTATTTTTCTGTGTGGGTACTGATTTCTAGTATCTATGCAACATATTACACGAGCAATTGAAAACCTGAAACTGTTTATTCAGAATCAAGGGTAGAATCGATTACACTATATTTTAATACATGTATTTTATTTTATTTCCTCTTTTTATCTTGCCCTGTCTACGACTATTAGGAAAAGTTACGAGTGCAACATATATCTTTGGCAATAAACACGGATTTAAAAACAAATACTGTAGACTAATCCCACTATCCCACTAATATTATAAATGCGAAAGTTTGTGAAGATGTTTGGATGTTTGTTACCTTATAACGGGGTAACAACTGGATGGATCAAGCTGAAATTTGGCATGCAAGTAGATCAAGTCCTGGATTGAAACATAGGATACTTTATATCCCGGTAAAGAGTTCCTTTGGGACAATAACGGGAACAACGCGGGCGAAGCCGCGGGAAAATGCTAGTTCATAATAATATAAATCAGTTGGGGTGTCTCAGTTTTTCAATAGGTGATGTAACCTTGTTATGTGTGGTGGTGACCTTGTATATGTAACTTAAAATGTGGTGTAATTTACCCGCATTAAAAACTAATAAAGAAACGTGTTTCTTTCATATAGTAGTGAAGTAAGGCCGGTATATATTTGTGCAGCATACCGTGCGCCGCGACGCTACGCTACTCTAATATATCATTTTGTGAATCTTGAGGATCTTGCCGAGACGCTGTTTCGCCGTCTTCATACCCTTTTTCAGTCTTGAATCTGTGGAACAAACATATTCATTAAACATTTATTACTTTGTTAAGTATAGACCGGATTTGATGTAGCGATCTCAATATTAATATGGATATGACTAGTGCAATTTGTTAAATACATGTCATGTTGATTATATGAGGTCTTAATTTTTACTGTGCATTGTGCAGAAAAAATATTAAAGAAGAACTTAAAAAAATAAAGTATTTCAAAAATTAACAAACGATGTTTTTATTTACTATCATCATAATTTTTGCCCAATATTTACAAAAGCTTCCAAAAACGTTTTTTACAATTTTTGTACCAATAAGTTACATTATTTTTGTGTGTAGAAAAAATATTAAATTATACCAGTTATATCCATATTAATATTAAGATCGCTACTTCAAATCCGGTCTCTATTGATAAGTATCAAACAACATAGCTTAGCTTGCGTAAATATGCGACCGAGGGCTTTCTTTATTATCTCCCGTTTGCGTGCATAATTCTCCACTTCTATACTTGGCCAGAAAGCGGCTTTAAAAGGCCACTTTATGGCCAGGTGTGGCATATTTTTTTTCATGTTATAAGTGGCAAACGAGCAGCCGAGCTGCCTGATGGAAAGCAGTCAATATTTACTACTTTGGTAGACAAGTATCAAACATAGCATAGTTCAGAACTACTTGTGGTGTGTGATAGATATAGATATCATATATATACAGCGTGGGAGGGACTATACCGACAAACTTTAACTATAGATTCTAACAACTATTAGGAGTAAAAAATGTTATGTGATGTATAGTCGAAAAACGCTTACTTTCCGAGATATTCATTATTTTGTAAATGAAAAATCCCAAGTATGTAACAAGCCCTAATAAATGTGACTAAGATGCCTTTACTATTTTTTTAAAATCCTTTAACTAAACAGGAATTATCCTTCACAGTATTTGATGGTAAGCGACTACGAGGCCAAAAAATTGACCTTTCGTTTCCGTTTTAGCTTTTTTTTTCTTTTTGATAACTTTTCAGCCAGTAAGGCCATGTTTATAACGAGGGGCTTAATTTACTGATTTATTTTGTTCCATAAGACTATTAATGTAAAATGACAATATTCGACCCATGTTGATATAACATTTTTTACTCGTCACACCACCGGGAATTCATGGCTAAAGTATGTCGGTATAGTCCCTCCCACCCTGTATATAATCCCAATCCATGTAATCATGCAGTAATAAATCATATTTACAATAGACTGGTCGTCTGTCACTTAACGCCGAACCTCTCACCCTTACACTAACATGGACCAAAATTCTTTTTAGTGCCTACGGTGCGCTGCGCGTCCAGTATAACAACGCTTTCAGGGGGTTGTCGGGGCTGCCCTGTGTGGGGGATGTGTGCGGCGCGGAGAACTAACGGCTTCCAAGCCGTGATGCGCAAGCTGGTGGCGACCTATACTACAATTTTACTGCGATAGTTGTGTAATATACTGATAACTCACTCTTGTTATTTGGCGTGTTGTGAACGGGCGGCGGCGGCCGCCTACTCTTTGTGGCGAGCACGGCGCGCTTCGCGTTCTGTAACAATACGCACTCTTAATTAATGTGAACACCTTGTAATTGCACTATCGACGTGTTGTAACAAGTATAGGTAAATTGGTGTTGTGTATGTACAGTCGAGTTCATTTAGCGCGTGGTGCGGGGGGTGCGGGTGCGGGTGGTGCGCGGCGGCGTGCAGCGCGGCGCGCACGCACTCGCGCCGCACGCCCGCACAGACCACGCCTCGTGCCTGCAGTATACAACACACCTGGTCGGTGCGCGGCGCGTGGTGCGGGGGGTGCGGGTGCGGGTGGTGCGCGGCGGCGTGCAGCGCGGCGCGCACGCACTCGCGCCGCACGCCCGCACAGACCACGCCTCGTGCCTGCAGTATACAACACACCTGGTCGGTGCGCGGCGCGTGGTGCGGGGGGTGCGGGTGCGGGTGGTGCGCGGCGGCGTGCAGCGCGGCGCGCACGCACTCGCGCCGCACGCCCGCACAGACCACGCCTCGTGCCTGCAGTATACAACACACCTGGTCGGTGCGCGGCGCGTGGTGCGGGGGGTGCGGGTGCGGGTGGTGCGCGGCGGCGTGCAGCGCGGCGCGCACGCACTCGCGCCGCACGCCCGCACAGACCACGCCTCGTGCCTGCAGTATACAACACACCTGGTCGGTGCGCGGCGCGTGGTGCGGGGGGTGCGGGTGCGGGTGGTGCGCGGCGGCGTGCAGCGCGGCGCGCACGCACTCGCGCCGCACGCCCGCACAGACCACGCCTCGTGCCTGCAGTATACAACACACCTGGTCGGTGCGCGGCGCGTGGTGCGGGGGGTGCGGGTGCGGGTGGTGCGCGGCGGCGTGCAGCGCGGCGCGCACGCACTCGCGCCGCACGCCCGCACAGACCACGCCACGTGCCTGCAGTATACAACACACCTGGTCGGTGCGCGGCGCGTGGTGCGGGGGGTGCGGGTGCGGGTGGTGCGCGGCGGCGTGCAGCGCGGCGCGCACGCACTCGCGCCGCACGCCCGCACAGACCACGCCTCGTGCCTGCAGTATACAACACACCTGGTCGGTGCGCGGCGCGTGGTGCGGGGGGTGCGGGTGCGGGTGGTGCGCGGCGGCGTGCAGCGCGGCGCGCACGCACTCGCGCCGCACGCCCGCACAGACCACGCCTCGTGCCTGCAGTATACAACACACCTGGTCGGTGCGCGGCGCGTGGTGCGGGGGGTGCGGGTGCGGGTGGTGCGCGGCGGCGTGCAGCGCGGCGCGCACGCACTCGCGCCGCACGCCCGCACAGACCACGCCTCGTGCCTGCAGTATACAACACACCTGGTCGGTGCGCGGCGCGTGGTGCGGGGGGTGCGGGTGCGGGTGGTGCGCGGCGGCGTGCAGCGCGGCGCGCACGCACTCGCGCCGCACGCCCGCACAGACCACGCCTCGTGCCTGCAGTATACAACACACCTGGTCGGTGCGCGGCGCGTGGTGCGGGGGGTGCGGGTGCGGGTGGTGCGCGGCGGCGTGCAGCGCGGCGCGCACGCACTCGCGCCGCACGCCCGCACAGACCACGCCTCGTGCCTGCAGTATACAACACACCTGGTCGGTGCGCGGCGCGTGGTGCGGGGGGTGCGGGTGCGGGTGGTGCGCGGCGGCGTGCAGCGCGGCGCGCACGCACTCGCGCCGCACGCCCGCACAGACCACGCCTCGTGCCTGCAGTATACAACACACCTGGTCGGTGCGCGGCGCGTGGTGCGGGGGGTGCGGGTGCGGGTGGTGCGCGGCGGCGTGCAGCGCGGCGCGCACGCACTCGCGCCGCACGCCCGCACAGACCACGCCTCGTGCCTGCAGTATACAACACACCTGGTCGGTGCGCGGCGCGTGGTGCGGGGGGTGCGGGTGCGGGTGGTGCGCGGCGGCGTGCAGCGCGGCGCGCACGCACTCGCGCCGCACGCCCGCACAGACCACGCCACGTGCCTGCAGTATACAACACACCTGGTCGGTGCGCGGCGCGTGGTGCGGGGGGTGCGGGTGCGGGTGGTGCGCGGCGGCGTGCAGCGCGGCGCGCACGCACTCGCGCCGCACGCCCGCACAGACCACGCCACGTGCCTGCAGTATACAACACACCTGGTCGGTGCGCGGCGCGTGGTGCGGGGGGTGCGGGTGCGGGTGGTGCGCGGCGGCGTGCAGCGCGGCGCGCACGCACTCGCGCCGCACGCCCGCACAGACCACGCCTCGTGCCTGCAGTATACAACACACCTGGTCGGTGCGCGGCGCGTGGTGCGGGGGGTGCGGGTGCGGGTGGTGCGCGGCGGCGTGCAGCGCGGCGCGCACGCACTCGCGCCGCACGCCCGCACAGACCACGCCTCGTGCCTGCAGTATACAACACACCTGGTCGGTGCGCGGCGCGTGGTGCGGGGGGTGCGGGTGCGGGTGGTGCGCGGCGGCGTGCAGCGCGGCGCGCACGCACTCGCGCCGCACGCCCGCACAGACCACGCCTCGTGCCTGCAGTATACAACACACCTGGTCGGTGCGCGGCGCGTGGTGCGGGGGGTGCGGGTGCGGGTGGTGCGCGGCGGCGTGCAGCGCGGCGCGCACGCACTCGCGCCGCACGCCCGCACAGACCACGCCTCGTGCCTGCAGTATACAACACACCTGGTCGGTGCGCGGCGCGTGGTGCGGGGGGTGCGGGTGCGGGTGGTGCGCGGCGGCGTGCAGCGCGGCGCGCACGCACTCGCGCCGCACGCCCGCACAGACCACGCCTCGTGCCTGCAGTATACAACACACCTGGTCGGTGCGCGGCGCGTGGTGCGGGGGGTGCGGGTGCGGGTGGTGCGCGGCGGCGTGCAGCGCGGCGCGCACGCACTCGCGCCGCACGCCCGCACAGACCACGCCTCGTGCCTGCAGTATACAACACACCTGGTCGGTGCGCGGCGCGTGGTGCGGGGGGTGCGGGTGCGGGTGGTGCGCGGCGGCGTGCAGCGCGGCGCGCACGCACTCGCGCCGCACGCCCGCACAGACCACGCCTCGTGCCTGCAGTATACAACACACCTGGTCGGTGCGCGGCGCGTGGTGCGGGGGGTGCGGGTGCGGGTGGTGCGCGGCGGCGTGCAGCGCGGCGCGCACGCACTCGCGCCGCACGCCCGCACAGACCACGCCTCGTGCCTGCAGTATACAACACACCTGGTCGGTGCGCGGCGCGTGGTGCGGGGGGTGCGGGTGCGGGTGGTGCGCGGCGGCGTGCAGCGCGGCGCGCACGCACTCGCGCCGCACGCCCGCACAGACCACGCCTCGTGCCTGCAGTATACAACACACCTGGTCGGTGCGCGGCGCGTGGTGCGGGGGGTGCGGGTGCGGGTGGTGCGCGGCGGCGTGCAGCGCGGCGCGCACGCACTCGCGCCGCACGCCCGCACAGACCACGCCTCGTGCCTGCAGTATACAACACACCTGGTCGGTGCGCGGCGCGTGGTGCGGGGGGTGCGGGTGCGGGTGGTGCGCGGCGGCGTGCAGCGCGGCGCGCACGCACTCGCGCCGCACGCCCGCACAGACCACGCCTCGTGCCTGCAGTATACAACACACCTGGTCGGTGCGCGGCGCGTGGTGCGGGGGGTGCGGGTGCGGGTGGTGCGCGGCGGCGTGCAGCGCGGCGCGCACGCACTCGCGCCGCACGCCCGCACAGACCACGCCTCGTGCCTGCAGTATACAACACACCTGGTCGGTGCGCGGCGCGTGGTGCGGGGGGTGCGGGTGCGGGTGGTGCGCGGCGGCGTGCAGCGCGGCGCGCACGCACTCGCGCCGCACGCCCGCACAGACCACGCCTCGTGCCTGCAGTATACAACACACCTGGTCGGTGCGCGGCGCGTGGTGCGGGGGGTGCGGGTGCGGGTGGTGCGCGGCGGCGTGCAGCGCGGCGCGCACGCACTCGCGCCGCACGCCCGCACAGACCACGCCTCGTGCCTGCAGTATACAACACACCTGGTCGGTGCGCGGCGCGTGGTGCGGGGGGTGCGGGTGCGGGTGGTGCGCGGCGGCGTGCAGCGCGGCGCGCACGCACTCGCGCCGCACGCCCGCACAGACCACGCCTCGTGCCTGCAGTATACAACACACCTGGTCGGTGCGCGGCGCGTGGTGCGGGGGGTGCGGGTGCGGGTGGTGCGCGGCGGCGTGCAGCGCGGCGCGCACGCACTCGCGCCGCACGCCCGCACAGACCACGCCTCGTGCCTGCAGTATACAACACACCTGGTCGGTGCGCGGCGCGTGGTGCGGGGGGTGCGGGTGCGGGTGGTGCGCGGCGGCGTGCAGCGCGGCGCGCACGCACTCGCGCCGCACGCCCGCACAGACCACGCCTCGTGCCTGCAGTATACAACACACCTGGTCGGTGCGCGGCGCGTGGTGCGGGGGGTGCGGGTGCGGGTGGTGCGCGGCGGCGTGCAGCGCGGCGCGCACGCACTCGCGCCGCACGCCCGCACAGACCACGCCTCGTGCCTGCAGTATACAACACACCTGGTCGGTGCGCGGCGCGTGGTGCGGGGGGTGCGGGTGCGGGTGGTGCGCGGCGGCGTGCAGCGCGGCGCGCACGCACTCGCGCCGCACGCCCGCACAGACCACGCCTCGTGCCTGCAGTATACAACACACCTGGTCGGTGCGCGGCGCGTGGTGCGGGGGGTGCGGGTGCGGGTGGTGCGCGGCGGCGTGCAGCGCGGCGCGCACGCACTCGCGCCGCACGCCCGCGCGCGCCGGCCCGCGCAGCCGCGGCACCAGCCGGCCTAGTCGCGCCCGCGGCGACCACGACTCGTCCCTGCAAACAGGATACAATTAAGAACGGACGCACACTGAGCCACTAAACGCGGCCAAAAGTAGCTCGGCGCGCCACTCTCGCAGCTTGTGGCCCGAATTTGGCCACAAGCACGCCCACCGTGCGCCGAAGTTATTGTTCTAGACGGGACCCGGGTGTCTAGTCTAGAATTTAACCCCGTTTCAGGGTGCAAAAAAACTTATACTAATTTCGGTATTTCTGACTGTACTCACCTATGCGACCGCTGATGTCGGCTTCGTCCGTCAAGTCAAAGTCGGGCAGTCAAGTCTATACCAGTCAAGGACTCAAGTTTCAAAAGTAAAGTCAAGTTAAAAAAAAAAAAAAATCTGCCTCGAGCCAAGTCCAAAAATATGTGCGGTTCGCGTCGCGAAAACAATCAGCGCACTTCACAATTTGCACCAACCGTGCGTGCATACACAATCACAAGAAAACAACTCGTTACACAACGTACAAAAAAGGGGGGAATCAGACCGCCAAACGACCTTCGCTGTTGTACCAAGAACGAATGTCAGAAATCCACGTTTTTTTTTGAGGTTACAATATTTGACGTTGACAAGTGTCCTGTCATCGGATACGTTCCGTTTAACGTCGGGACGTAACAGTTATATTAAATGTAGGAACAACCTCGGCCGCAGCTTGTGACCGCCAATAGTGACCCGAGGTGCGGAGACTCTAATGGCTCGGTCATTCGTGTTTTTATAGCACTCGGATGACAAAACGCAACCGTCAGCAGCGAGGACGGGCTACTCGTGCGAACAAGAGATTAGTACATTACTTACCTACCAAGGGCGGTAAAACAAAGAATGTCTCAGATCGCAGGTATTTGCTCGAGCCGAAGGCAAGGGCTATAAACATGCGATCTAAGGCATTCTTTATTACATTCCGTTTCCACATTTTACAAATTTTACGTTTCCCCCAGGCCATGAAGTGGGATTTTCCGCACGCGTAGCGGGCGGTAATTGCCACTTTATGGCCAAGTGTGACGTAAAGGTGTATGAGTGCACTGACTTGTCCCCCTTGGAGCGCGAGTCGTGGCGGGAGCGCGCGGGGCGGCGGCGCCGCGCCGACGTCCACTCTTCGTCCTCGTCCGAACTCATTTCCAGCGATGGGTACACTGCAATAACACAACATTAGCTCATTTTTAGGGTTCTGTACCTAAAAAAATGGAACCCTTATAAGATCACTTTGTTGTTCGTCCCTTAAAGCTGTAATTTTTTTTTTAGAATCTGACAAACTCGCAACCCTTATAGGCATAGCGATTGTCGGACCGAGTGGTCGGCCGTGGCGTTCCCTGGGGTCGAACCAGGTTGCTAGCCGGACCACCCCAAGGGGTCGGATTGGGTGGGTGCCGGGGGCGCCTGGGGCCGAATCAGGTCACCTTGTCCCGGTCCATCTAAAGCTGTAAAAAAAATTCAAATCCCAAAGTTAACGTATTCTATTTTTCAGATTTTTTCCTACACCATTCCATACAGCATAATATGATTTCCGTCAACAAATTTTCGGATTTAACAAAAATATTTATTTCACGTGGGTGCACACAGGTCAGAAACTTGGCCGCTACTAAACTACTCCGTCTATAGCCTGTTCTTTTAGGTATTTAAAAAAAGGTAAACAAAAAAAACCCGTGACTCGGGTCGTTCAGCCAGTGGTATTATAGGTAATTTCACGAGAGTTGAGGCCACGCACACAACAACACTGTCATGTAATGACAGCGGGATTTTAAATTACTGTTTTTTTTTTCGTCCCGATAGCAGGTTCAACAGTGAATTGCAAGATAGACCAAAAAGTTTCATTCATTCACTTTTTTTGCAATGAGTACTTCATGTAGCTGTGTGTGTAATCATTCACCTCAACTCTCGTGAAGTTATCTATACGGCACAGAGACAAAACGTTACTTTGACTGGCTGAACGATCCGAGTCACGTGGTTTTTTTGTTTACCTTTTTTTAAATACCTAAAAGAACAGACTATAATCACAGAATATATATAAGCTAAAGCAGTAAGGAAGCTACAAACAAAACGATCGAAACGCACGCACACATAGACGCGCGCTTTTACAAGGCCCCTAAGGGAATCTCGCGGTGCCGTCAGTCGCGAGTGCGCATGGAGGCGAGTGGTCGCGCTTTGCGTTTGTTACGTGCGCGCGCCCAGACGGCCCGCGATCTTTTCATTTTAAACAACCCTAACGCTCTAATGGAGCGTAGGTATTTATTTCAAAAAGTAAGCGTAGCTTCCATACTGCTCTATTTATATTCTGTGCTATAGTGGAGGTTGTCAGTGTGTAGAGCAGTGGGATCTCACCGTATTCGTCGTCGCGATGCACCTCCTTGATGACGTCCTCGTCGTCGGCGGGGTCGTCGACCCGCGCCGCGGGCTTGCGCGAGCGCTTGTTGCCGCGCGCGCTGCTGCCGCCGCTGCAAGAGTACACGTTAGGGATGTAACGAATATTCGTATTCGCGAATATTCGCATTCGTATTCGCAAAAATCGATGCGAATATATTGCGAATATTTTTGGTGCATTTTCGATCCTCAAATTCATGGAAAAGAAAAAATACGGCCAAGTCCGAGTCGGATTTCGAAACTATCAATGAGTAATTAAAAACTCTGTTAGATAAGTACCGAAATAAAATGAAAATAAGATATTTCTATCTTCCACCGGTTCCAATTTTTCTACCACATGCATATTAAATATCATTATCTTTAGCTGACGAATTATTCTAACTTAAACTTCAATTACTTATTGCAAAACTGAATTAAATTTAGGTTAATCGTAATTGAAAACGAAGTATTGAATTTTCATATTTATTAATTTTGTTTCTTTCTAGTATTTTCAAATTTTATAACCAATATTCGTATTCGCATTCGCGAATATCAACGTTGATTATTCGTATTCGCATTCGCATTCGCGAATGTTCAAAAACCGATATTCGTTACATCCCTAGTACACTTCACAACTCACAAGATATAAGATACAGGTGACAAGTTACAACACGTCCAACGTTATGCCGCGTCCAGACCGGTGCAACATAAGTTTATATAAGGGAGGAGAGTTGTGTGTGTGCGTGTTACGCTACACACTATACGGCAATACCGATATCGATATCTAAGGGCCGATACAGACGGACTGCAACCCAACTGCAACTCTCTACGATTTGTATCGGAACTGCATCACAACTGCACACCGACTGCGCGTCGGCCCTTAGCTGAATGAATAATGAAGTATGAACTTCAGATATTTGTATGTCCTTATATTATACCTAAAACTTGGCTATATTTAACAGAGAGTCAACCTTGAAAGTGTAAAATAAATTGTCAACTCAAAATTCTTTTTTTTTATTATGAACCAAAGATTTAATTAACATAGTAATTATCACGGCACACGGTAATAGACCAATACATAAATTAAGTCAGTAATTGAAATTACATTTTGCTGATTTTTTTTTCATACAGCAAATTCTTTTCGCGCTCTTCAAATATCGGTTGTATATAATCGGAAATACCGATATATCGGTATCGGTATCGTTACATCCCTACTTTTTTTGTTTGATAATAGTGTGTCTTATACCATTTTACTCAGAATCATGAGCACTTTTCATTTATGAAATAAAAAAAGTTGTCCCAAATATCCCAACTTTACTGTACAATGTTTGAATCTCAGTTTCGGTACGCCCAAACTAGATATAGGGAAAAATAGTAACGAAACTGAGAAAAAAAATCAGTTTCGTTACTATTGGGACATTCGGGACCACTTTTTTATGTAATAAATGAAAAGTGCTCATGATTCTGAGTAAAATGGTATAAGACACACCATGATTAGACAAAAAAAAGTAAAATGTACATATTTTCTGCATTTGACCTGTAACGCAACATGCGATGAAGTAATTTGCCGTCTACATCGGTGCATCGGTGTAATGTAACACTTTGCAACAAATTCCCATAGTTTGGACGCCTTCCGCGCACGAACCGCACATTTGTCGTCACATCCGTGATTTGTCGGTTTTTCCGACGAACACACGCGGGGCGCTGTGTGCGCGCACAAGCGGGGACGGACATATGATATGCGGGTTATTCTTCAGAAATATGTCTGCGGTCACCTTATTCGTAATTTAGTAAAGATTAACAACACAGATACTTGCAAACCCCATTTCCAAGAACAGAAAATATTAACGCTGACTGGGCTGTATATTCTGGAGATTTGCAAGTTCGTACGAAATTATCCCGAATACTATAAGAAACGAGAAGATTTACCCACATCTCATCAGCTCCGATACAGGGAAACACTTATGTTACCCTCGACTAAACTTAAAATTAGGGATGTAACGATACCGATACCGATATATCGGCCGATATATCGGTATCGCCGATATTATACAACCGATATTTGAAGAATTTGCTGTATGAAAAAAAAATCTGCAAAAAGTAATTTCAATTTCTGACTTAATTTATGTATTGGTCTATTACCTTGTGCAATGATAATTACTATGTTAATTAAATCTTTGGTTCTTAATAAAAAAAAAAATTGAATTTTGAGTTGACAATTTATTTATTTTTAATTTAGACTTTCAAGGTTGACTCTCTGGTAAATATACCCAGTAGTCATTGCTATTAGTGATAATAAGGACATACAAATATCTGAAGTTCATACTTCATTATTTAGCTAAGATATCGGTATCGGTATCGGTATCGCCGATATTAACTACTATATATCGGTATCGTATCGGCAAAACTGTGTATCGTTACATCCCTACTTAAAATGCATTCAAATGCAACTTATACCATGTCCGTAAAAGTATATAATAAACTGCCAGATATAATAAAATCAGAGAAAAAATATCATACATTCATAAAATTGTTAAAAAAAATCCTTATTAATAAAAGTTATTAATAAGGAAGGGTGTGAACGCAAGCTGTAATAATGCTACTTATAAGACCTTATGTAACACATGATTATAATGCAATAAATGAATTATGAATTATGAATTATTATTATAGATTAAGAGAATACTAAGAGGAAAAACTACAATAAAATATCGTTACATATATGTATATATTCTACTACGCACAAAATATAAAATAAAATAAGTTATTTTAAGAAATTAAATTTTATTAATTATATGTATAAGTCGTCTTCTCTCCACTACGTTTGCTGTGCCCAACAGGTTCCACAATTAAGTTCTGTTATGTAACAACTAAAACTTAAGTTTGCCTAATATCTTGTAAACTAACATTGTGGAATGCAATAAATGATTGATTGATTCCTCTGGCCCTCTTTCATACTAATTGTATGGAGACAGAGGAATAAGTGGCAGACATATTTCTGAAGAATAAGCCATACCTGTCCTCCGTGTTGGGGCTGGGGTCGGCGAGGCCGAAAGTGCGCGGCGCGGCGTAGCGCTCGCTGATGCTCAGCATGCCCGCCACCGCCACCGCCGCGTCCGACCTGCGGACCACACCACACCACATTACTCGCTACTTTTTTTTTTTTTTTTTTTTTTTTTTTTTTTTATGAAATAGGGGGCAAACGAGCAGACGGGTCGCCTGATGGTAAGCAATCACCGTCGCCCATAGACACCTGCAACACCAAAAGAGTCACAGGTGCGTTGCCGGCCTTTCAGGTGGGAGTACGCTCTTTTCTTGAAGGTTTGAAGGTCGAATCGGTCCGGAAACACTGCAGGCGACAATTTATTCCACAGTTCAGTCGTGCGAGGCAGGAAGTTTCTAGCAAAACGCACAGTTGTGGACTGCCAACCATTTAAGTGGTGAGGATGGTAATATTGTCGCTTCTCCTCGTTGACACGTCAACGTGACCAACCTCTATAGACTAGGGCAGAGGTTCTTGAACTTTTTTTGGTCACGGACCCCCTACATTATTTCGAAAACCTTACGGACCCCTTCCGAATACAATCAGAGAAAAAGAAAATCAAGGGCACAGGAAAGTTTGTGTTGTATGCATAGCCACGGACCCCCGGCTCTCGTATCACGGACCCATGAAGGGTCCATGGACCACAGTTTAAGAAACCCTGGACTAGGGCTTCCAATACCGGGATCCCTGGATCCCGGGATTGAGGAAGAAGGTTTCGGTATTAATACCGAGATTGCGAAGAGTCCGGTATTTGGAAGCCCTACTATAGACGTCGAATGGGGATGTTGACTAATGTTGAATTTTACAACACAATATAGTTGTATGGATTGGAAAATACTAAATTATCATAACACAGAAGAAATAAACAAAAAATGTATAATAGTACATTACACAACTAGGGTGATAATACAAAGAAAGACCGAGATCGCAGATGTTTGCGGCCCGAGCTGCGAGCGAGGGACGTACATATGCGATCGAGGACTTTCTTTATTACCTCCCGTGTTATGTACATCATTTTATGTCTACACTTGGCTAGAAATGGCCAGGTGTGGCATAAAAATATAAAGTTATGAGACCACAAAATTTTAAAAAGAGTCTATATTTTTCTATCGTGTAAAGTTTCTAATGTGCTTAAACGCACTTTTTCGTGCTCGAAATGGCGAAATGCATTTTTTTTTCATACGGACATAGTACAGCGAGGACAAGAGATGACGTCACAGGGTGCGTCCGTTTTGTATGGGCCGTTTTCAACGCTCGCTGCGGTCGGCTACTTTTGATTGCAATTTGTGGCTGTTATAGTAATCCAAGTGTAGTAGTTATAGGTATATATTTGTTCCTCATAAATAGTAGAATCCATTTACATCAGAAACAAAATTTAGGACACAAGCCTATTTCATCAGTATACTCACGAGTCGATGGGGTCGGGCGGGTCCTCCTCGGCGAGCACGGAGGCCTGTATGAGGGACTCGATGCCGTTGGCGGGGCGCGCCGCGGGCGCCGGCGCCGGCGCACGGTACCCGCTGCTGTTCGCCTCTGTAACAAACATTATGACTTTAAAATCTCACGTCGAGCGACTAGTGGCGGCCACAAGTAGCGAGCGCCACTCCCGCAGCTTACCTCACACACACAAATATTGTTCCCTCTCGACTACACTTGCATCTCAGTTAGGACAACAACTTACAAGATCAATCACCGCAATCTTAATAGCCTAGGTACACTTTTCACTGTGGTCCTGTGCCCGTGCACGCCACTGTTTCACACACCCGTGGTGCCGAGGTTTTGCTGAAGCAGCCTACCGCCACGAAGTCCGATTGTGACAGCTCCTACAGCTAGCACCCGTTCAAGCACAAAAAGAACCAGGTCGCCAGTCCCGGTCCCCTTTAGAAAGAGGGTCGGACTTGGGGGCCAAAGCGCCTGGGGTCGAACCAGGTCGCTAGGCCAGAGCCACCTGTGTCTGGCGGCATTGATGTCTACGATGGAACAACCGCACCTAAAAAATATCTATTGGCCTCAGTATACTGTAGTTCTTATAGCATCCTTGCATTGCAACAGTCCAGGTGAGTCACAGTATATTGACGTCTCCTATATTGCACCTGGTACAGTCGGCATCAAATATTCTGTAACATCCAAAACGCCATATATAGCGTAACACACCATTTTTACTATAGGTGGTGTACTAAAGAATGGCGATTTATCTGGCACTTTGGACGTTACTAACTATTTGATGCTGACTGTACAGTACAGTAGTGTTGTGAGAGTGAGGGTCAGTGACATGCACTCCATAAAGACAAAAAAGACACTGTACCCATTAAGGGTAGCAGGCTAGAAATTAGTAGGGTAGATATGCTAAGATACCGGCTATCTGATTAATTTCTACCCTTTTACCCTTGCTAGGGAAGAAATTAGAGGGTAGGCAGTTTCTTGTCTGTATGAAGAGCACGCCACTGGTGAAGGTCGTGTTGTATACTGACGTTGGTTGTAGTTGGGCTTGGGGCGGTGTTTGCGCTTGCGCGGCGCGGGCGCCTCGTCGATGTACAAGTCGGTGTCCTCGTAGTCGTATGTGTGGGAGAGGCGGCGCCGCACGGGGCGCTCGGAGCGCCGCACGGGCGCCGCGCAGGGCGCCGCCACCACAGGGACCGGGGGCTTCTGCTCCTCTATCACCTGAAATATAGTGCATTACACGACTAGGGTGGCGAAACAGAGATAGGTCGAGATCGCAGATGTTTGCGGCCCGAGCTGCAAGCGAGGGACGTAAATATGCGGCCGAGTTTTGTTGCTTTTTTTTTTAGTTTATTTAAGAAACAAACAGTCTTAAATAACAATTACAAAATATCTTAGCTTAAAAAGCTACCATTACTAAAATAGTAGACCTATAGTTTCCTAGTATAGTTTGCTTTTTAAAAATAACATTATGTTTTTTAAGTGAAATGAGTCAACTTAAAGGATTTAAGTAGGGATGTAACGATACCTATACCGATATATCGGCCGATATATCGGTATCGCCGATTATATACAACTGATATTTGAAGAGCGCGAAAAGAATTTGCTGTATGAAAAAATCTTCAAAAAGTAATTTCAAGTACTGACTTAATGTATGTATTGGTCTATACCTTGTGCAATGATAATTACTATGTTAATTAAATCTTTGGTTCTTAATAAAAAAAAATTGAATTTTGAGTTGACAATTTATTTATTTTTACTTTACACTTTCTAGGTTGACTCTCTGTTAAATATAGCCGTTTTAGGTATAATAAAGACATATAAATATCTGAAGTTCATACTTCATTATTTAGCTAAGATATCGGTATCGGTATCGCCGATTATTTACTACAATATATCGGTATCGTATCGGCAAAACTATATATCGTTACATCCCTAAAGGAGGATCGGACAAAACGGTCCCAAGAACCAATAGCGATGTGACATATATCATTAGAAAGGTGTTTCAATATACTACAATAGTTACTATGGGAGCTTATTTCAAATCACTGTGTGAAAAAAGTTATGGCAATATAAAAAAACTTATTTTCATAGACGATTTTAAGCAATAAAAATGAATTATTTCGTATTCCGTGACGTTACAGTCCACCTGTCATGCCTCCCCAGCCCCTCAGGCTCCTCCTGCCCCCCAGGCTGCCGCTAGCAGGGCACCGAAGGCACCCCCGCACCGTTGACGGGACTTGAGCTGGAGGCCAGCAAGGCGAAAGCCTGAAAGGCCCGATGCAAACACGCCACTAAGGCAACCCCCGCCCACCCCGCCCCTCCGGCCGCGGATTCATTTAAGAAGCCGCCAGTCCCCGTGAAGGCGGCCGCGTCGGTCTAGCCACCCCGGCCTCTACTGAAACCCGCTCTCGCTGCGGTTCGGGTCCCCGTAAGTCTCGCCCACGCTCTGCATGCAGCGACGCTGACGAGGACAGGAACCAGAGTCGGTCCCCGGTACGCGTAAAAACGCCGGTGCCCACCTCGGGGCCCGTTATTCCCCAAATCGTAATCTCGGACTCATCGGACGTCATGGGTACCGATCCATGGACCGTAGTCGGCCCATCTAGGCAAGGGAAGCGTACGCGTTCTAAGACGTCTCTGGGAGTCCCGGGGCCTTCATCGCGCGCCTCCCCCTACATCCCCCTACACCCCTACATCGTCCGAAGCGCCGGCGGCCAAAAAGCCGGCTCCGCGAAGCCCCGACAACCCCGTCTCGTCTCTCCCACCCTTCCGGCGCTCGATGCCCCTGGGGCACAAGTTGACGGGACTCCCTCCTCTCAGACCCCCAGAGGTCAGCAATTGTCGTCATTTACGGATCGATATAAAAACCGCAAGGACCACCTATTTTTGCAGCCGAAACAGGTGTGGCCCACCGTCGAAAAAAATCATGCGACAGCGCGGCATTCCTTATCTCGAAGCGCCAGATAGCATTAAGATCGTAGTCCGGGGTTCGAATAATTACCGCGCCCTCGACGGCTCCTCGACGACCTGGATCTGCGCTATAAGCGAAACCAGTTCGACGATGAGAAGTCTCTGCGCCTTATGATCCGGGGAATTCCGAAGGAGTTCGCTGAATCAGAGGTCAAGGAGGGCAAAAACGGTGGCAAAAAGATCGATATTGTCCTCGTCAAAATCGACCCGAATCACCCGTCAGCCCGCACGATTTGAAGGTTGAAGGAGATCTGCTTGCTGACGGGTTTCCGGGTCGAAAACACAACTGCCAGTATTACGGTCACAGCCAAACGGGCTGTTTCCTGCGCCCTCGTTGCGTGAAATACACACGGGCGACCACTTGACACGCCATTGCAAAAAGCCGAAAGATGTGCCGCCATCTTGCGTAGTTTGCGGTCTTACTGGCCACACTGCCAACTGGCAGGATTGCCTTAAGGCCCCAAAGCAGATTGCTAAGACTAAGGAGGCACAGCCTGGAGCTCTTGACAACCACTACAAAGGCCGAGTGGCCCCCGAGCGCAATTTGCGCAACTTCCCGGCCATTGCATCAGCCCCGCAAAAGTGGAAATACCTGCCGCCGTCTGCGGCGGGCGCTTCCCCTGCTCCCGCGTCTTCCACGCCCTCCGCGCAATCTGCGCGCCCGGCGTCCTCAACGCCCAGTCTCCAGGCAGCGGCATCTTACGCCGCTATCGCCTCCGTGGCCCGGGTCGCCCCCCTCCCGCTTCTCGCTGCCCCGGTAGACAGGCAAAGTTTTGAGAGGCAAGTGCGTTCGTATAGTGAACGCCTTGGTGCTCTTAACGGAGCTCTTACTACCGCGTGCATCATTTCGTGTAGAGCGTGGGCGAGACTTACGGGGACCCGAACGGGAGCGAAAGCGCGCCTCAGTAGAGGCCGGGGTGGCTAGACGGACGCGGCCGCCTTTACGGGGACTGGCGGCTTCTTAAATGAATCCGCGGAGGGGCGGGGTGGGCGGGGGTTGCGTGTTTGCATCGGGCCTTTCGGGCTTCCGCCTTGCTGGCCTCCAGCTCAAGTCCCGTCAACGGTGCGGGGGTGCTTTCGGTGCCCTGCTAGCGGCAGCCTGGGGGGCAGGAGGAGCCTGAGCGGCCGGGGAGGCCTGACAGGTGGACTGTAACTTCATGGAATACGAAATAATTCATTTTTATTGCTTAAAATCATCTATGAAAATAAGTTTTTTTATATTGCCATAACTTTTTTCACACAGTGATTTGAAATTAGCTCCTATAGTAACTATTGTAGTATATTGAAATACCTTTCTAATGATATATGTCACGTCGCTATTGGTTCTTGGACCAGCCTCCATACATTTTTGCCGGTTCTCCTTTAAGGTAGTTCCCCTCCAGGTCCCATAGATTTTTTCCACCCTGTATAAAGCAAAATAAACTCACGTAGTTGGAAGGTGGGTACTGGTGTGCGATAGCGGCGTCATAGGACGGCAGCTGCGTGTGCGCATAGCCGTTAAGTTCCGCCACCGGCAGAGGAGCATAGCTCGCCGCCTGCAACATGTTATCACAGTATAATAGCACCAGTTTTTAGGGTTCCGTACCAAAATAGTAACTAACTGGCCAAGAGCATGTCGGACCATGCTCAGTGTAGGGTTCCATAGCCGTAAATTTAAGGTAAAAAATACGATGTAAAAAAAGTACAACAACAAAAGAGCGTATCTTCATAGCAATTACGTCCTTTTGTTGAGAAGCGCAGTTTATCGGCAATAACTCAAAAACGGTACATTCGATCTTGTTGAAAATAATTTTCGTTGAAAGTATTAATGAAGCGTTACCTTCGTGATTTTTTTCATATTTTTCGGACGGACGGTTTAGAAAATAGAGGGGGGGGGACACAATTTACACAACTTTCGGAGCGATTATTTCCAAATACATTCACTTAATCAAAAACATTACTAAGGAACCTTATAGTGTTTTTTATAGAGCTGTCGAACTATGTACCACACGTTGATATTTGCTGAAAAAAAAATTTTTACTGTCTTTAACATGTATGGAGTGCCCCCCCTAAAAATATTTATTTTAATTATTTATATACCAAACTAAGTAGCGGCTCATAAAAGACACCTATATTCCAAATTTCATCAATATCCATCATGTAGTTTTTGAGTAAAATGCCTGTGACATACGGACAGACAGACAGACAGACAGACAGACAGACAGACAGACGGACGGACGGACATGACGAAACTATAAGGGTTCCGTTTTTGCCATTTTGGCTACGGAACCCTAAAAAGGAACCCTTATGGTGCGACTCTGGCTGTCCGTCTGTCACTGCCAGATATCTAAAGAACCTCTGCTGCTATCGATTTGAAATTTGGAATAGTGTTAAAAAAAGCTAACCCGAACCTATTAAACATAAAAAAATCTTGTACCTTTTTTAAAGCGGTCCGTAATGGGTCTTTGAAAATTGAATGTAGGGCTATTTTATCGAGTGGGGTATCAAATGAAAGGGCTTGATTGGTAGATTAAAATACCGTTTTTTATTTTTTTCTTCAATAAATAGTTTTTGACTTATGATGAAACGTAAAACCCCCTATTATCTTCGAAGTTACTGAACAGAAAAATCTGTAATAATTACCAATGAATGTCATCTTAAATATTACAGGAAAAATATAACGGTTTTCCTAACTTGCACCGTTTTTTAGAAATTTGCAATAATCGTAACACATACTTATTTGCTCCTACTAAACTAAACGCTATACAGATTTTCTTGAACTATTCATATACTACTTAGTCAGGTTGTGTCCCTCAGAGCAGAAATAGAAGCCCCGCTCAGCGGGGCTTCGTCGACCTGCTGGCGGCTTATAGTTTAGAGAAAAGGCTTGACAGTTAACCAAATGGCTGGTTAACCAGTTGGCTGCGACAAACACACGAGGTATTACTTCATATGAAAGAAACATTTCTGTCTCTTCATTGGTTTCTTTAACCTTTCGTCTGCGTGATTGGTAAAAAATCGCATTGAGCAAAAAATTCAATCTGTAAAAAAAATGCAAAAAGGCTGCCTAAATATCTGATCAGGATCCTTATCAAACACAGACGAAAGGTTAATGCGGGTAAATTACACATTTCTATGTTACATATACAGGGTGATGTAATTTTCTTTTGGTGTGCAATAAAGTATGATTGTATTGTATTGTGAATTTTAAATCGTGAATCGTAATAATTTTTTTGTAGTCTATACATAGTTAACAATAACTTACAATGCTTTTAAACCTAAATTAAGTATGTTTTTATTTTGTCCACTTTTTTTGATTTATCCTAATTTTTAAAATCTCGTGGTCACCCTACATTCATGTTTCGTACTTGTCATGAAAATTTCAACATTAGATATCCAACCTCCTAATATTGAAGTTAGCTGGATAGAATTTTGGCACGTATTGTCAATAATGTCAACATCGTCGACATTGTCAACATAAGTACCTATTTAAATCGTATTTACTCATAAAATAATTCAGTTTTGTTACGATTAATGGTATAAGCGCCTCCACCATTTTGTTCATAATTAATTAAGCGGGTCTTTAATTGTAATTAACACTAGTGCTCTGCATTAGTCTTAAGTAGCTTTACCGGTAAACGTGGTTACGATTCACGATTTAACCCATTCATTGCCGACGCTTCATATTCCTACTTTCCCCGTAGTGCCGGCGCCTTGCAAGCGATGACGCGAATTCGCGTCCGCGGCACACAGATAAAGTTTTTAACGACGCGAATTCGTGTCCGCGGCATTACGATTTACAAATAAAGTGACGCGAATTCGCGTCTTCGGCAATGAATGTGTTAAAATTCACCCAGTATAGATACAAATCAAAGTACTCCTACTAAACTAATCGCCATACAGTTTTTTTTTAACTATATACTTCTTAGTTAGCTTGTGTTCCTCAGAGCATGAGCGGGGCTTCGTCGACCTGCTGGCGGGTCATAGTTTAGAGAAAAGGCTTGGCAGTTAACCAAATGGCTGGTTAACCAGTCGGTTGCGACAAATACGAGGTATTTTAAAAATAAAATAATTTATTTCTGCAAGTACAATCAAGGGCTCTTTTACATGTCTCATCTGTTCTTTTCTTTTGGCGCTTCGGGTATTGACCTTCACCGGCCGGAATAAACTCACCAGTTTCTCTTTTTGACCAACAAGTATTACAACAATATGGCGTTAATATAAGATTTCATACATTTATAGAGATGTAAAGGGTGTCTGTGCCCCTCTCCAAGACCAACCAAAAAAAAAAAAAAAAAGAGATGTAAAGGGTCTCTTTATGCGTCCAAACAGGACAAATAAAATTATAGAAAATAAATTGATAGTAAAATGAATGGAGATGTAAAGAGTCTCCGTTGTCAATTATTACCTGTACGGGTGGGTCTGCTAGGCTTTCTGGTAGAGTTGGGTTGGCAAGAGTAGTGCCATCAACCCATCACGCAAAATAGGCGCATGTTTGTCGTCGAGTTGCGGAAAACAAGCCCCCGTAAACGTATAACCTACCTGTACCGGTAGCGGCGCGTCTATACGCTTATGCGTGGTGTATGTGGGGTAACCGTAGTCGGGCGGGAAGGAGCCGGGCTTGGCAGCTTCCGAGTACTGATAGTCCTGTTGGATGTCCTCCGCCGAGTACATGCCTGGATTTAATACATTCACATCATTAATCTCACTCAAGAATCTTATATGTATTAGGGATGTAACGAATATCGGTTTTTGAACATTCGCGAATGCGAATGCGAATACGAATAATCAACGTTGATATTCGCGAATGCGAATACGAATATTGGTTATAAAATTTTATAATACTAGAAATAAACAAAATGAATAACTATGAAAATTCAATACTTCGTTTTCAATTACGATTAACCTAAATTTAATTCAGTTTTGCAATAAGTAATTGAAGTTTAAGTTGGAATAATTCGTCAGCTAAAGATAATGATATTGATTATGATTATGCATGTGGTAGAAAAATTGGAACCGGTGGAAGTTAAAAATATCTTATTTTCATTTTATTTCGGTTCTTATCTAACAGAGTTTTTAATTACTCATTGATAGTTTCGAAATCCGACTCGGACTTGGCCGTATTTTTTCTTTTCCATGAATTTTAGGATCTAAAATGCACCAAAAATATTCGCAATATATTCGCATCGATTTTTGCGAATACGAATGCGAATATTGAAAATCTTGCGAATATTCGCGAATACGAATGCGAATACGAATATTCGTTACATCCCTAATATGTATACAAACTGGATATTGCATGCCGAACATTCCTTTGAAGCCAGAAAAAATGACCTTGAATTACGTCACGCCGATCTTGCATCTCTTTCTGACGTAACTGACATATCGGTTATTATTAGTGTTGCCATAGAACGCAGGAGGTGCTACCGGTGAAATGAGGATTTTGATTTGGGTCCTTTTTTTTGTATAATACAAAGAAAACTAAGTAAATTTGATTGCAGAAAGTTTTATAAGAAAAATATAAATTTCTGTTGAAATTAGCTTATACTAAATTAATTAGGTGATGCCGGATAATTCGTACAGTCGCCATCAGATATTTCTATGCATCCAAGGTGCCCAAATATATCTGAGCAATACTAAATTTCAATAAACTCTGCACACTGCAAATGCCATATTCATCTGAACTGTTGGAATGGCAAAAAAATTTGAGCATGTATTTTTTCAATAAATTCTTAGCATACTTCCAGTCAAAAATATCTGATCATGTAAAATGTCAATTGTATCTAAGCAATAACTCAATATGACCGTTCACAAAGATCTGCGCATTAAAGCAAAACATGCCTTTAGCCTTTGTGTTGAGGTTAAATATTAGAACAATAAATGAAATTTTTGACACCTATAAATACAAAATTTGTTCAGAGTTCGGAAATCGAAATTATGCGTTTTCACTTCGTTATCGAGTGGACATAAGGGTGTTATGAGCGTGGCAAAGTAGTTTTGATTGATACTTAATAAATATGCGTGATTCCGCCAATCGTTGTCAAACTTGTCATAATCGAAATGTATGTATTGAACGGTTTAGATAAACTACGAGTATTATTTAATGAATAATAAGTGATTTACGAATAAATGGGTTCAATATTAAATACTACGAAGTTATCATCATCATGTTATGGTTAGAAAGGTTCCAGCAGGAAGCTGGACTAAGCAACCACGTGTCATTTGGGCGTCCAAGGTCGACAACGCGTCTCCAAGACGTAAATATATTAGAAAAGGCCCGGAACGAACGTTTCATTAATACCACCCAGTTTTCTGGTGAATTCAATGTCTCAAGTAGTACAATACGCAAACGGCTCAAAGAAGGAGGTTTACAAAACCGAGTGCCTGCGCGGAAGCCAGCTCTTACCCAAAGACATATGGATGAAAGGCTGCAGTTTGCAGTCTCTAATCGCAATAAAAACTTCGATGATGTCCTTTTTATGGACGAAAAGGTGTTTTGTTCGCCTGACAATGGCAGGTTAACACTATGGAGGCCAGATAATACTCGATACCATGCACGACATGTAGTACCTGATAGACGTAGCGGACGGATAACTATTGGCTTCTGGGGTTGGATGTCGAAGGAAGGACCCGGAGAGCTTGTCGAAATAACTGGGCGGATGAATGCCAAGGATTATGTAGAAATACTCGAAGATTCATTCCTGCCCAGTGTAGACATATGTTATCCGAACCGTCGTGTGACATTTATGCAAGACAATCCCACAACTCACACACAACACACAACTCTCGGCTAGTGCAAGCATGGCTTCATGAACACAGAGAGACAATTACACGAATCAAAATGCCCGCGAAAAGTCCAGATCTCAACCCAATAGAGAATTTGTGGGGGAAAATGGTCCAGGAGTGGGATACTGACCAGTGTAGGACGAAAGAACAATTAAGACGACATGCACTCGCTGTGTGGGAGTCTTTCAGGCGATTACTGTGCGAAACTTGTGGGCTCCATGCAACACCGGCTGAGGGCGGTGAGGAATGCTGATGGTGGTTACACTAAATACTGAAGACAATTTTAATAAAATACGAGTATGTATACATTAAGTTTTAGTACTCGGTACTTAGAAATTATAATAAATAAAATTAATACAATAAAATTAATTGATAGTTTTATTCCAATGTTAGTTGGTCTTGACCAACCCTTAACCCTTGGCTTAGGAGTTTCAAAATGTAGAGCGGTATCGAATTTAGTGCGAAACCACTCTTACTTAAATACTAACTACCTTATAAAGATGCCTGTCCACTGCATTCGAGTGATAAAAAAATAACCAATCGAATACATACAATGCAAATATTATTTACGAGCAGCCCGTCCCGCTTCGCAGGGTTCACGGCAATTTTTAGTACGGATCCCTAATATTTCTCTAATTAGTTTCAATTTTAGGTGCACACAACTTAATTGTCAAATAAAAGTTAAATCGGTGGTCAGGTGTGTGACGACAATTAAGCATGAAATCTTTATGAGGGTCAACTTTATTCACGAATTTATAGTACAATAACGCATAATGTTTATGAATTAAGCACAAAAAAGTAGTTTAAATTTAAAGCTTAATTGTCGTCACAACACTGACCACCGATTTAACCTTTTTTTGACAGCTAAGCTAATTGGGTGACCCTGAAAGTGAAAAAGCCCTAATATGTATAGCCTATGATACTCGCAAAGAGTGTACCTTACCAACGGTGAAAGAATTTTTCAAATTGAAATAGAAACATTTATTGCAAACCATGGTACATACAGTAGTTACAAATATAAAAAATAGAATCACATGGCACCCTGGTAAGGTATGGCAAGTATTCTTGCTACAGTTAGTCCAGTATTTTCGGAGCCTATTCAATACAAACAAACAAATCTTTCTTCTTTCTAATATTAGTATATATAGTACAGTCGCCATTAGATATATCTGAGCTTTTTTTAGAAGTACTCATAAATATCTGAACACGTCTCTATTTCCAAAGCGTTAGAGTCCATGTTCAGATATTTATGAGCACCCTGATAGCTCAGATGTATCTGATGGCGACTGTACTAGCGGCCCGTCCCGGCGTCGCACGGATCGTAGCTTTCCAATGGTGAAAGAGTTTTTGAAATCGGCACAGCAGTTTTTAAGTTTATTCATTACTAAACGTATAAAAATCTAAATCGAACAATTATACGACGTAAGGCATATAATATACAGTATATTCTTCTCAAATGATCAGATATTTGTGAACGCCTTTGTTGCTTAGATACGTTTGGTATTTTGTTCGATCAGATATTTTTGACTGGACGTCTGCAAAGAAATGATTGAAAAACAACATGCTCAGATGTTTATGGCATTGCAGTAGTTGCGATATAAATGGCATTTGGAGAGTGCAGAATTTATAGAAATTTAGTCTTGCTCAGAAATATTTGGACACCTTGGCCGCTCCGATATATCTGATGGCGACTGTATTTCTATAAAAAGTAAGATTTTTTTATAAATAACCTGGCAATACATCAGTGTCGAAAAGAGATATATCATAGGAGCAAAGGTGAATGAACCTGGCTTCAACTCATAGTTTGGCACGCAACAGCCAGTTTGTATATAAGATTCTTGATCTCACTAATATTATAAATGGATGTAGTTATGCAATAACGTTCCAATCCACAAAACAAAGTATCGACCTTCTGTCTTTAAAACAAAATCTATTATGCTAATAATGTTGTATGTGGATTGGAACGTTATTGCATAACTGTTTACGTCCAAATGTGAAAGTTGGTGAAGATGTTTAGATGTTTGTTACCAAGGACCATTAAAACAAGAGGACTGTCATTCTCCATACTTTGGATCGTACCCCGACCGCAAGGGGATATCCAGGCAAAAACTAGATGGCGCTAAAAAACTAAACATTTAACTATGTTATAATTGAACAAAGAAACATAGTACAGTAACAATTAGTTCGTAAACATCTAATAATAAATAAATTCTAACATTTAAATACTGTGTCACGTTTGCAAAGTTGAATAATTGTAAATAATATAATTCTTATACCAAGCTTATATATAGATGGCGTTGTAATATCGGGGAACAGCTTTTTGTATGGAGAATGACAGTCCTCTTATTTTAATTGTTTGTTACTAAATAACGGGGTAACAACTGGATGGATTGAGCTGAAATTTGGTATGCAAGTAGAACAAGTCCTGGATTGAAACATAGGATACTTTATATCCCGGTAAAGAGTTCCTTTGGGAAAATAACGGGAACAGCGCGGGCGAAGACGCGAGTAAATAATGCTAGTAGCATATAAGGTTCCAGGCTTCAACAGAGGCAAGAATTCAAGATACATTATGGTGAGGCAGGAATGACGATTAGAACTTTGTCCAGCGAGGCTTATCTGTTTGTTCGTGTATCACGTAAAAACTACCGACCGATATTTTGTATACAGGTAGATTATGACCCCGGTTAATACTTAGTTATCTGCGTAAACCGAAGCAAAAAAGAGACATTCAATTCACTCCTAGGTGAAAATTGTACCAAGGAGTGACGTCACTCGAAACTTCTAAGCACTCTATCTTCGTCATTTTTTGTTTATCAAACAAAAGAAAAAACACGTACAATATTTTTAATAATCCAACTGACGGACTAAACAGTTTTTTTTTGTCGTCTAGCCTATAGGGAACGTGCACGAACTATAGGTGGCAGCACTAAACGACAAAAGAGACACGGGCGGACAATAAAGGAAACTATCGCCCCTGTCAAATCAAGCTGTCAATGTCAATGATAATATTATGTAAGTGTCAATGTCAAATATAGTAAGTCGTAGCTACACTGACGTTAATCGTCCTTCATCGCGATAAATTAACGGCGTTTCTGTCAATGTGGCCCCAGCATGAGAGGGTATATGGTTTAGATTGGCGGCACCAGTTGGCAGCACCTTCGTCGTGCACGTTCCCTATTGCATTCCCTAAGACAAACTCACCAGGGCCATAGCTGATGTCCTGTTCTCGCATGCTGGCGTGAAGGTTCTCATTGGTGAAGAGCACCTGCTCCTCCTGGTAGCCGAGGTCCTTCTTGGAGATGGTCCACTGTTGGACCGGCTTGAGCGCGGGCCGGTCGCTCCGCACCAGGTGGGATTTCAGGATGGAGTGCTCCGGGAGGCTGTAGGGGGGAGGCTCGTCGCGGGAGGAGGAGGGAGAGGTACTGGAACAAATTAGTACATTACGGTGGTAAATCTTGACATTCACAGGTGCATTTAATATGCCTTTTTAGGGCGGTAAAACAAAGAATGTCTCAGGTACTTGACGCCCGAGCCGAAGGCGACGGCAATAAATATGCGATCTGAGGCTTTCTTTATTACCGCCCGTGGTAAGTACAAAATTTTACGTCTCCCCCAGGCCAGGAAGAGGGATTTTCCGCACGGTTAGCGTGCAGTTATTGCCACTTTATGGCCAAGTGTGACGTAAAAGTACATTACACACCAAGGGTGGTAAAATAAAGACCGATATCGCAGATGTTTGCGCCCCGAGCTGCAGGCGAGGGACGTAAATATGTGATCGAGGGCTTTCTTTATTACCTCCCGTGTTGTGTACATCATTTTATGTCTACACTTGGCCAGGAAGCGGCTTTTTCCGTACGCGCAGCGTGCGGAAAAAGTCACTTTATGGCCAGGTGTGGCAGAAAAGAAATTTACGGCCAACGATAATAGTATATTACACAACTAGGGTGGTAATACAAAGAAAGGCCGAGATCGCAGATGTTTGCGGCCCGAGCCGCAGGCGAGGGAAGTAAATATGCGATCGAGGGCTTTCTTTATTACCTCCCGTGTTGTGTACAGCATTTTATGTCTACATTTGGCCAGAAAGCGGCTTTTTCCTTACGCGTAGCGTGCGGAAAAAGGCACTTTATGGCCTAGTGTGACATAAAATAGGATACTCACTTGTATTTGATCTTGAGGATCTTCTTGTCGGGTCTGTCGTAGGCGGCCTCGTGGAACACGGGCTCCTCGTAATGCTGGAACGTGTACTTCTCAGGCAACGCGGGCTCTTTGGCCTCCACGATGTATTTCGCTTCTTGTAGACCGTTCCCGTATTTTATACCTATAAAAATGTCTATTTGAATCTGACAGACATTTACAGTTAATTAACACTATCATGTTGTAAATTATTCGTAACTGATTTGGATGTAGCAACTATCAGACCACTGCTACACTTATTTTAGCATTAGATTATGGATTTAGGAAGCATATTGGAGACGAGGGTATCAAATTTGAGAAAAAATTATAAAAAAGTCACTTTTAGCTTTATTATCTATTAATTACCTAAAACCCTGTATGCTTGTATTACACTCATGTCATAATTAATTTGAATGTAGGGAGCGTGCACGAACTATAGGTGGCAGCACTGAACGACAAAAGAGACACGAGCGGTCAATAAAGGAAACTATCGCCCCTGTCAAATCAAGCTGTCAATGTCAATGACAATATGTAAGTGTCAATGTCAAATATAGTAAGTCGTACCTACACTGACGTTAATCGTCCTTCATCGCGATAAATTAACGGCGTTTTCGTCAATGTGGCCCCAGCATGAGAGGGTACATGATTTAGATTGGCGGCACCAGTTGGCAGCACCTTCGTCGTGCACGTTCCCTATAGCAACAATCAGACTACTGCTACTCATATTTTTTTTACAAAACCTTATCCAATTACTTTGACGACCGGTTTAGCTTAGTTGGTAGTGACCCTGCCTACGAAGCACGAGGTCCTGGGTTCGAATCCCGGTAAGGGCATTTATTTGTGTGATGAGCGCGAATAGTTGTTCCTGAGTCATGGATGTTTTCTATGTATTTAAGTATTTGTATCTATTAAATATATCGTCGTCTAGTCTATGTATTAATGAAA
Organism: Eudemis profundana; assembly: GCA_947034925.1. NCBI lineage: Eukaryota > Metazoa > Arthropoda > Insecta > Lepidoptera > Tortricidae > Eudemis > Eudemis profundana. Next base: position 15,202,392 of record OX344818.1, read on the forward strand.
TCTTATATTGTTGTAATACTCGTTGGTGGAAAAGAGAAACTGGTGAGTTTCTTCCGGCGCTTCTTCTCACCAGAAGGTCAATTACCCGAAGCGCCAAAGGAAAAGAATTAGAGATGAGACATGTAAAAGAGCCCTTGAGGGCCTACTTACAGAAATAAATTATTTTATTTTTATTTTATTTATTTATAGTATCCATAACACAAGCCTTATTGAGCTTACTATGGGGCTAGTTCGATTTGTGTAAGATTGTCCCCTAATATTTATTTCATTTATTTAATTACTCTTAAACCATACAAAAAACTAAGAGGAACTCTTTACTTACCCTGCGTCTGGTACCTATTATCATATACGACCTCCTTGTTCTCGATATAGAACTTGTCGGCGTATATCTTCTCTTCGACGAACTCGTCCGGCTGAGCCATGTGCATGATGGGCTTCGGCAATGTCAGCTTCAGCGATTTCTTCTGGGCCGGCTGCTTCTTTGCCACCGCCTTGTTAGGGGAGACGTGGTTTTTTAGCTTGAAGTCCTGAAAAATGTCAACAGCCATTTTAGCTGACGTTTTACAAGCAAAGAAATAAGTATGCGTAAGAATGCTCGAGCATTGAATGCAGTCACACAGGCGTGCTCGATTCTATAGTTTGGTATAGGGAACGTGCACGAACTATAGGTGGCAGCACTAAACGACAAGAGACACGGGCGGACAATAAAGGAAACTATCGCCCCTGTCAAATCAAGCTGTCAATGTCAGTGATAATATGTAAGTGTCAATGTTAAATATAGTAGGTCGTAGCTACACTGACGTTAATCGTCCTTCAATGCGATAAATTAATGTTATTAACGGTGTTTCCGTCAATGTGGCTCCAGCATGAGAGGGTGCATGATTTAGATTGGCGGCACCAGTTGGCAGCACCTTCTATGTGCACGTTCCCTATATGTGTGGACATGTGACCTTGTCCTTGTTGGGCGCGGCCTGCGCGCGTTTCTCGAGCGTGCGCAGCTCCTTGCATAACTCCCGCACCAGCTGCCCCGAGTTTAGGCACTTTGGCACGTTGTCGCGCTTCGCCGCGTCCGTCTGCAAACAATGGGGATGTTGACTAATCTTGAATTTTACAACATAATAATATAGTCACATGGATTTGAAAATACTAAATTATCATAACACAAAAGAAATAGACCAAAAACTTATAAAAAATATAAAGTTATGAGACCAGAAAGTTAAAAAAAAAAGTTTTTTTTTATCGTCTTAAAGAAAAATTAAAGTCAATTTCGGAATGCTTAAATAACACTGAAAAAATAAATGTATCACAACTATGTGCTTAAACGCACTTTTTCGTCCCCAAAATGGCACAATGCTATATTTTTTATACAGACTTAGTACAGCGAGGACAAGAGATGACGTCACAGGGTGCGTCCGTTTTGTATGGGCCGTTTTCAACGCTCGGTGCGGTCGGCTACTTTTGATTGCAATTTGTGGCTGTTACAGTAATCCAAATGTAGTAGTTATAGGTATATATTTGTTCCTCATAAATAGTAGAATCCATTTACATCAGTTACAAAATTTAGGACACAAGCCTATGGTACCATATCGAGGGCTTCATGCTAAAGGGGCGTATAAGCAAGCGTTTTGCTTTGCGTATACGCCCCTTTGGCCTGAAACCCTCGATATATACTCACACTCTTCAAGCCGTGCCACTCCTTGAGCGCGTTGGCGAGGATCTTGACTCCGCGCAGCAGCAGCGCCGGCAGCGGCGCCGGCCCCAGCGCCGCCATGCTCTCGTGTAATGTGAAATCTTCATCCTGCACAAACACGATAGTACATTACACAACTAGGGTGGTAAAACAAGGAGGCCGAGATCGCAGATGATTGCGGCCCGAGCTGTAAGCGAGGGTCGTAAATATGCGATCGAGGGCTTTCTTTATTACCTCCCGTGTTGTGTACATAAATTTATGTCTACAGTTGGCCAGAAAGCGGCTTTTTCCGTACGCGCATAAATAATCTACATCTTGAGATCAAAATTTATTTTTTCAAAAAAGGCGACTAGGCTTCCCGTGTACCCTTGATGTGGTCACGACCCTCAGTCATCAGCAGATATCGGACATATTTGCGTCATCGCTCGTATATACTGATTACTTTCTTTAATAAAATGTACATTGTAACCAACCTGTGTATTTTTTGACTATCAAAATTAAATCTCAGGTAAGAAATTAATTATTTAATTATATTTTGGAGTCATGTCCACATTTTTTAGGAGCAATGACGCAAATTTGTTCGATCTCTGGTCATCAGACAGCGCGCGCGGGTACCTGCGTCTCCTCGTTGTGCCGGCGCAGCATGGTGAGTAGATGCGCACCCGCGTACCAGTGCATGGCTTCAAACAGCGGGTAGCGCAGCATCACGGGCGTCTCTACGCGACGCTCGATCTCGTATATCCTGCACATACAACCTACGGTTAATCTCCAATTCTGTCATCCTAATTCAAAAGCATCTCAAAAAAATCAAATTACACTTTTCAACATTTTTGCACATAAAATATATCAATGGATCATATTACATTTCCAAAAAGAAATCTTAGTTTATAAAATTTTCCTAAAAGTCATCGCCAAAATCAATCCATTTTCAAAACTAAAATTGAACAACCTATGAAACTGAATGCGTATTCTTGAATTAGGACGGCAGTATTGTAATCTCAATAATGATGATACGCTTAAAGCAATGTGTACAAGAGTAACCGTGGCCGGTCGTTCCTCATTACCGAGAAACCGTCAAATAAACGAGACCTCTTAAATCAAGGTCCTGCAACCCGCGGCCCGAGGAGGTTTCATCGGCGGCCCGCCAACAGCTTCAGCCAGCCAGTTCTTTTCATCATTGTTTAATAGTAAAATTGTATTCGTAAAATCTAAGCTCAACAGTTAATCGTTTATATATTGAGTGATATTAAACTAACCTAGCTAATTTATTACCAGATGTTTTGTAGAAAGTGATATAATTTTTACATAGTAAAAAAATCGTTATAAAGACATGCGACCCACTATGCAAAAAAAAACATTCTTGATCCTTGATTTTGAAAAGGTTGTAGACCCCTGCCGTAATTGAGATGATACTCTTAGAGCATTGCGAACTTCGTAGGGATTAGTCTTAGAGTGCGTTTGCACTGATAAGAAGCGGAGCGGAACGGATCCCGAGTCGACCGATCACAGTCCTCGATATCACTTCACATTAATGGAGACAGTGTGAATGGATCCAGCCGCCCGGGATGCAGGGCCGCCGGGGCACACTAGTGCCGCCATCATGTCTGCAGCTGGCACGGTACTCACTGCAGCTGCACCTCCACGCTGTAGGAGTGCAGCAGGTTGCCGCCGAACACCAGCGAGTCGCACGGCGTCAGCACGGCGTGGATCCAGCCGCCCGGGATGCAGGGCCGCCGGGGCACACTAGTGCCGCCATCATGTCTGCAGCTGGCACGGTACTCACTGCAGCTGCACCTCCACGCTGTAGGAGTGCAGCAGGTTGCCGCCGAACACCAGCGAGTCGCACGGCGTCAGCACGGCGTGGATCCAGCCGCCCGGGATGCAGGGCCGCCGGGGCACACTAGTGCCGCCATCATGTCTGCAGCTGGCACGGTACTCACTGCAGCTGCACCTCCACGCTGTAGGAGTGCAGCAGGTTGCCGCCGAACACCAGCGAGTCGCACGGCGTCAGCACGGCGTGGATCCAGCCGCCCGGGATGCAGGGCCGCCGGGGCACACTAGTGCCGCCATCATGTCTGCAGCTGGCACGGTACTCACTGCAGCTGCACCTCCACGCTGTAGGAGTGCAGCAGGTTGCCGCCGAACACCAGCGAGTCGCACGGCGTCAGCACGGCGTGGATCCAGCCGCCCGGGATGCAGGGCCGCCGGGGCACACTAGTGCCGCCATCATGTCTGCAGCTGGCACGGTACTCACTGCAGCTGCACCTCCACGCTGTAGGAGTGCAGCAGGTTGCCGCCGAACACCAGCGAGTCGCACGGCGTCAGCACGGCGTGGATCCAGCCGCCCGGGATGCAGGGCCGCCGGGGCACACTAGTGCCGCCATCATGTCTGCAGCTGGCACGGTACTCACTGCAGCTGCACCTCCACGCTGTAGGAGTGCAGCAGGTTGCCGCCGAACACCAGCGAGTCGCACGGCGTCAGCACGGCGTGGATCCAGCCGCCCGGGATGCAGGGCCGCCGGGGCACACTAGTGCCGCCATCATGTCTGCAGCTGGCACGGTACTCACTGCAGCTGCACCTCCACGCTGTAGGAGTGCAGCAGGTTGCCGCCGAACACCAGCGAGTCGCACGGCGTGAGCACGGCGTGGATCCAGCCGCCCGGGATGCAGGGCCGCCGGGGCACACTAGTGCCGCCATCATGTCTGCAGCTGGCACGGTACTCACTGCAGCTGCACCTCCACGCTGTAGGAGTGCAGCAGGTTGCCGCCGAACACCAGCGAGTCGCACGGCGTCAGCACGGCGTGGATCCAGCCGCCCGGGATGCAGGGCCGCCGGGGCACACTAGTGCCGCCATCATGTCTGCAGCTGGCACGGTACTCACTGCAGCTGCACCTCCACGCTGTAGGAGTGCAGCAGGTTGCCGCCGAACACCAGCGAGTCGCACGGCGTCAGCACGGCGTGGATCCAGCCGCCCGGGATGCAGGGCCGCCGGGGCACACTAGTGCCGCCATCATATCTGCAGCTGGCACGGTACTCACTGCAGCTGCACCTCCACGCTGTAGGAGTGCAGCAGGTTGCCGCCGAACACCAGCGAGTCGCACGGCGTGAGCACGGCGTGGATCCAGCCGCCCGGGATGCAGGGCCGCCGGGGCACACTAGTGCCGCCATCATGTCTGCAGCTGGCACGGTACTCACTGCAGCTGCACCTCCACGCTGTAGGAGTGCAGCAGGTTGCCGCCGAACACCAGCGAGTCGCACGGCGTCAGCACGGCGTGGATCCAGCCGCCCGGGATGCAGGGCCGCCGGGGCACACTAGTGCCGCCATCATATCTGCAGCTGGCACGGTACTCACTGCAGCTGCACCTCCACGCTGTAGGAGTGCAGCAGGTTGCCGCCGAACACCAGCGAGTCGCACGGCGTCAGCACGGCGTGGATCCAGCCGCCCGGGATGCAGGGCCGCCGGGGCACACTAGTGCCGCCATCATATCTGCAGCTGGCACGGTACTCACTGCAGCTGCACCTCCACGCTGTAGGAGTGCAGCAGGTTGCCGCCGAACACCAGCGAGTCGCACGGCGTGAGCACGGCGTGGATCCAGCCGCCCGGGATGCAGGGCCGCCGGGGCACACTAGTGCCGCCATCATATCTGCAGCTGGCACGGTACTCACTGCAGCTGCACCTCCACGCTGTAGGAGTGCAGCAGGTTGCCGCCGAACACCAGCGAGTCGCACGGCGTCAGCACGGCGTGGATCCAGCCGCCCGGGATGCAGGGCCGCCGGGGCACACTAGTGCCGCCATCATATCTGCAGCTGGCACGGTACTCACTGCAGCTGCACCTCCACGCTGTAGGAGTGCAGCAGGTTGCCGCCGAACACCAGCGAGTCGCACGGCGTGAGCACGGCGTGGATCCAGCCGCCCGGGATGCAGAGCGTCTGCCCGGGGCACAGTTCCGCCGTGCCGTACCATTCCACCTGGACAACAAACGTTAACAACAATCAGACGTTGATTTTGGGAGAACGTTACCAGCCGATACCTGCACCGATTCGATGCCGACACTCCCTGTTCCTTTCACTTTACAGCGGAAAGACAGGGAGAGGACGAGTCGGCGTCGCGTCGGCCAATAAAAAATCGCCCAAAATTGATCGCAAAAAATTTCAAGCAGTTTCATCGGACCTACATCATTACTATGACAAAATTTTAAATTTGAAGAATTACGTAAACAATTTTAGTTCTATCACAATAGTAGGTAACCTTTGTCCCTTTTTTTTGGAAACTGACAAACTCGCAACCCTTATGGGCTTAGCGATTGTCGGACTGGGTGGTCGGCCGTGGCGTTCCCTGGGGTCGAACCAGGTCGTAGCCGGACCACCCCGAGGGGTCGGACTGGGTGGGTGCCGGGGGCGCCTGGGGTCGAACCAGGTCACCTTGTCCCGGTCCACCTCGATAGGGTCGGACTAGGTGGGGGCCTGAGCGCCTGGAGTCGAACCAGGACGTTTGGCCAGGGCCACCTTGACTTTTCACTGATTGCGGGTCGAGTGAGCAGCGGAACAGCGGGAAGGATGAAGCGGATCATCCTGTCCTTATGTGAACGTGTGTATCGAACTAATGGACCTATATCCCATTGTTTATTATCAAAGCGATAAAAAACCGAAACGAATGTTACCATGTCACCGAAGAATCTTTCGTTCTGGTTGTTTGAGGCGCTCCACTGCTGGTAGAGAGCTAGGTTCGTCGACGTCGGAGGTATCAAGTAGAAGATCTGAAAACGGAAACATTTTGTTAATGACAGAATCTGAGTAATAGAGATATCACTTCGTTATGTCACCTAAAAAGCTGAATTTATTAAATACTAGCATTTAACCGCGTCTTTGCCCGCGTTTTTCCCGTTAATGTCCACCAGGATAACTCTCTCACTCTTCACCAGGATACAAAGTATCCTATGTTTCAATACAGAACCAAGTCTACTTGCATGCCTCATCTCAAAGTAACAAACATCTTCACAAATTTTCACATTTATAATATTAGTTGGATCAGAGTACTTCTGCACGGCGGGCCGCGGCGGCTGCTCCCCCGCCGGCCACACCCCCCCGGTACCCACCTTGCGGCCGTGCATGACGTGGTACCACACGGTGGTACCGCCGAAGTCCACGTGGAAGTCGGTGTAGGAGCCGGCAGCGGACATGAGGCAGTACTTCTGCACGGCGGGCCGCGGCGGCTGCTCCCCCGCCGGCCACACCCCCCCGGTACCCACCTTGCGGCCGTGCATGACGTGGTACCACACGGTGGTACCGCCGAAGTCCACGTGGAAGTCGGTGTAGGAGCCGGCAGCGGACATGAGGCAGTACTTCTGCACGGCGGGCCGCGGCGGCTGCTCCCCCGCCGGCCACACCCCCCCGGTACCCACCTTGCGGCCGTGCATGACGTGGTACCACACGGTGGTACCGCCGAAGTCCACGTGGAAGTCGGTGTAGGAGCCGGCAGCGGACATGAGGCAGTACTTCTGCACGGCGGGCCGCGGCGGCTGCTCCCCCGCCGGCCACACCCCCCCGGTACCCACCTTGCGGCCGTGCATGACGTGGTACCACACGGTGGTACCGCCGAAGTCCACGTGGAAGTCGGTGTAGGAGCCGGCAGCGGACATGAGGCAGTACTTCTGCACGGCGGGCCGCGGCGGCTGCTCCCCCGCCGGCCACACCCCCCCGGTACCCACCTTGCGGCCGTGCATGACGTGGTACCACACGGTGGTACCGCCGAAGTCCACGTGGAAGTCGGTGTAGGAGCCGGCAGCGGACATGAGGCAGTACTTCTGCACGGCGGGCCGCGGCGGCTGCTCCCCCGCCGGCCACACCCCCCCGGTACCCACCTTGCGGCCGTGCATGACGTGGTACCACACGGTGGTACCGCCGAAGTCCACGTGGAAGTCGGTGTAGGAGCCGGCAGCGGACATGAGGCAGTACTTCTGCACGGCGGGCCGCGGCGGCTGCTCCCCCGCCGGCCACACCCCCCCGGTACCCACCTTGCGGCCGTGCATGACGTGGTACCACACGGTGGTACCGCCGAAGTCCACGTGGAAGTCGGTGTAGGAGCCGGCAGCGGACATGAGGCAGTACTTCTGCACGGCGGGCCGCGGCGGCTGCTCCCCCGCCGGCCACACCCCCCCGGTACCCACCTTGCGGCCGTGCATGACGTGGTACCACACGGTGGTACCGCCGAAGTCCACGTGGAAGTCGGTGTAGGAGCCGGCAGCGGACATGAGGCAGTACTTCTGCACGGCGGGCCGCGGCGGCTGCTCCCCCGCCGGCCACACCCCCCCGGTACCCACCTTGCGGCCGTGCATGACGTGGTACCACACGGTGGTACCGCCGAAGTCCACGTGGAAGTCGGTGTAGGAGCCGGCAGCGGACATGAGGCAGTACTTCTGCACGGCGGGCCGCGGCGGCTGCTCCCCCGCCGGCCACACCCCCCCGGTACCCACCTTGCGGCCGTGCATGACGTGGTACCACACGGTGGTACCGCCGAAGTCCACGTGGAAGTCGGTGTAGGAGCCGGCAGCGGACATGAGGCAGTACTTCTGCACGGCGGGCCGCGGCGGCTGCTCCCCCGCCGGCCACACCCCCCCGGTACCCACCTTGCGGCCGTGCATGACGTGGTACCACACGGTGGTACCGCCGAAGTCCACGTGGAAGTCGGTGTAGGAGCCGGCAGCGGACATGAGGCAGTACTTCTGCACGGCGGGCCGCGGCGGCTGCTCCCCCGCCGGCCACACCCCCCCGGTACCCACCTTGCGGCCGTGCATGACGTGGTACCACACGGTGGTACCGCCGAAGTCCACGTGGAAGTCGGTGTAGGAGCCGGCAGCGGACATGAGGCAGTACTTCTGCACGGCGGGCCGCGGCGGCTGCTCCCCCGCCGGCCACACCCCCCCGGTACCCACCTTGCGGCCGTGCATGACGTGGTACCACACGGTGGTACCGCCGAAGTCCACGTGGAAGTCGGTGTAGGAGCCGGCAGCGGACATGAGGCAGTACTTCTGCACGGCGGGCCGCGGCGGCTGCTCCCCCGCCGGCCACACCCCCCCGGTACCCACCTTGCGGCCGTGCATGACGTGGTACCACACGGTGGTACCGCCGAAGTCCACGTGGAAGTCGGTGTAGGAGCCGGCAGCGGACATGAGGCAGTACTTCTGCACGGCGGGCCGCGGCGGCTGCTCCCCCGCCGGCCACACCCCCCCGGTACCCACCTTGCGGCCGTGCATGACGTGGTACCACACGGTGGTACCGCCGAAGTCCACGTGGAAGTCGGTGTAGGAGCCGGCAGCGGACATGAGGCAGTACTTCTGCACGGCGGGCCGCGGCGGCTGCTCCCCCGCCGGCCACACCCCCCCGGTACCCACCTTGCGGCCGTGCATGACGTGGTACCACACGGTGGTACCGCCGAAGTCCACGTGGAAGTCGGTGTAGGAGCCGGCAGCGGACATGAGGCAGTACTTCTGCACGGCGGGCCGCGGCGGCTGCTCCCCCGCCGGCCACACCCCCCCGGTACCCACCTTGCGGCCGTGCATGACGTGGTACCACACGGTGGTACCGCCGAAGTCCACGTGGAAGTCGGTGTAGGAGCCGGCAGCGGACATGAGGCAGTACTTCTGCACGGCGGGCCGCGGCGGCTGCTCCCCCGCCGGCCACACCCCCCCGGTACCCACCTTGCGGCCGTGCATGACGTGGTACCACACGGTGGTACCGCCGAAGTCCACGTGGAAGTCGGTGTAGGAGCCGGCAGCGGACATGAGGCAGTACTTCTGCACGGCGGGCCGCGGCGGCTGCTCCCCCGCCGGCCACACCCCCCCGGTACCCACCTTGCGGCCGTGCATGACGTGGTACCACACGGTGGTACCGCCGAAGTCCACGTGGAAGTCGGTGTAGGAGCCGGCAGCGGACATGAGGCAGTACTTCTGCACGGCGGGCCGCGGCGGCTGCTCCCCCGCCGGCCACACCCCCCCGGTACCCACCTTGCGGCCGTGCATGACGTGGTACCACACGGTGGTACCGCCGAAGTCCACGTGGAAGTCGGTGTAGGAGCCGGCAGCGGACATGAGGCAGTACTTCTGCACGGCGGGCCGCGGCGGCTGCTCCCCCGCCGGCCACACCCCCCCGGTACCCACCTTGCGGCCGTGCATGACGTGGTACCACACGGTGGTACCGCCGAAGTCCACGTGGAAGTCGGTGTAGGAGCCGGCAGCGGACATGAGGCAGTACTTCTGCACGGCGGGCCGCGGCGGCTGCTCCCCCGCCGGCCACACCCCCCCGGTACCCACCTTGCGGCCGTGCATGACGTGGTACCACACGGTGGTACCGCCGAAGTCCACGTGGAAGTCGGTGTAGGAGCCGGCAGCGGACATGAGGCAGTACTTCTGCACGGCGGGCCGCGGCGGCTGCTCCCCCGCCGGCCACACCCCCCCGGTACCCACCTTGCGGCCGTGCATGACGTGGTACCACACGGTGGTACCGCCGAAGTCCACGTGGAAGTCGGTGTAGGAGCCGGCAGCGGACATGAGGCAGTACTTCTGCACGGCGGGCCGCGGCGGCTGCTCCCCCGCCGGCCACACCCCCCCGGTACCCACCTTGCGGCCGTGCATGACGTGGTACCACACGGTGGTACCGCCGAAGTCCACGTGGAAGTCGGTGTAGGAGCCGGCAGCGGACATGAGGCAGTACTTCTGCACGGCGGGCCGCGGCGGCTGCTCCCCCGCCGGCCACACCCCCCCGGTACCCACCTTGCGGCCGTGCATGACGTGGTACCACACGGTGGTACCGCCGAAGTCCACGTGGAAGTCGGTGTAGGAGCCGGCAGCGGACATGAGGCAGTACTTCTGCACGGCGGGCCGCGGCGGCTGCTCCCCCGCCGGCCACACCACCCCGGCCCAGTCCAGTTTGCGGATCGTCGCCGGGGGCTCCACTAGAGGCGCCATGCTGTCCACAAAACATGCCGAGGTTAGATACGCACAGACAACCTCCACTAGACGGAGCATGTGAAATGACTCGCGCTCACCACGCATATGGTCGATTGTATAGCATTACGATATTACGCGTCCGGCCGCTCGTTCAGTCGCGATTGCGAACATATTTCCGACCTGTGTGTGCACCAAACGTAAAAATAAATATTTCTGTTCAATCCGACGAAAATCTCAAAGGGACCATTCAACAATTACGTGATCACCGGAAGGGGGGGGGTGCTTGTATATACATCTGGATTATTTGGGTGGTGGTGGGGGGGGGAGAATCCATGTTACGTCATAATTTTATAACTTGTTAGCTAAAGAAATTTTCTAAAAAATGAAAAAGGTGTTGTAGTAACTTAATAACTTGTTAAACTTGACTTAGCGACTAATGAAACTATCTATTTTATTGTTTTAACTTTATAGTTCTTACCTTTTACCCTCTTCCCAAATTTAGGTCATTTAAGACCCATAGAAACATGACATACGTGTCAGTGCTAAATGCTAATAAACAGCAAACATTTTAAGCACGGACGAAGATTATTATTATCAAGGCGAGGGGGGGGGGGGGGGGGGGTTAAAAACAAAAGATTACTCTGGGATCACATGGGGGGGGGGGGGTAAATAAAACGGCCAAAAATGATCACGTAATTGTTGAACGATCCCAAACATAAAATGATAAAAAAAATGTGAAACACGCGTTGTACTAGTAATATCTACCGATCGAGTCGTATAACATGCTCCGTCTAGTGAAGGTGGTGATGATGATGATGATGATGATGACTCACTTGGTCTCGCTGAACTCGAGACTGAGCACGTTGAGCACTCGGTCGTGGCGGGTGTCGGGCGGCGTCTCGAAGTATTCCACGAACTCGCCCAGCGACATCCGCAGCGTCGACTGCCGACGGACGTCGATCACCTCGACCTGTCGACATAACACCACGGCACGTCATAGGACAAACTAGGGATGTAACGATACCGATATATCGGTATCGCCGATTATATACAACCGATATTTGAAGAGCGCGAAAAAAAATTGCTGTTCGAAAAAAAATCTGCAAAAAGTAATTTCAATTACTGACTTAATTTATGTATTGGTCTATCACCTTGTGCAATAATAATTACCTACTATGTTAATTATATCTTTAGTTCATATTTTTTTTTTATTTTGAGTTTTCAATTTATTTATTTTTACTTTACACTTTTAAGGATGACTCTCTATTAAATATAGCCAAGTTTTAGGTATAATAAGAACATACAAATATCTGAAGTTCATACTTCATTATTTAGCTAAGATATCGGTATCGGTATCGCCGATTATTTACTACAATAATCGGTATCGGTATCGTATCGGCAAAATTATGTATCGTTACATCCCTAGAACAAACCTACTGAATCATGGAATTTTAGTGATTTTGTACACAGTAAAAGTGTATACTTAATTATTTACGTAGAGTAAAAATACCTTACCTCCATTTGTGCTCCACAGAAACGGAGCACGGAGCGAGCTGTGAAAGTGGCGGGGTTCGGGGTCTCCATCTCCAGACCCTCCGACGTGGCGAATATGATCGGCCGGTTGAAACCTGACCGAAAATAAATATTTGCTCAAAAAAAAATTCACGCCACTGCTCAGAAAGATGGCAATAGATGGACGTTTCAGAACGGTAAAACGGGGCATAAGTATAAAAGCGACCTGTTTACTAGAGGTGCTTCAGTTATCTGTAAGCGAAATTAATAATAAAAAAAAATTGTTGTATGGGCAAGATTTTTTTTTATTTTTTTTTGTAACGCATGGGGTATGAAAAATGTTGGAACTACTAAAATATTATGGTGTATAAAATTTCAGCTCTCTGTGATGATGGGAACCCGTGCCGACTTGGCTTCAAAGTTAGTATGGAGATTTGCTTTCTGGGACACCCTAACGTCCAGCTATTTATTACAAGGTCCTTGGCTTGTAGCCCCTTTGTCAACTCCAACAGATCCATCTAATGTTGCCAAGTATCCGGATAAAGCCGAACATAGTTAGGGCCTACGCAAGCTGACGCGGTTCGCACGGAGCGGGTGCACGCCTGCGTGTCTATATTGAAAAATATTATGAGCAGGGCTAAGTAAAGCGGGCGCGGGTGCCATATTTTTGCCCGCCCGCCGCGTGCGTCCGCTCCGTGCACCCGCGTCAGCTAGCGTAAGCGCTTAGGCTTTTTGACTGCGAGTCCGGCCAAAATAACCGGCTTGTCCAGCTTTTGTTAGGCTTTTTACAAGATTTACTAGTATGGTTATAATCAAAAAAAGCTTGATTTTACATAAAAATTTTTTGTTATACCTATTACAGGGTGACCACTATTTACAACAATCAAAATTCCCTGACTTTTCCCGGTTTTCCAGCCGTTTTTTCTAGTTTTTCCCTGACTATAATCTTAACCCTTAAAGGCATGATTTTTTTTATCGTTACTAAAAAAATATGTGGATACCTAATGGCGTAATAAACACTAGAAAAATATAAAAAAAATCTTTATAAATATGTGCTACAACATTATTCTAAAAAATAATTACTTATTTTGTTAAAAACCGTTATAAACACACTCAACGAAAACTTTAAATATTTAACTTTTTCAAAATTGCCGCCATTTTGCTCAAAAGATCTAATAACTTTTTTAAATACAATTTTGCCAAAATTATTTATTTTTTATTCGGAATCTAACACGTAAATGTCACATTTATTAAAAAAAATAATAAATGTGATTTTGGATAGCTGCATATTGCTGCACTGGCCATCAAATATACGATGCAGATATACATCATTATGACATGTCATGTATAATTTATCATGTCCTTTTGTATTATGAAATAAATAAATCTATCTATCTATTTATGCATTTAAGGGTTAAATGTAATAAGGATGAAATATACAGGGTGTTTGGTCCATCGTTTGCCAAATTAAAATGGCGGATAGGTGGGGTTATTTTCTATCCCTCTACGCTCTCTAAAAATGTTTGGCCCACGTGTATTTTTTTTTCTTACTTTTGTTGTTTTTAAAGAATTTACAGGGCCGACGCGTTTAAATTTGAATTAAAAAAAAGTAAGTGCAAAAGAGATGAAATGTTTATTGCATCGTGATGTGTAACGTTTCACGGTTGTATCAGAGTTAAAATTACTGACATGTTACTGCTAGTTTTTTTTTATTGACCTTCAAATGTTTTACAACATGTAAAAATTTAGTCAAAGATGAATTTAGATTTGCAATAAGTATGCAAAATGACTTGTTTATCTAATCCCATGATTACAAAATGGTCCAAGTTTCAAAAAGACTTAGGGAGCCATGGATGTATAAAATAGAAGGATACCGCGCGGTCTAAGACGCGGGTGAAGCCAAGCAATGGCCGCCGAAGTGAGCATGTGTGCGTTGACGGCCCAATGGCAGCCGACCGGCCCATTATGCTGGTTGATGTGTGCGTGCGTGCGTACAAAGCGCCGGCTCATCATGAGTGCTTCACTTATCTGTTCGCGACGCTACGTCCATTTATTTTTAAGGTCCTTGTAGGGAGCAAAACACCTAGGTCGTGAAATGCACAAGTAGGCAGAATGTCTCAATTGTATAAAGTCTTGGTTGTGATAAGGACTACGTAATCAAAAGATCTTGTTTGTTTAATGTCTTAGTTATAAAATGAGGAAGTGGATGAAACGTCATTATTGCTAAATGACTACGTTATATTTATGTAAAATTAGTAACTGCAGATTAACATTAATATCTGCTTAATTATCAATATAAGTGGCCTGTAATCGAATTTGAAGTACTATGAAGGTGATAATAAAATAATGTTATGTCATTATACAACCTGGACAAATTGCTACTTAAGACATTTTTTAATAATTTACGATTTAACTACAGTCTTTATACTATAAAGACATTCTACAATATTGGACGTAAAGATTATTCAGACCATATACCTATTAAAACATTATGACGTTAAGACGTTTTGCAGTCAAGTCATTCAGTCTACTATGTCTTATAACAGTGAGGGCGTTTTACAGACCAAGACATTTTACTCCCCGGACAAAAATACAACTAAGGTGCTCTGCTCTCTAAGGCTAAATGCAAGTAAGGCGTTCCGGACCCAACCCAAAATTCTGTGCTCTATCCTCTTTCTAATGATGTACAATAATCCCAAAAAACCTTTCATGAACTTTATTTTTTCCCGATTTTTTGTAACGGACGCAACAGGCAAATTAACGATGCCCAAACATTGACGCTGTATCTTCGCGGGTTTTCATTTTTCGGCGACCAGGCGTGCAGGTTGTGAAGATGTAAATTCCCTGACCTTCAATAAATTTCCCTGACAATTCCCTGACTTTTCCATGACTAGTGAAATTCCCTGACATTTCCCGGTTTTCCCGGTTTTCCAGAAAGTGGCCACCCTGCTATTAATACTGACACACAAAATCCTCAATAATGCAGGGTGGATTTTACCCAAATGTCCCCCCAAACTGGCTGGTCTGTTCGGCTATTAGGTTTGGCGACCTGGCAACCCTAGATCCGTCACTGACTGTTACTAGCCTAAGCTCACACAACAGTCACCATCCCTTTTTTCTCTAGCCTGCTTGTGTGTCCCACTGCTGGGCAAAGGCCTCCCCTTTTTTCAGCCACTCGTCTCGGTTTAATGCACGCTCCGACTTGAAATGAGTCCAGGTCATCCCGCCATCTCCTTTTGGGTCTGCCTCTGGTCCTGTCACCGTCCCTTAACTCACCATTATCCCGCACGAACTCCTCGGTGAAGTGTCTCGGCGCCATGCGGTGCAGCGCGGGCTGCGCGGGGCGCAGCGGGCGCGCCGCCAGCGCCCGCACCCAGGCCGGGGAGCCGGTCTGCGAGGGCCGCGTCTCCGCGCCCAGCTCGTAGCGGTCCGCGCGGTGGTTGTTCGTGGGGATCTTCACTGAAGAACATTCGTAAGGGGTCATCCACAAAGTACGTCACACGATTTTTCAGACTTTTAAACCTATCATCTTTGTAATATAGACTGTCACATTTGGCTAGTTACTACATTACATACTTACATTATTCTAAAAGCAAAAACCAAATTATTTTTTTTCGCCTATTGTTGTAATCATTGTTATAAAATGCTGCACAATAAAATACCCCAAGACGCAGAGGTTTTGAAGCAATGGTCAGGTTTTTAAACGTCGTTGTCGTTATGATCAGTTTTTCAACACAGTTGCAAATAAAAAAATTATGCTTATCATTTAGAACTTCTGTTTTTCTATTTATTTTGTGATTTATCAAAGTAAAAAGTAAGGGTGTGTAATCATATTATTATGCCTTGGCTTGGGAGTACTTTAGGCTTATAACTAATAAATTAATATCGGACAAAGTAAACCACACAGCTCCAGTATGGTATGGATCGCACTCACATACGTGCTATAGTGTCGCGCGCTCCTAAGCGGCCGAAGACGACCTACTTGCTCGTCTTTATACTTTGCCACTGGGATCCACTTCATTTTCGCCGTGCCGGCGGTATCAGCAGAAACTGGATAAGTTTTCAAGCGTTTTAGCCGCTCACTCAAATGTTATTACTCATTATCGTTAGGCGCGGAACATAAAAAGAAAAGCAGTTCAGGAAAAATACGGATTTTTTCCTGGTTATTTCAACTCTGGGCATGCTTCATCGAGCGACTAGTGAAGTCACAGCCAGTTGAGCTAACCTGGCAGCACTACATATTCCGTTGCCTACTAAAGACAAGGGCCAGAATTTCAATAACAATAAGCCGAAAAATGTAAAAAGAAAATACAAATAAATAAACATGTGTACAGGTATTTAGAGTAAATTATTCAATAATTCTAATTTATTCAGTTTTCTACAAAGAATAACACTGTTGGTGAGCATTCATAGAACCAAAGGTTAAACATATGCGGTGCAGGTCTGTGAGAAAAGGGGCACAAGTCAATTATAACCTAGGAGCAAAAGAGCTTAAGTCATACAATAGAGTTCTGACCTTTTGCTCCTGGTATAAATTTGACTTGTACACGTTTTCACTAGACCCACAGAGGCATTTGCCTAAAAAGGGAAATTTGAGAAAGTACTCAAATAAGTTTTCGAGTAACAATACTGTTTAATTTCTGTGTTGTCCCTAACATAAATGTTTTTTGTTTTAGGATTCCCGTCCGATCCACTCATAAAAATCAAAATTATTACTACGACCGAACACTCTCCTTGCGCGTCTGATTCCAAACTTCGACATTGGCAAATACACCCCACATCCAGGGCGTGTGCGCCAAAGAAAAAAAAAATACTGTTTAATTTTACTGACCCAATATTTCTTCAGACATATTTTAATGTCCACAAAATTAGTTCAAACTTGAAATCTTAATTTAGGTACATGTCATATTCTGAAGTGGAAGAGTGATGCAATATCATCAATCAAGGAATCGAATTTGCCTCCATCCTCTGTATTTCCTGACACAACTTAAGATTCTTCGAGAAGAGTGGATCAGCTGTTCCTGAACTGCTGGGCTACATCTTTAGCCTCATAGACATCTAAAGGCAGGCTCTGCTAAGTTCAATTGCAGGTCAGTTTTAAAACATGCAAAAAAAATTATGGTCTTAGGCACGAACCATAAATAGCGTTTCATACTACTATTGTGGTTATTTACGACAAGACGTTGAAATCTCGAGGCGGCGCGGATCTGCCGCATCCTGGGCAACGAGTACAAAACGCGATTTATGATTCGTGCCACAACATCACAAGGTTGATTAAAAATTAATCAGATCATAAATTGACTACTTACGCACTGAAGGTCCATACGTCTGTGCACATTTTGGACAGTGGTACTTGTCTATATCGTCTGACTGGTATATCTTTACATCCACACAGCTGCAAAACACATAAGATCATTAAACATTTCAAAAATTAAGTTCCACGTTTATACTACCAATACTCAAACATATGAGTACATGTAACAATGTTGATTTCAGGAATCTTAATTTTACAAGACACAGTACTGTTATGAGAAGTTAAAACAACACCAATCCCACAAGATTTTCTTGTGAATAGCTTTATTGCAACTGCAGTTTGTAGCTGGTGGAATTGATGACTGAAATTTCCCCATTAGGGAATTCATTAGGAAACTTGATACTAAAACTTTTATGAAGCTGAAAATATTGGAGGCCATTTTAAAACTACAAAATTCATATGGCTTAAGACTTGACATAGTCATAGAATATTTATTATAACTTCATAGAAAGAAAACAATTTTCGATAGCAACTATTAGTCCCCAATCCGCAGTGGGCTAGCGTGGGGACTACAGCCCATTCACTCTTGTCTATGAGACGCCTGTGCCCAGCAGTGGGACGTATATAGGCGGATGATGACTATTATAGTTTCTATTTACGTTTGGCTTGAAAGAAGTGAATGACTTAGAAATATTTCAAGTTAAAAAGCTTTATCATTTATCATTGGCTTTTCCATCGGCCTGATATTATCATTATGTTCTATTGTCACAGGAGGACTATGTGCGTGCAAAATTATTGCAAGAACCGGTTTAAAATTAGTTGAAAAGCAGTCAGAAAATTTGAATTGAACTGAATCTTTAATAAACCAATCTAGTTAATCAATGAAGTGAAATTTCATCATGAACCATAAAAACAGTCTCGTCATTTAAGCAAGGTCACCAGTAGTCAACTTTGTTTTTACCATGGAAAAAAAAATTAATGACAACAAAATGATTGTGCAATGTCAACAAAAACAGTTATGGATCAACTTTGAATATCTAATTCCGTTTCTTTTCAACACTAATTTCTGCGAGTGGTAAATTGACCAACTTAGTGTATTTATTTTCAATTTAGATTAAACAAACATTAGATTTTAACCAGCATTAGATATTAATAAAAAAAACCATAGTTCACCACAAGTATTAAAAGCTAATAGATTTTGTATGCTTCTATTTTCCTAATAAATTAACTAGTCTATGCGATGTTTTAGCGCTTTTTAAACTGTTTTGTATGGGTTCATCTCTAATCACAATATTTATCATTCTGTTTCAACAGGTGACTAGATACATTTTACCGGTCAGCACACTGCTGCAAACTATTACGGATGGCTACAGAGGACTACAATAGCCCTGGTCAAGAGATGTCACCTAACATAGCACAGTAATAAGCCTTAATATGAACACAAAGAGTAGGTCTGCAGTGGGCGCGAGTCTCCGCAGTCCCATGACGACGGGCCGTGTAAACAAATGTTAGACAGGCAGTTCAGGGATCATGGCACTCGTATTATTGAGATTACTGCTGCATCTCATTATTCAAATACCAAAGAATAAATTGAACTCAAAACAAACACGAAAAATTCACTAAAACATCACAAGTGTGATGGCCGAACGGTGGTGCACTGTCAAAGGAAACATTATTTTTTTAACACACGGGCACGTTTTCACTGATATATTTATATTTTTTCCACATTACCTGCCGTGAAACCACTCACGACAGCAGTCACATTCTATCATAAATTGTCCAATATTATATGGTTGGCCACACAAACAATAGGTTTCCTTCGATGACGCCATCTTGATGGCGAATAGACAATTATGTCACTTTTTCACCACGTCGCTTTCGGAGGACCACGGCGCATATTATTAATTCCAAGAAACCATAGACAAAAGTTTGAATTAAAGTTAATTGTGGTTAATTGTTCGAAATTGTAGGTTTTATCCGCTAATATTGACAAAAAACCCTGTAAATATTCTAACGTTATAGAACTACTTCGTTATGATAATGATTTGTGCATACATGATAACAACATGATAATATTGATACAGCCTGATCGAAAATAATAGCAATGAGTCGACAATGTTTTATTGCGTTGAATCGAAATAAAGAATTTGTGTAATAACTTGAATCGACCAAAAAAAATCTTACAATTTCGGGAATTCTTTTACATCTTTCGGGAAACAGCTGTACTTATGTACTTATCTTTACAAGGAGGACAGTCCTGGGTAACTACTCACTTAATTTGCCACCGAATAGTTTCTATTGTTGTTGCCGAATCGTATAGCATTACCTATTGTTTTGTGTCTGAAGAGTCACCAAGTCATCTTCACGCTATGCAGTATTATATCTTCGTCCTTTTTTTCGCCCGGAGAAATGCATAAAACTACATACCACTACACTACGTAACCTAAGGCCATCGGGGTTGACAGCCGGATTTTACGCATTGGTTATGTGGGGCTCTCCACTCCAGAAGGGATTGGCCTACCCACTAAAACTGTGGGTGATGGGATGGGATCCGATGGCACCACGCCATCACCGGCACCTCCGCCCTACGGCGAATCCTCTCCGGAAAAGGCACACTGTAGCATGCCAGTGTGCCTTCCCTCAGCTGCTTCCCCCCTACCAACCGGGCCATCCCCCGGGGAAGCCAGGAACCGGCACCAGACACACGGAGTCCAAAAGTGTATCCGGCGCCAGTCCCTCCCTCACCTGTCCTTACGGACCACGGTGGGCCAGTCCTCTACCTCCCGCTCCCACAAGGGTGCCATCCTCGCGTGCCGCACCTGGAGAGTCCTTTAACCCAGGAAACCCAGTGGGGGACCCCCCAACCCCCCCTGACAGGCTCATTCGCAGTATCGGGCCTCTAAGAAATCAGTTGCCCTTGCTCCAGGGGTGCACCGGCCAAGACGCTTCCCTTTCCTGTTGATCAACCGGATCAAGAGGAATGAGAAGAATCATCCCTTATATCTTTGTCCTCGGGGTAACAAGGCACTTGTAACCTTTTTCTTGAGAGTTTACATGTAGTATATGGCTGTAGTTTTTGCTTTCCATCAGGTGGGCTGCATATTTGTCTGTAACTTATATAAAAAAAACCTTAGGTACTGCCTTACTGAACTTACATTCAGTTATTAAATAAAGTAACGCCCACTGCACCCAAATAATCCTTTTAAAGGTCAATGTTTTTAATAATACAACAACTTAATAACATAATAAGAACAGACAGTCGTGATCAACGTAATATTTGAAATATTATGTCATAAAAATGCTCACGAGATCTTGGTTTTAGAGGTCCGCTGAGACTCTCTTTATTAAAAGGATACAATATCGGTTCTGATAAAAAAGGTGTTGGTTTCACTATAAAGTTGTTTGATTACATTACAGGAAACGCTAATTTGGCAGATCTCAGCTCTAACAGACCTCTAAAAAATCCGAGCGAGGAATTGAAGTCAGAACCATTGAATGTCAGTTGGTAGATTGTCTTGTCATAGATACATTTGCTAATGTACATTTTGCTGGACATGAGTCTTTCAAGAACGTCACTATTATGGCCTTGCTTGGTCAGGGCCTAACTCCAAATGCCTTTGTTCAAAGTTCCAAGGCCCAGCTTCTCAGTCCCCCAGAGATAATTTCCTATTTCATGCTGGAGTTAACACCCTTATCGCGTCTTCCGGTTAGTTATGGAGGTCCTTGGGAGAGTCCTATGTATGTTCAGAAGTGTTCAGAAGTCTCAAGGTTGAAAAGATGATATCTCTATATTGATGACAGAACCCTTCAACCGCCCATCGGTTCTCGAGCAACCTTTTTACAAGATTGCCAAAAAACGGAATGTTATTTAATCAGTTGTTCGATCAAAGCAAAATGACAAAAAACCACATAATCTGCATCGATGACTGACACGGCCTTGAGCCTATATGTTGCACGTCGTTTCCGCATACGCAGTTCAGCCTTAATTGGTCCCAATTATTGAGAATTCATCAATACCATGCCTAATATGCACGCATAAAGATTGCACTAATTCTGTTGTGTCTAAAAACTTAAAAAAAAAACAACACGAAACATCGAATCCACGACAATCACATAGTAGGTACTCGCGAGAAAATAACAAACCGTCTGAAATAACGTTTATTCATTCATTCAAAAATACTGTAAGTTGCCATTGCTATACGTGTGCCTAATAATATTCGAGGAGTTCCCCTCGTGGATCACATCATCAGAGCTCGATTTAGAAGGAAATGCACAAACTACTTAAAAAACACTTAATTATAGCAATACATACGTGTGTCTATAATATTTGAGAAGTTCCCTTAATTCCTCATGAATGTCATAATCAGAGCGAGATTTTGAAAAAAAAAGAACCATTTGGAAATTTGATAATGGCGACTTAGGGTCAAAGGAACCTCTGCATTCTATCATACGATTTATGGAAAACAGGGCGACGAAGAAACGGATGCAAGAAGTAATCACACTAATATTATGAATGTTAAAGTTTGTGAAGATGTTTGGATGTTGTTACTAATAGTGGGGTAAAAAAACAACTGGGTGGATTGAGCTGAAATTTGGCATGCAAGTAGACCAAGTCCTGGATTGAAACATAGAATACTTAATATACCAGTAAATAATTCCTTTGAGGCAGTAACGGGAACAACGCGGGAGAAGACGCGGGTAAATGCTAGTTAAACATAAAAGAGCCGCTAGCATGAAGTATATAGTACGAAAGAAAATATATTTATCACCAAAGATAGGAAAATAAGCATAAAACGACACCGTTAAATAGCTCAACTACCCACTCGCTTGCTTGCTTCCGTTGTTGTTGCTATAGAAATAAAACGCTTTGACAGGAAACAATTATAACCGAAAGCAAAGAGGCTAGGAACTCCCGGAAGATCGGACAACGGATGCTCGAGGACACGAAACCCGTAATCTCGCAGGCGCAGGACGGAAGCATCAGATAGACTGTATTTATGGTACATCCGCAGTAACTAACTACAAATGGAGACACCACGGGCGGTGGAGCGGCGCGAGCCACGACCGGCCTCCGCGCCGTGGTTCAATAGATTCGGAACATCGGATACTGCAGCTGTTTCCTGCATCGATAAACTAAAAGCTAGATAGATTCTGCAAGGACTGCGGGGTGGCCCAAGAAGTTTGGATCTTTTTTTAATTCCTTAACTGACCTGCGATTGACTTCAGTACTACCTGTACCTAAGCGACTATGAAGCGATATATCGGATTATATTATCATTATTACCATTAGCTGTTTACTTCTAAGTCTAATGCTCTTCAATTTTTACGTCATTGACAAACGATCCGCGGCCAACCTCATCCAGCTCTGGCCAGCTGCCGTTGAAATAGGTTTACGATCTGTCCTTCTTTAGAGGCAGATAACGACGTTTTAGGGCCGCGTGCCCGCGAGTGTCTTGCATGGTAGTGCGCTAGTGCACAACCACCTGTGGCATAACTGTGAAATATAATCCTATCCCTCATTCATCATGGTGAGAAACTTACAGCCAAGCTTCGTCCTGTGGTAAACGAAAGTCACGGCCATGTGCTTACCAGGATAAATTACACCGACGTTTAAACCAAAAAAATATAATTTTTTAACGAGTTTAAAAGTTGATTTAATACTGGCATGCAATACCTACAATGTCGCATTTGGCAGTTGCAAGATCACGGAAACACGAAACCAGTATTTTTAATTCTTTACGGCTCATGTTCTTGACCGATATTTGACTGACGCGCCTATAAAGCAGTCAATGCATGTCCCAGCTTTTCCATAGACAAACTTATGTTTTCTGGCGATCGTGGCGCGAGCTGCCAAAAACAATAAATGACAATCGGTTATTTTATATAAATGACGTTCGAATTTTGCCGCCTCGGTATAAAAGTTTTAGTCACGGATCAGAAGAGTTATGTTATTAGAGACACAGTTAACAGTAATTTAGTTATGAGTATTTTTTATTGTATATGAGCGTAGTTCCAAATTTAGCCGATTCGTTCTTTAAGTTTGCAGAGCTCAAGAGGCAGTATTTCATAGTTCTGTTATGTCACTTGGGTCGTTGCAAAAATTATGACGCGCCGAGTTGCACAATGCAATGACGTGACGTGATGGATAAACAAAATGTGCATAATAGTACCGTAGTGATGGGCGTGCGAATAAACTGCAGTTATCGATAGAGTCATAGAAAATGCATTTTAACTTTTTCTTCCATAACTATTGTCATATTTTTTAAGCGATCTTTTAAAATTTTATGGAATTGCATATACTGAAAAATATCTGAAAACGTTTGAACTAAGTAGCATGTTCAAATAATAACTTAGCTACGCTTCTGTCCTAATGGCGACACAGTTCTTTCTACTTATTTTAAACGTGTGTGAAATGCAGACAGAGCGATTGCTGTAACCGATTTCCACTGGGTCGATTTTATGTATCTCAGGAATTTAGAACATCAAGATCAGATCGACGATATTTCGAAAGCAAGAGTGTAAAAAAAGGTAAACAGTGCAACAGGTCCGAGGAAAGCAGAAAAATATGAGGTCACGCATTTGTGCAAAAGTGCGCAGGAACTTGTCTATAAGTAGAACACACACTACCAAACTTAACTAATTCGTAAAGACTGAATAGAAAATAGTTCTTATTTTATTTTTAACATATAAAATTACCTCGCTTTATCGCATGAATAAGAAGCTCATAACTATTACTATTCAAACAAGTATTAATAAAACCAGTCATTTTACGTGATTCTGTAACATGTAATACCTCTATTGTAATGCTGCCTGAGGCCATAGCAGATGTAAAATTTAATAGGCGGTTACACATCTTATGAGCGTATTCAGCATGATATGATTGATCACACCAATAGAAATTATCGCCTCGAAGCTAAACTGCGCCAAAGTTTACGGTGACATAATATTTGCTAAAGAAGTGTAAACTCATTATTTTTTTGCTCTATGGCTCTATGGTTTGGTTGAACGGTGTCCGGCTTTTAGGTATTTGCTTTTTGTATGTGTTTATTATTCAATTGCCTAAAGTAGATACTGTTTATACTATTAGTTATGGCGCCGACAGTCACTAAATAGGTATTAAGTTATAAATACATACCTAATCTCTTTTCTCCTTTAGTATCAGTAAAGTACCACTTACCTACCTGTGACAACATACTTATTAGCAAGCCTTTTAAAAAAATCAGAATAACGATGGAATTTAGCCAAAATAATATCGAAGAATTTTTATTTACCAAATTACCATTGTTTCAATAAACTTTTCATTTCATAAACTTCTATTATTTCATCAAATCATCATTTCTTAATTCATCAAATTCGTTATATTATTGAACTTTATTGCACAATATAAAAACGTTATAGTTGAACGTCGGTATAGGTTGAGTAAAAAACGCGTTCTTTAGCTTCTGTGTCTCTTTCATCTATAAGAAAACCTTGAAAAACGAAAGTGAACGAAGAAAGAGCACGTGACGAATAAGTACAGATGACCTGACCACGTAAGTCACATCACTAGCCTTACGCAACCACCATCGATGCACCGACTCAGTCGGCAGTCCGCCGGGGAGAAATCGACCGACTCGATTATCACTTTCCCCTCACTATTTTGGCGCGAATTTGTTGCAGTTTTGTCTATGGTCGCGTAGTGTATTAAACTTTTAAAAATTAAAGCGCGGTCAAGTGCCATAAGCATTGTCAAATTATTTTAATCGTGATCAAAATGTAGTTGCCGAGTGAAAAATGTAACTAAAGGATTTCGGTGGAAATAACTTAGTGAGTGGCTTTTTTAACAGATTAGAGTAACTCGCCCATTATCGAGACAGGACAGAGCGGTTTATTTTTGTGATAATTTAAAAATACGTGACACTCACAATCAGTAGGCACCTGAGTAAAGGCGACCCCCGTGCGCAGCTTTCTCGCGCAAAGACTCACCGTAGCTACTGGGATAGCTTGCACGGGGCTGGGCCGTCTAATGGACGCAGATAGGGTTTGTGTGTCATATTTTTTAAGTATGATTGTTACCAACAAATTATGGAAATACCTTTCTGAAATAAATTAATTGAATTGAATAGCGACCCAGCGCGGGGACGCTGCCTGCGTCATGGGTTGCCGAGGGAGCCCAGCCTAAGTTTGTAATTTCACTTTTAGTTTTAGTATAGACTAGAACTAGTGGACTTCGTCCGGGGAGCTGAAATAAGTTAAATGTCTTTTTAAAGGTAAGAAACATGTTACCTTTAATTTTCGATCATTTAATACATTTATATAATATCATAACTTATAAATTAAATTAAAAACTAAGTACTAAACTAAAACTAAAACCCTAAAGTAGAAACAATATACACCTAAAATAAAAGGTTAAAGTAAAAATAAAAATATACCTACCTGAAACTAAAATGTATCTAAACCTGTTTCTAAGATGGGCCCCTGTGGCATTGTGCCGAGAACGCTGGCAGCATTTCCTCGCTGAATCGCGATGCTTATGCGCTGAGCGAGGAAGCTGCCAGCTCTCTTGTCCCCCGTGGCGTCGACCAACCGCCTTGAAATTTCTTTTAAAAGAGTCTGTGCTGATGGGGCCCCACGGACCAAGGGTCTCAACACCAAAGGCGGCCAACATAAAGTGGTAGTTGGCGCTGAGGCCCCTGTATTTCCGTAGTTTGAGGGCTTCGGCCGCATCGGCTGCCGCGCCGCCTTTGTTTGTGGTACCGTGGAGATGGGACGGAGCCAGCGTGTCCACGCATGTGGACGCACCGTCTTCCACGGAATTAGCGACATCCCGTCCGGTCTCTTGCCAGCGAGCGTCCCTGGAGATACCAATTGGCTCAAGTATTGCCGGTACGTTGGCGGTGGCAAGAGACCGCCGGATAATATCGTTGAGCGCGGCATGCCGTGAGATGCGCGGCCTGCGCTTCTTTGACAAGAAAGTCCGTCTGTTTTGCTTCGGCTTAGACTAGGTTTGCCATACGTCCCGGTATGCCCGGACATGTCCCGGTTTGCAACATGGTGTCCCGGCGTCCCGGCCGATAAGCAAATTGTCCCGGTTTAAAAATCATAGTTATTTAGTAGGGGGCTGGGCTTGGTAAATAATAATATACCTGCAATAAACACGACTAACTAGCTAGCTAGGCTAATCGTACGTGGATAGAACGACGTAAGGCGCTGACATTTGTCTGTTCACTGTTTACGAATTTACGTCAACAGTGTCAATGTCAACACATTTCGGGATCGCGGAGTCGTTGACAGAGCGAGAGCGCACTGGCACTATCAAGTTCTTTTTTTTCTACCTTTACTACTATTTCTTTAAATGTCCCGGTCTGAGTCCCCACACTTATGGCAACCCTAGCTTAGACGGATATAAAATATTGGTATCATTTAATCGATCAGCAAAATATTCATATTTTGGTCAGCAGAAATTTGTATTTGGTTAGCCAAAATAGCTAGTTGGTAAGCAACTTATGGTTAGCAAACATTTATAAATCAGGCTGCAATT
This sequence comes from Eudemis profundana, assembly GCA_947034925.1. NCBI lineage: Eukaryota > Metazoa > Arthropoda > Insecta > Lepidoptera > Tortricidae > Eudemis > Eudemis profundana. Next base: position 15,229,314 of record OX344818.1, read on the forward strand.
AATGATATACTGAACTGCTCTAAATTATTTTGATCAGCAAATTAAATATTTGAGCTGCATTAAGCGATCTACAGTTAATCAAATTTTGGTAAGCAATCAGTAGGTAAGCAAAATATTTCATTTTGTTCATCAAAAAAAGGGGGGCAATAAAACCTAACTGGTCATTCACAAAATGGGCGCAACTATTCTGTCGCCAATCGTGTGCGTATTTTGTCATAAGGTAATTGTCAGCTGTCAAGTAGCAGGTGTCACTGTAATATATACAGGGTGTCACTGTGATATATACTGGGTGTCACTGTGATATATACAGGGTGTCACTGTGTTATATACAGGGTGTAACTGTGATAGATACAGGATGTCACTGTGATATATACAGGGTCTCACTGTGATAGATACAGGGTGTCACTGTGTTATTTACAGGGTGTCACTGTGATAGATACAGGATGTCACTGTGATATATACAGGGTGTCACTGTGATATATAATCAAAAAATATAACCCTAACCTACCTATTTTTGGGAGCCGTTTCGTTTTTAGGGTCATCAAAAAAAAATGTGAAAATCTCGAAAACCAAGGGACTTTTACTAAACCTAAAAGTCGATTTTCTGAACCAGCCTAAGGTGCCCTCTCAGTGGTTAGAAGATTGGCTATTAATTACTGGACACCCTGTATATATCACAGTGACATCCTGTATCTATCACACTGACACCCTGTATATAACACAGTGACACCCTGTATCTATCACAGTGACATCCTGTATATATCACAGTGACATCCTGTATCTATCACAGTTACACCCTGTATATAACACAGTGACACCCTGTATATATCACAGTGACACCCAGTACATATCACAGTGACACCCTGTATATATTACAGTGACACCTGCTACTTGACATCTGACAATTACCGTATGACAAAATACGCACACGATTGGCGACAGAATAGTTGCGCCCATTTTGTGAATGACCAGTTAGGTTTTATTGCCCCCTTTTTTTTGATGAACAAAATGAAATATTTTGCTTACCTACTGATTGCTTACCAAAATTTGATCAACCGTAGATCGCTTAATGCAGCTCAAATATTTAATTTGCTTACCAAAATAATTTAGAGCAGTTCAGTATATCATTAATTGCAGCCTGATTTATAAATGTTTGCTAACCATAAGTTGCTTACCAACTAGCTATTTTGGCTGACCAAATACAAATTTCTGCTGACTAAAATATGAATATTTTGCTGATCGATTAAATGATACCCCAAGGAAATGTACCTAACAGAGAGAGTTTCTACGGCTTATGAAATGCTTTAAATAGGTATGAAAGTTAGCGGAATTATAAGTAGGTACTTAGAGTGTTCCTGGGTGGATAAACTTTTCTTTGCTCTCGATGAAAAAAAGGGTTCCTAGATATTAGCATGGTAGGTACTCAGGCCTGTCGTTCTTCTCGAAATTACACGTACAATACTAAAACAAAAACGAACAAACAGGTACAATCAATCAATCAATCATACTTCATTGCGCACCAAAATAAAAATTACATGAAAACTTTCATAAAAACAGTGGTACCTACCTAAATAATAGGCGGTCTTACATTACAATCATAAATAAAATAACTGGCCAAGAGCATGTCGGACCATGCTCAGTGTAGGGTTCCATAGCCGTAACTATAAGGGAAATAAAAAATAAGTACGATGTAAAAAAAGTACAACAACAAAAGAGCGTATCTTCATAGCAATTACGTCCTTTTGTTGAGAAGCGCAGTTCATCGACAATAACTTGTTGAAAATAATTTTCGTTGAAAGTATTACTCGAGTTTTATCTTTGTAATTTTTTTACATTTTTCGGACACACGGTTTAGAAGATAGAGATTATTTCCAAGATATTCACTTACCTGATCAAAAACATTACTTAAGAACCTTAAAATATTTTTGAAAGAGCTGACACGTTGATATTTCCTGAAAAAAATTGCCAAAAATGCGACCGGGAGAGTGAGAGCCGTTGAAACGTTAGTAGAACTACCCTTTGAGTTCCCTCAATTTCTCCCTGAGATCAAGCTCGTCCAGTGGCGTGGCGTCCATATAACCCGATTCCGCCCGGCTTGCCTATTTTAAAGCGTAAGAGAAACTCCTGAAGAAAAAGTCATCCAAATCTGCTCCGGCTTTACTAAGAATATATTTGACGCCACGCCACTGAGCTCGTTATGCAGATATTGACCAGTATGTAAGGTTCTAACAAAACGGACGTTCCGGTCCAACCACCGGACGGAATGCACCGGATCCAACCGTCTCTGTCGCATTACGCGTGCTCTTTCTGGTTGCTGGCTAAGTATACATACTTGTACTTGCGGTTGGGTTAGCGAGTACTTAATAACCTTTTAAATAAGATAAAATATTTTTCTAACCTAACCTATCGCTATTCTAGATACCTAATCAGGTAGGGTTGCCAGGTCGTCAAACAAATAGCCGGACAGACAGGGTAAAATGGCCGGACACCCTACATTATTGAAGGTTTTGTGTGTCAGTCAGTACTAATAGGTACGACAAAAGAATTGTATGTAAAATCAAGCTTTTTTGATTATTAGCATACTAGTAAATCTTGTTAAAACTTCTAACAAAAGCCGGATAACACGGACACGCAATCAAAACGCCTATCCATGTCCGGTTTTATCCGGACGCCTGGCAACGCTAATGAGGGAACACATAAGAAAATTCCGACGAACCGAAAACCGCCTCCTTTTTTGAAAGGAAATGCGACAAAGAACTCCGTGGGAAATTCAGAACAAAGGTGGATTATTTTTAATTTCCATTGTCACGTCGTTCATGTCTAACGTTAGGCAAAATTTCCTCAAAACAATCACACGGCAGACAGTAGTAGGTAGTATTAATATTACCGGTCGATTTGCCAAAATATACTTCATCCGTAAAAAATCAGCGAGAGACGAGAAATAGTACATTATACAACTATACAGGGTGGTAACACAAAGAAAGGCCGAGATCGCAGAAGTTTGTGGCCCGAGCTGCAAGCGAGGGACGTAAATATGCGATCGAGGGCTTTCTTTATTACCTGCCGTGTTGTGTACATCATTTTATGTCTACACTTGGCCAGATGTGGCATAATAGTATTTTATGCAACAGTTGTATAAGTAGGCTCAAAAAATGCGATTTGCGTGAGTTGCGATACGAGCCGCGACAGCGGCGAGGATCGCAAATAGAGACGCAATGAGCGTTTTTGACTTAATTATACAACGTTGCATACAATACTTTTTCTACAACTAGGTTTGAAAATATAAAATTCAAATTAGGCATAACCTGACGATAATATGACGTATAACTGACAGTATGTGTCTATGGTAAACTTATTTTTTATTTGAAATATTTCTTCTTACAAAAGGTACATCGCGCGCTTGAATGTCGCGTGCCGACTGCCGTGTACGATACGAACGCACTACAAGCAAAGAAATAAGTCTGCGTAAGAATGCTCTAGTATGGATCGCGCTCGCACAGACGTGGTATCACGCGTTTCTAAACCACTCACTCACTTTGAAACGGCCGAAGTTGGCAAGCTGTGACGCGGTAGAACTCGCTTTAAAAGCTAACCAATCATCATTGGCTCCCTAGCGTACTTTTGGTGCCGATAACGTAAAAATGACGTCAAGCTATAAACAGCATGATCAATTGTAGGTTTTAGATTCATTTATCGATCCCGAAATTACCGGTATCGTAAAAGCTATGAATTTTATCACTACTTTCATTAGTTGGTGTCAATGGTAGAACTGGTAGAAGCCATTTTATAAATCAAGATATCGCCTAGTGACTGCAATACGGCCACATCTTAAAAAAAAAATTTTGACATGTGTCCATATTGCAGTCACTAGGCGAATTATGTCGGCCTGTATTATCTTATTTATTAAACCGGGAAATTGGAAAATAAATCAGAAACGCATTTTGTTATAGATGTGACCGCATGAATATAATATACCTAACTAGCGACCCGCCGCGGCTTTGCACGGTGTTTCTCTATTATATTATGCATGTATTACACATATAATGTAAACCTTAATCACTCTATCTATTAAAAAAAACCGCATCAAAATCCGTTGCGTAGTTTTAAAGATTTAAGCATACACAGGGACATAGGGACAAAGAAAGCGATTTTGTTTTATACTATGTAGTGATGATGATGATGGTACATTGGGATAAGATGAGCAGCAGTCACATCACATATCCGATTAATATTTCCAATTTTCCGTTAAAATAAATACAAAAAAACAGACGTATACATTTTTACTTACGAAATGTCTTCTAGCATTGACACCAATCAATGAAAGTAAAAAATATTATTAATTCATAATTTTCTGTTGATGTCCCAAATAAATAATAAAACGATACCGGTAAATTACGGTAACGGTAAATCAATATAAACTCTAAACTAAATCAGCCTGTATGTATGTAGGTTGACCATTTGCCTGTCCTGTCATCGGCACCAAAAGTACGCTCCCTGGTCATTGGCCATTGCGTGTATTGCAGATATTTTATGATTTATTAGAAACTTAGGGCAGCGGTTGAGAGAGGTTGTGATCCCAGGTCTGGCTCGTAGGTACAGGTACTTGGTCGGTTCAGAGAATTTCGCAGGCAATACAACGGGGAAATGCCGCCAGTATATTTGGAACTTTTGCGCCAGGGACCAGTCTGACAGGGGACTGATACCTATTTGTTTGAAATACTAATTATAGGGATGACGACTGGGTTAAAACTATACAGTGTGTTACCGGTATGCGGGCTTTTATTAAAACTGATAATAATATGCTTCATTAGCAATCGTTTGCAAGTATTAGCAAATCCTAATTATGCGAATTAACTGCACAATTCAATTTCCTAAATCCGCACTTTAAATGTAGTAGGTGTACTACGTAATTATCGTTATTCATATCGCTGATGCACTTGGTACAAGGCATGTCGTGGTACGGAGGTGAAAAGTTGAGAAAAACAATCCCACAATTAATGCCGTCCTTATCATTACGTTTATGTATGGAGTTTTTTACACAGCTTAAAGAGTTTTTTCTAAAATTTGACATGACAATTACAAAAGTATTGACATTGGCTTGTCAAATTACAAAACAAACATTTATTTGCAAAACTGATAATTTTTTGCGTTAAATAAATGGTTAAAGACACATGTGAATTATCTGACATGATTTGTGCGACACGTGGAAATGTTCCTCAAGCCTTGAGACTTTATCGAGAGTGGTTTCGAAATCAGCGGCATCCACATAATCTTCGGTTGATAACAATGGCTGTCCAGCGAGGTCCAGAACATGCATGGTCCTATCTGGTTAGTCTGAAAGGCCTATAAACGGAATTGTGCACGTACAACTTGAAGAAAGGATTCTCGATCACTTCAAACAGGTCCAAATGTCTAGTACTCGTATTGCTTTTTAAGTTTTATTTTATTAGTGTTGTTTTTCCGTAGTTTTCTTAAGTGTAGCAATCCTGGTATCTCTAATTGTTGAAATAGGTAGATGCAGGCATTTATCTTGATGTCTTCGTTATAAACATAGAATGAAGGGCTGGCATCACAGACCACCTCCACTAGACGGAGCATGCCATACTACACGAGCTCACCACGCATATGTGCGATTAAATATCGGTAGATATTACTAGTACAACGCGTGTTTCACATCTTTTTTATCATTTTATGTTTTGAGATTGTCGTCGGATTGAACAGAAATATTTATTTCACGTTTGGTGCACACACAAGTCAGAAACATGGTCGCAACTGAAAGAGCGGCTGGTCGCGTAATGTCGTAATGCTATACGATTGACCATATCTGATGTGAGCGCGCGCCGCCCAACATGCTCCGTCTAGTGGAGGTAGTCTGTGGTATAACTTTAACCTGTAAAACCGTGGGCCTCTTTCTTGGTTATATGTGAGTAGAGCATGCTATAACTCCACTGTACAGGCTAGTCTTAATACTTTAATACTTGAATGGAACCGATATACCAGCAATATACAGCTTATCTTAACGCTAACGTGCTAGTTGGGGTGTTTTCGGCTTATTGGGTACGGTTTGGTTTTCTTTTGACGAAGCATGTTGCGGGTCGTTGGTTTGTTTTAAATATGAAGGAAATTTGTTATGGATACTCATTTTGTACTTTTGACGAAACCTGCATTGTGGATATAGCAAATCTGTGTTATAGGTATTTTAATTTAGTTTCAATAAAGTGATTTTTTGTATGGTGTAATGTTTCGAAGACAACGTTTTTGGTGTGTGACTGAATAGACCAATAGCGGCATGTTCTACCTCTACTGCAGGACTCGCATTTGGTAAAAGCTAGTAAATAAATCTATATACATAAAACAAAATCGGATTAGTTACACCAAGGACCATTAAAACACGAGGACTATCATTCTCCATACAAAAAGCTGTTCCCCGAATTTACAACGCCATCTATACATATATACGCTTGGTAAAAGAATTATAATATTTACAATTATTCAACTTTGCAAACGTGACACAGTATTTAAATGTTAGAATTTATTTATTATTAGCTGTTTACGAACTAATTGTTACTATAATATGTTTCTTTGTTCAATTACAAAATCGTTAAATGTTTAGTTTTTTAGCGCCATTTAGTTTTTGCCCGGAAATCCCCTAGCAGTCGGGTTACAATCCAAAGTATGGAGAATGACAGTCCTCTTGTTTTAATGGTCCTTGGTTACACCATTTATAACTCGGGAACGGGTGGACCGATTTTTATGATCCTTGATTTTTTGGGTTCATCTTTGCCCCGATAACAGAGTAACTATTAAAACATCTAAAAAATAAAAAAAATCTGAGGCGGGATGAAGTATGCCGGGACAGCTAGTAATACAATAAAGTAACTCCTATTCAGTACCTACTTAGTTTAAATTAAATTAATTGCTTATTTTTGGCACCACCCTAACTTTTCCTGCTCTAAATAATAATTATTTCCTGAAAAACATAAAGCTATTGTCAATTTCCCTTTTAGTAAGACGTGATGTTATTTGCACTCAACAACTAAAATATCGAGACCCATTTCCAGCTTTAAACAATTGGTAAACAGAGGTCGTCGAAGCCTGGGAATGATTGTTGTAGCCAGCCACCTATGACCAAGACTTCTAGAGCTTTCTCTGGGTTGCACTAGTTGGTAAGTGAAGTTTAGGTTAGCATGGTTGTCGGTTACAGTCAAGGTCAAGTTCGGATGAAGAAGTTTATAACTGAAGCGAGTTGTTTCGCCGGGTTTAGTAGTGCGGTGACTGTGAGTGAAGTGAGCGTTGGATATCACAATTTGTGAGTGATTGATATACATCATTACTTCTTTTTTCAACAGACGTATAATGCTACACTTTGTCACGCGATAAATAGATGATAAAGCATCCGTCACTCTCTTGCACTATTTATCAGAACGTAAGCCTTACGGGTCAGGATAAACGTGCGTTTATGCGTCATGCGATTTTAGTTTATTTGTAACAGGAAAATATGCATCGTGATGTCTTTAAAAAGTAATAAGTTAAATAAGTGAAATTAGTATAATAATCCCTTTAATATCCCAAGAAACCAAGAAACGAGAGCCAAAATTTAGTTGCCTAACTGCTCAGGCCTTTGCCCAGCCGTGGGCCATAATGGGCTTTTCATAATAATCACATCACATATATGTCATTACACTATTCCAACTACCTGATATTATATAAATGCGAAACTTTGTGAAGATGTTTGAATGTTTGTTACTAAATACATAACGGGGTTACGACAGGATGGATCAAGCTGAAATTTGACATGTAAGTAGACCAAATCTGTCTGTCCGTCTGTCCCCCTACCCCTTTATCCCGGGAAGACCTTTTATCTCGGGAACGCCAGGAAGTATCGAGTTGAAATTAAAACCACATACTCAGATTGAAGGTCCCTTGAAGCTGTAAATAAACCCAACTTCTAAGTTAACGTGAAAAAAAGATACGGTCGTTTATGCCACAAAAATCGTAAATTTCGACACTCTCAAGGAAATCATTCATAGGGCACTTTCCGTTAACCTAGAACTAAGAAATTTGGCAATTAATACCGTCTTATACTACAAGTATAGGGAACAATCTGAAAACTATACATTTTTAATTAAATCATTAAAAGACATAGACTTTAGGGAATCAAAATTTATAGCATACAAAATTTATTTACCTAAACCTACTAATTTGTAGGGAACCCTCGGTGGGCGAGTGCGACTCGCACTTGTCCGGTTTTTATACATATATTGTATAAAAGTAGCCTAAGGAAATAAAGATATACGTGACAAGGAAGGCCTAAAACCATTACCTTTGGGTTCCGAATCACCTTTGGTCACCTTAGTGCAGTGTTTCTTAAACTTTTTTTGGTCACGGACCCCCTATATTACTTCGAAAACCTTACGGACCCTTTCCGAATATAATCAGAGAAAACGAAAATCAAGGGCACATGAAAGTTTGTGTTGAAAGCATAGCCACGGACCCCCGGCTCTCGTATCACGGACCCCTAAGGGGTCCATGGACCACAGTTTAAGAAACCCTGCCTTAGTGGTATGGTCCAATAATTATCTAATAATCCAGTATCGACATACGGAATAGTTGCTCAAAAGATAACTGGAAGAGTCTGATCACGTTTTAGAGGCCGCGGCCCTTTTAGTCTACTTCTCAAAAAGGAGATCCTCAAATCAGTTACTAGCTGCCTCCACCGAGGTGACCTGCCGAGTCAACTAGTATTAAACAAACATGTATTACTTACATTCGAAAATGGGTTGAATAGACCGTTTTTTGGTCGACAAATATTTACAGAGACAACTCTAGGCTATACCTCTCAAAAACGGTGCTTAATAGTCTACCTACTTTATTAAATTCGAACCAATGACTGACTGGCAACGCACAGTCACTACCTAATAAGTATACTACATGCAATTTTAAGCAATATTTTTTTATACGTCGTAGGTGAACACTAAGCATAAAAGGACGGACATGCAGCTCACATTAAATACATAAATCGAGTCAAAATGTCTAGCCCTTTAACTCAGCCCTTTGATCAGTTGCGGAGTCTACAAGCAGTTTCGATACTTTCGATAGCTGCTTGAATATAGGACCCAAATGACATGGATGACTTGAATAAAAAAATAAACATTTAGAAAACTCCCCAATAAAAAATAGATCCGTCCTTTTTTCATTTCAAATCAGAATATCTCATGAACGGCTGATCCGATTTTGATGAAACATATCTAGAACCATCGCTAAAAAACCAGCTTTCAAATAAAAAAAACTTATTCAAACTGTTTCAGAGCTACGGTGCCACAGACTGACAGAAACACACACACAGCGTTCCAACTTATAACACCCCTCTTTTTGCATCGGGAGTTAAAAACATGGTACATCGAGTTCATTTATGTCTACACAAATAAGAGAACAAAAATATCTGAACACGCTTTTGTGCTCCTGACAATAGGGTCAGATATTTCCCGTAAGTGTGTAGATGTAAGTGAACTCGTCTGTCTATACTACCTTGCATTAATTTATTTATCAAAAATATGGCGTCGTCAATGGTCGACCAGGGTCGTCGCTTGCCCGCTAATTTGCCAAAAGGTCGTTGTAACTTCTGAAATGATCAAAATCCTTATTAGAAACAGTAGGTAAATACATACGTTACTTATGTAATACAGAAACTATGATTGCGAAGTATCAACAGTTTTATTTATAACTAGCATTTTCCCGCGGCTTCGCCCGCGTTGTTCCCGTTATTGTCCCAAAGGAACTCTTTACCGGGATATAAAGTATCCTATGTTTCAATCCAGGACTTGGTCTACTTGCATGCCAAATTTCAGCTTGATCCATCCAGTTGTAACCCCGTTATAAGGTAACAAAAATCCAAACATCCAAACATTCGTAAACAAACTTTCGTATTTATAATATTAGTGGGATATCTAGAAGATGAATTACACAATTATAAACCCTAAAGATAAAACAGTTCCTGGGTGGACCCAGAAGGCTGGCCGCATTGCCACGCTGAATGGCAATGCCGAGTAGCTGTACTAGGAATGAGCCAGCCCTCTGATCACCCCACAAAAGTTAGGTAAAATGCAACACTTATTTTATTTTTATACCCTGCTGCAATGTTTAGTGGAACACAATGTAGAACATAATTATGTATCTGTCGCTGCCAACTGGTTTAATTAGCCATTTGGTTAACTACTACTGCTAGCATTTTCACTAAATTATGACCCGCCAGCAGGTCGACGAAGCCCCGCTGCGCGGGGCTTCTATTTCTGCTCTGAGGGACACAAGCTGACTAACAAACCTAACCTAAAATTTTAATGAAAAGGCTAGGCAGCTAACCAAATAGCTAGTTGGCGGCGACATATCTAAGGTAAATGTCCTAGTGTTTGATACGTTAATGCCCAATACTTCCCCACCTAGTCCGACCCTCAAGATGGTCCGGGCCAAGCGACCTGGTTCGATCCCAGGGAACGCCACGCCACCACCTGATCCGATCTTTACAACAGTCAGTGAAACTTGTGTAAGTTTTTGTCAGTTGCAAAAAAATGCCCAATAGTTGGCGTTCTGTGTCATTTCAGATCTACCTATTGCCAATGAATGACTTAACACCTTCCCTGTCCCGGTGCCTCCAATGTGGGGTCATGAAGTTTTTTTTCAGGAGCCCGTGCGACTAGAGGTAAAAAATCAAGTCAAGCGCTTGCACTTACTACGCAAATTGCATAAAAAGTTAAAAACAACCAGGAAGACATAAACAATTTGTGAACAAAGCTATCGTTGTTTCTATCTTGTATCTACGATTTTTTCATTGACGATCTTGCGCACTACAGGCTGCGCGGGCGTCATTCCATTGTTATTTAATCGCAGCAATTAATAGTGAATCAAAGTACTGGCCACCCTAAGTAATGAGCAGGACTAGTTTAGCAATAGTTTCAATAACACCAGATGATGGCGTCCCCCAGGTATGGGTGATTGTGAACTGAACATGACTAGAGTCTGTGTGCGGAAAGAGAATAGGCGTGGCGAAAAACGGAACTAACAGTAACAGTACGGCATTTTGTTTTTGCAAATACGGTAGAAAAGCATTACAGACAGCGCCCCCAAATCTAAATCCTATTCTCTTTCCGCACAGACTCTACGTCATAAGCATATTGAAGCGCATTTACATACCTACTGGGTGGAATGTAACGAGGGACTTTCCTGAAATTTTAGAGTCATATATTTGATGTAGAATCGATATGCAAGAATTAAATACTTGTAATAATAAAGAAAACCAAACTATCAAAATAGTACTTTTTAATGTTTGTACAACCCTACTACTTCGCCGCCGCTACCGCTACACGTGGGTAGAGTCTGTGCGGAAAGAGAATAGGATTTAGATTGGGGGGCGCTGTAATGCCGTGCCGTATTTTCTGTTCTGTGGCCATACTGGTTAGGTTAGTTCCGTTTTTCGCCACGCCTATTCTCTTTCCGCGCAGACTCTACACGCTGCCGGCCGTGTCCGCGTATGGCCTCTAAGTTGTAGGGTTGAAATGAAACACGCAGTTTTTTGCATAAAAGTTTAACAACCTGTAACTTGAAAACGGTGATAGATATTAACTTAGTATATTTGGAGGAAATAATGTACTAAGGCTAAACAATGCTACATTTGCAGGAAAGTGCCTCGTACCGTTCCACCCTGTATAATAAGACGGTCAACTTCACGTGAAACCAAAACACTGCTTGACTTCAAAATATCCGCCAAAGTTCTATCCAGAATCACACCAAAACGTTAACACTGGCTATAGGCTGCAAGAATACGGGACATGCGGGATGCGGTTTTTTCCGGGGCATTTTTCACTGGGTGGGGCAAGGGCACTATCAGGTCTTTTTACTTTATCTTTCAGCAAATAAAGGAATTCTTACATTACAATTCTTTACGAC